>CM023832.1:10177500-12577500 GCA_013266295.2 Branchiostoma floridae x Branchiostoma japonicum
AACAACAACAACAACAGCTTCCTTCGCTATTATATCGTCATTAAAAAAATGAAACAGGTATAAAAGAAGCAGCAACAGCTCATACTAGTGTAGTGTAGCCGAGACATAAGATACGGAGACACTTATTTTGATGATGATGATGATGAATGGTTTATTTACAATATACATCACTTGCAGCCCGAAGGCTGAATTGCTGATTCATTACAAACTTTCTAAAAACTTGTTCTAACATGAGATATAAAACATTACATTGCTATCAGCATATTCTAGTAAAAACATAGTAACAAACACTTACATACATTGATTTCATAACATCTAAGGCACCAAAATGAGAAATTATATCGTTATTTTAAAATAGCATGGCAGTATTTACATACATGTATCGTCACGGTAAATCTTCAAGACACCGACAAGGTACACTTCAGATAGTTGTCACTAAGTGATCAAGAATTTAAAAGCCTCGCTATGTAAGGTATAGGAGAGTTGAAAAGTCGTTCTGTCCTACATTTGATTGTTCGATATTTGTCTCTGTTTCTAGTGCTTCTACCATGATAGTCTGATCCTTTTGGTGGAAGCATTGCTGGTGAGTGGATTGTCAAGTGAATACCGAACTTGACTTGAGGCACAGTTTCTGTCTGCGGTCTGACAGCAGCGTTTCTGTCTGCGGTCTGACAGCAGCGTTTCTGTCTGCGGTCTGGCTTGTTCATAGCTAGTGAAGCGTCCTCCTAGAATTGTCCGAACTGCTCTCCGTTGTACTGCTTCGAGTTTGTCTGACTGTGCACATGTGAGTCCCGGATGCCAGACTGGCGCGCAGTATTCTAACACTGGTCGTACAAAGGATGTGTAAATGGTGAGGAGGTCTTCGGTAGGAAGATTGAAGTGTTTCAATTTCCGTAGATAGAAAAGGCGTCTGTTTGCTTTGCCCACCGTCCTGTTAACCTGCGCCTCCCACCTCAAGTCGCTCTGAAGCCACACCCCCAAAAGACACGTGAGTGACACACAACCTTAGCCTGACTGAACCTCGCTTTTCGCCGCCTCCCTAGTTACGCCACCTTGGAGCCCCCCCGGAGCTTGCGTTTCACAGGCTATCACAACCTCAAGGGGGGATTCATTTATGGTGAGTGTTGGTAGTCTGAAGTACAGCTATTTTAACTGAAAAGGCCTTCAGCATCGCCGTTGGCCATGGACGTATTAAACTAATCTCCAAGCAGATCCTACGGTGGTGGCAAAAAAACAGTATCCAATTGGCCAGAGGAGATCTATACCCAGAGTAGTGTCATTCAGCCACCTCTTGGGTTGGGTAGAAACAAAATTTCAGTGAAAAAAGAAAGCCCGATAAAAAAAGCCTAAAACACGCCAAAAATAAGCCCAAAACCCAAACGTCTGCTTGGAGAGTACATTTTGTACTTGTTTACTGCTTCCGGAAGGCCTTCTCTCATGCCGGCTGCTTGAAACCTCTCTTTCCAGGGAGGTTAGCCGCCTTGCTCTTTCTCTTTCTAACAGTTTAAAACAATTTTTATTACTGTAGAACATCACAATTTTTTAGTACTGGCTTTCTACAAACAACGTAAGTTGGCGTTTGCAACTTTTAAAGTTAACAATGAGGTTATAGCCCCTTGTTACCAAGCATATCGCGATGTTTGCGTCTTCCCATGGGACCTGCTCATACATATGTAACTTGTTAGTATTTGGCGCGATCGGGATTATTTGGCCAGTTGTACATGTGGGACGACATGACCGAGAAAGACTCCGTTATCGTTCACTACTCCACAACCGGGAAGTTATTGGAACGGCCGGTGGACATTCTGACGCACGAAGAAACAGGACGTTGGGGAATCAGCCTTGTAGAACTAAGGGCAGATTCTAGAGTACAACCAAGTCAATGCGAGATCATCATATCTTTGTACACAACAGGAGAGGGAGGGCACTTCTACTGCCCATTTCCACGGTGTACAGCCAGATCGACAGCACGCTACAAAATTGCTGAACATTTGCGGAGGACACACACCGGACCCCATTTCTGTCCTGTCTGTGGATTACTTTACGCGAAATTGCCGGGTCTGAAACGACACATGACAAGAAAAGGGCACAGCGCGAATGAAGACGCTTCGGTCGTCCAGATGTGGCGGGAAAAAGCTGTGAAGGATTTCCTTATGTCGACCTGCGATGTTTTCGGAGCTGAATTGTAGACACACTTTATTTTTGCAATGTTCAGCTAGAGGGTTTTACAAGCGACAGAACAGCGAGCAAGACAAATTTACCTCTCCCGTCGTGGCAAAGTTTCCGGATCCGTAAGTACTCAAATCCCTCACTACTGTCTTGCAAATGTACCTGCAAATTCTCTTGTACCTTCATCACAAGCAAAACCAACAGAATTTCTTAATTATAAAGTAGGAAAGGGCGCCGCAAACTAAATTATGGCCGTTTGAGACGACTTGACAGCGCAAAACATTCAAATTACTAGTACGTCGTACTTTGTGACTTGTCCACCAAAATTATTACCCCCTCTCCCACTCCCAGCTATAGGTTTGCTCTTCTCGACCTTTTGTCCCGGCGCCCTGTATGTACTCTGTTTATATATATATACACACATATGTATATATGTACATGTATATCATACAGTTTATCACGGATAAACTTTTATTATAGACTGTAGACTGTTGGTTAACCTCCTTGGTAAACAACTTGTAGGTCATCTGCTACTAATTAACACATGCGCGCTAAACGGAGAGGACCGGACCGTGTTCCCATGCAGGAAACGTAGGAAAACGTAGCTAGGAAAGCTCCCTACGGCTCCTTTCATATTAGACTTTTCATGGGTCCTAGACTCCTTGGTATCACCATGGAGTTGAAAAAAATTTTTTAACAGACTTCATATGCTTCCCAAAGTTCCAAAGAATCAATAATCAAATCATCAATTATTCCCAAATAAGTAAGAGAACTTGAGAAAGTTTGAATAACTTTACAACGCAGGAGCTTGTATGATCGGCCGCGCGCCCCAGTACCGCCTGCTGGGCACAAGATATTTGGCGCGAAAGGGCACTTTGGGACCACATGTGCTGGCCGAGTTGTCCAGAATTTTGTCGCAGAGATAAAACCTCGTTTTCATGGCGCTATTCAGTCTGCATAACCTAAGAATTGTCGCAATCCTGGTAGCCTAATACATGATGAAACATCCTATTTTTGTTTATATCTTTCAAGAAAGTTCTTGCTCATTCAGAGGTTAAATACCACGACCACGGCCTTGACCATTATCATTGCCTGGCTACCACAGCAGTAGTCTGGTAGTACCACAGCAGTAGTCTCTACCAGACTAACTGCGCGGGCTATAATAGGGAGATATTTGCTAGGGGAGTCTGGCCGCCTTGAGATTGACTGGCCGCGCTTCGGAGGGGGGAAACTAACCCTCCCGAGGACTGACTCTATTGGCCAGCTATTCCCTTCTTTTGCCGAATTCTACGATTTGTACCCCTGTAGGAAGGCCTGGTGGAGGCTACCACAGCAGCACAAACACAGCCAGCTCAGCCCCGATCCGAGAGCAGAGACAGTAAGAGGTCACCATTTTTGTAGCACATTTTTAAAATCGTGTATGATTTGATAGTACGGGACTGTTCAACAAAGCACAGGGACTCTGTAGTGTATGTTTATAATTTAGTGGGAAGTCCGGGGCAGTTTTCGCGCCATCTCATCTGACCATCTGTGCACAGTAGGTGTGTTTATGTTAGTTTGCTTGTTTGCTTGTTTTATTCTTTAGTCTAATGTTCGCACAAGAAACAACAGGAACGACTTGATGATTTCACTGTATGTTTCTTTGTAAAATATTCAGCAAAAATTGTTCTGAAATGATCCATCGATGTGGTATGGGTCATGATACATGCGAACAAAAAATCATACAAGGGAAAAAGAACTCTATGGTGGCACATTTGCTCCCCATAGCACCAGATATACTGATAGAGGGTAGCAAAACGCATGCAAAAAATATTTACGAGAAAAAAACATGACGTCAGCGCAACTTCGCAACTTCGCCGTTCTTTCGTCTGAAACCTGAGACGCATCCAGCCTGGGCCTGTGCGCATCGGTCCTGGCGGTCCTCGGGGGAGATCGGAACATGTGACGTCAAGCTGTACTCTCCAAGCAGAGGTTTAGGTTTTGGGCTTATTCTTGGCGTGTTTTAGCCTTTTTTATCGGGCTTTCTTTTTTCACTGAAATTTTATTTCTACCCAACCCCCCCCCCCCCCCCAAAAAAAACAAGAAACAAAATTTCAGTGAAAAAAGAAAGCCCGATAAAGAAGCCTAAAACACGCCAAAAATAAGCCCAAAACCCAAACCTCTGCTTGGAGAGTAGTCAAGCTGCTGATCAAAGATACTAGATCAAAGACGCGCCGTCCCGGTTTGTAAACAATGGATCGCAGCTCGCGGGATGAAGCGCGCAAAAACTAGAAAGAGGCACAGCGCGTAACCGCCTTGGCGTACCCAAGTATATATGTATATGTATAAATGTATATATATATATGTATATATATATATACAGTTCATAGTACTCCCCAACCTCTGCTTGGAGAGTATGTTCACAGTACCGTCCGTGCGTGCAGGCAGATTTGCCCCACGGACTAGCTTGACAACAGGATTTATGGGCGGGAGGAGAAACAAAGGCACGCGTGGTTGTGACCGACATTTTCCCGACCCAATTTCCAAATCGTCGCATTTCCTTGTCCATATAAAAGTTTAGCCAGGGTTCAAAAACCGAAATGTCGGAAAGGAAGGGTGGAAGGTACCCCTTCTCTAGAACCTTCCTTGGGACTATGAAGTGCTCCTGTTGGCCGTCGCTAATTAGCAAACATAGTAGGAATCCATACATAATTGGGGCAGCCACGTGCCGCTCACAGGCCATAAACCGTGCGTGCACAGTTAGGGGTGCGCCGGGTGAGACAACTTGCACTGTGACGTTTTCGTTGTCGAGTCCTTGATTAACCGGCTTAATTAACCGCGGTTTGGGTCCATAAAGGCAACGAATGTCGCAAATAACGCCAAGCTAGTTTTTTTTTTTACTTTGGAGTCGGGCACGATGGTGCTTGGAAAATGTGATGTCATTTTCCACCGCCATGGTGTTGAAATGTGGTCGTCGAATGACCTTTGACTCGGTTTACCGCATGATGCAGCGACGCGGGTGATCAATCAACATGTTCGCCGCTAGCGGGCTGCCAGCGGCGGCGCTTCAAGCGGCAGCCGGCTCGGGTTTCACAGCAGAGCTCGGATCTGTGCACGGAGTTTATAGTTGACATATAAACTCCTCGATTGTGTGCTATCGCGCAGCGCGTAGGCAGAATGATCTTCAGTGCTTAACTTGTTCCTTTGTTCAAACAAGAACAATTATTATGGAAACAACAACATAACAGAACTATCGTAGATTCATAACGTTTAACATTTGACTACCGTTTAATACAGTCTTCCAGCTCCTCACGAACAGTCTCCCAAGTGCTACTATCTACCTAATTAGCAAACACAGTAGGACTTCACGGTCGATTAGAACAGACACGCCCCGATCTGAGAGTGTTGGGTCCACTACATATGGCAGAATATGACACCAGCCATATGTCGCTGAAATGACGCATTTTCCTGGCGGGCGGTGCCGTTATCTTATCTGGTATAGGTACCCCGGCACTTTGTCGCAAAAAAGACGCACTTGCCTAGCAGGCGGCCCTTACTGGATTTGAGAAGTCGCAAAAAAGACGCAATACTTGCCAAAAGACGCATTTTTATCTCCATGAAAAATGGAGATATTGTTTTGGGTCTGTCTGTCTGTGTGTGTGTGTGTCTGTGTGTGTGTCTGTGTGTGTGTCTGTGTGTGTGTGTTTCCGCCAACTACTAGTGAGCATAACTTAAGAACGCCTTTATGGATGGTGATGATATTTGGTATGTAGGTACGTCTTAGGAAGACAAAGGTCAAGGTCAAATCTGGGCCTCCTGGTGGCTGACCTTGGTACTGCAGCAGAACTTCCGGTTTTTGTATCTTTTGTCCTGAACATGCTATGGTCTTGATTTTTTTGTGGCAGAAAGCTTGTCAGGAATAAGTGGTGTGGGTTTTGTCCCCCTAGCAGCTTGTGCTGGAACTGCAGGGTGGGTTTCGGAGAAATCTTTAAGAGCAGATAAGTCCAGAAAGGAGCAACGTATTATCATGATTTTTGGTATGTAGGTCGCTAAAACAGAGATGTACATAATTAGATGCAAATTATGCAAATGAGGACTTAATTTGCATAATTAATGAGGAAATTCTGTAATTCCAGTGTTTTACATTATAGGACTTTCATACATGTAATGTGTATAATCTATCGCAGGTAGAATATCAATAGATACCAATTATGCAAATATGGACCTCATAATTGCATAATTGCATAATTAATATGAAAATTCTGTGATTCCTTAGTGGTAAATGATGGGAATTTCATACTTGTGACATGTGTAAGTTAGTTCAAAATTTACAACACCATGCATATATTATGTTAATGTACAGGCCATTTGCATAATTTATGATAACATGTTGAAATGAAACATTGTCAAAGGATTGGACTTTCACATCAAATATATGTTATTTGTGTTAAAGGAAACCATATTTCATGGAGATATGAGGTCTCCGAATTCTTGTTGGTCTTGCAGTGCTTGTAGCTCACCTCCCCCACCCTGGCCCCCGTCTGATGCGTGGCCCACTGTGCGTGGCCCAACTTCCTCCAGGCGTATTTTGATTGAAGAAACAGATACTAGTAGTAACGTGACCTAGTGAGGCAAGAAAATCTGCTGTGAAGCCCTTCTTTTCATCCCTAACCAGATGCTGGGATTGTTGGAAAATTGTTAAGGTTTCTGACGGGTCTAGCCTGGGTACCATCCGGATTTTGCTCCCTTACGTATACGCTTGAAAAAAAGACCCAGGGTCGGCTTTTCTTCTGAAGGTCCTTTACCTATGTGACAACAGCAGTTTATGCAAGGAGGTTTATGAAATACTCTAATTTCTAAGAAATTATATATAATAGCAGCATGTGTTTTGAAGTTCTGATATGAAATAATATATAAAATCCACTCACCATGACGAATTGTGACTCTCTGTTCATATCAAGACGATGTCTTCTCCCAATATCTGCTTGGAGCATGAAGTTACGAAGCTCAGTGTTTTTCAGGTTCCGATCGTAGCTGAAAACTGACCACGTTCGAGATGACTATCAGCGCTAGCATTCCGCGGGTGGAAAACTGTTGCTGCTGTTGTTCACTCAAGTGTGGAGTCATCGCTCTCTCTGTTGTGTTCATGGTAATGCCACACTTCCCTATTACAGTATGTTTTCCATTGTGGTGTCTACAGCATATAATGATTATTATAAAATAGGCAGAAGCCAAAACACTAGATCTAAGCATCTTAGTATCCATAGTTTAGTTTTTGTACTTTCTCTAGTCCAAGCAACTACGGAAACATTAGATGGACAGCATTGGAAGGTTACCGGTGTACTTACATATTTATTCTAAAAACCCAGTATAGTGCTAACAGTGCTGTCAAACACCTGTAAATATAACCTGAAATTTGTCCATGATGTTATAACTTATAGTTGTAAACGTTCTCTTTTTTTATAGGTACCTACCTTGCTCAACCTTGTCCTGTCTTTTTTCGTGGATAGCCGCTATATGAACCTGAGGGCGTCCAGACTCGTCAACCCTGCCGTTTTCAGTCATTACGGACCAGGCGGTAAGTACCTTTAATATAACACTGAAACTCCAGTCATAGTAGGTTGTTGATAACACGTGTGTCATGCTAATGCTAGCTCGATCAATGCTTATCAGAGCTTAATAGTAAATACATTTAATAAATCTCAGGTACTAATATGGACCGGTGATGATAAAAAAAAAGTCAATGTTAAATTGCAATATATTTATGTACTGATTATAATTGTACTACTCTATCTTTTGCAGTTATTGAAATTGGGGACTCAGTATGTGACGTGCTGTTGATCATTTTGTGCGTAATCCTCCTTGTCGGCGCCATCAAGGTTTGGTGGTATTCTGTTGATTTTTAAAAATAGTTTTCATATACTAGTACGGCATGTACATGCAAGGTGCACGTGGTACGTTTCTAACTCTTTGGTTTATCTTTTTCTGCCGTTTTCTTATTTGACGTAGCATTATTGGTTAAATGTCGCGTCTAAATATTTTAGATCAGGCTATTCTCTTACCCTTAAATATTAAATCACGAGAGCCTCATCTTAGTTCCTCTTAATTGCTAAGAGCGTTGGCCTTGTTTTACTAGAAGATAGAACATTGGCTATCTCGAAGAAGACACGTTGATAAAATATCCAATTTCTAATGTCGATGCCTTACTTCTGTGTTCCATTTTAGGGAAAGTATCTGCTGTGTCGAATATGGATAATCGGCACCATTATCTTTGTGACCATCATGTTCATTTGTGCCATCGTCGGTTCCTCCTTTTATGCTATGGTAAGTATTTATTTGAAAGTTTATTGCAAATTCATGCCCGAAGGCTAATTGCAAGGACATAGGACATGCTAAAATAATAGTAAACAGTAAATTTACATTGTAGATATATAATAATCAGTGTATTTACATAAATACAGCCTTTCACTTCGGCAAAGAATCAGATCCAGATAGACTCTGTGGATGTGATGGTGTAGGTGACCAATGTGTTTATCTTTACAGAATAATCCCGAAACAGCACATGAGTTGGGGTTCCTGTGGGCCGCTATAGCTTTTGAAGAAGGCTTATTGGTAAGTATTGTCTTTTTTGGGGGTCATTGCACACAAAAATACAAGAATGCACCAGAAGAAGAATATATCTATGGTTGTCTACTAGTCTTATGGTATCTGCCCATGTCGTCTTAATTTAACTACAGTCGACAATGCAGCGACACTGGCAGATAGTTTTGAACGTCTCACAATCACACTTTGCTGTGGTATATACCGGGAAATCGTATACAGGGCTTTAGATATAGAACAAACCCGTGTATGCTGAGGTCACATTTCCAAACCGGGCTGTTTCGATTAACGAAAAATCAACAATTTATATCAAGAATGTACGAAACTAGTTCCCATTATTAATTTGTTCAACTTTTTGTACTTTGTTGTCTTTTATATCATACTTTTCGTTCCGTACGACTGCCTGGCCGGGCCACGGTTTGGAAATGTGACCTCAGCAGTAGCTAGAAAGACTTCAGTGAAACCAAAAAACCGGCTCATCCGACCTCCTGTTTTGTATCTTATATCACACAGCTAGCACCCGTCAGAAGATATTTCTGTTTTGTCTATACTACGTTCAGACTTTGGTATTTATTTTTCAGATTTATGGCGTTATCTTGGTGAACTCATTCGCGGAGAATATGCGTGAGACAGAGGCTACTGTACCACCATACAGTCAAGTCGAAGAGCCATCCGAACCTGTCTAGGAAAAGAGACAGAAAGAAAGACCACGTGTCAGCGTTCATGATACCAGTGAGACATAGTATATGACGACTGAATGGAATTACACCAAAGCCGAGCATATTATAACTTTTTTTAGCAGACAAGAGGCAAAAACCTGTCAAAACAGGTAAAAGAAGTTGTGTAGAAACAAATTGAATCAGTGGAAGTTTGCGGCGGATACGATTTAGATCTTTTTAACGGTATATTTTAGAATTGTGATTAATCCGTCCTTGTTGGCAGTAGTGAAAAACTGATGCATTAAAATGTTTATATTTTTTTCTCAGTTTGGTCTTAATAAGAAATTATAAACCTTGGTAATGGAGGTATAAATGTTGTAGAACTGCTGTTGTGTCTTTATTTTGTCTGTACTGATTTGTGTGCACTTTTCTCTGCCTGTCACTTTTGATTATATTCAAACTTTCACTACGTTTATAGAGATTATAGATTCAATTAGCCAGGTGATATGGTGGGAGAGAGCGAACAGTAACCAGTCAGTGAGAGGAATAAGAGGAAAAGAAAGGTTTCAACTTGGAGGTTAAGCCCCTGTCAAACATATAGCCGAATATGGCCTCCCGAACACTACCGAACTCCCCCCAACCATGAGTAGGCCGAGAGCAAGGTCGGCTGTGGTTGGCTGTTGTTCGGCCAGGTCGGCTACTGTTCAAAGTTTGGCGAATGTTTCAAAATGTTTAAAAGATTCGGTTGTGGACGGGAGGTTCGGCCATGGTTAACTGTTGTTAGGGAGCAAGTCAGCAGTGTTCGCGGGTCAAATTTGACTCAAATTTAACTCAAATTCGATTCGTATAGAAAGATTGGCGTGTCCTAAATCTGGTCAGACCTCTCCCGAACTTCAGCCAACCTTGGTTGGGTGGTGGTCGAGGGAAGGTTTTGAATACTAGTATGTGACAGTTGATTTACTGACCTATGGTCGATTTGACCTATGACCTACTACAGGTGTGTCCCAGTGTGACGGTATTGTGTAGTGGTAGTGCGTGGTAGTACATGCATTACCATAATGGTAAATATTTAGTTAAACGCCCCACGCAGATAAGGTGTCATACAGTCAATTGACGCCTGATTCCCCTCTAATGGCACAATATAGTTTGTTACAGAAGTTGTGTGTCCTTGAAAACAAAGTGGGAACGTCTGGTAGACCCATCCGACAAGTCTAGTCTGCGCCGCTGGGTTTGTCTAACTCGTACACGTATGTTTGGACACACGCCAAGACCCGCATTGTTGTTGTAAAGAAAAGGCAGTGAAGCAAGACGCCGCCATCTTGTCCCAGCACAGAGTTCCAAACAGGTGAGCACAATGAAGTTTATTACTTTTTTGAAAATAGTGAACAGTACAGATTATTTAGAAGGTTATCCACATTGTCATAGTGGTTTCTATTTTACGTGAGGGAGACAATTTTTCAGGTAGGAGAAACCACACTGACTACGTGTTAGCAGCAACTAACTCGAGAACACATGTGTCAACAAAGTTTGCTGCTCCTCATTTTATAGCAATCGGCCAAATAGTTTTGCAAGCGTGGATCAGTCACAAGCTACGGCGATGTAACAATAAATGAATCAATGAAATACCTTTATTTTCAATTTACGCCCTTGCAGGCTAAGTACAGGTCATGGTGATAAAGTCTATGT
Organism: Branchiostoma floridae x Branchiostoma japonicum; assembly: GCA_013266295.2. Lineage (NCBI taxonomy): Eukaryota > Metazoa > Chordata > Leptocardii > Amphioxiformes > Branchiostomatidae > Branchiostoma > Branchiostoma floridae x Branchiostoma japonicum. Next base: position 10,188,594 of record CM023832.1, read on the forward strand.
ATAACACGATCATATGACAGTGTCTGGTATCTTACTACAATGTATATATATAGTGCACTGATATGTACAGGTACCACCGGTTCAACTTATTCTCGCTTCTTGAGACGGTTGTAAGTGTAAGGATGGAGCTTATAATACATGGTTTATAGAGTTGTATGAGGGTTTTTGTATGGTTTGTGGACGTTCCGAATAGGGGGAGGGGCATCACTTTGTGGTCCACTGCTATTGTTTGCAGTCTTCTCATGGTGGAAAAAAAATACAGTTGTCTAGATCTAATCTAATAAAGCTATAGAAATGCTTCTCAGCATGTAGTAGAGGGACACTTAACGTAGCATTCACGCTCGTTGTTATAAGTTTGTTCAGTGCAGTATTCACCAATTGCAACCTTTGAACCTTGCTATAAAATCTAGACTAGTGTACTAGTATATAAAATCTTCCCATACTTATAAGGTAACGCTCTAGCCTCGGAAGTGCAAACACCCCTTTCTATGGTTTGGAAACACAGTTCTAAGGACATAAAGTACTTATGATAAATGGGGGAAGAATGTTACGCAATTAACACATTCCCACAGTGGCCACAATGGATAAACGCCGTTGGCACTTTGGTGTTTTGATAACTCACTCAAGCAGAAACATGCAACCTCTAGGTCACTGTCCCAACTCCTTATTTTCGAGGCTAAATTTGTCGATTAGGTACATAATATACACAAGAATACGACTTCAAGCGTCACGAAATGCATTCAAAACGTATCAGTTTTTTTACAGGTCCCTTTGGTGAAGAAAGGCAGTATTTTGAACTGACGCTGAACATGGCGATCGACTTCAGCATACCGCGGGTGCAGAACTGCTGCTGCTGCGGGTCACTGAAGTGTGGCACCATCGGTATTGCAGCTGTATTCATGGTAAGTACGGTCACCTACATGCACCATCGGTATTGCAGCTGTATTCATGGTAAGTACGGTCACCTACATGCACCTAGCACCATCCCCATTGTAACCCACAAGCAAGAGTTCGGAGACCTCACAGCTCCATGAAATATTCAGAGCTTTAAATTTGTAAATTTTGGTCCTCTTAAAAAGATTTTAAGCACCTCCTCCTGAAGAAGCTGCTAGGGAGACCAAACCTACACTAAGTTCTGACATGAAAAGCTACATGTACCTGCCACTATAATATCAATACCCTAGAATGTCCAGGACAAAAGATACAAACACTGGAAGTTCTGCTGTAGTACGAAGGACAGCTGCCAGGAGGCCCATAATTGACCTTGACCTTTGTCTTCCCAAGACCTATCCACATACCAGATGTCATCACAATTCATTCAAGCCTTCTTAAGTTATGATGACCACAAATATGTGGAAGCACAGACAGACAGACAGACAGACACACACACACACACACACACACACACACACACACACACACACACACACACACACACACACACACACACACACACACACAGACACACCAAAACAATACCTTCATTATTTACGGAGGTAATTACACGACTACTTTAAACCATTTTGAATGTCAGTTTTCAACAAATCAGTTATACGAGACATGGAATACACACTGAGCTCCACATGCACGAAGTAGGACATCTACATTCGTAAACAGTTGCATTTATCTCTCAATCTAAGGACATTTACATCTATAAAAATGTAAAGTTGAAAAAAAAAAACATTTATCCAGGTTTGCTTATGAGGTATTGAATAATTTCCGTTATTTTACTGTCAAGATAGTGCGGCCCCTAAATTGTTTTGTTGCAGTGCTAGTGGCGTTTGACCCAGTACGACAATAGTAATCCAATGTCCTTGAACAATCTAAACAGTTTCTTTTGTCTGTTCCTAAGTCGCGTATAATCTAATGTTTTTTCAGGTGTTAAATCTTCTTAACGTCATCGGCACCCTGGTGGCATTCGCGGCGTTTTCCCGAGAGGGGGGAGTAAATGGTACGTGAAGACGTGTTTTGATGGGTTTCTGCTAGTCAACGGTTAATAGAACAAACATTTATTTATAAACAACGACATAGTTCGCATATTTGTTGTTACGCTTGTGAATATTAGTCATCCAGGTTGTTGATAACAGGAGAAGAAAAGTTTAAACTTTACCACTGGATAATAATTTATTTGTTCAAACGTTTCAGATGTCTTTCCAACATCCTTCATCAGTGAAAACTTTGTGCTGATATCTTTTTTTTACATATTTGTTGTTGTGTGAAATCTAGTACATGTAACTTGTACGTTCAAAATAAATAAACGGTCTAAATGGTTACATGGTGGCTAAACCATATGGAATTAGGGACCTCCCATGGTATGATTTCAACATACATTTGTATAAATAGTTTCCCGTGAGTTTGTTTACGACATTTCTATCAATAAATATGTGACGTATAGCTTCCTTTGCAGGATCTACGAGTCTGGCTTTTTTGTCTCTATTAAAACACATTTGATATTACAGCTTTCAGGATTATAGACGTTCTCCTTGACGCCATCTTGATTATCCTGTGCATCATCCTTATTGTTGGTGCCGTCAAGGTATGGTCTGGTTCATATGACAATCTTAAAGTTGAAATAATCTCTCAAAGTACAGCTAGGGTTTCTATTTCTATAGTTACGGTTATTACATTTAAATTGATGAGGCTGCACGTACGATTTATTATACCTAAATACAGACAAATGTAAATAAATACATGAATAAATAAGTATGTATGTTGACCCGACCTCTTAATATACTGATTAAGTATAGGTTGCAAGTACTCTGAGTGTTATTGTAAGTGTAGGTAATGTATTTTTATGACATCACTCACTAATGGAAATAAAGTAATATGTCTTGTTTTCCTTTAATGTTTCCTCGTTCAATGGATACTTAGTTATGAAAGGGCACTAAATGACTTAATATTTCCGTTTCTAGGGGAATCCTCTGTTATGCCGTATCTGGATAGTCGGCTCGGTTATCTTCGTCAGCGCTATGTTCATCCTTTGTATCGTTGGCTCATCGCTCATTGGTTTGGTAAGTCGTCCTACTCTCCAAGCAGAGGTTTGGGCCTCGGCTTATTTCGCTGCACGAAAAGTTAAATTTACCAATGGTAGTAAATGTCAGTACAGCTAGGTAATGTTTACTTGATAAAAAGTACCGGTAGTGAATAAAACTTATAAAAAAAAGTCCGATAATTTCGGACTAACAATGGTAGTAAATGAAATTACCGAATTTAACTTTTGTTTACTACCATTGTATAAAGTTCGGTACTGTTTACAAAGTAAACATTACCCGACTTTACTTTACGAATTTACTACATATATTGGTAAATCCAACGTTTCGTGCAATGTTTTTGACGTGTTTTGGGACGTTTTTATCGGCCTTTCTTCTTTGTACTGATATCTTTGTTGACGCCAGCCTTCGTGTAGCATATTGGATACTGCCTGGCCAATTTGATACTGTCTTGCCAATTTGATACTGCATTGCAGCCACCAAAAGATCTGCTTGGAGATTTAAAAGTCTTCCTTTATCATTGTGTCTGTGCTCAACCAAACAGTACTGCGAAGCTCTGCCACACGACAAAGCTAAGCTTTGCTTATTTTAACCTTCCAGAACAGGCCCGAGGCGGCACACGTTATTGGGTTCTTCTGGTTCGGCTTGGCGGTTGAAGAAGGGCTGTTGGTAAGTACATGTTTTTCTACGTAGTGCAAGGAGCAAACAATATATATTATGGCATTCTAACGCGACTCTAAGTACACCAGTCTACTTGTACATGTATGTCTACCCCCACCACAACTTGGAAAACTACAACAATCATGATACATGAACAACGGAGGGCAATAATACGCTGTTGCACACACTTTCATCGTTTCTATCATTATTAGTATCAAGCTTGTTTTCTAAATCATTTCTGAACCAGGCTAGGTTCTGGAACTGATATCATCTTCTGTCTCACAGGTCTATGGTGTGATTGTTGTGAACTCGTTTGTGGAGAGCTTACGGCACGAAGACGCCACCCTGCCGCCATACTCACAAGTGAACGAGTCTGCTGCGATCTAGGTAGGGAATCGCTGTCTGTATGTCTGTATCTGTATAGCAGCACGTCGGCAGAACGTACTGCACCTGCGCGAAACCCGTAATGTATTGTGCACAGCACTTTGGCAGAACGTCTCATATAAGGTTGTATTAGAGCATATAAGGTTGACAGCCTGTCTGTAGTTTTCAGATGTTGTATAGGAAAAGATATCGTCTGCAACAGGCAAAATTTTGATGCAACGTTGACTAAACATCCAACGAAAAACCTGAAAAATCAGGGTTTTGCGCAGGCGCAGTACGTTCTGCCGACGTGCTTGTATAGCCGGTATAGCCGCCCTTCCGCGTAACACACCAGCTTTGCAAGCACGCGGCGCGGCGGGAGCCAGCCATATTATACTGAACGGGGTCGGGGTCCGACAAAACGACCTGTTACACCCAACCTTCGCACATCTACACACCCCGGGAATATGAAAACACAAGAAGCACAGTCTTCAAGCATATTGGAACATAATATGCATATTGTTGCTCGGGTTAAAAAACAAACATCATTCGTGTGAATTTTACCCAACATTGATGAATTCTGTCATTAAAACAAAATCGTGATATGATATATGACTAATTCCTACCGTTCCAGAAAACCACTGGTGCTTGGATGGGGTTCCCACGGAGAGGAACATCATAACTTGGTCCAGGAACTATTCTACCCATTCTGAATATGATTATCTTTTATGTTATATATATATGCATTATTTTCAACGAGTTTTGTATTGGGCAACTCCCAACATAAGTTGATATCATACCACTATGTTAAAGTGAATAATGGGTGTTATAGAGTGAGAGTACTAGCGTTAACAGATATATATTGTAAGATATTTAACGGTGTGCCATGCACGTGTGTATAAGTATCTGTATCATTTCTTCATAAAGCAAAATGGTGTAATGTTCATAGTGTTGTGGTGCGTTTCGAATTCGCTATTGTTTGCCTCTTATTAACTGTACATGTAAGACATGTAAGAAGAGAGGGTATTATTTTGTTTGCAGTTTGCCGAGCGGCAAACTCTTCTCTTAGCGGACCAACTCCCCTGGCATATTATCAAGAAGCGAGAAGAAGTTGAAAGTACTTATATATAAGTATACTAGACATTTATATATATATACACATCTATATACATTGTATATGATTGTTAACATGTGACCAGTGAGGCAAAAATGTACGATAAATGTCTTCATTCAATAAACCATTCAATTATCTGTCTATTTGGCCAATTTCTACTCTTTCCAGCCGCTTTCCTAAGACTGGTAGAGGATACGGTGTATGTATGATCACCGTATTAAATCTGGCACGGTGAATCTGGAGTATGTGGCGGTGTCAGGACCACCCGAAGGGGCATATCCGCTAATCATCATGGCCAGGAGATGATTTTGACGAGTGCACCCCCAGTTTTACAACTTCAGCTTTCAGGTCCAATTAAAAATCATGCCGGCCACCGGACACAACAGGAAAACAATCTAGTAGCCTCTGGTAGCCTCCTGTGCAGGCCTCCGAACGGGTGGGAGTTTTGATACTGCGTTTAGTAGAATGTTTATCAAAACTCCCACCCGCTCGGAGGCCTGCACAGGACTACTCTGGCCGGCTGGTTGTAGGGACTGGCCGGCAAAAGAAAGCTTTAAAATTTAAACAATTCTACAAAACGCAGTATCAAAACTCCCACCCGCTCGGAGGCCTGCGCAGGAGGCTAACGATTTAGCCCCTTGGCCTTTTCGTGCCCTCTTGAAGTTGAAGCTCTTCATGTTCAAAGATGACTTATAGCAAGGCCTCATTGATTATGTAAATAATACCCTAATTTACATATCTATGTAAGACTATGTTCAGCATTACCTAATTTTATCATTTATAACTCAATTATGACATTTCAAAGCCAAATTAAAACCCAATACTAAAACAACAATACACGCCTTTGTTCTGTTGAAATCCTGGAGGTCTATAGCAAGGGTAGTGACCGCAGGAGGTCAAACCGTTTTTGACTTGTTTTTCCACATTGCGCAACCTGTTGTCCTATTGGCCAAACGTCTGTGACGTACGTATACAGACCTATCTCGTACCTGGCTCGAGCTCTGATTTGCTGCAGGTCTGGATCTTTTCATTTGGGGTAACGCAGGGAACTGAGAAGCCATCTTACCGGGTGCGAGCCAGCACAATCGGCTGTCGAGGTTTAAACGATAGGGTACGTGTAACTTTTGTGTTTTTCCTCCTTTATCTACTTCTTATCATGGGCCAATGGTTAGAAGTAAAGGAAGAATGGGTATTTGGACACTGTATTGGTCTACGGTGTACAGTTCAGTTGTGGTGGACGTGGATGACAAAAATATTCAGAGCGCTGCTACAAACTACAAAGCAGACCACGTTTTCGAGTGTTGTATTTAACAGTTGTGGAGTGTTGTGACTTGTGATGCCTTTGAATAACTTCCAAATCACAGCGAATAATTCCTTAAATCACTGCAAACATTTGTTGTAATACCACCGTCATTTAGAACAACTCCTGCCTTCACGATTTAAGGCAGGAGTCGTATAATTTGATAGTGAAGAAAATTTCTACGCTTGACTTGCAATATGGCGGAGTCACGGAGTCAGTTTGAACGAAAGTGTCTGGTGCCACAGTCGGTACGTTAGAACGGGGACTGTACATTTGGCCCGTGACCTTGGACGGGGAATAGCACAAGTGTAACAGTGACGTTTCAAGTGCTACAAACCGACTAACGTTAGTGTAATAGTGAGGTTTCAAGTGGCCGGGGGCCAGGGTTGTATTTCTACTCCCGCCTGTGTGTTTCTGTGTGGTTCAGATTCGAGGAAGGATCTTGAAAAGAAAAGGGGAGACAGTACAAACTGACTCGTCTGACGGGTCCGGACTTTTTAGCCTATCGGTTATGGCGTTGGTTTCGGGAGCTTTCGACCCAGGGTACGAAACTGTGCTACTCGCCTCTTGACACAAGGAAGTGACGTGCCATTTTAGCTTTCTTTGTACTTCCTCCTGAAAATTTTTGCAACTCAGATTGGTTCCGCACCTTTTTCTGGTAAGAATTCTGCATAGACGTATGGGCAGTTTCTTCGGATCTTTTAATTTCTATGTCCGTTTATGGTTTACTTGCTACCGCGCGAAGCCTGTAGAAACAGCGATGGTGAAACTAGCGAGCTCCACCCTATTGTTTCGTTCGACCCACAGTGGTTTCGACCCTACCTCTGTTTGAAGAGGGAAACCTTACACTCAGCACACAATGTCGTACTTTGGATGGGTCGAAATCGAGCTCAAGTGCCTGAGCAAAAGAACGTTAGGTTTGGGTTTGCTTCGTTACTGTAGTGTTGTACAATAGGCGAGGGTACAGCCAACATACAGTATTCATTGTTTTTACCCTAGAGCCACTAGACTGCATCAATATTCAACTTTTTTCGCAAAGGCAGTAGACAATGTTTACATTACTCTTAAAATATACGACAGTACGGGGATTAGAAATCCATGGTGCCCCAGGTAGTAAATTCCGAAGAAAAGTGTTGTTTATGGTGCGAAAGAAATCAAATTGCATTCACAATTTCTTTAAATTTCTCTCTTGAATTTTAACACCATATCCCTGGCTGTCATTAATTAACACGTTTTCTTAAACGTTCATATTTCACATACCAAAATGGTCCAAAATGAGGGTTGGAACCTATCCCCACCCCGCATTGTTACGTGACACGCCCCGTCTTCACCAACATGCCAGGATCAAACAAGTTCTGGCACCTTTCCCCGGGAGTGCTACAAGACTCGAACCCTTGGTTTCCGAGAAGCTTACTGTTTGACGTCACTTCCGTCTCGATACTGGGACTCAAGCACGACACTGGAAGGGTTAAACGTAAAGAAAAGCAAACAGACTGAAAGATCGTATCACCATAGGCGGTAGGCCAAGGGGTTTTTGTTGCCCTTTTAATTAAACTGTTCTGCATTACCCGAAGTGGGTGATGGGCGGGTGCCGAAGCCACCCGAAGGTTGGCGAAGCCGACCGTCGAGCGGGTGCCGAAGGCGCCCGAAGGTCGGCGAAGCAGACCAGCGAGTTTACTCTCCAAGCAGAGGTTTGGGGCTTATTTTTGGCGTGTTTTTAGGCTTTTTTTATCGGGCTTTCTTTTTTCACCGGAATCTTTTTTTATTCCTTGGCCTACAGCCCATGGTATCACCAAGGTTCAAATTTAGCTTTTAAACACTGTGATCCTCGTGTTTAGTAGACTCGGTCCTCCACTTATCTGGACAATTTCACAGAAGAGCAGGAAGAACTTGTCACCTATCCAACAAAAATAAAGAAAGGGGTTATCATGTGACGTCGCACTGTGCACGACATTGTAATGAACCCAGGGACACCCAAGACTCAGAGCTAAAGGAAACTTCCGCTTCAAGCAGAACTTCCTACTTATTGAACTAGTAGAACGCAGTTAACTGATAAGCCACCATGATAATTACCTCCCTGAAAACAGAAGTATTGTTACCTTCGCCAATAAGGCTAATAATAATGTTTTCGGTAGCGTTCGTGTGTGTTGATATTTGGGTAGGTCTTGATAAGACCTCGAAATGATTACTATTTTATATAAATATAGATTTTGGGCCACCTAGTGGCTTATTATGGCACTGCATCGGAACTTCCTGTTTTGATATCTCGTGATCTGGACATGCTAGGGGCACAAATTTTGGATGGTAAGTTACTGGGTAGCTCTTGCACTCAGGAAGAAGTGACGTGAGTTTGTATGTACTAATAACAAAAGGACAGATAGGGAGATACAGGAGGTTAGGCCGCCTGAGCCAACGAGAAGTTGGCAAGCGAGTCTGTTGGCTGGCTGCCAGTGGCAAAATGCACAGAAAGGCAGACAACGGTTCATTCACAATAATTAATAAGACTAGAAATTCCAAAAAACTGGGAGGTATGAAATCTCTCATTTGTTCTTTTCATGATGGAAGACTACCACTGATTTGAAAAAGAGCGCCAGCATGGTCGTATAAATGGTCAAGCACACTCCAGAAAAATCATGTGAAGAAAAGACAAGTGATACAAAAAGACAAGAAAAATGGAAAAGCTTATGAAAAAGAAAGGTCGTTTTTCACCAAAACTAATGCACAGTATTTCGAAGGCTCTGTCATTTGTTGCTCATAATGCTCTACAAAAGATACATTTAGTATTGACACCGAGCACCTATAGTAAGACTTAATGGCAAACGGACTACTCTTATTGATGGAAACACATACAAACAATTTTCTGAAATTTTGTACTTTCCATTTTCAGTTTTATCTAACCCTGTCGCGTGGTTTGTGATCCGACTGTCACCATGGTGCGTGTAAACAACTGTTGCGGATGTTGTGACCTCAAGTCAGGCACCATTTCCATCTCCATCGTGTATCTGGTGAGTGATCGTAAAGTCCTTGTGTCGCAGTCGTACGACAGGTTCACAACATCACAATGAGGACATTTTTGAGACAGTCGTATATATGTTGTATAAATTTCATTTGTCCTATGTCAAAAAGGTTGTCAACATATAGCACATAGAGGTGTACTTTTTTTGTAAAACCATTCGCTTGACTGTTGCTTATTATACTAAGGTAACTGTAACACATGTATAACGGATAACGGCTGTCTTTACAACTTCAAACACTTTTGTTGGTTGGAAAAGGTTAATCTGTGTGTATTCCATTCCGTCCAGGTCCTGGCTATCCTCAACATGGTGCTGGGGATCGCTGGTGTGGTCGGCCACAAAGGAGGTACGTTTTGCAATTACTTTACTTTGGAATTTGACATGAAAAATACTAGCATAGCGAACTAGACAGTCTGACTATGCTGTGTTTACCATGTACTGTACAGTTATAATGTTATCACTGTCTATGCAGTTAAAGGTGAGCATTTTACTTTGACATGATTGTCAAAAAGTATCATCTCTGTTTACTTTCACTGGAGATCAAGTTTGTTTTGTACTGAACACTTATATGCTAAACATATTATATATACTGAAATATCAAATAAAAATCACTTTCAGAGCATGATTGTCTGAACTACCCAGATCTATCCAACCATTGTTGTCTTGACTGTATTTTATTCCTACAGCTACCATGTACATTGGCGTCACCCTTGATGGAGTGATGGTGATCCTGTGCATCCTCCTCATCATTGGGGCTATCAAGGTTGGTTCGTGTTCTTGTCTTATTCCTTGTGAAACCGTAGGCGTTAGGCCGAGGAATTTTTGGCGACGTCTCAGGGAGGAGCCTAATGGTACAGTATTGTGTGCAATTCGCAAGAATTCTAGGAATCGTACAGGCATTTTGCCCACAGGAATGGAATGTCCACAGGCATGTCTCTGACCCACATCTATGCCCACATTCCTGTGGCTGCGAACTCAAGTTAGGAGCAACTTATATTCTCGCAGCCACTTGTACAATGGAAAAAAAGTATCTTACAAGAATACATAGATATAAATAAATAGAAATACATAAATGACATAGCGTGAGTCAAACCTCCCCTCCCAGAAGAAAACAAAACAAAACAAAGCAGGATATATACAGCTAAAAACGTTTTGTTTCTGTTATGTAGTTTTGCGTGGCTAACATAATTTTACAGTTAATATCATAAGAACAGGACAAACTACCACGAAGAACTAAAAGTTGTTTAGCATTGTCAGAAAGGGTGTTTAAATTCATAATGTGTCCAAGAATGCTTGAAAGCTTGCCAAAAACATGTATCTTGTTAATTCGTTTTCTGAATACAGGACAACCACCTCCTGTGCATGGTGTGGGTGGTGGGTGCGATCGTCTGGTCCGTGCTCTTGACCCTCATGGCCGTTGTGGCGTCCGTGCTGTTTAGTATCGCCCTTACTGCCGCCCAGGTAAGTATTGTTTATAACATTCCGTACATACAGAACTGTCATTACGTAGCCTCTACCAGGCTTGAGGGCGCGGCTGGATATAGTAGAAATTGGCCAAATAGAGAGAGATAACACGCCGAGGGAGTTAGTCAGCCAGTTTACAGTTTGCAGGCCCACAAACTGTAAACTGTGGGCCGGCAAACTGTAAACTGGCTGACTAACTTCCTCGGCGTGTTATCTCTCTCTATTTGGCCAATTTCTACTATTTCCAGCCGCGCCCTCAAGCCTGGTAGAGGCTACGTACACTTCACGAAAAGTTGGATTTACCAATGGTAGTAAATGCCAGTAAAGTTGGATAATGTTTACTTTGTAAACAGTACCGGACTTAACAATGGCAGCTAATAAACGTACCGGACTTTACAATGGTAGCAAATAAAAGTAAACGTCGGCAATTTTAATCAGTACCATTGTCAACTCCGAAATTACTGGACTTGACTTTTATTTACTACTGTTCATAAAGTAAACATTACCCAACTTTGCTGGCATTTACTACCATTAGTAAATCAACTTTTCGTGCATTGTAACTTGCAATATGCTTCCGCTAATCATATATATATATGTTGTTGTGAAATGAAATAGGTTTAAATTTGGTTAATTGCCTTTACAATGTGTTGAAAAATGATTTTTGATCAGGTAAGTGCTTACAGTAACAAAATTTCTCAGGTTCGATGCTGGTGTGGTTGCTATAGTTTTAGAGGGCCTTTGTATGATCAGAGGGCCTTTTACATTGTGTGTTACGATTTAGCTACTAAGTTTAGGATGTTTTATGTTTACTTAGCATATTGGTCCGGACCCCGGCCCCACAGTCGACCCGGCTGTAGTTGGAGCTGCCTTTGCTGTCGCCTTGGGTGTCATGTGGACCATTGTGGCCCTGGAAGTCTCTCTGGTGGTGAGTTCAACCATTTTTCACAAAATTGTAATTATTTGCTTTTAAAGGGGCATTATGTAACATTTTTTCACCAAAATTTGCAATATTCTAATTGAAAAAAAATCTTCATGTGATTGTAATTTACTTCCACTTTTCAACATATTTATGCAATTGTCTCACATTTCTGTCACTTTTGGTTGGCGCTAAAACAGCCCACACATGGCGCACTCAGTTTGTGGCACCACCACAAACTACTAGAATGTAAACAAACATGGCTGACAACTGTGTTTCCAACTTTTAAACACAACTCGTAAGGCGTCATATTTTGTCACCTCCACTTTGGAGTAGAGTTGATTCAACTTACTTTGTAAACAAATGACCAGAAAATTTACTCTTTGTATCGTCCTAATAATCCTAATATCCTAATAATCCTAATATCCTAATAATCCTAATATCCTAATAATCCTAATATCCTAATAATCCTAATATCCTAATAATCCTAATATACGTTTTGTGTCATCTTTGTTTTGTGTGTTTCACAGATTTACAGCGCCATCGTGGTGTACTCCCATGCCCAGAACCTGCGTGAGGGCGGCGGTGGCGGCCCCCCACCCTACTCCCAGTTCGGGGCTCCAAAGATCTAATCAATGGTACGTATTATTGTTGACATATATAGACGAAATGTTCAAAACACTCATGTCTTAAAAGCTCCAAAACAGAGTGTAATAAAAAAAGATATCATTATTGTATTTTGATTATGATTTCCGAGTTCCTTTGTTATCCAATTGCTTTATAATTGAATTCTCATGTTTAATTATTTTTTTATGTTATATTACCTTCGTGTATTATGAAGAAAAGAAAGAAAATTGCAGAAAGAAATTGCAGAAAAATTTCTGACAAGATTGTTCATTCATGGCCAGTTATATGTAACTATGTGGACATACATGTACGTAGTAGCCTTTGACTTGTGTGCATTTCCTTCTCAGGACCCCTATATGTAACATGGTTCTTTCCTACAGAGAATACCATAAGTGATAATATCTTCCTTCAAATGTTTCAGGAGGGAGACCAGAGTGGGCACATCCCAGCCTCCCAACACATTTACCACCGTGCCTGTATTAACCCAAGACTTCAAAGAATGTCAACTCTATAACTTCTTTACATCTAGTTGTTTATTTGCTTATTCGTGTTAGCAAACGGTTAAAAGAGAAAGGGTAGTAACTAGACAGTGCAAAGTTAATCAAGGACATAGAGGTTAAGGTACTTTCAGTGAGGGTGTATAAAGGAACGCAGATGGACCTTCAGTATACATTATGGTTACTTGTACTCATCACCATTTCTTTAGAAGGTTTAAAAAAACTAGACTGGTGAAAGCTACCATGCACAATACCCGACCATGCAGAGACAACTCCATGCACTAATCTATCATCTTCAGGACTTTTACACTTAGGTTTATCAATCATAACTCAGTGTCTGTATGGTGTATTTTGGTGAGATGTTTAAAGTTTCCTAGACGTGAATATAAGCATATTGCTTGAGTGCGTCATCACTATGTATTGTACTTTTCTTTGCATGTTGTAATAAAAAAAGTTTCCTATTTCATCCCGTAGATTTTCATCCAAAAATCCGTGCTCTCATCATGTAAGTGCAGACCAATATAGTCCGTAGAACTAGAAGTTAGAAAATGTTTATCTTGAATATCATAAAATCTCAGAAGATCATATACACGAATTTATGTGGGCATAACGGACATTATATCAACCAAATGTAAAAGATAGTTAGCTTATCCTCGAGTCCAGCCTTGTTAGCTTTAGCTCAGTGCGTTAGCGGATCTTGGTGAGCGAACTAAACCTAACACGCCTGGACTCCAGGCTATAGCTAGCATCCTGGATGTACGAATGCTACGCTTTTGCTGTGAGAATAGTAATTACTATTCATGTAGAGCATTGTCAATTGTCACCTCCAACTTTCTTGAGCAAAACTTGAGCTCTTCTGGTTTTGTACCTTTTTAGACCTTACTTGAGGCTTTTGGAATGCACTATGCAGGTGTATCTTTCGTGGTTGACCTATCTACAAAATAAAGACCGGTTTCTTGGTGTATCACTGTTTGTCGATTTATTTAGTTTTCCGCTGTAAACAGGATAATAATGATAATAATCCGATATGTAAACCAACTTTCGTCATACTTGCTTGCACAATCGAAACCCTCTATGATCTTGTTCTACTTTGGCTTTGCAACTATTACCGATCTGTGGTTGTTAATGTGGCTTGTCATTAATCATCATCATCATCAATCCAGGGTGTCATTAATAAAATAAGTAAAAGAGAAGAGAAGGCATGTTGAGAAATTAAACAAAGATTCATAAACATTCATAAACAAGAGACACGAGTAATACTTCTCCACTTCTGTAGGTATGATTCTACCAACCCATGTTATCAAACCGTCCGAACATTCAAATAAAACCAAACATAGCATAGTAAAAGGTTCTCCGACATGTTTCTTACAATATATATTTGGGCCATACAAAGAAGTCTTACGTATAGTGCGTTAGGCGTTGTCTTGACTGCAATGGCAGTCTGACAGGAACATGCCTGAAGGCACCGAATAATGATAGCAGTACTACCACTTTTCGTGCTTTAGGCATTATTGCCCCTTCATAATACGACTAGAGGCAGCCATCTTACATTGGAACTCGTCAACAGAAGTAAGAGTTTCGTTTTTCTTGTTTTAGTTAGCATTGAAACGTCTTCACTTAGTCTAGTGGCCAACTTAACTCATGCATGTAAATATACGGCTATCTGTTGTGTTCTGTTGACGCTAAGACGAAATATAGGTCAGACAGACAACTAGGTGTTTCGATGGTATAATGACAAGTTGCAATAGCCAGTTCAAAGGTCGTGGCCGTGTTACGGCTAGAATTGATCCTAATAGATTAAACAACGATCTACCCAAGGTTTTGAGTAATGAGTTAACGTTACTCCGGTGCATACAATCACATATCATATATTATAATTTATATATCTTGTATGGTAGGCTGTTGAGTTGAATAACAATTCCACCAAAAGAGTAGTGATATCATAACATATACATGTACTTTTCAGAATTATGCCAACAGTATTGTGAGACCGAAACTCCAATCTGATGACAGCCCCTGAGCATCATGGTAACGCTAAGGGTGAACAACTGCTGTGAATGCTTCGGTCTACGATCTGGCAGTCTGTATATTGCAATCGCGTACATGGTAAGTGTTCTGATATACAACAGGTTTAAATACCATGCATACTGAGCACTCAGTCGAGTCCCAACATTTAGGATAATAACTTTTCAAAACATGTAGAATATTTACCATTCTAAGTTGTTCTGGTAAAATATCTTTCATTTTTGAAATGTGGATTCGTGAATCTGAACAACAAAGTTGTATGACCAGCTTTATCACATGACATTAGGTTTAGTTCTCCTTTTATGTTGTCTTGATCTTATAGATGTCCTACAATGTACGTATCTTCTCTCCCCGTATTTACAGGTAATCGGGATCCTCAACATTGTTTTAGCCATCATTGGTTTGGGTAGCGCTGGGGGAGGTACGTTTGTTTTGATATATTTTCTGTGTCTTCGTAGGCAATTTCTTACAATTATTTTCGTAAAGTTTACAGTCACAAATGTATAAAGTGAAAATTTTATGGATCGTGCTAATAAAATGGAAGTACCTTCCGGTATATCTTTTCACAATTATGATTTGTTTCACCCACAACTTGAAAACCTACAGAAGCCGCGAGGTACGGTCGTATTACAGCTGACGGACTGTTGGTCATCATGTGTATACTTCTCCTCATAGGAGTCCTAAAGGTATGCTTTTGCAGTTAACGTTCTGTGGGCACTGAGTGTTGTTGAAGATGCTGCCATCTCAATGAGAAATGGTGTAGAGTTACACCTGTGCCACTCATTCTATCAGATAGGATTCACAAAGAGCCCAATCTGTTACACGTCCGAGTTGTTAAACAATGAAAGCTTATAATTGTACAGTTTTTGTACCTTTAACATGTAAGAGTTTATTGCACGGTTACTGTTTCAATTGTATTATGTGTTCACAGTCTGATGTAGAACTTTTAAAATTGTTTTAACATGAAGAAGAGTAGTCTATAATTCAGCCCTAAGGCTGCTATGGCTTTAAATCATGTATATGAAATATGGAGTAAGGGACCATTGTATGTTTTTTGAAATTATATTTTTAAGAATTTGATTTATTGATTGTGTTGCAGACGTAAATGGGCAGCATATTATGGATAATATGGATTGCCATTATCTACATGGCATTTAGACGACATTTTCAATATACATCTTCTCAACTACTCACAGATTGCACAGTTGTTTGGTTTGTGATTAGCTCTTGGGCGAGAGTTTGCAACGAATGTTCTTTTAATTCCTTGACTTACTTCTCTTAACAGAGCAACTATATCCTGTGTATGATATGGATTGGTGGAGCCGCAGTCTGGTCAGTGCTGACCATCATCTTTGGTGAAGTGGCCACTATCTATGCCAGAAAGGTTAGCAGTGACCGTTAGAAAAGAAAGAAAGAAAGAAAGAAAGATAACTTTATTGCACGACAATTGCACACGGTACAAAGTATGGCAACAACTATATATTTGACGAAGTACAGAATAGTATAGAATAAAACCTAATATAGTGTAACAATCGAGTATGGCTAATCAGGAGTTTCGGTATTTTTCCTAATAACAAAGCAATCTTTTATATATTTGCCTATTTTTACATTGTAAGTTAGATATTGTGTGTGTACTAGTGGCAAGAGTGTTAACGGTTGTACTAGTGATCACTCGTGCTAAATGGAATCAGAGAGAACAACCAAATATCATCACAATCCATAAAGCCCTTCTTAAGTTATGCTGACCACAAAAATGAGGAAACACAGACACACAGACACACACACAGACACACACACACACACACACACACACACACACACACAGGGAGAGAGAGAGGGAGAGAGAGACAGACAGACAGATAGACAGACAGATAGATCGAAAACAATACCTCCATTTTTCATGGAGGTAACCAAAGCCGCCCCCATTCTTGAGTTAAGTGATATGTGCAAACGTCTAAGTAAATGTATCTACTAACTCCGGACATCAAGGACATTGGCAGTATATGTCACGTTTGGATCGAGAAGTTTTGTCACAATACAGAATGGTTTAGGGTCAATACTTTCTTTGTTATGTTCCCTGTATTTACAGGAAACAGATGTCAACTATGTTAAAACTGTGGCTGGACCTGCTATGGCAACCGCCCTTAGTCTCATGTGGGGGATCATAGCACTGGAATACATTTTGATGGTCTGTTATACACATTTTTCTTTTGCACTCATAATAATACAGTAATACCTACCATTTTATAACAATTAAAATATGTAGATGATGTGACATTGTTAACAACCTTCGTAACATAATTACGATCAAAGTACTGACTGTGATCGTTCAGATTTTTTCCTCTATAAAATGGTGTCATGTTTTTGGCATGCCTGTTCCAGTGTAATTAGTAATACGTATCTTTAGCATCGTTCTACGTACTATATTAATGTTAAAATCTCTTACACGTTTCCTTGGATACGATTTGCTCTCACTTACTTACGACACTGTTTTTACTTTGTTCACCTGCACAGATCTACTGCGCCGTTGTGGTGTACTCGCATGCGCAGAAGCTTCGTGAAGAAAACATTACCCCGCCATACTCCCAGTTTGAAGAGACAACAAACCCAAATCCCGTATAGTATAGATAGTGGGTTTTAGACACTCAAATATATTGCAAGGTATTAACAAAATACAAATGTGAGATTACAATAAACTAGATTGCTAAGGGACCTTTGCCATATGGAACAGAATTATGCATATCATAGGCCTTGTGTATTGACTTATATAAAGCATTGTATGTACGAAGAGCTTTGCGTATGGATTCTCGACAGTCTTTTACAAAACCCCCATATTGAGCCTTTAGTTCTCAGTAAGCGCGGTGTACGACATTTATGACCACTTCCACTTAGATCTCGGCCATACGGACTCCCGACAGCTACAGGACTTCATAACGTCGGTGAGTACGCGTGAACAGGCTATGTATGATAGTGAACACAGAATTCATACGGCTCACTCGAATATGGATATAGATATCTGCAGAATTTCGTATTTTCACCTGTTTCTGTTTTGACGATGTGTCCATTCTTCCTCGATGTTACTCGTTCAAAGGCATTATCTATGTGGCTACGTTGAGTTATTTTGAAGACGCCAAGATGTCCACTATAAGAAAAGTGACATTCTCTTAACTGGTTCAGAAATACACGTACAATTATAATATGACTCGTTCTTCCTTGTGTGCCGTCAGCGAAAGAAACCACTGGATGAATACACAAGTTTGCTGGTTCTTAGTGTTGTATTAGACACCTGTTACACCTAGACCATTTGCGTAACGCACAAAAGATAATAACTTTACGATCTCAACACGTTCAAAATATACATTTCTGTTGTATAAGTCCCTTTTCAACGACTCAGTGCCACACTGGGTGTTAACTGAGGATAACACACGCCCCGGTTGTTGTACATACCCAATTATAACCCCAACAGGCTCACAACACCGTCTGGGAGTGGATTAACATGTTAAATCGTACTGCAAGAGGCCTGTTAACCAGTAACAACAGATGTAACAGGTGCCCCCCTCCCCAATTTCGTGATCTAGTCGGAAACACGGTTGTATGTTATTAGAGTCCTTCATTTCGTCACGGTTCAGTTGTTTTCAAAACATGACTGTTTGGTCTTAGTTTTCGCGCGCTGTAGTGTATGCACTGGCCTGTTATGATGGCGCATGCGACGCTCAGTTCTACATAATAGCCAATAAGAGGAACATAGAAATAAGATATGGCTAGTATTATGACAGAATCATGAATGACCCATGGCATTACAGATCGGCCTGCATGCACACCTTGATCATTTGCATGATCAGCCGATGACAAACTAGTCAGACCAGTTTTCGACTTACCAAAGTAATTTAAGTCTGGGGATCATTTGGGTGACCTTTAGGACAGGACTTGTTTACAATCTCTGAAAGAAAACAAGGCGTTTACATGGAAATACGGTATTTTAGCTGTGTTCGTGTGCCATTGAGGGTGCCACAAAAGGACACGGAAACCTGGACATTGTATTATTCTATGCTCTCACCTGCGTGGAGACTAGGGCTTTAGAGGATATGCTGACTGGTCACAGACAAAAGCTGGTTGTCAAACGATACACGTAAAACATGGGGGCGTGTATGGGGATTTTGATAATATCCATGTGATCTACTTGTTGGACGTAGCTATAGGCTAGATGTTTGTTAGATTAACACACAGCCAACATTTTGCTGTCGAAGAATTAGAGAACAGGTGTTAACCCAAAGAAATATTGTATCCATCTCTTTGGCGTATTAAACCACTGTCCAATTCACTTTTTATTATTTTGAAGATTTTTCCATGAAATGTAAGTTGCTTTTCGCAGATGATCTCCCCAAACATGAACTATTTGATTTCTGAAGTATTACATCGCCTTCACGGATACATGATCTTCACAAATGTCTATATTTTCATAATCTGTACAGAAAGGGTCTGGATATAGTGTTGACTGGTTGAGGCTGCCCCCCTCCCACCCTATCCACCACCATGGTACAGATCAGCCGCTGTTGTGGCCTGTGGACCATCCCCGTTGGCTGCGTGGCGACAGCTGCAGGATACACGGTAAGTGGTTTGTCTTAGCTGATCTTATTGGTCACTCATGATCATCAATACTGTATCATACCTCAAGCTACAGGGTTATCATAATCACAGAGGACATGTGCCTTCTGTACTGTTATGTAATTTACCTACTTTGTGTGTATGTTTGTTTTTCCCACAGATATTTGCCTTGATTGGGATCATTTTGAGTATCGCAAAGCTTGCAAACCTGTCTTATCTCACCGGATACACTTACGATCACAGTAAGTTTACGTTTGCTATTTATGTTTACCTTCACAGAAGGAAAACATATTGTTTTTGCTCTGTAACTTCTTCGTCTTCTTCCGTTCCAAACAAATAAGGTCAATGACCTGTGCCAGACGGCCATCACCATGGTAACTGGTGCTGTAGCAGACACCCCGTGGTGCTGGATTCCTACATTATGTTTGAATTATATTTGTTTCAGGTCTGACGTACGTGGGGTTAGCTCTGAATGTCGTGCTACTTCTGCTGTGCAACATGCTGTTCTTGGGCGTCATCAGAGTAAGCCATTTGTAACGCCATAGCAAAATTACCCAGTTTTGTTGGTACGCGGAGGAACAAAAAATGCCATCACATCACAAAACAATTCCTTTTATGCATGAATGAACTTGTAATTGTATATTAGGGTTGTTACTTGTTCGGTGCCATTGAACTTTGTTGATCAAATCAGTGATTTTCCTGTTATGTGACATAAACCTGATTCATTTGATTTCAGAACCATGCAAGTTTGTGTTTCGCCTGGGTGGCAGGCATGGCGCTGTGGGCGTGCACAAACATGTCTGTGACTGTGCTCACTACGGACCAGGATATAGACCTCATCAACTCGGTAGGTAAAGCCCCTGTCACACATTCACCACCTTCGTCCCCGAACGCCAGCGGAACACCAGCCGAATAGGTCGGCTGGTGTTCGTGAGCACTCTGACCAGATTTAGGCCACGCCAACCCCTCTAACTCATTTTTCACTAGTAAAGGCTTGCAATTCTTCTATTAGCGATTATGTCGATTGTTACCATGGGTAAATGTGCTTAATACGTGTTTGGACGGAAACATTTTTCTGACCAAAAAAAAAATGAGATAAATAGCTTGTGTATCCTAAATAAAGTTATCATATGTTGTTGTAGGAAGCTGCTATTTCCGCGGATGCCGGGCCTATTTCCCACGTCCACGCCGGTATGATTGCAACTTGGATACTGGTGGTATCAGAGATACTCCTTTTGGTACGGTCCTCTCTTTGTTGCTGTTCCACTCTATGTACTAGACGTTTACCGCCATATCATACTTATTAAAAGCACGTCGGCAGAACGTACTGCGCCTGCGCGAAACCCGTAATGTATTGTGCATAGCACTTCGGCAGAACTTCTCATATAAGGTCGAATTCGCGTATATAAGGGTGACATCCCGTTTGTAGTTTTCAAATGTTGTGTAGAAAAAGATATGGTCTGCAACAGGCAAAATTCTGATGCAACGTTGACCAAAAATCCAGCGAAAATTCAGGTTTTGCGCAGGCGCAGTACGTTCTGCCGGCGTGCTTACTTATTATGATGTATCCTTCTACATGTATACCATACATCTCTTTTTCATTTGTTGATCAACACGAGAAAGACGCACCCCATATACATATCGATCATTGTAACTACATCTCAAAGCCGACCAACCACACGCTGAACACAAATCTGATCTTCTTGTACAAGCAGCACCTAGCGAAATAAATCTTAACTACAGACATGTTTCAGGACCAACATCACTGCGTATTGCATATGCGAGCGCTCAAGTAGAATTGGTCGTTACCAGGCTTAGTATTTCTAAGAAATAAACATATACAGCTTGACGGAAAATAATTATGTATTCATGGCAATGAAAGACTGCATTCTGTCATAGCTTAACTAGAAGTAGAATGGTAGTTGCCATGTTTGTCTTACCTGTTTGTTTATTACATATCCTCTCTCTGTCGCATTTCCATACGTTATCAGTTTTAATTAGAGATTTGTAGAAGTAGAGCTTTATGTTAGCACGTGGTTTTATACCATTCTTCAATACATTCTGTACTCATTGTCCTTGTCAGTTTGCAATTAGCCCTCGGGCATGAACCTGCAATAAGGAATTTCATTACTCATATCTTAGATATACTGCGGCCTGGTTGTCCACACGCATGCGCAGAGACTTTCCAGGGAGCGTATCTTTCGTGAGTTATCAGCGACACGGTCCTCAGCCCAGGCGAATCCAGGTAGGCGTAATGTTTACATTCTGAGTGTGGGCTGTTTTAGCGCCAACCATAAATGTCAGACATGTGATATAATTGCACAAATATGTTGAAAAGTGGAAGTAAACGCAGATTTGTTGTAATGAAAATATTTCAATTTTCGGTGCAAAAATGTTACATATTGCCCCTCTAACAGCAAACTATCATGCAAAAAAATAGTATCAGCATATCTCCAGGGCTCCAGGAAAATTAGAAACAGTACCGGCTGTTCCCGTTCACTGAATAAAGGCCACGTCTGTACAAATGTACCTCGGGGCTCGATGATTGAACGTACTGATCAAATACCAAGCGGCAGCCATAGATCTGGATCTGCTATGTGCCTAGAATACTAACCGCAGTAACCCCTATGTAATCATTATCAGGGTCAGAGACCAACCCTACATGTTATGTAGTGCACTAGAAGGCAATCTAAGTGCATTAGAAGAGAATGTAAGTGCATTAGTAGCCAAGGAAAGTATATTAGTAAGACTGGTATCCACATTATTGCTTTTTCTTCTTAAATGTTTTCCAGAAAATACATCTTACGTTATGGACCTCCAGCCCGTCATGGGGACGCCACTATACGCCTACTCGTAAACCTTCTTAAAGCAAAGGCAATCCAAGGCCATATCCTCTAATCCTTGCGACATGTATATATTATTAATTTGCATAGCAGAGACAACGAGTACTGGAATGCAGTTAGATAAGCAAGCTTAGTTTTGAGGCAATTGTGGATTTCGTTATTTGAATTGATCTCTCTCTCTTTATATATATATATATATAATATGTTTTGTAACATTGCAAAGAAAAGTAAATCACAGGTCTATTATAATAGCCAAGTCAAATTTTGCTAAAGGTTAAAGTACAGAGTACAGTTGAACTGTTTTAGCAAGGCTTTCCTGTACAGCAAAACCAAGCTATAGTCAAGACGAATTTTGTATTAGTGTATGCTACACCTACCGTTTTTGTATGTGGTCAATAGTGCGTGTATTCGTTGGCATGCCTGTGAATTTTGTAAAGAAGACATAGATAGGGACGAACCAGGTAAGATCGTGTCTGGGTGTATAGAGGGTGTACATGTGTGATTGTCCAATGTTGTGGCATATTCTTTAGTACATTTTGGTGGCATGGAATATTCTCTCATTCTATGCTTTATTTTATCGTCATCCATGTCAATTCTTAACCAAAATAAACACTTTAAACTCCACGTATTGAATATTAGATACACGCTTTAAAATTAAGCTGATCAGTTTGTCTTTCCGCCTCCATATGGTCGATAATATTTTCATACCCTGCCAAAATTATCAGTCCTAATGTTCCTATACTAGATGGGATATAAAGTTGACGGATATATATTTATGGCGAACAGCAATCCACACACAGATATCGCTGTGACAGGGTGATACCAGAATAACAAACGGTATAACGTTATGTGTAGGTAGCGTACAACTGCTAGCACTGAAGATGTGGCTCAGTCAGCACTGTTCCTCAGCTTCTTGCCTTTTTTGTCGTTGACATACATACCGGTCAACATTTTTATCAATACTTCATCACATTGCTAGGGAGAAATTATTGAAATACTGGATATGACTTTGAAATGACTTTTAAATGTATATAGCAAGTTAAGTATTGAGCATAGTCTTCCGAGGTGATTTTACCATGTATTATAGTACACTTCAATTTAGCCCCAGGGTTACGACAATGTGCTTTTTAGTGTGTAATGTATCTAATAAACCAGTACATATCAATGAATGACGACCTTTATTGCACATTTTTGCCACACTGGGCTAAGTACAGGTCACAACAAAACATGATGAACAGATACAGCTAACAGATACAAAATAAAGGTAACTATCATTAGATAAATTCAACTTCTCCTCGCTTTTCAGTTATAGTAGAGATAAAGGAACAGATTTGTTTTTCGATGGAAGCATATCATCTCATATTACAGGATCAGTGTCTTAGAGTAAGGGCAATGTGTGACTGGAAAGCAATGAGACACGGTCCTACTTGTAGCTCATGCAACAAACTGTCAACTTTCACTGCACGAAATCGTGTCTTTAAGCACACCTTAAAGCATGCGTAAATATACATGCGAGTGAAGAAACGGAACATTTAGGCAGGCTTTAAAATGTGCTTAAAAATGGATTTTGTGCAGTGTTTAGCTGCTACCCCACCCTAGTGTTATCATCACTGATCTGTCCCCTGTCATTTGGAGAACATCGGCGTTCTATGGCGACGTCTATTGCACAGCTAAATTGAGTTATTCAGAATGCTCTATAACCGCGTCCCGCACGTATGGATACTAGGTTATTAATGCAAACTACCAGGCCCGGCAAATCACACACATTGGCAGTGGCTTGTAATCTGGCTACACGATTACTTCGCAACAGTGGAGTTCGCCTCGGGGTATCCGAAAGATTGGAGTGCTAGTATTTGATGCGGGAACCTTCATACAAATGACACTACGTAAGGAAGCTTCGTTATAATCTCCAAGCAGATCTTTCGGCGGCTGCAAGACAGTATAACATGTATATTATCTATTTGCCAGACAGTTACCATTTGCCACCCGTTGGGCTGGCATAAAAAAAGTTACCAGTACAAAAAAGAAAGCCCGATAAAAACGACTAAAACACGTCAAAAATAAGCCGAAGCCTAAACCTCTGCTTGGAGAGTAGCTTCGATAGACAAACGAATGCATCTGGTAAAGATGGGAATAAAAGAATGCGGCTGAAACGTTTGGCACATCTGGAGAATGCAAGATTAAATGGACATTTAAAAGGTATTAAAGATCTCCACATGTGCATACGTCAGCCATTATATTCACATAGATCGCAATATTTCCATGATTATATGATAATGAGAGTCCAATATTGTCCCTCTGAGCCAACACCCCTACACAGTTCAGCCGATGGTCCATCCCAACATCGATCTATCTCCCACAGAGTCTCTCAGCCATTGGCCTGGTTTTCCTGCCAATTTTGCGCCGACGACATTTTTGCCTCCAGTCTTTGAGGCGAAAAGTCGTCGCCATGGCGATACTGAGTACTTGTTGCGGGTGTTGCAACGTTCGAACAGGCTCCATGGTCACGGCTGTGGTGATGCTGGTGAGTTTTTTTAATGTACCTTCCCGCCAAAACGTGACGTGCATTTTTATATTGCAGGGCTTGCTGCATATACAATTCCGTACTCGCAGGTAGCCGCTCGTAAAAACAGGAATGGAAAATGGCAGTACGGAGGTCTTGATTTCTTGGAGAACATTTTGTCTCTGACAGATACTGTTCAAACAGTTGCATGGCCGTTTTTGACAACAGTACTTCTTTCTAAATGTATATACTGTATACACATATTCGTTTATGGTGCGAAGTTATAAGTACGTTGTAAAATATCCTTACAATCAAATAACATATCCATATTTCGCAGATTTATCCTCTAACGTCAAATCATAAACTTTATATATCTTTTGAAATAGAATTATAATTATTTTTCAACACACTGTCGACTGATCCATATGTTGAATCCAGGGTGCATTGATTCGCAATCAAAACAAAAGAGTTAGGTTTCATACTTTTGTGATAGATCAATTTTCGTGTCAGCCACTTGTATCAGGCGATATAGCCCTCTTCTGCATTCCGCACAAAGTAATGTAGTGTGTAGCGGGGATACTTTGACGAGATTATGTGCCTATCGGATGACAACATCCCCACCCTAATCTACGTCTCATTGGATAAGAGACAGTGTAAAGCAAGTGATGACCCGCCTGAGTACATACATGCACGCGGCGAAAATAATGATGACGAATCTACGGTATTACCTAGATTACATCAATACAGACTCTCACAGTCAGTAATGATGGGATTAAATGTTTTACCTCCGGAGAAGGAGATATCCTTCCGTGGAAGGGTACTGTTTTTGGTCATGTTTGTGTGTTCGCAGCTGTAGCTCAGGATGGGTTTGACGGATTTCTTTGATTTTTGGTATGTGGTTAGTTATTGGGGTCCAGATGATGCAGATTGTTTTGTTCCACTGTATCTATATTTTCAGGTGTTGAAATAAAATAAATGGACACCAGCGTAAAGCGTGTAGTGTGATCGTCTGATGTTAGGATCTGTTTGAAAGTGTATAAATCATGAGAGGCAGGAATCCGGAGCCAATTTGGAGAAACAGCCCACACACTACCTGCCTACACCCCTCCACATGCAGGACACGGTTGTGTGATCGATTTGATGTGTCACGATGTGTGACCTCTGTTTTCCTACATGCCTCAGTCGTACCTGGGAGACGAGATGTTATTAACGCACGGCCTTGGGTGACGGCCGGTTTACAATTACATACTACGAGATAAATCAATGCGCATTCGACAGCATTTCTGTAGGTATCACAAAACTGTACACAAATTCTTCGTGTAGTAGTCCATTGCTATTCGATGATGATATTGCATTAAACCGAAAATATCCTAACAAATTGAATGCCGCGATATTCGCCGACTGCATTTGAAGTAATGTATCTGCCACTACAATTTCCCATATGTTTATCAGTTATATATAGTTTTGACATTGGTCATGCATTACAAAGACAGGTAATGTTCGCCTGGTGGATTTTGCTACTTGTAGTATAAGAGAAAGAAGCACTCTTTCGGCACTGTGCATCAGATTTGATAATATTGGACGTAGTATACACATCACGTACGCTTGGCATTTGGCAACATGTTCCATGGCAGGTACGGTGCCTGACACGTAATAAGGCAAAACATGTGCAGCCGATGGTTTATCATATTATCAGCAGGGGCCTGTCATTACAAAGTGTTGGTGATATCATCTTCGTAGGCGAGGATATGTATGAGTAGCACGGAGTTGACAACATTAGTAGGCTTGCTTGTCACGGCTGACTGCGGAAGCAATAGGTTGGAAACGGGGTGTTTCTACCGCGATTTTTCTTAATTATGTTTCGTTTTAGGCTAAAGGCTGCATCAGGCACTTAGATTTAAAAAAATAAAACATAGCTGTATTTTAAAGAGGCTACATACTGTATATCTATATCCATCTATCGATCGATCGATCGATCTATACATAGATTAATGAATCGTTCTAAATTCAAATACTGATTATATAACAGTGTATGGAAAGAAAAGAGGTTCTGCTTGTACGAACAGATGGAAGCTTAAAGGCACAAAAAACGATTTCAAGGCAGTAAAACTGGATTTTCAAAGACAATTTTCTGGTCCTTTTTTAATTGTAGTAAGTTGAATCAACCCTATTCCATAGCATACTGATATCTGTGAGGCAAAAATGAGATGTTGCTGACAGAAAACAGTTGCTTGTTTCATATCGTAGGTTGGATCTAGCTATTTATTGGTGGTGCCAAAAACTAAAGGGACTCCTCACGTAGCTTGTTTTTGGGCTATTTCAAACGCTTTGAAATGGTGATGAAAATCATGCTAAGAAATGGCAGTAAATGTCAGTATCAGACAGATTTCCTCATCCAGAATATTTTTTTGTTTTGCCGCCCTGAAGTTGCATTGGATGCCCTTAAGATTCACGTAACGTATTCTAGCTATATACCTAATAGTGCATGCTTTGAGCAGGCAGTTATCACAAAACCTACTTGATATGCACATCAGGGTTACTGAGCACGCATTCCCCGGGTTCATTTAGATTCATAGTGATGACTATAACTCACACGCTGGTGTTAATCTTGACAGAACGTGCTGCTCTTTTGTCTCTATCAGTCATGACATTGGCTTTATCAATCAAGGCGTGCCCAGAAATATTCAAGTATTTGACACAAAGATCGACGAAAATTCGCAATAGCTGAGAACTGTAAATGTACTGATGAAGATGACAGACGGTCATCGAAACGTCAGATGTAAACCAAATGGTTGTGAACAAAAGAAAGAAAGATCCAATCATTCAACCTGATGAAATTATTTACGGACTGAAAACTGTAGAGGATAATAGCTATAAATACAAAATATATAAGCCAACAAACATAAGATGAAGTAACATAACATAACACAATATAAAATGTACGTGTAGTTCTGATGAAAACAATATCATCGTGGCATGATAACTGAATGTCAATGCAAAATCTTTTGCCGAGAGCTCCTGATTTCGTAACATGCCCTTTGGAATACCAACGGAAGAAAATTAAATCTTCTATCAGCCATGCGTATTGATGTGTGACGTATCAACCACCTCTGCTGTCTGAGGTTTGTATTACATGCCAGACATGATGACACCCTGTCCGGCTTTCCAATCAATTCAACGTCAACTCGCTGTTACATGAACATACCCTATTACTGTAGACTCACAGTCATCTGTCTATATCTGTGTTAAACAGTAGCATCAACCATGGGTGGAGGGTGACAACTGCAATTTGTGGTTTAGGCACGGGAAAGTGCCTAAAGAAAAAATGTATAACACTGCATGGAATCCGATATTTCAGCACACCTTTAAACATGCGTATAGGTTCCATTTTTTTCAGTCGACTGGAGAACGGAACCTTTACGCATGCTTTAAGGTGTGCTGATATAGATTTCATGTAGTGTACGTTGTGTCGCTTTTTATTGGCAAGTTAATGTATGGTATATACATGTATGTCTTGATTGCAGCAGCAATGGCTTCAAGCAGATGTATGACTTTGGTTTTCTCATGTCACTGTTATGTGTTACGTACGCGTTTTAGAGGCGATTCGTCTAGACTCGTCTGTAAATGTAACTTTTATCCTTGTCGAACATTTGTGCAAAATTCCTATTCTGTAGACAAAGTTTGAACGTGCTGTATTGTAACTGTCAGTGTATTTCAATTTCAACTTGTACATATTTTAACCCTGTCGGAAATGTCTTTTCAAATGTGTTGTTATGGAAATTTCGGTGCAATCCAGTGATTACTGCAAGACCGACTTTTTATTACGAATAAACCAATGATGATGATGATGATGATATGTTGACATTCTGAGTAATATCATTGTTGTGCACATTCCGTACTCAGATCGTGTGTGGGCTGGACCTGGGGGTTAGATTCAGCTACTCGATGAATGAAGTCGCAGGTAAGTTGTGTAATTATGTTGCTGCAGATGTTGCATGCTGTCGTCATCATTCCTTCAGTGTCATATCCACTCCGAACTTCTAATGCTGGGGTGACTTTCAAACCCAAGCGTTTATTCTGTTGGATCTTTAGTGTGTTACCTGTATCTGTATAGCCAGCATCACCGCCCTTCGGTGTAACACACCAGCTTCACAGGCACGCGGCGCAGCGGCAGCTGTCTATATTACTCCGAACGACTTGTTAGACCTAGCCTTTGCACATCTAATTCTAAACATTGTTTAAAGCTATCTAGTGATGATGCCCCTACTGTACTTGGTAGCAGTGAGTTCCACTCTACGATAGTTCTAGGAGTTTTTGAACACTCTGGTACTTGATGGCTATTTCTTGTTCTTTTCTGAGCTGGTGCTAGGTACTTAGAAATTGGTACATCCACCAGTTTATGAGTCATTTTGTACACCATGCGACATTTTTCGCCTGTTTTCCATCCCACATCATACGATACCTCCAGGACCGTAACCTCGTATTTATGCAACTAGTAGTGAAAGAATCTAGAACCGCCATCTTTGGCCTAAAGGCCATCTCCTGACATAGTGTTATGGTATGTTGCTAATATCTCTCTTTGCATTTCACAGCCAAGTACACTGGGGTATTCATGGATGGGATTTTTGCACTCTTGTGCATTTTTCTCATCGTGGGAGTGGCCGTGGTAAGGACTAGCACTTACGTGTACGTGCATGTGGAATGTCAGGTAGTGCAGGACACAAGGATCATGTTGCTCATGCCTGTAGCCAGGATTTTGCTTGGGGGGGGGGTTCTTCCTACTGTGCAAGGGACCAACGAGCACCAAAGTCGCGAGCTTCCTAGGGGGGTCCGGGGTTATGCTCCCCCGGAAAATTTTGAAAATTGAACCTTCTGAAATGGCATTTCTTGCGTTTCTGAGAGGATTTTAAAGGGAAAATCAGAGACATATAGGATTCCAGTCCCATTGGTGATACAAATCAGTCCACCTATTCAAGAAAAATCTTGGACCTTTAGATAAAAAGTGGACCTTTTTGCTTGTGTGTTCTTGTGTGTTCTTCCGAACCCCCCGAACCCCCCCTGGCTACGGGCATGTTGCTACAAAGAAGAATTTTACTCTCTACATTAAGTAACTGCATGATAGATATACTAGATACATTTGTATGTAAAAAAGGACGTAAAGATGAGATTGAAAAATAAATTTGATTGTTTTTCCATGTTTAGAAGTGGTATAAGAAATACTTCTGCATTCAACATTAGACGGTGTTTCATGAGATGAAAGAAATGAAAATAGAATTAAATAAAAAATAAATAAAAATATGATGTACCAATGTGCCGAGTTGTAGAATGACAGTGATGATTGTTATGATAACATAATGAACAATTTTATATGATACAACGTAACGGCAATCTCCACACCAATTCTGGAAACTACTATACTCTACAAAAAAGTCAATTTCGATATAAACACTTTGTTTATTTGTTCTTGTTTAGAACAATAGATACCTGTGCCTGGCCCTGGTAATTGTGACAATTTGTACAACAATTCTAGAAACTGCAAAAATTCTATTATGAAATAAACACCATGTTTTTGTTGTTTAGAACAATATATACCTGTGCCTGGCCTGGGTGATTGGTGCTATCATCTACCTGGTGGGAGACATGCTCCTGTGCATCGTGATAACAGTGACGGTGTTTGTAGCCAAAAACGTAGCCATGGTCAGTACTAGTTTCATGTATGTATTAGTTACAAGTGATGTACATCTATACTTTATTGACACAAAAAAGTACAGCGACTTTCGTAAGGTCTTGAACTAAACTAAACATACAAACAAACACTTGGATACAAAAGAATTAACCTAAGTACAGGTCTATGAATAAATCAACATGTTTAGTTTGACGTATCACATTTACTATTAGGTCTAAGGTCTAAACATTCTTTGAAATATCTATCTATCATTCTCCTTCTAGAATCTATCTACATCTATATATACCACTGTCAGATTCAGATATATAAGCTGTAAACACTATGATGAGAATAGTAAAAATAGCTACGCATGTATGCGATTGTCACATGCACAGCTGGATATGCAACAGCGTAATGACCTGTTGCGATGTAATGTCTCAAGTAGTACATGTCACTAGAGTATTTTGTCATGTACAAGCTTGCTAAGTTCAACAAAGTCAAGTAGATCAGGTGTTGGCATTTACCAAGAAATAAAGCCATAAATTTGCTTCATTTAAAGAGTCAAACGAAGAATAAATTTGGGAGAATCTAGGATGGATTGGACCATTTAGCACGTGAATAGAATTGATATTCCAATTTTTCCTTTGCTAGATTGCTGTGCATTTATGCATTGCATTGAGGAAGGTGGGATCTAAAGGATATCAGTTTCAGTGTCCTATTATAATTGCTGCACATTTGGGGGGTAATATATAAGAGGCATGTCCAGTACAGTATTGTGAAAGAATTTATGCTGTTGCATTCCAAAACGTGGCCAAAACATGTTTTGGAATAACACAAAGTGGAATGCACGTGATCCATTCCACTACATGAGTTTTGCAATCACGTGTCTCGGTTCTAACCTAAACCTTAATCTAAACACGTACATACATAATTTACACATACAGACATACAGACAGACAAACAAACAAGGCACAAGACTAGCCTCCTGTGCAGACTCCGTGAGCGGGTGGTCGTTTTGATAAGCGGCGTTTTGAAGTTCTTTTGCCGGTCAGGGAAGGTTTCAGACCCGAGAGAAGGTTCGCCTCGAGAGAAGGTTCATTCCCGCCACGAGGCGAACCTTCTCTCGGGTCTGAAACCTTCCCTGGCCGGCAAAAGAACTTCAAAACGCATTATCAAAACGGCCACCCGCTCACGGAGTCTGCACAGGAGGCTAGCACAAGACAGGCACAAGATGGAGTCCCTGATGACCCACTGTACACAGGACTCTGCATGCTTGACAGAGTGATCGGCCACGTATGGAACAAATCGTGGTCCAGCTGTGCCATGATTTGGAACGCAACGAAGTGGAATGCCTGTTAACGCTGTATTCCAAAAAGTGGCCCATTTGGAATAACTCGTCTTGGAATGCAACAGTGCGATTTGCCAATTTAGTGTAGGATGAAGATTACTGATTATCGATGCTTGAATTGAGCTATTGCTAAATCTAGATAATGATTACCGTTGACATAATTGACATAACGATTCTCGTCTGTTTCACCAGGATGACTTCGTCACCGCCGCTCCAAACTCTACAGCTACACCTGATGCAGAGTTGTTCGACTTTGCCCTGAACATGACCATCGTGATTACCATAGCGGTTGTCTGGGTGCTCTTCTTGGTGGTGGCTTGTATTAACGTGAGCACACAACTAGCTTTCATGATCAATGGCTTAGTTTTGTTCTATTGCTAAACTCCCTGTTCCATAACGCACCGTTGTCTATCCATTCTTTTTGTTTATTTATTTGTTTGTTTGTTTGTTTGTTTGTTTGTTGTTTGTTTGAACCATTCTTTATTCATGAGATGCTCAAATCATTGAGGTCATGGGGGAAGAGGTAAGGGTCAGATAAAATATATAAAGATATAGTTTAAAGTCCTTCTAATCTAGTCACTTATATAATAATAAGATTCTTTCTTGACTCGACAAAAGTACAGGGACTTTCGTATGGTCTACTACAACTAAGATCGAACAAAGCTAAATACATGTATGAACTAGAGTTCGGCGACCTCATACCTCCATGAAATGGTGATGGCCACCTGTAAATGGCTTACATTTACAATCCTACTCATTAGCAAAATTTTCATGCAAAGTATTCACATGGCCCCTACCTAGCAACATGCGACACACTGATGAAATCCTTATCATTTGGCATGGACAAGGTATGATATTGTTGGTTACATGCAAATTATAACCTAATTTTCATGTTTCATACACAACAAGAATTCCACGACCTCATACCTTTGCCAAATCATGTTAACCATTCAAACTAATTATATATTTTTCACGGTGATTAATATGCAAATTATAAGAGCCTCATTTGCATGAATTATATCAGTTCATCATATCCTCCACCCAATCACAGTCTTATCTTAAAAATAGAGCTATTCTAGCATTTCCTCATAAATTATGCAAATGAGGTCATGATTTGAATAAATTATGTTTCCTACTTACAGAGAAAGTTTGTGGCAAACTACGTGCAGAATATATGTCAGTGGCAACATTAGAGGTTTAACTTTTTTCTATATTATCATGTATGTCCGTAGATTTATTGCATTCTGGTGGTGTATTCCCACATCCAAAACCTGCGAGAGAGAGACCAAGTGGACGATCAACCAGGCGGACCCCCTCCTGCATACGAGCCTGCCGCTCAGGGGTACAGCCTCGAGGTAAGCATTCCTTACCCAAACAAACAAACAAACAAACAAACAAACAAACAAACAAACAAACAAAACAAACAACTTGTCTTGTTTCTTATCATTGACTATTTGTACTCTTTGTTCATATTATTTAGTATCTCTGTGTTTGTCCTAAACTGAAGGTACAACCCAACTGTTTTTAAGATTGATAAATAAATAAAAAAACAAAAAAACAAAAAAACAAACAAAACAAACAACAACACATAACCCGACCAAATCATGCCCATTTTCAGTACTTATAAGCAAGTAATACATGTCATGACTATGCTATTGAGTACATGTCATGGCAATGGACTTGATGAACAAATGGTAATCGATCTTGTGATGGTGGTGAGGCGATATGAGCTGTTTTAACCCTGTCTGACAAAGGTGAGAGAAAGCCAAACGGAGACGTACGTCACTCGCTAGTAAAATGTAACAGATGTAAGAAGCGGTGATGGTCGAGAGGACGTGTGATGGAACTATAAATACCGTGTAGATATGTAAATACGTTTGGGAACGCATCTATTGCAGCGACACCTATGCTGCAGTGCAATGTGAACTAGTCAGAATTGCCCTGAGGAAGGTGACAGACGGTCATCGAAACGTCGGCTGAATAAAACACTTTGTTGTGTAGAAAGAGTCTCTTTATTCAAATACCGGTCTTGTTTAACTGTAACGCATGTCTGTGTCTACATGATCATAAATGTGAATGTCATTTTCAGTGCTATGTACATTCTTCTCTACATTCATTTTTCCACTCACAGGCTGTCAAGGTGGAAACTGAGCCTCGTGTGAACCGAAAAGACACCCCGGCAACATCATCGACGTTGATTACTTCCGCCTGAGGGCGTTCCCCTCACTGCACGAAAAGTTAAATTTACCAACGGTAGTAAATGCCAGTAAAGCTGGGTAATGCTTACTTTATAAACAGTACTGGTAGTAAATAAAAGTCAAGTCCGATAATTTCGGACTTATCAATGGTAGTAAATGAAATTACCGAACTTGACTTGTACTTACTACCACTGTAAAGTCCGGTACTGTTTACAAAGTAAAAATTACTCCGGTACTGTTTACGAAATAAACATTACCCGACTTTACTGGCATTTACTACCCTTTGGTAAGTCCAACATTTCTTGCAATGTCTTTGCCAAGCTGAGACACTGAATCTCTATGTCACTCACTCTACCAAGTTCATTGGTGCCTTCCGGCGAGATGGTATTTTGACAACGTTCCTATCTTAACGACACCATGCTATCTAACATCGGTTAACGCAGCCACAGATAACAGGGAAGGTTACAAAACAAGATCTTTTACAGTAATAGAAGTTGATGCATTTGTACGGATTTGGTCCGATGAGCTTTCTTGAAGAAAAAGTGTCATAAGATTCAGGTGTAGTACTACGTACTGAGTCGCTATCATATTGTGCTGTTAACAGGTTTATAAATCTCTGCTGTGATGTTATATAAAGTACGTATGCTTTTGCTATTGATGTTATTAGTGTATACTATATTCATCTCCAAGAGATGCACTCTCACAATTTGATAAAGAAGCCAACAATATTTGCTTAATGCTACTTATGTTCGAATCACTTGGGTACACTAGTACATGATTATTGATTCAGACAGATACATGTGCATTAAATGTCGACTTGTACCTGTTAACTTGTCACGCAGTGCATGTTTATTTCTAATATATATAAAGCACAGCCTCTACGATCATCTAGATACGTGACTGTTTTGTAGACTGAATTTACTGCTTATCTATTGATATGTGTAAAGTCGTTTGTTGTAAATCTAAGCAATGTAAAACATATCAGAACAGTGCGTACTTGTGTTACTTTGTAACGGTGTGGTCAGCTGCAGCAAATCGAACATTTACTCAAGAATATACGTCAAAGATATCAATAAAACTATGAAAAAGGACAATTTACTCGACTGTACATACACCTCTGTTTATTCTTAATATTGATCTGAATATTACAGGACAATTTAATGTATGACAAAGATTACCTTTTAACGAGAGAATGACCAAACATTTCAACAAGCAGAAAAGCCATACAATTGAATTTTCCCAATACTGATGCATTGTTCCTCCATCCACCAGATATAGGCATACAAAGCAGATGCTTCAAAAAGACGTATACGAAAACGGCATTTCTGTTACTTATACGGTATGGTCTAACGATGCATAACATTTTCTGCACTTCAGATTACAACATCATCCCAGATTAACTAGTTCTTTTTACAAGAGGCAAATAACAACAACGTAGCATATGCGTCTCTTATCCATTAGCTTGATCACATCTTTCAGTGCAATGGTGATACTCAGGCACAAGCAGACGGTTACGTTTAAATCCCATTTTTCTTGCCGATTGTTTCCAATGTCAATATTTACGAAACAACTTTACAGACTGAACATTTCAACGTCGCCGTAGCAAATTTCCGTCTCGTAAACGGTCGTCGCCTTTCAGAACGGTCGTCGCCTTTCGATGCCTGGTCGATGCCATATCCGAGTGTATCATAACTTTTTTTAGGTCCAAAAAAAGTATAAAACGTATAAAAAGCAACATTCTAATTGCAAATGTAAGGTAGGATCATGAAAAATAGTAAAGGTATTATTGAATAAAAGAAAAAGCACAAGCTCGGATTCGAACCCGGGTCAAAAAGAGTAGCTCTAAAACCCTAACTGCACCCTAAACCTCTACACCACGAAATATCACAGTGTGGATGGACCGTGCTGATACACTTAAAGTTAGCCGTTCTGCGATATGGCATCGACCGTTTCAAAAGGCGACGACCGTTTACGAGACGGAAATTAGCTTCGCGGTACAACACACGCCAACAAACGGACCGAACAGTGGTGACGGTGGCGATTCTTCACTGCCAGTGGAGCCCTACGTTTCTCGGCCCTCTACCAAGATTTAGCAGATCAAGGTAGATGTTTGAGTTGGGTTTTTTCCACTAACCATCTGTTGAAAAATAACGTCAATAAAGATTGATAGTGTAATTTCATAGTCGTCTTTGTCATCACGAATACAAATATCGTAACTGTATCGTCATAAGTGATAAGCCCAAAGCACATATAAGGAATATTTAAACTTGATAGTCTTCTGTGAAGTTAAAAGTGTAAGACACATGATTCTGTATTTATGTATAATTTATTGTGGGTATTTGACAAGAAGGACTTAATGATAGATCCTCAATGGTATGAATGAAGCAATGCACATTCTAATATAAATCTATCATATATGCAAGAGGCACAGGTAACTGAAATGTTGATCATTGTATGCCTGAACATGTAAAGTCGGTAAACTACATTAAAGCATCATGGTATACGTACATACCTCAGTAGCCTGGAGGCGATCCTGCCCTTTCATCTTGTTGCGCAAGTTCTGATAGTGAGAGAGGACCACAATGATGCAATATACCTACAGGATAGAAGCAAAGCGACAATCACGTCTTGCAGAAAATGCGTAGAAAATGTGTAATTATATGAAAAAGAGACGGAGTACTTAGCCAACAATTACAAGCCCCTGTTTATAACAGTTAAAATGATTGATACAACTGTAGACACAGTCCTTACCACCAGAGCCGTGACGATGCCCATGATGATCCATGGAATGGCCAGTCCCACTGTACGGAACTGTTCATATGTGGAAAGACGAGAATGTATAAAACACTTCTCTCATAAAAATATCCACTCTTCCTTTCCTCATACAAGTCTGATTATTCCTTCTTCTAGTTAACGTTATGTTCTGAAGTTTAGTTGACTCGAATTGCAATTATCTAGAGGAGTTTGACAGGGTACCATCCCTTCTAACGCTGGGAAGGTACCCTGTTACTCAGTGCATATCCCTGCATACATTGCCAACATCCTGTTCTTGCCAAAATGCGGATGGGGGTTGACAGTTAACCTCTCCTATCATTTCTTAATGCTGACATCCATGACATTATGTACAATGAAACTGTTTACGTGGTACACACACACACCTGTTCCTCCTGGGTGCCTTGTTCTGGTTTGTTCTGAACCGGTGCCATTGTGTACTGTACCGAGATGACCACCTGCACTATAACGTAGGTGACGGCATAAGGGACCCACGCCAAGCACAGCCATTTGTTGTCCTGAAAAGACAATTTTCTAATTTTTGAAACAGCCTATTCATTAGTTAATACGGATAAACGGATAATAAAACATAACTATTAATAGTCAGTTTCTATTTTGTAGCACTACACGAAACGTTCAATTTACCAATGGTAATACATGCCAGTAAAGCTGGGTAATGTAATAAACAGTACCGGTAGTAAATAAAAGTCAAGCCCGATAATTTTGGAATTGATCTGGTAGGAAATGAAATTACCAGACTTGACTTTTATTTCCTACCATTGTAAAATCAGGTACTGTTTACAAAGTAAACATTACCCGACTTTACTGGCATTTACTACCATTGGTAAATGTAGTGCAGTGTAGGATTGCCTTCATTGCCAATACATGTGTAAGCAACCTATCAAAGAACGATTGACAGTTATTTCACGTTCTATCTGCGCTACAAAATTTTGCATGAGACTTTACGATGTGGATCAGGAGGAGATTTTTGAAAACATCTCAATGCTTCAGCTCTTTTTCTTAGTCACATTTTTTTTGCTCAAATGCATATGAAGATTAAAGGCAAAATTGCGTTCATGCTCGTCTATCATTTTGTTTTTAATGGTGTCGCTCAGTGCAAGGCCAATTATATTTGGCCACTTCTAGGCATAGAGCTAGAGTGTAATGAGGTTGAGTCTGGAAATGGTGGTGGACCTTTGTTTTGAAGCTTTGTGGATTGTAGCATGCGGGAAGCATGTGTTTGGAAGAGAGTTCCATAATTTTGCAGTCCGGGGAAAGAAGCTGTTGTTGTAGAATGACTTGGAATCATGCCGATCTAATGAGACGTACATCCGGGGTATAGACGATGTTATTTGAATTTGTTACAGTTGAGAATAATCACGAGAAAGATGCACTCCACATCACCAACGGTCTCATCTACTGGGACCTTCTCGCCTGAAAGGTTCCCTGACTGGCTAGTGACGTGATTGTAGGTCGACCAGGGGTCCTCGCCTGATCAATTATAGCGGCGAATTGAATGCTCTACTGGGCACGAAGCAAGGAAATACGTGAGACGAATGGCATCAAAATCCACGAATGATTCGTGATAGTGGTACAGATGAAGTGGTTCGCTTGATGTTCGCTTCTTTTAATACATTTACCATGTGGATAAACTCTACGTGCTAACATATTTCTGAGTCACAGCCTAAACCAAACGGCTATTTACTCACGATTGATGTGATGGAAGGCCAGTACTATTCATTGTTTTGTATTGAAGAGAAGTACATGTACATGCAATTACACTCCAGAAAATATTTTCCTAAAATGTGGAAGGAAAATCCACGTAAGATGGCATAAAAATCCACATAAGATTCGTGATCGCGGTACAGATGAAGTGGTTCGCTTGATGTTGTTTCAAAGGTTTACCATTTTTGATCTCTGTGATGTGATGGATTTAGGGCACTCGATGTGCTAACCTATTTATGTGAGTCAGAGCCTAAACAAAACGGCTATGTACTCACGATTTTTGTGATGGAAGACCACGATTTCAACTATTCATTGCTTTGTCTTGAAGTGAAGTACATGTACATGCAATTACACTCCAGGAAAATATTTTCCTAAAATATGGAAGGAAAAGTTAGGTTTGCTTCTGGCATTTTGCTTAAATAAATGGTGAACCTCTGGGTATCCATCCACTCCATCTGCATATTACCATGGTAGCTGTGTTTCTCTGTCCCTGGTGCTGACCATGTTTCTCTGTCCCTGGTGCTGACCATGTTTCCCTGTCCCTGGTGCTGTGTTTCCCTGTCCCTGGTGCTGACCGTGTTTCCTTGTCCCTGGTGCTGACCGTGTTTCTCTGTCCCTGATGCTGACCATGTTTCCCTGTCCCTGGTGCTGACCATGTTTCCCTGTCCCTGGTGCTGACCATGTTTCCCTGTCCCTGGTGCTGACCGTGTTTCCTTGTCCCTGATGCTGACCATGTTTCCCTGTCCCTGGTGCTAACTGTGCTTCCCTGTCCCTGGTGCTGACCGTGTTTCCCTGTCCCTGGTAATGACTGTGTTTCCCTGTCCCTGGTGCTAACTGTGTTTCCCTGTCCCTGGTGCT
Organism: Branchiostoma floridae x Branchiostoma japonicum; assembly: GCA_013266295.2. Lineage (NCBI taxonomy): Eukaryota > Metazoa > Chordata > Leptocardii > Amphioxiformes > Branchiostomatidae > Branchiostoma > Branchiostoma floridae x Branchiostoma japonicum. Next base: position 10,228,081 of record CM023832.1, read on the forward strand.
AACTGTGTTTCCCTGTCCATGGTGCTAACCGTGTTTTCCTGCCCTGGTGGTGAGCATGTTTCCCTGTCCCTGGTGCTAACTGTGTTTCCCTGTCCCTGGTGCTGACCGTGTTTCCCTGTCCCTGGTGCTGACCGTGTTCCCCTGTCCCTGGTAATGACTGTGTTTCCCTGTCCCTGGTACTGGCTATGTTTCCCTGTCCCTGGTAATGACTGTGTTTCCCTGTCCCTAGTGCTGGCTGTGTTTCCATGTCCCTGGTACTGACTGTGTTTCCCTGTCCCTGGTACTGACCGTATTTCCCTGTCCCTGGTAATGACTGTGTTTCCCTGTCCCTGGTGCTAACTATGTTTCCCTGTCCCTGGTGCTGACTGTGTTTCTCTGTCCCTGGTACTGGCTATGTTTCTGTGTCTCTGGTAATGACTGTGTTTCCCTGTCCCTGGTAATGACTGTGTTTCCCTGTCCCTGGTGCTGACCGTATTTCCCTGTCCCTGGTAATGACTGTGTTTCCCTGTCCCTGGTGCTGACCCTATCCCTGGTGTAGTCCCTCACCGATCTTTTTTTATTTGCAATGCCTTCGAAATCGTTGCATAAGGCAGAGACATGTATGAAGCAAGGCAAGTGTAGCTACCTTTGCGGCTCCCACGATCAGCAGAATACAGAAGATGACGAAGATAAGGTCAAAGACAATACCGCTATACGCCGCTGTAAAGCAAATACAATGAATGGAAGTTAAGAATGCAAAATTGTCTCTTTTAAAAAGTTCATATATACTGAATGGTGTTTTTATGTCAATTCCATCCAGGCGTGTGTTCAGTGTAGACCTGTAGGCCACTTTTCATTGAGGTCATGAGGGAAGAGGTATAAGGGTCAGACAAAATATATCTAGATACAGTTTAGATGATTTAAATTCCTAATAAATCTATACACGTATGCATATTTTACACATACATGGTACAAAATACATACATAGGAGTGAGACCTGGTATATGGTCATATTTGTTTTACATTAAACAAGCTGAATTTCGAAAAATTCGTGTGTGTTTTTGTTACTAAAATGTCCACAATAAGAAATAAACTATGTTCGTACCCTCCACCATGTATGCATCGCCCTCGCCCTGGCATTGGTCATTTGTTCTTTCATCCGTGTTGGACTTTTGCTGATAACATTGTGATGTTTTAGTTTTTCCACCACCAGCCTCGGAAGAATCCAGCGCTGTAAAATGAATTAACATATCTGATAAGGCATACCGGTGGTTATCAATTTCTCTTCATATCAATGAAGTTCGCACTATACTAGCTAAAGTGTGGCATGGTTTGATGTTTTCACTGTCCTTGGTGCTGACCATGATTCCCTGTCCTCGGTGCTGACCATGTCTCCCTGTCCTTGGTGCTGTACCTTCGCCAAGAACGTTATGTTCTTGGTAGCGTTTGTATGTATGTATGTATGTATGTATGTATATGTGTGTGTGTGTGTGTGTGTGTGTGTGTGTGTGTGTGTGTGTATGTTTGTGTGTGTGTGTGTGTGTGTGTGTGTGTGTGTGTGTGTGTGTGTGTGTGTGTGTGTGTGTGTGTGTATGTTTGTGTATGTGTGTGTGTCATTTAGTACGACTTGTTATGGTACTGCAGCAGAACGTCTGGTTTTGATATCTCGTTTTTATAATTCGTCAGTTGTAAACTAAAGGTTAACATCATTTCGCGAAGGCATGATTTCGTCGAACTCTTGTTATTAATGTGTCTTATATATACCTATATTAATGCCACTTGTTCTCCCTTTGTACATAATGTTATATCCGTGTAAGGCGTAATTGTATCGGATGTTTTTGTGATTAACCGTAATCTAATCTCAATTATAGTCATGTGTACGTCCACATGGTTAGGAGAGACAAACTAGTTGTGTCTCTAGCTGTATCAGCGCCACTTGTTCTCTCTTTGTACATAATCTCATATCTATGTAAGTCGTAATTGTATCGGATGTACATGTGATAAACCGTAATCTAATTCCAACAAGAGGTCGGAGAACTCAAGCCTTCGTCAGTGGAATTTTGGTTTCGTGATATGGATGTTTGTATGTTTTATGTGTGGTGTAATTGATTTTTAAAATATTTCTACGCTGGTAGGGGGCACTAAGTTACAGATTGTTGATCTTTGTATTGGGTTTTGGGTATTGGTTGGGTTTTTTAATCAAACAACTGCAAACGTAGTTTATGGTGTCCACAACAGTAACTAACCTACCAAAATACATGAACATCCATCCACATATACACGAGTTATCCTGCTAATAACAGTGTCGCAAAATGTAATAAGAGAAGGTGTGATAAAAGGAAAGAATCAGAATAGGGCGACTACTGCTGTTAAGTTGAATTATTTATATGCTTGTTTGTTGTTACACTGTGTTCTTTCATTTAATTTGTTTCCTAACATTTGTACTTCTACACTCATTTAGTATATTCCAAATCTAGGCATCTTGTTTTTTCAACCTTTCAGGGCCAAAGGTAATGACCTGACCAACCTTTCCTCCTCCCACTTAAATTACAGAACAGTCCCTTAAAATTCCCAACATTATATATCTCATCCCAGACCATAATAGTTATGGGGGTTTTCCAGCTGTCTCCCAAGGGGTTGGTGGGGGAAGATCGTTACATATCTAACTGCAGAAACGTAGGGACCCCCCACGAGGCCCATTTTCGAACTTGACCTTGGCCTCTACAATGGTAACTTGCCTACCAAAAACCAGGAACATCCATTGACATATACAAGAGTTATTTTGCTAACAAGCAACAAACACAAAAAGTCCACTAGTGACGTATGTACCCCCCACGAAGCCCATATTTGCGCTTGACATTGGTCTTAACAACGGTAACCTGCCTGCCCAAAATCATGGACGTTGAACCATGCCTTCAAGAGTTATGGTTACCCAAACTAAAAATGGATGATTTTAAACCCTTCTGACAAAGGCAATTATGTAATTGTGCATTAGCCCAATTCAGCACAATTCTCGGAACTGGAGCCAGAATTCTGTAGAATTTTCCAGTTCCCAGAATTCTGGCTCCAGTTCGCAGAATTCTGCAGAATTAAGCTATTTGAAGCTCCTTCATATAGGTAACCTTTCAAAACATGTTAGGTGCATACAGTACATTTGACATTTGGAGACCTTTATAGGGATCGTCGTAGTTTGTCTGTTAAACGACGACAATTGCTGTTGATTGTCATCAGTTTCAATCTTTGTCAGCAAAAGAGAATGCTGGTCTAAGAATGAGTAAATTCAATTCAAGGTGTTCTTATGAAACTAGATGTTTTTTCATATGTAGAATAGAATTAGATGTTTACATATGAAATTAGATGTTTTCATGTGTAGAATAGAATTAGATGTTTTTCATATGAAATTAGATGTTTTTCATCTGTAGAATGATATTAGATATTGCATGCATCCACGTGAAAATGATATCAAATCAAATACGAAAACCCTAATCTAACCCTGAAAATTACTTTTAGCAAGACACTAGTATGTTTTTTCCGTGAATCCAACGAGGATTTTATGAATGGGGACATGTTATTGACCCTAACATGAGTGATTGTACTGTAACTTTTTTAAAATCTCACAGTCAGCACCAGGGACAAGGAAACACAGGAAGCACCAGGGAAGCCTAGTCAGCACCGGGGACAGGAAAACACTGTACGCACCAAGGACAGTGAAGCATTCTTAGCAATAGGGACAGGGAAACACAGTCAGCACGGGGGGATGGGGGCAAACATGGTCAGCACCAAGGACAGGGAAACACAGTACGTACTAGGGGAGGAAAACATGGTCAGCACTAGGGAAGGGAAACATGGTCAGCATCAAGGAAGGGAAACATGTTCAGCACCAGGGAAGGGAAACATGGTCAGCATCAAGGGAGCGAAACATGATCAGCACCAGGGTAGGGACACATGGTCAGCACCAAGGACAGGGAAACATGGTCAGCATCAGGGAAGGGAAACATGGTCAGCATCAAGGGAGCGAAACATGATCAGCACCAAGGACAGGGAAACATGGTCAGCACCAGGGACAGGGAAACATGGTCAGCACCAAGGACAGGGAAACATGGTCAGCACTAAGGACAGGGAAACATGGTCAGCACCAAAGACAGGGAAACATGGTCAGCACCAGGGGAGGGACACATGGTCAGCACCAGGGGAGGTAAACATGGTTAGCACCAGGGTAGGGAAACATGGTCAGCACCAAGGAAGGGAAACATGGTCAGCACCAAGGACAGGGAAACTTGGTCAGCACCAGGGAAGGGAAACATGGTTAGCACCAGGGAAGGGAAACATGATCAGCACCAAGGACAGGGAAACATGGTGAGCACCAGGGGAGGGACACATGGTCAGCACCAAGGACAAGGAAACATGGTCAGCACCAAGGACATGGACACATGGTCGGCACCAGGGGAGGGAAACATGGTCAGCACCAAGGACAGGGAAACACAGTCAGCACCAAGGACAGGGAAACATGGTCAGCACCAGGGGGGGGGGACACATGGTCAGCACCAAGAACAGGGAAACATGGTCAGCACCAAGGACAGGGACACATGGTCAGCACCAAGGACAGGGACACATGGTCAGCATTTGGGGAGGGACACATGGTCAGCACCAAGGACAGGGAAACATGGTCAGCATCAGGGGAGGGACACATGGTCAGCACCAAGAACAGGGAAACATGGTCAGCACCAAGGACAGGGACACATGGCCAGCACCAAGGACAGGGACACATGGCCAGCACCAAGGACAGGGAAACATGGTCAGCACCAGGGGAGGGAAACACACTGAGATTTATTTATTTCAAATATTATGTATAGGTTGCAGAACTATTGTTCTTACCGTCTTCATGCACGAGCATGCCAGTAGTGGCAAATCGTACTGCCAGATCTACCCCACTGACGATCTGAAAAAAATGAAAATACATTTACCTTGTATATGTATCTTATGAATCTTATTTACATTATGAGTACAACACATTTATCAATATAGAACATGCATGGGCCTAGTGTCTTAGATTTTAATGTGCAATTTTCTTTTCTTAGGAAAGCATACTGTAATTTAACATGGACTTTCTATCATATGTTACTGTAGGTAATACCTGGAACTACTGGAATATTTACATTAAAAAGATACGAAAATCATACTATTACTTAAGCAGTTCCCGTGTTAATATAAATACAGATCTCAGAATATTGATATCAGCAATATGTCTGTTACGTGCCTAGTATGCAAGTGTACTCAGGTCATTAGACAATTCACCATGATGTGACATTATGTACTGGGGACAGACATTCTGCAAAGTCGGCCTTCTAAAATGAGAGGTTTCTGTATAACAGTTTAGTTCATTAGCGAGTATGTACGCTACATCGTTGGTACTTACATCATTTCTCTTGATAAAATAGATTGATATTCTGAGAGTGTTGCATGCCTTTGATAGAGATGGTTTAAAATGCAGGTCTCGTTCAGTGCTTTAAGCCCGCGTACGTTTTATACTTCCCACGGGGCTGCAAAACTTCCCTCCGCACACATTTTAGCACCATCGACGTCTTCACGTCTGAAACGCTTTGCTTTATCTTGGAGAATCTATTTACTTCTGTCCTTTCCGCAATTCTTCACGATGCGGCAGGATGGGCGGCCTATCGGATTCTTGGCGCCATAACGCCTCTGCCTACGTCAATGCAAGGTTACCTGCGTCTGTTGGGAGGCATAGCAAGTGCATTTCAAACGTTCTCTGAATGTCTAATGGCTATGAAGAAAGGAGGGTCCAATAAGTCTAGGTAAGTGAGAAATTAGGAGGTGGGGAATTGGTCTGTGAATCGAAATTGACCGACCGGATAAAATACTCCCTACCAGGTATGCAGATTGGATGTAAGTTTGTGCTTCATCCTCCAAAAGGTGAAGCACATTAGACACAGAAGTCTTCGTTTCACCTTGAGCAGTACCATGGGAAAGATAGATCAAAACCGGCACAGCCCCTTGCAAGAGCCTACATTAACACGGCTATCTCTACTGAAATACCCTTGTTCAATGGCAAGTAAAATGGCGAATTCTAATAGAACATTTATAATATACATGTGTTCCAAAAGGCATAATGTGACGATACACATAGCTAAACTATTAGTCCCAACACTGATATGACGGCTACCCATTGGAGGTAAGAATAACAGCAGGTAGATGTACCTACCAGAAAGATGGCTGCCGTGGCGATGCAGCCGGCTTTGAGACTGCAGCAGCAGCAGCACGTGTTGATGATCGGCATGTCGATGCGGCAGAAGATGGCCCTCTCTCCGCCGATGTCTTGATTCCCCTCGCAGACGTCTGACCGACCCACGCTCGAGTTAACTGAAGACGTGACCAGCCGATTCTGCCACACCTCATATAGACACCATGATTATGACTTGAAACTATATTTTCCTGACCAGACGACTCATACCTTGTCCACGAAACCTGTCGAGCTCGCCAAGAGGGATGTTTTCACTGGAGTCAGCCTACAAAGACCTACAAACGTTACCGCTGGACAGCAGATGTGGGAACATTCGCATCAGCAAGAAGGAGCCGCCATTGCTCTTTTATCAGCTCACGTCCCGCCCGTTACCGAGTATCTCACCTCAGCTTTGCAGCCCGAGCTCAGAACCGTACGAATGTACATAAACTAGGGGACGGTACCGCACGTAGTCGGCGGTAATGACGCCAAAGAGTACCACTGGACGCAAGTAAATTGCTTACAAAGACGCAAATTGCTAAGCCATCGAAGGAACCGTTTCGAGTGTGTCGGGCCAGGTGACAACAGTATACAGTTTTATGTACGAATTGGAGAAAATATATTTCATTTTTAACATAGCGGTAACTGCTGTTTTTGTTCAGCGACACAAAATACTAGCGCACACGTCATCATTCGGCAGCGTGTGTTTCAAACCTACACTGTAGCAGTGTATGGGGAAACAGAAAATTCGATAGAACATTTAATCATAGCCATGCTCGATCGGTACACATAAAATCCCACTGTTACTGAGCTTAATATCGGCTGCAACAGGCAAATGCACAAGATAAAAAGGGACAGATAAATATTGAGAGTGGGCATTGAAACTACGCTTTCATGAAAAAAGGAATGGCGCTATTCCTCAAGCAAATGAAGTATGGCCATAGAATTCTTATACATAGTAATATTCTATGTTACTGTCTCATGTTAACTGTATCATGCTGGCATGACGCACAAGTTAACCATAACCACGTATGATAGCTCAACTTTCTGAAAGGTATAACTCTAGTGCCTGTTGAATAAACGCCTCTGTCTGCTTACCCTTGTTTATTGCCATTTTATTCAACAACGTTAACACGTCGATTATGACGTACATTTTTACAGGTTATGCTGAACGAACGAAGAACCGTTGCAATTCACTTCACTGTATATATATATATATATATATATATATACATTGGTATGGATTTCAACAGAAATATTCACTATAATAGCCTTATAATATAAATCTACATGTAACGACTTCTGGCCTTGGGTTCATTGCCGTGCTATTGATTTAGCTGACGTCTGGAAATCACAGACTGATTCGAGTTGATCTGACCTTGATGTAGTCATGGTAAGCGAACTGTGTAGTTCGTAGGTTGAAGATTCATATCCTTATACAGTTGTCTCAATTTGAAAACGTCAGCAATAGAAACAAGTGATACAACGTGTCTTTGATTGAATAAAGGCATTAGTGAAGCAATGGAACGGATGTGTGGACTACACGTCTCCACCGGTCAAACATGGTCAGCACCAGGGAGGGAAACATGCTCAGCACCAAGGAGAGGGAAACAGAGTGAGCACCAAGGACAGGGAAACATGGTCGGCACCTAGGACAGGGAAACATGGTCAGCACCAAGGACAGGTAACATGGTCAGCACCATGGAGGGAAACATGGTCAGCACAAAGGACAGGGAAACATAGTCAGCACCTAGGACAGGGAAACATGCTCAGCACCAAGGACAGGGAAACATAGTCAGCACCTAGGACAGGGAAACATGCTCAGCACCAGGGAGGGAAATATGGTCAGCACCAAGGACAGGGAAACATAGTCAGCACCAAGGACAGGGAAACATGGTCAGCACCAAGGACAGGGAAACATGGTCAGCGCCAAGGACAGGGAAACATGGTCAGCACCTAGGACAGGGGAAAATGGTCAGCACCAAGGACAGGGAAACATAGTCAGCACCAAGGACAGGGAAACATGGTCAGCACCTAGGACAGGGCAACATGGTCAGCACCAAGGACAGGGAAACATGATCAGCACCAAGGAGAGGGAAACATGGTCAGCACCAAGGACAGGGAAACATGATCAGCGCCAAGGACAGGGAAACATGGTCAGCACATAGGGCAGGGAAACATGGTCAGCACCAAGGACATGGAAACATGGACGGCACCAAGGACAGGGAAACATGGTCAGCACAAAGGACAGGGAAACATTGTCAGCACCAAGGACTGGGAAACATGATCAGCGCCAAGGACAGGGAAACATGGTCAGCACCAAGGACTGGGAAACATGATCAGCGCCAAGGACAGGGAAACATAGTCAGCACCAAGGACAGGGAAACATGGTCAGCACCAAGGACAGGAAAACATGGTAAGCACCAAGGACATGGAAACATGGACGGCACCAAGGACAGGGAAACATGGTCAGCACAAAGGACAGGGAAACATTGTCAGCACCAAGGACTGGGAAACATGATCAGCGCCAAAGACAGGGAAACATGGTCAGCACCAAGGACAGGAAAACATGGTAAGCACCAAGGACATGGAAACATGGACGGCACCAAGGACAGGGAAACATGGTCAGCACAAAGGACAGGGAAACATGGTCAGCACAAAGGACAGGGAAACTTAGGCAGCACAAAGGACAGGGAAACATAGTCAGCACCAAGGACAGGGAAACATGGTCAGCACCAAGGACAGGGAAACATGGTCAGCACCAAGGACAGGGAAACATGGTCAGCACCTAGGAAGGGGAATATGGTCAGCACCTAGGACAGGGAAACATGGTCAGCACAAAGGACAGGGAACATGGTCAGCACAAAAGACAGGGAAACAAGGTCAGCACCAGGGAGGGAAACATGGTCAGCACCAAGGACAGGGAAACATAGTCAGCACCAAGGACAGGGAAACATGGTCAGCACCAAGGACAGGGAAACATGATCAGCACCAAGGACAGGGAAACATGATTAGCACCAAGGACAGGGAAACATGGTCAGCACCAAGGACAGGGAAACATGATCAGCACCAAGGACAGGGAAACATGGTCAGCACCAAGGACAGGGAAACATGGTCAGCACCAAGGACAGGGAAACATGGTCAGCACCTAGGACAGGGAAACATGGTCAGCACCTAGGACAGGGAAACATGATCAGCACGAGGGGAGGGAAACATAGTTATTTAGGCTGAAGATTCATGTCCTTATACAGTTGTCTCATTTTGAAATCTTGAAAACGTCAGCAACAGAAACAAGTGATACCAGTTAGACATGCCTTTGATTAAATAAAGATATTAATGAAACAATGGCACAGATGTGTGGACTACACGTCTCCACCGGTTATGACACAACTAACTAGCGGGGCATCAAACTTCATCAGTATCAAGCCTTGGAAACCTTATCAAAGCATTGGCTTCTATATATGCTGCCAACGTTTGAACTGTGCAAACTGAAATTTAATAAGCATTGTCACATCGAAGGCACCACGAAGCACTTTTAAGGTCCGGCGTGCTTTCATGTTTAAGCCGTAAGAGGTACCGAGCTTAAGAGTACAAAGAGCCATGCTCGGTCGAATGGATTACCATGTCCTGTTAGATAGACGTGTTACATTGATGCAGTTGAGGGCAAGTGTCAACATGCCAGCTTAAAACCAACGCGCGGCACTTTCTAGGCGACATTATCTAACTCGACCTCAATTCGACTGCCTAAAAATTTGATTCAATCAATTTACATTGTAACAATACAGCACAAGAGCAACAATTTGCTGCATTGCACATATCAAACAAAGTCTATATACGCTAACAGGTGTATAAATGCTACATTTATGTGAATTTGATGGAAAAACCGAAACTGTAATATATATATATAATGTGACTACAGTGAAAATTGAAAAAGGAGAGTCTATTTTGTCGAAAACGTGAAATAATGTGGGCATTTATTTGAATTTATCTGAAAACTGGAGCGGAATGATTTTTGATTAACAGAAAAGGGGGCAATTGTCCCAGACAGAGTGCCACAGTTTAATGGACAGTGAGCAAATATGGCAAGGACACATATTATATAAAGATACAAAGATCTTTTAATGCATTAACACGACTGTCTAGCTGTCTCCCATTATTTTTGGTGCCGCGTGCGTGAGACTGCTTCTCACTCCAAGCTAGAGTGAACGTACGAAAGTACCTAAAAAACCCCTGTCACACATTCGATATTCAGAACCTTCCCACCAAAACTAACCGACCAAGGTTGGCTGAAGTTCGAGAGCAGTCTGACCAGATTTAGGCCACGCCTACCTTTCTATAAGAATCGAATCCAATTTGAGTTAAATTTGAGTGAAACTTGACTGCCAACCGCGCCACGACCTACTCCCGAACACCAGCCAACCACCAGTCGACCATGGCCGAACCTCCTGTCCACACCCGACTGTTTGAAACATTCGGCTGGCGCAGCCGAACAGTAGCCGACCTTGCCGAACACCAGCCAACCTTACTCCCAACCTATACTCCTAACCATGGTTGGGGGGAGTTCGGAAGTATTCGGGAGGTCATATTCGGCTATGTGTGACAGGAGCTTAACGTAACCGTGAAAATGGAAACACAAACTGCTAACACTCACAACAAAAGCCTTTATTATATTATAACTTGTACAGTTAGATATCCGCAATACTAGCGCAATTCTGTGCAGTATCATAAATTCAAAAGTCTTCCTGCTTGAACAAGCGATAAGGGCCACATGATCTGCTACAAAACTCACACAACCAAGCATTAACATAATGATATCTGTAGAGTAAAATGAGCCGTAAGTTTTACTAATGCAGACCCGCGAGTATCGACTTGTGATATCCATCTACCGTACCAACACATGATAGCGTATAGGTATATCATAACTATAATACAATACAATAAAAGGGCAACTATAACGCAAGTGTTTTGATCCGTCGCTTCTTAAGGTTTAGTTAAAGGTGGATAGGACGTGGGTTCATCAGCTAGAAAACACTGTTTTATACACGACCACGAATAATACAGTTACACATGTCTATAGTATACAGATCGCACAGCCTACTGTACATTAGCGCCATCATCAAATGGGTTTGCAACTTTAGAAAGCCGTTTTGAAATATTTTGATACATTGGGATAACTAACTCTAATTTATGTCAAGATACGCAATTATCCAATCATAATCAATTGATCTTTTTACTTCTCTATGTTAGAATGTATAGTTTTGCAGGCTAAGGCATATGCTAATAGCATTTACAAAAACAATTAAAAAATCATCAACAACAGCCTTAAAAGTTACGGAAGAGAAAGCTGTTCTACATTAGATATAATAGATCATTTAGCTAAAATAGATATCAGAGAAAGTCTGTAAAGCTGATGCTAGCACCAAAATCCTCATAGGCACTTCTCGAGATCTCGCGAGAGCTGACGAGACTGGAGTGAACTCTTCACCATGTCCACTGCAAAACTCGAGAAGCATCTTAAGCTTTGGCCTGAAGAGAAACACAGACATGTCTCTTATTATATGTAGTGTCTTTGGAGTAAATATAACAGGATTTGCGCTTTTTAGGTTTAATTTGCACACGTAATACAGTTAATACATGAAAGCAACAATTTAAACTATACGGTAAAAGATTGGGATAGACAAATAACTTTGACAAACAGAGAGACAAGCAGAGGAACAGACAGACAGAAGCGGGCACAGAAAAGCAAAGCAGTTTTCATTTAAAGAAGCAACAAGCTGAAAGCAAGGACAATGTAGCAAGCACGAAGAAGCAAGGAACGAGGGTCAGAATTCAGTAATGTGCTCCACAATAATGCAGTAATATGTCATTAGTTCTAGATATTTTGATATCTGTAATATATTCCGTAGTGGTGTCAACCCTATAACTAAGAGAATGTTAAAAGTTGTGTACTGTCTTGTACGCACAAAAAAGAACTCCTATCTCATTTTAAGTTACTTAAACTGACTAAAGCCCTTCTTTCATTTGGGCACACGTTGCTTCATGTTGTCGTAAAAGTAAACAAAAGTGACTGTTCATAATTTACAACTGAAGGACAATTTGATAACTTCTGCACACTACATGATTTAAAAACACATTCCAAGATGCTGTATTACCAGTGAAGATAAGTTGTGTTTCAGGACAATTACTAAAAAAGTTAGCAAGTCTATTTTGCGGTATAATTAACGTGCCACCGCGTGCTGTGTTCTCTCTCTCCAAGTCCAGGACGTTTCCGATCCGGCATGCATGTCAACTACACGTCACACACCTCACCCAGTGCAGGTGTCACGCGTCGGACAACCCTCCTGTCAATCACCTGTTTGCGTGTCTGTGATTGGCTGATTACACATATGTCTTGGTTACCTCAGTGCGGGTGACAGTGACGTCGCCCTCCACGATGCCGTCCCGCAGGTTCTGGTAGTGGGAGTACACGCACAGGACGCAGTATACCTGCAACAGGGGAAAGAATTTAAAATTACCTCAGAAGGGAGAACTATCATTGTTTGAACCTTTTTTAAAGGGGCATTATGTAACATTTTTGCACCAAAAATTAATTCAATTGAAAAAAAATCTTCGTGTGATTGTAATTAACTTCCACCTTTCAACATATCTGTGCCATTATCTCACATCTCTGACATTTATAGTTGGCGCTAAAACAGCCCACACGAGGCACACCCAGTTTGTGGTGCCACCACAAAATACCAGGATGTAAACAAACATGGCTAAAAGCTGTGTTTCCAACTTTTAAACACACTCGTAAGGTGTCATATTTTGGCACCTCCACTTCCTGAATTGAATGGCACTTATTTGCAATGGAGTAATACTTTGTAAAGAAATGACCAGAAAATTTACTTTTTGTGTTACATAATGCAGCTTTAATGTCTGATTTGTTCGAACATATTCTTGTAAAAATGATAAACTGACTTACGATGAAGGAGACGACGATGGTGACAATCAACCAGCTGATGACGAGCCCACCAATCATGGCGCCGAGAGACACACCCTTCTGCAGTAGCACAAGACATAACACCTGTCAATCTACCTGGGGTCGTGTGGTGCAACGACAGAGTACTCGACTCGGAACCAAGAGGTCCCGAGTTCGAGTCCTGACATGCCACCGACCTTGTGCCCTTGTGAAAGGCACTTCACACGACTTTCCTCACTTGACTCAGGTGTAAATGAGTATCATGTGTTAGGTGTGCACGCTATCAGCATAGCTTGCTGCCTAGTGCACACTTTGTATTGTCATGTTACAATTTCTGAACAAACAAATCTACCTGGATTATAATCACCCCCTGATTCCAAACTAAACTTATCCAGCGCGTTCAGAAGGAATAGAAATACGTAGTCCTTTTATCCATTTTTCCATAATCCGAAAAGAAGAAGCTCCTTCAAAAATACGTAAGGTACACATACAAGTAAACCCAATTCATTAACACCTTTAAAGAAATGTAAGACCCCGCATTTGTTTTCACCTGTACGATTGTCAGACATTTTATGATATGACGTGGCGATCAGTAAAGCTCCTGTCACACATTCAGAACCTTCCCCCGAAAACCAGCCGACCAAGGTTGGCTGAAGTTCGGGAGCAGTCTGACCAGATTTAGGCCACGCCTACCTTTCTTTCTATACGAATCGAATTTGAGTTAAATTTGAGTCAAATTTGACTTTCAACCACGCCTCGAACTACTCCCGAACACCAGCCAACCACCAGGCAACCATGGCTGAACCTCCCGTCCACACTCGAATGTTTTAAACATTTTAAAACATTCGGCTGACGCTGCCGAACAGTAACCGACCTCGCCGAACACCAGCCGATCTTGCTCCTAACCATGGTTGGGATTCGGCTAGTGTTTCGGGAGGCCATATTCGGTTATGCGTGACAGGGGCGTAACTTTTTGGTGAAGATTGTGTTTACTTACGTCGTCGTTAATGTACTCGGCCACAGTCATGACGGTGTAGACTATGGCCAGGATGAGCAGTATGATGAGATACACCACGGCGTATATCACCCAGGCAAGGCAGAACCACTTGATGTCCTGTCAACACAAAATGCTTAGAGTCCAATAGATGTATTGTTAATCATAGGTGCATAAGTTAAGTGTACAAAAGTGCAAGTATCTGTATTGTGCATACACGTCATGTTGTTGATGCCCTGCCATTTCTTTTCATTGTTGCAGCACTTGTGACGATACATACATACAATAAACAGCTTACTTTCTATATCAATTAACACCAAACTTTACATTACTGTAAATGCTGACAAATTGACGGTTCCCTTGAAGAGCGGCCAAGGCCGACAGGGCATTCCAGTCAAAATAAAGGATATTGATTGATTGATTGATTGATTGATTAGTGACGTACCTTGAGTACGCCCACGATGAGAAGGATGCACATGATGGCAAAGATGACGTCAAAGACGATACCTCCAGCCAACACTGGGAGGGAAAAGTCGAAGAAGACAGTAAATACAGAAATCTCCACAATAAAAGAAATTGGGATGCCGAAGAATTAATATGTGGCCCTAATTGCAAAAGGAATCTGAGTAGTATTAATCATGGGTATCATTATACATGCTCGTGTGATACTGTATTGAACACATCATGTGTTTTACATGTGGTCTGAATGAAACGTTGTAGTGGTTGTGATAGGGAGGCCATCTAGCGATTCTTCACTCAACTACAAGTATAACAGATTTGTTTACACAGATGGTTCATATTCCAAACTGGTAAATGCCTGTCGACCTCGAGGTCATCTTGTTGTGTCAAACGAGGCCCCAGGTCTCACAAACGAACTACCGGTATGTCACACTGTTGGAATTCCATACCCTGCATGGTACAGCAGCCAAGCAAAAACAGTGAAGGGCAACTATATTCCAAACTCCAACGACATAGCGGTGAACAGAGTCACCACATTCAAATCTGATTTGTCTCAGTTTCCAAAGATTTCAAACATTTTGATGATCACAATGTCCATATGCCTGAGATCGAGAAGTTGTTTGTCATATACAATTTACATATAATTTTCTCACTGCGTTCTTGATGAAAATAAAAGTAAAACGAGTTGCAGGCTTCGTCGTGTCGTGCTTTGTACTTCAAAAGTTACTTTGATGATCAAAGAGGTCTTTTCAAGGGGCATGATGTAACGTTTTAGGACAAAAAATTGAAACATTTATATTTAAAAAAAGCTTCATGTGATTGTCATTTACTTTTCACCATATTTGTGCAATAAATTGTCTCACATTTCTGACATTTATGGTTGGCGCTAAAACAATCCACACGAGGTGTACTCAGTTTGTGGCACCACCACAAACTACATTTGTACCAGAATGTAAACAAACATGGATGACAGCCGTGTTTCCAGCTTTATGAAACACTCGTAAAGTGTCATATTTTGGTACCTCCACTTCCTGAATGACACTTATTTGCAATGGAGTAGGGTTGATTCAACTTACCTGGTAAATATATCGTTGAAGAAATTCATAAGTCACGTCAGATAAGCAGTTCATAGAACATTCTTCAAGGAGGCGGGGGACGCCAGAAGACTGGCACAAGTCTCGACCTACATGTAGTCTCGTGTTCTCGCGAGACTAGGTCACTCCGTGATCAAGATGTACAGTTGACATCGAAAATTTGGAGGTACGTGTTTTTACCTTTAAAAACAGTCACTGATTGAAGAATGTTCTATGAACTGCTTACCTGGTAAAGAAATGACCAGAAAATTGACTTTTTGTATCACCGTAATGTTACTCCCAAGGACAGTACCTACCACCAGGCACATTGCCGAGTCCAACAGCGCGCAGAATCAAGTCAATGATGGCGATGGCCTAAAAGAGGGAGGAAAAAAAAAGGCATGTGAGGTTTTTCATCTTCAACATAAGTTAACGATTATGCAAAGTCATATATTAGAATTTACCTGACTCCCTTCATCAGTTAGTACTGGTAGCGTATACGAATAAAAAAATGGCTAGAGGCCAACTAGTGTATAAGGTGTTACTAGTTATTTGTATCGAGATCAATGTATTTAGGCTAGATGCCAACTAGTGTACAAGGTTTTTATTTCTAATTGTATAGAGATCAATGTATTAAGGCTAGATGCCAACTAGTGTACAAGGTTTTACTTCTATTTGTATCGAGATTCATGTATTCATGTCAAAAACAAAAACGAAAAACTATCTTACCCTTGATAAAATTTATTTAATGCATTGTTCAAAACACATACTGTATAGTCAAGGTTAGTTCAAACTTTCCTCATATGACTTGACATTAACATTTGGAGAGGGAAAGAGCCTTCGAGGACTAGGTTAGAGTTAATATTGACAAGACAAGTATTTTCTCTGTAGGAAGAAGGTTCACAAATATACTGACCAGGAAAAATATGCCAGTCACTAGACTGCCTGTTCTGATCTTCAAACAACAGCAACACCGTTTCAGTACCGCCATCTTGGTTCACGTCTGAAGGGCAAAATAACAAGGAGGTTGGCCAGAAAAACACGCATAACAGGAGCATTGAGAACGAACAAGTTCAATCTACGTGTACATGTGTCAATAGTTGAAGGCACCCGATGCAATATCAGGGCGTTAAAACAACAAAATTCTGGATGAGGAAATCTGTCTGACATTGACATTTACTGTCATTTCGTAGCACATTTTCGTCATCATTTCATACTTGAAGTGTTTGAAATAGCCCCAAAACAAGCTACGTGAGGAGTCCCTTTATTTTCTTTATACCCTCAATAAATATCTAGAACAAGCCTACGATACAGAACAAGCAACCGTTTTCCGTCAGCGACATCACATTCATTTTTGCCTCACAGATACCAGTATGCTTTGGGGTAGGGTTGATTCAACTTACTACATTAAAAAATGACCAGAAAATCGACTTTGAAAATCAAGTTTTACTGCCTTGAAATCGCTTTAGGTGCCTTTAACTTTAAACACTGAAAAATTGTTCAAAAGCACCCCAGTCTCCTATGAAGACACTGTTTTTGAAGAATGGTTCCAATCATTTATTTCGACAAATTATATGCGTATTGAAATAGATAAGCAAAAGAACAGGGATCCTGAAATTTTAGCAAGTGTATTTCCCATGTCAAACTATGCTTGCACACATCTATTTTCATTACACTGCACTTTGGCCCACTTTAATATGTTTTCCATTAAGTACATTGACATGCTATACGGGAGCAACTTTATACCATTAACACATTGCAACTTTTCGGCTTGTGAGTATTTAGTGTTTTTGTGGTCATAAAGGTTAATTTTATGACTCACTAGCAAGGCGCAAGGATTACACGGACCGCAACAAAACGCAAATAGATCGCAACAAAACGCAAATAGATAGCCGTCCCCAACAAGACAGGGTTCACGGCTAACCCTTCTGCCCTCCTGTGGCGTGCCATACGAGACACAACAAGCTAATTTTGGCGGCCTGGTGGCACACTGGTGGCATCTGGCTTGACCCGGAACGGTCAGGATGAGGCTGGCTGCCAAAAACATAATGTTAGCGCCCGCACTGACATTATTAGGGACCGCTCATTAAATGTCCTTGGGGAGGGTTTTGAGGTAACCCATCGTCCATCTTACCAAGCTTGCAAAGCACGTCTGTTATGCTACTGATAAAAGACTATTACTGGTACCATTCGTGTTCTGTTGTTGCAGTTTGAATAAAGAAAACTAGTAATGAATCTGTATTGGATAGATTTCAACTTTGATTAATTAGGTACAGTACTCGCTCACGAAATCCAGAAAATGTAACGAAAAGAAATAATATCCATAGTATTTGTTACGCCATCTTTGTGATTATGTTCTTTATGTTTTATGAGCAAAGGATCCTTATAAGCACATTATGTGCTTTCTGTCCAATGTTATCAAATCTATGTGAATAAAATAAACAATGTTAAATAATATGCACGTCAGTGATTGACTATACAACCGTGATACGCGTGGAAAATATGGTAAAAGCATTCCACAAGTGTAAATGCCACATGTTTTAGTGACTAAGTCTTTAAAACTCCTACGCACTTTCCCGCCAGGCGAACCGCTATATCCTTAATGTTTGTGACATTGGCCTTGAGTTCAAAAGTGGAGGAATTCCGGGGGCACGGAATCTCAGGGCGTGCCCGGGGGAAGTTGGCGAGAAAAGGGCGAGGCGTTACTCACCAAGGTCAAGGTCAAGGGCAAAGGGTGGGATCAGAAGGACCAGATTAGATACTATGGCGCTACAATTCTTGGCACTGGAATCTTCTCTTAGTGCTAGTCAAACCAATAGAATAAGGCTGTATGTTAAAAATGACAACAGTTGTTTAATACAAATTGTAACGGCTATTCTAAGATCAGAGTGTACCAGCTGGGTGTTACACTTGAGCCAATTTTTCCACATTTGTCCACTTTCAGTACAGAGAATTGTACTACAACTGATACCATGCATGATGCTTTTAAAATTTTTGGATAGCGATCTGCGGCAGGTTGTGCTCCTTCAAACTTGAGTGCATTGCTTTACAGTGGGCACTACAGGACACTAGAGCTCATTAGGCACAACAATATTCGTTGTACCCTCCAACGATTTGTTTCAAATGTGAAATGACGTTACAGAAAAGCACGCCCAAGTGCCCAAAATATCACCGTGACCGATTTCCACAATGAGGTTCGAGTCCCGCCGAGGTCTCACCAGGGATAATGTTTCCAGTATCGCACGACATCAGACGACCTTTGCACTACATACATCCAGACTACCAAGGCAACGCCGGGAATCCTTACATAAACTTGGCCGTGTCTGAACCCTCTACAGATGACATGACACATCCCAGCGCCCCGAATATGGACATTTCTTACCCCGCACAAGTGCAACTCGATCCAACGATGTTTTAAGTACGAATTTTATGTATGTTTCAGTCGTAATAATTGGCTGTGTCGCGTTACAAGTCTCATGGCTAGCCTCAGGTCTTGGGACTTACACGTTACATCTTGGAAAACGTGATTATAGTACTGATCGAACTAGGCTTATAAACTACAGTACGGACTATACGATGGTGGCAGTTTATGAGTTCGTACAAGTGAAGTGTTATAGACACAACATGATAAAACGGCAAAAACACAATAACATAATGGGAAAAAAGGCTATGGCCTGAGGAGAAGGGACTTTATTTTCTTACCTATCTGGAAAAGTAGAATCTAGGAGATGTAGCTGAAATCAAAAATGCACCATGCCATTGAAATCACATGTATTCTGGTGTCAACACGACAATCTACATGTACGAGCACAGAAAGACAGCGCCTCACAAGAATACACGTATCCGTGAGCCTCGGTGAGACACACAGCCCCAAACAACCATACCCCAGCGACTACCAATCTTTTTCCCACGCCACAGTTACCATGATCAGAGCATGACACACATATATAGCTCTGGCACAAGACCGTGCCTTGCTTTGGGCGTTGTCCTTTATAAAACGTGCATCAAGAAGGCATCTGAACCAAGTGAAACCCAGCACCTTGAGACCACGCCTAGCGAAATAATAGACGCAAGGATAGCAACAACAGCAACAACAGCATCTAGATGACAGTCGACAGAATCAATAAACTGATTTGCATATTCGTGATAGTATACTTGCCACGTATGTAAATTTAGAAAACAAGTTTCTACCGCAAATGACTGGTTGACTGTCAGACTGAGACTGAGACTGAGTCAAACAGAGAGTCTTTCTAAAATCTTGCAACATATGCGATTAAAGCGATATCAAAACATACTTAGCTGAAAAGAAGACTATCTAAGATACTAAATCTGCATAAGGTTCCAAACCTTCGTGTAGCAGTCAGTAAATGTTTCTAACTTTACGGTTCCAGCCAATCTTTTTACGCGCACATCATTTTAGACACTGGGGTTGTTTACAACGATACCCCCTTCTAGAAGTTTAAAATAGGTCGCTATCTCTGTGACAATCTATACAACTTGAGACGTGAAAAAAGACACGGCACTTACTTGCACAGGAGAGAGAGAAAGAGAGTATTGAAGAGAGACCGGTACCAGTCAAGACACAAGACGGTCTGTCTGTTGAAAAGTGAAAGTAGACCACACCCAAAGAACCAGGGAAAGTAGACGGGTTGGGCCCAGGGGTCACGCCTATAGGGGTCAAATCCACATATTTGGGAGGGGGGGTGTAATTATGAGTCAGTCCTACTGCTGATGTTTTGGATACTTTCTAAGTCATTGAAGACAACAGACAGTCATTTAGGAGATAATTAGTATTTCAAGTTCAAATACAGCAACGTATGACTCATTATGAGATGAAAGTTAAGGTTGTATAAAAACGGCCACCCCTCTAGACAGAAAACTTGGCCTATTCCTTTAATCGTTGAAATAGATAGCAGGGCTGCTTGTTTATCATCCTGAGATGATGGGATAAACCATTGACTATATGTGACATCCGGGAGGGGAGACTAGAGAAACGTATTCTCAGGAAAGAGACAGAGACATGCTGTGAGGATTTTTGCAATGTCTTGTAAGCCTTGTGTTGGGTGGATAATCTACGATCTTTTGTGGCTATAAGACAGTATCAAATTGGCCAGGCAGTATCCAATATGCCACCCGTAAAAAAAAACATACGAGTACAAAAAAACAAAGCCCGATAAAAATTGCTACAACACGTCAAAAACTAGCCGAAGCCTAAACCTCAGCTGCTTGTACTATAATAACGAATTTAAGAAACTGTGGACCATGCAAATACGTTTAGTTGTGGGTGTGTCCACACATCAGCCCATGAAACCTGAGAAATGATTCAGACAAGAGCGACAGAAAAAGTGACTCACTCGACAAAACGCCTACTCCTGACATTCTGCTGTCTTCTGTGTAACCCAGAGTGTGTAACCAAAGACAAATCCTGTCTACTCCATAATTCTAACTGTAGGTCTCCACACAAGGGTGATGGCAGTAAATATGACAGGGAATTTAATGGAGGCAAGGAGTTCTTCTTAAAACCAGCTGGTGTTAAGCAAGGAGGCTGTAAGAAACGAACAATGCGGTCCCGCGAACAAGTTACACTTGCAGAAAATTGTTCTGTGAAATGTCTAGATATTTTCTGTCAAAAAGCCAATTGACGTATATTTGTAGCTGGCAACATTTCTTTTAATCCTTTGCTACATGCAAAATCTTAGTCACCCTCAGAAAGTTGCTGAAAGTTATGCTTGGAAACTTCTACAAGAAACGTTAACGTTGGCCTTCAAAACTAGTCTAGATTTGTCCCTGTTCTTGTACATGGCGAATAGTGTAAAATACATGGTAAAATAGGACATTGAAACCACTGATTTATAACTGCACGTAACGCAGCCTACTCCTTCTGTAAACAGTGACACATATCATATAAACAAGACGAGAAAAAAAATGAGGTCCATCAATTTTGAGCAGTACCCAAGAGTACACTAGCCTGGTGACCATTCTCTTGATGCCATACCTTTCTCATGGCATTAATACACAGGCTAGCCACAAGTTAAACCCAGAGTCTAACTAACGGGTCTGTGATATAAAATTTCCTTGGGGTATGTTGGCCCTGAAGCCGAGGAGCTAGCCTGTATACTACCCCTGGCAACAGTCTGGCACCCAGGCTACCATTCTCTACGGGCTTGCTTCGGAGTGTTTCAGACCCAGATTGTTGGCACAGTCCTTTCCTCTGGCAGGGAATCTTTCCAGCTGACTTTTCTAATTACTGGCGACATGGCCTACATGTAGTTGAAACCTCTAGCGTGCACTTGGCAGGAGGCTTGGCGGGTGGGCAAACTCTTAGCACCGTAGAGCTCGGGGAGCCACGGCGGTCCCTGTTCACCAGGCTAGAGTACTCTCCAAGCAGAGGTTTGGGTTTCGAAAAAAGAAAGCCCGATAAAAAAGCCTAAAACACGCCAAAAATAAGCCCCAAACCCAAACCTCTGCTTGGAGAGTAGGCTAGAGTACACACGTACAGTGAATTTCCTGGCACAACCCGAAACACGCACTGTACCCACCCCAATTACACCTGTTTACCTCAGCACCCTGCAGTGTTTACAGATGTACCGATAGAAAGTGTTGAAAAGGTACTTCTGCACACGTCACGTGTTTTTCCACACATAAACTGTTGATAAAAGCCCAGTGTCGACTGACGAGAGAAGAAGAAGAAGAGGGGGGAGTAGATGCGGTAAGTAGAATGGCATGTTGAAACACCAAAGTCGAAAGAAAACATGACACAGAAGTGAAAATAAACAGAACTATCGTCACAGCCAATCCCCTGAGAAAACATGGTATCCATGGTGACAACTTTCCCACTCTGGACGTCAAAACTGCAGGAGGCTCTCCTTGGGTATTCGGTGATACGATACAAAATTATTCTATAGTTTTTGTTTTTCGTCTTTTGTTTTTCGTCTTGACAGAAAATGACAAGTTATTATTTGCAAACGTCTTTGTCGGGGCTCAGAGAGATAAGGTAAAGGTAAACTTTAAGGTAGTCCCATGGCCTTTTTTTGAGGCCGTAGAGGCAGCGGGTTGTTAATCCACTGTGTCAAGGACACGATATTGGAAGGCGGAGTCCAGCCCTGAGACTCCTTCCATCGCCTTTTACCTCCCCAACCGAAGTCAGATACTCATTTTACAGTAGAGTAAGTGTCTTTTCCAAGGGCACTACATGTTATTGTAGATCGGTGACATGGCAGGATTCGAACAGAGGACCACTGGGTTCTGGGCCAAACACCCTGCTGCTACGTCACACTACCCCACTTCCAAATTCAACCGCGCTTTTCGGTACGTAAGCCCAACATGTCTAAACGGTTCACCCCTAAAACCCCAGTCCTTGAGAGAGCCACATTGTCAGCGTCACGTCTCACGGTAACCTTAGTAACCAGGGGAAGTTGTTCTTGAACCATCTGCTTCCTTCTTAGCTAAAAGAGGGCAAGGTCGGAGGTCAAGGGAGCTATTGATGGACAACACGCAGGTTTTATTGTCTTGTTTTTGACCACAGCCTTTTCCATTGTCTACGTTTATTAGCCCAAGACAATACTGGCGTAAAGACGCATGCCTGGAGTTATTGACAGATGCACAAACCCTTTATTGAGTTGTTTAGAGTCTTTTGATGGATCTTTTGAAGCGCAGATAATGACAGAAGCTGCGTGACATTTGTGTTTTGTAGCCACCGCAAGTTGTCGCGGAAACTGCCACTGTGCACGCGGATGCACACTTGGCACCAAGCCTGACGATTTTGACTCGGAAGATTTCCTACTGTAGAATGGCTAGTCTTCAGCCTAATTCCCAAGTACATAATGGAAAGAACAATTGCGCTGGTTTTCTGAGTGTCTTCCTGAAGTTGCACTGCCAACTGTTTTGGCCGAAGAATAAGAAGGAATAGTGGTCAGAGGTGACAGACATTCAAGCCATAACATTTATCAGCATCAAAATTCAGTGAAAAAAGAAAGCCCGATAAAAAAGCCTAAAAACACGCCAAAAATAAGCCCAAAACCCAAACCTCTGCTTGGAGAGTACTCCGGAGGAGTATTGCGGTCGGTTGGATTTTTTGTGTAGCTGTAACTCATATGTAGTTTAGCATGTCGTCTGCTAGTATGCGCGAGATGATGCACGTTGTTTTTTTTTACATCGTAGCAGTTTTTATAGTTTAAGTAATATTTTAAGTAATATTTTAAAACACCCCTATTTTGAGGGAGTTGTGGAACAGGTCATTAATCATGTTTATGTATTGCAGTACAACCATGGCAAATTGGTTATAAAAAAAGCGTATAACACATAAATATTTTACTGGCAGCTAACAACGTAAACACTATGTCAATAACAACAAGTAACAGCTAAACGAAATGCTTTCGTTGTTTTGATACAAAATCAATATCCATGCACGCTTCGTGTACTCGTGAAAGATGTAAAGAATGCATGGGGTGACTTATGGGAGAGTTTCACACAGTAGCAGTCTATTTCAGGATCGTCTTGTTCAAATAATCACAAGTTGGGCTGACATTTCATGGAATCTGGTAAATGAACACGAAGGGGAAGAAAATGTGTATGGTACGTGTGCTGTCGTGTCATCATTTAGTAGTTTCATTTGAATACCAGTGGAAGGAACATTTACTGAAGCAAATGGTGATGTCAAATATTATCAGCTTTTCTTCCTACACGTCTAGTTTTATTTCTCATTCAAAAAATAAAACTTCAGGCGAATTTTGTCTCAGAAAACGTATTCAGAAAACGTTGTTACTTTCGATAATGGCGATACTTGTGACCCACTCAACATCAGGTAAGCCGGTACTGTGTTGTAAACAAGATACTAGAAAACTCTTTGCGAGCCCAACCTGCCGGCCGGACCTCGCGAGCAAACTCAATCCACATGGGCTTTTCCAGATGTTTTTCTGGGGGCTCGACCCAACTTTACGACAAAATTCCAGGGCGAACTCAAAGTATTTTTATTCCCATATTGCACGGACACATGATAGGGAAAGTGCACATGCTTGCTGCTTTGAAGTTGCTCATTTTTATCGGAACGTTTTGCACCACTACCAGTCCGTTACAACTTGTCTGGCCTGGGCGTGCTGTTTCTTGTCTCAATTAGGTCCATGTAGAAGGCAAACAAACCGGCCCAATTCGGGATGTGTTTTGTAGACGCCACGGATGCAAAGTTGTTCATTGCTTTCCATACTGACGAACGTTGTAGGATATACATGTGTATTGTTAGGTTTTTCTACTTTGCTTGTTTGACTTCATGCAGGTTGCATGCGATTCTTATTTGTCTTGCTTGTGTCCCATAAATATGAATAAATATTAGAGGGCCAGCGACGGTTGGAGCTGACACAAGTATAAGAACTTACCGGATTCTCAGACTATTTTGTTATAACCATAATTCACGATGTAATACAATACCAACAACATCTGTCTGACTAAGACCAATATGTGTCAATACAGCGATCGGTAATCATACTCACACACAAAAACAAAACAAAATGTTCTCTCGTATAAGATTGACTTTGTTGCCTAAATATCGTGCAAAACATAACCGAACACTAGTTATTACTGTTACTTTGATGAGACCTATTTATATATATATAATATATATAATACTTTAATAGTTCAATAGAAATTTTCTTCATTTATATTGGGATAGTGACACGAATCTGTCCGTACCGTGGCCCATTGAACAAGAAGTAAACTGAACTGCACTTGTTGGCCGTTACAATGTCACAGCGACCACGGTATTGCCCTGTACACTTGAGCGGTTGGATGAACAAATCTTGTTGTAACAAAACTAACTCTTCTGGCCTTACATGTACGTCCACCTACGATCGGAAAGGAAAAGAATCCAACCCTTGAATCAGGTCATTGTAGTCGTGCTTTATTCTCGTCTATGTTGGTAAATATAAGTATTTGTTTGACCTTGATTGAGCTCTTTGGGTCAATGAAGTCTTTTACAATAAATGCACTGACGCTGTATAAAGAAAACTTGGTCGTGTTGGTTCATTAACGGCCACGCCCCTTTTATCACAGACAAAACAGAACGATATGCGCCAAATCCCTCATTCCAGGAACATAATCCAGGAAGAGCTTTTAATGAACGATAATCGCATACCGTCATAATACTTAGCATTGGTACCATTGCTAAGGTAGCAATTACAGGCGCAAGCGATGCAAGTTACTGTAGAATACATACGTTGAATTCCTATATACCATCAAGTAATATAACGCATAAAGCGTATCCAAGTTCTGTAGGCAAACTGTACTCAATGAATGACACACATACCTTGCAAACGACGTTCAAAAAATCAGGTAAGAGCACGTATGTCTCTTCCAAATGAGTCCGAATGAAAACTGAGGAGTGTAGATGGGGCCTGTTCAGAGAAAGTTCGCGCAACTCTGGTCCTCCTCTCCACACAACAAACTGCCAACTCCTCCTTGAAGCGCGGGAAAGACTCTCATTGGTCAATTTGAAGTCAAGCCACCTTTGCTGTGCTATGATTGGTGGGGATAACACATGTGATTGACGCACTCGGCATTCCTTGGAAGCAATCTGATATCAAAGCTGTCTGGAACGCACACCCCTTATTTGTGCAAGGGGAGGGGGCGTAGGAGGGGGGTATGGGAGGTTTACAACCGTGAACATGGTTCTTGTCAAGACTAATCTTGCTTAACGTCGCTTTTGATTGTGCCAGAGCAAGCCTGGTTTTCGTCAAGTCGATTTATTGAAGAGAACCATCTATTTTCTTCTTCTTTCTTTCCCCCTCATCCCCTGCTTCTTTATGGCAGCAATTATCCACAGCAAGTTTGACTGGGAACAGCCAGGAGACTTCTGCAATTCAGCCACTCCTCGATAGGAGGTGCTATTTTCACCCCGCGTATGTGCAATTTTCTTCACCCCATAACCTCACCATGCCAGCAAATCGGTGTGTGGTCATTCTATAAAAAATCACTCCCCAGCAAATTGGAGACTATCAGAGGAGCAAAACTGGACGACAAGATTTTATCCTCCATTTTGTCATTGTTTATGGGCCCGATCAATTTTCATTTGACAATCTTTGACAAGGCCGTATGTACAATGATTCGTTGTCTTTACTATTCATTGTCAGAGGACAGTAATACAGGCGATGATACTGTCGCACTATTTCAGGCATCAGGATGCACTATAACAGCCAATGTTCTTGTGCCGTAAAGAAAGTTGTATATTTAGGTTTCATACGAGTCTAGCCCCAGAATCACTTTGCAAGCATACGCTTTGGACTACTTTTGCGTTTAAATTAGGTATCGAGCATAAAAGTGGACAAACATGGAGTTTATAAGTCAAAATGTACAGTCACCTTTGCCCCTGAACACTGGTACGAGACTATCTTTTGAGAAAATATTCAAAATGGCCGCCTCCATGAAGCTTGTGATTGTTCACGGTATGAAAGTCAATATTCTCAATCTCACGTCAACCCGTATGACATATTTCTTCCAAAATGATATCACTGTTGATTTTCTGTTTCATGAATTTGTACAACGTGTGCTTCCCTCGGCATGTATGGGAGGAGAGCGTTATGACCATGTGGGGAGGGGGCGTTAACTTGGCAGCACAACATGAAAAGACAACAGAAATGTGACATAATGTCACGATGCGACTGGTAATGCTGGTATGTAGTTATAAAGCTGTTTTTTTTTTGCAATACTATTTTGCTAACAGCTTACATTTAACGTTACAATCCCCAAAAAATTCTAATCTCCAAGCAGATCCTAGGGTGGCAAGACAGTATCCATTGGCCATGTTTGTTTACATACTGGTATTTTGTGGTGGTGCTACAAAATGAGTGCGCCTCGTGTGGGCTGTTTTAGCGCCAACCATAAATGTCAGAAACGTGAGATAATTGCAGAAATATTTTGAAAAGCAGACGTAAATGACAATCACATGAAGATTGTTTTTAATTAACATATTTCCAATTTTGGTGCAAAAATGTTTCATAATGCCCTTTAATTAAAACTTAAAACTGACTGAAAATCATTTGTATAACCAATGTACGAAATACTTTTTTGAGCCAGGTTGCCCAGTGGCAACCTAGGATGAAAGCTAGGTTGCCATCAAAATTCCAGGTTGCCCCAAATTCAAACTCTTCTACATTATCATTAACTTTGTTATGTTAGAATGCAATGTGCATTTATACATTTCTGACACAGAGTTGTTTCCCCTTACCTGAAGTGATGAGCTCTTCCATGGGAACTTCTCAATAAACAGTTCCCAATGGAAGAAAGGGGCATCCTTACCACAAAATTTAGGTAGTGCACTGGGCTACCTGGGTGTAGAAATAGGTTGCACCAAGCAAAATATGGTTGCACTGTGCAACTGGGCAACCTAGTATTTCGTATGCTGATAACCCATGTTTTTGTCCCCATCAGGCTCACAGAAGCACACTGTCGATGTTTGTGTACCTGAAGATGAAGAAAACCAAGTCCTCCGGGTGGAACATTTGGCTCTGGCCGCATGGAGAACAACAGGAGTTCCTGTACAGAACCAGAGACTGATATACAAAGGTTAGGGGATTTCGATTTTACATGTGATGTCTTGTAATTACCTTTGAAGAAGTGCTAATTATGTTTACCCTTGCAGAAGGAAAACATAATGTATTTGCTCAGTTTCTTCTTCTTCTCCAAAGAAAAGAACTCAATGACCTGGACCAGACATCTATCACCATGGTAACTGGTGCTGTGGTAGACACCCTGTGGTGTTGGGTTACATTTTGTAGCAGAACAGAGCTGGAGGGGCTGCTCACCATATATTATATAGAAATATTTGAGTAAGAATAAACAGAGCAGTAGTTTGTTAGGCTAGACCACGTGAAGGTAAACATTATGCATAATGCTTTGCAAATGTTACCTTTCTAGTATTCTTACTGTTATGTTATAAATAGTTTAGAGAGAATAGATGGTGGAAAGAACTCTGTTACAGTAATTGTCATGATCATTTGATTTAAGTTACTTTTAGAAAACCATAGCCACTATTCTTTAGATATGGTGTGGCAGTTATCCAAAAGATGTATGCTTTCTTGTAATATTCCAGGTAAGTCCTTAAAGGACCCTGAGAAGACACTAGAGGAGATGGGGCTTAAGGATGGTGTCAAGGTCATGATGATTGGGAAAAAGGTCAGTGGACAATAGAACTGCCAATCACAGAAAGGAGAACATATAGCCAGTGTGTTTATAGTCCTCCAGGAGCATTTTTAGAGACTAGTGGTTTCATATTTCACTTAGGTGTAAGATTCTGGCAAGTATTTATTTATTTATTTAACTTATTCATTTATACTTTTCCAACACTGGATGATATGGCAAAGCAGGTGTTTCTTTTTATCAAGTTATATTCCCTTTCGACACGTAAATTGTTTTTCCTTATCCCTTAATGCTTAGTTTCCACCATGACTACTATAGTATAACCATGCAGGTACTTTAGCCCTCTCAGTGTCATGGGCCAGTTTTAAATCCCAGTTATAATATTCCCTGACACATAGAGGGTTACTAGTAATTTATACAGTAGTCACAGGATACAGTTTGTATTATCTATGGAAGGTTTAAGATCCCCTCCCCCTTTGTAACACTGTCTAGCACAACCCTGAGGAAGAGGCAGAGTTGAAGAGTCTTGAGGAAGTGGACAAGGCTCAAGAAGCTGTGGAGAGGAAACTTACAGGGATGTCTGATGAACTAGAAGGGATGGAGAAGGTATGGTTAAGGACTAGTACACAAATTTCCTATTTATTTATGAAGATTCGCTTGTGAAAGGATTGGCATAACAGGTGACTATCACTTCTTCAAGATGTCAACCCTGAGACCAGACTGTAAGGTTTTGAACCACTCACACCGGGAAGGACCCATGCTAGCGCTCTTTTCGATAAGTGTGGTGGGATCTTTAACGTGCTCAAGATGTGGCTCTCCTTAAACATGGGACCTCCGCCTTTACACCCTATCCGAGAGGATGTCCCTAACCAAAGCTTAGTTCTCATTTACACCTGAGTTAAGTGAGGAAATAGGTTTTAAGTGCCTTTCCCAAGGACACAACAATGGGGCCTGCCAGGGATTCGAACCCAGAACCTTTGGATTCTGAGTCAACAATCCTAACCACAACACCACCTTGCCACCCTTAGCATATAAAGACACACAACCAAGAAAGGCTATTCAGTATTCAGTCATAGGACTGTCCAGAAAGTGGAAAAATGACAACTTGAATGTACAACTGTATGTTTCAAGTCCAATATGCTTCCTTCCATGTAGGGATTCCTAGAGGAACCTTTGATAACTGAGGCATTGCCTAAGCTGGAGAAGAGAATAGGGCTGTCAACAGAAGAACTGATGAAGATGTTGGAAAAACTCGACTCAACAGTAAGAACCCTGCATTATTTCTTAACAGTTCTTCCTTCTTCAGCATGTCTAGAAGGAACACAAATGTGGAACATGTATCATTGTTTAAACTTTCCCGAGCTTTTCCAAGCAGCCTTAGTAACCCCTGCTTCGCCTATTGAGTCAGTTAGTCAAGCTTGCCTAAGCTTAATGTTTCTGACTTAGGGAGAAGAGATGCTGCTGCAGTGAGCATTATTCCAGTGCCCAGAAGTGGTCCATGTGGCCTTGGACTGAGCAAACTCGTCAAAAAAAAAAAAGCTGAAGTTACATCATGTTAATCATCAAAATGGATTTACTTTTGCTGTTTTTCACCCTGGCTGGCCCTACCATATGCTTTCTATCAGTATATATTGATTAAAGCACCTGAGTGCTACTCTGCTATACTGATTTGTCCATTCTGCTAACAGCAGTCCCTGTCAGACTTTGCTCCTGTTGCCCTAACCTTCCCGATTTGCTGACCCTTGTTATTTGCTGATACCACAGTTTGATATGACATGTTTTCTGGGTGAACACTTTGTTTGCTGAACAGTCACACACACGAGATTGTAACCATAGTTAATAGGAGTACAGATATGGGTGACTCATACGCCAGCCTGATATGGGTTATACATTAAGGTTTATATAATATGGTACAAAGGCAAGCTTCTTGGTGCAATCTTGCCACAGGCCCTGACCACTAAAACGCTGACAAATGTACAGAGAGCTGCCTGAAATATACATGATTTCAGAAGAGCTAAAAGGATGTGGAGCTGATATTCTCATTATTTCTGATGTTCTCCTTCTATGCTGTAGGCAAATTTTAAAAAAAACAAGATGACCAAAGATTTATTTAATATGTTACATTCTGCGGTACATAATGTTATAATTTTAACTTTATCTAAAGCTAAAGTTTAAGATAGTGATTATCTTCCTTCTTTCAGATCATTCATGAAAGTCACATTGATGCAAAAAAGAAGAGGAAAGGTGTGGTACAGAGGATTCAGGTGAATAAACTTTGACATCTGTAGCACTGTAGGCTGGTATGTAAATGTATCTTATCTGTTAAGTCTCTTTCGTCCTCTTTGCAAATATCTTATCAAACGTCCAAAGTCACAACAGACATGAGAATCTCTCTATATTCCAGGTTCTTCTGGACAGATGTGACAGCTTATTGACCAGAACAAGACAAGTCAAGACAAAGAGCACCCTATAATAGATAAAGATTGCACAGCCATTATTTAAAACTGTTGGTCCCAATCTCAAGTAAGCAGTATCAGAAGTGTTTGTTTCCCATGTTTCAGAATTCTAGAAGTAAGGGAACAATCGTGTTGCACAAACATCAGTAGTTAGATTTATACATATAGCATATGTATAAATCAGCTGCATATATCTATCTAAGAGGATGTAACTAAATATTAAAAAGACATGACGTTTGGAACATGTCAAGAGAGGATGATAGACAAGAGCATCAGAAGTCATCACCAAAAAGAATTTACCTGATACCAGAGCTACAATTCGACATATGCCAGGTCCAGACTGCTCACATTTTAGGAGCATATGCGCCAAAAAATTTGTGTGCCTAGAAAAGTTTTAATAGGAGCACCTAGCACTCCCATCAAAACTTGCATGCATTATAATGTCTATATCATGGACTGCAAACCTTAATAGACATGACTGTATATTTGCTTTCTTGCTCTCTGATCATGATACTTCCACCGTGCACATTTCTATGTACAAAAAAACACAATATTCGTGCAATGTCCTGCAAATTAAAGCTTCACACAATGGTCTACCTTTATAGTAGTACACCTAGGTTTTTGCTAGTGCACCCAAATTTAGTCTGGAGCCATCCAGGTATGTATAAGTTGTCATCTTTCCCTATCATGCCCTATCCCTATCATTCTAAATCATGCCCTCAACCTAGATTTCCACCCTTATCTTTAACAGTCTAAGTCTTTCTTAAACTCCAGTAGTTCCACAGGCAGTAAGGTTGTGTTGGTGATGTACTGTAGTTTGTCACGGCCCTGTAGGGTGGTGGTGAGGAAGGCTGCGCTGACTCCCTGGATGAAGTTGTGGTACTTGTTGATGTCTGCAGTCAGGTTGGCCTTGCAAAATTGGTACTTCGCACACACTGCGAAAAAGGAAAGTGATCTCGATCCAGTCTTAGCGCACTGAAGAGCTAATCTCCCACTGGTCGTAACAGAGAAGATAGACACTATGTGCATTATTTATAGGTTCATTGTACTGGGGAAATTCCCCTAGCTCTTTTCAACAAGTACAAATGAACAGTGGACCACAACTTAACGTCCCGTTCTAAGGACTACAGCCCTTTACAGTAGCGTGCATGCCAGGTGAGTGACAGCAGACAGGATTTGAACTCCCAACCTCTTAGTCCAGAGGCAGGGCTGCTAACCACTGGACTGCGAACGCTACTGTAGAAATCATATATTTTTTAGAAATGTTTGTTTTAACTATACCCAGCTATTCCCAGTTAATTTGCCTCTCCACAGAAGTTCTGTTCAAAGATGAGTTCTGAACTTGGGCTATATTTCAAGAGAATCCATAATACATACCCATAGTGTGTTGCTATTACTGGTCATTCTAAGATTATCCAAGAAGTTACATACATGTAGGTTGGAAAAGGAGGATTCTTTACCTACATTTTTGTTAAGATTACAAATGTTGATACCTTACCTGAGTACAACCAGGCATCCAGGACTTCACAGTGACCATGGCCCTGTGGAAGTTCAAAAAGCTAAAAATTATCATCTAACATTCGACCAATTGTAAATATATTCACGTATACACCATCCGTTTATATTCTAATGGTTGTGTGCTGCCATACGTTATTATGTACAATCTCTACTACATGTACAACATTGAAGGTGAACATATGCATATATGATATGATATATATACTTACCTTGACATTCATGACGATTTTTGGACATTTCCACATGTCGTAGAAGTGGTCGTACCCCTCACGAGGAAAGATGCATGCTGGGTGTTCGGTGGAGAACTCCGTGCCGAGTATGAAAGCGGGCATTTTATACGTCAGTGGAGTTTTGAAGTGAAAACTAAATGGCTCCAGGAATAGGGCTGCCTGTTATAAAAGATTTTAGAAGGAGTTGGAATGACAGATTATGAAAGGGTCTTCAGTTACGACTGTTATGACTATTCAAAGACTCCAACTAGAAAGGTAACATTTGCAAAGCAAATGCACAATGACACTGTCGTTGTCTAGCCTAACAAACTGCTGCTCTGTTTACTCTTACTCAAACACATTAATAGATATGGTGACCAGCCCCTCTAACTCTGTTCTGCCACTTGCTACATAATATAATCCAACACCACAGTGTGGCCGCTACAGCACCGTTTACCATGGTGATAGCCGCCTGGTCCAGGTCATTTACCTTATTTGTTTGGAGAAGAAGAAGAAGAAGAAACAGAGCAAAAACAGTGTATTTTCCTTCTGCGAAGGTAAACATAACTAGCACTTAAACATATTATAAAGGTGCTGCTCAATTCTGCAAACAGGTACATTTCTACGGTAGGTTTGGTAGTTTGATTTCGTACCTTTGAAAACGTCTGATTCTCCATGGTCATGTCCACGATAGGGTCACATCCTGCAGAGTGGCAACTCACCGCCAGGTGGCCGAAGTCCGGCACCAGTCCAGTTCGATTCAGCTGCTGAGCAATCCTTCCCTCTAGGTGTTGTGTTAACTGTATGTGAACGAAGGTTGACTCCTCTTAAAGGCATCCAGTACAATTTCAGGGCGGCAAAACTGGATTTTCAAAGTCATTTTTTCTGGTCATTCTTTTTATGTAGAAAGTTGAATCAACCCTATCCCATAGCATACTGATATCTTTGAGGCAAAAATGTGAGGTCACTGATGGAAAACAGTTGCTTGTTTCGTATTGTAGACTGGTTCTAGCTATTTATTGGTGGTACCAAAAAATAAAGGGACTCCTCTCGTAGCTTGTTTTGGGGCTATTTCAAACTCTCTAAATGATGACGAAAACGTGCTAAGAAATGGCAGTAAATGTCAATTTTAGACAGATTTCCTCATCCAGAATACTTGTTTTGCCACCCTGAAATTGAATTGGATGTCTTTGAATGAACCCTGGTTTGATTTTAGAATCTGTACATGCTCTTTTAATAGGTATGTAAGTCATTTACTCTCAAGGAACAGGACAGGATAGCCCTAAGAGGTGAAATATACATTTCAAACTTACCCACTGCAGTCTCTCTCTTAGGCCTCTTCATTTCAATTTTGATTTATAATTAGTTTTGGTTAGTATAGAGGAGGAGGGCTTAGAATAAGCTAAATAAGCTTTATCCCTCCTCCTGCACCTTGTTTTATTTATTATTATTGTATTATGTATATTTTTTTCTTGTTGTGCAAATAAATAGACAAATAAACAAACAAGGCCTCCTTCTGTCAGTGCTGACCATGGCTACTTACCCACTGCAGTAACTCCAAGTATTTCTTGGACTGGTGACTCTGAAAACCGTCTTGCCCATAACTCCTATCCCTCACATCTGCTGGTGGAGTTGGGAAGGTGTAGGGTAAGTAGTCCACTCCGATCACAACAAACCCGTGACTGGCCACACGTGTTAACACATCACTGTAACTTTCCGCAGGGATCCAACCCAGCAAACCACCCGCGAAGAACACGACTGCATACATGTCGATCTTCTTCGGGTAGTAAACTGAAAAGGAAGATACCATTTTAACTACTTTTAATTTGTGGTCATGAATTGTTCAGATATATATAGTTATGTAAAACCATTACTACTGCTACTGCTACCACTGCTGCTACTGCTACTACTACTACTACTACTGCTGCTGCTGCTGCTGCTACTAACACTGCTATACTACTACTGCGGCTGCTACTGCTACTACTACTACTACTGCTACTAACTACTACTGCTGCTGCTGCTGCTGCTGCTACTAACACTGCTACTACTACTACTGTGGCTACTACTGCTACTACTACCACTACTGCTACTAACTACTACTACTGCTGCTGCTGCTGCTGCTACTATAACACTGCTACTACTACTGCAGCTACTATTGCTACTACTACCACTACTGCTACTAACTACTACTGCTGCTGCTGCTGCTACTAACACTGCTACTTATTATATAACTACTGCTACTGCTACCACTGCTGCTACTGCTACTACTACTACTACTGCTGCTGCTGCTGCTGCTACTAACACTGCTATACTACTACTGCGGCTGCTACTGCTACTACTACTACTACTGCTACTAACTACTACTGCTGCTGCTGCTGCTGCTACTACTAACACTGCTACTACTACTACTGTGGCTACTATTGCTACTACTACCACTACTGCTACTAACTACTACTGCTGCTGCTGCTGCTACTAACACTGCTACTTATTATATAACTACTGCTACTACTACCTGACTACTGCTACTAACTACTACTACTGCTGCTGCTGCTACTACTAACACTGCTACTACTACTGCGGCTACTACTGCTACTACTACCACTACTGCTACTAACTACTACTGCTGCTGCTGCTGCTACTAACACTGCTACTACTACTGCGGCTACTACTGCTACTACTACCACTACTGCTACTACTACTACTACTACTGCTGCTGCTGCTACTGCTGCTGCTACTACTACTACTACTACTACTACTACTACTACTACTACTGACAAGGAACAGTCTTAGATCACCTTTGGTGAGAAGAGGAGCATCGTGCTGGCTGAGGGTTAAATTAACCACTTCCAGAGTTCCATTGTTATATGGATTTCCAGTGTCCACGTAGATTCCATGGACTAAACCAAAAGGAAACGCAAATGATAGGTTACACAATGTCTATGTGTATGGTTCGCGAGTTCGATGACCTGGTATGACATTCATGTGACTGTATTTGCCTAAGACAAGTAAATGACCTGGTAATGCAAGTAAATGACCTTTAAACCCCATTCAAAGTCATAGTCATATCGGAAAGCTATTACAGAACTTCTTGCCAGTATGGTCCAACATCCATCGCTTGCTTTTGGTTAACACTTAACAGTGTTAGTAAAGAACTTTCTTTTGGACTGTTATAATCCAGTGGCATCAACGTGAATCTAGAATGTATGAATCTCAGTTGCGCAACCCCGCATGCAGGACAAAACAAATACAAACTGGAATCTTGCACCATTCATATACGCAGCTAAATATCGGTGTCATTTCACCATTCTTTTTACGAAGAACAAATTTTCCTAACTCACCTGTGACCCATAGCGTAGTCATGGAGGTAACAAAGAGTGCAGCACGCGTTAGTTGGATCATTTTCCTTGATGATCCTGGCCGTTACTGGTGTTTTCCTATAATTCCCAGCTACTGTACCATATAGCTACGATATCCCATGACCTGACTATACAAACAATTGAGGTAAAAAAAACATCAAACAAGAGTTCAACGACCTCATCCCTTCACCAAATGATGTTGACCTTTACGACTAACAAATTGTAAATGTTTGTCAATGCAAATGGATCCTCATTTACAAGAATATATCTGTCATTTCTTCATAAGTTATGCAAATGAGGCCCTGATTTGAATAAGTCATGTTTAATGATGTTCACCTTCACTTAACTTCCAAATGCGGTAAGTATGGAACTCCCAGCAGTTATAGACTGTACCACTATGAAATTATAACATTTTCTCATTAATTATGCAAATTATGTCTTCATTTACATAATCAATATCTGCCGATGTTCCTCTCGATTACAAATGTCATAAGTTTGAATAGTCCTATCTTGGAATGCATGCAGCAGCATTATAGAATTTCCTCATTAATTATGCAACTTAGATCCTAATTTGCATAATTGCCATCTTATTATTTCGAGGTCTCATCAAGACCTACAAGCCTACCAAGTTTAATGACAATCCATCCATAGATTCTCGAATTATCGTGCTAAACCACATATACACATACATACATACACACATTCAAACGCTACCAAAAACATAACCTTCTGGCGAAGGTGACAAGCAGATAAGCACGTAGGCAGTAGAAAATGGTAGAAATGACTTCGCTCACTCTGCGATTTATTCGGTGGTTATAGGAAATGACCAGGCACTATGACACCATATACACCTCGAGATGGGTCATTAAACATCAGACATGACAATATACATGTACATCAATAGTTTTCTTTAAAATTCCCAGATCTTAGTATTTCACTTCAACAGTCTAAGTCTTTCTTAAACTCCAGTAGTTCCACAGGCAGTAAGGTTGTGTTGGTGATGTACTGTAGTTTGTCACGGCCCTGTAGGGTGGTGGTGAGGAAGGCTGCGCTGACGCCCTGGATGAAGTTGCGATATTTCTTGAGATCTGCGTCAGGGTTGATCTTACAAGCTTTGGCCAGCTTACACGCTGTGGAAGAGACCATGATACTTAGAAAATCTTTTACACTTGCACATCCGGATGCAAGAAGTAGAAAAATATTTGTTAGAACAGGAGACTTATTGAGCAAATCTTGTCCATGATAAATTACTAAAGTTTTGTATGTTTCTTACCTTCGTACGTAGAAGGGTCCAAGATCTCGCAATGACCATGGCCCTGTGGGTATTTAGTAGAAAGTAAACAGTCTCGTTCATACATGAACAAAATTCTGAAGAAGCTGAATCCCAACGTCCTTTTACCACTATGAAAAATAAAGGTATTGTTTTTGGTGTGTGTGTGTGTGTGTGTGTGTGTGTGTGTGTTTCCGCATATTTGTGGTCAGCATATATTACTTCAGAAGGCCTTTATGGATTGTGATGATATTTGGTATGTGGGTAGGTGTTGGAAAGACAACGGTCAAGGTCCCATTTGGGCCTCCTGGTGGCTGACCTTGGTACTACAGCAGAACTTCCAGTTTTTGTATCTTTTTGCCCTGGACATGCTATGGTCTTGGTTTTTTGGTGGCTGATAGCTTTTAATGTCAGGAACAAGTGGTGTGGGTTTGGTCCCCCTAGCAGCTTGTTCTGGAACTACAGGGTAATTTCTGGTGAAATCTTTTAAAGCGGATAAGTCAAGAAAGGAACGGCGGATTTTCATGATTTTCAGCATGTAGGTCCCTTTTTCCTGAGCATTTAAGATATTACGAGTATATGCTGATACTTACCTTGACATCCATTACGATTTTTGGACATTTCCAGAAGTCGTAGAAGTGATTGTACCCCTCAGCAGGGTAGATGCACGCGGGCTTTTGGGTGGAGAACTCCGTGCCGAGGATGAAGGCAGACATTCTGTACGTCACCGGGGTTTTAAAGTGGTAGCTGAACGGTTCCAGGAATAGCGCCGCCTGTTAGGAGAAAAACAACAAAACCTTTTCACGCAACCAAGTGATATTTCCAGCCGACGTTTCGGTAACCGCGGTCCCAAATGTACAGGAGTGAAAAATGGCATTGTAGATACCGTTTGGTATACTTTGCGTTTGGAAACGCATCAGAGAAGCAGCAACACCTGTGCTGTGCAATGTGAACCAGTCAGATTCAGTGACTTAACAAACTACTGATGAAACTATTCACAGAAAACCGAGAGATCATTGAAAAAGGGGAATGATATGGAGTTATTCTAAACTTTGAGATGAACTTTCAGGATATGTAAAACACGTGTAAGTGTGTAACACATGTGTATGTATATCTTCAATTGTTTTGTTAGCTTCTGACCTTTGAAAACGTCTGATTCTCCATGGTCATGTCCACGATAGGGTCACATCCTGCAGAGTGGCAGCCAACCGCCAGGTGGCCGAAGTCCGGTACCAGCCCAGTCCGGTTGAGCTGCTGAGCGATTCTTTCCTCCAGGTGCTGTGTTACCTACATGTGCGGAATTGTGCACACTTGTTTGTTACCTTGAAATGTATCTAACTCTCTTCTAATATGTAATGATCAGCAGAAGGAATACAAACAGACGACAGTGAATTTCAGGCTAGCGTAGTATACGTAAATGATAATTTCTTTATATAACCCCTGATCTACTGCAACGCAGAAATAGGCGCGCGACGCAGACTCCCCGCTGAGTGTCGCGACGCACTTGTGGCACCTCCTCGATGCGCCACAGAAAAAACGTGGCGCGCGTTTTTACACGCATGAAAATATCTGTCGTACG
This sequence comes from Branchiostoma floridae x Branchiostoma japonicum, assembly GCA_013266295.2. NCBI lineage: Eukaryota > Metazoa > Chordata > Leptocardii > Amphioxiformes > Branchiostomatidae > Branchiostoma > Branchiostoma floridae x Branchiostoma japonicum. The sequence goes on from CM023832.1 coordinate 10,267,298, forward strand.
ACATTCTGCGTCGCGCCGCGCGTCGAATGTCGTAAGACAGATATTTTTCGCCCCGTGTAAATCCGGCCTTAGGCCACGCCTGCTTTTTGATACGAATCAAATCAAATTTGAGTCACATTTGACGCTTCGACCTACATGTACTCCCGAACACCAGACAACCACCAGCCAAACATGGCCGAACCTCCCGTCCACATCGGAATGTTTTGAACATTTTGAAACATTCGGCTGGCACAGCCGAAGAGTAGCCGACCTGGCCGAACACCAGCCAACCAACCATCATGATTGCTTCCGACCTACTCCTAACCATGGTTGGGGGAGTTCGGCAGTGTTCGGGAAGCCATATTCGGCTATGTGTTACAGGGACAACTTAAAAGTTACATACATAACACTGAAATTGAGAACGTACCCACTGTAGTTCTTCCAAGTATTTCTTGGTCTGATCACCAACTTGCCTCTGGATTCTGTCTCTCCCGTCTTCAAGAGGCAAGTAGTCCACCCCGACAACAACAAACCCGTGACTGGCAACCGCCTTTAACACAGTACTGTAACTTTCCACTGGTATGTAGCCTAGCAGACCACCAGTGAAGAACAGGACTGCATACGTGTCGATCTTCTTGGGGTAGTAGACTGAAAAGGAGGATAACGTTACTTTCGTTTGGTGAGGTGCACCAAGTTTGTGGCACCACCACAAACTACCAGAATGTAAACAAACATGGCTGACAGCTGTGTTTCCAACTTTTAAACACACTCATAAGGAGTCATATTTTGGCACCTCCACTTCCTGAATGTCACTTATTTTCAATGGAGTAGGTTTGATTCAAAGAAATGACAAGAAAATCGACTTTTTGTATCGTCCTAATGTTACATAATGCAGCTTTAATACTATTAGTGTCACCTTTTGTGAGCAGAGGTGCGTCGTGCTGGCTGATAGTTAACGTGGTCACCTCCAGGGTTCCGTTGTCATATGGATTCCCAGTGTCCACGTAGATTCCTTGGGCTAAGTAACCAAAGACAGAAGAACTTTATTGCACGACAATCGTACACGGTACAATGTATGGCAACAAATACTGAGCATAGTACAAAATAGAGGTATATAGTATAGAATAAAATTTAGTCTTATTACTAAGACAATAAACTGGTAGCATAAGTCTTTGATATAGTGTTACAATCGAGTGGGGCTAATCATGAGTTTCGGATTTTTTCTAATACATGTACCATTAAGCAGTCTTTTATATATCTACATATGTTTGCATTGTGGGAGTTGTTGCATCTAAAGATATATCCAAATCTGTCTGTAGCATCGAGGCTATTTTTCAACCTCACCTGTGGTCCACAGCGTGGTCATGAACGTAGTAAAGAGTACAACCCATGTTAGTCTGTCCATCTTCCTTCAAGTAGAGGCAGGTCGTTCTGGTCTTTATGTCTGGTGACCCTCATGTGCCCTGTACTGACCTAATTTAGCGAGGTCCAAAGATCAACTATTGGCAGTGTAATATAGTCAATGTCTGGGGGGGGGGGTAATTCGCTTGCAGATTGAACCAGCGATATGTACACAAAATTACCACATTTGTCAAATATTTGGTACATCCCTTCTTTAAGTAAGAATTTGTGGGGTCGTGTGGCGCAACGGTAGAGTGTTCGACTCGGAACCAAGAGGTCCCGGGTTCGAATCCTGCCATGCCACCGATCTTGTGCCCTCCAGGGAAAGGCACTTTACACGACTTTCCTCACTTCGCTCAGGTGAAAATAAGTACTGTATTGTCCTCTGTGTTGGTGACAGCATAAAAATAAGTTGAAAAAACTTGAGTGTGCGTCACCACGTCTTGTGATTACATGTTGGAATTTAAAAAAAGTAAGAATTTGCTTAAGTTTTTGCTACAGCGACCTTTCTATCGTAGACAGTCGTACAGACCGACCAAAATATAACACTAACAGTGCTAACCACTCTGGACCGTAAAATGGGAATAACAATACCTTTACCTAATCATAAGACTTTAAACGTACATTAATTATACTTATCCTTCCTTTTTGGGCTATAATAAACTTAGAATGAGAGTAGAAATGGTCTTTGACCCTTGTACATACCTAAGTTAGTGACTGTACCTTGGACCCCTTATGTAAAAAAATAGCTTTTTATATAATCCCGGGTGTGCATTTTAATCAATAGTTGTTTACACACGCCTTGATATCCTCCCCAGTCCGTCCCTGAAAAGAGGCTACCAAAGATACTACCGATGACATTCCAGGCGCAAAGCAGGGACACATGTGGCAATGTGGCAATGTGCCCATTAAAATGTGGCAATAATGGGCGACGAATGATGCTACCCTAGTTAACTCTGTCTACAAAGGATGAAGCTGGTCGTTCCTGTAATATCCTTTTAATAAAGATCAGTCCATTTGCCTGACAATAAACAGACAATAACTTATATGAATAACTTATATGAATTTACATTCGCTCCCACATTACATCAATACTTGTACCATAGCTCTCTTCAAAATCACTGCAACACGCAATCTCCAAGCAGATCTTTTGGTGGCTGCAAAACAATATCAAATTGGCAGGGTTTGGTTGGCGAACAAAGACACCAGTACAAAACGAAAGCCCGATAAAAACGCCTGAAACACGTCAGAAATAAGCCGAAGTCTAAACCTCTGCTTGGAAAGTAGGCAACATGTATTTACCACTTGCTAACTAGTTCGATGGCCATCAAAATAAACTGTTGCAAGTGCAAACATTTAACACTGGATGTATGCTTCCCAGATTCTTTCCATATCAACAGTTCATGTCTTTCTTAAACTCCAGTAGTTCCACAGGCAGTAAGGTTGTGTTGGTGATGTACTGTAGTTTGTCACGGCCCTGTAGGGTGGTGGTGAGGAAGGCTGCGCTGACGCCCTGGATGAACTTGTGGTACTTGTTGATGTCGACATCAGGGTTGGTCTTGCAGAAGTGGGTTAACTGACACGCTGCGAAAGAGATAGAACGATAGAAAATGTCAAAAGCCTATTATATATAATCAACATGCCAATCTACGTTGTTCGTCAGAAGTGTATAAAGCCAGGAAGCTTTCCAGTCTATCTGTAGAAAATAGATTTGCTTTTCCTGAGAATCATTAATCATAATGGGATGGATAATTCACGTGAGTGGTGATCAGTCTCAGTAATATGGATGCATACTAGTAATCATTTAGCATTTGATTTAAGGTTTTCATGATCCCTTCCTTATTGCTTCATAGGACAGAAAGTACTAGTAATAGCCAAAATTTCTCGTAATATTTGCATACAGCTTTTAGAGGGGCACAAAAGATTGCAGCTTACCTTTAAACCAAGTTTCGTTGTAGATATCGCAGTGGCCATGACCCTGTGAAAATGCAAAAAAGTATTGACCATTAAGTTAGTTCTGAACATGCAACTCTTATCTCAATTGAAATATGTTATGGGTCTCTCTTCTTCCCTCATAGTGTTCCAGGTAAAAATAATGTTTCATGTATATGCTTACCCTGACTTCCATCAGCATCCGTGGACACTTCCACATGTCGTAGAAGTGGTTGTACCCCTGGCCAGGACGGACGCACGCGTGCGGCTGGGTCGACAGCTCCGTGCCGAATATGAAGGCGGGCATTTGGAACGTCACCGGGGTGGCATAGTCAAAGCTGAACGGTTCTAGCAGTAGGGCCGACTGGTGAAAGAAAAGTAAGCGATTGTTGAAGAAGAGTAAGATTGGCAGTTTCTTAAATAGCACGCTAAGGAACTGCAAAACATTAGGTGATCACCTCAAGACACCGTGTACGTAGATTTGCTTGAGAACAAGACAGAGATGCGCCTGTATGAACAATCACGGTCTAAAAAAGACACCATTCGTGCTGTAGAATTTTCTAGAATCCTGCTATTTTTACCTCCATGAAAAATGGAAGTATTGTTTTGGTGTGTCTGTGTGCGTGTGTGTGTGTCTGTGTTTCTGCATGGCCCTTAGGCTAGGTTGTAATGGATATGGTTGGGTTCAGTCTGTCCCAGAGTGAGAAAGTCATTAATCACTTCTACATCTGGTAGCACTCGCTGCTTTTACAGGTGTTTTTCGTTATATGACCTCCTTGACACCTGACAGCTGGTGTTTTTCATTACATAATCTTCCGACAGCTGCTTGACTTGAAATGACCCTTGTTATCGGTCAACAGTCCTAAAGTCCATATGCCTACGGGTATCTACAGTTCAGTGTACGAAATACTTTTTTGAGCCAGGTTGCCCAGTGGCAACCTAGGATGAATGCTAATGTTGCCCATCAAAATTCCAGGTTGCCCCAAATTCAAACTCTTCTACATTATGATTAACTTCGTTAGAATGCATTTATACATTTCTGACACAGAGTTGTTTCCCCTTACCTGAAGTGTTCTCACAGTTCTCAATGAAAGAAAGGATCATCACCACAAAATTAAGGCAGTGCACTTAGCTACCTGGGTGTAGAAATAGGTTGCACCAAGCAAAATATGGTTGCACATCGCAACTGGGCAACCTAGTATTTCGCACGCTGCAGTTGCTATGTCAGTTATATATTAACCTTTGAGAAGGTGTGATTCTGCAAGGTCATCTTCACCAGCGGGTCACATCCTGCAGAGTGGCAGCCGATCGCCAGGTGGCCGAAGTCCGGTACCAGTCCAGTCTGGTTGAGCTGCTTAGCGATTCTCCCCTCCAGGTTCTTTGTTACCTGTATGTAGAAAATCCTACTTACTTCTGTATGATGTCTAGGAGAATACGAGAATACGAGACTTTAAAAGAAACCTCTGGGCTCTAAAATAGCCATAAGAAAATAAGCGATCGCTGAATAAAACGAGCTGTCGCACTCGATCCATTAATATTCTTCTGTCGTAGAAAAGCGGGCTGGTTAAGCCCCTGTCACACATTCAGAACCTTCCCCCGAACAACAACCGACCAAGGTTGGCTGACGTTCGGGAGCAGTCTGACCAGATTTAGGCCACGTCTACCTTTCTATACGAATCGAATTTGAGTTAAATTTGAGTCAAATTTGACTGCCAACCACGCCCCGAACTAGTCCCAAACACCAGCCAACCATGGCCGAACCTCCGTCCACACCCGAATGTTTTAAACTATTTTGAAACATTCGGCTGGCGCAGCCGAACAGTAGCCGACCTGACCGAACACCAGCCAACCACAGCCAACCTTGCTCCCGACCTACTCCTAACCATGGTTGGGGGGAGCTCAGCTAGTGTTTGGAAGTTATAATGGTAAAGTGAAAAGACATTGAATCAAACATGTTTTGATGTCAATATCAGCACCAAGGACAGATGCCCAACCAGTAACACAACGACTACTAAGGGTCATTCTTGCCATGTATAGAAGAAGTATATATGCATCAAATTCAGTTTTATTCACTACGTACCCATTGCAGTTCTTCCATGTATTTCTGTGTGTGGTCTCCTCCCAGTCTCTGAGTCCTATCCCTCACGTTAGCTGTTACCATGGGCATGTAGTCAATCCCAATCACAACAAACCCGTGACTGGCTACCCGTACTAACACATCACTGTACAGCTCTGAGGGTATGTCTCCCTGGTAGCCTCCGGTGAAGAAGAGGACGGCATATGTGTCGATCCTTGTTGGGTAATAAACTGTAGAGCATATGTTGGGTGAAAATGATAGCCCATTAATTGTTGGTCTTTGAAAACATAATTAATGAATGAAGACCTTTATTGTACATACATGCCCACTAGGTTAAGTACAGGTCACAGCAAAGGAATAACTTGTATGTACATGTATCAAGCTAGCACTAGGCTATAGTCTATTAAGTGAATCCGACTTCTCCTCGCTTCTCTGTGATGGTGCAAAGGTAAGAACAGACATGTTTTAGGATCAGAGGTTTGTCTAAACTCATTAGAAATGTGAATTTGTCTGTATTACTTAGGTGTGAAGTAGGTAAACATGGATGTTATAAGTCTATAAAGTTCGACTCTCTCATTGCATTGTTGTACAGACTGCACTCCACTACTTACCTTTGGTGAGCATGGGAGCGTCATGCTGACTGATAGACAATGTCAGGACTTCCAGGGACCCTTCATCGTACGGATTTCCATTGTCCACGTACAGGCCTTGGGCTGAGAGGAAAGAAAAGGCAGTTACACACAGGGAGACATAGAACTGAGTACTTGGCAACTTAAAAAGGTACATCTCTTTTATTACCTCGGGGAAGGAGATATCCTTCCGCGGGAAGGGTACTGTTTTCGGTCGTGTTTGCGTGTTCGCAGCTATACCTCACGGTGGGTTTGACGGATTTCTTTGATTTTCGGTATATGATTAGTTATTGGGGTCCAGATGATGTGGCCAAATTGGAAGGATAACTTTCCCGAGGAGAGTCTCATAATCGGCCAATAATTCTGCCAAAGCATTCTCCTTCTTTGGCCAATTTCTACTCTTTTTTTTCAGCTCACAGAAGGGTGGGGTTGAGAACTTGAGACTATTCGTCCTTCACACTCTCCAAGTTTTGTGTCACGTCGCTCAATGTGGTGTAAAAGCCGTCCAAACTCCAAGCTGTTAGCAAACGTTTCTTGCTGAACGTTCAAATGTTGTCTTACGTAACTACTGCCAAAGTGCTGACTAAAGGTCAGTCATGACCCAGCATTAAAAGGTCGCGAGTTCGAATCCAGGACGGAAGGTCCGTGTCCTAACCTAAATATAAGCCCTATATTTGCACTCTACTGTTAGCCCAGGTCAGATCGCGGTTACATTTTTTTGGAGGAGATTCAAATTAGGAGCACGTCAAATGTTGAATGTTATCGAACTTTTGTTTCTTAATACGGTGTCTTAAACACGCAATTCTCCCAAACAATTCTCCCAAACTGCATGTAGATCAGTACATTGCCATGCCATTTCTTATCTTTGTTACTAGTTGGGTCATGCAGTCATGTCATTACGTCACTACCGCCATACTCTAACAGGGTCACTGTCGGTTATCAAGTGTCCATCTTTGTAGGGCCTCTGATAGCTAGAAACATGTCATGGTCTTAGCCTCCTGTGCAGACTCCGTGAGCGGGTGGCCGTTTTGATAATGCGTTTTGAAGTTCTTTTGCCGGCCAGGGAAGGTTTCTGACCCGAGAGAAGGTTCGCCCCGAGAGAAGGTTCATTCCCGCCACGGGGCGAAGCTTCTCTCGGGTCTGAAACCTTCTCTGGCCGGCAAAAGAACTTCAAAACGCATTATCAAAACGGCCACCCGCTCACGGAGTCTGCACAGGAGGCTATGAAGGTCTGGAGAACGGTAGAACAGCTTGACCTCCCAATGTAATTAGTATTTTAACAGTGTTCCTTAGTTTAAGCCTTAAGTGTATTTATGTACAGATATTCCTCTAGATGTAATGAGTTGACGACTTTGATTTTAATGTCCTGCTCTTATCTTATGTATCTTGCTGTCCTGGTTCCCTGGGTTAGCCCTTTAAATTAGTCTTGCAACTAGTTGGGCAACCCTGGCTGCCTTCTGTACAACTGAACCAATAAAATAAAATGAATAAAACGAGAATACGAGACTTAAAAAAACTCTGGGCTCTAAAATAGCCATAAGAAAATAAGCGATCGTAGGGTAAAACTAGCTGTTGCACATTTGAGTCCAACTTATTCATAGATGTACAATGTACGTCAGTAGTAGCGTGCGTAGTCCAGTGGTTAGCGACCCTGACTCCGGACTAAGGGGTTGGGAGTTCGAATCCCGGCTGTTGTCGCTCACCCGACATGCACGCTACTGGAGAGGGTCGTAGTCCTTAGGACGGGACGTTAAGCCGTGGTCATTGTACTTGTCGAAAAGAGCTAGGGGAATTTCCCCGGTACAATGAACCTGTAAATACTGTACATAGCGTCTGTCGTCTCTGTCACGACCAGTGGAAGAGTAGCTCTTCAGTGATCACTGAATGAGCTAAACTGGTTCGAGATCACTTTCAAGTTTCACGTATGTAGAGGACCCCAACGCACGTATCGAGAATAGTAGGGGTGACTCGATGTGCCTGGCTAAAAATTGCCACGTGGTCTTCTCCAAATTTGAAAGCTGTGCAGTCTTTTTTGAACGATTATAGCCTTATTTATGTTTCAACATATTGGCTGCATACATGTATGGCATTGACTTTTCAGCCCAGGTCGTAATTGATGAAAATGCGTGTACAAAAATGACTTCTATGTGAAACTTTAACGCAAAGTGCAACTTCCAAATAACACAAGTGACACCAGAATCATCTTACGAAGAACTATCTTTGAAAACTTACCTGAGGTCCAGAGCTTGGTAAGGAAGGTGCCGAAGAGTACGACCCACGAAAGTTGGAACATTGTTAATATGTGTGCTAGTACTGGCTTTGTGATTAATTCAATTAGCAGCTTGCTATACGTGCGTCGACCTTTTATAACTTTAATTAGGTCAGCCACGCCCCCAGGTCTCTGGAGTTTATCACGCGTACATCACGTTATTTGCCGAGTGAAATGTGGTCAATATGGGGAATATGGCGTAACTGCTTTTTGTAAAACAAGAAAGCTTTTTAAAAAACTGGCCATAGGCCGCAAAATGGGAATAGCTGGTTGGATGGCATGGGTGTGCACTATTAATGACTTGCTCACCTTGCTCGAATTGTAGCAATGCTAAAAAGAGTGAATTGAAAGACCTGAAAAATAGACAGTGTTGCTTCCCACGGATGGATCGCGTTCCTAAATGACGTGGACGTCAGAATTGTCCAATTGCTTCGAAATTGCCGAAACGTAATTTGAATTGTCCCGAGCTGAAATTTAGCGTCATTTTGACATGGGGACATTGTTAATTTCGAGGCCTGGCTTGGCATTGCGTAACGTGCGGTTAGACATTGCGCATGGCGCGGCCTATGGTAAAAAAACTGCGCCTCTCACATAGGGTTGGTCTTCATATCTCTGCATCTACACGAAAAAACAAAATGTATTAACACATTCTGATGATAAAACACTGCACAACGTCACCAGAAATATAAAAACTGTAAATTTATCCGAGATTTTTCCGAGTCTTCGTTTCCCCTTCGGAGGTCCTCGGATATACATCGTTGCGAGGTGTCAATCATTGCGCATGCCCACGTTTTCTTCACGTGGAAACAAGGCCATCTTAATTATTATTTAAGCAGTTGGGAAAACAATCTTATCATCGTGCACTGTTGCTTCGGCTAAGGAGGTCAGTGACATTCAACGGAGTATTGTAGTCAGTTATTACCTACTACCTACCTAGTCCCTTGAGTCAGTTATTATCTTTATCCAAATTATTACTTACGGGCACGGAAGTATTGTTTTGGGTGCTTTGTCTGTAGGTTTGTGTGTATGCTTGCCCAGTAGAGACAGTTGCAGGGCCCTAGGGAGAGTGGGTGGAGATTTGATTACTTGATTGACAGGTCTATAGGAAGGTCAAGCCTGATAAAGGTGACCCAGCACGCGCCAGGTGGGAGTAAGTGAGCGGTAGGTGGGTGAATTCAGGAAGTGGTTGACTGTGTGTAATACCCGATTGAATTACGCCATATTACCATTGCCACAGTTCCAGTACATTCACGGAAACGCAAGGTCTGAAATCTCGTGTCGTCTTTACCTTGGTTAGGTGATGATAAAACCCGAAAGTGCAAAGTACACTTGGGACGCGACCGACGGTTACTCAACAGCGCCTCTAGTGACACCGGTCTTAACTGCAAATGTTCTATAATGTAGGATTGTGTCAGTGAGTCTAAATGCAGTCGTCCGTCCGTGTATGTACAGTGCATAAAATCAAGCATTTACTCATCTTTACTTGTAAGCTAACGATTGTAATTCTATTTATCAATTCTAATAATCCGACCTGCCAAAAAGAAAACTCTCTACAACTTCACCGAGTGCACAGTGAATGCTTTCTTTGTCTCCGGGGTAGATATGCCACTACATGACAAAAACAAGTTACCGGACAAGAAAAAAAGACAAAAGACATCGATCAAAAAAATTCTTTTCGGGACATTTAAACCAAACGACATAATAGCCCAAATGATGAATCATTCTGGTACACAATTGTGACAAGAAAAATACCTTTAGCCTCCTGTGCAGACTCCGTGAGCGGGTGGCCGTTTCAGGTTGATAATGCGTTTTGAAGTTCTTTTGCCGGCCAGGGAAGGTTTCAGACCCGAGAGAAGGTTCGTGGCGGGAATGAACCTTCTCTCGGGGGCTAGTAGATATGCCACTACATGACAAAAACAAGTTACCGGACAAGAAAAAAAGACAAAAGACATCGATCAAAAAAAAGTCTTTTCGGGACAGTTAAACCAAACGACATAATAGCCCAAATGATGAATCATTCTGGTACACAATTGTGACAAGAAAAACACCCGAGGGACTTTGGGGATGTGCGTAACCATGTCATAACACTGAGATAGCAAGAAGTTGATGTTGTTCTGTTGTTGTTATTGTGTACACAGCAAAGGAAACGCCTGTACTCCGAGCAATTATCCTGCAAGTAACAATTTACAGAATCACATCACTTTCCTTGTGTTTGTAGAGCCACTATGACAACCTTTTTTACATGTCCGTTCTGGTTTGTTTGTTTGTTTGTTTGTTTGTTTGTTTGTTTGTTTGTAAATAGTATAGAGTGTCTGAGTGTTTGTGTGTAGTGGAATGAGAGTAAATCTTACTATACAGTGTTTAGACAAGCAAACAGAACCGAACAGTACTAGTGTCCTCAAATGTTGTACAACTGAAAGCACTGTATATCCAAACCGTCCATGTTGGAAGGCTATCTATTAGCCCGCCATGACACAGTAATAAACTGCTCTCTACTCTTTCTAATTGTGAATTTGCTGTGCAATAATCGCAGGACTGTTCAGAACTTCTTTCTACCTCTCTTCATATGTACAAATACTTGTGCAGTGCACTGATTCTTCTATAAATTTTTATCGCAGTGTTGCCATAGACATCAGAAATACTGACTGAAACTGCCGATGTTTTTCTTGACTTCGTGGCCCTTAGGGTGTGTGCAGGTGTTTTCCAATGTCGGTTAGCTAACATACGTATACCTGTGACAAGCACGTCGGCAGAACGTACTGCGCCTGCGCAAAACCCTGATTTTTCACGTTTTTCGCTGGATGTTTGGTCAACGTTGCATCAAAATTTTGCCTGTTGCAGACGACATCTTTTCCTATACAACATCTGAAAACTACAGACAGGCTGTCAACCTTGTACGCTCTAATACAACCTTATATGAGACGTTCTGCGAAAGTGCTATGCACAATGCATTACGGGTTTCACGCAGGTGCAGTACGTTCAATGTGCAGGTGTTTTCCAATGTCGGTTAGCTGACATACCTGTGACACACAGTATGGTCACGTGTGGTAGGACCCGTCACGGGAACGGGTCTGTTTGCACCTGTGCGGAACGGAGAAATGTGGCGCACCTTTGTGTAACCGTAGGTCGGATAGAAACATCTCCTAGGGCATTTTTATAAGCACGTCGGCAGAACGTAGTGTGCCTACGCGAAACCCGTAATGCATTGTGCATAGCACTTTGGCAGAACGTCTCATATAAGGTTGTATTAGAGCATATAAGGTTGACAGCCTGTCTGTAGTTTTTAGATGTTGTATAGGAAAAGATATCGTCTGCAACAGGCAAAATTTTGATGCAACGTTGTCCAAACATCCAACGAAAAACGTGAAAAATCAGGGTTTTGCGCAGGCGCAGTACGTTCTGCCCACGTGCTATTTTTATACATCCTCATACAGTCGTCCTGTCGTCTTCTGGTTCAGGCTTACCAGTTCAATTTCAAGGGCGGCAATGCCCAAAATATTGTATTTGATGAAATCTGTCTGATATTGACATTTACTGCAATTTCGTACCACATTTTCGTCATCATTTCATACTTGAAACGTTTGAAATAGCCCTAAACCAAGTCCCTTTCAACAAGGCCCTTAATTTTTTGGTACCACCAATAAATAGCTAGTACCAGCCTACGATACGAAATAAGCAACCGTTGGCAACATCCCTTTTTTGCATCACAGGTATCAGTATGCTATGGGATAGGGTTGATTCAACTTACTACATTAAAAACATGACCAGAAAATTGACTTTGAAAATCCTGTTTTATTGCCCTTAAATCGCTTTGGGTGCATGCCTTTAAATTGGAGCTTCCTTCTTACTATTGGCAGATACAATAACAATTATAATCAGGCGGAGATTTCTAGACAAATTTTCAACAAATATATTAAAACAAAAAACAGTTGCTTTTGTCTTCATGTGAGTTTTATTCCACATTTGGTGAAAACATCGTCACTCTTCAAGGTCCTCAACTGTTGTGGCGACGTCAGCATTGTTTGGAATCATGACAGGCGAGGCCGCATCCAACAAACAAATGAATAAACTTCAGTCCACGCCATAGATGTCAACTTTTAGCAGAATCCTTTGAGCTCTGTTTTACCCGTTCAAACTGACTAACACACACAACTATATAGATATTTGCCTCTTTGTTTGTTGAGTTCGAGCGGTATGTTGGCTTTTACCTACTCTCCAAGCAGAGGTAGGATTTTGGGCTTATTTTTGGCGTGTTTTTAGGCTTTTTTATCGGGCTTTCTTTTTTCACTGAATTTTTTTTTCCACTCTATCTATTGGATAGAGTGGAAAAAAACACGCCAAAAATAAGCCCAAAATCCTACCTCTGCTTGGAGAGTAGCTTTTACCCACAAGTCAATAGAGAAGTTTAATAGAGAAGTTTATTGCAAACACATGCCCGGGGGCTAATTGCAAGTACAAACGAGTAACAACAAACAACATGAGAAAGAAGATACAATGGTATAAGAGACTACGTGATACTACATACTACAACATATACGTGGTACTAATTTGGTTGGGTTTGACTTCTTCTTTTCAGGCAGTGGGAGACGAATTTACCCACTTCGTCTATAATATGTGGGTTCTTTGATTTTAGTAGGAAAATTGTTTTCTTTTGTTCAGGAATAGTGGGAAAGTAAGGGTGAATTTTGGACACGATGGTAAATAATTGGTGTCTGATATCATCATAAAATGTACAATTAGACATGAAATGATATTCGTCTTCCACTGCGTTTGAGGAACAAAATTTACAGATCCTCTCCAACACGGGTAGTTTCATATATCGCCCTTTTTCGATTGCCAAGGGGTGGGCACTAATTCTAATCTTACTAATAGCGGAGCGCTGCTCGTAGTCACAATGTTCGAGATATTTTTATGAGGTTGCTGTCTCCTTTCTGAGAAACACTACGGTGAAAACAAACTCTAATCTTATTTCTATCAATAACTAGTTAACTTTAATACCACGTTCATATTTACACTACTGTTAAACCACTGTTTTTTATGCCATAATTGCTGCCGTTACACAAGAACTGGGTCTTTGTTTGTAGAAGGTTCGTAGCTGAGATGTTCTAAAGACACAGTTGTTATGACAGATGTACCAAGCAACGTTTCCAAATACTGGTTTGGAGTAAGTCAAGCATATAGAAAGCTAATAGACACCCACATGATAGGCTTTACGCGAGGTTAAGCCCCTGTCACACATTCAGAACCTTCCCCCGAACACTAACTAAACCAAGGTTGGCTGAAGTTCGGTAGCAGTCTCGCCAGATTTAGGCCACGCCTACCTTTCTTGACGAATCGAATTTGAGGTACATTTGAGTCAAATTTAACATCGGAACACTGCTGACCTACTCCCGAATACCAGCCAACCATGACTGAACCTTGCGTCCACACCCGAATGTTTTTAAACATTTTGAAACGTTCGGCTGGCGCAGCCGAACAGTAGCCGACCTTGCCGAACACCAGCCAACCACAGCCGACCTTGCTCCCAACCTACTCCTAACCATGGTGGTGGGAAGTTCGGCTAGTGTTCGTGAGGCCGTATTCGGCTATGTGTGACAGGGGCTTTACAGTGGCTAAGGGGATAAGAAGCGACAGGAAAGACAGATAAACAGTTCTAGGACCCGCACAATAGTCCATAATTGAGGCTTTCGTTTGACGTCTAGTCTTCTTGTTGTGGATGGATTGTCCAACAAGGCTGTTATTATCTTTGGACAGATCTCCCACCTAGTGGCATCTTCTCAGTACCCCCCGCGTACAGACACAAGAAACACCTGTACCTTACAGACAAGCTTAGCAGGGGATAGAGTAGTGCATTCCTTGTGAAGGTTTCGACCTCCACTCAAAATAAAAGGAAGCCCGCGCTTGTTTAAGCTTAGGACAGCAATTTGGTGGGCTTTGGAGAGAATGTCCTTAAAACTATCGTAGAGTGCGTTCGAACTCGCTTCCACCAAGTACAGTAGGGGCATCATCACTTGATAGTTTTAAACAGTGTTTAGAGTTAGACGTTCAAAGGTTATGTGAAGCAGGTCGTTCAGTGTAACGTAGCCAGCTGCCGCCGCGCTGCGTGCCTGCGAAGCTGGTGTGTTACGCCAAGGGGCGGTTATACCGGCTATACAGATACAGATACAGATACAGAACTACTAGTGTTATACGACGTACACTGAAGACTTGTATTCTCTGTGTGACTTTCCGACTAGACGGAACAAGATACTAGCTTGCCCTAACAATGTTGTAAGTTGTGGTATGGCACAAGAAAATACTCATCGTGCAATAGAAATATATATGTTGGCAACTGGCCATCGAAACTCGAGTGAAAACAGCGAGAGTTTTTAAGTTCTTGAAAGCTTGGTACATCATCAATCAATTGCTCTAATTGAGCGTCCTTTTAAAGGTGGTTGTCACAACACAAGTAGTACTAGTAATTTAGCCTACGGGGCTATTTCATCATGAAAACACGTTTCCTCAGAGTTAAATTATTGTACACATGGACACAGCAAGAGTTACAGTATCTACACTTTACGTATACACTGAAAAGACGATTGATATATAACCTACAAGTATCGTTAAGCCATAAAAGTTGCAAACCTTTACTCTCATTTATAGCGAGAAAACATCATTTGCCCACCGGGGGCGTCATTAAGGTTTAGAAATCCTTACAAAGAAAAGATTTGCTTATCTTATGGGAGATAAGGCGGTGTTGAGGAATAAAACAAAAACACAAGAAGTCTGAACTTTCACTGTGTCTTGGTCGTGGGTAGAAATCAAAGACAATTCTGTTCCTGGACAATTCTACAGTCTGAATTATGTTGGTTAAAAATTCGGCACAACAGTGTCGGTATCAGCAAAATATACAACGGAACTTAATGAACACTTCTATTTGTATGTGTTCTGTTGCTGTAAGTTTCTGCAGATAGATTTCTGACGCATTGCTTATGCCTGCGTCACATTGTCGAGGAGCTTCGGCCGTATTTGTTGATCGCCGAAAGGTCGCCCGATTTTAGATCAACCGAGGATCGCGCGTATTTTTGGCTTGAAAATCGTCCCGTCACATGGAGCGAGGCTCGGGCGATCGCTTGGGAATACAGCTATGACCTCAAAAATCGGGCGACTAGTCGCTGATGTTAAGAACACGTTTCACGTGTCAGTGAGCTTCGGCTGACTCCGAAAAATCGCCGGCGATCCCGAAAATTCGTGCGATGCTCGACGAAACATCGGGCGTACATGTACTACTGCCGTAAATGTCGTTTAGAGCTCACCGACTCGTCGGCCGATCGATTTTTGCGTAATGTGACGGCCCCTTTAATGAGCATTTCTATTTGTATGTGTTATGTTTTAGTAAGTTGCATGCAGATTTCTGACGCATTGGTCAGGAAGACAGGTATGTTGCGATCAGTGGTTTCGTTCATAATGAAGTAACTGTCCATAACCCATGCCAAATCCTACATACCTGTCCCAAATTAAAACGCCCAAGGCCAGAAAAACATCAATATACATTTTACACTTATATCAACATCTGATATAGTAAATATAATGTTCATAATTTAGGCCATGAAATCACTGAACGCGATAAAGAACAAACTACATTGTTACAAGACACTCGAAGATAGTCTATTGCATTTTAATCGCTTTGTGTTTGTGGACAAGAAAAATCGACAGGTCAAACCAATTCTGCAAAAGCAACACGACTAAGTGTTGTTCACCTGCTAAAGAATGCCAGCGTCCAATTATAGACGGCTTTTGTGTTAAACCTAGGAAATTATTTTAGCTCCACATAGCGAGCAAGATGAATCATGTCAGTAAGTCGTTTGATTGCAGGTTTGCGTGGGAATAGCGTTCCGGTCGATTGTGTTGGTGTACTGTGTAATCCGCGGTGTCAGCGATTGTGATTTTAACTGTAAGAACTAAGAGCTTACCCGTGCAACAGGTACATGTAGGCGCTTCAATTAGTTTGACAGTGCGGCTATATGTGGGCCATGACTGGTTTGACACGTGCTTTAGGTCCGCCCTGTCCCTGTCACACATTCAGAACCTTCCCACGAACACCAGCCGACCAAGGTTGGCTGAAGTTCGATCGGGAGCATGCAGTCTGACCAGATTTTAGACCACGTCTACCTTTCGATACGAATCGAATTGAATTTGAGTTAAATTTGAGTCATATTTCACTGCCAATCACGCTACAACCTACTTCTCACACCAACCAACCACCATGCAGCCAATCATGGCCGAACCTCCCGTCAACACCCGAATGTTTTTATAACATTTTGAAACATTCGGCTGGCGCAGCCGAACATCAGCCGACCTTGCTCCCGACCTACTCCTAACCATGGTTGCGGGGAGTTCGGCTAGTGTTCGGGGGGCATATTCGGCTGTGTGACAGGGGCTTCACAGACAAAAACGCTTTCTGGTTTGTTTGTTTGTTTGTTTTTTCGCGATAACTTTTTCCCCTTACGTCAGTGAGAGTGACTTGTCCTAGTAGTCTATGTTTATGTGGCATTTGATTGACAGGTGGATGCAGGCGAAGGCGTGGCCAAACAAGACCATAATTACCAGGCGCGCGCCCCCACCGTCACGCTACCAAGCGAATGCGGGGATTGTTGTTTTTACACACCGACAGAAGAGCACTGCGAGCCATTGTGCCATTGTGGTAGTGCCATGTGGGGTGTGCTGTGCTACACGTAGTGCGGTGGGACTGTAGAGGTGTATGTACCTACTGGCGGTGAGCGGTGTGTACGGAACTGCAGAACGACAAACAGTCGGTCGTCACAAACATCCCAGCAAGGCGCCGAGCAGGTTGTTTGGGTTTGTCACTCTCTTTCCTCGTGATTACAGGAATCATGTAGGTTTTGGTACGGTGAAGCTAGGACACTTACCAACCAGGAATATCGCAGTTCAATGGTGTTTAAGAACGGGAGGACAGCATCCATTATTTCGAGGATCTCCCAGCACGGTGAAGTGAAGACAATGGCCGTAGGCGCATCGGAGCTACCCGCCGCGACCACCGGCCCGAAAACAGGAGACAACACCTCCCGCCCGCCTTCACGGAACAGGAACGCGACTGTGCCCATTCTCCCGCGTACAGACAATAACAGCAAGGTTCTGAACACGAAGAAGGCATGGGGGATAGTCACAGAAACATCACCAGCAACCAAAACCGCAGAAAAACCAAAACAGCCGCTTGCAAAATCGCACAGCCTTCCGGAGAGGGGAGGATCTACTCCCCGACTTGGAGAAAGTGGCCCCAACTCGGGGAACTACTTTTACGACAGGGAACATTTCTTGAAGACTGGACGACATCGTTATAGATTAGTCACTGACAAGTCTAGCAAGGAGTTTAAACAAGTGGTTGAAGACATGTTCGTGGAGAAACATGGCTGTCCCGGCACGATGGAGAAGAAGAAAATCAACCGGGGGAGATGGGGTCGCGCCGTGGGAATGAGTACGGCGGGAATGGCCTTCAGAAATATCGCCAAGCTCGGCGCCAACCGGCGATCAGCCTCAAGCAACAACCTGTTGACCAAGTCCCCTAGGGAATCCGTTCTCATGAGGGCCACTTCTAAAATCTTCTCGGTCCCAGAGGAGGTGAAAAGTGACAGCAACAACGCTATACTTAGCGAAAAGTTCAAGAAAAGTTTCTACAACGTTAAGGAAGGGAAGGGGTCGCCAAGATCTGTGACCGACTCGCCGAGACCGCGTCTACAGCGGAGGGCTTCGGTGCTGAGCATTGGGAGTCGGCCCCAGAGCAGAGCGTCCGAGGACCGGGTAGACCCAGCTACCCGCGGGTGGAACATGCTGAAATCTAGCCTGAGAGACTCCGCGGCTATGGAAAGGGCCAACATCAGGACTCCGGCGGACCTGGAGAGGGCTAAAAGTGATTTGTTTGAGAGATACGGATCCCCTGCACCGGGGAAAGCTGTAGAGTGATGGGCTGAAAGGTAAAATTCCGCTGGCATTGCTATCTACAGACGCGAGACCGATTCCGTGCAGGGATTGTTTACCTGCAGGGAATGGCGATAAATGGGGCGGAGTAAGACACACAAACTGTCCTGCCGACTCCTTCAACCAAGTCAATATTACAGCAACACAGCCTTAGTCGGACGGCCTGCCAAAACAAACCCTTTGTACTGGCATCGCTCTTTCTCCATTCATGATGTTTTCCTTGCTCCTCGACTATGACTGAATGGTTCTTATTTGTCAGCGGTTTGAACACAAACTGGAGGGGAGAAAAAAGAAAAACGTCTGACACTGGCGTGACTGTAAAAGTGCATATGTGTGGAACGAATCTTGACAAGTTGGTGTCGCCTCCTTTTTCACAACATCTGTAAGTTTGTTTATACGTAAACCTCGTTTCCCATACCGGGCAGTGCCTGGCGGTTGTGTAAAGCTTGCAACTTCCGAAAAAAATAAAGAACAGCTGTACATATCAAAAGACTTGTTGCAAATATCTGTCGATTTTGATATGTAAATCTCTGATATAATATCTAAATTTGTTATATATACAAGTCCTCCCGCCTTTGTAACAGATGTGTTCGCCCTACGGACAAAGAAAGGTCCTTTGAGATTAGGACAAAATAGCATGGAGTTAACAATGGGACATCTGCGGTAGTTCTTTATTCTCTCTTGCCGTTATTTGATATGAATAGTACACAACCAGGTTAAAGGGGTATTATGTAACATTTCTGTACCAAAAGTTAAAACATTTTCATTGAAAAAAATCTTCTTGTGATTGTAACTTACTTCCATTTTTCAACATATTTGTGCAATTATCTCACTTTTCTGACATTTATGGTTGGCGCTAAAAAAAGCCCACACAAGGCGCACTCAGTTTGTGGCACCACCACAAAATACCAGACACAAACATGGCTGACAGCTGTGTTTCCAACTTTTAAACATACTCGTAAGGCGTCATATTTTGGCACCTCCACTTGCGGAATGACATTTTTTTTGCACTGGAGTATAGGGTTGATTCAACTTACTTTGTAAAGAAATCACCAGAAAATCGACGTTTTGTATCGTCTTAATGTTACATAATGCAGCTTTAAGGGATGGAGTACCTCTATGACTTTGGAGAAGAAGAAGAGGAGAAAGAAGAAGAAGAAGAAATAGAGCAAAAACAATTTGTTTTCCTTGTGCGAAGGTAAACATAATGATTTGTGTTTGCTAATAGAGACCTGTAATGCAAGCGACGGGGTAGAGCCCTGAGTTTCTATTTTTAGTGGACTCCTTTTTTCTACTTGTCATTTCGTTAAGTTTAAGTTTCAGATGAATACGTGAAGTTTCTTTGATTTGAATACTTGAGGGTATGATGATATTTATAAGGTAGTTAACTAAATGGGTTGCTTCAACTCACTTTGTAAAGAAATGACCAGAAAATTGACTTTTTGTATCGCCCTAATGTTACATAATGCAGCTTTAAGGGCCAATGACCGTACAGACCTAGATACGCGTACAGCGATCGCGATGTTTTGGTTTTTGCATAGTTTGTCTTAATTTGTATTTTGGCAGACTAGACCCTCAGGCTTATTCAACACAGAACACCCCGTGTTGGAATGTTTTGTTGTTACGTAAAACCCCAACTTTCAGCAACGACATTTCCAGTTGTGACAAAATTACAAAAATATAGAATGCATTTCAACTACATTTACTCAGTTGTGATATAAGAAATAAATAGCTGACGTTCTAATTGCGTAAAACACATCACCTTCCTCCAATCTTTAAGCTCCAGCGTTATTCTATGTTTAGTTTACAACTTGGTTATTTCTGATGTACAAAATAAAAACAATGGCACACCCTTGTTCACTCTGCGTGATATCAAGCCTTTCAAGACATCTGCAAATATCTTTCTCAGCTATCAAAAAAGCTTAGGTCAAACAACAGATGGAACATAATAGTCTTTAATAGGCACTTAGTGTGATTACAGGGGGTTCGTTTGTACAGTCGATCACGCGATAGTGATGTCTCATTTTTTTACAGTGTCATATTTTGGTATCGCCTCCATTTAACACTGGGTATCAGTGTGCTTTAATTTAATCTAATGGTGTTCACGCAATGTCCATCTGTAACACTGCTGTCGCTTTATAATGTATACGTGAATCCTACTACCAGCACACGCATGAAATTACCGTGGTAATCGCCTTACCTGGCTGTAGTTCTATGGATCCTAATTATACTCTCCTGACTCTATTATACAGTCTAAAAACGGAAACTGGTTATACAAAAGCGTTATTTATTATCGTTTTACAACACTTCGAGCAAACATACGGTACTCAAGCGCCATGTTAGTGCCAAAGAGTGTAAACTCGAGAAGAGATTTACTACTTTTTTGTGCCCTGTGTTTATGAGCTAGCAGAGCTAATACAAGTCCTACAGCGTGTTGATTCTAGTCTCTACCAGACTAACTACGCTGCTATATATAGGGAGAATATTTGCCAGGGGAGTTTGGCCGCCTTGGGGTTTGACTGGCTCCGAAGGGAAAGAATCAACCTTCCGCGGACTGACTCGCCTGGCCAATTTTACTCTCCTTTTTGCCAAAAATGCTACGATCCGTATTCTCGTAGGAAGGCCTGGTGCTGGAGGCTATGTTGATTCCGCGTCAGTGCGCGCGGTACATTCGCACGCTCCCTGTCCCTGCCATCCCTGACCCCTACCGCTTCTGTACGGTAGACTTCACCCAGTTATGTCAAAACGTGACGGATCTGCACACAGAAAACAGAATCATTGTGTTTATCTTGGTCTTCGGCAGTCTTTTCACAATGTTGGTTTCGTCTATGGCAACGGGCGATGCCTAAATGCACAGTACGGGAAGGCGGAGTATCTGTCAATATTGTATCAACTTTATACATGGGAAATCACATCTGGAGGCGACATTCATGCAAAAAAGGGGTTAACCTTGGTAAGACGGCATTTGTAAGACAACTATTATGTAGGTATACTTAGTGTTGAATGTGGCCGTGAATGGATGCGTATGGATTATCACAGTGAAGTCTGCGACATTCTAAGCCTAACCCAACGCACTTCCTGGATTACCTACATGTATGCTGTCATCCTGTAGGTCTATATTGCTGCTGTTTCTTAGTATGCTCACCTAACCAAACACACGCGTTTAGAGCACGATTACCTGGCTTTGTAGTATAGCGGAAGTTGGGAGTCAGTCAGTCAAAATAATAGAGTATGAAGGGATGGTCGGATCTCGCTATGACGAAAGAAGTTTACCATTGTCTCAAATCAGCAAGGAACTTTTAAAAGCTTCATTGATTACATAATATTGTTTTACGAGCCCTATAGTACGAGTAAAAGTCGTGAATTCAAGATTTTGTGTATGAAAAAGCACCTGAAACTGCCCATATCTGCCAATGACTAGCAGGTGGAAGTGTCAATAGCTCGTAAACACCTGGTGGCCTGAACATGTCAGACAGGTGACACAGGTGTACACAGATAATTGTTGGTACATATTTTGGAAGAAAAAAAGAAAGCGTAACGTGTGCCACCAGAGGACACATTGTATTTTTCCACCAGCGTCCTGACTGGACCACCAACGGCTTCGCGCATGCTTTACGCCGAGCTGTTGATCTCCAGGCAAAGTGCAGCTTGTTTTTTCAGCTCGCCACGGCCCTGTACTCCTGACTCGTTCTGCCATTTTCCACTGACTGGGGATCTGATGACACTTTGACATGTAAGCTATGCCGTAAGCCTCCTCTAAACAAGGTGTTCCGTCTCTTGTTCTTTGTTGGGGTCTTGTTAAGACTTGGTTCTAAAGCGCTAATCGCACGCACTGCACCACAAGCATGACTGCGGGGCAGGACATAGCGCAGCGATGACGTCATTTCCAAACGACAGACTTGTGCTTAGATAACCCGGGGGTTATGTCATCGATACCACACTGACGGGTTGAGTATAAACTAGTTTTGTCCGGTTTCCATACATAAGTACTAAGAAATAAACGTAAATTTTTGTTTTAAACGTATACCTTCTCCAATTTGTAGTTTTTTGAGAGCTACCTTGTCAAAATAGACACTTTGTCCTTGTGTAGAGATAAGACCACGGAACAGAAATGGTTACGCCCTACCCTAACCCTGTAAAACTGTTGACTTTGTCAGCGCATCAGGGTCATAGCTACTGTTCGCATTCCCATTGTAATGCGGCCTCGCTAAAAGCCGTCCTTCGTGCCTCAGTAGATCCACACACAGTAAACAACAAGTTGCCTCAAGGCTGGATCTAGCAGCTAGGACTGTGGGCAGTCTCCAGCAAATGAATAAAGAGACTCTTTCTACACAACCAAGTGTTTTATTCAGCCGACGTTTCGGTCTGTCACCTTCCTCAGGGTAATTCTGACTGGTTCACATTGCACTGCAGCATAGGTGTCGCTGCTGTAGATGCGTTCCCAAACGTATTTACATATCTACAAGTACACATGCACTGTGATCCCGAGGAAGGTGACAGACGGTCACCGAAACGTCGGCTGAATAAAACACTTGGTTGTGTAGAAAGAGTCTCTTTATTCAGTGACTTACCAACCTGATGAAACTATTCACAGTCTCCAGCAAAGTTCTAGTGAACTGGGACAATACTAGGACTTGGCCAGAAAGGTAGAAGAAGGACATTGTCCTTGGGTAGAATAATTCAACGACTCAAACATACCATAATGAGCAAAGCTCCTTGGAAAATTATTCTGCCTTTTGGCGAATTTCTACCATTTTCCCCATGTAACAGACAGGCCTGATGGCGACTAGACAAGGTTCAGATCAGCTGTCTGACTGTTTACTGTTGTTTATTTTTTTCACTAGGGTAAACATATCGCCTACTGGCGTTTTTCAGTGTGCCGGGGGGGGGGCAGACATAACTATCAACATCAAATGAATTCAATGATATTCTCCCACAATTTTTTAAATTCTATTATACTGTTTCTTACAAAAAATCCAACTATTGTTTCAAGACTTAACAGTGAAGTTCTGTCGTCGTATTTCAGCCGTATACCAGGGATTTGAACATCCGTAGTACAATTCTATACTTGCTGTAATATGTTTTCCGGTGCGTGTAAAAGTCGCAAGGTGGCGCGCCTAACAGTTGGTGTCGTTTTTTGTGTCCATCACGCCGATGGGGATATCCGTGACGTTGTTGAGGTATCGCCAGTCGTCGACCCCCTGCAGCGTGCTGATGAAGAAGGCGGAGACAAACCCCTGGATGAAAGTGTGATAGTCCGCCCAGTTGTCCACATCTCCAGTCTTGCAGAAGTGAGTAGTGTGACAGACTGAAACGTCAAGGTTATCGATAATTAGAAGAGGACTACTAAGCCGAATATTTCAAAATGTTTAGAACATTCGGGTGTGGACGGGAGGTTCGGCCATGGTTGGGGACAGCTTGGCTGGTGGTTGGGATAGGTCGGCAGTGGTTGGGGCATGGTTGGTAGTCAAATTTGACTCAAATCTGGTCAGACTACTCCCGAACTTCAGCCAAATTTGGTTGGTTGGTGTTCGGGGTAAGGTTTTGACAGGGTCTTAAAACAGAAAATAACCCCTGCCCCTAAAAGACGGTAACGATCTCTTCTTTCAACCTCTGCTTTTGCCAGGATCGGTGCCTAACTAAGGGGGCTGTGGTATAATTTTCTTGGGGGGATCTTGGCCCTGGAGCGGAGGAACTGGCCTGTGTAGACCCTGGAAACAGTCTGGCACCCAGGCTAGACAGAAACGGGCAGCTAGGAAAAACAAGGAGGAAAAAAGTTACTCTCCAAGCAGAGGTTGGTGGGGAAAGATCGTTACCTTTTTATATGTCCCGATTTTTCTGTCGCTATCCCCATGTCGATCGCTATGTTGGTGGGGATAGCGACAGAAAAAAACGGGGCATATAAAAGGGTAACGATCTTTCCCCACCAACCTCTGCTTGGAGAGTAGAAAAAAGTAACGGTTTAGCCTCCCCTACATCTGCTTGGAAATTAGGGGACGTACTGGGACGAAAATCTGTAACTTGTTCTTTTATTTATGGCGATGATTCCAAACCGACCAAGGTTACATATGGAGTGCAGTAGGTACGAAAGAAACAAATGCATACCTTCCCACATGGTGTGGTCTAGAATATCACAGTGTCCTTGATTCTGAAAAGCAATAAATATATAACTTGGTTGTCAAAATCTAGTTTAAAATGGGCTTTTATTTCGCTTTGAGTTAAACATCTGCTATCCTTTTAAGTAATCTTGCTTAAAAAAAATTGAAAATTTCATTTTTAGCAAGACGACCGACGGTGTCATTGTATACTTTTACTGCAGCTTTCGGTGATATAAAAAAAATCTTCCTACCGGAATATTGGACACGCCTGACAAACATTATAATGGCTTTCTTTTTGCTTTGTTTTTCATACCTTCGTTGCCAGCAGTGTCTTGGGACAGGACCAGTTGTCGTAGATGTGATTCCAGTCCATACCCTTCACACAGCAGAAAGGGAAGTCCTCACAAAACTGCGTGCCGTACATCAGCGCCGGCAGGCGGAAAGGAACGGTACTGTTTCCAGATAGAGCTGAACTGAACGGCTCGAGGAACGCTGTCGCCTTGTGAGAGAATTCGAGTAAATGAAGAAATGATCGCCCTGATTTAATATAAGCTTCACACTTCCCTTATATTACACAAACTACGTAGATATCGATGGGGAAACAATAGAAGCACTCTGCCTGACCTAATGTAAAAATAAATTCGTGAGGATTTGAAGATACAATATGTTGAAATGAGAGACTTTCCTCATACTAAAGCCCCTGTCACACATAGCCGAATATGGCCTCCCGAACACTACCGAACTCCCCCCAACCATGGTTAGGAGTAGGTCGGGAGCAAGGTTGGCTGTGGTTGGCTGGTGTTCGGCGAGGTCGGCTACTGTTCGGCTGCTCCGGATCCAGCCGAATGTATCAAAATGTTTAAAACACTCAGCTGTGGGCGGGAGGTTCGGCTATGGTTGGCTGGTGGTTGGTGGTAAGTCAGCAATGTTAGGGATTAAATTTGACTCAAATTTAAATTTGACTCAAATTTAACTCAAATTCGATTTGAGACTCGTCCTGACTCACCTTCATAGCCGTGTGGTTGAGTAGAACCATGTCCAGTGCGACAGAACAGCCGGCAGAGTGACAGAAAATCCCAGTCTTCTCCCAGTCCACAGACACGCTTGCCGTTCGGTTGGCCAGGTAATTGTTCAGGTTAGTCCTGGCCTGGAACACACGAAAGGTCTTAATTATCCTATTTTCATATACCTACGTGTACGTATGTGGATATTTTCGTCTGCCATGCCCTACTTGTATCATGTCTTAATACATGTATTCTATATGCTTGCTGTCGATCTATTCTTGTATATCTCATCAACAACATGCATTGTATCTGTATCTGTATCTGTATCTGTATAGCCGGTATAACCACCCTTCAGGCGGCGTAACACACCAGCTTCGCAGGCACGCGGCGCGGCGGCAGCTGGCTACATTACACCGAACGAGCTGTTACACCTAACCTTTGAACGTCTAACTCTAGACATTGTTTAAAGCTATCTAGTGACGATGCCCCTACTGTACTTGGTGGCAGCGAGTTCCACTCTACGATTGTTCTTGGAAAAAAAGAGTTTTTGAACACCTCAATCCTTGCTTGATGGCTCTGGTCCTTGAAGGCATGACTATGTCTGGTTCTTTTCTGAGCTGGTATTAGGTACTTGATAGTTGGTACATCCACCAGTTTATTAGTCATTTTGTACATTGTAATAATACGTTTGCACAGACATTTACTCTTTTATGACATTAATGATGTTTCTTATTCGTAAAACCCCGAGAGCTCAGGAGGAGCATTTCAAACATCTCACCCAGTCCAGTTGCTGTAGGAACGTGTGCGCAGGGGATCCTGGGAGATTCTCCCGCCTTGCTCTGGTCTCCTGACCGAGTGACTGCATATCCACCCCCATCACCACGAAACCGTGCGCCGCTACACGGCTTAGCAGGTCTGCAGAAAGTGTACTTTTACTGATATGTAAAGTAGTGTGGATTCATTCTTCAAGCTAACCGACATCTAGCACACCACAGTCGTCCCTCAGGAAGACATCTGGAGCCTCATAGTTCCTGTTTAGAACTTATATTCAGCCTGTATTTTATACTGTACTTTTAGTGATCAAACCTAGGCACTTCATGTTCTCTCTCTGTCTCTCTCTCTGTCTCTCTCTCTCTGTCTCTGTCTGTCTCTGTCTCTCTGTCCCTCTCTCTCTCTCTCTCTCTCTCTCTCTCTCTCTCTCTCTCTCTCTCTCAAATGTGTCAAAATTGTGTACAAAAACACAATTCATGATCATGGTAGTAAAATTCATACTGAAGTACTGGTGACTTCATGTACCATATGCAGTACATATACAGTACATGCATATGTATGTACGCTTGTAATGAAAGATGCTTATCGAAAATCCATACTCATTACCTCCACCAAGCATTATCGGTTGCTTGCTTAACCTTGCTTGCTGGACTGGCCTTGGTTGTTTGTTTGCCTTATATTTACTCGTGCAAATAAGATGTTTTGTTTCTAGTAGACCTTGGCCCAAGGAAGAGACTGTCTGATTTGATTTTGAATCCAACTTCGTACCTAGGATACTTTCCAGAATCTGTAAGCATTCCGGGATATATATACATGTAGGGCTGAGTTGAACCAAGGATCTCTAACCTCTATGATTGAACAGTCTATCGTGGATGTCTGCGCAATTTTGAGACACAAAAAATGTACCTTTGTATCCCATCTCCACTCTCATGGCGCCGTCAAAACCTCCCGTGAACAGCAGAACAGCGAACAGTCCTGGTGTGGTCGGGTAGTACACTAGAGAGATCATATGACTACTTAGGAATATCAACATGTAAAACTGTTTAGTAGGTACATAAGACCTCATTGTATAAGTTATTAATTATGTAAATGTAGTTTAGCGTATCTTAGCACCTTTTTTGGCAGAACTGTCACAGTTATTAGCCAGAGAGAGTCAATACTTTGTACAATACGTGTAGAACCTGTATAGTATATGTACAGCGTAGTATAGCGTAGCTTAACATTTACTTGTAGACGTGCACAAGCTCTTAGTCAGTAGTTCTATTCAACATTTTACCATATATAGTACCCGTTGAACCTGTGTATAGAATTTTGCTAGACCCATACCAGCTAGTATCCCTTTCTGTCTGCCATACATTGTACCTGTTACAATTGTTGTGCAATAAAACTTGACTTGACTTGACTATATACACAATATTGGACTTCTGTTCCCGGACAAAACAAGAGCATATTGATTCGGGAAACGTGATAGCTATACAAGCGTTCGTTGACCGTTTTCGATAGGACACTATTGACATGGTGTATGTCGGTAGAAAACACAACCAATCTTGTTGTGGTCTGCTGTAGCATAAGCATGTCTTTCGGTCTAATTCTTCGTAAAATTTGTCTCGGACTTGAAATGACTAATCATCTAAACTTGAGGAGAATAGAGAAAGAGACACTTACCGACGGCGTGACGCGGTACATGGTCCTTAGTTTCTGTCAAGGTGAAGTTTTGCACAGGAAGAGCCCCAGTTTTATAAGGGTTTTCTTCGTCCACGTATATATCAGCTGTACCTACATGCATATGTGAGTATTTACACATTTTAACTAGAGAACGTGTCGTCAAGTCAAGGAGAACAGAAAGGTCTTTCTATCAATATTTAACTTAAGTTTATAATTTTTCACATTGTTTTCGGAATGAAAAGAAACCGGCTAAAGACTATGGCTACACGTACCTAAAAGTGCATTTGAGTAGGTTATATTAACATACCTGTGATCACCATGAAAAGTCCCAGACCTAGCACAGTACTAACTCGGATGATGGCAACCATGATGTTTTTGTACACGTGCGCATGTGCCGTTAGAAGTTGTACTTTGCTCGTTGCCGTGCCCCAGGTAGGTGAAGGCATTGTTGGGCACGAGACCTTGACAGACGCGCGTGCACCATGGGCTGTTCCAAAATATCATGCTGGGGAGGGAGGGGGGAGGGAGGGATGTATATGTAAATTCGATACATGTATTATTATTAGATCTAGTTTGATTTCCCGATTGTCAGATGTAGTGCTAGCCTTTCTGATATCTTACCATGATGTTAGAAGGTTATGTTTTTGGTAGTGTCTGTCTGTCTGTCTGTCTGTCTGTCTGTCTGTATGTATGTATGTATGTAATAAAACTATGTATGTATGTATGTATGTATGTATGTATGTATGTATGTATGTATGTATGTATGTATGTATGTATGTATGTATGTATGTATGTATGTGTGTGTGTGTGTGTGTGTATGTGTGTGTGGTTTAGCACGATAACTCAAGAAGCTATTGATGGATCGTCATGAAACTTGGTGGGTGGGTGGGTCTTGACAAGACCTCGAAATGATTAGATTTTGGGCCCCCTGGCGGCTTGTTATGGTACTGCAGCGGTACTGAACCGGTTTTCATTATTAAATTGTATGATTGGCGCAAACATTATTGTTTTCACTCCTGACTGAACGCAGTTAGTCTGAGAGAATGATTCCTGCTTGCTTAGAAAGAAAATTCTTAAGGTCAATTCTACACGAAAGATCGTTATCTTACCCCATTCTAAGTTTAAATACGTTTTAAAATATCACTTAGTAACGTCCTGAAAAACCCCACCCCTCATGATCATTGTCTCCCACACAAACGTACATTGTTGGGCACGAGACCTTGACAGACGCGCGTGCACCATGGGCTGTTCCAAAATATCATGCTGGGGAGGGAGGGGGGAGGGAGGGATGTATATGTAAATTCGATACATGTATTATTATTAGATCTAGTTTGATTTCCCGATTGTCAGATGTAGTGCTAGCCTTTCTGATATCTTACCATGATGTTAGAAGGTTATGTTTTTGGTAGTGTCTGTCTGTCTGTCTGTCTGTCTGTCTGTATGTATGTATGTATGTATGTAATAAAACTATGTATGTATGTATGTATGTATGTATGTATGTATGTATGTATGTATGTATG
This sequence comes from Branchiostoma floridae x Branchiostoma japonicum, assembly GCA_013266295.2. NCBI lineage: Eukaryota > Metazoa > Chordata > Leptocardii > Amphioxiformes > Branchiostomatidae > Branchiostoma > Branchiostoma floridae x Branchiostoma japonicum. The sequence goes on from CM023832.1 coordinate 10,296,618, forward strand.
TATGTATGTATGTATGTATGTATGTATGTATGTATGTATGTATGTATGTGTGTGTGTGTGTGTGTGTATGTGTGTGTGGTTTAGCACGATAACTCAAGAAGCTATTGATGGATCGTCATGAAACTTGGTGGGTGGGTGGGTCTTGACAAGACCTCGAAATGATTAGATTTTGGGCCCCCTGGCGGCTTGTTATGGTACTGCAGCGGTACTGAACCGGTTTTCATTATTAAATTGTATGATTGGCGCAAACATTATTGTTTTCACTCCTGACTGAACGCAGTTAGTCTGAGAGAATGATTCCTGCTTGCTTAGAAAGAAAATTCTTAAGGTCAATTCTACACGAAAGATCGTTATCTTACCCCATTCTAAGTTTAAATACGTTTTAAAATATCACTTAGTAACGTCCTGAAAAACCCCACCCCTCATGATCATTGTCTCCCACACAAACGTACATGTGCCCAACCCACCGCATATCTTTTCAACTACGTGCCTGATCAACAAATCGATTCATATGATTAACTCTTTACCGGCCCGACAACTATCCTGGTCGGCCATTACCAATAAAATTACGACCATTTTTGATCTGGCGATCTTTCTACAAATCTCCTAAGAACCATAAGATATCTAGATCTTGTGTCTTAGGAACCCTAGCCTTCCTTTGTTTCGAGGCTTGTTCAACTTCGTCTCTCGAGCTGTGAAAGACTGAGACTGCGGAATATCGATATTGGTAGGTGCACAGTGCGTCCTTTTTCAATAGTCTGAACATTTAGCGTTATATTTGCTGATAGGCATGTTTTGTATTGATCATTCTAAGATATACTAATCGATAATATCATGTTTCAACTCTGTTTAATGCCTATTATTATCGTTGAGTTTGAGATTTATACCGACATGACAGTTTGTGTATTGTGCAGGCATGTTGTAAACAGTCAAAGCTTATTGTATACAGTCAACGAACCATGTAATCAAAATGTTGGTCAACGCCTATATAACCAGCTCGACAAATATGCCATTTGCCGGTGCTATGGTCAGACATGCTTCGATTACATTTGACTTTTCGTATTGTTTACAACCTTTGTTAGAACAAAATGTACCCAGAAAGGATCGTTGTATATTAAAGATTAAGACAATCCACGGGCGTTTTGAACATATGTACAAGAGCGTCAAAAAACGCATATTATGAGCGATATTATGAGCGATAGATATGCAGACATGTATATCATTGTTGTTATGTTGTTGTTGTTGTTATTGTTGTTGTTTTCACACGTACGCCCACTTTAATTTGATCTTTCTTGATGCATCCTTTGGTAGATACAGCAACTACAATGTGACGTATCATAGAAATCACGTAGGACTTCTGCTCATTTTGTCTATGGTTGTAGAGGAATACAATTTGCTTGTTGTTCCTCTGTAGAAACATAGGTGGCGCTGCTTCACAGTGATGTGCCGTTGCCGTCTCCACGACAGCTTCTGCGGCTGTTGTACTCTCCGCCATGGCTCAATATTTGTTGGGATCGTCCATCTGGTAACTTTTTTATGACGCTCTTCATTTTTAATGACAAATTCATATCATATGTATTTCTTATTAGAAATTTAAACGAAATCCATAGATGCTAAGGCATTGTGCGCACACGAGCACTTTATTTCTTGATCGTTGTTCAGTTGTACCCTTGGTTATGCTTAAAGCGATTTATAGACACACTACATGCACATAAACTCTGTTTTACATTCAATCTGCTAACACAGTGTACTCTATTCCATTGACAGTTCATCTCAATGTTGGGTGGCCTGGCAGCGTTTTCTTTGTATGGCGTTTTATTCAAAACAGGTAGAGGGCTCTTTTATTTTATTTTTTTTCTCCTCGAAATTCTGTCAACAGGCACACGTAACGCATCACAGTATATAAATGCTTATTCACTACTTCATAACTCAGACTATGCGATATCAAACAAATAACATTTCTTGTCCTGATTTTTTTATTAGACCCTATTAGACCTGCTGAGATCACTGGTGTCATTTTCTACGGTTTGTCCATCCTGGTTGCCATTGTGCTCATCATTGGTGTACTGAAGGTGAGTTCCATGTCATCAAAACAGCTGGAAGCTCAACTTGCACACGAACATCCGGGTCCTGGCAGTTGCACCCTGGGATTTGACGAAACGAAAATCTGAACCCCCAAAGGTTTATGGGTAGCCTTAATCTCCACCAGACTCCTTTGCAGGCTGAATAAATAGTCTAAATCGGCCTAAAAAGGGTATAAAATTGGCCAGGGGAGTTAGCCGGTCATAGTAGGACAATTGTATACTCTTTTTAGGCCGATTTCGACTATTTATTCAGCCTGCAAAGGAGTCTGGTGGAGACTAGGGTAGCCTGGGTCGTCACGATCACGGCACATTGGACCTTTATATTAGTTGAAACATAGTAAACTAAACATAACACAGTATACTTTGAGGCATTTTTGTTCATCTGATTTCATTTCTAATTTCAAGTTTAAAGCTACGAATCTTTAGTCTTTTTAAGTGTAACTGTCCCGTGTTTTGTAGAAAAACTACACCCTGTGTTTGGTGTGGCTCGTTTGGGCGGTTTTTCATCTGCTCGCCGCGACAGCCCTGGCGATCGCCTTGCTGGTTCATGTGTCTGGAGGGGCAGTCATCGAGGGGATAACTCTTCAGGTACTTAAAGCTGTACCATGTAACATTAGGACGATACAAAACGTCAATTTTCTGGTCATTTCTTTACGTTGGTTGGTTTACGGAAGTTGAATCAACCCTACTCCATTGCAAGTAAATTATAAGTGCCATTCTGGAAGTGGAGATGTCAAAATATGACGCCTTACGAGTTGTGTTTAAAAGCTGGAAACACAGCTGTCAGCCATGTTTGTTTACATTCTGGTAGTTTGTGGTGGTGCAAACTGAGTGCGCCTCGTGTGGGCTGTGTGTTATCATAATAGCTTATCTGTAATATAATTTCTTAAGTTGAAAGATAGAAAGTCTCTGAGAGTTGTATGTCTCAACATTAATATTCTTTTCAAAACTATCTCTGGAGCATCAACTGTCACTATTAATATACAAAGTATGATAGGCGTAGACTGAATAAAAATGCACCGAAACAAAACTAAACAGCAATATGAGTTCGAGTTCGTGACATAACTCACGACCCTTTTTCTTCTTTGAACTGATTGATATTGAACTAAACATACAGAACATTTTTTTGACAGACCGAGGGGACAATGTTGTCAGCGTCACATGGAACTGTCATCTTGGTGGCTGCCGTTCTGGCCTTAGTCTTCTTTTTTGCAATGAGTCCTTTCTTGGTAAGCGTTTTTTCTTCATAGTGCATTTGAGTGACGTGCTTCGTTTGAATAAATCTAGTACGACATCTTTGCATTATTCACTGATATATCATTACGTTAACTTTTCCAATTTCAATACAATTCCCTCGTTTCGATTTTCGTCCAGTTCTCTTTCCCTTGCTATCTCTTACTTTTATACTGTTGATTGTTTTGCTTTGTTTATATCGTGATATTTGCCCATATTTCAGATGTACGGTATCGTGGTTGTGTGCTCCTACTACCGGAAACTGGAAGATGATGCGTAGACCGACTCGACAACAATCTTGAGTCCGCTCCTGTCTATAGGCTAAGATATCCTGTTCAACTGTGTAAAAACATTCCGAACAAGAGACAGTGCTAAGTTAACATCATTGTATAGATATCAATCTCGAACTAAAAATGCACATTTAAAATGGAATTACAAAGACGAGGTGTTTGTATCACCCCACCCCCCCTCACACCCTTCACAAATATCAAAAGATATCGAAGGACATGTATAGAGAGTTATCTGGCGATGTAGGTAGTTCTGCTGTGCTAGCAATATTTATATGTATCACTTTATGTTGCGAACAACAAACTATTCCTGCTGATTGCTTTGTCAAGTCTTGTGATTCGCGCTTAGCGTTTTGTCAGTCCGATTATGTCATGTACCCATCACAATATTCTTGTCCATGTTATGTGTTATGGCTGTTGCAATCATAAAAAATAAACAACAAGATGACTATGTTTTATATTATACCTAGATAGAATATTCAACTCTTTTTGAGCATATTTTCGTCATGTTATTTTATCATGACAAATCTAACCATAGACTGTCTATCCTTCCAAGCATACACAAGTTACGCATGCGTCACAGCAGACAATAATGATTTTGAGTGACACTGTTTCCCTTCTTACCAACGTCTACACGACATACATGTACATGTAAATAAACTTCCTTACACCTGCTTCTCTCAACACCCATTCAGACTATCAATTTCTTCTCGCCTTTGTTTACTGGACTCAATACGTGGTAAACAATGCTGTGTGTGTGTGTGTGTGTGTGACGTGAGAAGATATCCATAAGAAGTGCATGTAAACAAAGAAGTGCCGTGTAACGTTATATTACATGGGGCTAATGTCAACCCTGACCTTGTATACATGACTACAATAAAACATTGCGCCCCCCTCCCACTCGGCGGAAGTGTGTGAAAACTCGTGCAAGACGACTTGAACTTTCCTATCTTCCCCCGAACGTAACGTTGCAGAGTGCGAAATCACAGCAGGTAACAGACCAGTGTTCTATGTGGACATGTCAATTTTGTACCTTTCTGTACAGATCTTTGTACATCTTGTAGATCAAGGTCAAATAATTTCTGTCGCGATTTTCTCCTCTTTGTGAAACAGGTGACTTTGACTTTGTTGAGCTACAATCAGTGGTACTCCTGGTCACCCTGTGGTTGTATACAGGTTTTATTCTACTCTGTAGAAATCTCAAGGTTTTGATGAAGAAATGTTGAACGTTTTCATAACACGGTCTTTCTGAACTAGCCAGAAAGATGAAGTTTTATGTCAGAAAACATGATCAAAATCGTGAAAAGATGTCCTCGTTCCCAGAGTTCCCCACGCGCCCGGAATCGAACTCGACATCGAACCCGAATTTTCGAACCACGTTCCTTCGAATGTTCTACTGAACTGGTTCTCATTTTTCTAGAAGTACACCGTTGAACAAACATGGGTTGCTTTCGTCTTACCAAATGCTGCTGCTGCAGTCTTCATAGTGCTTCCCTTACTGTCGCAATCGTCTATTTGGTAAGAAGTTGTTCCTGTTTTCGTACATCCGTAATTCATATGGTTAACGTATGGACAAAGTAGTTGGTAGTACGTTCAATGTATATAAGTACAGTTGAATACATTCCGGGGATACAAAATCTGTACAGCTTTGTTTTTTTTGCTCTTCCCTTTTCATACAAGGATTGATTCAAGGTCAATCGTATGTGTTTTATTTTCTGTCTGATTAAGAAGGTTTAAAAGAGCCCCACTGCCATGATCAGATAATGTGTTGAGACGATTTCTTTATGTTTTAACTTGACAGTTTCTGGCCCTATTGGGAGGAGGGTTCCACGCATGGGAGCTGTATCAGCACATTGGAACTACCAGTGGTAAGGAAACACCACTTCGCCGTTTCGTCTATTTTCCACATCTTTACATAAATCTAATTTTGTTCATGTTCATGTTTGTCCGTTTCTTCGATTGTCCCTGCACTTCGGTATGATGTAGTCTGTTAAAGCTTACATTGGATTTCTTCAAGAGTAGAGTAGAGTAGAGTAGAGTAGAGTAGAGTAGAGTAGAGTAGAGTAGAGTAGAGTAGAGTAGAGTAGAGTAGAGTAGAGTAGAGTATAGAGTTGAGTTGAGTTCTTCAATACTTTGCTATACATACAAATTGGGATGGGGGCCTTCAAACACTTGACGAGATTAATTTTTATCTTTAGAGTAGAGTAGAGTAGAGTAGAGTAGAGTAGAGTAGAGTAGAGTAGAGTTGAGTTCTTCAATACTTTGCTATACATACAAATTGGGATGGGGGCCTTCAAACACTTGACGAGATCCATTTTTATCTTTCTCCCAAACAGCCGTCGCTTACAATGGCGCCGGAATCGGTGTTATGGGCGTGTCTGCCGCGGTCGCCCTGGTACTGGTCGTCGGTGTGGCTAAGGTAGGTCATACCTCATCTTCCTCTTCTCGAATGTTGATAAAATGTCATATATGACAAGTACTAGAATCCTCTGTCTTTCGTAGTTCTTTTATTTCTGTGAGCAACATTTGTACTAAATACAGGTATACATAGTCTAGGCCGCAATGTATGTGTTGTGTCTCTACCTGTATGGTAGAACTTTAACATTTCATTCGAGGTAGACTAGACCAATCTAACGCCAAGGTCATGAACTTGTGGTTGACCTGTACAGGAGAGGCGGGGCCTGTGTCTGATGTGGGTCGTCTGGGCATTCATCCACCTGATCATAGAGATCGCCCTGGGTGCTTATGTGGGCGTGGTTTCGATCGGCGGTGCCTATGGACTGGCTGTTGCGGGAGCAGTGGAACAACTGGTAACTTGATTAACACAAATTAACCTACCTCTGTAGTAGACAGGCGTTTCGCTATACCTTTTGACGTATGTTTCTTTCGTGCCTGGTTATTCAGACAGAAGATTTTGTATCGACCTACAGTCAAGTGTTGGGCTCTTTGAATATCAAGCTTTTAAGATGAAGCTGGTATCGCCCCCTTCCCCAACCCACTCTTGACAAAAGAAAAGAGAAACGTATTGTCTCTTGTTGACAACTTGAAGCCAATTCAGTACAACCTAACGTCTGATATATTTGACCAGGTGGGAGCTATCATCACAATCGCCCTCATCCCCGCCATCATTACCCTTGCCATCGCCGTCGCTATCATCTTTTTCTTGGTAAGTGACTTTAAACCTAAGACTTTTTTGCGTTGTTTTATTGGGACAAATTAATACACTGGATCACCAAACTTTCGGAGGCCTCTAGGCCACCACACTGCGTTTATCACGTCATACCTGTCAACAGAAAAAAGACGAAAATCAGCGGTATCAACATTTGAACGTGTTTAAATAACGAACGTGCACCGAAGTCGAACACATCGAACGCATTCGAATTCGAAAGCAATTTGGAGGTAAGCAATTTACCTTTCAAAATTACAGTCACTGTTCGAAGAATTTATGTTTGACTGAAAGCAATGCAATGTTGACGGATATGACGTAGGCTCTTCAGTGACGTAGACAGACTGCTGGTCCGCGAAAATTTGAAGCGTAAATCTGACATTTCAGTTCTTTCATTTGTGCTCACCTTCCTACCTTTCCATGTTCAGTGCTCAGTCTTTTCCAACGTCTCTCAGTCAACCTTATGTACAAGTACAAGTTTCCTTCCTCTTAATTTGGAGTTATGAAATGTTATGAAATGAAAGATTGACACAGATGCATACTTATTATATCTGATTCGTTCTCTGTGTATTTCAGATTCCCAGCATCGTAATTGTGTGTTCCTATTACCATGAACTAAGGGACGGGCAGCAGGTAAGTTGGGGGTATTCAGATGTTCGTCCTAAACACAAATGAATGCCTCCGCGCCTGAGGCGTCGCCAATAAGCTTTTCAATCAATTCAGTCAGTTCTAAACAGATTTACAATTATTATTGCGTGGTTTTCTACGAGTTAGTATAATAGTTTTTTTCCTTATTCTTTACAGGTGCAGCCTGTGTGAGGGAAGAAAGGACGTCAGATTTTCCCTAGTTTTTGTTTTCTTTTAAATCTATTTCAGAGAAAATTAAGTCAGATTCCGCCAGCAATTTTTCCATTCACTCCATATCTATTCATAATGTCAAACATAGTGGATATCTTTGCATCTATACACGTCACACATTACATGACAAAACGATAATGATAATGGGATGTGTTCTGTCTATTTTCTGGAGAGTTATGCTTATGTAAATATTGTTAATTCACAAATTGTAAAATTGACTCTGATTGAATTGATTAATATTTATGACTGTGGAGTCGCGTTGTGGAATTTTCAACTTGACGTTCAGCACGTTATGCCTCTGGAATAAAATGCTTCAACACGCATGGTGGTTTTAGTCTCATTTTTTTTACTTTAGTCTGCTAAAATACAAATATACACAATATATGTATAGGAAACTTTTGAATCAAAAAATGATTCCAAATTGATTGTGAATCTATCAGTTTTTGCATTGTAGTCAATGACTGAAAAGTGATATGATAGGATATTTGATCAAAGGTAGTTGTGAGTCGCCGACTGGCACGTTTATCCTCAAATCTTGGCTTGGTAACTTGTCCACGCCAGGGTGTGGCCCGGAAATTAAGCAAGGATACAGACAAAATACGTGATGCTTTATCACGCAAGATCCGCCTACAGATAACAACAAGACATCGGCCTTGGCCGAGTTTTGCCCCCCTCCCCACGATACCGTGAACAATAACTGTCACCGCTAGCGCTGTGTGATCATCACTAGACCTGTCCAACGGCATTCCTGAACAGTCCCGTCTTTCACCAGCAAGGTACGGTCTACACACGGTGGGGATCTGTCGAGACAACGTCTCTGAGCTCGAGGTTTTTATCTACCGTTATCACAACACTCATCAGTAGTTTATACATATTGTCGCCATGTAATACTATTACATGCACAGTGTTTCTACTGACACTGTAGATTCGTAACGCACGTTGTATTTGTAACATACATGTGGCTATGATTTGTGGCTTTATATGTATACTCTTTAGGTACGCTTTTTAATGGTTTTACAGGATATCCCACCGTTATAAAGGAGTTTCTTGATGGTATATAACATTCCTTGATAAAGCACATGGACCATACCGTAGTGTCTACCGTGGGAAGTGCTCACACAGTCACATTTCTAAGGATCGTGTCAGGTCATGGCTGCCAGTTTTACACCCAGTTTGAAAGACAGACGCGATGTAACCGGTAGCCAACTTAGTGGAAAGGACATAGGTCGTTGCCGTTTTCAATTAGTGCTGCAAGATTAAACACACCAGACCCAAGCAGTACAGCAAAGTAAACGATTCAACGGCATGTAACATTATAAAGGGGTAGAATTGTGCGTTATTGTTTTGTTCTTTGGACATTGTGTTAGTTGATTTGACTAACACACTGAGAATATCAAGTCTATTGCGTATTGGATTAAATGAATAGCTCTTCGTCTAGTCTGAACGATGAACACTTGATCTTGATGACTGCTACTTTTCTAGAAATCGCTAGTCGGCGCTGTGAGACCGTCATGTGCTGCATTCGCCTCCGCGCCAGCTGTTGTGGCTGCTGCAGTCTTCGTACCGGATCAATAGTTATCGGGGTCCTGCATTTGGTAAATACCAGTATCGTCAAGTTTCCTGATCTGCAGTATTCTTAGTTATAATTGTGCATGTTTGCTTTATTAGATTGAGAACACTAAGCTATGCAGTCACTCAGCAAAGTTTGGGTTTAAACGTTAACGTTACATGTTGCAGGTTCTCTCACTTGTAGCTGGTGGTGACTATGTGTACCGTTGGATTCAAGCCATGGGAAGTGGTGGTAAGAAATTAATAATTCTCTGATATTCTTTTATCCCGTGAAGATGCTTAAGCATCTCTAGCAAATCTAGTTTAAATCTTAAAAGACTTTCTTCAATTTGAAAGACTTTCTGCCAAATGGAGACACAATCTGATTGAAGTTGAAAGTAAAAAAAAACCCTGACCACGACATACTAAAGATAGATAGCTGATCATGAATATAGGGATTTTCTTGTACACAACCAGAAATGTCTCTCACCGTGCTTACGTTTTGATGTCTATCAGACACCGTCCTCAGAGCTTCTGACTGGAGTTCCGCTTCTCGCCGCTATATGTAGCCGATGAAGGTGGCGCTTTTGCAGCGAGAACACAGTCCAAACGTGCACGTGGCTAAGTTTGTACCCCCCCCCCCCTCGTCCCGGTTCATCACTGTTATCATTGTTGTTATCCAGTCACTTCCTCTGAAGAGGTGATCATCGGCGTGGCTGTGTTTGGCGTGTCCGTGCTGGCCGCAGTCCTGCTCATCATTGGTGCAACCCACGTAAGTCAGACCTCACGACGTCATCAGAAACGTGGCAAAAGAAAACGTGATAACGATCGTACGACGTTCGTACGACGTAATAACTTGCGTCGGTAGTAAAAGAGTACGAAAAATCAACAAAATCTTCATAAATATATATTGTGCAACTTGAAACAGAATAATGCACATACGCGCCGCAAAAGGGTTTAAAAAGCACCTCATTGAAGGTTATGCAAAGTAGCAATGTATATATGCGAAGATCTATTGAATAGTCATTTGAGTACCTTGTAGAGGCTAATATGCCTCCCTTGTAAGACTACTGTACCGAGTTAACCATGTTATTTTTCGTTGTTATTATTGAGTTTACCATGTCATTTTTGGTTGGTATTAACTCTGTAGTCCGAAAATCTTATCTAGACTCAATTCCAGCTGTATAGTCGGCGTTCCTGACCGAAATTTTCTGTTATGACGTTTTCTACAGGACAATTCCACCCTCTGTCTGATGTGGGTGGTGTGGGCGGGCCTCCACCTTGCCCTTGTGATCGCTCTGGCGATCTATGCAGGGGTGGTGACGTTTGCCTTGACTGTAGGACCAAAAGACAAGGTGAGTAAAGATGGGACATTACCTTGGAGTTCACGTCTGTCTAATCGCCACATATCCCTTTCCATAGTACGCATATTCCTAGACGCATTGGAACATACCAAGCACAGCTAGTCAAACTGCTCATTGTATGTATCCCATATACGAGCGATCGCCATAACGTCACGACCAGTGAGTGGTAGGGAAAAAGCGGGTGAAGGTTGGCTGATTTGCCATCCAATACTTTGCATATGTCTTTAAATAATTTGCCTGTATATGGTGTAAACAAAAACAGTGATCGCTCGTATACATGTATTTTTAACTTGGGTACCATCCTGGTTAGTTTACGTCCGCTCCCACAGTCGCTACAGACCAACCAGGTAGCGGCTGTGGGAGCGGGCGTAAACTAACCAGGATGGTACCCAGGCTAATACATGTATAATGACGCCAATTGGATGGATTCAAACGAACTTATAACATAGAACATTTTCCCCCCAAGGCTGGATTATGGGGACTCGTATGGATTCTGACTATATTCCTGCTGGTTGTCGCCGTTCTCATCATTGCTGTCTTGGTAAGTAAGGAAACATCAAAATCTTTTTCATTACCGAAAAATCAGCTATTGAAATGTTGTTTTGTTTTTCTGAATTCAATGCTTCAGTCTCTCATAATACTTATCTCACAGAAATAGACTGAGAGAAACGCTACAACTGAAGCTGTTTCTTACTTCAAAACATGTTTACGATATCGACGGCTGTTGTGTTTTCAGTCTTACGGTATCGTGGTTGTGTGCTCCCACTACCGAGATCTGAAGGAGTCGCCAGAAGTGCGCTCAACTCCCTACGAGGTTCTGTCCATATCTTACACTTAACGTTTGTGGTGCAAAAGTGAAACACGTCTGATCTTCCTAGCTGTGCTGTACCTTTAAAGCCATCCAATGCAATTTCAGGGCGGCAAAACCCCCCAAAAAATATTCTGGATAAGGAAATCAGTCTGGTATTGACTTTTACTGCCATTTCTTAGCACATTTTCGTATTTGAAGCGTTTGAAATAGCCCTAAAACAAGCTACGTGAGGAGTCCCTTTATTTTTTGCGCTGGATGTCTTTATATTAACTGCATAAGGATTTCTGAAATATTACACGAGGAAAGCAGGCAACGAATGGATGCCCTATTTCTGTTGAAAGAAAACATCGTATTTATTATCAATTTCTTTTGTTCAATGGTCCAGCTTGCTTAGCCTTTCTCTTCTGTGTATCTGTATCGCCTTGCTTTGATTCAACTTACCATATCCCCTCTCTTCTTACAGCTGAAGTTGGTGTGAGAAAAATCGCCGACTGGACAGCGATTTGAGTCGCCTCTACGAAATGAAAACTCACCTGTAGTTCATGCTTCATTTTACGAGCAGCTAACCTTCGTTCTGATGTTTTATTCGCCTAATGTTTTGGGGCATACAGCTGTAAAATAAGTAAATCTAGAACTGCAGCTATTTGATGACATGAGAAATTCTAAAGACAGAAAGTTATATTATGCAATGATACGGTTTGCAAATAACTTAACTAAGGACGGAAATTTGTAGTCACAAGTGTTAAATGAACTATATACTGGTAGCGTGTCTTTTTGTTTGGGTTGCATTTGCTTATTCTTGCCCAATACAAGCTACGTTTGCGTTTGCATGCTATCTTAATGAAGATTATGTTTTGTCTTGCAATATAGTCTTATATTTCTGTTTTCATTTATGGTTTTGTGACATTTTTCATGATATGTTTATGGAAGACCTTAACTTCCCACTCAAAAACAGCGTGGCTTTAAATCCTAACTTTTTGGCGTAACCTTTAGATGGTTATGTACACAGCGGTAGCTCGACCAAAGTAAAGTAAAGTAAAGTAAATAAGTACACACAGCTGTCAGTGTTTCACTGAAAGAAAGTGCTGATCCTCCCAGGGCAATCCTAAGTGGGACTCACTCTTTTTTTAAGCCTATCCTTTTCTGACGACTACTGTTCTCTAACACAACATCCACCTCACAAAGTCCATACATACGGGTGTATTCATTTTCGTCAAGTCCTGTCCCAGGAAAACTTTGTATCCGAAAAGATGTACTATATTTTCACTGCAACTGTTTAAGAAAATCATCACTTAAACAAAAGTTTGCTGTTGGACTGGCACCCCTCCCTACATTTTACACACACAAATGCCTGCGTCACTGCAAATGCTGCACTTTATACAACACGCACAGAATGTTGTTGCTGTTGACGTGACGAGCATATTTGTTAACCGGCTCGACGACATTCTTGTCGGCCTTGGGTTGGTGCGCAGGTAGGGTTTACCTTAATTCCGAGTCACGCCAAGCTGTACTGTACACCGTCCTTTCGAAGGTATTTATATCTTTATACGTCATTGCCTAGAAAACATAGCGTGTGTAACAAACAATCGAGCATCCTGTTTTGCTCTGCGAATACAGGTGGCAAAAGCGCGCATGTTGTTCTTGATCTAGTCAATTCTGTTACACCTGCATAGTTGAGACGCGATGTGTTTCTAATTTTAGCGGCAATTACGTTACTGCTGTTAACGTTCTTGTCACTGCCACAGTAAAATCACAGATCAAGTATTGCTCCTGATATGTTATAGTTACATTAGTAAATATACGACGAAAGTGTGTATGGACTATTTCTGCTAGATTTGTCAACATTAAGGCTTGGATCGTGTGAAGATCTGGTGTACGTGCCACAGTGCCACACCCAGATGCTTTCTTTGTGTCCATCGTAGCGTGAGGCAGGTGAAAAATATAACACACTACCAGCTCCATCTGGGGTTGGTACGTACGTATATTGCCGTATAACAACGCTACGTATTAGGAAATTTCAACCGCATGCCTGTACATTCTCTTTGGGTAACTTTCTTTACATTTTGTCCTTGTAATTTGCATGTGAAGAGCTCTGTTTTGCCGACCTTTATGGGGTTATAATTATTTTGTTCACAACCGTGAGTAATCTGGAAGCCTCACCCTGCGGCGTGGTTACAGACCTCTGAATACATTTGATCGGGTGTGGCTGTACGACATTGTATCATATATTTTGCTTACCATTTTCGCGACATCGATCAAATTCGACGCATTCACCCCTAGCTGCTGTTTCTTCAGAAATACCTAGGGGGCGCTGTGAGACCAATCATGTGCTGCTGTCGGCTCCAGTCCTGCGGTTGCTGCGCACTCCGCGAAGGATCAATCGCAGTTGGGATCATCGATTTGGTAAATTTGATTTCTTTTTTTTCTTTCCCCCTAGGTAAGGAAGACCCGTTGTATAGTCACACATGAAAAAGACTGAAGAAATTGAAATTTGACACTCCTTTGTGATCTATACTTTTCTCCGACTATTCAGATTCTTATTCAATGAAGAACAACAAGATCTACAATATGAACTAGAACCCGTGAAAACAGTAATCTGGATAACACAATAAATACATATATGATTAGAGCATAAAATGTCTTATCTAAAAAAAGGTATCCACAAAGATGTAGTAGTATACGTTATTGGGTATTGTGACTATGCAATATCAAGTGCTGATTCATTTCCTCAATACATGTTTTGTAATTACATCGATGATATTTCCACTTCACAGCTCCTGTCACTAGCTGGGATAGGCTTACAAGTGTGGCCAATTGTTGAGGCTTTAAACAGTGGCGGTACAGGCCTAGGTAAAATTGAAGTCTGTTCTAATTTCTTTCCAAGATAAGTGTCAAGAATATCAGCTACACTGTTGTAACAGCCATAACAGTTAGTTACTCATTCTCATATCAATTTACATAGCTCGATTGTTTCTTTTTAATGCAGCTCTGAGTCATATCTATCTTCTAACCTTTCAGTTGTAGTCGGCGCCTATTCATGGGGATACATCGGCGTCTATGGTATCTCCGTCCTGTTCGCCATTCTGCTTATCATCGGCGCTGTGAAGGTAGGTAATCTCATTGAAAGTGGAGTGGGGCAAGATGATAACGTTTCAAAATGGCTTTCAGCACACCGACGGTTGCTTCGGAATAGAAATAATCTCTGCTTTAGTCTCAGATCTGCAGTATTTTGTGTTTTAAAAGTTTTATCTTTACCCAAACCTTGTTGGCTTTTGGTCTTGTGCACTCACTTCTTTAGAATTATTTGTATAACAACTGTATACTATACGTTTCTTTCATCATCATCATCAGTTGAAATATTTACATGTACATACTATGACGACGATGCCGTAATACGAACAACCGTCTCAAATGACAATTGATACATTTTACTTTAATAAGTGAGCAATGAATAACGTTACAGTTCGTGTGCTTTATTTCATGAGTTCCGATATTGTAATATTTACAATACTGCCATGTTACAGAACAACGCTTGCCTGTGCCTTGCTTGGATCATCTGGTCGAGCATCTGTTTGGCGTTGAGTATCGCCCTGGCGGTGTTGTTCGGTTATGCTATTTGGGCTACTAGTGTGGCTGCTACTGCCTCCGCAGGGTCCGTCTTAGGGGCAGCAATCATCGTGAGTAATTTTAGTACACACTAATCTCTAAACATATATATGTTGGGGGAGAAACCCGAAACAAACAGCCAGAAAAAGTTGTAACGTGCCCTCTAACATCTGCTTGGGAATGGGTACACCGACCAAATGTCCTCAATCATAGTGATAATTTGCAAGTGCTGTTATAACATCATAAGAACAGTGTTTGTGCCTTTTTTTCCCGCCAAGGTCCTCTTGTTGTTATTGTTGTTGTTTTCGAAGTTCTAAGCGCTGCGCTAGCAATGTTCAAAAATACCTATATTGAAAAAGCGACATCCAATGCACCCTCAAGTTACCTTGTTGTTGTTTGACGCTATTATGTTAATCTTACCACAAATATTTTCACAGGGTGCCATTGCCATTGGCCTCTACATCGCCATCGGCATCCTTGTTGTGGTCATCATTTTCTTGGTAAGTTTAAGAAAAGGAATTCAGTAAGGATAACAAAACATAAGTCAACAGTCGCTTGTTGAGCAACATCAAGAAATGGGCAATATACAACACAGTCTTATAATGGTTCTATTTACCGCTTATGACTCAAGTCTATGATTTAATGTATTTCAGATCATCGGCATTATGATTGTAAACTCCTTCCGTCAGGAACTCAACGAGGGTGGTGGCTACCCGGGATCTTACCCGGTACGATACACCTTCAATAGTAGAAACAAATGAATCCATACTACTGGACAATTTTTGAAGTATATTCAGACGTTTCAAAGGCCATCCAGCTTTCTTCATCAGTGCATAGCTATGCACTGATGAAGAAAGCTGGATGGCCTTTGAAACGTCTGAATATACTTCAAAAATTGTCCAGTAGTATGGATTCATTTGTTTCTACTATTATTATCTACCTGGATGTCTAATCTTCATAAATGATACACCTTCAAGTTTTATTCTGACTAGTATTGCTTAGTCTTATTATTACCTTTACTTCTAAAGGCTAACTATTGTTTGCAAATGCACCATGGTTTAAGAATGACAGTTTTAACACAAATTGTTTATTCCTTACAACTCGCTGCCAGTTGAGAATACGAATGAAACAAAAATATGTATAGTTTATAGACACGGAGAAGAAGATCATTCACTTTTTATTATATATGAAAGTGAGACTGTCTGTTTGTATTTTCTGGTATGAAAAAAATACATGTACGTTAGACAGTGTAGAAGTGACATGGGTTCGAGATTGGTGAATATGAACATAGATATTTGTCAACCTTCTTCGTGAATACCGAGCCAAAAACTACATTATATGGACATATCATAAACCTTATTATTCCATCCTTGGGTCATCTTCCTAGCCTTTATTATAAATATAAATAAATAATAATAGTTTATTGATCAACATTCCCGGTACATGGCAGCGAATAAAATCGCTGAATTTCGCACGCAGGCTTTAAAAACAGACTTAACAATGAGATAGGCTAAACAAACAAAGGACATTGACAAACTAGGTACAAACATAAAGAAATACTGACTATACACAGTTATAAAGATAGATCAGAGGTACCAGCTAATTGATTAAAAACTATGAAAGATGGTATTGGGAGATTTCAACTTGCTTGTTTATTTAAAAGGTCAACGAAATAAGGGATTGGGCTCGTTTTGTACCGCTTTGTTTTCGTCAAGAGGATGTCGAGCTGATTAGCCCCCTTCAGGCATCTGCCATGAATGTCTGAGCGGGATGGGGGTAGCCAATATCGGAACGTAGGGGAGTTGAGGAGGGACTTTGCAAACTTAAGGCTGAGGGCTTCTCTTCTTTTCTCTAGGGACGGCAAACATAATTGGGACAGGGCGGTGTTGTAAGACGTATACAGGGGGCCAAGGATTATTTTTACTGCTCGTTTTTGTATGCGTTCTATTTTTAATGCTTGTTGTACAGTGATACTCGAATTCCAAACTGGGGCCGCATATTCAAGGGTCGGGCGTATGTATCCTTGGTAGAAATCACAGAGGTCTTGAACAGGGAGTCCGGAATGTTTCAGTTTTTTCAGCCAAAAAAGACGTGAGCTCCCCTTCTTTGTTATTACTTCAATATGTTTGTCCCATTTCAGGTCTACCGAGAGCCATAAGCCGAGAATACAGGCGGATTCGGTATACATAAGGGGCTTATTATGCAGTGTAATATTAGGGGGTGGGGGCAATCTCTCATAAAGGAAAAGGTCATGAGCATACACTTCCCGTCATTCAGCTTCATGTCATTAATAATTGCCCAAGAGTTGAGTCGGTTCACAGATGATTGGATTAGGCTCGCTTCACAAAAAAGTCTGCTCTCGCATACTGACAGGTCATCAACGTATTTATAACGATTTAGAATGTCGTCTTGCAGGGCGTCGTTGATATATATAAGAAAGAGAATCGGTCCCAATTTAGTGCCTTGAGGCACTCCAGATGAGATTCCTTCCCAATTTGAGGATTTGGTACGGTATCGGACGCACTGGCTACGGTTAGTAAGAAAGCTACATACCCAAGGCATAATTGACGCCCTTACCCCACATGTCAACATTTTGTTAATTAGCTTGGTGTGATTTATCCTATCAAACGCCTTGCTGAAATCGGTTATTAGGATTGTTTGAACGCTTTTAGGGGTTTCGGCACCAATGACTATGTAGTTAATTAAACTGGTTAGATAATGGACCGTTGACCTTCCTTTCCTGCTTCCAAATTGATTGGGATCTATAACTTTGCCTATATCCTGGAGAATCCACTTAACGATGTAGGATTCTAATGTCTTGATAAGAATCGAAGTCAGAGATATTGGTCTTAAGGTTTCGAGAGAGGCTGGTATCTTCTTAGGGACTGGGGTTATAATTGCTTGTTTCCACTGAGTAGGGACATATCCTTCCACTAAAGATGAATTAAATATATGAGATAAAATATCACTGAACTCAGCCGCGTACATTTTAACAATTTTGGGCGGTAATTCATCTGGACCACTACTTTTATGAGGGTTGAGTCGTTTTAATGTTTCATATAACTCCCATGGCAAAATGCTTGGTGGTTTTGAGGGGGACGGTAAGTATGAAGGTATTGAGGTCAGGTCCAAGGGAGGTAAATCATTTACAATAGAGGAAAAATGCCTATTAATGATATTTGCTGTATCTTCTTCATTTGCGTGAGGGTCATTGGGAAGCCTAATAGACACCGGTGGTCTACGAGAATTTAACATTTTACGTAGAGAACTATGCCACTTTGCAGGATTATCTGTCTTAAGATGTTTTACTTTGGAGACATAGTGTTGCTTTTTGGCCTTTGTACATAGACGAATGACCTTATTACGTAAACTTCGGTAAAGTGTCATGTTTCCAGTATGGAATGCATTTTGACGTCGTTTTATTGTGGATTTGATTTGGGCAGTTATCCACTGTTTGTCGGTGTTATGTTTAACTATAGATTTGTAGGGAAAGTGTTTATTTATTTCGACGTGTAGTATGTGGTAAAAGTTGTCTATTTTGCTTTGGGCATCTGGGGCATTGATGACTTCGGTCCACGGGTAAGCAGAAATCCAGCGTCCGAAGGATCGGACGTTGGAATCTCTCATTTGTCGGAAGGTGGACGTTATTTTCCTGTTGATTGGCTTGTGGTCTTTGGGCATCCATATTACAGTATTGTGATCACTAAGACCGAGGGGTTCTTCAATACGGGGATTTACATAGAAGGGCTTTAAATTTGAGATTATTAAGTCAAGTACAGCCTCACCCCTAGTGGGCTGATTGACTACTTGTTCGAGCTGACTTCCGTTTATAAAACTTTTGATCTCAAATCTGTTGAAGTCTCCCATTACACAAATTCCCACTTGTGGATATTTCGTGTTAATCTTGTCAACACTGTCGATTAAATGTTTGGCTAACATGTCCTCATACACCGAGTTTGGAGGATTGTATACAACGCAAATGGCTAGGTTTGTGATTTGACGAGGTGTCCAATACGGTTTGACTAATATCCATAAACATTCTAGCTCTATAGGTGTTTCTATGAAATCAATAACTTCCGCAGGTATTGTTTCTCTGACGTAAATAGCAACGCCGCCACCTCGACTGGTGCGACATTTAGAAAACAGACTATAACCATCTATATGTGTACATTCAGTTGGATGGTTGGGTGAGAACCATGTCTCAGATACTACGCTTATGTCGATTCCATGTCTAGTCATTGAGTCAGCTAGGTCGTCAAGCTTATTAACTAAGGACCTTGCGTTACATAGTAGAAATGATGGAAGCTTTTTAACCTGTTTTACTACCATAAGCTTCTCGGGGTGCCTCGCCCTCGAAAACCCGGTGGGCTCTGCGGCGGGGCCCTCACAGCGTCTGCAAAGGACGTGTCGTCTCGAACTCTCGCCGGGCGGTTGCTACTCAGGAACGCAATCATGTTCTTGGCTAGTTGGGTGGTGCCATATCTATTGAGGTGCACCCCATCAGTACCAATGTGACGCTGTCCGATGTTGTTGTTGTTGATATAGTACCAGCCGTTGTTGGAACACATCTGTGACAAACTGTTGTTAACTTGACGGGTCCATTCCATGTTTTCATTGGTCCGGATGATCACGCTGGAGACTGCAATGTTAGGCACACCACATTGCTGTAATGACGAGGCCAGGTGGTAGGCTTTGTCCGTTACCAGGTGAGCGGGATCCTTGTTGTTGTTTGTACCGGCATGGAGAATGACAGTACTCGGCTTTTCTCTTTGGACGATCCTCAGGGCAGATGGAATGAGCTGTTCTACCCGCGCCCCACGGTGAGTAAAGCACCTGACGTTCTTCTTCCTAGACATCTTGTTACCCTTCAGGTGTTTTATCATGGAGTCACCAATGATAACAGTACTTCCTGCAGGTTTTGTGTTGTAGAACCGAGCTTGTTGATATTTTCTGTAGGTTTCAATCTGTTGCAAAGTTGGATCCTGTTGGGTTTCAGTTTCCAACAAGTCAAACTCAACCGAAGAGTGGCGCTCGTCCCTATCGACTGTGGGATCCACTGTAGGATCCAGGGGGGAGAACCGATTAGCCGTTCTGATCATGTTGTGCGCGTACGACGGTTTGTTTACATTCCCCCGGCGTACTGTGTTTCGTCTCCCTGGTGATTCCCACGCGTCAGGCTTTTGTCGTACCAACTCTTCGACGATCCTAACGAGCGAGGCATTCTCGTCTCGAAGTCGTTGTACCTCTGTAGTGAGATCTTCATTCTCATTGGCCTCTTTTGGGTCACAACTTACACCGTTCTTAAGGTTGTTGACCTCTGCCTGTAACTGGTGGATCGTGTCTGTTAATCTTTTTACAGATTTTGGGAGTAGTTTGCAGGAATCACATACAGCTTGGACATGTTGTGTAGACTCTTCACATGAAAACACTGTGTCACATAGAAGACAACACTTATCGGAATGTTGTTGACTTCCCATTCGTTTTGGTGGCCGCGCTACATTATTGTCTTGTGGTAGGTCATTGTAGGATTCGAGGTTAGAACGTAAGCAGTCACGCAGTTCTTTTGTCTGGTCTCCATGTTTAACAAAATTAAACAGGGCAATAATGTCCTCTATCAAGGTAAAGCGCTGTGACGTATTCTTGTTACGTCTTACTAACCTTCCGTCTACCAAAGACTCTGGCTTGTTTGGAAGACCTTCAAACTGTGTGAACAGCTCCTGTCGGACTTCCTTCAGCGCTTCCAAAGTGGTGGAATTGTTGTTAGTCGTTATCTCGAGAATCCTATCAGCCTGCCATGCTGGGTTGTTTTGATGACGTTCAAAAGCTGCAAGTCGTTTTAGAATCCTGGCTTTTTGATCCAAGACTGCTGGTGAAGGACTCGTCATTGTGCTGTGTCGCCTTGATGTCAGCTAACAGAGCCAGGGGTCTAGCGTCACTTGCAGTAGAACAACAAAGGGGAGCCGGAAAGCGCCCCCCCCCCCCTTTCTGACACTCGGTCAGAGGAAGTCAACGAAATCTGTCCAACAGGACTTCAAATTTCGGCAATTTTTTGGCAAATACCCTTCTAATGCTCTTAACAAAGCCTCAGGCTGATGATTGGAGCTGGATGTACACTTACAGTCCAGAAAAAGACGTTTTTGTAGACCCGAGTGACGGGAGCTACAAAAAGTACGTGTGGTCGGTAGCGCGCCACCTAGCGAAGCATATACAGTAACATTTCCTTCTTAACTTTTACAGATGCAAGCTGTGTGAAGAAATGCGCCAGCTTCCTCATGACTTTTGTTGTCATCGACAAAATGAAGGAAGACACGTGTGGTCGATTTCACCCCCTCATATTACCAACAACAACAACTGCATGCAACTTTGTGTTATCAAACAATTAATTTACAAATAATCTTGTCCTAGCAAACGGTGTGAATAAAGGTGTAACCTTCCTAACGTAGGTCTAATATGTAGACAATCGCATGCATGTATTATTTAAAATGATTGTTGAACAATTTTGATGGTTTCCCTTTCTTACCTGTTGTATCAATTATGATCCACTGAACGCCAGTCAAATACAAGCTTTAAACAGTAGTGCCTACAGGGCAACATTGAGCAAATGTGTGGAAAATTCCACTTTCCGCATATACATGTTAAATGAGTTCAATGACTTGTGTATATTCAGTATTGACCTGTTACACCCTAGACTGTGCAACGTCAAAAAGTTGTGCTTGCTATATATTGTACTTACAGACAATTTTACAATGAAAATTATAATATCATTCAAAACTTTATTATCATATTTATGCATGTATCATGTTAGTCACTGGAATTAAACTCTATTCAATGTGGTTGTATCTCATCTAACGATAACATTATATATATATCCTAAATTATAAACAGCTTGGTCGCAAATAATAGCATGCACGAATAAATTAAACATGTCGCCAAGAAGTGGCGATATTTGATTATGGTCAACGGCGTTGTTTGCGGTTGTATTTCCTAAATCTAATTATGTTCATAACTGTCTTTCACTGCGATTGAGACTTATTGATTACTATTTCTGATATTTACATCTATAGAAAAGGACTGAGGGTTGGATTTTGTGTGCAGCAGTAGAATGGTACCGTCCATTGTAAGACAACACCTGTTTGTTGTATTACGGAAGAGGCAGTGCAATATTTGTTTATACTTTTCGGCTAAGGTGCTTCTTTTGAAAATGGTCTGTAACCACGAGGCACAATGGGGGCCTCCATAGGGGTAAAGAAAGATGAAAACATAAAAAGGTTGGAACCAAATGGCCGAGATTCTGCGAGCCACTCAGAACCTTGTTTTGAGACAAGGATTATCTTCTATTCAGTAAGGATTACATCGGATTAGGGATGAACCAATACAGACAGTTCTTTTCGTTTTACTCAGTCCTGTTGCGTGTTATGTATAAAGCCGTTACAAGCAATGGCGGAAAGAAAGATATTTCAATGGAACAAATCTATGACGGGCTTGAATTGTATGACTGGGATGCCACCCCCGCAGTTGTTAGTGGTTTGTCCCCTAATGTGATGACTATTGGGTTACCTGACACCTGAAGATGACCTGTGACGCATGAGAACCCGCCATTGTTGAAAACATGGACACATCAAGAAACTAGCATTTCAGTCCGCCCACTTTTCTCACTAAAACTTCTCCGTTAGCTTTTGTACAGCCTCGCAAGGTTTTTTTGGACACAAGGTTGAGAATTTGGTTAGGATTAATGAAAAGTTTGTTTTGTTGTTGAGACAATTTAGGCCCTGTAGGCGGGCGGGCGCAGTCGTCCTTGCTCAACCACATTCCAAAGCCTTCCACGGTTCAGTACCCACAGGTAAGAAGGCGCACATTTGGCACGCAGGATTCGTACCTGACTGTGGCGTTACCAAGATACTGACCAACAACCACCACATTCCATGTACTACATGGATGGAGAACTTGAACTTTCGTGCAATTAGCTGTATCGTTACTGCCAAGAAAGTTATGGGACAGCCACTGCCACTGTTTCATAAACGTTAACTATAAATACTGTTTCTTTTTTTCTGTAACACATCTTGACCTGGAAAAAATGGTGTTGGAAATACACCTGCACGAAAAGCACTCTAAACGTTTTTTTTCTCCACATGTGTCCTTCTTCGCCTGGTTACACAAAAGAAATCCGTGTGTTTATACAAAACATTCTCCGTGTAAATGAATTCAAATCGCCCGGAGGCATTGGCGCGGCGAGGTCATTCATAGTACAAACCAGCCACCCCCTTTAGATTTACATACTGGATCACCCCCTCAGCAGATTAAGCGTTCGTACCTGGGGAGACTACTTCGCACAACAGTCTGTGGATTTTCAAACCTCAGGTACGTACAAACGGCTGTTTTCTGGTCCAAACTACGTACGTATGGCTTGTGTGTTGTTTTCTAGAGGCGAACTGGCTAAGTGGAATGGTCCTAAACGATGTTTTGGTGGCTGCACACCTGTAGGAAGGAACAATAGTAGTACCTACTGCTGTTTATCAACCGTCAGTGTCCCGCCTTACGGGGTAGCATGTTGTCTAACGATTCTCGTGTATCTCTAGTCTGTTTAAGAATCACGTCTTGTGTATAAGTTTCAAATTTGAACATGTAGACACGCCATGTGAGGCGTTGACGATTGGGGGAGGGCAGTGGTTTTCTACCTGCGTCGTTTGATTTCCAGATGATCTGTTGTTTTTCCCCCAGAGCGATATAATCTGGGCGGAAACTTCCTGAGGGATCTATGTACACACAGAGTTGTATTATGCCTAATCTCTGGCCATCTTTGCAAACAAAACAAGGATATATTTTTCTTCCCATCCTTAAATTTGGAGTATCTATGACCGATGGTTGATTTTGAAGACATTTGGTATGACGGTTTGCCTTGCGTGTGTGTTCTTGGGAACTCATGAATAAAACATGAGTAATTGTGCACAGTACCTGGCCGTGGAAGGGGAGGATCATTAGATATGGCAGAATGCTAGGGCAGCGGAGTTCTTTTGACAAAGCATGAACTTTTAGTGAAGAAAATTACGTCTAGTTGACGTACTCTCGTATTACTATCAATAGTCCAAGTAATTTCACTGCTCTCGCGTAGTGTGTCGAAGTACCTCGACTTTTGTCGAAGTACCTCGACTTTTGTCGACCGTTTATATACGTTTGCCCCTAGGGGATAGATAGTTGACAGTCTGACTCATAACTGGTATCAGATAAACAAGGTCTTTTTAAGTCATTGGAAAAAGCAAGAAAACGCCTCCACACAATTCTAATGTCAACCTGTACAACTGCATATTGACCTCACCTTACTAAAATAGGTTATATCAGGGCACCTTTTGTTGTTGTTATTGTATCGATCTGACGGTTCGAGTACGTATAAAGATGGCTGAACACAGTATGCAGAGGACTCTGTTTCTTTGTAACTCAAGCAGTACAATTAGGGCTATACCTAGCCCGTACCTGAATTGTTATTTTCAATGTTTGTGATTTGGTGGTGAAGCCTTTTGTTTTGGGAGAGTGGAGGGTGGCAGGAACGTAGAAACGATCAACTAACTTTTCAGAATATACTGGAAATTAGTGAAAAGAAAAACAGATATACTGTCATTACTATAGGATCGTGGTGGTTAATCACAAAGATGAAGAATGTCCCTTTCTTTTTTGTTAACCAAAACATGGTGTCTGCTCTCTCACCCACCTGTTTACATTTCTTTTCAGTATCTAGAGCTGTCGCTAGGAGGCGCTGTCGATCATGGAAGGCCGAACGATGTGCTGCGGCCTGTTCAGTCTCCGGACTGGGGCATTCTGGGTCGCGATTGTCTACACGGTAAAGAACTGTACATGTTTCAAGTATATAAGCTTTTCTTTGCTTTAATTGTATACACTTCAGGGTTCTCACCAGGATTTTTTCACAGCGTAGGGGTCAGGTACAGAAGGGCAACTTCTATGGCGCAAGTTGCACATTGAGTCTCAAAAACATGACCAAAACAGGGTGTCTGGTATTCTCTCAAAAAAAATTTAATTCATAACCCCCTAAAACACTATTTCTTGCTTATTGAGGGGCAGATTTTGTAACGTTAATGTTTTCCCTTTGTTATAGCTTCATTCTAAAGTTATATTTTCATTTTTTTTGAAAGATTTTTGAAGATTCTCCCTCCAAAAATACCCCTACGCTGATTGAAAGACAGTGTAGGGGGCTAAATCACAGCGTAGGGGGGCCCCTGCGCTTAAATAGCCTATAGTGAGAACTATACACTTTGTTCATATCAGAATCATTCGGTCTACACAGATTAATACATTATCCGTGTCGCAAATTTCTCATCCTAAAAGAAAGACAAGTGTAGCGATCGAAGTTATGGTTACTGGCTGCTGTTCTTCTTGTTGTTGTTAACTCACAGTAACTTCATTTTTACTCAGACCCTGACGCTCCTGAATCTGGCTTACTGGGTGACTTACTTAGCTCATCTTGGAGGTAAGAATTTAACTTGCCTATGTCCATGTATTTGTCCCGTCCCAATAGAAAGAACACTGAAACGCTAAAAAAATATGTCATCACAATACTAGTACACGATCATGAATAATGTTATCTTTCGTTGTAAGGTGAATACATAAAGTTCTATCACTCTTAGCTAGTGTGATACTGATGAACATTGTTTTGTACTTGACTCTCACTACGATATGATCTCTTCCCTCCCTCCCCAGCTGACGGAATGAGCGGTGTTGGGGTGGCGTTCACCATTCTCGGCACCATCTTCTGTTTGCTGTTACTCATTGGACTGTGTACGGTAAGTAACCTGTTATATATCAACAACAATTCACGCACACACTACTGCACAAATCCATTCTTTATTCACACCTTAAATCATACGTGAAGGTTGCGTTTCTTCACTAGCTCGCATGTGCCTTTACGCAAGCTTTAAGGTGTGCTTAAAGATAGGACTTCGTGCAGTGCACCCAAGCACTCACCCATGGTCAGAATCTTTAACCTGGATCGAATAGGCATTTAGTATGTAACTCTTCTCGCTACTCAGGCTCACACAGTCACACACTAAATGTGTACCTATTTCGAAAATACGTCGTAGTATCGTCGAAAGACGTTATTTCTCATAGAAGATATCCCCGCAATGGATACTCTCCAAGCAGAGGTTGGTGGAGAATATTGTGACCTTTCAGAAAACTGGGCATATGATAGAAAGGTCACAATCTTCTCCACCAACCTCTGCTTGGAGAGTAGCATTGGAGGCGTCACCGGGTCCAGGCCTGAACCGAATCGTACGAATGGTACTAGCAGTACCACTCCTAGCTTAGAAGTGAATATCTAGTTTGATAAACACCCGCATCGTCTATGTCTTCTTCCCCTACAGTATAAGGCAGGGTTGTGCACGGCATGGGTTGGCGTGTCTGCCGTCTACCTCCTGGCTGACTTCGTGGTCTCCATTTTGCTGACGTACTTCGTGGTCTGGTGGCCGTTTTGGTATGAGGTAAGGGCGTTTTCTTTACGTATCTGTTGTTTTTCTTTTTTATATGTCTAAAAGACAATCTTCGAGATAATTGTGCAATTTTATGACATTTTTCAGTCAGAATTTAACTTTACAGTGAGTATAATTACTGTTCAAATTCCCCTCCCCCTACGGAAAATAATGTGTGCATTAAATATAGAACTTGAAAAGTGTTTTAATACATGTATGTAAGAAGAGTCTACAATTCAGCCTCAAGGCTGCCCTGACTTTCAAACATGTGTATGGAATGAATGAATGAATGAATGAATGAATGAATGAATAGTTATTTATTAATAGGTACTTCCCCAAGAGAAACGCTAAGTGAAATATAACTAGCTCTGCTGTTTAGTCGGTTTTCGATGAGATTATGTAAGAGATGAGTCTTGTCCAAGTAAGACTTCCATGTCCAGTGTAGGTACTCCTGCGAGAGAATGCTCAGTGAAACATTACTAGCTCTGTTGTTTGGCCAGTTTTTCGATGAGATTATGTAAGATACGAGTCTTGTCCAAGTAAGACTTCCACGTCCAGTGTAGGTACTCCTGCGAGAGAAGCGCTCAGTGAAATATAACTAGCTCTGTTGTTTGGTCAGGTTTCGATAAGATTATGTTAGCTTTTAGTCTTGTCATTTGTTATATGAAAGAAGATGTCTCGTATATAGCTGTGTTTATAACTGTATGTATATGCATGTATTTTATATATTTTATGCTCTCCCAAGATGGAGGAATAAAGAATGGAAAGGAAATGAATGAATGAACCAGTCTACCACTATATCAGTAAAGGGCTCGTATGCACATAATGACGCTATGGATATTCGATCTGAGAAGGGAAACAATGTATTTTTAAAAACTCGTTCATTTAACTTTTCAGAAAGGAATCGAGCAGGTGTTCCCCGGCCCGATAGACGGCCTGCAGCGCTGGATGTACCTGTGTCCCAAATGGCTCATCCTGTTTCTCTCCGTCGTCTTCCTGGTAAGTGTCGCTAATGCCTGCGTCACATTGTCGACGAGCTTCGGTCGTATTTGTTGATCGCCGAAAGGTAGATCGACCGAGGATCGCGCGTATTTGTGGCTTGAAAATCGTCCCGTCACATGGAGCGAGGCTCGGGCGATCTATGACCTCAAAAATCGGGCGACTAGTCGCTGATGTTAAGAACACGTTTCTCGTGTCAGCGAGCTTCGGCCGACTCCTAAAAATCACCGGCGATCCCTAAATTCGCGCAATGCTCGACGAAACATCGGGCGTACTACTGTCGTAAATGTCGTTTAGAGCTCGCCGACTCGTCGGCCGATCGATTTTCGCACAAAGTGACGGCCCCTTAACAGACTAGTGTCTCCTAACTTGTTGACAACCTTTTACGTTATGTATGTATATATGTATGCAAGCAAGCAGTAAAAGATGCACCATCATTGATTTTAAAGCTTTAGAACGATACAAAAAGTCAATTTTCTGGTCATTTCTTTACAAAGTAAGTTGAATCAACCCTACTCCATTGCAAATAAGTGTCATTAAGGAAGTGGAGGTTCCAAAATTGTACACTGTACAAGTGTGTTTAAAAGCTGGAAACACAGCTGTCAGCCATGTTTGTTTACATTCTGGTAGTTTGTGGTGGTGCCACAAAATGTGTGCGCCTCGCGTGGGCTGTTTTAAGGCCAACCATACGTGACAGAAATGTGAGATAATTGTACAAATATGTTGAAAAGTGGAAGTAAATGACAATCACATAAAGATTTTTCTCAAGATCTTTCAATTTTCGGTGCAAAAATGTTACATAATGCCCCTTTAATTCATCAATACGTGATGCACAATGTACCTTACCGGATAAATCTATCAAACCTAATCTATGCTTTACAGATCTATGGTGCAATTGTGATCACATCTCACGGCAAGGAGATGAACACGAAGTCGTACAAGCCTGGGGGTAGTTCACGTGCATGAGGGGGAGGTGAGTACCGAGGGGGCGATTCATTTGTACGGGAAGGGAGGGGGTAAGCTAAAGGCATAAGATACTGTGAAGAAACAAGGTAAGACGTACTTTTACTGAATCGCATTCCTGGACTTCAGACTTTTATGAATTTAGATGTTTCGAGAAGTGTTATTTTTTTAGTCACTGGTGGTATAAGAGGAATTATGTCAACATGTTTGAATGTTACAGGAATGTGTCATTTAGTACATCACAAATTCCCAACTATAGCGTTTTTTCTTTGGACTGACAGATCTTTTATTTTTATTTTTGTTTCAGTCCTGACAACAGACAGCACATACCAACCTAACACGTATGGAAATAGCATGGTTTAAACTGCAACAGTGATCAACCTTATCCTTACTAACATACAAATGTACTGGTAACAATTAGGTGTGTTGATGCACCCTTGGGTACAAAAACGACCAAAGTGATATCAAACTTGTGAAGTCACAAGTATCGCCATAAACATGCGATTCTGGATTCCACCTTTCTTAAGGAAACATGGAGCATTTGAAACAGAAAAAGCATACTGTATCCCATTTCCAAAATGTGTCAGCATCGTGGTTCAAAGTTCAGTAGTTTTTGTCTGAATACCTGATTTACAAAGATCTATTTTCAAACATCCATAACAATTGAAAGTCGTAACAACTGTACATATTGAAGAGCTTAGTCATAAAGATAAAATGTATTGCAAATTCTGCGATACTAATTTTCCTAGCATTTACTTTTTTGCATATTTTGAACATTATTACTTTCATACTTTTGTACATGTCTTGTCAGTTTCTATTCGGACTAGATATGCTTTAGAGAGTATTTGTATACGTATTGAGGTTGTATCAATTAGCATTTCTATTATATTATCTAGATTTTAGATCTGTAGTGTGTTTGAAGCATACTTATTTCTTTATATTCTTTTAGTTGAAAACTATTTGGTGATCAAAATATTACGTTTCGAAAGAAATAAATCATAACCGTGTAAAAATCAATATGCGTGTCGGTGAATTCTCAATTTTTACGAACTATTTTTTTCACAGTTCGTTTAAAGCATTTAGATATATAGAATATATGTTATGAAACTTTAACGATGACGTCAGTGCTCTCGTTCCCAAGTCTGTCCACGGCTCTCAGCAGGTACCTGCCGGCTTCGACGCTTACAGAAGTTGTGTTGTAGCCGAGGACTCGCACTACAGACAAAAAATACATTCTATTTGAAATCAAGCCTTCACACTGGTACAGTAGGGGCATCGTCACTAGATAGCTTTAAACAATGTCTAGAGTTAGACGTTCAAAGGTTAGGTGTAACAGCTCGTTCGGTGTAATGTAGCCAGCTGCCGCCGCGCCGCGTGCCTGCGAAGCTGGTGTGTTACGCCGAAGGGCGGTTATAACGGCTATACAGATACAGATACAATCACACGCTGTGTCTGAATAGTTTTCGCTATCCCTTTGAAATGGTGGAAATCAAACGATTTCGGCAAAGCCGATTCGGTGCAAAAGTTCCCACGAGGAAACGACACTTTAATGCAATATTTGTACAAAGAAAAAGACAAGAGACTGACTATCTAACTGGAACTCAGAAATACTCCAGTCCAAAAAAAGTAGCTTAATCAGAGTTGATGTCTTTGAATTTAGAAAACAGCCAAACAATAATAGTTACAGGAAATTTCTTTCAAACAGTGACATGGTGAAGGGTAAGGATACTAACCGGGGGGTAGGGCCCAGCAGACTGATGCAAGTCTCGGGCCTAGTCTCGCGCTCTCGCGAGATTAGGCCACTCCGTGAACAAGATGGACTGATAGCCATCGAAAATGTGGAGGTTAGTATCCTTACCCTTCAACATGTCACTGTTTGAAAGACATTTCCAGTAACTGTATCTATACGTGACAAATGAATCTCTTCAAGCCAAACAGTAGTGCTACAATAGTTTTTCCCCTACCTAATCCCCATGTGTTTTCCTGATCCCGTCGATAGAGCGCCCAGGCTCGCACCACTCCGGACGGGTCCCAGCTCCACGTTATTTCTCCCACGCCTGCCTGTTCATGAAATCACAATAGAACTTTATTTCACGACAATCGTGCCCGGTACAATGTATGGCAACAACTATTGAACATATGAGTTGATAATATATAACGTTAAGTATATGTATGTACTTGACAAATGCAATTCAGATTGAGCTAATAATTCTCAATCTGCCCCTGACAAACACTTAATCCTTTTGCACCATGAGAGTCAATTAACAAATATAAGAGATAAAGTGAGGGTTTGTGTAACGAGTACCTTCACACCAGTAGGAGGGTCTGGAGAACGAGTGTCCAGCCATGTCATGACTGGGGGAATGGCAGGTCGGCTGTACACCTCAGATTTAAAGATATCAGCCACTCCTGGAAAAACCGAAGTATGTTTAGAAATGTTAAGAAACCGTTTACCAATTAGTAAAACGACAAGACATCTTTCAGAAACAAAACATTTCAAAGCACGCGACTACATGAAAGCTGGGGTTGGCATGTTGCGGCCATGCCTGTCCTTGGTGCTGAGGACGTTTCACACTACATTGTTATACTGTACACTCTGTGCAGCGATACTAGTAAGACAGCCGTCGCCAAATTTGTAATGGTAGCAAAAAAAACACAGTTTGACACACACCATAGTCGTACATGAAAGTAATGATAGTAAAGCAGCAAAAGAAATGGGAAAGCAAAACAATTCTACTGCAAAGGAAGAGGGCACAAACCTGATATGTTGTCCCTGAATGGCTTCATGCTGAACATGATGTTTCCTAACGACAGCCGATCCGCGCGGTCTCGCGAGATTTTAACCTGGTTCACGAGTTCTGACACCGGCCAACCAGATGTGAAGATTCTGCTGAGGTAATTTCCGGTGTAGACGTGACGTTGCAAGGGATTCTGGTCCAGCCACCAATCCAACAGGGCGGGGTAGCTCTGCTGTGGGGGGTCTATCATCCAGTAGAGCTGAGGAGCGAGGTAGTCGACCCACCCCTGTTCCAGCCACAACTTGGGATCGGCGAACAAGTTGTCATACTGGCTAAAGCCTACAGGTATGGATAACATAGGCAAGTTGATGAATCTGTGCCATAAATGTATCACTATACACTGCATCCTTCATCAGTCAAGCTCTGCTCTGAACAAATGAATAAGTGGAAGAAGAAACGCTATTTGAATTTCGGGTCACTTCATATTCAAATGACATGCTTGTCAAAAATTGTAAGAATGGGGATGACCCATGCCCCTGTACCCCGTTGGTTAGTCTTTAAAACGTTCAATCTATGCTGAGGTCAAATTTCTAAACCGGGGCCCGGTCGGGCAGCCTTATGGAACGAAAAGTATGACATAAAAGGCAACAAAGCACAATGCAAAAAAGTTGATAAAATTAATATATGTCTTGATATAGATTGTTGATTTTTCGTTAATCGAAGCAGCCCGGTCGGGCCCCGGTTCGGAAATGTGGCTTCAGCATTAAAGTGGGGTTGCCATAAGCAACACAAGTACCTTGGATCCCCTCTGGATGTCCGGGTTTCCAAATGCCGAATGGTGCGATGCCAAACGTGACATACGGTTTTTCCGCATGGATACCCTCATAGAGCCGCTTCAGTAGTTTGTTGACGTTGTCTCGTCTCCAGTCAGACTTGGACATGGTCCCTCCTGTAGACTGGAGAGTGACAGTGCGTTAGTGGATTTCTTTTGCTGATTCTTCTACACGGAATCTAAAGGTCCTGGGTTCAAATCCCGGTCAAGCTACACTGTTGTGTCCTTGGGAAAGGCACTTTACACCTATTTCCTGGCTCGACTCAGGTGTAAATGAGTACCTAGCTTTAGTTAGTAGACCCTCTCGGATGGGAAATATATAAAAAGAATATGCCTGCCAATGCAAAATAGTGATATGCAATGTTCCGATTACTAACACTATATATTGATATAGATGTACAACACATTAGAGATTCTATCAATTCTCCCAACTTCGCTTTATAATATGATTGGAGAGATTTCTACACACACTGACAACAAATTCAGTCATCATCTGTAGATATAAGAAAGTACAAAAAAAGCAACAGTACAACTCATATCACAAAAAAGGCCAATCTAGTCGTTTTACTTGGCTGTGAAGTGTAATGATTATACTACTTGGCGAACTATGCCTGAGGTAGGCTGGCTACATCCAACAATACCTGATAAGCTTGGAACGTGGCGTTGTCAGGGAAGTCCACACCCCCGGCAGGGTAGGGATAGAAGTAGTCGTCAAAGTGGATGCCGTCTACGTCATAACGTCTGACGACGTCAAGGATGACGTCATAAGTGTGATTCTGGACGACCGTTGCTCCAGGGTCCATCCAGATGTACCCGTCATACACGTAGGCGTACTGCGGGAACCGGCGGGCCATGTTCGTCACGGTTAGGTTGTAGTTCGCTGATTTGTGACGAGCCCTTCAAGTTTGAAGACAGAAATGTAAAGACCATAATCAGCAAGAGGCAGTTATGATAAGGGCTGTGTCCACGTTATGACTGTAAAAATCCACAATTTTCAGTAGTATTTAGATTCAGAATTTATCTTTTTCGTCAATTTGCCTTTGAAGATTTATTGTGTGTGTTGAAAGAGTGGCACATGTGGTTTTAAAGTGCAAGAAATGTGTTTTAAAATCGCTGTCTTTACGAATATTTCTGTATCTTACCGATAGGGATTGAGCCACGCATGGAGTTGTATGCCTCTCTTATGGCACTCCGTTGTAACAAACTGCAGCGGATCGTAGTACGGTGATGGGGGAGCCCCCTGGCGACCTGTAAGATAATAGCTCCACGGCTCCAACTGGGAGTCGTAGAATGCGTCTCCCGTCGGCCGAATCTAGAAACAGTTTTTATGAAACGATATTTTTACTGGTTCAACCAAAACAACTTACATGGTAAGGATTCACTTATGATGTCTCGTCGATTTACCGTTTTTAAAAGACTTATTGAAATATTTCATTATGCTATACGTCAAGGCCGGCATTTCATAACTTCAACAGGTGAATATACCAACTACTAAGTATCAAATACCAGCTCAGAAAAGAACAAGAAATAGTCATGCCTTCAAGTACCAAGTATTGAGGTGTTCAAACACTCGTTTCTTCAAAGAACTATATATATCGTAGAGTGAAACTCGCTGCCACCAAGTACAGAAGGGGCATCATCACTAGATATCTTCAAACAATGTTTAGAGTTAGATGTGCAAAGGCTAGATGTAACAGCTCGTTCGGTGTAATGTAACCATCTGCCGCCGCGCCGCGTGCCTGCGAAGCTGGTGTGTTACGCCGAGGCGCGGTTATACCGGCTATACAGATACAGATACAGTTTCCTAACATTTTAACGCACCTGTAAGACCATGGCGTTCAAATTCACTTCCACCATGCGATCCAAGATGGCGATGAGTTCGTCCTTCTGTTGTTGTGATGAAAGGGACATACTGGACGGCCAGTCTATGTTCTCCACTGTCGCCACCCAGACTCCACGAAACTCTCGGGAGTGGGGGTCCACCACGCGTTGATTTGTGTACCCACCATCTGTTGGGAAAATTGATCAAATCCTCTAAATTTCGACAAGCTGACATTTTTTTTTATATATTAAATGTGCTGTGGTGAGCAATACCCACCAGATTGTGCATACATGTAAGAAACAATCTAGTGGGCAATCAATGGCTCACAGCTGCCAAGTGTTCACCGTTTCAATGAAGGAGGTGTCGGTGAACTCTCACTTTGAAGGACTGCAGGCCGTTGTTGTTGATGGTACCCACAACGGTGTCTGGGAGTTGGTTCCAGATCTGAACTCCAGTGTGGATGAAGGTCCGGCCGGTGGAACTAGTTCTAGATACCGGTTGTGCAAGTGCATGGGATGGCATAGCAAGGCTAGTTCTGGTTGTACGTCTGAGGGTGTACGGCTTAGGGAGCATTGTCTGACAAATGCAGAATGCTTTCCTCGCCATCTTTGTCCCAGCTTCATATTTATTCAAAATGAGACACCTTCGTTTTCTGTGTAAGACTATTCTGACCCAGTATTTGGGACAAATAGACAAACATTTGACATTTGATTTCAAGTTAAACACATTTGTACAATGCCCCGAACTTTAAACAAGGCTAACAGGACAAGGCCGAAGTTTGAAAGGCCCCGACAAGTCCTTTCTGGCGCCCTTCATATCGTTATCTTAGCATTATCAAGTCAACATGTTACTGTCAAAGTTCAACAAAGACTGCAAATATTGACGACAACCACTGATAATGCCTGTCGTGAACATAGAAAACTTGTAAATTTACAATTTAACCTGAATCCACCACATTGAAAGCCGTGAGAGGGGGTCTTCATGTGTTGATACTGCCTTAGCGACGCCTTTTTTGTTAAAACATGCATGGAATCAAGTAATTTCCTCCATACTTGAGGTTTTTCAATGTTTTTCGTGCAGGTTTCGCATAGAATCACTTCACAAAGCTTCAGGAGGGTGGGGGCCGGGGAGGGTGAAAGCTAAATGATTCAGGCAAATATTCACATGTAGAATGACTTACCCGTAACAAACACCACAGTCACGACAAGTACCGTGGACGCCAGCAGTCCCATGGCGGCTCCTAGCACCATGTACCGCCGGTTGAGCTGTGTATGGTGTACATGTTCCGTCGGCGACTCCACTGCGTCCATACCGTACAGTAAGTTAGAAGTCTCGCCAAGGAAACTACCAGAAAACTAGGTTATTATCAGATTTTGTTTGCAACAGTGAATCACGATATGTGCCGGGCAACACTGCATGCTATAGGGGCACCTGTTGGAGTCACGTGATGTGACCTGGGTAGTTTGACATTTGAACGTACGGTTAAAGATAGTGAGGGCGGGAGACAAGCATGCCGGCCGGCTACGTTTGTCAACAACATTCTTAGGTATCCTGGTAGGACGAGAGCGTGAGGACCTACTCTCCAAGCAGTGGTTTGGGTTTTAGCTTATGTTTGGCGTGTTTTTAGGCTTTTTCATCGGGCTGGTATCTTTTTTTTTTACGGCGTAAAAAAATATACCAGTGCAAAAAAGAAAGCCCGATAAAAAAAGCCTAACAACACGCCAAAAATAAGCCAACATCCAAAACTCTGCTTGGAGAGTAGTGAGGACCGGTGCAGCACTAACTGCCTCGAGCTCGGAACATGTCTGCTGGGCTTTAATAGATAAAGACAAGGCCGCCAACGTAGCGTTACAAAGCAAACAGTTAAAGCATTTTACTTAGCACACGTGTACATGTACAGTAACAGTTCGTTAGATTTTAATGTTCATCCTTTATGAAAAAAAAATCTTAGATAAAATCTTGAAGCAAAATGTCTCGACGACATATAACAATATTCAACAGTGTAGAACCACCACTTTATCACACCTAGCTGTTTCATGTTTTGTATTTGTCATAAAAATCATACAAAATATAAGTTTTGTAGGAGGATTCCGAGAAATATTACACCCCGACCACTTGATATCTTATTTGAAAGCCAAAAGCAAACAAAGTCCCAAGGTCCTATTTACCGCTAACATCTGAGTGATTTAGTATGTTTGGATTCCATTTGCGTAATATGGGTCTAATATGTTTTTAATAATTTCAGTAATACGTTCTTCGTATCAGATGCCCTACATTGCTCCGTATCACAATTTGGCACTTTTATGAAATAAAAACAATACACAAGGAACTGAGATAGAACGCTAAGAATATGTTTATTTCTTACTATGAGGATCTGATCTCAAAACTTCTCAATCTAAAGATGATGCGGCGATAAGACTCGTTCATGGGATATCCACGGTGACGTCAGTACTCTCGTTCCCAACCCTGTCCACCGCCTTCAGTATGTAAGACCCGGGATCCACAGTGGTAGTCGTGGTGTCCGCACCCAGCACTTTAACTGAAAAAAAAACGATAACCACCACGACGCACATTAAACGAAGCACCTGAGACAGAACACGAACAAATAAAATGAAACA
Source organism: Branchiostoma floridae x Branchiostoma japonicum (assembly GCA_013266295.2). Lineage (NCBI taxonomy): Eukaryota > Metazoa > Chordata > Leptocardii > Amphioxiformes > Branchiostomatidae > Branchiostoma > Branchiostoma floridae x Branchiostoma japonicum. The sequence goes on from CM023832.1 coordinate 10,333,021, forward strand.
CAACATAATCTTAACATAATCTACATAAACTACTCATACAGACCCATCACAGAAAATTGTTTTGTGATATGATAGAAAAGTGGGCCGTTTTTCTGTATTTCTGCAATTTTTATAATCTTGATGGAGTCTGTAAATTTCGGGACCGAAAACATGTGGACGCTGGACGCGTTGGGCAAGTGGACGCTATAGGCAGGGTTCTTAATGCTTGGGTCAATGGGAAAAATCCAAGGGACCAACAAAAAGTGGTAACAATGGTCAAGTAGTCTGTCTCTAAGCGGGGGTGGTGGCTATATATATTACAAGTACTCTAAGGTACTCTCTACCCACCCATGGTCAGACGCCCGTCTCTCTCTCGGCGGTACAGGGTCCAGGCCCGCACGTCACCAGTCGCGTCTCCGGACCACGTGATGGCGTTAGACGCCACCTACGTAAACACAAAACGCCATTAGTACTGCCCTATCGTTTGGACTGAGACAAAGTGCAAGACACTAGCTTAGTCTCACCGGACTATTTCACTTGCAGGAAAGAAACAAGAAATCTGTGATTCCAAACCTTTGGTTATTCCATCATGTAGCGCATGATGATCACAACGAATAAAAAAAAACAATCTGCATCATCCGGACCCCAATAACTAATCATATACCGAAAATCAAAGAAATCCGTCAAACCTACCGTAAGTTACAGCTGTGAACACACAAACATGACCGACAACAGAACCCTTCGGCGGAAGGAGATATATCCTTCCCCGAGGTAATAACAGTAACCCATAGATGATGACGATGGCAAATCATACGTATACATCCCCTTTGGCTAATTTCCAAGACTGATGGAGACTAAAGACACTTCAAAAAACAAATATCACTTACAAGTTTTCGACAAAATGTAAGCAAGTGGTTGCTATGCTATACCTGAACGCCAGAGGGCGCTTTTGGCGCGCGCGTGCCCAACCAAGGCATTGCAGGGGTGAGAACGGGACTGGTGTACACCTGAGTCTTGAAGGCGTCCACAACACCTAGGAAATAAAAATATAAGAGCTTAGAATCTCTGAGAATTAGTAGATATGTCGTAGTATGAAAGCTAAAAAGAAGATATACTGAGTTGTAGTATATCTGTCCTTGGTACTGAAAAGCTATCACTTGCTTTAGCGAGAAGAAAATGTCGGTACCAAAAAAGGCCGCACATTTCTCTTTTTTTCTGGAATTTAGCTATTACATACCTTACCCATCCCAAAACCCTCCCCACTCTCTTGTTGCTAAAACAATCACTTTATTTGTAAAGCTCCTTTGCTATCTACGTTTCTCATCAAACCTCTTTCCAATGAAGTTTGTTGGCAAGCTCTTACCTGCGCTGTTGTCTCTGAATGGCTTCATGCTGAACATGATGTTTCCTAACGACAGCCGATCCGCGCGGTCTCGCGAGAGTCCAACCTGGTTCACGAGTTCTGACACCGGCCAACCATCGGTCAGGATCCTGCTGAGGTAATTTCCGGTGTAGACGTGACGTTGCAAGGGATTCTGGTCCAGCCACCAGTCCAGCAGGGCAGGGTAGCTCTGCTGTGGAGGGTCTATCATCCAGTACAGCTGAGGAGCGAGGTAGTCTACCCACCCCTGCTCCAGCCACAACTTGGGATCGGCGTACAAGCTGTCGTACTGACTAAAGCCTATAGATAGTATAGGAAACCTTGTAAGTCTCTCTTAGGCTACAGCAAGGACAGGTAATACTGTTGAATACAGGGATAAAAGACCTGTTGGTTGTGATTTCATGTTTTGACAAGGTTTATGATCTATACATTTGAAAATGTAGGAATGTTTTTTTTTCTCGCCTTGTTTTTTTTTTGGCCCTACCGCATTAGATTTGGAGTCTGCGGAGGATGTCATCCATAAAATTTACTTGCTGTGGCCTTATGAATATTCCTAGAATGAAAGCATCGGAACTGTTAAGATGCTATTGTAGGGATCAGAAAGACCACAGAAGAAAGATGTGAGGTATGATCTATATAAGATGTCTTTAGCTTAAGTCTTAAGTTCTAGGTTCTAGTTTAAGGTCTATGTATTTTCTGCAATAGCCCTTACCCACAATCCCTGCGGGGTATCCGGAGCGCCATATCCCGAACGGTGAGATGCCGAACTTGACGTGCGCCTTCTCGGCGTGGATGCCGCCGTACAGCCGGCGGACCAGCCTGTTCACGTTATCACGCCGCCAGTCAGCCTTGGACATGGTCCCTCCGGAGGTCTGGAACAAAGCATCAAATCATCTGATGCGCATCATATATAGTAAACAGCCAAACTTCGTCCCAACACAACAACCCAGTACCTTTTTGGCTGGCAGGAATTTTTGGCTGTTCACAGCTTTCATTATGCCCCTGTCACTCAAATGTTAAAAATTCCGGTTTGGACGGGAAGTTCGGCCATGGTTGGCTGGTGATTGGCTGGTGTTCGAGGCGTGGTTGGCAGTCAAATTTGACTCAAATTTAACTCAAATTCGATTCGTATAGAAAGGTAGGCGTGGCCTAAATCTGGTCAGACTGCTCCCGAACTTCAGCCAACCTTGGTTCTGAATGTGTGACAGGGACTTTAGGCTCAAATGGCCAAGCGCAAAGAAAAACATGTAACCGTTCGGACACGTACTGTCCACAATTCGTAAAAAAATGGGTCAGGAAGTGTATAAAGTAAAACAATTGTTTAAACGAGAGCATTCTGTCAACGTTATAATCCACTAGAAATGCTCTAACACGCCCCTTCATGAGCTAGTCTAACCTGGTAGGCTTGGTACGTGGCCGCGTCAGGGAAGTCCGTCCCACTGACGGGGTAGGGGTAGAAGTAGTCGTCGAACTGAACTCCGTCTACGTCATAGCGGCGCACCACGTCCATGATGACGTCATATGTATGATCTGCCACCTCCTGTGCTCCCGGGTCCATCCAGATGTAGTTCCCGTAGTCATAGGTGTACTGGGGGAAGCGGTTCGCCATGTGGTTGGAGGCGAGTGTGTAGCCGGCTGATTTGCTCTTGGCCCTAAATTGAAGAACATCACAGTACCGTACTACATTATAACCAATTATATATATTAGGCCCTGAATGAGGTCACACACACCGTGAATGAGGAAACTGACAGCCATCTTCGATTGCGAAGGACTACCAAACATTAGGCCCTGAAAAATTTTTGGCATAAAAAGTTTTTAGTGAACGTATTTGATCGCTGGAGTGAGCCACCACTCCACAAGTTCAGAACAGGTATAATAATACAGAATGAATTGTTTTCTTCATTCTATCGTATTTTTTGCTTTCCGAGTACAGGTTTAGGCTTCGGTTTATTTTTTACGCGTTTTTAGGCATTTTTATCGGGCTTTCTTTTTTGCACTGGTATCTTTTTTACGCCAGCAAATGGCGGCAAATAGCAACTGTCTGGCAAATGGATACTGCCTGACCAACAGTCTTTGCAGCCACCAAAAAATCTGCTTGAAGAATATAGTATTTGGCTATTGTGTATTGTATTATATTATATTGTAGTGTAGTGTAGTGTAGTGTAGTGTAGTGTAGTGTAGTGTAGTGTAGTGTAGTGTAGTGTAGTGTAGTGTAGTACATGTATATGTCACTGCAGACTTCTTTCACCCCACCTGTACGGGTTGAACCAGGCATGCAGCTCGATGCCTCTCCTGTGGCTCTCCTCTACCGCGAAGGCCAGCGGGTCATAGTACGGACTCGGAGGCGACCCGTGCCGACCAGACAGGTAATAACTCCACGGCTCCAGTGTAGAGTCGTAGAAAGCGTCACCGGCCGGCCGAACCTGTTAAAACATGCCTCCAAATCTATCTGAGACGTCTCAACTTAGATTACAGATTACATGCATTGAATGCGTTATAAACCTGCGGTTCCTAAGAATATTCCAGTGTCTCTGACGAAATGTAGTGGATGCTACCTGAAACGTCTGACCGTTTCTAAAATCATATCCAGTTGCTTGAGTAACTGTTTTTTTGGCGTATCTTATTACCTGGATGTCTAACCTTCACCGACGCATGCATTGAATAGTTTAACTTTTAGCATTATTTGATTCATGTACATTAGTACATGCATCTAATTTTACAACACTCCAACTCGTTAGAATAGAAAGTTAGGTGCCAAAAACCTACGTGTTTGTACGTTCACCTACAACTAAACCCTAAAGAACATTAAACAAAATTCACACATCTCGACAACAATGTATTGTTTTATAATTGCTTTTACATGTAGTTTTGACTGAGACAATATCGTGCTTTGGCTGTGATTTCAAAACAATGCATTGCTACGATTAGTCGTCACAGATAGCACGTCGGCAGAACGTACTGCGCCTGCGCAAAACCTGGATTTTCGCTGGATTTTTGGTCAACGTTGCATCAGAATTTTGCCTGTTGCAGACCATATCTTTTTCTACACAACATTTGAAAACTACAAACGGGATGTCACCCTTATATACGCGAATTCGACCTTATATGAGACGTTCTACCGAAGTGCTATGCATAATACATTACGGGTTTCGCGCAGGCGCAGTACGTTCTGCCGACGTGCTGTCACAGATAGCTATAGTGTTAAATATCACTCAAATACGGGCTCTAAGATTAAACGTCGCCCAAATACGGTGTCCAACATTCAAGAGATTAATTACCAAGCTTGTCGCTAAACCTAACAAAACTTACCAACTGACTTACAATTTCACGCGGTTCAGATGAGGTTATTACATACCTGAAAGATAAGAGCGTTCAAGTTCAATTCCACCATCCGATCCAAGATGGTGACGAGCTCGGCTTTTTGCTGTTCGGTGGAAAGATGGCGGCTTGAGGGCCAGTCGATGTTGGAGACCGTGGCGACCCAAACTCCGCGGAACTCACGTGAGGGGGAGGGGGTGATGCTAGGGGTGCCGGTTTCTGGGTTTGAATACAGTTAAAGGGGCATCATGTAACATTTTTACACAAAAAATTGAAATATTTTAATTGAAAAAAAATCTTCGTATTATTGTGATTTACTTCCACTTTTCAACATATTTATGCAATTATCTCACATTTCTGACATTTATGGTTGGTGCTAAAACAGCCCACAAGAGGCACACTCAGTTTTTGCTACCACCACAAACTACCAGAATGTAAACAAACATGGCTGACAGCTGTGTTTCCAACTTTTAACCACACTCATAACGCGTCATATTTTGGCACCTCCACTTCCTGAATGACATTTATTTGCAATGGAGTAGAATGGATTCAACTTACAATGACCAGAAAATTTACTTTTTGTATCGTCCTAATGCAGCTTTAAACTAGCTAGCTGTAGTTTTCTTGTGTGAAGCATGATTCAAAATGTTAGGCATACATTTCTAAGATACATCAACTACCATCCTGGACTAGATAATGAAAATACAATCTATAGATTCGGCCTATCAATAAATAAAAGATGACAACTTACCTGTAACAAGAATGATAGTCATCACGAGTGCTCCGGACACAGTAAGGGCTACTATAATTCCCAAGGCTAGGTATCGCCGACTCATAAACTTGGTAAACTTTGGAACAGGCATGGCTCTGGCCTTTAAGTAATTGTGCACTGCAGAGCTTATTACATTAGCAAGTTTCTTCTGAACCTCTAGAAATGTCCTGGGATTTTTAGATCACGAAATCTCAAAGATATAAGGAAAATTCTGTTTGTAAAAACGAGCGACTCATTACGTTGTGCTGTTCAGAAAAACACCAATGGTAGGAACTGTGACAAAAGATATCCGGATCGTGTTGATGTTTGTGGCATTCCTACACGACTGTACATGCCAATAGTTTATCTGGACCTTCCAAGGCTAAGCATCAAGGAAGGACACAATGCAACATTGAATGGTTCAACAACATTCTTTGTCTGAATTACAGAGCACGTTTTATATTGACAGGCCATAGAATATGCATTTACCCCAAGCACAAATATGGAGGTATCACTGCACGAAATTAAAAGTTGGATTCACCAATGGTAGTAAATGCCAGTCAAGTCGGGTAATGTTTACTTTGTACACAGTGCCGGACTTGACAATAGTAGGAAATAAAAGTCAAGTGCGATGATTTCATTTACTACCGTTGTTAATTTAAGTCCAAAATTACGGGTCTTGACTTTCATTTACTACCATTATATTGTATAAAGTCTGGCACTGTTTACAAAGTAAACATTACCCGATGACATTTACAACCAGTGGCAAATCCAACATTTCGTGCAGTGCATGTAAAGCCATGTTTCTTGCCCCTTACCTTGCAGGCAGCACCTACGGTAGGTAGGACCACCACACATGCCACTGACGTATCCACCAGGACAGTAGTTGGTGTCGTGCTTACACAGACCGCCAGCGTACGTACAGGAATCGTCACTGGCCGACCAGTACGCTTCGTTCGCTTGGCCTGGACAAGGAATGAGAAACGGTACAGTATGATAATTCAATGGCAGCATGCGCAGTTTTTTTATGTCGTTATTTCAGTTCTGTCTCTGTCTCATCTCTCTGTCTCTCTACGTCTCTCTCTCTCTGTCTCTCTGTATCTGTCTGTCTGTCTGTCTCTCTCTCTCTCTGTCTCCCTATCTCTCTCTGTCTCTGTATCTGTCTGTCTGTCTGTCCGTCTGTCTGTCTATATCTCTCCCTGTGTCTCTCTGTCTGTCTGTCTGTCTCTCCCCCCTCTCTCTGTCTGTGTGTGTGTGTGTGTGTGTGTCTTCTCTCTCTCTCTCTCTCTCTCTCTCTCTCTCTCTCTCTCTCTCTCTCTCTCTCTCTCTCTCTCTGTGTCTCTCTCCCCGGTTCCCCTGTCCATGTGCTCTACTTTTATTGCCATACTGCGTCAAATAACAAAAATAAGGTAGAGAGAGAACTCAAACAGAAAGTCTTCGATGTGTCTGCAAGTTGAGGTTATCATACAGGATGTATCACAGAAGAGACGCCTCGTCATGTCTACCAATACCTGTCATCGTGAGGCAGTGCGCCAACGCCTTCTGTCTAAACGTTTACGAAGTGCACTACATTAACCGAAACTGCACACAACATATGTTAACTTACATGAGGCGTCGCAGTTGACGCAGCAGCGGCGGTTGGAGTCCCCGTGACAGAGGTGCTGCAGGTAGCCGCCCTTACAGGTGGTGTGGCGGTAGTCGGTACACACCCCATCATGTGCCGTGCACTGGCTGTCCGCTAGATGGCAAACAATATTAATTCGTTAGTTCATCGCTATGCTTGGTGTTGTTTACTAGTAAGAAACTAAGTTGTTTTGTTACGGAAAATTGCTATGGTAAAGGCATATTAATTGTTAACATGCTGATGAGCCATGAAATGCGACAACAGTACCTTCTGCTTCTAAATGTTGCATGATAAGCCATTGCAGATACACGTTTAGACTCAACAGTAACACATTAGTTACGATAATGACATTAACACTGTACGGTTCTACAAACAAGAAGCTTATTCTTCACATTTGGAAACAATATGCTATTCAGATACCTATAGGTGACACATCTAAAACGTTGGTTGTATTCTATTTGAGTTGCCATTCATTACAGAAGACCTGCACATGCATACACGTTTTAGCAGTACATGTACAATGTACATGTAGAAGACACATCATATCTAGGATAACACCTACTCCGATATATATGAACATTGTCATTTCAAGGCAACAAACGATTATATTATGATAATACAAAATTAAAAATGATTTCCTACAGTTATTAATGAAAGAAATATGTTTCCAACTTTTCCATATGTTACATTTCTCTGCAATATACCACAGCAGTGAAAAGAAAAATACTGATAACGTTATACACCTTACCACGTACGGCTGAAATGAACGCCAAGACGAGCAGCAACTTAAACGCCATGGTTCCCATACGTTAGTACCTAGTGGGGAGACGATATGGCGTGATGCATGTACCACATACACTTGTCTATGAGTAATGTGCCACGTATCAAAAGTGTGCTCTGTAAGCGTGACATGGCACAGCAAATAGTGTTACCTTGAGATATTGAGTGTGTTTTGTTTGAGAGCGGTAGCACGGTTCATACAAACATCCTACGGAACAGTCAACACGATATGAGATCACTATTTATATAACAGTTGCCATCAATATTATACATGTACTAGTCGGCAGAGTGTACTGCGCCTGTGCGAAATCCGAAACGTAAAGTGGATAGTACTTTTACAAAACTTTATAAAGAAATGACCAGAAAAAAATCACTTTTTGCATCGTCCTAATGTTACATAATGCAGCTTTAACCGGACTTTGATATGCTAGAGATATCAATGTAGTCTTGTTTCAAGTGTCAAACTTTTCACTGTCCATCTATGGAGCTGTAGTTTGTTTGTTTGTTTGTTTGTTTTTATTTATTTTACCAGGGGGAACATATCGCCTGAGGGCGCTTTTCAATGTGCCCTGGGGGGGGGGGGACCCCAAACAAAAGCACTTACATCAGAATACAACAAAAGTAACAAATAAATTTACGCAAATTACTAATTGATACAAAACCAAAGTAACTTAAATAACATACATGATACATAAAAGCATACTACACTTAAAAATAAACAAACTTAATAATAGTACTAATAAAGCACAGAAAACAAACTAATTAAATATGGCAAATAATGTAAATAATACTGATAAAGGAACGGAATTTGCATATCAATGTTAATGAACAAATAGTCCCAGGCAGTACAAAACGTTACGTAGATGTAGTTTTGGTTCTGGTAGCTATAGGATAAGATATTCTCACCATGCAACTTGCGAAACCGGCTGGACCGGTCCAGGTGTTAGCTAGGCTTGTCTGTCATCCTCAGACTGGAGTAAGATACTGTAACAAAAAACGCAACATGGCGGAAGGAACCATCGCTTCTCTTGCACAGACGCTCGGCACATCAGAGGCATCACTGCGATTCATTACTTCCCATGCTCTGAGTGAGTTGATTAGTTGTTTGTTTGTTTTTCGACATTTTCTAGGCACGATACATGCCAACTTCCGTAGTTCTTGTCATGCTCTAAGACAATTCATTACTGCAAGGAATTGCTGCCCTCTTCTTGAGGGAAGCTCATCATGTTGCTCATCATTTGAATCCTAGTAAATGGTTGCCTGAAGTTTCCATTAACCACAAAACAGTACTAGTTGAAATTGCATCATTTGAAACTCTTCTGAAGTTGTGTTTTGTAATCTATACAGTCTATACTGTATCCTAGCGACAGCCAAGAAAAGTGCACCCTCTTATGGCTCGATACTTTTGTTTAGACACAAATAACCAACCGGACCAGTTTTGACAAGTGTGATGTCACAGAGTAGGTAGCAAGGTTGTATTAAGAGACTTCAAACAATATGGCGACTATCAGGGACTATTTGATTCTGCCCATTGCTGAAGCATTGGGTGCTTCTGAAGAAGCCGTTTACTTAGTCCTTTCTCTGCATTTAGGTGGGTCAAGCTGATACTCTTCTTCACACGGCACTGTCAACATTACCTGTTACATTATAGAAAAATGCTGCTGTCAAAGATCGTTCTTTTCACCTTTGTGGAATACTAGCAACTGTAATACGTGTTAGAATAGATTCATATCATTATGCTTGATTACTCAGCACAGTGAATATCTGTCAACTGCAAAGTGACTGACATCAAATGTACTTTACTTTGCTGACGCGATAAGGGGGGGGGGGGGTGTTGTCACGTTGGTATTAGAGCGGAACTTCTGGTTTTGATATCTCGTGATCTGGGCATGCTAGGCTCACGAATTTTGAATGGTAGGTAGCTCTTGTGTTCGGAAAGAAATGACGTGAGTTTGGACCCTCTAGCAGATTGTTCTGGAACTGCAGGGGGGTTAGTTTTAAAAACGTTTGAAGGAGGACGGTTGACAGATCGTCATGATTTTTAGTATGTAGGTAGCTTAACTTAAGTGATGCTTGACATAATTCGTTGACAATCATGCAAATCATGATCCAAGTTGTATAATTAATCATTTTATTCTTCTCCATTTTACAATATTTCAGCCCCAAAACCATATATTATGTATTAAAAGCATACTTGTATCTGTTATCTCAACAGACTCAATCTAATTGTATATTCCAACGTGTTTCTCTCTCAAGGTTATCCATTGGCAATCTTTCAACGACTGTTTCTTAAAAAGGCGCCCCCTACCGCTTATCATGTCTTCTACACGCTGGCGGGACTTTTCATCATGTATTTCAACTTCGGTAAGTTATTACCATTATAGTTAGAGTAGTATAACTAGAGTGTCTTTATTTGTTATCTATAAAAGTAGATCGGCTTCTTAGAACTGTTACCTACCAGAACTGCCAGTACTATTAGATGTTAGCGATACCAACTTTATATGTATATGTTGCCAAACATTGTATCCCTTACAATTGTCGTGCAATAAAGTTTTTCTTCTTCTGTCTATTACCGCCGAACATTGTACAGATGCTGAAACTTACATTTTAGGGTCTCTGCTTGCTAGACCACAACAGTCCCCTTTAGTTACTCTGCTATGGATTTAATCATAAATTTACTTAATGTCCCCACATGTAAAAGATTATCCCCTTTTACCATTTGTATCAAACCAATGGCCATTTGTGACAGAAAATCTGAGCAAACGACATCCTTTTGTTTTCCTCCACAGGCATCGCCATGTATCACTCCGCGCTGTCCGTGATAGTGAACTGGGCGCTACTCCACCTGTTAGGTGGATCCTTCCGCTCAGTAGTGCTGTCCTTCATTTACAACATGGTGGGACTACTTTTCTCGTATCCAATCCTTTTCTTAGATGATTTTATTTACGATGTAATTATAAATTCAAGCTCGAAAGAAAATATTTCTAACTCTTGTTCAACAAATGATGAATTATCGAATGTTTATTTACTTATTTTACTTGAATTATTACATGAATTATTTACTTGTTATTGATGTTGTTGTTGTTGTTGTTTACCACCAGGGTACCCTGTTGTTACATTATTATCTCCTTGGCACTACCACTTATGCCATCAATTTCACCACGCCCCACTGTGTCCTGACATTTCGTCTCATAGGTAAGAAAGAGTCAGTATTATCATACTTTCTGACCATGAATTGTGAAAATAAAGTTTAAAAAAAAGAGTCAGCAGACAACTTTTCTGGACAAGGTTACTGGCTGTCCACATTTCTAGGACATTGAGACACTGGGTTTAGCATGCACTGATAATTCCAGTCCTGAGTGGGCTTCTGCACTGGAACAAGGCCGATTCCAGTACTAGTGCTGAACATACTTCAGCACCGGGCGCCCAGTGCTGAGGCCGATTTGACCGTTGATTCAGCACTAGAACACCAATGCAGAACAATTACTTTTGTTTGTATATTTGCATCAGACAACCGAAATGTAACGTTGTTTCCTGTTCCATAGGTTTGGCGTGGGACATTTATGACGGCACCAAACCACCGGTAAACATTTTGCTTACGTTTGAATTCGCAATGTTTCTATAACCTCCACTACACCTGTGCTTCTATTTGTTTGTTTGCTTGCTTGTTTGTTTGTTTCTTTGTTTGTCTGTGTTTGGGTGTTTGTATTTGTTGTTATTGACAGAGATGTGATGATATTGTTATGCATGTTTTATATCCTCCAATACACCAGTGCTTCTATTTGTTTGCTTGCTTGTTTGTTTGTTTGTTTGTTTGTTTGTTTGTATGTATGTATTTGTTGTTATTGACAGAGATGTGATGATATTGCTATACAGGAGAAACAGTCGGAGAGTCAGAAGAAAGTCGTGTTGAACAGGTCTCCAACACTTCTGGAAGTGTCCGGCTATGTCTATCACTTTGGAGGTCTTTTGGTCGGACCACAGGTACCTACATGGGTCTTCTTCGAGAGAATGTACTTTCTTTCTTTTTATTTACCTATACGCTTGATATACTGTACGTGTAACAGCCATTCGTAGTACCTTACTTTTGTCAATCAGATGGTCACGCCAAAATAATCCATACAATCATTGGCATGACAGAAGTGAGCGTTAAAGGGCATTATGTAATATTTTTGCACCAAAAATTGAAATACACACATGTATGTTAATTGAACAAAATCTTCATGAGACTGTCATCTACTTTTACTTTTCAACATATGTGTGCAATTATCTCACATTTCTGACATTCATGGTTGGCGCTAAAACAGCATACACGAGGTGAACTCAGTTTGTGGCACCACCACAAAATAGCCGAATGTAAACAAACATGGCTGACAGCTAGCTCAGTGTGATGCAAATGAATACTGTAGCAGGTAGGCTAGAAAGATCTAACGTTATCATCATATTTTCTCTTTTGTCTTCTAGTTCCCCATGAAACAGTATTTGCTCTCAATTCGAGTTCTAACTTCGACGGAGGAGAAGCCACCAATGGGGTAAACAATTTTTAAATACAGTTCATATAGCTTGTATTTACTGGGGATGTATGTACGAGTGCTATTGTCATTTTTTCTACATGAAGTTTTTACCGTTAACTGTAGAATATTCGTATATACAGTTTTGTACAATTTTTGTACTTACTATTGCGAAATGCGCGCGGCAAAAACTGACATTGTTCCTTTTGTATTCAACAGTATCATGGTGGCTCTTCAGAAACTAGCACTGGGCCTCGTGTACATTGCTCTATTCATGGTTCAAACGACCTATTTTCCGGACGATTACATGATCAGCCAGGACTTCGAAGTAAGTTTGGACGGACACCAATTCCTCGGGGCTATCCTGCAATGTTATGAATGCCTGTTCATTTCTTGATGAAATATCTTCTTTTTTTAAAAACACTATTTCTATTTTTATATCACGTTTTTGTTGTTGTTGTTGTTGTTGTTGTTGTTTGCAGGATTTGGGTCTCCTAAGTCGTTGGGGCTTCGTCTTCATCTGGGGAAAACTGTTCATCTGTAAACTGATCGGAGTTTGGTTCATCTCGGTAAGTCTGGTATTTTCTTGTTCGGTTGTTATAGCCTCACTGCACGAAACGTTAAATTTACCAATGGTAGTAAATTCCAGTAAAGTCGGGTAATGTTTACTTAGTAAACAGTACCGGACTTGGCAATGGTAGTAAATTCATTAAAAGTCAAGCCCGGTAACGTTAATATAATACATTTGATAAAATCTCTATATGATTCAATGCTAAATATTAAGTACCACACGCCAGCAAAGAATACTACAGTTTCACAATGAAGTTAAGTGGGGTCGTGTGGCGCAACGACAGAGTACTCGACTTGGAACCAAGATCAGGTCCCGGGTTCGAGTCCTGACATGCCACCGACCTTGTGCCCTTGGGAAAGGTACTTTACACGACTTTCCTCACTTGATTCAGGTGTAAAAGAGTATCATCTGTTAGGTGTGCACGCTATCAGCATACTCAGTTGCTGCCTAGTGCACACTTTGTATTGTCATGTTACAATTTCTTAATAAATTCTGAATAATATTTAGCAAAAAAATTAAATTGTACCAATAGGAAGGTGCCTGTATACTGAGCGGCCTGGGGTACAGACCCGGGTCTGACGGGAACCCACCCCGTATGGACGCCTGTCAGAACATGAAGATTCTTCAGTACGAACTGTCAGGGTCACCGGACGAGGCCATCCAATCCCTCAACATCACCACCAACCAGTGGCTGCTCAAGTAGGTAGACAAGTAGCCTCCTTTGCAGGCGTTTTCCACGGGGGGAGGAGGGGAGGGCTGATTTTTTCCCGGTGGCGGTCGGCATTTTTTGGGGGGGAGGGGTGCTTATTTGCAAGTTCCCTCACGGGAGGGAATACAGGGTTGGCGGCAAAAGCTCTAACGCGTGCGATCTTGTGATCAGAAAATCGTAGAACTTGCAAATAAGCACCCCTCCCCCCCAAAAAATGCCGACCGCACCGCGGAAAAAAATCAGCCCTCCCCTCCTCCCCCCGTGGAAAACGCCTGCAAATTTGAAAAGGAGGCTAGTAGACAAGGCTGCTCAACATCTATCATATAGTTATGTTTACCTTCGCAGATGGAAAACATATTGTTTTTGTTTCTTCTTCTTCTTCATCTTCTTCTCCAAGCAAATAAGGTCAATGACCTGGACCAGACGTCTGTCACCATGGTAACTGGTGCTGTAGCAGGCTGTGGTGTTGGGTTACATCATGGGGCAGGACAGAGTTAGAGAGAGGGCTGGTCACCATATATTATATTATATATAATGGATGTGTTTGATTAATAATAAACAGAGCAGTAGTTTGTTGGCTAGACTATGTGGAGTTAAACATTATGCATTTGCTTTGCAAATGTTACCTTTCTAGTTTCATCTCCATCAATTTCGTTATTTGTTGCTCTCTCCATCTCCACCAACCTCTCTCTTACACTCTCTCTCTTCTTTGTATTCTAGCTCAAGCCAATTGTTTCTAACTTCTGTTGATTCAGTTAATCATCGAACACACGTGCTATCCTGTAAATTTACTTTTTTTTTTCCTCGTGCAGCTACTTCTATAAGCGTATGAAGTTCCTGGGCATGAAGATCGCGTCCCACGTGGTGACCCTGTCGTTCCTGGGGATTTGGCACGGACTGCTCAGCGGCTATCAGGCGGCGTTTCTCTTTGAAGTTGTCTGGGTCCGAGGCACGAGAGAGGTAAGAAAGCATCGATGAAGGTTAGACATCCAGATGATAAGACACCAAAGTAAAAGTTTTGCTTGTTTGTTTGTTTGTTTGTTTGTTTGTTACTTAAGCAACTCTATCAAATCTATCCAGTTGCTTGATTAACTGTTACTGAGGTAAAAAAAAAACGTTTCCACTGACCAGAATGGGCTTGGGTGTATGTGTCGTATACACAACATAACGCTACAACACAACGCATACTTTTGGATGATAATAACGCCTAACGTGTAACACAAACAAACTATTGATATATATAGCGCACTTCTGAAATCAGTTTGAAATCAGAATGAACTTAGCACTAGGGACAGTCTTCGGCACAAGTTTTCTCTATTACGATGCTCGAGAGTAAAGGAAAACAGGCTCCGGCACGTTTCTTTTAAAGTTGATAACCATGCGAATGATTTTTCCCAGATCGACGAACTGGCCAGGCGTGTGCCGGTGTCCAGGGTCCTGTCTGCGGCAGGAGTGCGGATAGTGCGGGGTGCAGCCCTGGCCGCCAGGTGGCTTTTCTTCTGGACTATATTCGGCTACATGCTGGTGCCGTTCGCCCTCCTGGTGGCCGACAAGTGGGTGAAGGTGAGACTAAAATTATTGAAATCTCTACAATACAGAAAGGTTCACGCTTTGTACCTTTTAACCTTATAAACCTGCTGAATTGGATATTTTTTCCAGTGTCACTGACGAAAAGTAGTGGCTGCTACCTGAAACGTCTGACCGTTTCCAAAATCATATATGCAGTCGCTTGAGTAACTGTTTTTTGGCGTTCACGATTTGACTTCATCTTTGTTACGTAGAACTAGCTATAGCTATTTATATCTTTTGAACCTAAATTTATATCTTTTGAACCTAAATTCTGTCACTAATCCTAAGCTGAAATGACAATTTATCAATCGTACAGGCAGATCACAAGAAAGGGGCTAAGATGGTAATACGGGACAAACCCTTTTGCTTACCCTACAGGTGTACGGGCTGCTGTATTGGGGAGGATACATAACCATGGGTGTAGTGTTAGTGATCGGTCCCTTTCTGCGGAGTTGCCTAGCTCCTCCCCTGGCGCCGACAAAGGAGGGACAGGAGGCCGTTACGTCGTCTGATGGAACCCCGTCTTCAAGTGTTGAGATGTCTACTTCAGACAGACAAAACGGGAGCGTCACAGTGGACATTCCCTCACGACACCTAGCGGAACCCGTGCGCAATGAAAATCTGCAAGTGGCACCATCAAATGACGTGTGACGAGCAACTAAAAACGCAACATTCTTGCTTTACGCTTCTATATATTTTCTTCCTAACATATAGGTATACACGTCGCTGCATTGGATAGGACATTTACTGTTCGGGAGCGTTCTTGTGATGTCTGTGGTTGTTCAAAGCTTCGCACGCAGACGAGCAACAGGCCAGAGCTCAGAGATGACGTCATCACAATCGGTCATACAGTCGTCTGCAAGTGGCAAAACTGAACAGACCTTCGTTACTATGGCGACAGATAGGACAACGTCATCACGGAACATTGGAACAATTGTTGATGAGGATGAAACGATGACAACAAGTAGTTGTTTACAAGAGGACATTTTAGAAAACCAAGAAGACACTCAAAATTTAGTTGCCGCTTACCTAGGACCAAGTCAGACGAAGCTGTTAGACAAGTTTGTTTGGGAAAAAGACGAAAATGTCCGACATTGAAAATTTATGAAAGAACTTAACTAAGCAGTAAGTCAAATCTTATTCTGTATACGTCGTGTACTAGTCTGTTGTTATTGTCTGTTTGGTTATTGGTTATTCATCTTTATTTATCGATATATAGGAGCCATTTAGCTATGAATAGTTTAATATGTACATGAGCATAGTATGTACACACGATATATAGGAGTCATTTAGCTATATGAATCGTTTAATCATGTACATGAGCATAGTATGTACATGTATTTACATTTCTGTACATAGATTGGTGGGTTTTTATTACTGTAACGTTTATCAAGCTGTATAGCTTCAATGTGTATCAATGTTGTAAAGAAGCAACAAAAGAGGTGACTGTATTTAGACAAATATCTTCGCTTAGTAGCCGAAATGGAATCTGATTAAACCGTTTCATCTGAAATGTCCAAAACAGGGTTGAACATATTCCCGCCATTTTGTTGATAAGTGTATGATATGTGTCCTGCCTATAATGATTAAGTAGTTGGTATTCAGGTCAGATGCCGAATAAACGCAGTGATTCATTCCCGAGATTACAGCAACAGATGACCGCATGCGGTGACGTAATCTGCATTACGTGGCAATTCCGCTAGGAAACTTGTGGCGCTTCACTTCATAAACTACTGTACTATACATGCAAATATAATAAACTTTATTAAATGCATTATGAAAGAAGTAGATGAACAAGTACAAATATACCTGATACGTATCTATCCTGAGGTATGTAGACGAATTCACAACAATTATATTACAGAATATAATAAATGAAGAGAAATTTGCAGTGTTCTTTTTCAAGTTTTTGCATTTCATTCCTCATGCGATAATAATTCTATCTTCTGTTGGAATTCATTCATACTAGCCACTTATTGACTTCTCAACGGATAAAAGTTTTGAAGAAGTTCTCGCAAAGTGCAAACATGTTTGCAACAGGTTATCGCCGGTTATGGCAGGTTCTGGTGAAAGTTTCAATTTACAGGTGATGTCATGCTCCCAAAATAGATCACACGCCGGTGGCAAATGAACGCTCTTGTTACAAAGAACGGGTGATACACCGAGAATATTACAGCTCGCGTCATTGGTGGAATCGGAATCACGTGGTATTGTCAAGATGGCGGACAACTGGGACAGTTTTTGAGCAAAAATCGAGAGAAATCCCTAAAATCATCACCGGCGCAGTGCATATTCCGAAATCTGGTGGAGTCGAGGTAAGTGCGGGGACGTATCTCTCTAAATCCGTGGCAGTCACGCGGTTGTAGCGCCGCGGAGGGCTAGAATGTGAGGTGAAACATCGGTTAGGCGTGACGCGACGGTAGAACATGTCTCAGATTCCTGGGCCCTTGCTTGCAGTGTGAGGCGTGTAGCCGGGACTCTTTCGCCCTCACACTCTGACGCCGCAACGCCAGACCCTACTGCGGCCAGAATTACACCACTATAGACCTTGGCATATCTCAGATGCCTCTCTTAGCAAGCTAGGTCTGGTTTACTCCCTCAACCCGACAGTTGTCTCTCTTTATTTTTGTCCAAATTTGGGGAGGGGCCTCAAACATCGTCTTGTTGAAGTCCTCCTGGAAGTGTAACACTCCATACTTCCTACTTATTTCCATACAGCTGGTTTATTTCAAACCTGCGTTTTCCTGGCCGTGTTTCAAAGAGAAAAAAAAGGGAAACGTTACAGACGTTAGTATACATCACTGTCGATGACGTCAGTGTTTGAACCAAGGTCAATTATTGTCTCGTTTGTGTGAACAACAATATAACGGTCCCACCAAAACCAAATAAGTGGCCTACCCGACCATGTATGGTACTCACTTCCGCCCTCATCACATAAAAGGATATTCTCAATCTGGGTGGGGACAGCTGGAGTAAAAATTACAAATCAATGCTGCTGTTACAGTGTATACATATATTTTTTTCATGTTCTTGTTAATGTTATCCATTTTGTAAACTACGTTATAGGCAAAGTTACATGTTTAAGTTTCAACTCCCTCATTTTTGCTTGTTATTGTTTTTTTTTTCATTGCCATTTTACAATCTCCTTGTACCAGATAGCAAATCAACACCATTTAGTAAGAACAGCATGTACAGTTAGAATTTATCATGTTCTAGATTTATAAACCACATCATAGGTACATGTTAAGTTTTAACCACTCCCTCGTTTTTGCTTGTTATTGTTTTTTTTCATTGCCATTTTACAATCTCCTTGTACCAGATAGCAAATCAACACCATTTACATGTAGTAAGAACAGCATGTACAGTTAGAATGTATCATGTTCTAAATTTATAAACCATATCATAGATACATGTTTAAGTTTTAACCACTACCTCATTTTTGCTTGCTATTGTTTTTTTTCATTGCCATTTTACAATCTCCATGTACCAGATAGCAAATCAACAGTTACGCAGTAAAAATACAGTCTGTACAGTTAGAATTAGTTATCGTAAACCCCATAGCGTTATGTCACACTGAAGGTCAGGCAAATACAAACAGCTTACAGAGCACAGTTGTTGAATGTGAGAAGTGTGAATTATGTGACCCCCTTCGACAATCATGTGATGAGAGGGGAAAGTTTACACTGTACTTGGCTTGAAACTTTGTACACAGACGAAAGTCAGAAGCTCTGAGTACAGTGTACGAAATACTTTTTTGAGCCAGGTTGTCCAGTGGCAACCTAGGATGAAAGCTAGGTTGTCCATCAAAATTCCAGGTTGCCCCAAATTTAAACTCTTCTACATTATACACATGAAATTAACTTTGTTAGAATGCAATGTGAATTTATTTATTTCTGAGTTGTTTCCCCTTACCTGAAGTGATGAGCTCGTCCATGGGAACTTCTCAATAAACAGTTCCCAATGGAAGAAATAGGGAATCCTTACCACAAAATTTAGGTAGTGCACTGAGCTACCTGGCTAGTGGGTGTAGAAATAGGTTGCACCAAGCAAAATATGGTTGCACAGCGCAACTGGGCTACCTAGTATTTCGTACGCTGAACTATATACTGTATATACAAAAAAGGCACGAGTAGCAGCATCAATTACATGTAGATAATAATCTCCAATGTTCTTCGATAAAGTTGAGGCATTGTTATTTTACATGAATTTAATTGCCTCCAAAGAAGTCAAATCCCCCATTAATGTATGTAGAAACATAAGATAGATCTATATATACCAGCTGATATACATGTAGACTAGCCCTTTTTTTTATCTTTTGACATTATCATATTTGCGTCATGTGCAATCCCTTGCAGTAGCCTTCGGATATGAGTTTGGAAATGAAATCATAGAATACTATCATATTAATATGTTGCCCATATTATTATGATTGAGAATACAACTACAACAAATTTGTTTCCTTGCAATACTATAGGACTGTATCATTTGAAGGATAGATAAGAATATTGAGTTTTGGAGATTACTTATTGATTTTATATCCATAATTCTTCTATAAAATAAACACAAAGGTTGTGGCATGACCTTGAACTGGACAGGGTTAGGTGAGCCATGTCACTGCTAAATAAGGAAAGTACTAAATAACTGACAACAGGAAGGTCACTTCTAGGGGAATGTCAAGGAAAATGTCAGCCTTAATAAATTATTTTTCAATGTTTTCAACTACGTAAAATGTAGATTATTATATCTATGGAGAATCAGTGCATGGCTTGGTGGTTGGTGATGACTATCACTGACAATAGGTAATAGGTAGAATAGTTATGCATAATGATAATAATAAGTCTGTATTCTGTGATCTTCTAGTGACATTTGTTACAAACTGTTTGTAACTACATTGTATATAGAGCATACAACATGGTGTATTCCGTATTGCCCGAGGTATCGGCCCAACCGCGATCCGACTTGCGGGAGGGCCGAGACCGAGGGTGATGCGGAATACACCGTGTTGTATGCTATTTATATCATACCCACCTTAGAAAACACGTCTTTCAAGGCGAAATGAGTGAAAATTTGGTGTCCCTAAACAAAAAAACTGCTACAACATCCATTCCAACGTCCGAATCCTGTATTCGAATTTTCGAAAGCGGTGCACGCGGTTAGGGCGAAACGCGTTCGAATCGTTCTATGGAAGCCCAGTTTATACACCCGGTCGTACAGGAGAATACAACACGGCCGGGAGCACTGTAGCGCCGCCCGGGTATGATATAAAAGGCTTTATTCAATACATGTAGTAACATTTATACATACTTGAGACCACAGTTAATGTGATTTTCGTGCAGTTGCAATACAACTTCTGGGACAGTCTACCCTCTTGTTATAATCTATCCTGCTCTTTTCCCAGAACAATAGGCAGCCCAGATGTCAATTTCTGTCCCATTGTTGCGGTCCGATACCGGCTCTTCTGCCATTTAAAACATCCTTTGTGGGGACGTCTGTTGATAGGGGATCTATTGTGCGGGTAAATTTTGCATTCAGATGTCCTGGAAACGGCCTGTGACAGCTTGGCCTAGGAGGTCAATATCTGTATGTAATGGAATCTATTGAAGAGCACTGGATTTAAGCATATCTCATGTGTATGGCCTTGCTCTTTGGTGATCGGATGCTCACCTAGCTAACAGTGATATTTTCTTGCCATGGTAAGAGTCTTATGTGTTGTATTTGAACCTCAATGCACTTTACAAAGTTTTTTTTTCTGTTTGAGTATAACCCCTTGAGGGCACAACTGACCAAACGGTAAGTTTAGAGGACAGGCAAATGGTGTCAAAATGCAAGAAAATTTCTTGTTTCGGTAAATCAAAGATGCAAAAGAGTAGTGTAAGCTGTTTTATATCAGTTTTATTTGAAATCATGTTTTCATTCGGAAACAACATTGTTACTGTGATTGCTGTATTTTTTCATCATGACAGTTTAAAAAGATACACAGGATATCCAGTTCCTTCCTAGCAGGACATGTGCAGCTGACGTCTTTCCTGTACCACAACTATCATTAATTTATATATAACTGTCAAGAAGAATTAAGATATTCCAGGCCATTGTTAGGTGGGAGGCTTGCACCAAAAAGTTTTTGCCTACTCAAGAGTGACTTATTTGCCTTGACAAAGAGATGATTTGTTTTAGGTTGATCTAATTATACATGTACCTTGCTAATCTGGATAAATTGCCTAATTTCATGCCCTATCAGTTTAATTTGTCTCCTGACCATTGGCTGTGTTTACAATTCGATGACAAAGTCAATAGATTTGCCCCATAAAAGAGGGAGTGTTTGGCTATCAGCTACCATTTCAACTATTTCTGCTACTGTTTCAACTACAAATGTAAACTGCATTCGCTCAAGGAATTCCTCCTTTATACTTGGTGATGCTAATCAAATCTCAGTTCTACGTTTATAAATTCAATGCATTATGACTAAGAACTATCCTCATTTTGATCAATGGACACTTTGAACTAGAGATTTTTTTGTATTCCCAGTGTTTTCATTTTTCTTTAAAGATAAACTGTATGCAACAAGAAACATGAGAAACTTGCAGTTTATATCATAATTCCTTGTTGGAAATCTGGGATGAGTTTCTGAGGTCCTTGTGGAATTGATGGCACTTGCCATATAAAGCCATAGTACTGTGTACAAACAGACAGTGACTGCCCCAGGGCCAACATAATTTAGGTCAGGATTTGCTGTTTTCTTCTCACTTTTCAAATTAGTTTTGAAAAGATCCAGAGCTTTTTCACTTCTCTAGGAAACAATAAGAAAACAGACTACATGTACATATGAAAATTAGACAATACAACTAGCTGTTTGGTTTACTTTCAATATTATTTGTATGTTTTGTTTAGTTTGCAAGACATGTAGACTATTCCCTCGCCCCATTTCATTATATCCACATGCCGACAACTGTCTTATTCACACACGTTACATTACAGGGAGACCGTGAGCTTTTCATTGTATAAAAAGGTTTTAGAGAGAAATCACCGTCCACTATTTCATTGGCTTATTCTTGACGTCATTTGTTGACACGAAATTGTTCGCCTAAGCCAGGTATTATATGACCATACAAAATGTATCTTGGAGACAAAGATCCTTTTGTATGTTGTACCTTTCTACACTGGAAATCTTGTTATTTTTGCTTTGTGATCAGTTACACTAGGGATATTGACAAATTGTAATTGTAGATTATACTTATAATACATGTACTTGAAAAAAAAACTTCCAAGTAAAAATCCTTCTTAAAGTTAAAGAACCCTCTCTACAATTATAACATCATACAAAATGTATGTTGGAGACAAAGATCCTTTTGTATGTTGTACCTTGCTACACTGCAACTCCTGTTCTTTTTGCTTTGTATCAGTTACAAAAGGGATATTGACAAATTGTATCTAATATTATAATGATATACCTTACTTGAAAAAAACTTGATCCCTTCCAAAGAAAATCCTTCTAAAAGAACCCTCTCTACAATCCTTAGTGCTTGATCCTTACTTTGAAAATTGAATTGCTCACAGTGCTATGAGTAATGAGCTTGCCTTCTGTGTCCTTCTACTAGTTGGTAATTACATTACAACATGGGGAAATATTGTTTGACAGCAAATTGAATTTCCAGGCAAGTGTAATTGGGGCAAATGGCTGCTGAATCATGCGGGGTCAGGCAGTTTCCTGTCAATATACATGTACTCTGGGCCATGCATGGAATAGCAATGAACTAGACCATAGACCAAAAGGTATATATAACGTATATACAAGGCCTGCATACAGGACTTGTAAGATGTATATGTTTTAGTATTTGATTGCTGCAAAAATGACATTGTAACATTTAATAAGTAACGAAAGCTGCTAGATTATAGTGAAACTTTCTGTTTGTTTTGCTGACACCTACATGTAGCTGGTGTGTTACGCCGAAGGGCGGTTATACCGGCTATACAGATACAGAGATGTACACAAAACTTGCCAAATCTCATTAAGATCCATCCACAACTTTTAAAGCTATGCTAGTATCCCACAAACGAAACCATAAACAAACAGAACCAAAAACAACATTGGCAAATGTAAAAGTCACCTGCATATGAAAGATCATGGCTGTTGCCATATGTGTATTTGAATTGAACACAGACAGTACTATACATTATCATGATAGAAAGTCTAAAATTCAAGCCAACGTCATCAAAGATACTGAATGTTGCTTCTGTAGGAACAACTTTGAATAAGCTGTAATTCCATTCTTACACTGATAACAGAGACGATAACCTAATAAGGGTACAACCAGCAGGCTTGTACACCATATTGTGGCAACATTACTCTTTCATTCTAACTCCATTTGCCGTCCTCTGCACACATGAGTCAGACTCATTAGTCAGCAAAGTATCTCTCATTACATCATTTCATCATTACAGCAAAGTAGGTTCTACAAATTGACCATGGTCAGATTACTGTAACAGTTGATCTGTCATCTGCTACCAACCATTTGGGAAAAGAAGTATCGTTTATGGAGTATTTGCTGCAACATTTACAAAGTATTATTTCCAAACTACGTGTGTACAAGATATTTTGTGGGAGGCAAATATTAATACATTTTATGTAATCAAATTTTGTATTCATGTACAAGTTGGTTTTTAAGAATGCAGAAATTTAAAAGTAAAAGTGGCCTTCTTTAACGGTAGTTCTGTAGACTATGGTTAAGGCTTACCACCAGACACAGGTGTTGAATATTAGCTGTATCTTAAGAGACAAGAAAAACAAGCACCTTTTCAGGTGAATGCACACAAGCCCCAAAGGTAACTGTTAAGCAAATACCTGTCTGCCAATAGGTGTGTTTATCAGGGTTCCTGTTACACTTGGGCAGCATACATGTACAGCAGTATCTATACTGGCCATATGGCCATGGACCTAGTATAGTAATACATTGCAGGTTTTTTTTTCTAAACCAGGGAATAAGGGAGCTGCTCCCTCATAACCAGCCAGCTCCCTCATGTCAAATTTCAGATTGAACCCTTGACCCTAAGTGGCTACATACTAGTACACAACATTAAGTCTTTCTCAGAATGATCTTTTTCCAGTGAAAATATAAAAACAAAACATCATAACAATTCATTCTACTATTTCTAGCATTACAAACTGTGTTACTCTTGTAAAAATTTGCATCACTCCCTCGCCATGCTAGAGATCTGCTCCCTCATGCAAATTTTTTCTAGAAAAACCCCTGCATTGTATGCCATATTTCAGCAGACTAATGTTTTCTTTCTTTGGCATAGCATAGATATATATTTTTAAAAGTTAGTACTGTTTTAAAACACAACATGTCAGGCTGTCAATCATTTAAAAAATGTTAGATTTCATAAAAGTGTGAAATAGTTCTTGAAGACCTTAGCTGTGAACAAGAATGAAGTACTAATCTACATAATATAACAAAATATGCATGCCCACACCCTATAGTACTGAATCATTCAGTGCTGTCAGCTTTTGCAAGTGTGTAAAGGTTAAAATCTTGTCATCTCATCCAAGGCCACTTGCTGAAATGTTCTGTCCCAGTGGTGGAATTTTGGCTGTTGTTTAGTGGTGATGGAGTGGGTGCCTACTAGATTTCAGCTAGTGCCATATTGGAGTTTTCTAGAATATCCACATTGAGGCCAACCAGTGTTAGAAATACCCATCTGCAGTCTGCATTTTGCAGAGACATTTTGAACATTGTAGAAGAAAAATTAAACAACCTGCAATTTTGCAGACTGAAAAAATCAGGCTAGGTGTTCAATGGCCGGCCTTCGTGGATATGGCCACAGTTTCACCAAGATGCGCCACGCAAGCAACATATCTTGCTTCTAAACCCAGGTAGCGCAGTTTCTAGGGGCAAAATTAATTACTTCTTTGCCGTTATTGCTTTATAAAAATTTCTACTAAGCTGTAAAAGACTTTTAAGAATTTTTTTGATATTTGTAGAAAGTATTTTTGAATTTTGACATTCTGCAATATAGCAGAACACAAAAAAAAGTATTTCTCCCACTGCCAACAGTGGTGTTTCTTTACCAGAGTTGGGCTAAACAGTCTCTGGCAGTGCAGTTGTGTACAGGGATCATGTCTGTCAACACAATAGGTTCATTATGCCAACAGCCCTCGAGCAGCTGGTCCCCTTGACTGTTCCCCGACAAACACAGGAGAAAGTACGCCACAACAATGGCGGCCGTTCAACCGCTGTCCCCGCCCAGTTCTCGAGTGTTGTGTGTGGGAGCCTAGTCTAGACGCGTCACGTTCATTGTTTGAGTAGGCCTGGGATAAGAGAGGGACATAGTTTTGCAGTGAGATCAGAAATACAAATGTTGGGACAAAATATAACTTAGTTCACCCCACCCTATACATGTACATACTTTACTCTGTTATGCATTTAGTCTGCAAATATAGCACTATAGTGTGTGCAAGCAAAATTAGCTGATAAAAATCAGCATACAATATTTTTATGCACTTCATTACATGTTTTTGTATATCTTTTTATTTATACTATCTGTTTATTTGCTTGATTATTTTGAAATTTATTTCACCACACTTGATCATAATTGTACTTGTTTTTTTTGCTGTAAGTGTTCTGCACAAGTTAGTAACGACTTGATTTTGTCACTTATTTGCTAGACTTAAACTGATTGGAGAAGAGTAAAAACACCAGCAGAGACGCATCAACGATGGCAGAGGAAGAAGGAAAAGGCGTAGAAGAAGTTCAGAAGCCGATGGAGTTTGAAGGAATGGATTTTGGACAGGCACAATTCCAGGCAGGATTCGGGCAGCCTGTGGATCCAGACCAAGTGGTGCCCATGATGGGGGACATGCCAGTGCCTGGAGAAATGAACGGTGGGACTGCCCTGGATTTCGGACAGGCACCAACTGTGGAAGGGATAGACATACCCAAAAGACCAGACGACCTACAGTTTGGGGACAGGCCGGGGGAGGTCCCGAGCTCGGAGCTGGTGACAGGAACGCCTGTGTGTTTGATACCTGACTGCCAGGAGTGCCCCTTCCACGCGTCCCCTCGCCCAGCCGGAGCCGAGCAGACGTCCTCCCCTGGAGGCTCGGACCAGCCCTCGGGGCTCGATCCCAACGCTAAACCTTTCGCACTTCTGGACCCAACTGCTAAACCGTTCGATCCGGTCAAACCAACGCTGGACCCAAACTCACCGCCCTTCCAGCCGACAGCACCCATCTTTAACCCTGACGTGCCATCCTTTGACCCCAATGCAAAGCCATTTGACCCCAATGTAGCACCCTTTGACCCTTTGATACCCTTTCTCGACCCCAATGCTCCAATCTTTGACCCTACCGCAAAACCGTTCGATCCAAACGCTAAACCCTTTGACCCAACGGCCCAGCCTTTTATGCCTGAAGAGCTTGTGCCTGACCTAGGTCTGGAAAAACAGGCACCTGCCGAGGTTGCCTTTGGTCAGCTAGATGCGACAGGTGTCATCCTTGAAGAGAAAGAAAAGGGAGAAGGTAAGAAGAGGAAGAAAAAGAGAAAGAAGAGGAAGTCCGAAGGAGATGGGGGGATCTCGTCTGATTCACCGAGTACCCCAGAACACCCCAAACCTCCCCTTGGTGCTGAAGAACCAGGAGTGCCTTCCGATGTTCCAAAACTCGAAGAAGGCGCAGAAGCCATGAAAGTTAACGGAGACGGCGTGGAGAAGCACGAAATCGAAGTGACGGAGAAGGAAGATGTAAACGACGTCTTGAAAGAAATACTAACAGAGTCCAAACGGCAAGAGGAAGTTGCTGCGCTCATGTCTCAGCCGAAAGTTGAGGATGTCGGCCCTGACGACATACAGGCAGAAATTGTCGACACCCCTCCGCAAGAAGCCGAGGAGGGTCAACAACAAGCCTTCTTGTCGGAGCAGGCTACGATTGAAGCACTGCTGGGAGCGCGAGAAGAGCCCGAGGATTTGATAGAGGATGTCTCCCAGGAGATAACGGGCAGCGAGGAGGTCTCCACGCCTGGAGAGGCAGACTTGGAAGACTCCGTACAGGATGCAGAAATCACGGAAACCTCGGATTTTGAGTTTGTACCAGGTGAGGAGATGGAGGAAGAGGAAGCACCGAAGAGTCCGAGGCAGGATGATGTTCATGCAGAGGCAACAGCAGCTCCAGAAGTTCAAGGACAAAAGGAAGGTCATGGTGATCTGCCACCGAGTGAAGAGCCAATGCTAGTCACGGAAATGGAACAGAAGGAAAGTATGGAGGTAACTGAGGCGCTACCAACTGGTGAACAGCCCGTTGAAGACATAGGTGTTACAGAAGGTCAGCAGATACCACCAGCTGTGTACGATCCCTTCAATGAGTTAGCAGAGCAAGACCCCCTGATCGAGGAAGGGTTGCCGCCAGAACTGACGGAGCCTACGGTACAAACAGGTCCTCCTCCGTCGGGGTTCCAGGATGCTGACTTCTTCTCAGACCTGGCGGTGAAGGAGCCAGAGGCAGAGATGCCACAGGAGGTTCCTGAGAGCCAGGGGGTTGCCTCGGAGGTGGGTCCCCCTCCTCAGGAGGGTCCCTGGGGGGAGCCGGTAGCAGCGGCGGCACCTACTGATGACATCTGGGGGTTTGATATGCAGGGTGTGGCTGCAGCTGACAAGGTGGACACAGACACGACCAGAATGCCCGAGGCCTCCACGTGGGACAGGGACTTCCAACAGCACAGCATGCAGAGCTTCGCTTTCTCGGAGCAGGAGAGACAACCGCAGGCCTGGGACGCAGTCTTCCCCAGCGACGACCCACCGTTGGAACCTCTCATGGCACCGCACCAAGCCCCTATCCTGGAGGAAGGTGCGGACTTGTCCGCCGTGGCGGGAGAACCCCAGCCGTTCGACGCGGTGTTCCCTCCAGACGAACAACCCCCCGTCCCCATGGCCGACATCAGAGTGCCGACAATACCGGAGGAAGGGGAGAGCGCTTCTGAAGAAACTCCCACAGAATCGATATCTGAACCAAGTCAGGCGGAACAACAAACAGAGGAGGAGGCGGCATCTGCCAGCGTGCCTGATTCACCTACGTCAGACATCCCGGCAATTATGGTGTCCGAGGTACCAAAGGTAGAGCCAGACGACGAGTTCTTAGTTAGCGTAGAAACTGCCAGTACGGGAGACATCGAGACTGTCGCCATGGAAGCTGAGGTTCCAGAGGCGGCGCCCAACGACATCACTGATGAACAAATTGTTGCACCGCCGGACGTCATCGCAGACCAAGTCCAGGTAGAAGAGGCCAGGCAGGCTGAGCAGGTCGCACAGATGGCGGCCATGGCTGCGCAGCAGAAGTGGATGGAAGACGTGGAGCAGGTCGTCACGGAAACGGGCAAGCTGGAGCGCGAAGTCGAGGAGATCGCCGCGGATACGGCCAAAGCTGCAGAAATGGCGGAGGAGGCAATGGAAAGCGTCGTGGAAGAGGAGACGAGAGTCGAGGCCGCCCAGGTAGCGACCGAGGTGTTCGAGAGAGCGGAAGACAAAGCTGGTGGGATAGAGGGTGCAGCGGAGGCACCTCCTACCCTTGTCGATGTGGAAGCCAAGGAGAAAGTGCCTGAGCCAGAAGCTATGCAAGTGGAAGGTACTTGACGTGTGGCTTCTATGTGCAGTGTTTGCTTGAACTTGAACCTACATGTACTTCGCTGGTGTAGCTGCCACGCTCTTGTCTGTCCTAGCTGCATGAGCAATCCTATATCCCCACCAAACACTGCTCTCTGCCTCGATATTCTGCAGCATACTAACCTCCACACCATTAACAATGCTTGTATCTCCACAGCACGTGCCATATCTATTATATTGTAACACCACATCCTCATGCTAGCAGCTGTCTTTAGCAGTCATACTCACAGAGTGCATTTTCATCCCAATCTTATGACAAGGATATGTAGCATTGGAGTGTACTATAATAGATATGTAATATAATAGAATTAGATAGGCTAAGTTTCTCAAGTGATGAGAATACAAACAACCGAAGAAAAAAAGCCTTTTTGTAAGATTTTTTATGGATTCTTTTTCCTTCCATCATACATCATATCGTTCAAATAATACATTTTTTTCAAAGCATTTGATTCACCTATAATCTATGTATGCACTTGAGTAAAGGTATAAAGATATGTGTAGGCCTTACATTCATCATGCATGCACAGTAGGAGATGCTATGTAGCACGTCGGCAGAACGTACTGCGCCTGCGCAAAACCTGGATTTTCGCTGGATTTTTGGTCAACGTTGCATCAGAATTTTGCCTGTTGCAGACCATATCTTTTTCTACACAACATTTGAAAACTACAGACGGGATGTCACCCTTATTTTATATACGCGAATTCGACCTTATATGAGACGTTCTACCAAAGTGCTATGCACAATACATTACGCAGGCGTTTCGTGCAGGCGCAGTACGTTCTGCCGACGTGCTAGGATATGTACATGTAGCATTGGAGTGTACTATAATAGATATGTAATATAATAGAATTAGATAGGCTAAGTTTCTCAAGTGATGAGAATACAAACAACCGAAGAAGAAAAAAGCCATTTTGTAAGATTTTTTATGGATTCATTTTCTTCCATCATACATCATATCGTTCAAATAATACATTTTTTTCAAAGCATTTGATTCACCTTTAATCTATGTATGCACTTGAGTACAAGTATAAAGATATGTATAGACCTTACATTGTACATTCATCATGCATGCACAGTAGGAGATGCTATGTAGATTAGTGCCTTTACCCAACTGCAGCTTTGTAGTACATAATGTAATAGCTTGCATGTTAATTGTTATGCTACATGTGCCTTACAATGCTTCTAACTTCACTTGAAACTTATATTATGATATTAACTTCATTTGCTTGCATTCATGTGCACCCTTAAGTTACATACATGTACACCGTACAACTAACCATTGCACTATAACATAAAACCATAAACCCCAAAATATAATAACGCACATTTCTTTTCTAAATTGCTCCGCCAGGTCTTAGGCTTATATAAAAATCATATCACTCTTCTTCTCAAAATTTCTTTCTTTGATATTTGCCAAAGTTGATAAACCTGACATAAAATATTGTGCATGTTGAATTTACATGTACTGTTATATAACTGTACGCCTTTGCAATGGGGCAAGCAAAACATGCTATTGATTTGGGATGTATGAATGTATTGTGTAACTGTTAGATAAGCTTAAGCTTGTTACTGACAATGTCTTCATTGATTGTGTTGACAGCTGCAGTGCCTGTACAGCCTGGGGATAAAGAACAGGTAAGATAAGATATTCTTTCTTACATGTAGGCATGCTTCCTTATTTCTCTGTACTGTCCCTTTTCTTTGTTTTAAGTAGAAACAAAATATAAATGATAGCAGTTCTATTGTGTAGAAAATCCTACAGTGCCACGAATGCAGCATCTTGCTGGAGTTACAAGAAATTAAGATATTAACTATGAATTTTCATACATAGTATTACCACACTCTCAAAATGTACATGTGTATACAACATATAGTGTGATGACCATGATTGAAATGTTTACTAAACAGGTAAAAAAATAGATTGATAGAAAATAGTAGTGTAACACTTATATCACAATGCTACAAGTATGTGTAGCTTAAGATAGTCACTGCTCACAAAAGATCGGTTGACCTAAATTTTGATGCAGATTTGCCATGGGTGAGGTAAATTGTATCTGCTTCATTGCTATACATGAAGTCTCTATTATAGGTGTCATTGAGCAATGATGTCAATTTTCTGCCTTTTGCACACGTCTGTTTTAGTGGTACCAGACAGTATTATATACAGTTTAAAGGAGACATAGCTTTTACTTTTGATACCTACAAAACAGTGTATATTTTCTTGATTGCTACATGTAGGAGAGAAGCAGGCAATACCACAGAATAATGTTTCATGTATGTGTACTTTTACAGGTGAAAGAAGAAGCTCCAAAGGCTGAAGCTGTGTAAGTGTTATATCAGTTTCTGATATTGTCAATTGTGTGCAGCACATGTACTGCAAACTGTATCAATGTTGTAGTACATCAATTCATGTAAAATCATGATTATTAGAAAGTGTTGACCATTGTCAATTTTGAAACACTTTGACTACAATGTCAATTGCAATGAGTACATTTGCCCAATCAGCATGCATAAAACCAGCTTACAAAACTTCAATTTATGGCATAAAATTTTAAGAGGACCTTCTGTAAAATTCCATCGATTTGCAGAACATGTCTGCAATGTAGTTCTAATATCTGTAAATTTATGTCCTGAGGTTTCTTCAATATTATGACACCAGGGTGACTTCCCCTCAGGTCAGGGCAAGCTATTTTAATATGTAAACTCCTCAGTGTAAATATAGAAAGCATATAAATCCCATGCCAGGACTCGCAACGACTAACCTTCAACACTTGTTTTGCTGGGGTTATCTAATAATCATTATTATGATAATGTTTTCATGAAAGGTAGCCTTAGAAATGGGAAATTTTAGGCCACACCAATTTGATTCGTTGGTTTTTAAGAAAAATATGAAGCGACAAGGCGGAAAAAAAACCAAGCCTAGGCATCCTATGATAGCTTCAAATGCTACAATAGGAGTCATGAAGTCGACGTACCAGGCTGGTTTAAAATTTAAGCAATGAATTTTGAACTTTTAGTCAAATCACTGCATTGTTAAATGGAAAAAACTAACAACTAGGAAGAAAAAGGCTTTCTTCAACTGTTGGGGCCAAAATATGAGCATTTTGGAGTTGAATCAGAATGAATTTTTTTTTTTTTGCAAATCAGAAAAAAATAAAGCAGGCAAATCCGAGAACCAATTATTTAAATTGGTGTGGCCTTATTGAAATTTGTTTGATGATTTGGGCACATGAGTTATTCAGTGATTGGGGAACTGAAACCTATGATAAACCTATGATAAGATCTGTGTCATATCAGAAACATTCTCCCCCCACTGATAAATGTTCCTGGCCTGTTATCAGTTATGTACTGGCTGCTCACATCCTGTAGGATGTTCCTTCTGTGGTGCAATAACATGTAGGCTTTATCACGTCTAATCAGGCAGGTTTTTACTATCACTGGCTTACAGTCAGGGTATAGTTTACTGTTATACAACAGTGTACAAAATACTTTTTTGAGCCAGGTTGCCCAGTGGCAACCTAGGATGAAAGCTAGGTTGCCCATCAAAATTCCAGGTTGCCCCAAATTTAAACTCTTCTACATTATGATTAAGTTTGTTAGAATGCAATGTGCATTTATACATTTCTGACACAGAGTTGTTTCGCCTTACCTGAAGTGATGAGCTCTTCCATGGGCTCTTCTCAATAAGCAGTTCCCAATGGAAGAAAGGGGCATCATTACCACAAAATTTAGGTAGTGCACTGAGCTACCTGGGTTTAAAAATAGGTTGCACCAAGCAAAATATGGTTGCACGGTGCAACTGGGCAACCTAGTATTTTGCATGCTGATAGTTAACTGTTATACAAGCTTCAAAACAAATACTGTTTTCAAAGGACATTTCATCCAAATGTGCAAAAGGCTCCTTATTTACTCATCCATATATCCTCTTGGGTCATTAAGGTCAACAGTTGCATGTCACCGTTACATGCTGCACACTCAGGGTGTGAGGTAAACTTGTCACTGTGAGCTGAAAATAATGACAATGACAATGACAATGAACTTTATTGCATATTCACGCCCTACATGGGCCAAATGCACTGAGTTAGATAACTTGGGTATACTAGGCAGGTAAAGAAGGAACAAGTGTTACATTTCTATTCTACGTCTCTATCTACAGGGTCTATCTACAGGATCTCTTCTCTCTTTTTAAAACATGTATGAACAAATTAATGATACTGCTACACAATTTCCTTTGACACTGATGCAAATTTTTGTGCATACAAAATCCTACTGTAGAGAGGAACATTTACAATGCAAATTTCAGGACTTAATAATACATATGAAATTAAAAAACAAGGCACCTAGATCTATAACCCATTGTTTGCAGAAGTTGAAGGAATAATGCAGGAAGCCCAGTGTGGTACATGTAGGGCTCTTCGACTCCTACTCTTTCCCACCCTTTGACAGTGAAACACAAGAGAAAGACTTCTGATGAGTTATGTGTTTGTAGTTCAGACAAACTGTGTATTTCTAGTTCAGACAAATTGTGTATCTCTAGATTAAACCTTTTCTCCTCCATTCTACAGTGCTGAAGCGAAGCCTCCTGAGAAACCTAAGGCAGAAGAGAAGGTGAAGAAAGCCAAGCCTGCAGCAGGGGCAGCTGCCAAAGCCAAGACTGCTGACAAGGCCGCACCGAAGACGAAACTTCCAGGAAAAACCGATGCTGCAAAGCCTGCTGGGAAGGACGTCACCAAGCGACCCACTCCACCGTCGTCTGCGTCAAAAGAAGCTCCTCCTGCGAAGAAGAAGGTCGGCGCTGTTGGGGCGACTAAAACTTCAAAGGCTGCAGAACCAACAAAAAAGCCATCAGCTGTCTCAGAACCAAAAACCAAGAAGCCCACCAGGCCTGCAACAGCTCCATCTGCCAAGCCCACAAGTACTGCAGCCAGTAGAGCTGCGAAGCCTGCCAGCGCTCCAGCAAAGACGACAAAGGCGCCACCTAGCGGGGCAGTACCCAAAACAAAAACAGACCGCAAACCCGGTGCAGCCCGACCCAAACCTTTGGCGAAGTCTTCAGCAGCAGGGAGCAGCGCTGAGGAGCAGGCGTCGGTGGATTCAGTTGAAGTAGCTGTGGATGCAGCTGCTGCTCTTGCAGGTGACCAGGTGGCCCCGAAACCTTCAGCTGCTGCTGCAAAGAAGCCTGCAGAGAAGAAGAGTGCTGTCCCAACGAGGACCAAACCTGCGAGTGCCGCTGCACCGAAGGCGGAGCCAAAAACAGCTGCCAAGAAGCCAGCTGGAACCCTGGGAACAAGAACAGCTGCTGCCAAAACTGGCGCAGCTGCAAGACCCTCATCAGCTACAGCTGCTGCAGCAAAGAAGGAACCAGCAAAGAAGCCAGACGCAGCCACAAGGCTCGCCTCTGCCAAAACATCTGCTGCTGATAAGAAGCCTGGTGTAGGAGCTGCAAGGAGGCCTGCCTCAGCGACAACAGCTGCTGCCAAGAAAACAACAACAGGTGCAGCTTCAGCATCAGCACCTGCCACAAAAACAGCTGCAGCAAGGAAGGCGGGTACCACAGGTGCTGCAGGGAAAGCAACACCAAGGGCACAGTCTGCAACAGCAGCCAAGTCAGCTGCAGAGAAAAAGACTGCAGCTACACCAGCCAGGGCAAAGTCTGCACCTGTAGCAGGTGCTGCTAAGGCAACCCCGAAAGCAGCTGCAAAAGCACCTGCCACCCCAGGCCTGAAGGCGAGACCAAAGGCTCCAGCAACACCTGCAGCCAAGGACGCAGTCATGAAGAACAAGGTCAAGACTCCGAGTGGGAAGGGAGCACCCACGCCGGGCAGGACTCCAGGAAGAGCCATGCAGGTATATCGTCTTTTTTATGAAAAAGGGTAATACCAATTCATTTTCCCTTTTTTTAATTGTCTAAGTATTCTGATTACTTTAAATTGAATGAGCTTCATTCTACATATCGTCAGAAATAGTGCAATAGTTTTAAACGTGGGAGGTGTGACTGATTTTGATGCGTTGTTTTTCCGTTGACAGCCCTTTGATCAGTACATCAGTAGAGAAGCCGTGGCAGAGGGGTTGAAGAAAGGAGACTTCATCAAGGGTGCCTTGAGAATTAACGCCAGGAACTTTGAAGATGCCTACGTCCCTGCTCCAGTGAGTAGCATTTAAGACTTACACCTCAGAACCATCCAAATCTGATTGGAATATGATCATCATATGATAAACTTTGATAGTATTGCAGTTATACAAAATATTCTAGTAAAGGGCAACTGAGGCTAAACTGAAGGTACAGATATGTGTATGTGACTATGTATGATGTCCATGTACTATAGAACAGTTTTCAATCTGTGGGACTACTTTAGATACGTTGTCCACATTTTGAGATATACATCAAGACTTACTAGTTTCTAATGATCGCTATCCTTAGTAATTGTCCTATATAGTGGAAACAAAAGGCTTTCATGTATATCATGCATTTAGAAATGCAATGGTTTTGTTACGAAATGTCTAGGCAGTATTCGTGACGAGTGCTAAATTTGTTGTTCCGTGTAAACTCTATAGGATGGGATGTCAGACCTGTACATCCCTGGTCTACATGCCCGTAACAGAGCTCTGAACGGGGACATCGTGGTTCTGAAGGTGCTGCCTAGGTCTGAGTGGAGGGTAAGTAGACATAACTTGAGACAACATCAGCGTACGAAATACTAGGTTGCCCAGTTGCGCTGTGCAACCATATTTTGCTTGGTGCAACCTATTTCTACACCCAGGTAGCTCAGTGCACTACCTAGATTTTGTGGTAAGGATGCCCCTTTCTTCCATTGGGAACTGTTTATTGAGAAGTTCCCATGGAAGAACTCAAGTTAAGTTAATCATAATGTAGAACAGTTTGCACTGCAACATTGACTTACTTACTCCGCATATGCAGGTTAGTGCAGGTGAAATTGCAGCTGTGCAGGTATTTCTGATGTCTACATGTACCTGCACTGGTCCATGTACTGGGTTTATACATGTATATACATGTAGGTGTACATGGATTTTTATTTGCTGCATTTACTGTTGCCACCTGTGAAGTATAAAAGATGATGGCAATGGTGTCCGAACAGTCTTTAGTATGATCCATACTTTCTAAATTCAGCAGATAAAATTTGTCAGGTGCAGGTAATTTTCAGTACACATGCGCAGGTATTAGTATTTCAAGCCCTGCTCTGTATCCATAATAGTAATAACTGGGCAATTTATCTAATTTTTTTGTTGTCAAGACAAAACTAGAAAAAAAACAATTTGCTTAAGGCTCCTTTTATTTTTAATAACATCCCAAAAATGCAAAAATTCAGTTTAAAGCATTAGATAAACATGTACATTTTTGTACATGTAGGTGGATTGTGTAGGAGTCTGCTCCAACGATACACACTTAAAATCATTTGCCCACATGGTTGTCCTATGACACATTACGTGTAGACCCTAAGGTTTCATATTTGGTGCTCCAGTCATTACGTCTGGTATGCCTGGATTGTAGAGCACTCCAAAACTGTTACAACTCGATCCACATGGCTGTTCTTGTCACCGTCTGTAAATAAGTGGGCACCTGAACACTCCCAAAGGAAGAACTTGAGTTAGGCACATGTGTAGAAAAATATGGCAGCTTAGGCCACAACAATTTTATTTGTTGCTTCTCGGATTTTTTCAGAAAAAATATGAAGCGACAGGGCGAAAAAAAATAAAAATAAAAACAGGCCTGGGCATCCTACTATAGCCCCAAATGCTAGAATAGCCATGAAGTCAACACAAAAGACTGGGTTAAAATTTGAACAATGAATTTTGAACTTTTAATCAAACCACTGCATTGGTAGATGTAATAACTGTAACAACTAGGAAGAAAAGGTCTTTCTTCAACTGTTGGAGGCAAAATATAAGCATTTTTGAGTTGATTCAAAACCAGATTTTTTATTTTTTTTGCCAAACAGAAAAAAATGAAGACTGAGGCGAATCCAAGAAGCAACAAATTAAATTGGTGTGGCCTTACACTGTCAAGCACTCATGGGGAACTTGAGTTAGATATAATAAAAAAAAAAGTTACTCTAGCAACTGGGATATGATTTTGGAAACGGTCAGACGTTTCAGATAGCATCCACTACCTTTCGTCAGTGACACTGGAATATTCTTAGGAACCACAGGTTTATAACCACCAACTATATAGTGATATGGAAATAAATTGAAGACAAATTTTTGATAGTCTAATAGGAAACTTGAGTTAGAATTGTTTATATATGAACTCATGGTGGTTTAGCTGTTTGAAAGGGGGAGGGGGGCAAGATTACCACTTTGTAATTTTTTATGACAATCCAATCTTTTATTGAAATACGACATGTTTGTATAAGAAGCATGTGGCATTACAAAATGCTATTGTGTGCTAGGAATTAAATTATTTTTATTGTACTATAATTGTTTGTTGTATGTTTTAATGGGTCTCTATAGCATTAGTGTGTAAATATTCACAATGTACAAATGTATATTCTGACCTGAAGAAAAATACAATTTTAAAACTGCTGCAGAAGCTTCTTCATAAAATAGCTAAATAAATGGAAATACAAAGTATTAGCTTGAGATATTGTTAATGTGTAATATCTCTACTAGATTGCAGCATTGGTTACACTCTTGTTTCAGGTATTACAACAAGAATACGAGCAGTTTAAAAATCTCAAGACAGCTGCAACAGCCGAGGGTGCAAGTCCGGTCACGCAGCTGACAGAAGGCATGAAACAGTTAGCGCTACACACACCCGAACCTTCAGGTGCCCAGGCAGCGGTAGACACTACCGCTGGACCGCAATCTCCGCAATCTCCGCTTACAGAAGGCAGCGGGGATGCCGCATCTTCTAGCGGAACTGCTGGGTCCACCAAGGAGAGCGGATCCTCCTCCAAGTCGTCAGAAAAAGAACCGGAAGAGAAGAACGATAGAAAAAAGAAAGACGCCGCTGCCGGAAAGGAGAAAAGCGCAGGGGCGAAAACTCCCACCAGAGGAGCAGCTGCAAAGGGTGCAGCAGCAAGGACTCCTGCCAGAACCCCGGATAGACAGGCTGGCAGAACAAAACCTGGGGAACAAACAACACCTAAAGGTTAGTAGTCAGTGTTCGAAATACTTTTTTGAACCAGGTAGCACAGTGTGCACCTTTGAGTTCAGCGGTACATATTTTCAGGTTGAGTGGTGCGCTACCTGAGTCAGGGAGCAACTAGCGCACAAGAAAATCAGGTTGCAATTGCTAGTGTGCTAGTGGGTATTTCGAACACTGGTAGTGCAATATATATGTCACAGATGAGATTGGAATTCAGGACAGTCGTGCACGTGGATCGTCCTAGAACAGATTGAAATTGTGTATTCCAATCTGTCCTAGGATAATCTGGGATTGTCTTGAATTCCAATCTGCACTGTGACATACATATATATTCATACAAATTGTATATAGAGCATACAACACTGTGTATTCCGTATTGCCCGAGGTATCGTCCCGACCGCGATCCGACTCGCGGGATGGCCGAGACCGAGGGTGATGCGAAATACACCGTGTTGTATGCTATTTATATCATACCCACCTTAGGCCCAATTTATACACAGGTTTTCACGACAGCGGGACTGAAGATGTCGGGACTGCCGACAGCGGGGGCAGCTTTTTTCAGCGTCTAGAGAGGAATTTTATGGTCTTTTCCCCGACAGCGGGAGAAAATCTCGCGACGGCTCCGGAGTAGTCGCCCGACGGCTCAGCGGGAGTCCCCGACGGCTTTAGCACGCGTATAAAGCCAACCCGTCGGGCTCGCAACGTCGGCCAAAAATCTAGGTCAGCGGTTACATGTAATTTTCCGTATTTCGGCCGGAAGACTCGCCATATTTGTTGTTTGGCGCTCTGTTCAGATCCTATTTTCGAACATACAATGGCAACATTCTGTGGTAGTGTCGATGAGTTTACGTCAGTCCATGTTGCGGCCTATTCAATCAAGTTACGGGTACATGTACTGGCTACTGTAGATGCTGTCTTTCGCTATTCGTGCGTCTTTATATGTCCTAAATTGCCCACAAAGATTTAGGGAAAGAAAAACTCATACAGTAGTAAGTAATGGACGGTCAGGAACGCTGAACTTCAGGAAAGGTTAAGTGAGTTGGGCTACGTAATCCAAGCGCTACGGGTGTTCTGCCACACTTCCTGACGATGTGTGTAGAGCCGCCCCGACATTGCCGTCCCGACAGCGGCAGATATTGACAACGTCGGGAAAACCTGTGTATAAATTGAGCCTTAGAAAACACGTCTTTCAAGGCGAAATGAGCGAAAATTTTGTGTCCCTAAACAAAAAAACTGCTACACCATCCATTCCCAACGTCCGAATCCTGTATTCGAATTTTCGAAAGCGGCGCACACGGTTGGGTCGAAACGCGTTCGAATCGTTCTATGGAAGCCCGGTTTATACACCCGGTCATACAGGAGAATACAACACGGCCGGGAGCACTGTATCGCCGCCCGGGTATGATATAAATGCTGGTACATGTACATAATGTATGTCCTCATACTAGTTATATCAGCGACAAAACCTAAAACATTTGATAGATATGTGAAAGATTTATCAAAATGTTTCACTGTAAAACATGACAGAGTTTACAGTCTATCATGTAAACTACTATGTGCTGTCTTAAAATGTTTTAAAAATTTGACTTTTAATCATTTAAGGTATAGAACACTGTTGATCATTTATATGGGTTAGTTTATACCTTTCAATTTTGAAATAAACAACTTTTCTTCATCCATACTGAACCACATGCACTCCCAAAAGTTCTTGAAATGTTTTTGTCACTGTTGGATTTTGGGTGTTCATTGACTCATCACATACTTTGCCTTTTTAGGAAGACAACCTCCCAAACCAGGGTCTGCTAAAAAGACACCAAAGCCAGCTGAGAAACCAGGTATCGACCCCACCACTGTTCCTGAACAATTCCTGCAGAAAACTGCCAAGGTGAGCTAAGAAAAAACATGTATGTACTGAGTATAAAATCATATACATTGTATACCAGGACAAAGTGTTCAAAACCATAAGATACTAAAGGCTGCTTAGTTAGGTCAGTGTTCTAGCCAGCGTCTGTCTTTCTGTCATTTGACAGAATTTTGCCGCTCATGATGGACAAAAATTTTGCCCAATCCGTCATCTTTGACGGAAAAAAATCATTGTGTAAAGATATGGAAAGAGATGTCATTAAACTAAACTTAGTCTACCAGCAAAATTCGCCCCTCAAAATGCAGGAAATAGCCTTATGGAGGGTCAAGATTTCAAAATTTTCCCGGTATGCATGTCCGCCATTGGCAATTGAGATGACAGAAAAAATTTCTGGCTGGCTAGAACACTGATGGAAAGAACTTGACGCTTTTACAGAAACCTTCTTTGAGTGTTACCAACATGTACTAGATTTGTGAGTCACTTTGTAGAGTTAAAAAGTCTAGGGCAAGGTTTTGGAACTGTACCAAGTTGGGAAGTTTGGCATTCTTGGCTGTGTCCCAAATTGTGGATGACATGACCAGTGGGGAGTGTAGTGAATGTGTCGGTACAATTTATTCGTGGGTACTAAGTGATGAACTGTGTGTGGTTCAGCTTTAGTTGCTCCAGATTTGTTGCAAATCCATTGAATTTTAGTTACTTCAGAGTGTGTCATCAAGTTGTATCTTTAATCTTTTAAATCTGTCTCTGGATTTGTTTTATACATGTTTTATAGCTACATACTTTGTCATCACGTACATGGAGCCATACTATTACCATTTCGAAGGTGTTGTTTACATGTGTATTTTATTTTAAACAGTCATTTTACTAACTTCATTTATGTTCATATTCCTGTAGTCATAGTTTTTAGTTAATAGACTAATGTTATTGTATTAATTGTCTTTTCCTTGTTACCATACATTGTACTATGTACATGTACAACTTACTGTTGAGCAATAAAATTCATTCATTATAACTGTCAGTATAATATAAAATTTAATCTTTCTATGAGAAGAAATGTGTATTGCTGCTGTAATGTTCTCCATTCTATCCACCCACAGGTAGTTTACATCTACGAGAAGAAACATTCCAGAGCCTGTACAGGCCACCTGAAGAAGCTGGATGACAAGGTGATGCATAGTTTTCAATACTTTTTGTAATTTTTCACGAACTTTCGCGCCGGGCAACCTGGCGTCTGCAATAAGTCTCATACAGAAACCATGACTTGTACGGCAAGAGTGGGTATTTCGAACCCCGATGTACCATATAGGATTCTTCAGATATAACAGTGGAAAACCACAGAATGCTGTCCACGTGTGGACATAGTGTGTGGACCACATTGCTAAAACTTCTCAATTTACTTGTAATGCTAGCACTGAGATAGGTTTGTTTGAGCTGACCTGTAACACACGCTGATATATGTACGTGTCTGCTGCTCACACCAGAAACATTTTGTAAATAGTGTTTGATATTACCTACTCTTACCTACTGTGATTTTTAGAATTCTATTTTATCATGTATCATGAATTTTATCCCTGGATTTTAATGGCGGCTGTGTAAGCAATGACGCATTTCAGGTATTGATTTTATATTGTACCTGCTATGTCATTGGGAATACATGTAGAATCTGAATCTGATGCTGAAGCGTGTTTTTGTACCTGACAGGACAAGGAGAAGGTCCTGTTTTCCCCCATGGACCACCGCCTGCCCAGGTTAAAGGTCCCGCTGGAGGACTGCCCCCAAGGGTTCAAGGAACGACCAGACGACCATGCCAAATTCCTCTTCATCGCCAGAATAACGGACTGGAAGGAAGACTCCGGGTTTGCTGAAGCGTAGGTTCCTCATAGCTTTTCTCAACACAATATATATCGAATTTTGTAGGTTTAGTCCACACCCCTAGTTGCATTCTGTATCTGTATAGCCAGTATAACCGTCCTTTAGTGTAACACACCAGCTTCACAGGCATGCAGCGCAGCGGCTGCTAGCATTGAGACTCCTAAAAGAATAAAAGCCATTCTTATTGAAATTACTTTAAAATGTCATTGTCAATTTTCTATGCTGTCCTCATTCTCATACATGTGGCTACAATATACACATTATGTACATTGTGCATTACACTGTACAATTATTATACATCTATTACACAATATCACCCGGACGGAGGCCTGGCGAACCCCCGTCTTGTATTAGCCACGCGGTGATTAACATCATCACCCCCTACAGTATATGCGCGAGCCGTAGCGATGCCGCATTGCACAAGCATAGCTACTAGAAAAAGCATGATATCATGCTTCACCTCTGATGAGGATGCCTAACAACAACAACAACACAATATACAATTGTCATGTAGCTTCAGAACAATAAAGGATACAAGAATTTCATAACTGCATTTTATTGTATAAGACATACATGTATTTACAGTTTTTTGTGACTGTTGCCAATATGCTAATGCACAGGAGGTTAGCAAAGAGCCTGGGAGAAGCTGGACAGATCGAGCCTGAGACAGAAGGGTTACTGGTGGAGAATGGAGTGGACTTCTCCGAGTTCAGCGAAGTGGTACGTTCTCTACTTCCATTTGGACACAGTCATGACAAAGAACATATTATGTTCGTATTGATGTTACACTTTACAGTACTGTTGCTTCATAGGTAAGCTTCTGTATCTGTCTGTATCTGTATAGCTGGTATAACCGCCCTTCGGCGTAACACACCAGCTTCGCAGGCACGTGGCGCGGCGGCAGCTGGCTACATTACACCGAACGACCTGTTACACCTAACCTTTGAACGTCTAACTCTAGACATTGTTTAAAACTATCTAGTGACG
Source organism: Branchiostoma floridae x Branchiostoma japonicum (assembly GCA_013266295.2). NCBI lineage: Eukaryota > Metazoa > Chordata > Leptocardii > Amphioxiformes > Branchiostomatidae > Branchiostoma > Branchiostoma floridae x Branchiostoma japonicum. Next base: position 10,375,692 of record CM023832.1, read on the forward strand.
ATGCCCCTACTGTACTTGGTGGCAGCGAGTTCCACTCTACGATTGTTCTAGGGAAAAATGAGTTTAGCTTATCAATTGTTACAGCATTGACTCATGAAACGTTGTGTGGAAAGTATCTAAGAATAGTTAATGTCTTATAATTTTTTCACAACATTCAGATTGTACTTTCTATTCCCTCTGTAGGTTCTACAGTGTCTGCCTCAAGATTTACCATGGTCCATTCCAGCTGTAAGTTGTTACACTACTCTTTTTGGACTTTAATATATCTATAATGTTTAGTATTGTAAAACATGCACCAGAGTTCTGTTTTGTTGCATGAATCAATTTTGGCTGCTGTTCTGTTTTGATCTGCTAGGAGGAGTTTGAGAACAGGAGGGACCTCAGACTGGACTGTATCTTCACCATTGACCCCGCCACAGCAAGGGACCTGGACGACGCTGTGTCTTGTAACAAACTTGACGACGGTTGGTTACGGAGACACCTTGTAGTTTTATGCATTGGAATAGATGAAACGTTAGATTTCTAGAAAAGGCGTGCTTATTTACCTTCAACTATAGAATTAATATCCTCCATTTCTATATATCGAAGGTAAAATATTGGAACAAGCGGTAAACGATTTACTCTAACAGCTACTGTACTGTGTATACATGTAGTGTATTTGTCCATCTGAAGTTTTCCCCATTTATTGTTTGTACATTGAATACCTTACTCTTAAGATTTATAGATGAAAATTTCAAAGTTACATTTAAGGCTATTTAGTGACTGAAAAGTGCAGTGAAGCAATGTTCCATTGTCAAGATTCCTGCACAGTGTTTTGTAACTTATACCCTATTGTGTAATCACCCAACTACTGTTTGTATATATTCTTGTTTTTCAGTTTTGTTATGTTTGTAAATATTGATGATATTTTGTATAATTGTGTATTCCCTGAAACTGCGTAATTCAGCCTTTTTTACATTGTGTTATTAGGCTGCAATGTTGTTTTAGTTTTGTGTGAATTTGCAAATAAACCATTTATAAAGATGATAATTTCTGTGGTTGACAGGTACCTACGAGGTGGGAGTTCACATAGCGGATGTGAGTTACTTCATCCAGGAGAACACAGCTCTGGACCTGACGGCAGCCTGCAGGGCAACCAGTGTCTACCTGGTACAGAAGGTGGGTCCAGTCTGGGTAATACCTGTCAGTATCTGTAATATTAGTATGTTGGCAGCAAATTATGGCATCAGAGTTCAGACATTAGGGCGTCAGACCATTGAAATCAGAATTTTTCCTCTCTTAAGATAAGTAGAATTTATCTAGATGTTGTTTGATTCAATCAGTCCATGACCGTATGAAAACAGATTTTGACAATATACCAGTTGGGAAACATACAGTTTGATTGTCTTGGCTTTAACAGCATTGATTCCAGTTTCGATATATGTTTGTATCTGCAGGTGATTCCTATGCTGCCCCGCCTACTCTGTGAACAGCTGTGCAGCCTGAACCCTGCAGAGGTACAGTTGTCTCATGTTTGGGGAAAAAAATGGGCATTTTATATTCCTTCACTATTAAAAAAAACATGGGGGAGACAACGTGAAGAGGTGATTATCACCTGTTTTGTCTCCCCCTCCATCTTGTTATGGTGAAGTCTAATAAAGAAATGTAGTGAGTTTGCTTTGCATTACATGTACCTGTTATTTTCCTTGAGTGTGTGCAGTATAATTTTGGCATGAACACCAATATCATACTGCATTACCTACTTTAACAATAAGTATTTGTTATGCCAACTTTGTGATTATGTTCTTTGTGTTTTATGAGCAAAGGATCATTATAAGCACATTCTGTGCTTTCTGTCCAATGCTCTCAAATCTATTGTGAATAAAATAGAAATAACAATACGTTTCTGTGATGCCCTGTTCACTCCAGGAGCGTTTGGCGTTCTCCGTGATCTGGAAGTTGACGGAGACAGGAGACGTGCTGGATGAGTGGTTCGGCCGGACCATCATCCGATCCTGCGTGAAACTGAGCTACGACCACGCCCAGAGCATCATCGATCATCCCGACCAGCTGCCTACACAGGAGCAGCTCCCCCCCATCTCTGATGGACACTCTATACAGGAGGTGGCAGAGAGGGTTCTCAACTTGTACAAGGTACGTTTTACATTCTGGTATCATCTTTTGTTGGGTATAATGCTCAAGGTTTATTGCCCTATTACTGTCCAAATCATAGTTATGTTTCCCTTTGCAAAAGGAAAACATACTGTTTCTGCTCAGTTTCTTCTCCTCCTCCAAACACATGAGGTCAATGACCTGGACCGGACAGATGTCACCATGGTAACTGGTGCTGTGGAAGACACCCTATGGTGTTGGATTACATTATGTAGCAAGTTGGAGGGGCTGGTCACTATATACATGCATTGTGTTTGAGTGAGAATAAACAGAGCAGTAGTTTGTTGGGCTGGACCATGTGAAGGTAAACGTAATGCATTTGCTTTGCAAATGTTACATTGATTCCTAGTTTTGTTTTTGTCTTTTTACAATACAGAAAAACCTGTATTCCAGTCCACAGTAATACAAACACAGACTTTATTTAGACATTAGAAAACCAATTCTGGTAAATTAGTTTGTGTGTATGTATTATATGTGTGTGTGTTTACATATACATGTAAGTTCATTAGAAGAGGAACTAGAACTGTTTTGTATCATTTGCAGATCTCTCAGAACCTGAGGAAGAAAAGATTTGATGGTGGAGCTCTGAGGTTGGATCAGGTAGGAAATATGTTTCTGCAACATTCATCCAAAGTTACAAACAAACTAGAAACTTGCTTCTCAGTTAGAGATGTTGAAGACCAGGAATGTCTTATGTTTTTAATCAGGGTCTCATTGTTCTGTTTTTTTTTAGCCCAAATTAGCCTTCTCCCTGGACCCTGAGTCAGGACTGCCCAATGGCTGCTCTGTGTACCAGATCAAAGACAGCAACAGGTAGGCAACTCTGGATTTTTACATCTTGATTTCTGTAGGATAATAAATATAAAAACATGTTTTTCAAGGGTTAAGTACGGCTATACTCAATTCAATCCTATATATACTACCAATTTGTACGATGTAGCAACTATGCTTTCTGTCAATCGTTTGTATATGAGAGGGGGTTTGAAGATTCTAATTCAACCCTGTGAGTAGAGTAAAACTAAAAAGCAGTAATGATTGTACAAACAGCAAAATGGAAAAATCTAAAGACATTGACCTTGATGGTAACTACATTTATATCATACCCGGGCGGCAATACAGTGCTCCCGGCCGTGTTGTATTCTCCTATACGACCGGGTGTATAAACCGGGCTTCCATAGAACGATTCGAACGCGTTTCGCCCCGCGTGTGCGCCGCTTTCGAAAATTCGAATACAAGATTCGGACGTTGGAATTGATGTTGTTGCAGTTTTTTTGTTAAAGGACACCAAATTTTCGCTCATTTCGCATTGAAAGATGGGTGGGTGTGATATAAATAGAATACAACACGGTGTATTCCGCATCACCCTCGGTCTCAGCCCTCCCGCGAGTCGGGCCAATACCTCGGGCAATACGGAATACACCGTGTTGTATTCTTTATGTATACACTAAGATCCTACCTAATTACCATGTCTGACAGACTGATAGAGGAGTTCATGCTGCTGGCCAACATGGCGGTGGCTCACAAGATCCACCAAGCATTCCCGGAGCGAGCCGTCCTGCGCCGCCACCCCCCTCCCCAGCCCAAGATGGTGGAGGACCTGGTGAAGACCTGTGCAACCATGGGGATCAACCTGGATATCAGCAGCTCTGGGGCGCTACATGTAAGTCAGCTAGAGATTTTAAAGCTGCATTATGTAACATTGACTTACTTGACTTAGTCCTCTTCGCCCACTCGGGAGCATAGGGCCTCTGTGAGAAGTCTCCAGCGTTTCCGGTTCTTCGCTATCTTCTTGGTCTCCTGCCAGGTTACGTTAGCTTTCTCTAAGTCCTTCCTCACGCCTCTTCTCCAGGAGAGGCGGGGTCTGCCTCTGTGGCGTTTCCCCTGGGGATTCCAGTCTAGGGCTGTTCTTGTTATGGACGTTGGCGGCTTTCGTAGTGTGTGGCCGATCCAACGCCACTTTCTTTCTTCTCCTTATTATTATGTAACATTAGGCCACACCAATTTTATTGGTTGCTTCTCGGATTTTTTTCAGAAAAAATATGAAGCGACAGGGCGAAAAAAAATAAAAATAAAAACAGGCCTGGGCATCCTATTATAGCCCCAAATACTAGAATAGGTGCCATGAAGTCAACACAAAAGACGGTTAAAATTTAAACAATGAATTTAGAACTTTTAATCAAACCGCTGCATTGGTAGATGTAACAAATGTAACAACTAGGAAGAAAATGACTTTCTTCAACTGTTGGAGGCAAAATATGTGCATTTTTGAGTTGATTCAGAACCAGAATTTTTTTTTTTTCAAATCAGAAAAAAAGGAAGAGGCGAATCCGAGAAGCAACAGATTAAATAGGTGTGGCCTTGGGACGATATAAAAAGTCAATTTTCTGGTCATTTCTTTACAAAGTAAGTTGAATCAACCCTACTCCATTGCAACTAAGTGCCATTCAGGAAGCGGAGGTGCCAAAATATGATGCCTTATGAGTGTGTTTAAAAGTTGGAAACACAGCTGTAAGCCATGTTTGTTTACATTCTGGTAGTTTGAGGTGGTACCATAAACTGAATGTGCCTCATGTGGGCTGTTTTAGCACCAACCCTATTTGTCAGAAATGTGAGATAATTGTACAAATATGTTGACAAGTGGAAGTAAATTACAATCACACGAAGATTTTTTTCCATTAAAATATTTCAATTTTTGGTGCAAAAATGTTACATAATGCCCCTTTCTAATTTGACATGATGTTATTCACCACTTTGGAAGGATGATACAATAATTAACTCCCTTTAATTAATTAATGTTGTAATTTTCAGCAATCCATAGCCCGTTACATTGGAGATGATGTCGAGACTCAGGCCACTTTCTACATCCTGACCGCCATGGCGTCCAAACCTATGCAGGTAAGACTACAGTTTTATACTTCAAATATGAATGTATAATGTACAAAAGTCTATTAATGCTGCTAAGACATATTTTAATGTAATACAAATTTTATTGCTGTTTTCATATTATCCGTATCATAACCATTCAGTGTATTCTAAAGTTTTTGGCGACGTCTCAGGGAGAAGCCTAATGGTACAGTATTGTGTGCAATTCGCAAGAATTCTAGGAATCGTACAGGCATTTTGTCCACAGGAATGGAATGTCCACAGGCATGTCTCTGACCCACATCTATGCCCACGTTCCTGGAAACCTTTGGGAAGACCTCTCTGCCCCGGATGCCCTACTTTCTGTGACCCCAGGGCTCGTTCACTATACACTCAGGGGAGGAGTGCACTGTATCTGTATAGGTACCAAGTCTTCCTTAAAAATCATGAAATGATGGCAGGGCCGCAGTGCCATGCAAACAATAACCCTAACAGCAACCACCGTCACCATGGCAATGTATGTTTTCATTGCCAGTCTTGTTGAAGTTGATTTTTTTCTTTTCTTGATATCTCTCAGCTTGCGAAGTACTTCTGCAGTGGCTGCCTACCAGAAGAGGGGATGTACCGACACTATGCCCTGAACGTGCCTCTGTACACACATTTCACCTCACCCATCAGGAGATATGCCGATGTTCTGGTACACAGGCTGCTAGGGGCCTGTCTGGGTAAGTTTATTGGAGTTCAACTCAGTGTTCTAGCCAGCGTCCGTCTTTCCGTCATTTGACGGAATTTTGCTGCTCGTGACTAACACAAATTTTGCCCTGGCGGACAAAAATCGGCATGTAAAGACATGGAAAGAGATGTCATTAAACTAAGCCTAGTCTATTGGCAAAATTTGCCCCTCAAAATGCAGGAAATAGTGTTTCAGAGGGTCTTTATTACAGATTCACAGTCAGCATTGCTCTGAGAAAGGTGACAGACTGTTACAGAAACAACTCAGCTTGTAAAATCTTTGGTTGTGAATAACAAGTTTCTTATACAGTTGTGTATTAATGTTAATATGATAACAACAAATGATCATGAGTTCTCAACATCTCCAAGTGTGACTGTTGTAATGATGCCATGCTGGTCTGTGTGTTAATCCCAGGTTGTGCTCCTGCTGTGGAAAAGTCTGCTGAGGAGTTACAGGGTATGACCGACCACTGCAACGACAGGAAGGATGCCTCCAAAAGGGTGCAGGAGGCCAGCGCGGACATGTTCTTCGCCTCTTTTGTCAAGGTCAGTGTCAACTCTCTTATATCTATTGAATCCCGGCTGTTGTCGCTCACCCAACATGCACACTACTGGAGAGGGTCGCAGTCCTTAGGACAGGACGTTAAGCCATGGTCCACTGTTCATTGTGCTTGTCGAAAAGAGCTAGGGGAATTTCCCTGGTACAATGAACCTGTAAATACTGTACATAGCGTCTGTCTTCTCTGTCACGACCAGTGGAAGAGTAGCTCTTCAGTGAGTTAAACTGGTTCGAGATCACTTTCACTTTTATCTATTGAGACTTACATGTACCACATTTGTGGAAGGATTGACATAACAGGTGACTATCACCTTTTCAAGATGTCAATCCTGAGACCAGACTGTACGGTTTGAACCACTCACACTTGGAAAGACCCCTACTCTTTTCAGTAAGGCCTAGGAAAAAAAATGTTGTGTTTCCGGTTACCCGACCGACCCTATGAAAAACCCCCCGACCCTAGCCTTTTTTGGGCCGACCAGATGAACTTGTAAAATACATTTTCAAAAATAATCGTTCGTGTCCCGGCATTTATTTTCTAAAAAATACGGCGCTGTTTGTTGTGCCGCGCGCGTCAGCCGGCGCGGCTGACGTGCCTGCATGACCTCGAGGTCATATACAAATATTGCATAACGTGACCGCGGTACGCGCCTCCGATTGGTCGATGCTTCACCGCGCAGCGCGGGCGGCAATTCACAAAGTGTGGCTACGGGCGTGTAAACAATTTTCTTTGTTTCAAAATACGCGCCAAAAATGCTGTTTCTACGACTACATAACGAAATTCTAGTGAAGAAATGCACATTCCAAAGAATCTTTGGGGAAACTAGATATTTCTTTGCGGATTTATGGAGTAATTTGCGTAATTTTGACGCCCAATCTACCCGGAAGTTTACGTGCCCAGATCAGCGTGGGTTTGAATTCACGTAGTTTTATTGACCAAAACAAGAAACAAAACTACCGCTAAAGAAAATCCTGTAACATTTCAGATACCGGTGATTATGGTTTTGTTCAAAATATTGGTGGATTCGCACGATGTACCGGCGTTTCAGCCGTATGCTTCCTCAGGAATTCTTGCCGCGTTTAATAGCGGCGTGGGGAAATTTTGCACGGCCCGGCGTTCTTGCTTCTGCACGCTAAAATTTTTGTCGGGCGGTACGACACAGCCAGCGTTCATCGCAATTCGGTGTCTCATAATATTATTTTTATATCAATTTAACAACAATACCTTTTAATACTCAACAATATACGCATATGTGATCAAATTATACGTAACGTCTCTGCCTTGTAAACATGAATGAATTATTGCTTGTCGGCCGCTACCATAGCGCGCAATGACCGACTGCTGGCTTGCCTCCCGATTTTTCTCGGGGAAAAACCTGAATAAAGTGCGCACCCCGACTTTGGCTTTGACCTGAACCCCCTACTTGAGAGTTGAAATGTCAAAAAAGTGCGTCCTTTATTAGAAGAAATACGGTATATACAAACAAAGAATTTTACGATCTGTTTAGTACTGCCCAGTTTTCTGTGTAGTACAAACAGATCATACGTTCATTGTCCCGGCTTTGACTAAAAAAAAAAAAAAAAAAAAAAAAGGGAATCCCTACCTACCGACCCTAATTTTTTCTGGACTGTAATAGGAAACACAACATTTATTTTGTTAGGCCTAAGTGTGGTGAGTTCTTAAACGTGCTTTCCTCAAACACGGTACTTTCAGTTTTCCGTCCCATCCAAGACGACGTCCCTAAGTGAAGCTAGGTACTGAGTGGAGTGAGGACATAAATGTTAAGTGTCTTTCCCAAGGGCACAACATTGGGGATTGCCAGGGATTCAAACTCAGAACCTTCAGATTCTAAGTCAACAAGTACTAGCTTCAATTAGGGACGTCCCTCGGATAGGACGTAAAATGGAGGTCCCGTGTTTGGGGAGAGCCACACCCCATGCACGTTAAAGAACCCACCACACCTTTCAAAAAAGAGTAGGGGCATGCCCCGGTGTGCGATGGTTCAAATACTACAAACTGGGAGTTGGTGATTCACTACAAATCACCCGGGCGGAGGCCTGGCGAACCCCCGTCTCGTATAAGCCACATGGTGATTAACATCATCACCAGCACTCCAGGAAGAATAGTGTGAATTGACACACTAATGGAGATCCTTACCAACCAAACCAAACCAAACCAAACAACCCTAACCACAAGACCACCTTTGTGACAGTTGTATCTCCGTGTAGTGCTGTATGTTGTAGATTTTTTTGTGATGTTTGTCCAAACTTGAGAAGCCCTGATTGTTGCTCCCTGCTGTTCTCAGGAGTGTGGTCCTCTGGAGGAGGATGGTATGGTGATGGGGGTACTGGACCAGGCCGTGGACGTGCTGGTGTGGAGACTGGGGGTCGTCAAAAGGGCATACTGCAACGTGAGTACTGATCATTACATCCGGGTGGCTGAGCTGTGGGTTTGTGTGTCTGTTTGTCTGCAGTTTGACAGCACGTGGGTGGTGGATTGACCGGCAGAATGACAGGAGGTGAAAAGGTCAGACAGTTAACCGAAGCCGAAAATTGCATACTTTCCGGAAGTCTGAAATCTCTGATTTCTTTTTGTCGATGTAATTCACAGTCTGTATTTTTAAGCCATAGAATTACTGATAAGCAAACAATTTTTAAAGGGCAATGTGCACAATTACTGTAAGTCATCTTCAGATAGCAGGTTTGATGTGATTGGCTGATGGTGTTAACCTTTGACCCACAGGCCATCCCCTTGAAGAGCTATGACTTTGAGAAGGTCAATGGCCGTCCCCAGTTGACCTTGACCTGGGCAGAAGATCCGGAACACCCCGAGCCGGCCACGCAGGTCCTGACGTACTTCAGTAGAGTACAGGTCACCCTCAGGGCGAACGAACAACCACTCAAGTACAGCGTGAGTACCATTGTTGTGCTGTTCTTGTGCTGAATTTGTAGTGGACCTCGGATTTTCTTTCTGAAGAAGTTTAACTTTTTGTTCTTGTTGTCCTTTCACACAGGCTTTGCTCAAAAGGCCTTAGACAACCAGGCCAGCAAGAGAGCATCATGGGAAATGTAAACAGGTAGTCCGCCATCTTGACAGAAAAAAAAAAGACATGCCACCATTTTTTTCAAGGGATGGAATGTGGCATGTTCCTTGGTTTTTACAGATTGAGGAAAAAAAGTCAAACAGAAAACTAGAAAAAAATAGCAGCAAAACTATGGTATTGTCGAAGAGTACCTAACAAATATAGAACTAAGAAGTTTTTCCTACTAGAAATTTGTTTGCTGTTTGATGAAATACATTGCTACAATGATATTAATAGATGTATACTGACTTTTCTTGAAGAGACTTGAATATTTGCGACTTTTTCTTGGAATGATAATTGTACTAGCAGTTCAAGCTGAAGTGAATTGATATCTGAGTAGCTGGAATCTGTCTTTGATACTCTGAAACTATTATAATAGAGAAACAAGGAGGAGAACATTGTGAGCAAATGCACTGTTACAGTAGTGAAGTAGAAAAAGGTTTGACGGAATTATCCAATGGTACTTACAATTTGGCCAAACATTTGTGGCAACAAGGCACTATATTCTGTATTAACTGGTTTGTTTTTTTTGTTATCGCTTATATGATAGAGGAATTTTGTATTTCAGTATGATCGTGTCTTTGGTCACAATAAGGCAATTTAAGAAGAATTAAGGCAGCTGCACTAACCCTTAACAATGCACCTACAGTTCTGAAGAACTGTAGGCAGGATGTTACGGCTACAGTGGTATTGGATATAACCTTGTTCAAGTGTGCCATATGCTTTATTTGCTTGTTTTCGTGGTGCTATATAGAGTTTAACTAACACTAGCAGTTGTGAATGATTAAATTACATGCATGTTGCACTGATTCCATAATATTAATATTTAGGGTTTGATCACGAGTGCTATCATACTTGGTTTAAAGCTGGTGTGATTGTAATTTTGGACTAACCTGCAATCGTTTCGTGCCTAGACGCTTGTCGCAATTTGCTTCGAAAGATTTTGCTGTCAAGCGCTTTGTCTAAATAATGAGCTTTTCCATGTCTTCATCTTGTGGTTGTTTGTGGAAAGTGTTTCCAAATTTTCTCTTTAGCGCCAGAAGTTTGCAATGGAATGAAACTAGTCTCGAAAAAAAAGGATCCATCGAAATAACAAATATTCAACTCAAAACAGTACTGAAGTTGTTTCGTATGGAGTCTGATGGAGTTTTCTATAAGAAAATGCACCTTCTTGAGATGGGTTTAGTTTCCTTTTGCGTCGCATTGCAGTTTGTGCAAAAATTAACACATTTTCACTTTGATGTTGCTATAGCAAGCTTTCATTTGTTGCAAAAGACACCGTTTTTTTCAAGTATTGTGTAAAACTTTCAATTTTGAATGTGTGCCGATCAAATTAACTAACATAGCTCTTCTTTGAATGGCTGTGCTGAAGCATTTATGCATGTATGCTGCATTTCAAACATTTTATTTTTCGATCACGACATTTGAAGATTAAAAGTTTCTTTTCTCATGCATCTGGATAGTTACAATACACAAAACAAAAAGTATTTCTAACCATACCAAATAGATACGTTCCTGAATATCTCTAATGTTTGATATTTAAGATTGTCCAGCCTACACGTAGTGATTTATATTTGCTAACTTACCGACTGCCTTGGTCGTCCCTTTGCTGCTCACCACTGATATATCTATGTGCCAAGTGTGGAAGTTTTTGGAAGCAAATTTGTGGAATTTTGAACAGCAAAAATTGTGGCCGTCATTATTACTTGTGGGTGAATTTGAATGTGTACTCTTTGGAGGGACAGACATGAAAATGGAATAAAAGATGCAGATTTGCTAATTAGTAACTCTTGTCGCGTGTGTTTCCTTATAATGTTAATGTGAAATGTATATTTACCTTTGCCAAGAAGGTTATGTTTTCAGTAGCATTCGTCTGTCTGTATGTGTGTGTGTGTGTGTGCGCGCGCGCGTGCGTGTGTGCACGTAACTCCAGAAGGCTTAGATGGATTGTCTTGATATTTGGTAGGTGGGTAGGTCTTAATGAGACCCCGAAATGATTAGATTTTGGGAGCCCCCTGGTGGCTTGTTATGGTGCTGCAGCAGACCTGTTTTTGATATCTCATGATCTGGACATGCTAGGGTCACAAATTTTGCATGGTAGATAGCTCTTGTGCTTGGGAAGAAGTGACATGAATTTTGACCAGGTCAGCATTTGTTAAGATACATTTACATAAAGATACAGTAACTGTATGCCCATCATGTTAGCCTCATCTCTTACATCTACTGTATTCTTGTTTAGTAATAACTAAGTTTGAGGTCACTGAGTTTGTTGTCCTCAGTAAATGAGATCTCCCATTTTTTCAAGACAATCATGATCATTTTTTTAAGACAGGATACAAATACTAATGTACTGTTTGTAATATGTATGTTCATTGATGTTAAGGAAGACTGTCTACTTTTACTTCTAAGGAGATGTCTAAAGAAAATAAGACCAACATGGACAAGTTAACACCAAGTTTATTTCAAGCACAAATTCAACACAGGGTCTCTGTAGTAGTCTGGCAGTGAAAAGTTTATTACTGTTAGAAATGCTTCAACATCAAACGTTACTATTTGAAAAGATAGTTAAAGCTTCCTTTATGATTTAACAAACATCTGAAAAATTAATTTTCCTACAAGAAATAAGAACATGGAGCAAAATTCCTGCCTAGTGTACCTTAGTTTCATTTCGCGTTTTTGAAATACCAGAAACATGCATGAAGACTTTAAACCTTGCATCTGAATTTGCCACCTGTATCAAATATTTCACGAATGACATCTCAATAACTTAGTGGTGAATAAACATGTTCATTTCACGCTTCACTGATCAAGATATACATCTTGCAACATATATTTCTCGTATCATATGAATATGACTGTGAAACCATACTTTGTGACAGATGACAGAAAACACAACACGCCCATAATAAAACACACTTTATAATCAGGTATTCTCATGCTGCCTTGTGCGCACACATCTTTCGAACCCCCTTGGCCAGTTCTTTCTGTCCACTCCGCTTCAGGGCTCTCTCAATCCCCCTCACATCGGCCTTCTTGCCATTGACTTTGACCCACTCAGTCAGCACCTCTGTCACCCTCTGCCGGCGGCTGGAGTTCGAGTCTTTGATGGTCTTGAGGACTCTTCTTGGAACCTTCTTACCGGGCAGTTTCCTGGCAAATTTCTGCCAGCGGACCGACAGGTTCTTGGCGACATACTCGACTGCCTTGCGAAGACTATCGTCTGCAAAGGAATGGCACTGATATGTTTTATTTGAACAGTGATCATGATTTTCTTTGATTAGGCCACACCAAGTAATTTTTATGGATGACGTCCGCGCGCATTGATTTTGGCCTGTTCCCAGAAAAAAAAACAAGAAATTCTGCTTGCTGTAACTATGACCAAAGAGTCATAATTAGTGGATAAGGGAACATGTGATGAAAAGGAAGAAACAGGACAGGACGACAACTGCTGTTCCACTGATTTATTGTTGTTTTGATGACAAATGAAATACTTGTTAGTTGTTACACTGTATTCTCTCATTCAATTTGTGTCCTAACATTTGTCGTCCCTTAGTATATTTCAAATCTAGGCATCTTGTTTTCTCGGCCCTTCTTGTGTTTTTTTTTCGCGCTCTCGCAGTAGATTTAGGGTTTCCAGAGGACGTCATCCATAAAAATTACTCTGGTGTGGCCTAATGCAGTGTACTTCCTTTGCCTTCACAATGCAGTGGGTAGACTTTTAAAAAATGTTAACTATTTTGTATGAAGGAATTTTTTAAGGCATCCAATGCAATTTCAGCGCGGCAAAACTGGATTTTTTCAAAATCAAATTTCTGGTCATTCTTTTATTGTAGTACATGTAAGTTGAATCAACCCTATCCCATAACACACTGATATCTGTGAGGTAAAAATGCGATGTCGCTGACGGGAAACAGTTGCTTGTTTCGCATTGTAGGCTAATTCTAGGTATTTATTGGTGGTACGAAAAAATAAAGGGACTCCTCACGTAGCTTGTTTCTGGGCTATTTCAAACGCTTCAAGTTTGGAATAATGACGAAAATCTCCAAAGAAATGGCAGTAAATGTCAATATCAGACAGATTTCCTCTTCCAGAATATTTTTGTTTTCCCGCCCTGAAATTACATTGGATGCCTTTAACCTCTCGGAAGTTGTTTGTTTGTTTGTTTGTTTGTTTGTTATTTCTGTGGTTGGGCTGATGATGAATATAAACAGGGAAGAGTGTGATCTACCTTCAATGGTTTGAGTAGTCGAACTGTTGTTAGGAGGATCCGTGGTTTCCTCAGAATTTGAAGCCCCACAGATTGCGTCACGGTGACGACTTCCGTGTTGTTTGAAGGTCAACCCAAGTGCAGTGCAGTTCCTGTGCGGGCGACAGGGGGCGGTGTTGGACGTTTCATCAGAGAAGGTACCTTGTTTGCACTTTCGACACACCACGTCAGAATTCGGGGTTCCTAGAGGGGAAATACAATTCACAAACACGAATTATGAATTTTATTTGCCATATCATTTAAAAGTTCCTGTTGACATCGTTTAGATAAAATCGATCACAAGTTCAAGTCAACATGACGTCATTATTCCCACCTTTTCTGACGACCCCATGCCCACGTGGACATCGTCTGTGTGCCCGGCAAATCTCCAGGTCCAGGAAAAAGCCGGCCATACACTCACATCTGGAACACCAAACGGTTGTTAACGTTATTGGAGTCAGAAAACGTCTAAAGATTGCCATATTAAAATCGTCATTTTTACGAACAAAATTTCATACTTGCTGATGCCCAAATTTCCTAATAGTCTTTAATAGCGTAATTGATATAGCTTGTATGATAAAGCCAATGCGATGAGGAACGTCTAGAATGGTGCTATACTGAAACCTAACATCGGCTGATTTTGTTTTGTTTAAAGTCTGGACACCACCTGTTACAGTTCCCGTCATGCAACGCGACGCTTTCAGAATATAGCTTTGTATATACTAGAAATCAATCGCTGGAACTAAAAAGAAGGAACTAGAAGTCAAGCAACCACATAATCCAATTTCCCCCTGAATGCAGAACATGTTTGTGTTTTGTTTTGTTTTGTTTTGTTTTGTTTTGTTTTCTCGGATTGTAGCTGTTCTTAAAAGGGAAGAGGATGTATGCTTTGGTGGGAACTGAGATGTAGCGGGTGTACATCAAGGGCGCCAGTGTTCCGTATTGTAACGGGCTTTAGAGTCACAGTATTTAACAATACTACATACACATTGTATACAGTGTCTCACATTTAAGTCTCTCGTCCAGTAGATTTACACAGACGAAATACTTCGGTGCACCTGAATGCTCTTGGGGACGGAAGTTCCGATGGCTATCGCTAACACACCGTGAAGTTCTTAAATTGCTCTCGACACGAGAGAATAAGTTACATTGTGTACACAAGGCTCTTGCATGACTAGGTTCTGTAAACGAGATATTTTGTGGCGTGTTCTTTACACACGCATCTCTTTGAAGTTAGCTTATATGTACTTCAACAGCGTTGATGATTCACTTCTTTGGCACTTCCAATCGCCCACATCTCCGCCCCCACACTCCCCCCTCAACTAAAACTGCAAATTTTTCACAATTTCTTGAGCCCCATAAAACCAATTTTTACTAAAGAAGTGCTGTAATACCTTCTGTTGTGTGTCGTGGTGCATTCTGTGAGCATTTTCTGGTTGGGTTTGCCACAAAACTCGTTGCAGTAGCGACATTCCGGCTCCCAGTTGTAGTACTCCGTAAAGTGATTGTCCGGACACACCTTGATTTAAAAACAAATGTATAGAGTATTAAAGATCTCGGGGAAAACTTTCAAGCTTTTGATAGCAGATCTAGAAACAGCTTGTCGTTTATAGCTGCCAACAACAACGCGACAATGCAGTTGAATCGACTGCTGTTACACATGTATAACCTTGGGGCCAGGCACTGTTAGCCTGGATGCCAGACCCATAGCACACTAGGCCCAAAGTTCCCTGTGTGCACTAGGCGCATAAAAACAACACATGTTCTGGGCATATGTACAAGGACGTCCGTACCTGGCATACGGTGGGACTGTTGGCAGTACAGTAGTCCTTCAAATGTGTCCCAGGTGGACACTGGTCACACAAGAGCCGCTCTCCGGTGGCTGGATCTTTGTACTTGAACTTGGGAGATGATGTTACATTCTGTACTGGCTCCCCAGCCACAAAGGCCGTCAACAGGACCTAATGGTACAAAGATTAAAGTCAACGTTTAAAATCCATTGTAACTACATGTACATGTTCATACATGTAACAACGCCCGTGGCCGTTTCCTATTTTGACTGCACGTTTGTTACAAGAGTACATTTAAGTTAACGTTTACATTGTCCAAAAGCGTTCTAGTGTATCTGACAGGGGATTTATTTAGGAGATGTTTGTTTGGGCTTGCCCCTATTTAAGCTTTTCTTCGCACATCTTGGTTGTAATACGTACTGTTTATATATCTACGTCAACACAAGAATACTTTGGAAACCACAGAATGGTTCATATTGCCTTGTGGTTAGAGAAATGTCAGAAATGACGCAGCTGAATTAAAGGTCCCTGGTACAGTACCATTTAAATGTCTACACTCAAGCTGGAATTCCCCTGACACGTAAGCAGTCAACGTGGGGGTTCTTCTTTTCTTAAGACACAGCCCCCCCGGGTTAAGGTATGTAACCCTTAGAACAACTATAAGGAAGATCTTACCGTCGTAAGAATGACGACAACAGCACTTCGAAGTAAAGCTGCCATTTTCAGGAACTTTGAAAAACAACTGTTTGTGGTTTACGTAGTTGGTGACGTTTACAAGAGGCGTGGCTAACACAAAGGCTGAGTCACGGGGGATTCCCCAAACTTGTGATCACGAGGTGATCTCGTGATCTCGATCGCAGATCACCAATCAACATAGTAAATCCCAGTTTTGTAAATCTGAGGAAAATCTAATGTAATACGGAGTAAATATAGGAGAGGAGAGACGTTCTTTCTTGGCCATTGGATCCAGAAAGAGCATGGCCATATATGGGGTTAACGTTTGGCACAGGTCCAAAGTAGAAGATGGCAATACACGCAATGTGGTTTCAGAACACATTACATAATGATAAGTCAAAGTAGTGACAGCTAGTTCATTGTTAACGTTACGATATAATTGTCGTGTATTAGAACTTTAAGGCTTTGTAGATGCTCGCATGCGCTTAAACTCTAAGTCCAGCGACAGTTTTAGAAAACGTAGTGTGCATTTCGATGCGTTCGGTTCACCTGTCGTCTGACTTACCTGTTGACGACTTTCAACCTTTTGACGTCACCGCATTCCGTCATAGGGAGCGACTCCATGAACTTAGGACCAATAAGCACGTAACAGCAGCACATGTCTACACATAGGAAGGCATAACATCTCACATGAAGAGTGTAATGTTCCAAGATGCGGCTGCACCCCTGTATACTTGTGTCTGTCACGGTAAGACCATGTTTCAGAACCGCGTTTGTTTGTTTTTTACCTTCCAATAGTACAGTTGTGAACGGCTTACTAGTAGCTAAGGGGGAGGGGGGTGAATTTGTTTGCGTGTGACACTATCAGTCTTTGTATCTCAATGAACTTTCTGCCAGATATGCAAGAATGGTATGCCCGAACTTTGGCAGCTTGGTATGCCCGAACTTTGGCATTGTAGACCACCATTGTAGTATCCTCTTGTCTAGGAAGTCTTAATCATTATCATGTAGCGTTACTCGGTTTCTCAGTGTTTATCCTTCTTCAGAATTTCAAATACACGTACAACGCAATTTGAATACTTTCTTTGTCTCCTCATTGTCTATCTTATCGCTGGACTTGACAAAGTTACTGACACCGTGAGAAGTTTGATACAACGGATAAACAGATCTTTAGCAAAGTAACATGAGATTCATATGTTCAAGTTTAATTCTAATCCTTTCCCGGGAATTACTCCCTAATATACTCGTATACTGTATGACCTTTTATCTTTTAGTGACCAACTCATCTGTGAGCGATGTGACACAAGTGACTCCTACAGAAGATGGAAACATGACTGCCTATGAGGGTAAGATGCTCAGTTTTAGTTCATTGCAATATTTGTTTGAGAAAAAAACAGCGAAGTACAAAATGTATTGTACGTGTATTGTATCGTATTCTAAAGTAACCTTTTATTGTTAACATTCTACTAAAACGTGACCTCTTAGGTTCGCCTTATAAGTTATAGTTGTCGTATAAAGCTGTACTATTTAAGCCACAGACAGTACAACTTTGATTTTCTGGCCAACAATATAACGATGTTTTATAATGTTGAATTTTTGCGATACAGACTCAAACAAGTCCGATGACACCACCAAGGCCCCCCACCCTGGCGGCTCGACATGGGGTCCCTACTGGCTCCCCTATTTGTTACTGGGACTGATCATATTCATCGCGGTGATCATCGTAGTTGCTGTGGTCACGTTATGGAGGGATGACCCTACAGTACAGAGCAGACGGTCATTGCCGTCAAGAGTCAGTTTGACAGAAATCTTTGTCAAGCGACCCTCACAGACCAGCATGGTGGGTGCGTCAGGCGAACACCAACAGCCTCTACTAGAAGAAAACTCGAGTCAGAGAAGGAAGTCTAGTCTAGAGAAGGCAGCACGGCTGGCAAGCCACACTGTCGCCGCCAAGAGGTTCCAGAGAGGGCCTACCTTCTCCGTCGATGAGGAAGAGAGTACTCCGTCTCTTACTTCCGATGAAGGTGAGCATTTGATCACGTTTGATACCGTCTTAGATCAAGACCAGCAAAGATAGCTCACCTCAAATTTCCAGTCGCTCTTCCGTCGACCTTCTTCAGGAGTGAATGATGATTCAATTACTTTGGTGTTGATCTAAACTATGAAACTTTATCATGGATAACTTTACCAACACAGATGAGCTTTCATTCTAATATAAGGTGAACCTTTATTGCTTTGTAGAAGAGGGTAGAGATTGCGCCATGCATTGTCCAAGAGTGCATCATCAGAATTAACAACAGTGTTTGTCACAGTCTTTTGTCATTGCAACAACTTTTACATCAAATTTATTCTCCTATTTTTTATTGTTCCAGAGCTCTCCCGTGTGAAGGTAGCCCTTTCTCACGCTGAGCACATAGCAGAGGACATCGGGTCTGAGTGGAGAGCCCTGGGTAGGAAACTGGACTTCACGGACGGACAATGTGACTGCTTTCAAAACGACTACCAGGTAAGCTTTCTTCTTTTTTTGTCTCTATGTACTATTTTAGACATTTCCTGACCAGAAAAACAGTCATTGCGTTCCTCTCTTTGCATATATCCACAGCCTCCACCAAATGTGGACATTTCGACGATATATGTAACGAAAAAAAGAGACATGCTGATGACAAAACCCTGTTTTTTTTCATGTTTTTACCAGGGACTGAAAGAAATCACGTACCAGATGTTACGGAAGTGGATCGAAGTGAACGGAGAGGACGCCACGCTAGGAACCCTGGGTAACGGACTTGCTGACGTGGGGAAAGAAGACGTCAGGTCAAAACTCTTCATTTTCGAGCACGGACGGCGGCAGAGTAGAGAGGGCACTTCATAGAACCAGTCAACCAGTCTTCCCAACCAACTTGCTTTTAGAATATTGTTGAATATACGTTTTTCTACTCATTATGTGTAGCCATGTATGGAACAGAGGTTGTACGGTCTAGTCATTGTGACAAGTTGGTATGGTATGGACATGATGTCAAAGCAGATAATTGACAATGTATCAAACAAGTTTATTTTACCTATGGCATCAGAATAGCTCTTTTCGTCATGAATGTTTCTGTCTTTCTGTTTAACACTGAACTGTTACGTATACGACCTGTACACATTACGTATAGTGATCAAATGTTGCAATCGGAGGAGTTGGAGGAGTTATGCCAGTGTGCTATTCTTGTGTATGTACACATGTATGTACATGTACAATGTAGAGCACCCCCGCCAACACGCAGGAAAACATTGCTGTGTTTTGAAGTGATATACATATAGTATAAGGCTGCTATTGGACAGTGCTGCAATAACGTATAATACAGATGTATACGTCATATGTTGTTTTATTACATGGCGATCTGTGTATGTGTCATGATGATAAATATATCAGCAAGGGGAATATCAAGTGAAATCTTCTTCACATCACTCACTGCACGGCTTTACGTCCGTTGTTCCCTGTCATGCAAGGGTTGCATGACAAAAATATATTTCACCATAGTACATAACAACGAATTGTACTAACACTTGTGGTATATAGGTACGGTGGTAGGGTCGAGGTGTATATTTTGTTGATCATGGGAGAATTTCTGACAAATATTTGTATATATTTGTACGTTTGATACTTTTACATAAATTCAATGCAAATACAATATGTATTTGAAGCAGTATGCGTCATGCTACGATGTTTGTTCAAGTAGCGCCTCTGCCAGTTCTGGTTTCCCTACTTTACTCAAAGCGTCCATGAGTTTCCCTAACGTTACGTCCCCTCTCCTCTCCTCTATCCACGTGCGCAGCATCTGAAACACGGCCTCTCTCAGCTGTAGATGGTAGTCGTTCTGGAAACCGTCCAGCCGACCGTCCGAGAAGCCCAGGTCCCGGCCGAGATGACGCCAGGCGCCGCCGATGTCGTCCACGATGAGCTCGACATCATTTAGGTTAGCGGGGCGGCGGCGCAGTTCTGGAAAAGGTAATATATTTCGAATGTTATCATTTCTGTATCTGTATCTGTATATCCAGTATAACCGCCCTTCGGCGTAACACACCAGCATCACAGGCACGTGGCGCGGCGGCAGCTAGCTAGATTACACCGAACGACCTGTTACACCCAATCTACGCACATCTAACTGCAGGAGTTCTTTAAAGCTTTCTAGTGATGATGCCCCAACTGTGCTTGGTGGCAATGAGTTCCACTCTACGATAGTTCTTGGAAAATACGAGTTTTTGAACACCACAATTCTTGGTTGATAACCCTGATATTTAAAGGCATGACTGTTTCTTGTTCTTTTCTGGGCTGGTATTAGATACTAGTACTTAATAGTTGGTACATTTACCAGTTATACATGTTATAGATATATACTATTACGTTTCTACCTTTTACCAACGTACAATTATAACGTTTTTAGACTGGATATACAATTGAGATAGCTTAGCTCTTTAGATTTGCGCGTGCATTTTGTGGAATACCATCGGTAGCACACTTACCATCGTCATTTGGTCGCGACTTTGTCCTCCTAAGTCTGGGTACGGTCGGAGTACCTGTACGGGTCATTGCTAACGGGTTTCTCCTAGCGGAAGTTGTCTGTCTTGCAGCAGCAGTAGTATGAGAGTGGTGGTGGGTCTCGAACATTTCGTCTACTAGGTCAGATTCGGTGGGGGGACTTTCTTTACCTTTAGGGATCCCTATAAAGGAAACTATCGGTGTTTTTCCTGCTAAAGTCGTCTGTAGGGGCGGGAGTCCCTGTGACGTGTCAGACCGGCGTCTTCGGAACGTATGAACCACGCAGCAAAAGGCAACTGTAAAAACAACAAATTTTAACTTCTTATATGAATCCATCTAATGTGCTATCAACATTTTTTGTTCAAGTACTACATTTTAAGAATTGTGATGCTTCAAATATTCATCGAATGGCGACATGTCTATGGTAAAATTATACAGTGTGTATTTATAAGAATCAACATGTGAAAATAAGATAAATCCGTGGCTTACATACCTATGATTGCTGCAAGGACGACTATAGCGATGGTGACGTAAACTATCGGCTCCCATCTTACTACTGTCACACTGACGTGTTTCCGGGTCGTGTTGTCTTCTTGCCTAGCCGCTAAATATTCAAAGAAATTTTACCATACCAAAAATGCTACCATTACATAGTATCATCTCCATTTTTGGCTGCCAATGTATATATTAAGGCTGGATAATATCTCTTATATATCATATCTACATTTTATGTAACATTTAATCAATGTATTCTGTATATGAAGAAGTCCGTAAGGCCGCATTATCCTTTTATTTATTCAAAAACTCTCAAACAGTACTAATACGGAAACCATGTATGATACATACCGGAGACAAACTCTGTTGATCCTGTCGTAAATACAGTTGTTTTCTCTTCAGACTTCGGCGTAGCTGCTGGATTTCATGTATAAGGGAACAATATTATCTATACAAACAGTCTAGTACTCTTTAAGGTTAAAACCTCAACAAAACTAGTGGTTAAATGAGGAATATAATATATACAAAGTCTCACAATTAGCTTGTATTAGATGGAAACAAACTTGCGTATTGGGGAACGGTTGCTGAATTTTACTATGTATTCATGTCTTCATGTCTTTTGTAGGCTCAACATTCACGCAGTTGGAAAAAATATATGTCCGTACTTGTGACGAAGTCCGTGCATATTCCACAGACGTTGTCCACCCCCCTGTTGCCCCTCCGTGTGACACACAGTCCCATGGCCCCACAGTCCGTATGGTTCCTACATGCAGCAATGCTGGACTCCACGTTAGAGAACGTGCCCGAACTACACCGTCTACACTTGGTGTTGGTCCAGGGGGTTCCTGAGGGAAAATACATTTGTTTATTTGTTTATTAAAATTTTCCACCTAGTAAGTGGAAGGGACGGGAGAACAGGTGAAACACCTTTACCAGCTCGCGCCCCAAGTGTACATCATTAAAAAAACTAGGTTAACATTGAAATCGTACCTTATACATAGAACACATTAATACACATAATACACATAGTGAGACAGTAACACAGATTTCCGGTCAACGAGGCCTCAAACTAGCTAAACATGTTGCACATCTACAAGCCGAGGACCATGTGCAGAGAATGTCTGTTTCAAAATTTTCCTGAAACCTGTTGGTTACAGACAAGACAAGACGCCGTTTGAATAGCAAAATGTCGGACTGACTCGACACTAGATTACTGCAACCATCAAGTCCCTATTTCGGATGTAAAATTCTTGAAATTTTTTCGAGTAAGTTTTGTAGAGAAATGAACATGCGTTTTATACATTGAATATGGCAATAATGGTGATGTTGCCTCAAGATTAGAAACACATTCTAAAATCAATATAGAGATATCAACAATGACAAACGCATTCTTGTCATTTAACGTAAGTTTAACATATGTTAATTTGCAAATTCATGCCCGAAGGCTAATTGCAACATGACACCATAATGACCATGTATACAACATACAGACAAGTAGAACAAGTGACTATCTTATAAATTGCTACAGAATATAATCTAACTTTTTGGGGTATAACAACATTTTGTCAGACGTTCAAAACGTCACAAAGGAAAGACAGGTTTGCTTTGTATGGTATACTGTACCTCTCTGTATGACCCCATATCGTATGGGACATTTAGTGTGAAGAAAGCAGAACTCGGCAGCCAGGAAGAAGCCGTCTTCACACTCACACTCTCTGTTGTTGGTAGGCGTGCACTCTAACAGGACGCGCTCGTGGGCCTGGGTTCGTAGAGAGTAATATCACTAATACGATACTACTCACTAGTGTAGAAGTAGTCTCTGCAGACTCTGTGTTGGCCTATCATATGAATATGATTGTTAGAAATGCACAAAATAGCGCTTTTCAGGCAAGTACATAGTGCAGGGAATTTTGATTTTCAAAAAAGAAAAAGTACTCGCCACTCTCATTTTTGTACGGCCTTCTACTAGTAGCAAGTATTACAGAGCACAAATACAAATTCTGCGCTTCGACGATTCTACGTTACTTGTTCAGACACATTTCAAAGAACAATAACATTTTAGAGTAGTTTACGATACAAATGCAAAAGTAAAAAGATTAGTATTTTTCATGAAGCATACTTTATAGGATCTTAACTTATAGGATCTTATTTTTTACCTTTACATGAGTTAGCCTAAATGAAACTTACTTTCAGACATTCCCTGCATCGGATGCACTCCCTGACATGGTTGAAGTGTTCCGTGTATTCGTTCTCTGCGCATGTGCGACACTGTGTGACGGTTGTTTTCGTGCATTCGGTGACCATGAACTCCCCAGGAGCGCACCAATCACAGAGCAGCGTTTCACCCGACAGGGGGTTGTAGTATTCCCACTTGGGGGGTGGTTCGTCTGGATCACATCTTACTAACAATGGAATCTGAAAAAACATGTATGTAACATTAAAGACCTGCCAGTCCTGTTTATATGATTATGTTTACCTTCGCAGAAGGAATACATTATTGTTTTTGCTCTGTCTATTTTTCTTCTTCCTGTCCAAACTTTCAATGACCTAAACTAGTGCTGTAGAAGACCCCTGTGGTGTTGGATTACATTATGTAGCAGGACAGAGCTGGAGGGGCTGGTCACCATACAAGTATATGGATGTGTTTAAGTAAAAATAAACAGAGTAGTAGTCTGTTAGGCTAGAGCATGTGAAGGTAAACATTATGCATTTACTTTGCTTTGCTTGGTTTAACACAAAGGTGTGGTATTAAGCTCGCACTGCAAGTCTGACGTCATTTCCGCAATCACATGTGTGAGTCATCAATCTCACAAATGAACGATCAAATTGAAGCTGTTTCTAACACTTAGATCACGCCTACCGTTCTATATATAATGTCCTTGATTGAATCGAATTTGAGTCAAATTTGACCCCCGAACACGTCCCGAACACTGCTGACCTACATGTACTCCCGAACACCAGCTAACCATGGCCGAACCTTCCGTCCACACCCGAATGTTTTATTAAAGCATTTTGAATTGAAACATTCAGCTGGCGCAGCCGAACAGTAGCCGACCTGGCCGAACACCAGCCAACCACAGCCGGCCTTGCTCCCGACCTACTCCTAACCATGCCAACCATAATTTGTTGGGGGGAGCCTCCCGAAGCCTGGTAGCGGCTAGCGGGGAGTTCGGCAGTGGTCGGGAGGCCATATTCGGCTACGTGTGACAGGGGTTAAATTAAGAAATTAATACTTACGGTCAATAGAATTCCACAAGAAAGGGTGTTCAGTGTCCTCATGTCCACTCCTAGCTGTGCCTTTGGAGAAAGGAACAGAAGCTAGCTCTAAAAGTGGTAGATACTGTAGGCAAAATTCCGCTACATGACAGCCTGCAGCCGCCCTCCCACCTCTACCGTCCCAACACGGAATGGAATGGCGCGCGCTTTGTTGCTAGAGGTTAAAGTTCATTGACCCCAAGTAACGCAGCTACAGCTGTCATAGCTGTAAACAAACCCAGACTCATTGACTATGCCAAACAGCAGAAGGTTCTTGTGTACAGTGTTATACATTCAAAGAAAAATATAAGAGTTCAACCGACCCTATACAAGTAAGATTTACGTCTGCAAAGTACACTAATACGGAAATACAGACAGCGCGTTGTGTACAACAAAACTTACTTCAATGATCAGCCGCAAGTCACCGTAGTGGACTGTATGGACGAACTTATGTCTTGACTCCACTTTCCGCGAACTGACTACTTGGAGAACTTTGGTCTCCTTTTTATACCATGTATCTTACAGAATGTCATATAGATTGCCCCCGGATTGTACTAGGAACTGGGTCAGATTCAATTAGGACCAGGTCGGGTCCCTGGTCGGGTTAATAGATAACGTGGGACTGGAATTGGGCCACAGACTCGGACCGGATCAGGTTCGGAAAAGGTTCGGAAAAGGATCCGAATCGGACCGTGGTACGATGGAATGGGATCCGAATCCGTCCTGAATGGGATCCGAGTCCGACCAGAATGGGGTCCGAATCCGGCCAGAATGGGGTCCGAATCCGGCCAGAATGGGATCCGAATCCGGCCAGAATGGGATCAGAATCCGGCCAGAATGGGATCAGAATCCGGCCAGAAAGAATGGGGTCCGAATCCGACCAGAATGGGGTCCGAATCCGGCCAGAATGGGATCCGAATCCGACCAGAATGGGGTCCGAATCCGAGTGCATGAATAAACGACTCTGCTTATGTATTTCTACTTTCTATCCGTCATACTGTCAAAAGCTCCGTGTTGTACATGGCAAGATCCCCTGCCCTAGTGGTCCCACCCCAATCATCACGTTGACACTTCTGTGAAATGGTGTACAAAGCTTTCAAGACGACATCGATATCGTCGGAAATAAGCGTGACCAAGACGTGAAAAAAAGGACTTCATTTCGTAACCCGATTTGGCATGACAAACCACGAAGCAGATTATAGGTAAATATTCTTGTTTTCTTCATGACACATAAAACAATCGGGCCACAAGTCGTGGGGAATCCCCTCATGCAGTATTGCATTCTCCGAGCAGTCAAATGTAGTTTTTTCTTTTTCTTTTTTTGTTGCATTAGGCTAGTAATTAGACCAAATTTTGTATCAACAGTTTTGTAGATTAATTAGTGGTAAAATAATAGAAAAAAGGAAGACATGAATGCGGTCAGAATCATGCGAATGTGACTTAGGTAACCAGATAAGCAATCTTCACATTTCCATGCGGTCTTCAGTATACCTGCCCTTTGACACCTGTTCCGGTGACTTCTCGATCTCAAACTTGCCCAGACATGTGAAAGTCGTCCGGCCGTCGGACCGCCTTTCGCTGGAATATATAGGCGTAGTATGTTGGATTTTCATGCTAATTAATGTGCCAATATGATGCCAAAAGCCTGCCTACTATTGCTTGTCCCGGTAAGTCCTGAGAATAATTGGTTTTCTCTAATATATTACGCGATTTTCGACAGTTCTTTCAGTGCAGATTGCGCAACGTGACGCAACAGCAAAACCCTGGGGCGCGGGAGGTCAAAGTCTGACATTTGGGCCATTTCATCATGCATTGTTTTTACTTACCAGGGTTATAGTGGACTAAAAAGGAACATACGTACCATAAATCTTTATCTACAGCATTGTGATTAAGTCTTGTTATCATCTTGTACTGAATATAAAGTTTGTCCTTAAAAAAGAACACGGAAGTGTTTGGGGGCAGGGGGGTTGGGTAATGCCGTCCCATTCTCGACAGACGCAACACTGTAGAGAATACATAAGACATGTACACAAAATACAAGGATATATGATATTGATAGATGAATCATTTAATAGTAACCTTTTCTCTCTTTCCAAGGCTTTCGCCGTCAGTTCTAAGGCAACAAGTCAAGATAATCCTCCTACAAAATGGCGTCACATCGACCCGCTATCTGGCAGCATTCTGTTCTGTGACTGGTGCAAACCAGGGTTTCGTATGAACAGGGTATGTACAGAGAAGACAGCTACTGAATGTCTACCGTGTCCATGGAACGAGTACACGGAGCACTTCAACCGGGAATACGAGTGTCGACGTTGTTCGGACTGTCGCCGTGAAAACGAACATGTTAAGATAGAATGCTCAGCGACAAACAACAGGATATGTCAATGTGATGATGGTTACTACCGGATGTTTGAATTTTGCCTTCTTCATAAGAAGTGTCCAATCGGGCACGGCGTAACAAGGAAAGGTATGAATATATATTCTTACTTGTCGGTCACCTTTAAACACATGTCTTCTTGTACATTAGGTTACTTCGTAACACTAACGTTAGTTATTTTCTGCCAATTATGATTGTTTAATTTTTCTTCGTGTTCACGAACTTAACTGAGAGATCTAACCATTGGAAATACTTGACACAAGTGGGATTGTCAACTTTGCTAAACATGAAGGTTTATTTCATCAAGAATTTTTTTAAATTAATTGTTTCGAACGTGCAGGTATGCCAGTTAGTCATGGGTTTATTGTGTAAACACTGAATATTTTATTTACATAAAACAAGCTTCCTTTCGAACCTCTGCATACTAAATGGGCAACGTTTTTGTTCACATATCTGCAACCAACGTCAACATGTTTTTGTACGGTCTCAAAGCTAGACCTTCTTGTTGTTCTCTCCGTCATATTTGTTGGGTACGTCTATAAGATGAAAAAGGAAATGTTATCAAATGAAACGTCAACAATTACACTTGTTTGCTTCGAACAGGTTTCGTGGAAATGTAGCTTTATTACAATTTTATACAGAGAAACTTAATATACGTGGATGTGAAAATGTTGACCTCACAATTCAAAGGCACGCCAGAGAAGGACACGAAATGCAGTCGCTGTAAGTCGGGCACATTTTCTAGTACGGTATCAGCCGCAGAGCCATGTAGAAGTCACACCAACTGTAGTGTCTGGGACGAGTGTGTGGTGCGAAGGGGAAACCGCAGGATGGACAACTTGTGCGGCACATGTGTAACAAATGGAACAGGTGGGAAGTCTATATTCTTTCTTTCTTAGTGCACTTTGTCACATTGTGATCTTATCTTCGTTGAATGTTCTCTATATTGTATGCTTGCAAAGACATAACGTTACTATTCTAATAATGAAAGTTTTTTTTTTTAATTTAAAAAAAATTTTAAAAAACAGCATGGTCGTTTTGTTTGAATTCTTTAAAGTATGGGAAGGGGGACAAACACGCGAATGGTCTACTACACTAAAATAAATATTTGCAATGCCATGTTGAATATCTTTCTTCCTTGTAGTTGCCAACTCAGTGAAAGCCAATGCAACGAAAGACGCCGACAATGCAACAGTCACTTCAGGTAAGTGACTATGACTCATTGTTGTATCTTAGGAAATTCATATTTAAAAAAAAACAACTGATATTACAAAACTACGGGAGATTTTTTAAAGATAACATTACATCGGTGCTCCTAATATCATAATGATCACTATCAGTAAATGCCTTTATCCCCTTCAAATACACCAAGTGATCGAATGTTTGTTTGTTTTTCACAGACAATAGCACAGCAAAGACCAACAGCTCGGGTGGGGTTAACGTTATTCAGCCGAAGTTTTCCAACCCCGGTCTCTTCGCACTCATTGTTCTTATTGCAATTCCGGTCGGACTTATTCTGTACTTTGTTGTTGCAATGACGAAAAAGGACACACCGCTGCCATGTAGGGTCCGTACCTCGTCTAGCTCGTGTAACACTGCCGCTGAATCGGAGGGAACAAATCCGACGCCTCGGCGTCAACCGCCAAACAACTGCCCTGACCAACAGACGGCTAACGATACAAACACTGAAAACGCACAGCTTCTACTTCGTGGAGCTGCGAGGGTAAGGTACCGCGTCGGCGCTACCGACTCCGTGCCGGGTGATAGGGAGACAACCCAATCCACACTCGAAGGTACTTTTTTCTTTCCTTTCCTTAACAGATATTCACAGATACCGAAAAAAGTAAAAGGAGCACTACTTTCATATCAATTTGCAAGTATACGTTGATTTGAACTTGAACTATTTATACTTACGCAGGTTTATTGGCGATGAGTTTGACACAGGACCACATTGGCCATATCTGTGGCGAAGTTGGCAACTTATGGCGACAGCTAGCCAGGGAACAGCTGGGCTTCTCAAACGGAAACTGTGACTGCTTCAACCACGATTATCAGGTGTGTTCTACACTTCAACTACTTCACCCCCAAAACACTTACATATAATGGACATTCCAATAGTAGATACAAGAGCTGTCTTCATTGTGACACAATTCTTATGTGGCCACGAACTTCTCATACATTTTGATTCTAGCATATCTAATTTTAGGAAAACTATGAACCAACACCACTGCCTTCTTTGCTGACCTCGATTCCTGTCGTACGCTCTTCTTCACATCTAGTTCAATGGACAAAGGGAGATCGTCTATCAGATGTTGCGAGGCTATGTGAGACGAGAAGAGTCGAATCCTCCTACGGTTGGGGACTTATGTGATGCACTGGAGAACGTCGGACTAGGTCAAGTGGCAGAGAAGCTGTTGGCTTTCGCAAGGAACGAACAAAACCCTTCTCCTTGATCCACGCGACGCGCTGCTATTCAGCCATACACTCCCATAACAATCCCACTTCTGAAAACAGTGCACTCGTATCAAACTACACACACTTTTTAAAAAGATGTATTTCCAAAAAAAAACAGTACGGTGAAATGTGATATTTCTTTGGCGTTTTGTGCAAACATTACATGTACCACCGTAACAAATTATGCAAAGTTCTTTTTACTGCATCATTCCCTTGTTGCAAGGTATCAACTGATTTGACTGTATAAATAAGATAAGAAACATACTACATGTCTGTTGCAATGACAACTTAAAGACAACTTGATAGCTATATATGATCTGAAGTTGGAATTGAACAGATCGTGATAATAGTTTTTGGAATTATTAATGTCTGTTATTATTTGTTGCAACAAAAATATAGTCTTAGATGCATTAGAATATGTTGATATAATTTCCTACTTTGAAGTAGGAAAGGTACTTGCTCTATTTTGTAATACTTCCTCAATTGCTGCTGCTGATATATTTCTGACAATCCTGACAATAGATGTACATAGCTTCGTTTTGATACAAAACCCAGTATCAATCAGCTACCCAAAAAACTAGCAATATCTTTCAGTCTCTGAATAAACCATTGAATGTTATAATTTCATTGTCTCAATTCTTACTCGGTCGCTCTTTCGCTGTTCGCTTCTTCGATGACTAGAGTCAGCGCTAGGTCTGGTTTTCCTACAGCGATCAGAGCGTCCACAAGTACTCCAACGGTAGCCCTATCCGAGGATTGTTCTTTCCAGGTTCGGAGCATTTGATACACACACTCTGACAGTTTTAGTGGGTAATCGTAACTGAAGCATTCCAGCTGTCCGTGGGAGAAACCCAGAAGGCGGCCAAGTTGCATCCAGACGCCCCCAACATGGTCTGAGATCCCCTGGAGCTCCGGTAGGGACAGAGGCCGATGTCGTAGCTCCGGAGTCAATTGATTTAATCGCGCATCTGTACCTGTGTGAAGACAATAGAACGGTATGTATAGGTCACGAACGCAGTTGTACTGTTATAGTGCATTTTTAGGTGGCCGCGTGTTATTATGTTACCACATAATTACAACAACATTTACATGTACTCTTGAGTTGACTTTATGTACTTTTGAGTTGACTTTGTGTACTTTTGAGTTGACTTTATGTACTTTTGAGTTGACTTTGTGTACTTTTGAGTTGACTTTTATGTACCAATTATGTTATGCACCACTTTAACGATTTAGTTCTTTATTTGATGTCTCCAGTATGACCTTTGATTTGACTTGGATTTATGTTTACTTTCTACTTCCAATCATGAGACTTCTGTACTGGTGTCTTATAAGCCCATATGGGCTGGGCGACAATGACGCAAGACACAATGATAAAATTCATTCATTCATTCGTTCGTTCGTTCGTTCGTTCGTTCATTCATTCATTCATTCGTTCGTTCATTCATTCATTCACTCACAGCAAACTTACCGGTTTCGCTGGTTCGTGAAATAAGCCTCCTCAGTCTTGGTCGTGGAGGATGTAGTTGATGGCTGCTAACCCGACCCTCGCCACCGGTAGCTAGAGCTGAAAGCAAGGGATCCTGGGTGCGATCGTTAGCAGCGTTGTTGGCGGGAGGGCTTCTCTTGGCACGGTCCTCAGGCTGAGTGAAGACCATTGTGAAGGACTGCCTCCAGGGTACTCCGCTGTTGGTTTGTACGCCCGACTGTCGCCTTAGGCACCACCACTTTTTCGCCGCGATGGCACAGCCAAACCCTACAGCTGTAGGAAGAAACATATCTCTGAACAAAAACGTCTGGGACTGGGGGTCGCGACAGAACTACAAGCTGGTATCATACTATATATAACACTTTGGTGAAGGTTACTCATCCAGGGTGGCAATAATGATAATAAAATAGTTCAATCTTCTCAAACTGGATAAATATTTAATATGTAATAATACATATTAAATATTTATCCAGTTTGAGAAGATTGAACTATTTTATTATCATTATATATAACACTATATAATTACATGTAAATGTATCCTTACCTACGATTACTATGATCACGATCAGAATGATCATGATATAGATTCCGGGTCCCCACGTCAGTGCAGACCCAATGTGCGCTGTCATGTTCGTTGTGCCAGTCACGTTCTCATCTAAGATGAATGAAATACAGCTATTAAAACAGAACAGGTACAATGGTATGTAGCGATTACTAATAGAGTAGATGTATACGTTTACAGCTATAGTAATACAAGCATCAATCTATTATCGACCATAAAATCTCTTACAAGTACATCTTTCCAAGTCGTACATTTCAAGCTCCATAAAATACAGTTTGATATGACTCACCGTTCATGGAAAGGGTGGTGACGATGTGTTCTGTTGATTCGAAATGTTTGATCACGGTTTGCGTTGAAACTAGACATATGATGAAACAAATGTTGTTTGTAAGAAGGTTGACGTGAAGTCATATCAAGGTCAACTGAAAGTTCGGCTATCTGATGGTTTGATTCAACATCATTAGAGTATATGTAAGTCTCTATATTTTCACTATACTGATAGCATACTGAACAATTCATACACCATGCAAAAGAACGGTGTTGCAGTTTCTTAAAATAATCACTTCCACCCTTCGTTACAAAAATAGTTTTCCTCGACTGTAAAATGTTTACCAGTTGTATTGGTGCTTGTACAGTTCCCACAGACGTTGTCCATACGCCTGTTGCCCCTCTGTGTG
The DNA here is from genome assembly GCA_013266295.2 of Branchiostoma floridae x Branchiostoma japonicum. Taxonomy (NCBI): domain Eukaryota; kingdom Metazoa; phylum Chordata; class Leptocardii; order Amphioxiformes; family Branchiostomatidae; genus Branchiostoma; species Branchiostoma floridae x Branchiostoma japonicum. The sequence continues at coordinate 10,407,612 of CM023832.1, forward strand.
ACACACAGTCCCATGGCCCCACAGTCCGTGTGGTTCCTACAGGGGGCTGAGCTGGACTCCACGTTAGAGAACGTTCCCGTCTTGCACCGTTGACATACGGTATTCCTCAAAGGCGTTCCTAAAAAACGAAAACGTTGAAGTAGGACAAGTTTTATGTATGACCGACCAGTTGGTAGTACATCATACGGTATATGCCAATGCGCGCACACTGTATTGTGTGGTTCCATGAAACAGCATCGCAATAGAAATGCCCCTAGAATGCCTTAAATTAGGAAAGCAAATACAGGTAAAACGAAACATTACCTTTCCGCTTCACACCGTATCCTTTTGGACACATTCGGTGGGTCAAGCAGACCTGCCCTGCATGTAGGTAAAACCCATCTTCACACGCACACTGTCTGTCTGTGACATGCGTGCACTCCAACAAAACACGTTCGTGAAGCTGGGGAATAAAAAACAAGGTATCCTTAAATTGTGCACTGAACAAAACAGGTACGTTGTTGATTAGATTAACAAAAACAGTTAGTTGATCATGAGCTTGAATGAACACTAGCTTTTTCGAAACGTTAGCCCGGGCCCGCTCGTACAATCACTGTCTCATTGATATATCAAACTTTTTGTGTACCCGCTTTCTCAATTTTAAAGAACAAAACTCATAGCCCCCTGCACAATCTGAGCTTTTCGACTACCATTTTTCTGATTAAAAATAAGTTCCCTGAGGGCTAGAATCTCCATACCTTGGTACAATCCGTACAGCGGAGGCACTCCTTTTCTATGTTGTAGTGTTTAGTATATTCGTTATCTCCACAGGAACTGCACTGTGTGGGAGTTGTCTCCGTACATTCCCGGACCATGAACTCCCCAGGCCTGCACTTGTCACACAGGAGGTCTCCATGACGGAATTGTTGTGGCTCAGGAATGTCGTCTGCTGTTTCACTCCCCAAAACTTGAAGCCCTACCATCAAAATCTGCACATAAAGAGGGTACATTTTTGATGATAAGAATCTAGGGCAGAACGAGGTGTTCTATCGATAAGAGCCCCGACACTGTGGTGGGTAGCGCCTACGTGACAAATCAAGAATGTGAGTATGACCCAGCAAGAATTTCATTCTAGTCATGAAGAAACCCCAAAATAGCATCCCCACAAAGAAAATATGCTGACGAAGACAAGGCTGTGTCGAAGCTATCGGACTGGAATGCGGGGTTTCCCATGAAATAGCACCGCACCCAAAATGTCCCGTACCAGTACGCCATGGAAAGGCCCGCGACGCATGAATGACTCGAGCTCGCATGATCGTGGGTAGTTTTTCAAAAACTCGTTTTACTTCCTGTAGTAACTTAAGAAGCGGTTTATACACATATAGAATATCTTAATGCCTCCACGACACAGGAAGAAAACCAAACGTCTTGTGATCTTTGTGTTTACTTTAAACATGACTCAACGCAACTTGGCGTGGTCTTTTGGTTGACCTCTGTTTCAACTTTCTGTTGACACAGGCTCGGGGTCATGGAGAAGAGATTCAAGAATCTTTCGCTGCCTCGGACAGCCAGTGGCTGGACGTGTGTTCTTTCCTACACCTCGTTTCTACTGCTACTTGACCACTTGTTCATGTGGCTAAATTTTAGCGCCAAGTTTTCTTCCAGCGATCGTACAAGTCTGCTTAAATTTGTTACATTCATTATGTAGGTTAGGCAAGCTAGTCACATTGTATCCAGGATTATTCTTTCTCATGACAACCAACAATATTCCAAGGCCCAATATCCCGTGGCTTTCCTTGTGAATGTACACAGGTTGTCTGGCTCTTATACATGTTCCAACAGGTCCGCCTTAAGGCACAAGAAGATGCCATGTTTTCACATAAATTTAGAACGTACTACACTGTTAAGGTCACAAAAAAGACACTCACCATGCCCAAAGTCGTCACGATCAGTATTCTCCTCATGCCTTCCTACCGTTGGGAACGTCTTTGAAACTGGTATCTTAGAGAAATCCAACTATTTGTGGCACAGCTACAGATTGGGCTGAGCCGATGAGCCGGTAACTCGCGGAAGTTGTGGCCCGCGCGCCAAACTAAAATGCCAACAGGAAACAGGAGTGTGAAACCTATTCCGGGTCATGGTGCACCCACGGGGCAGGGCACCTGTCAACAGGTAACGTTACAGGTGCCGTGCCGGATTTTACGACATGTATAAGGACACTGAAATGTCCGTTACGCTGCTTACGCACATGTGACTTTGCAAATAATAATAAATAGTGTAGTTACGTATTGCCGCGGGTGGGAGCTCTGTCATATGGGAAAATGTTTATAATAAATGTTTCAAGTTATAATCGTATGTTCATGTCTTAGAACTAAAGTTGCCACCAACAATTCTTTAGCCAAGAAGGTGCTTAGTAAAACTGTTTGCCACGAATTATCAGTGCCAGCACCTTGCTACATTTATGTGCGTATATGGAGTCCAGGCATTGTAGGTGACTTTTGAATCAGCTAGCTATAGAGACCATTGACTTGGGGGCCACTTGGGACCACAGAATCTATCACACCTATCACACCCAGCTAGCTATCACACCCTATCGGTAAAGAATGGAACCGCAGTTTCGTTCTCGTTTGTTCTCGCGAGGCCACTGCGCGAGACTAGACAGTGCTGTGTTGGACAAAATGGCGGAACGCAGGAAAAAGAAGCAGAGGGCCAGAGAAGTAAGTAATCCTCGCTTTTTCCACCCAAATACACCTTCATATGACATGACACCAATCTCTACAGATAGCTCCAATTTCCTGGGATACTCTAGTCCAAAAAGAATTCCTTACGTTTCTTCCTCTGGCTTATGAGCGCTATTGTTTACCTATTCGTAATCAGCTGGTATGAAAGTGAAAGAATTCTTGACTGCTGGAGGGAAAGTTTGCTGTTATATAGCTTCAGATTTTCCACTTGAGTACGTCCCTGAACGATCTTCTAGTGGACCGTGATGCCTATGCAGACAATTTGGGGAACAGAAGGCATGCAATGGGAGACGGTGGCGTGGTCGGGTGTGAAATTATGACAATATTGCGCAAGTTTGTTTGTGAATTGAGGTCAGAGACCGTGCCATATGTTTAGGGACAGAGTCTGTTGTGTGGACACTCCGTGTATATGACGTGAGCCAACAACAAAGAGATACAGTAAAAACAAGAATATGTAGAAAACAGTCTGACCAAATGCTGGTTTTACTACTTTTAGCAGCAAAAGCTATCTATTTGGTAAAAGATGACCATCTGTCACCTTCATACGCACCCATATAGATACTAAAGATAACTCTTTAGACACTTATCTACATGTAATGAAAATATCGAAGATGAATTCCACTTTGTTATGTCTTGTCCTACTTATAAAAAAGAGAGAGATACAATGTTACAGACTATAGCTACTAAGACAAAGTTCACCCTATCTGGAACACAGAACGATACTTTCCATTTATTGTTGTCATGTCCAACTCCCATATCCGCCTATATAGGTCAATTTCTGTATGCTTCATTTCAAAAGCGAGACCAAATCATCAATACATGACCATATTGTGACCCATATATTGTATCTATAGTAGTTTGTAGAAATAATTGTATGATAGTTTAGTTTTGTAGTATTGTTATCTTACATTGTACCTTGTACGATTGTCGAGCAATAAAGTTCATAAAGTTTATATCTGTGGAGATGACATAGGGAAGGTGCCTTGAACTAAGAATCCTTCTTTTATCTTTGATAGATACCTTTTCATGACTATGTAGCTATCAGCGACACATTAGTGATGGTTGAAATAAAACAACCCAATTTTCATTCAATTTTTCAAGATTATAGATTATGGCCCCGATCTAAGCTACAGTCACAGATCATAGTGACTCAACGTATCAATCGACATATGCAGCTGTGTAGTAGACATAACTCCTCATTGTCTTATATCAACAGGGTTTTTCCTAAACCAGGGAATAAGGGCGCTGCTCCCTCAACCAGCCAGCACCCTCATGTCAATTTTCAGATTGAACCCTAAGTGGCTGCATACTAGTACACAACATTAGTCTTTCTCAAAATGATCTTTTTCCAGTGAAAATATAAAAACAAAGCATCATAACAATTCATTCTTACTAGCATTACAAACTGTGTTACTCTTGCAAAAATTTGCATTGCTCCCTTGCCAAGCTAGTGGTCTGCTCCCTCATACAAATTTTTTCTAGAAAAACCCCTGATCAGTATTGTATGGCTTTGAATTTGAACCAGATTAATGTAATTAACTAGTAGTCTTATTCTACCCTTTGCCTTACATTATACCTGTTGTTGTGCAATAAACTTTGACTTGTCTACAAAAACTTGTTAAAACATTGTAAGTGTTCATGTTGTTTCTGCCTTCAGGCTGACTCTGATGGTGTTTCTAAAGAGGAGACGGCCGTTGGTAAATACCTGAGGTTCAACGTGCCGACCAAGAAAACCTCCATCATGAGGAACAATGTGGAGTATTTCACAGGTAAGCTCACCTGGATACACAGCCCTTAAGGTTGCTATGGTAACAGAAACTCAACCTGAATTCTCATTCCTGTGGGGTCGTGTGGCCCATATGGGGTCGTGTGGCCTAGCGGCAGAGTGTTCGTCTCGGAACCAAGAGGTCCTGAGTTCGAACCCTGCCATGTCACCAATCTTGTGCCCTTGGGAAAGACACTTTACACGACTTTCCTCACTTCACTCAGGTGGAAATGAGTACCTAGCTTCGGTTAGGGACGTCCCTCGGATAGGACGTTAAATGGAGGTCCCGTGTTTGGGGAGAGCCACACCCCATGCACGATAAAGAACCCACCACACCCTTCAAAAGAGTAGGGGTCCTTCCCGGTGTGCGATTGTGTAAATTCTACAGTGACTAGCCCCGTGCTAGTTGGGCAGCCTTGGCTGTGTCTTCAGCCAAATAAATAAATAAATGTCTCATTCCTGGTTTCTTTTACTACTGCAGTGAATTACAACTTGTCTTTGTTTTTATGCAACCTAAATGGGATTTGATTTTGAATCTATTACTTATAAAAGTCTTTCACTTCTATTTATAACCTCCTTTCCAAACTATACTTCCAACCACAATGCTTTTTTATCAGTTACCAAGAGACTCATTACCCCCCTTTCATAGCCTCCAAAGCTGTGGACAGTCTGCTGGACTCCAAGTGGGCAGAGGGGAAGGGGAAAGCTGAAGTGCTGTTCACTCATCGGGAGTCTGCTGTCAACTACTGTCAGAGGTAAAAAAACATCATGTTACTAATGTTAGTCTTCAATCTGACTGCTTAATTAGCCTGGTTTAGCATTCTCCAGTCATTTCATTTTGTTCTAGCCTCATAATGTTATTAATTCGTATACATGTTACACAATTGGATCTAGAAAGGTTGGCCAGTGGTGAAAAATGAGATAAAAGTATATTAGTCTGGGCCACGGACTTGAGATTTTTTAAGATTCTACATTTCTGTTGTTTTCTGTTTTTGTACAATGATTGGTATTCTGCGTAATACACACTGACTTATAAGTGGTTAAAAGAAATTTTTCTATTTGTCTTTTTTTATAGACTTCTGGAAAAGGGGATGTTTTACCGAGCCAAGAAGATGGTGAAGAAGGAAGAAAAGAAAAAGAAGGAGGAGAAGAAGACAGAAGAGAAGAAAGAAGGAAAGAAAGAGAAGACCAAGGAAAAGGAGAAAGAAAAGGAGGGAGAAAAAGAGAAGGCAAAGGAGAAGACAGAAGAAGAAGATACAGAGACCTCTGGAAAGAAGGTACTACATGTTACCATGACAACTCATATCAGACCACACCCACTGATTTCTGTCAAGTGTTTAAACTGTTGAAATTGGCCCAGAAGATTTTTAAAAACTCTGAATTAAATATCTGAATGATGAAGGAAAAGTCTTATGCATAAAGGAAGAATATTTGGGATGACCAGTGTCAAAATTGAACAGGCATGGATTTTGCTACAGTTGCTTTTGCAGTTAGTTACATTGTTCTAAAATACCAACAGGCAAAGATGTCCTGTACCCCCCACCACCAGAAAAGAGCCCTGTATACTCAATTTGGATGTACATGTACTACCAGTGACATTTTGTTTCACTTACAAATAACAGACTATAGAAACAGAGCCCCCCGAATAAGAGCCCGTTCCCTGGTGACATATAATGTCCCTCTAGTCTATAGCCAGACAATGTTGATGTTGTGTATTTTTTGTGCCCTCAGGAGGCAGTGGAGGAGCCTGCCAGTAGGGAGGAGGTGAGAATAACGGTTCCAAAATCTGGCAGAAACTCCTCCTACACTGCCTACCTTCCTCTCTTCCTGCTACTGTATACACTCTGGTCACACAGGGGGGAGGGAGGGGGGGGTGATATTGCTGATACAACCCCAACAAGTGTCCATAGGCGACAATCCTCCGTGAAGTTTTATATTTTGCAGATTGGGAACAGTACAGTGCACTACATATTATTTATTTGATAGGGTATCGTAGTAGGTGCAAACCTTTAGTCACAATCCCAGCAGATACTCACAAACGAATATACGTAACAACCACCTAATATCTGCTTATAGAACCTCGCCTACCACATAACTACTTAACCTATGGCCTATTCCATAGGATTATAAAAATAGGGGTGTTTCTGAAATATGCGTTCTCAATATAAAAACCGCTACTTTAAAACAAAATACACGTGCATCATTACAGACATAACAGCACACTACATGCCCAATTACATAGAAATACTAGAGTTCCACGACCTCATACCTTCGCCAAATGAGGTTAATATTATATGACTGACGAATTATAGATTTCCCCCTAATTATGCCAATAAGATCCCCATTTGCATGAATTACGTCAGTTGATCATATTCTCCTCCCAATGACAGTGTTATCGTAACAAAGAAGGCCATTCTAGCATTTTCTCATAAATTATGCAAATGAAGTCCTGATTTGAATAAGTTATGTTGAATGATGTTCACCTCCAGTCAACTTCGAAATGCGCAAGTATGAAATTGCCAGCATCAACCACTATGGAATTACAGTATTTTCTCATTAATTATGCAAATTAGGTCTTCATTTACATGATTAATATATGGCGATGTTCCTGTCATTCTTAATTACACATGTCACAAGGTAGAATAGTCCTTAATGGAAGATAGGTGAATTATAGAATTCCCTCATTAACTATGCAAATTAGATCCTAATTTGCATAATTGTCATCTAATTATGTCAAGCATCACGTAAGCTACCTACATACCCAATATCAAGACGATCCGTCAACTGGTTCTTGAGTTATCCTACTTTAAACATTTTCATACAAATGCTCCTGCAGTTCCAGGGCAAGCCGCTAGGGGGCCCAAACTTACGTCACTTCTTGCCGAGCACAAGAGCTACCTACCATCCAAAAATCATGACCCTAGCATGTCCAGATCACGAGATATCAAAACCGGAGGTTCCGCTGCAGTACCATAACAAGCCGCCAGGGGGCCCAAAATCTAATCAGTTCGAGCTCTCATCAAGACCTATCCACCTACCAAATATCAAGATAATCCATCTAAGCCTTCTCGAGTTATGCTGTCGACAGACACACAGACAGACACACGGCCACGAAAACATAACCTTCTTGGCGAAGGTAACAACGTACAGAACCATGACTTTTAGGTGCGAACACATTTCAAAACCGCTCTAATACTTAAACAACAGGCCACGGACATCTGGTCCTCATTAACGAGCCACCCTAACCTCTGCCTGAAGTTGTCTCCCCCCCCCCCCCCGCTATTCAAAACAATGGGTTTTTCGCGGCCAGTCTCATATGCCTCTAAATGTAGGGGTGCTTCTGAAATATTACCTTGACCACGAAAACAGCTACGGTAAAAATTAAGACGACGCACAAAATTACATGCCGATTGAACAAAGGGAACCGTGGGTTTTAGCTGCGAACACGAAAAAACGGCTGACCACAATACTCCTGCAGGAGGTATACCTCCTTCACGGAGTAACAAAGTCAAGTAGTGAAAAAGCAGTGATCTTGTGGAACTCTGTTAGTGTTCACGCATAAATAGCCATCATGCCAGACTATAGAGTCCACTCAAACTCTGTCTGCATAACAACCAAATCAATGTCATCCCACAATAATTTCACACATTCTAAGTGAAAATTTCAGAAGTTCTCTATCAGTAGTAATCTGATCCTACAATGGAAATTGATATGGGATTTTTTTTTGCAGGAGGGAGTAGAAGACACGCCCAGCGGTAAGAAGAAGAAGGAAGTCAAAAGGAAAATGAAGTTGGAATTCCATGAGGAACAGATCTTCTTGGATGGAAACGAGGTACGTGTGTTCATGGAATTCTAAGTTGAGAATAAAGACAAGTTAATGGATGACTTTGTTGTCCATTATTTTAAAACTTTCTGGCAGAAATGTGAACATACACGAGCCATCTATGTACCTGTATCTGTATAGCCGGTATAACCGCCCTTCAGCGTAACACACTAGCTTGGCAGGCACACGGTGTGATGGCAGCTAGCTATATTATACACTGAACGACCAGTTACACCCAATCTTTGCACATCTAACTGCAGGAGTTCTTTAAAGCATTCTATTGACGATGCCCCAACTGCACTTGGTGGCATTGAGTTCCACTGTACGATAGTTCTTGGAAAATACCAGTTTTTTAACAATTGTTGGTTGATAATGATGATTCCTTTTAAGCTTCAAGACATCATATTTCTACATGTACTTTAAGTCTACATACAGTCTTTACTTGTAAATGATAGTTCTGAATGAATCCAGTATGTTTTTTTGTTCCCACAGCTGTATGTCTGGGTGTTTGACCCCATACATCCTAAGACTTTTGCTCTGGGCCTGGCTCTGGGTAAGTAGTAGTGTAAAGTTTGGTTTGGTATACCAGATGTCAGACTCACTGTTATCACAATCTAATGGACATCTATCTGTAACAACTCACGAAAAATATCTCTATGTTATGTAATTTGACAGAGAGAAATATAAAACTTGTACATTTGTTATACATGTAGCATTGTAAAAATCAGGTAGAGTTGTTCCATTTTAAGGCCACCCCAATTCAATTTGTTGCTTCTCGGATTCGCCTCTTCATTTTTTTGTGTGATTTGCAAAAAAAAAATAATTCTGGTTCTGAATCAACTGAAAAACGCTCATATTTTGCCTCCAACAGTTGAAGAAAGTCCTTTTCTTCCAAGTTGTTACAATTGTTACATTTACCAATGCAGTGGTTTGATTAAAAGTTCAAAATTCATTGTTTAAATTTTAACCCAGTCTTATGTGTTGACTTCATGGCACCTTTTCTAACATTTGGGGCTATAAAAAGTATAAAAGGATGCCCAGGCCTGTTTTTATTTTTATTTTATTTTTTCCCTGTCGCTTCATATTTTTTCTGAAAAAATCCGAGAAGCAACAAATAAAATTGGTGTGGCCTTAGGCGTAACTATGGAATTTACAGACCAGTGTCAGTGAGAATTGTGTGTACTTGACCACGTGTTTTGCGTGTTCCCGCGTCAGTTGTTGCTGCGGTCATCGTGGTGTTGTTCCCGTTGTGGCCGTACGAGGCACGACAAGGCGTGTACTATCTCAGCCTGGCCGCGGCGTTCTTCATCGGATTTATCCTGTTCTTGGCTGTCGGTAAGCCACGCTTCCACAATACATGTACCTGGACTCTTTTCCTTTTCCTATCTGTCAACTAACATGTAGCATCTTACTAAACTAAGTCATCATCACCATCAATCATCCTCCGAAGAGGTGGAGCATACAAAGTTTGATCGCCAGAACTGCTTGTCCTTCATTGCTGAAACAAGTTCCAGGCCCTCCAAGCCTGTTTCAATTTCTATAAGTTTCTTAAGTGTTATATTAGGACGTCCAACCCTTCTTTTCGTGTCAGGGTTCCAAAGTAGTAGCCTACTGGCTGGTTCTTTGCTACGTATGACATGGCCGGCCAAACTTAGGCGTCGACATTTAACTACTGTAGTGACATTTGGTAACGATCCGTATAACTGTTCATTAGTAGTATGTTTCCACCATGATGTATTAAAAACTATTCGTAACATCTTCGTGTAGATTCCACTTAGTTTTCTAGAGCGAGACTTATTCATTACCCATGATTCTGACCCATACAAAAGAATTGTTTCAATACATGCCTTAAACACTTTGATCTTAGTTTGTTTTCTAATACTAAACTAAGTAAACCAAGTAAACTAACCACTAAATCAATAGTGTGATTAACAAATCAGGTGCAAGCCAGCTATTAACTTGGTAAGGTGACTATAGCATTAGGCCTTAGACTAGAGATCTTAGACTTCTCATCAATATGAAATGTATCTGTTATAACCATAATCAAATCTTGTCCCAGTCAGTGAAAATGACAAAAATGTTCTCATGGTAAAAAAAGGAACATTTACAGTACATCAATTTTTGTTATTTTGTCCCTGTGCCCTGTTTTTATCTCAGTTGTTTTTATTTCCTTCTCAGCTACTATTTTTAATGAAGAATGAATCACTTTCTTATAATTGTCATGTTCTTGTGTTTTCTTTTCCAGTTCGTCTGATCCTGTTCTGCCTGATCTGGGCGGGAACAGGAGGACATCACCACTTCTGGTTCCTCCCCAACCTCACCGCAGACGTCGGCTTCCTGGACTCCTTCAGACCACTGTACCTGTATGAGTACAAGGGACCAGACAAGGACAACGACAAGAAGGAAGACCAGAAAGACTCGGAAAAGGAAACAGAGGCACAGGGAGAGTGGGAGGATGAACACGTGGAAGAAGTGGAAAGAAAAGAAGACGAAGAAACAACGGAAAAGGGAGAGGAGGAGGAGGCTGAATCTCCCAAAGACCAGGACGGATCAGGGTCTGAAAAAGACTCAAACGACAAGTCGGAAGACGATGAACAAGAAGAAGGAAGCGAGGACGAAGAGGAAGCGTCGGAGAGTGAAGACCAAGACGTTGACGAACAAGGAGCAGAGGAGGAGGGGAATGGGGGTGGGAGTGATACCGCTAACGGTGACAACGGGTTTGAAGTGATAAAGAAGGAAGAGTTGGAAGTGGAAGGGCTAGGGGACAAAGGACAGGGGGACGTCACACAAACGCAGGACTGAAAACACACGACCGGATCACGCACCTTGTACAGTACACATAGCTGGTAAGGTCTCAGCATGTCAGCAATACACGTGGAATAGGAAATAGGCATGCTTGTCTCTCATGTTCAGATATAAACTAAGTGTACTTTGGCAACCTATTTAAACTTGGCCTAGAATGGAAGATTCATTCATTCCTGTGTCTGTAAAATTCCGAATGTTTACTGACAGCTACAGGAACCACTCAATCTCTTACATTGTGCAGATAAAAGTTATAGGTTCAGAAGTTTTAATTTTGTACCTAAATAGCTGGACAGCAACATAATGTGTTGGACATGTGTATGTACTGCTAACAAATACATGTAGAACCTCCTGTCCATGTAGTGTACAGTTAACTATCAAATCCAAGTTACAATGATGTCGTTGTATTTAACCGTTGCGTTTAAACTCAGATGTACCGTTGGATGTTTTGTCAAAGCAGGGCTCGAAATGTTTTTTTCTGCATACCTGCACTGGCACAGGTAACATTGAAAGTTACCTGCACCAGACAAATTTTACCTGCGCCAGTAAGAATTTAGAAAATACAGATCATACTAAAAACTGTGAAGAGACCATTGCCATTATTTCTTATGTCTTGACAGTCAATACAGCCACTGAAAACCTACATACACCTACATTTTGTATATAAACCCAATATATGGACCGGTGCAGTTTGACATCAGAAATACCAGCACAGCTCAAATTTTACCTGCACTAATCTGCATGTGCAGGTGGTATTTCGAGCCCTGCAAAGACATCTAATTAGCAGAAAGGGTTAATTACTCCAAATTTTCTACTGTCTCGATCTATCTTCATGATAATGATATCCATGGTTGTATATCTTGTCATGACCGTAGATACGTCAGAACCAGTGTTCTAGCTAGCATTCCTCTTTTTGTCATTTGACGGAATTCTGCAGGTCACGATGGACAAAAATTTTGCCCAATCCGTCATCTTTGACGGACAAAAATCGATGTGTAAAGATATGGAAAGAGATGTCATTAAACTAAGCTTAGTCTACCAGCAAAATTTGCTACTCAAAATGCAGGAAATAGCTTTTCAGAGGGTCAAGATTTTAAAATTTTCCCAGGGGCACTAAAAATGATGTTATGTAAAACAAAATTGAGGTGACAGGAAAAAAATTCAGGCTGGCTAGAACATTGGTCACAACCATTTGGAGTCCTTAAAAACAGAAATTGTTTTCATTTTATGAATATCATATTGCTAGCAGTTGTCTGTCTTTCCAAAACTAACCATTCTGAGTTACTCTAGACCAGCACGTCGGCAGAACGTACTGCGCCTGCACGAAACCCATAATGTATTATGCATAGCACTTCGGCAGAACGTCTCATATAAGGTCGAATTCGCGTATATAAGGGTGACATCCCGTCTGTAGTTTTCAAATGTTGTGTAGAAAAAGATATGGTCTGCAACAGGCAAAATTCTGATGCAACGCTGACCAAAAATCCAGCAAAAATCCAGGTTTTGCGCAGGCCCAGTACGTTCTGCCGACGTGCTCTCTAGACCCTACAGCATGTTGCTTTGCCACAGAACTTGAAAATGTGTTGTCATTCCCTTCATGACAATTGTTGCCATATACTTTCATTTGAACTTCAATTCGCCATGTTCTGCGACTGACAAAATGTATTTATAACCTTGTAGTTGTTATTATTACTCCGTGAAGGAGGCATACCTCCTGCAGGAGTATTCGGGTCAGCCGGTTTTTCGTGTTCGCAGCTAAAACTCACGGTTCCCCTTGTTCAATCGGCATGTAATTTTATACGTCGTCTGCAGGCATGCCAGTGATGATGCACGTATATCAATATTTACCGTAGGTGTTTTCGCGGTCAAGATAATATTTAAAAAGCACCCCTACATTTAGGGGCAAATGGGACCGCCCGCGAAAAACCCGTTGTTTTGAATAGCGGGGGGGTCGAGCATGCTTAATGCAGATGCGCGGGGCGGTTTTTAATGCAGACCAGATGCGGACCGTAATGGTTTATGGATGGCCGGAATTGTGAAATGTGTTCGCACGTAAAAGTCATGTTTGTGTACGTTGTATTTCTATGAATTTTGGCATGTGGTGTGCCGTTATGTCCGTGTTGATGCACGTGTCTTTGTTTTCACCGTAGCGGTTTTTATATCGAGGTAAATTTGATATTTCAAAATCACCCCTATTTTTATAATCCTGTGGAATAGGCCGTAGGTTAAGTAGATATGTGGTAGGCGAGGTTCTCTAAGCAGATATTAGGTGGTTGTTGTGTATATTCGTTTGTGAGTATCTGTTGGGATTGTGACTTATGGTTTGCACCTAAGGTCAGGTCTATTGTCTGGCAAGATGTTAATATCATAGTTGTTCGGTAGAGCTCACACACTGTACTATTTATAGCTTATAATATAGCGACCTGAAATTGGTCGGAGCGCGGAGAATGCGCCAAGATATGTGTTGTTTCCGTGTGCAACTGTGCTAACGTTGCTGTGGTGATCATGTTGTTTTGTTAAGCAGTTGACTTGAGCGGCAAGTGTTAAAATTGTTGACGTGGTTTTAGACTGACCGCCAGTTGCGCAGTTGACTTTGTGTACGTGTCTTTGTTTTTACCGTAGCGGTTATGTGGGACGGTGTTTTCCGTGTGCAACTGTGCTAACCGTTGCTGTTGTAATCATGTTGTTTTGTTAAGCAGTTAACGTTGACTTGAGCGGTACCCGTTTTTTCCGTGTTCGCAGCTAAAACCCACGGTCCCCTTTGTTCAATCGGCATGCAATTTTATACGTCGTCTGCAGGCATGCCAGTGCCAATACCACCTCTCAATCTGCAAATTATAAAATTTCACGGAGAATTGTCGCCTATGGCGTCTTGTTCTAGTTTTAACAGTGTGATGATGCTCATGCTCTGTAATGGCACATACAAATAGTGGAGTGTCGTTAACTCAGTTAAGTCAGCTCGATTAATAATAACCAATCTCATGTACAATCTCATCTGATATTACAAGATATTATGTTTTGTCTGTATTCATATATAAGCAAAAGTATTTAATGATTACAGCAATATTGAAGGCTTGTTAAGTTCCGTGTATGACTGTTTAAAAGGAAATGCCTTGCAGTTGCATGTATAGAAGTGTGGTATATTATCATGAAAGTTCATATATGTTGGTAGTTACATGTTTAAAGTTAAAACTTTTGCTCCAATACAAAGGTAATTTCTCACCAAGAGCTTTCGACTAGCACCTCTGGTCTTCTTTGTTAGACTGACCCACTTCAGTGAAGCCACGTGACAGTCTCACTGGGTCAGTCTACCGAGGAAGACCAGAGGTGCTGGTTGAAAGCTCTAGGTGAGAACTTACCTTTGTGTTGGAGCAAAAGTTTTAACTTTAAACAAGTGCGGTATATCTTATTACTGTTCAAAGAAAAGTCAGAATAAGAAACTGTTCTTTCTAAATATTAAAGAGACTAAAGTTCTACTACATTCCAATATGGATAGTGGATACTACCCCTTGTGTATTTTCCAACAGGTTACAAAAAGAAAAGGATCTCTAATGTGTATTGTTCATAAACTAAACCACAACATACCCCATGGCAATGTACATTTTATTGCATAAAATATAGAATGTATGATATTATATGAAAGAAAACTTCACCCATTGTCTTCCAGTAGTGCATACTATCAAAATGCTGAAAACTTGCCAGCAAAAGGAAGAATATGTTAGAATTGTTCCTTTTGAATACTACTGTTTTTCTTCTGTTTACTTCTAGAAGTAATAGGGGATGGGTTCTTGCAAAATGTTGTTGTGGGAAAGTGTTTGAAACAGTTGTCAGAAATTATCTTGTGAAAGAGATGTAAACTTGTGAATGATGGTGTTTTGTTGTATATGGATTGGTCAGATAGTGTTACTGAATGGTTGAAATCTGAATGTTTCTGTAGTCGGAAGGCGAAATACCATACGTGTAAATATCACTACAATCATAGGTCTTTAGAGACAGTTTCTTTCAGACATGCCACTATTTTCGATTTTTACTCATTCTTTCTTGACCCTGTTGTTTCAAAGCAATTGTCTCTACATTCTCCCACGTATAGATTTCAAGCTATTCCATCGCAAAGGAAAGTTGTAGAGGGGTTGCCTGGACTGTTTCTTTTCGAGCAATTTGATATGTTTTTTGGGGGCCCGGGGTTATAAGGTTGTAGAGATAAAAAAATGTTGGGCTGAATAATGGACATGTAATAGATGCATTGCATTGGTGCTACCTTTTGCACATTCCTAGAATATTTTTCTCCCTAAATTTGTTACATATACCTTGTCAAATGACTTGTTTCATGCTTCAATTACAAAAAAAGTAAACAGTCATAACTGTTAAGATATTTCTATTACTTCCTTGTCATTGTTTTAAAGTTAATATATATAATACCCCATTGCAATTGGCATTACATGTACATGTATTAGCAAAGGCTTCTCTTCATTAAAACAGCATCTTAGTAGTTCACAGGTTGCCAAGTAGTAACCTTACATATTACACTATTATCATTCACCATATGGAGAAGTTGCCATTAAATCTTCAGTGTTTGGAAGAGAAAGGAAAGACAATGTTTTGGTCGTTTCTTTACACTATAAGTTGAGTGTGCCTTTTTCCATTGCCAAGGACATTGTTCTGACCAAATTAAAGTTTTGGCGCCAAAGTTCCAGTACAGTATCAGTACAGCTGATTGTGCAGGTGTTGTTACCCATAGTGCATCGCGGTAGTCTGAAGAAGGCGGCGGACTGGAGGGCCAGGCTGCATGTCGGAGGAAAGGAATATCTCTGCGAAAATTCGTGCTTGGAGCCTAGCCTCTACGCTTCGGAAAGCGGCTTGAAAGATTAGAAATTGGCCAAATAGACAGATAACATGCCAGGGGAGTTGGTCCACGAGAGAGTACAGTTTGCCGCGATGACTCCGACTATCTTCTTACAATCATACTTCAATGCTTTATCTGTTGTAGATTCATTTCTAAATGTCTTGAAGAATAACTTGTCTTGAGTACTGTCGACTCTGCACATGTTACCACCACAGTAGTCAGAGGTAGACTGAGGTCTGGTAGTTTACGTCAGCCAAATTTATTGGGTGATTTTATGGTACAAGCATGGTCTTTAGATTGCCAAATTTCGGTCTTTTCGTGAATGGAGAAATGGCAAAAGGTTTACAAACGGGCTTTAAATTTTGAGGCTTACTTTGGCCTTAAACTTGAAATTGTGACCGAGTAATATTAATAAAAGAATACGACATTTTAGACATTTTGCCAAAAATGATCATATTACATGTACATTAGGTCATAAGTCATATGTTTTCCTTTGCATTTTACCAATATAGAAGTTGTTGAATATGCATTTATTCATTTATTTATTTCCTTTGAATTGTCACTTTCTGCAAGGTTACAACATGCAAATTTCCATACTTTTTTGTGAAGCAAGATAATTCTATAAATCTGCTACCTTCTATGATAGGACTATTCAAACTTGTGTGACATGTGTAATTAGGAATAAGGGGAGACTGCCAGATATTAATTATGTAATTAATTTGCATAATAAGCGGACAAGTGGTCGCTATAGACAAGAATTTTAATTAGTGTCGTTTTGCACCCCTGTGTAAAAGTCACGTTTGGTACAGTCCGCATGTGTTCGAGCGGAGGCTTGTAGTAACACAGTGTCGTTCTTCTTGTTGTTTTGGCAATTTTTTGGGCCCAATTTTCCAACTTTTGCCTTGAAATAATTCATCCAGCTTATACCATACTTGTCAGGATATTTCACCGGTGGATTTATACCGTTCTTTGGGTATTTTGGGGCAGAAAATTCTCATTTCCTGACCGGGTGAACTACTTGGAGTTTAAGACAACGTGGCGTCTCTGAAACTTGAACAGACGGCGTGGTGTGGGGGAAGGCTTTTCAAGGTGAGATAACAAGCTGTTATTTCCAATAAACCGATAACCTTACTTTGTATGTTAGTTATATTCGGTATGGTTTGGTGTGGGTCTTAGAAGGCTGCATGTTAGTCTCAAATTTAGCTTGTCTATAACCATTCTACGCTGTGTTGAAAATTTATGCCGCTTCGTGCCGTTTTGAACTTCTTGGTGGCGTCTTCGGAGAACACTATATCTTATTTTTCGTGTGTCTTGTGTGCAAAAGTATCAGTCTATGTTGGAGGGAAAATTGTTGAGATATAGAAATGCTTTGTTCTAACGCCACGTGGTAAACGCGGCTCAGCGACCACCTGTTGGAATGTGCCGCACGCGGGCTTACTGATGTTCCCGCCAAATTGGCGGTCAAACGAGGCACCCGCGAAGCATCAAGGCGGCACAAGTACAGCTCTAGTTAGCATATTTTAGTATTTTGTTCTTTCTTATTAATCAGAATATTGTGAAAAATGTCAGGACACACGATGAGGAGACTGTTGGTTTATTTGAGTGAATGACTAGCCTAGTACCCACTGTGCACGTCTCAACATTTCTAGGAAGTAATATGTTACATGCAAATGTTTATCATCTTGCTTGTTGCGTTGTACTAATTATGCTGTATCACGCATAGAATGATGCATCCTAATGTTCCTGTCCTGACTGGGAGACTCCTGTCCAAACCAGACAAGATGAGGGCTCAGAAAACAAGTTAACTTGAAGACAATGAAGTGAAGAGCTTGTACAGGTGAGGCAATGCTTTCAAGTTTACTTTTTTCTCGACTCAGAGGCATAGCACATATACTACCAGAAACACGTTTAAAAACACTGAAGTTTCTAGAGCCATTTTAGCAAATGGACGTTCTATTGGTTTTATCGTTACAGTCATTCAGTGTTGCCTGGATATGTTCTTCGTACCATATAATAATGATCCTTTCATATTCGACTTCGGTCCAATGCAGACCAGATGACCGGTGAATAAGAGGCAACAACAACGTGGATCCGGAGACTGAACTGTAGCAGGAGGCTTGAAGAAACGGACTTTTATCGGCAGAGCTGAGTGAAAGAAGATGGGGAGGTGCGAGTATGGTTTCCTTGTTAACACAAGACAACACTCGACATGCACACACGCATTTTTCCCTTTCGTGCCCGCTTTACCCTACTCTGAGGGTCAACATGCCAGTTTTCCGTAAATCGTAGCTGGCCGTTTAATTCCGCGTTGTTATCCTTAATTCGCCACTGAAAAATTCTTTACATCGTGTTGTTGAAAGCCAGATTACCCAAAAATTGTCGCTTTGGACCTCAGTTTACCTAAATTTTGATTGAAATTTTCCTGCAAAATTGGGACTTTACTCTGCTCTGAGGGTCAACGTGATTCTTTTCCGTAAATCGTAGCTGGTTGCTTTAATTCCACGTTGTTATCCTGAGTTCGTCACTGAAAAATTCTTTTCATCTTGTTGTTTAAACCAAGATCACCCCAAAATTGTCGCTTTGGACCTCTGTTTACACGTGAATTTTCCAAACATGTTGTTGATTGAAATTTGCATGCAAATGGTGACCCTCACCTGGAAAGATAATCGAGTTAACATTTTCGCGCGGTTTTAGATAGTGCATGGTGGGTTCTCTGACCTTTGACCCCAACGCCTGGGCCCCCCACGCTTAACCACTAATCTCCTACACTGAACACTAGTTACACTGTTCCAACACTTTGGACTTAACTTTTTCCGGACACTTATATAGTCACCACACTCTGCAACATCAGACCAACCGCACCAAACACTTAAAATGATTTCTGTTTCTCCTGGTCAGTCAAGCGCACTGGTATACTGTTGTTTCGAATGCAACAATGTCTCATGCATATAGCAAAGACATCCCCGAGGAGTAGACTTAGTGCGCATTGCTGACCAGGAGACACAGAAATTACTTTAAGTGTTTGGTGCGGTTGGTCTGATGTTGCAGAGTGTGGTGACTATATAAGTGTCCGGAAAAAGTTAAGTCCAAAGTGTTGGAACAGTGTAACTAGTGTTCAGTGTAGGAGATTAGTGGTTAAGCGTGGGGGGCCCAGGCGTTGGGGTCAAAGGTCAGAGAACCCACCATGCACTATCTAAAACCGCGCGAAAATGTTAACTCGATTATCTTTCCAGGTGAGGGTCACCATTTGCATGCAAATTTCAATCAACAACATGTTTAGAAAATTTACGTGTTAACAGAGGTCCAAAGCGACAATTTAGAGGTGATCATGGTTTAAACAACAAGATGAAAAGAATTTTTCAGTGACGAACTCAGGATAACAACGTGGAATTAAAGCAACCAGCTACGATTTACGGAAAAAAAGCACGTTGACCCCCAGAGCAGAGTAAAGTCGCAATTTTGCAGGAAAATTTAAATCAAAATCTAGGTAAACAGAGGTCCAAAGTGACAATTTTTGGGTAATCTGGCTTTCAACAACACGATGTAAAGAATTTTTCAGTGGCGAATTGAGGATAACAACGCGGAATTAAACGGCCAGCTACGATTTACGGAAAACAGGCATGTTGACCCTCAGAGTAGGGTAAAGCGGGCACGAAAGGGAAAAATGCGTGTGTGCATGTCGAGTGTTGTCTTGTGTTAACAAGGAAACCATACTCACACCTCCCCCATCTTCTTCCACTCAGCTCTGCCGATAAAAGTCTGATTCTTCCTCCTGCTACAGTTCAGTCTCCGGATCCACGTTGTTGTCGTCTCTTATTCACCGCTCATCTTGTCGGAATATGGTCCCGTGTCTTCAGGTCATCTGGTCTGCATTGAACCGAAGTCGCCTGTCATCACAGGTTTCTCCCAGTCAGGACTGGAACATCAGGACACACCTAACTATATGAAAGGATCATTATTATATGGTACGAAGAACATATCCAGGCAACACTGAATGACTGTAACGATAAAACCAATAGAACGTCCATTTGCTATGCCTCTAAGTCGAGAAAAAAAGGAAACTTGAAAGCATTGTCTCACCTGTACAAGCTCTTCCCTTCATTGTCTTCAAGTTAACTGGTTTTCTGAGCCCTCATCTGGTCTGGTTTGGACAGAAGTCACCCGTCGTCACATGCAGGTTTCTCCCAGCTGTCAGGACAGGAACATTAGGATGCATCATTCTATGCGTGATACAGGATAATTAGTGCAACGCAACAAGCAAGATGATAAACATTTGCATGTAACATATTACTTCCTAGAAATGTTGAGACGTGCACAGTGGGTACTAGGCTAGTCATTCACTCAAATAAACCAACAGTCTCCTCATCATGTGTCCTGACATTTTTCACAATATTCTGATTAATAAGAAAGAACAAAATACTAAAATATGCTAACTAGAGCTGTACTTGTGCCGCTTTGATGCTTCGCGGGTGCCTCGTTTGACCGTCAATTTGGCGGGAACATCAGTAAGCCCGCGTGCGGCACATTCCAACAGGTGGTCGCTGAGCCGCGTTTACCACGTGGCGTTAGAACAAAGCATTTCTATATCTGAACAATTTTCCCTCCAACATAGACTCATACTTTTTCACACAAGACACACGAAAAATAAGATATAGTGTTCTCCGAAGACGCCACCAAGAAGTTCAAAACGGCACGAAGCGGCATGAATTTTCAACACAGCGTAGAATGGTTATAGACAAGCTAAATTTGAGACTAACATGCAGCCTTCTAAGACCCACACCAAATCATACCAAATATAACTAACATACAAAGTAAGGTTATCGGTTTATTGGAAATAAATTTGACGAAAACAGCTTGTTATCTTACCTTGAAAAGCCTTCCCCCACACCTCGCCGTCTGTCCAAGTTTCAGAGACGCCACGTTGTCTTAAACTGCAAGTAGTTCACCCGGTCAGGAAATGAGAATTTTCTCCCCCAAAATATCCTAAGAACGGTATAAATCCACCGTTGAAATATCCTGACAAGTATGGTTTATGTTGGAAGAATAATTTCAAGGCAAAAGTTGAAAAATTGGCCCCAAAAAATTGCCAAAACAACAAGAAGAACGACACTGTGTTACTACAAGCCTCCGCTTGCGCACATTGCGGACTGTACCAAACGTGACTTTTGCACAGGGGTGCAAAACGATACTAATAAAAATTCCTGTCTATAGCGACCACTTGTCCATGTGCAAGTTAGTCACATTATCAATGGCCCTATTCAGACGAAACCACATAGACGGACTATACCAAACGTGACTTTTACACAGGGGTGCAAAACGATACTAATAAAAAATCATGTCTATAGCGACCAAATTAGTCACATTATTAATGGCCCTATTCAGACGAAACCACTGGAATCACGATTCGGGTAAATCACATTCCTCACATCTGGTCGGGGCGCCGTACGTTCCTTCAGAATGGGGCCTAACTGCAAGTCACCCAAGCTAGATATCCTTGTTGATTGATTAAAAGACGCAAGGTGCCAAATTATGTCAGAGGTCAACGACCCTGCCAAATGCCGGCGTGGTCCCGTCAGACTCGCTGGAGCTCGTCCTAGAATGGACACGTTATTTGGTCATTACCGCTATTGGAGTTGTGGTCACGTACCTTTTTGTATTGCATACAAATAAAGAAATATCATCCCTTAATCCATCACAGGGACAATATGCAAAGTAAACCGGTGAAATCGCATCGTGTTCAGACGCAAGTCGCGATCCGGTAAAGGTGGTTAATTCGAAACTAGCTCCAGCTATGGTTTGGGATCGAGGCGCTTTCAATGCGATTTGGAGCGTTCAGATCAGGCTACATGAATCCTGCTTCGGTGGAATCCACATCCAATGCGCTTCAGTGGTTTCGTCTGAATGGGGCCAATATCTGGCAGCATCCCAGTTGTTCTGAATTACAAACTTTTCATAACGGTTTCATATACACTTGGTACCCGAAACAGCATGTATTGTCACTTAACTATAACGTATTTCAATTACCTCCATGGAAGGTACTGATTTTGGTGTGTGTCTGTCTGTCTGTGTGTCTCTGTTTCCGCAAATTTCTGGTCAGCATAACTTAAGAGGCCTTTATGGATTGTAATGATATTTGGCATGTTGGTAGGTCTTACGAAGACAAAGGTCAAGGTCAAGGTCTGTGCCTCCTGGTGGCTGACTTTGGTACTGCAGAACTTCCAGCTTTTGTATATCTTGTCCTGAACATGCTATGGTATTGATTTTTTAGAAGATAGCTTTTCCTGTCAGAAATAAGTGGTGGGGTTTGGTCCCCCTAGCAGCTTGTGCTGGAACTGCAGGGGGGTTTCTGGTGTTCAAAGCAGCCCTAATTAATATGAAGCTACTAATCTAATTATTACGAAGACAGCGTTAGGCCTTAATCTTAGAAAGGGTTTTATTTTCAAAAACGGCTTAGCAACCAACCATTTCTAGACATTTCTATTAGCGACATACTTTTTGCGAATAAGCTTCTGTATGACCGCACACTGAAATTTAACGTACGTAAACGTTTCTCCCATTTTCGTAAGGTAAATTCGTTTACTATTGCGGTACTTAGATCCACAGCAACAAAGGAATTTCATGCTGTTTCAAGTTCGTGGTTAAAACATGACGGTTTCCTAGCTTCTGAACACCATCCACACACACAGGTGCCCATGGCACTCAACACCATCCACACACAGGAAAATACACCTAGCCTGTCCTTGGTGCTGATCACCATCCACTCACATTGTCACAGTGAAACACAGTCCATTCGCCCCAAAATGAAATCGCCATGAGCCACATTGGATCAAAATACTGGGACAAGATCGAGAGCAATGCACACACACAAACACTACGGAAAATATAACCTTCTTGGCAAAGGTAGTAAAGATTTTCCTGGTGTGTAGCATCTGTAACCTACTGTGGCCGACTGGGACAAACCTACATGTAGTTGCCTATGCAAACACCTGCATCGTCTGCGCAGAAAATGTTCATTACTTCCAAAAAAGACCATGTAGTAGAAAATATTTGAGAGTAACAAATTGGCAAACTTCATTCAAAAAGGTTCACTTTATTTTTCACAAATAGAAAAATACAAAGTACAGACTACACATCAACACAAGGTACACTCTATGGAGACAGGCCATGTATGGCTGCACTGCTGGTATCTAATATATACAGACATGGGGGATATTCACGTATATCACCGCCCGAGAATATGCTGTCTCTATACATTTTTCATCTTTCTACTGAGAAGGGATTGATGCATATACACAGGCAACATCTACATCTATTTTGTATATATATATAGATATATCTATAGATATATTTCTTTATACCACACTTGCCACTTGGATATACTAGTAGTACAAACACGCTTTCTTCTCAGTGACTACCGATTGTCAAAATCTACAGGGTGAACACAGCTTTTTTCCTACCACGTAACGTCCACATTGTGGGACAATAATTTAGTACAATTGCATACGAGCTCTGCCTATGAAAAACACAAAGAAAAAAACCTACTGTGAAGTACAATACAGTTGGAATGATATCAAACAGGGAATGGCCTTTAGGAAATGCAGGAATGGATGACCTTAAAAACTTGAACACTCACTAGAATTTCTCTAAAATGTGCGACCAAGTTGTTTGGCAATATCAAAGATAATACAGTTGCATCAATGTACAAATGCAATGTATTTAACTCTAGACTTGTATTTCTCCAATGTTAAAAAAATCCTATATTTTTTTAAAATTAGCGGTACCAATTTGGCAGTGTGGGGTCACCTGTGTTATGCTGAGAATTTAATTTTACCATATGAACAACGTTTAGATTTCACAAATGCGCAGCTCTAGGACTTGATCACCTTTTGACCTTTCTTTGTGCTTGTTTTCAAGGTGGAAGTTAACAGTGCATTGGGGGGGAGGGGGGCACAACCTCTGCTCTACATCCCATCTCTCTTGGTGTAAAATATATAAGCGACTGTGTCATAAGAGAATACCTAAGAGAAATGAATTGCACAGCCTCAAGAATTTTCCTGTTCTACGGTAACACATTTGGTCACATTGTGCAGGGTACTTTGGTTACAAAAAAAACACTTTGTGCAATTTTCTGGAGATAAACCTAAGAATTCACACATCTTGGCCATAGTAATGGCACATATCAATACCAATAATTACATGGTTGCACTTATCTTTACAGGTTCCACATACTCTAAATACTAAACAAAAGCAAACTTTTTCAGCGGAATGGTATGACAATTACTACATTTTATGACATGGGAAGTACACTGAAGAATAACATCTAACCAACATCTTTTCTTAACGAAATCATAACATCACACCTTCAAAAACTATCATGTTCTTCAAATTTGCCTTCTTCTTTTAAGCTTCAATGGTACCACGAGAAGGTACTTTTATAATTTTAATTCTCAAAAGATTTTGCCATACACCAATTGCTGAAACAGCTTCATTGCTTTTATTCAATTGTAAAGTCTCCAGTAAAAATTTACTCTGAAAGTCAATCAGTATCAATAACATGGTTCTGAAAAGGAGTGAGCAACGGCACCTCCGCATTTTAAATTTGTGCAAATTGCAATCATTACAGCATGAAACAAGACTGTGAAAAGTCATCAAATCAGTTGGAAAAATGTGCAGTTTCACAGACATCTACATACATGTACACTGTACCTACTGCTGGTCCCTTACACAGTATTAAACAGCTAATAATCCAGACATTTCTGACCACAAACAACATCCACAGAAATGCTGGGATAATGTAACACTTTGTATGAGCATCGCATCTTTTTTTTTATACAACATACAGCACCTTTGAAAGATCTTGTGAAAATACAGAGGCAAACTTTTAAGAATGATGTTCTTGCTTCCAACAAGGTGGCTGTCACTGTTAAGTCTTTAAGTCTTAAGAAAAAACTACAATTAGTTGCCACATATTTTTTTTTCCTTGCACATAAAAGTGTGTTTCAAGCAGTTGCAACAGTTGGAGAAGCTGATTTTTAAACATTTATTGTACAGTTGCATCTGTGTATATCACAACACACTGTGAGCTTGGATGAAATGTTTGTATATCAAATAGAGTTCTTTTCACATGAGAGCTAAGGCAGAGTTGACATCTATAGTGGTGCACTGATCACAGTACACCCTTTGAAAACAAGGGTGTCCATATTGCATGTCAAACACACAAACAACTGAGAAGTACAGTGGCTGGACGGCCTCCATTCTATTATCACACCTGCTAGAATAACATTTCAAGTTTAACACGAATCACATACTGTATCAGGAGGTTGGACAGCAACAACTGTGTAGGAGTCCCCCGTAGATTGCTATGATAGATGTACTGTAAGTACTAAGATATGTACATCCTCATCACCAGGGGACTTTGATTGCAAATGTGGACAACAAGAATAATTTACACTTTTGTCTTTACAGCTTACGTACAGTTGTTTTCAGTGTCTTCTAAACTGTGTTACAGTCACAATTCTCCAGGACGTCTGATGACTGCCAAGCAACATGGCTGTCCCATTCTGCACCCACTCACACACACATCTCTACATGTCATCACGTTGCAGTGTTTTACCAACCCAGTTGAAGTGTAAGATGGGGAATGTCTGTCTGTGTCCATCTGTACACAGTGTTGGAGTTGGTTTAAAAGTCTGGCGAATACCGGTCTCCAGAACCGTAAGTCTGTATTGCCTGATTGTGCAGTTTCATGGTGCAAAAGTTCCTACAGGTAAGAAGTGTTGGATGGCGCACAGCTGGTGAAAGGTGACCGGTCCGTCCGTTAGGGAGGTCCCGGGGGTTTGTCTCCCTCTCCTTGCAGTCTCCTGTTGGCAACAAAGAAGGAAATACATGGCTGTATTAGTTTATGTGCTCGGAGCAGCATGTGCTGTTACTTGCTCTGAACTAGCACTGTGTAGAGGGAATATTTGAACATTCTCCTGCTTGATCTAAGTACTACAATGACAAAAGCATCAGAGACAAAGAAAACACAACTTTACTGTAGGCATGAAAGTGTAACATAGCACAGAATTTTAAAAGTGTAACATAACACTGAGAATTGGAAAGAAATGGTCCGTCGTCTTGTGTCAGGGATGTAAAGATTCCAAAGCATCAAAAATATTTTACATTAGAAGCATTTTGTTTCAATGTGGATAGTGGAGGTCTACTTAAAAGTAACTTGTTGCACTAAAAGATCTGAAGAGGGTTTTTGCCCACCTGAGATAGTCCTCATGGTGCTGCTGCATGTAGCGCTGCTGCTCAATCAGTCTCAACTGCTCGGCCTGCGCTTGTGCTGACAGCTGCTGGGAGGCGCTCATGTATGGTGGAATCAGCCCTTCATACTGGCGAGACAGCACAGTTTCCCGATGGATCTCATGCTCCCGTGTCAGGAACGGGGTCGGACCACGTAGGAAGGGCGACGGCGGCTGGAATGGGGTTCCCGCTTGGGGTGGAGGGGGCAGTCCCGCTGGCCAGGGGTGCGGACCAATCAGGTGAGGCGGTGGCACTCCGTAGAGCGGGTCCTGAGGATGCAGGTGTAGGTGTGTGTGGGAGTGGGAATGTTGGTGATGGTGCGGCGTGATTCCAGCCAGCTGTAATCTCACGATGGGGTCCATGGCCAGCGCCATGTTGCGCTCTGCCTGCAGTCTCTCTGCATTTAGTCTTTCCACAGGGTTGACGTGAGGTGACTCTGCCATGTGGTGCATGGGGTGGGCCATCCTCTCTCTGTCGAGTACAGAAGTGCCAGGGGGAGGTCCGTAAGGTCCAAACGGGCTGGCAAAGGGAGGGGCAGTGCCAGGTTGGTGGCCGGGAGCCATCGGGTGACCCTGCCACAGTCTGTGCATCTCCATTTGGCTCATGCGGATCTGCTCGTGCTCCATTGCTTTGAGTTCGTATCCAGGTTTGAATCCCGACTCCCTCAGCTCGCGTTCCCGGATCTCCCGCTCTCTCATCTCCCTCTCGCGGAGTTCCCGTTCGCGTATCTCGTGTTCTGGAGCGCCGGGGATGAAGAAGCCAGGCGGAAGGTGGTAAGGCATGTTGGGGTCCTGGGAAGCCATGGCGTGCGGACGGGCGTACTCGCTGAGCGTCCGTAAGGCAGGGGTGTCTGGCCCGATGAAGGGTCCTTGTTGGAATGACAGGGACGAGGGGAATGCTGAGCCATAGTGCCCTTGGTGATGGACGTGAGGTCCTGTGATCTGCACATCAGCTGTCGAACACCGCGGTGGTGGGGTGGTAGGGGGCCTCCGCTGGAAAATAACATGTTCCATCATGTTAACTTATGAAATACTGGATATTTAAATATTTAAATTGGCTAGAGCAATCAGCAACTTTTTGACTCTTGTTATATATTCAATCTGAGCCCTAAGATCTATAAACATGTCCGAGTCAAAACATGTATTCCCTATGACGCTGAATTCAAACTGACAAGTCTGTCAGGTTTCAGTCTGCAATTTAACTCTCCCAGTGTCATGGGCCCGCTTTAAAGCCTAGTTCTAATAATCGATGACACTTTGAGGGTTAACACACACCTGTTTCTCCTCTCTTTCCCGGTCGTGTTCCTGTTCTCGTTCCCGTTCCCTCGTCTCCCTCTCGTCCTCCTGTTTCTTCCTCTCCTCGTCGTGCTTGGCCTGCTCTGCCTTCTTCGTGGCCTCGGCGCGCTTCTTGGCGAGCTTGGTGTTCTCCAGCGGGACGAACGTAAGGTCCGTCCGACTGCACGTGTTGTCACGACGACTAAGATGGCGGATAAATCTGTGGCGACAAACCAGACAAATGTAAGAATGTTTAATTTTCCAATGCTTCGAGACTTACATCAACTAAGATGGCAGAGAAATTTGTGACAACAAACCAGAAAAATGAAGGAATGTTAGAGATTTTCCAATACATTGTACATGAAAACCTAACCTAAAATGTGTTCATGATATAGATGTCAATTCTGTATAATATTTTCATTCCAAGAAGACACGCTGGATAATTATATATATAATAAAAGGAGCTGTACCTTGCTGAGGCACTAACGTGATCTTGTCTGTCAACCACCACTGCAGGCGGTGACGGGCTCCGGGGACTTCTGGGCACTTCTGGACTGGAAGGGGGGCTGCCTGGGCTGGCTGGGGGGGTGGGCTCCCGAGGAGGGGTAGGTTCTCTGGGGGGAGGGGAGGGGGACTTGGGTTCCTGTTTGGGGATGATGAGGGGGACAGCAGGCTGGAGTGGTGGGGGTGGGGGGAGCAGTCTTGGCACTGGAGGGGGGACATCGGGCTCCTGTAACAAGGGGCAAATTTTCAATTATATCTCCCTTCTACTAGTAACAAACCTAACAGTATTAACCAAACATATTTCTAATGGACACTATAAGTTGAACACTTATATACATTAAGATATATGTATAAGATCACCACATATGTAAGGTAAAATATGGTAGGATTAACAAATGTAGTTCTCCAATACAAGTGTAGTGCTATTAAAAATAGATCAGACATAACCAGAGCATGTACCAGTAGTCAAATGTTCCTACCTGCATGGGAGGAGGTGGGAGAGGATGTGGTGGCAGTGGAACAGGTGCTGCTGCAGGTGGCGCAGCTGGGATAGGTGGTACAGGTGGTTGTGTGGCCGGTAACTCCTGCATGGGCGGGGGTGTCGGCAGGCGTGGCACCTGGGGGATGGGCTTGATGGGAACAGGACTGGGCGGCTGGGAGTCCTCGCGAGCGGTGGAGGCCGGTGGCTCATAGTCACTGTCGTTGTCGTTTTCTGGACTCGATGGTGAGGAGTTCTCATCCTCATTGGTGTATTCCTAAGACAAGGCATAACAACATTCATACTGAGATGATGGTACACTCTTTGAACATATATGATGCATCAAAGGAGGAATGATGATTTTTTCCTATTTAAAGATAAATACTTAAAATTATGTTCAAGTTACA
Organism: Branchiostoma floridae x Branchiostoma japonicum; assembly: GCA_013266295.2. NCBI lineage: Eukaryota > Metazoa > Chordata > Leptocardii > Amphioxiformes > Branchiostomatidae > Branchiostoma > Branchiostoma floridae x Branchiostoma japonicum. The sequence continues at coordinate 10,436,515 of CM023832.1, forward strand.
CTTGAAGTTACAAACATTACATAATTATACACTGTGCATGTACATGTATGTTATAAAAGAACATGCTTTTATCTTACCTGTATTCCACTGCAGCTTTCTTCATTGATGCTCCCACTGTCACTGGTCGCAGCTTCTGACGGACTCTCCGATCGACTAGAAGTCTGTAGAAACATAGGAAGAACCCAACATAAACCTCAGTCTGAGACCTTCCCAGTGCAACTCCTTCACGTGAGGATACTCCCTGGTGTAAACATAAGGCTTGCTATTAAATCATTAATCGTGTATATATGTAAGCTGGATTATCAGCCATTTTCCATGTGCAGTTACCATGTAAATGTCAGTGCATTTAGAAACTTGGTTAGAAACATGCATAACTTGGATTTGCTTTTAATTTGTTTTGACAATAGCCATGTACGGGGTATTGGCAGAACACATCATTTTTGTTTGACAAGTTGGTAGCTCACTGATTGGTTTCTATAAAATTTAATATTTCTTTACAACTTGAGTATAATTATTTTTTTTGCCAAGGCTGGCTGTTATTAAGTTTGCAATTTTGGTGTACATGTACAATAGAGATGAAGTTGAATAAGCCTAATTGGGTGTGTCACCTCCACATCTTTCATGTACCGTCATAACATTCCTGCATATTCTAACTCATAATAAACATGTACGTTCATGTTTCTTTTCAGATTACACAGAGGGTCTACATGTATATGACATTAACTTCAATGGTACACAGTTCCGTCCAACCACTGTTCTGCACCATGTAGTCTCCAATGATTTTTCGCACCCTTGCCATGCCAGTCACGTCCAGTGTGCTTGACCCCTTGACCTACGATCAGATCACACATTCATGGTGCCTGGGTGAAAGCTGGGGATAATATGGAACTTCCCTTCTATAGGAGTGGCTAAAGCCATGATACTACATCTACATGTGACAAGGATGGGTGAGACCATCCATACATGTAGCAGGCTTCAAAATATTTGGATGCATCAAAGCGGCGGACAATTTATCATTGATCAAGGCAGGTGGAGAGCCTTCCTACGTTCCCCGTACCCACACAAATGTGCATCCTCTCATAATAACCCACTTTGGAAGCCATAACCATTACTGGCTATTTTTGAAGTTTGTATTAAAGTATACACACACAGTAGGGAGGGCTCTGATGATGCTATGAAGTGTGCAGCATTATTGTAACATCTGGAATTGTCAAATTCACTAGACGTCGCTCTTTACTGCATATAGAACATCGTTCATCCATACAGATTGCAGCAAAGAGCTGAAAATCAATATGCTTTCCCTGATCTTCCAGTTGGTTTCCCATTTGCCTGGTATGCAGGGGATAATAACTTCGAGAAATGGAAGTCACATTCGTCATTGAAAGACATCCTTGGAAGGCAGACAGGGGTTCATTTTTTCACCGTACATAAGGAAAATATTTACACGAAACTTTAGCACACTGACGTAGACGTTCTCTATTGGTTATGGGGTTAGGCAGCAGGGAGAAGATTAAAATCTATGCTGCGGGGAGAGCATTCACCCCTAATTTGTGTTGATGTGTGCACACTGCAATTTCTTTTCTGAACCCTGCCCTATACACTGGATGGCTTCAATTCCTGAGCTTAAATTGAACTTTGCAGAAAAAAAAATCCATAGACCTGCATAGCAAACAGACACCTCCTAAAAGTCTAGTATCAACTGAACTGTAACTACTCCTTTTCAGAAAACCCTTTCAGCCAAAATACAGACTTTTAAAAATTCCTCAACATGGCAATATTTCAAATCACAGTATACACCTTATGTCTTAGGTAGAAATCCACCCTCTCCAACAAGAAAATGTACACATATGAGGACATGCAAATAACTCAACTTCTGGTCTTTCATGTCAATAGAGGTAATCTCAGGCACTCAAGGGAAAGGGTCGCAACATCTGCGACACTTTCATTTCTACATCTTAAATAACCAATGCATGCAGTTCAAACGGTCTTTGTCATCACAAGGCACTGCGTTCACACCATCTACATCTGAGTGGCCTCCCCCTTTTGTGGCGAGGCAGAATAAAACTGATGTAGACTGCCACTAAATGGCTCTCGAGTTGAAAGCAAACGCTCTGCGTTTGAAAACCTTTCACGGCCACGAGTTAAAAGCCGCCATCCTGTGTTTCGACCCTTTGAGGCTGGAGTCATTATGAGGTGAACATTAAGCGGTGCAGGTCTGCAGATCTGTATTTGGTGGCTTCTGATGGGGAGAGAATGCCATTCGCCTGGATATCAGTGGACGTGAGTAAAAAGGAAACCTGTGGGGGATGATGGGGAAAAAACTGTCTGCCAAGAGAATAAAATAGGCTTGGACTGCCAGGGATGGGGACATGGATATATTGTCGGTACATGTATTAAAACTATATATAATTTTCCTTCTTTTTCAAAATCGGTGTCAACTTGTTGTGGTCTGATGTACTATTACAGGGGTTTCTCTAAACCTGGGAATAAGGGAGCTGCTCCCTCATGTACATGTAACCAGCCAGCACCCTCATGTCAATTTTCAGATTGAACCATCGACCCTAAGTACACAACATTAAGTCTTTCTCAAAATGATATTTTTCCAGTGAAAATATAAAAACAAAACATCATAACAATTCATTCTTACTAGCATTACAAACTGTGTTACTCTTGTAAAAATTTGCATCGCTTCCTTGCCAAGCTAGTGGTCTGCTCCCTCATACAAATGTTTTCTAGAAAAACCCCTGCTACTACTAAGGCATTTTGTAGACAGACGCAGTAACGTTTTCTTGCTTACTTAACAAATGTTATTTTGAGACACTTACTAGGAAGAACAATACCAGAACAATGAAAAAGGAAAAGAAGATCATAGCAAAATGAATTGAAATGATGGAAAGTCACATTTAGATCTGCCTCACAGACAAACAATTGAGAGAGACCTGCAAACAATAAATCTGAACTGGAAGGATGTAAAGAGACTGGCTGCTGACCGAACTTGCTGGACCGCTCTGATTGCCTCATGTGTCGGAAGACACGGGAGCGCCTAAGTCTAAGTCTAAGTCACTCCAAACCAATGGGATTTCGCCAATAGTTTGGAGAAAAGCCTGGAGGTATGCAATACAACAGACTTCCTGCACTTTACTGGTGGGTTTGAATTATGGGCCTGGCTTCAGGCCTAGCAGCAGAGAGAGAGAATATGTCCAGAATATCAGCGGCAGGCATCTATTACCCTGCAAAGGTATAGATTTACAATAACAGCGAACAGCGCTTTTTCACCGTGAATCATTCCTTACACATTCAATAAGAACTACAACAGTCACCAGTGAAAATTTTAAGACTGAATCTCAAACAAAGGCTTATTTCTCTGAGGAAAAAGATGTTTCATACACCTAAATGTTTTTAGAATCATTGCTCATGGGAACTCTAAATTCACACACAAGGGCTCATTTCTCTGAACAAAAAAAGATGCTTTTTACACCAAAATGTTTTTAGAATCATTGCTCACATGAACTTTAAATTCACACACAATCTTGGATGCAAAGCTTTCCTTTTAAAAGTTTAAGAATGCAAACTCCACCCACACATGTATGCGAAATTTATTGCAAGCTCCAGAACCTTGCGGCACCCCATCTTAAGAAACACACTACGGCACTAACTGCGGGAGATGTCCATGAAATTGCTTTACCCAAAGGGTAGTTGCGAAAGCTGTAAGTTAAGCTAAGACATCCTAAGTACCGAGGGACGTTACCAGTCTACACAAGTAGGCAGAGTAATGGTTTCACGTCCTCCGGAGAACAAACGTAATAGAATATCCGACTGAAATACTGTTGCGAAAAATGCTGCGGGAAATAAACACTAATTACTTCTCTCCCATGAAAGATTACATGACAGGGAAAATCTCCTGCAGGTTGAGGGAAGTGCCGAGTTTTACAGCTCTGTCTTGTCAAAGAAGATATATCAAGGGCCATAAAGTGGCAGCGAGGAGACAGAAATGCTTGTGGAAATGTGGGAATGTTGTGCCTGATGGATGAGAAGTGCCAAGAATTCTGAAAGAGAAGGATACCCTTTGCCGGGAAATTTCCTGTTGGTGTATATGCTGCCATTTTTTCTTTTCTGAATGTAACTTGGCATGTCATATATCCTTCCAAGCAAAGCAGACGTCTTTCAACGCGTCTAGAAAAGATACATTTGGTATGACAAGTGAAGCCAATGGTTTGTTGCGTAATGATTTCCATTGTCGGGAAGCTACTCTCTAAGCACATCTGCTGGCTTCGACCAAAGAGCGCTGAAGTCTACGTCTGTTCTTGTTTGCTACCTCATCACTTATCGGGCGCCGGGGGATTTCCTGGCTGCAGCAGGCGAGGGCTGAAGGAAACCGGGGGTGCAGAGGTTATGTCAAATGGCACCACACCGCCTGAACTCCCTATACACACTGATGCCAGTGGAATTGACAATGACTTTGAAGTTGCCTGCCTGAAGTATGAATTATTTGGACCAAGACGACTTTCAAAATTTTCAAAAGAAGACCTGTAGTTTGACATGTGTATAAAGTTCAACACACAAAAAAATGTGGAGACTGCAAGTTAACGTTTTTACATGTACATCTTTCCAGACAGCACATTATTTTATTTGACAAGCTTCATCATAAAAATATTGTTGGCAGCCTTTAAGTTAACTTAGTTAATGGTACTCCATAGTGTCACCAAGGACTTTCTGAGATATCCCGAACTCAAATTTTTCCTTCACAATGTACTATTAGTTCTTTCTCTATCATGGATATGTTTTGGTGTTAATGAGAAGGATGAAATCTTCCAGATTTGCTGCTCAACATTGCATCTACGTCAACAGACAGGTGACCCATGAAAAACATAAAAAATGAAGGTAAAATTGTAATAATACAATGAAAATGTACGTGGACGTGGGGCTCTTACCTGCTTAGACTTTTTATGACGTCCTTCCTCTAAGTTGGTCGCCTCCGACTCCTCAGACAGACTCTTGTCTCGGTGACGTTTCTTACTGCCCTTCTCCTCATCCTTATTACCCTGGACGGAGACAGAAATTCAAGATGGTAAGTGTTTGTCCTGAAGGTTATTTCAGACTCAAGGTTTATTTTGATAGAACTTCTCTCAGAACTTCGACCTAAGGGCAAATTCTTACAATTTACATGTACACTACATTGTACATAAAATCTACATGTAGTTCTGACATTTCATAAAATCTTTTTAGCAATGTTTTCTTTCTTCAGTTTCTTTCTTCTAGCACACATCCCCTGGAGATTTTTAAAACTTGCAGACCACATTGGCTCTGAATGTGGATTGCCAAAAGTCTGTCGACTCTTTCTAAACCATCTCAAAGGATTCAGACATGCTGGCTACCGCTTTCCTTTTTTATCTCTCCGTCATAGTTTTGGTGTTCAATACGATGGTAGCAGTGACCTGTCTGGCATGGCGCCACCTTGCTAACCCCCATATCCTGCCTATATCCTGGCTCTGCAAAGCCTATTGATTCTCAGTAGCAAAGCTTCCTGCATGCAGTTGGAGTAAAGGATGGGTCACAGGGAACTTGACACTGGGAAAACTGGTTAAAAAAATTAATTTGTCTTGTGCATTCTGATAGATCTCGCTCTAAGTTAGCGAAAAGAAACTGTTGATGATAGCAAGAGAAAAAATATTTTACACAAGATGACAAGAATATATACTAGTATGATCATTATTTCCGTTATCATGTGTAATATAACTGACAGTAGTGAGACTAATAGATTTTTTTTCTATAATAGTCCTTTTTATAAAGTCCAATTTTGCACTGATAGCCATCACAAGAGAACTGAGCAATGCACCATTATGGGTGGGAAAAGGTTAGGCTTCAAAAAGTGTTCTTAGAATTCTGGTCAAAGAAAAAAAGGAATACTTGTGTACAGCTTTGGAGAAAACCTACATGTAGCTTTCGAGTATGATGTATAATATATGACTATTCTACAAGAAAATAATGTTAGACAGGTGTTATTTGACACTCCCCTACAGGGATCTTGGCACATCCCACCTGATCCTATCTGAGTTTATGAGAAAAGTGCTGACAGCCACATGTGCCATGACAAATGGCAGCCATTTCTCTCCCATGAAGGTTACTCAGAGGTCACCGGCTTATCATTGTCAATATCGCTGTCATTAAGCGAGGAGTGTTACAAATTTGGTATGGAAACACTGGCAGGCTGGGAAGGCACTGTGATTCATGGAGGCTTATGGGTATTAATATGCATGAGGTAAGGAAACATTTGGCATAAAGACAGAATCTGGTTCCTTTGAATTCACAATGAAAAAATGTACACTACCAATTCACATACCATCAAAATACTACAATACTTTGTCTCTAAATCTCAACAGTGAAGAAAGCTATACTGATACACTTCTGCTGGAAGTACAACAGTTACTAATACTTAGAATAGATAAAAATATTTTCAAAACTGTCAGTACATTAGTTATGTATAATCCTTGGGTATATATATTCAGATTTTTTTTTCTAATGACATAGGCCAAATTGATTGACCAAAATTACTTGCAATAACTTTTTCCCAATCACAAAATTTTCTTATTCTCATTATTGTCTTTTAACATTTTATCCAAAATAATAACATAGACAATTCAAAATGTATCAGAACACATTAAAAAAACATTGCAGTGTTTGAGATTGACTAATTCTTACCTTTCCAAGTTTTCTCTTCTTCACGGACTTGTCGCTGCTGTTGCTGGTGGTGCTCCCCGTGCTGGGAGACTGGCGCCCCTTCTGTCCCAGGTGACGGGCGTTGGCCAGGTGATTGACAGGTGAGGAAGACTCTGAAGGACTGCTGGAGCTGGCCTTCCCCTTGTGTCTAGATTGCACCTGTTGTCAGGTTGTACATAAACAGGTGTGATCATGAAAGTTCATCTGTGTTGGTACAAGTCATTATGAAATGGAACTAAACGTTAACTGCCAACACTATAAAGTTACTGAAACAGGTGTGTTCATGAAAGTTCATCTGTGTTGGTACAAGTCATTGTGAAATGGAACTGAAAAGTTATCTGGCACGTATGACCCGCTACTACGGTCACGTGTCTCTGACGTCACGTTCCAAGAGTAGACGGGTCCATTCCGTGAACAAGGTTGATGGAGTCAACCGAAAATTTGGGGTAAGTCCCAATATTCTTTATAGTGTTGGCAGTTAATGTTTAGTTCCATGTCATAAGGTGTGTTTAAAATTCATCTCATGACTTTATAGTACAATCCTACCATACGTTAAAAACCTAAATTTTCATGGTTTGTCACTTTGCACCGTCCATAACCCTTTTTGATTTATTATGAAGTCTAGCTAACTTTTATATGCATTAATAAGTTTATATTAATAATTTCATTTCAATAACATATATCATAGGGAACCTGATGGAAAGAAAAATCCACTAAACCTAGTTGAAAGGCGACCACATGGCCGAACAAGATATTGAGACAAAATAAAAACTTTGATTAATTGATTGAAATAGAACTTCAGGGTAGGCTCAAACATCCGTCTCCTAAAATCTACACTTACCCCATCCCTATTGCGCCGTGTCCTCATGCCAGCTTTCCCAGAATTCATTGCATCGTCGTCCTTATCCTCCTTGACAGGTTTAAACATGAATGGCGGGGGTTCCCGCGGAGTCTCTATCGGCCGGAGCTCCCCATACTTCTTAAAGAAAATCCGACAGTCCGTGCAAAGAATAACCTTATCGTGGCCTCCGTGGTGCCAATCTCGAGAAGCTGGAAAGGAATGGAAAACAATATAATGTCATTTATTTGCTAACATTACAGACTCCAAGACTTCAGAATAATACCTACAAAGTCTGTCACTGGCTGTAAGATGGCTTATTCAGTCACAGAAATGTGCATAAATGGAGTAGCAGGGATGCTTGAGTAATTGCAGTTCAAAAAACAAACAAAAATTGAAAATATCAAGTTTATCACACAAAAATCTTGCCTTTCTGTTTTTTATTGAAACACATTTTTTTATGAAACAACCTGACTTCCTAAAATAAAATTTCTCTCTAGTTCCAATGAAATCTATCTTATACCTAAAAATAATATCCCTTCTGCTGACCTATGAGCCATTGCCATATTCAGTAGAGAAATGTGGCTGAATAACTAGGTAGAAAGAAAGTCCACAATTACATTGCTTCTCCCTGACCTCTGTCACCCCTATATTGCTGCTTGTAACATTCGTGCCTGAGCACTTAAAAGGGTCGGATTGGAGCAACCCTAGCTAGGTAATCACCTTGGTAGGGTACACAAAGGGGCAGTCAAGGAGGAAGATTGTGCCAAAGTCAGAGAATTAAGTCACAAAGGCTGTGCAAGCAAGCTGTAAAGCGTGGCCCTGGGGCACTTCTTACATTATCAGCAGGCTGATGTGTCAGGGGCAGGGAAATGTTCCGGTGTGGGCTAGTTCAATGCCACTTGAACATGAACGTCTAACACAACACTGCGTACATGTACTGCCCTTTAGGAATATGTATTCATTGACAAATAGTTTCTTCTCCCTGATCACGCTGAACTATGCAAACAAAGCTGTGAAGGAGTATTTGAGAAGCACTTCCAAACATGCAATTAACCTAGTCTAAATGACAATATACAGGTGCATACGTTTGTGACAATGACATACATGTATGTCCATATGTTATTGAGGGAATTGTTGTGTATTGTCATTGTAATCTGTCATTTAATTAACTTAATGGAGACAAACAGTACCTGGCTGAAGCAAAACAAAAACACAACCAGGTTCCACTACTTTTCCTCTTCATTACCTCAATAATCACATTGGCATGGCTCGCTTGCACAGTTTGTGACAAACAATAGAGTGAAAACAACGACCACTCAGATACTTCAAATCTTCTTTTAAATTACCTGATTGTACAGACTCTTACACCTTTGCTTCTAGTAAGTTCTACCTCCCACCTGTTTATCAGCAACAACTGTTTTACTACTGATAACAGCAAACAGTCTACAATATGATCTCATCTAAATATCTAAACTCTGTACTTACTGTTGATTGTAGCCAATTCAACACCACACAAGGGGATAGACTTAGACTAACAATGCAACATTCATTTGTAAGCTTTTCACAAAAGGAGAGGCTTAAAATGCCATGTAGCATTAACAGGTGCAGAAAACAACCTGGGCACATGTCCCCAGTAACCAAAGACTGCTCCACTGTGCTAACAAACCTTCAACCCCGTCTGGACTTGGAAACAATCATCTCGCATTTACTTACCAAGCACGCTGTGTTAAAACTCTTGACATAATGTCTGTGTGCTGAGCGAACATGTCACTTATGACACAGCATACCTTGAGTCCAGCGTAATTAGGACAGGCATTCGTAACAGGTGCTACGGCGCGGAAAGTGTCTACCTCACAGGTAGCCGGGCGAACAATACCAACTAAGTACCTGCAGGGGCAAAGTCGACACTTTCCGTCACCCCTAACCTCGTCAAGGGAACCAAAAACAACATGCCACCATGCACGACAATGCCGCGGTTGTCGGGCAGGCGAATAATTTTGTTGTGCGGTGACACCGGGTCAAGAGTCACGCATTTGCTCCACCTGACCCCGCCGACAACACCGACGCTTAGGTTACCTCCCATCTGTCCGTGGTGTTAGCTCAAAACAAGCCGCCCACAACGCAAGTTTGTGTACTGCCTCCTCCCTTGTCTTCCCCTCTCGATAACCTACCTCCAGAACATCCCACATGTCCGGAAACTATCCCCGATTAATTCCAAAGACTACACCGCCGGGGCGGCACGTACTAAACGTTTGTCTCCTTGCTCACCAGATAAGAGGATATTAGCGGTCGATTTGTGTACACTGCACACACGGTAAACATGCAAATGTATACACAAGGACTCGCTGATTTGGATGACAAGCATGCACATGAATACACTCGTATTTTGTCAACAAAGCAAGAGGATATCTGATACGTAGAAAGCAGAGGCGGAGGTTGGAATGTTCAGGAGGTACAATATATGTCACTAGTTACTGATGCCAAGCCAAACACATGGTCTCCTGAATCGGACAAGGGAATTTCATGGGAATTTGGTCAACCTGTGTGTTTTCTCTACGCCAAAAGGACAAGCAATACATTCTCTATGTCCATGATGCATAAACAGCAGTGTGTCAACTTGTTTTCAAGACAAACTGAGTTTACAATCTACCCATTTATCCACCTGGGTCAAACCTTACAGTGTTTGTACACAAGGCAAGACATGTGCATGTAGTGCAACCACATTTTCAACTGACACATGTACTGCATTTGTGGCATTAAGTTGTTGAGGATGCTTAACTTCCAAACACGTGAGCTATGGGACTTCCCATTCCATACATTTATAAGCAGGCATAGCAAGTTGGGGTTGGGAAAGGGCACCGCCCCGGTGCATCTTTCCTGATAGACTTTCTAATTCTATTATATGACAATACATAATATTTACAAGCATTTATATATATCAAAAGGTGTCCATCTTACATTACAGAATAGGTCCTAGAGAAAATATAGAATTTTAAGTTATGCCACTTTGCTTATGTGTTGAAAAGGTGTTGCTTCTATCCAGTGACTGTTGTTTTGAATTTTCATTCTTTTTTGGCCAGGGTGCTAGTCTTTGTGAAGTTCAGTATGCTGTGTTGCTCCTTGTGTAAGAAACCCAATCTTCTTCTAAGAGATAGTATGAAAACAGTGTATTTGTGGCTTTCTGAATGTACATGTATGTGAGAACTTTATGAGAAATAGTCCCTTTTGCCATAAATATAAAATGTACCAAAAGCATATAGATTGTGTACATGTATGCAAACCTTACTGTTGAGAAGTTTTCGTGACCTTTGCAGTTTGACAGCTGTTGAGTTACACAACAAACTGAATAGTATTCAAAAACTCCAAACTGTTGCAAGTGTCAAACGTACTATTGAAAGGGAAAGAAGAGACTCCAAGTGTGTCTGTTGTTGATTACACAACAAGACGGAAAGCTTGCGACCTTTCTTTTGGTAATCCCTTGGACCTATGCTGACATTCTACTTCAAAATCAGAGCTGGCAAGTCACCACAACCATGAAATTGGCTGCTCACAGAGCCACAGCACCAGGGTCACCTAGTGCAACTGCAACTGTCCCCACTCGGATCTTGTCATCATCACAAGAAATGCGGGTTTTCCATCCTCATGGGCTGGTACCATATTATAATGCAACCATGAAATTGGCTGGATGTCTTTGGGGGAGGTTTTGCTTATCCTGCCGCTAAGTTTTATTACCGTGTTTCCCTCAGCACGCAAGTGCAGGGGACCCACCTGATCACGCGTCTGTCGCCGTGCGAGTGCGGCCCAGTTAGAGTTACGACACGGCTCCGTACACACCAGGGGCGGGATTTGGCGTAGCCGGCTGGCCCGTTAACGTTCCATCTCACTTGGGAAACCTTTGACATTCACCGTGCAGGGCGAATTACGACAGCCATTCTTTTATAGACCCGATGGAAGATTGACTTACACAAAATGGGAAGATTTTGCGGCGGAGACAACTAGCAGAAGTGAACAATCACCTGTTTTGTCTCCCCCTCCATTTTGTAATGGAGAAGTTGTAGTGGTGTTGAGCAACCACCTGGTGTGTTAGGCCGAAGGGCAGCTATACTGGCTATACAGATAAAGATACAGAATCACCTGTTTTGTCTCCCCCTCCATTTTGTGATGGAGAAGTTTAATAAAGAAATTTGTTAAAAAGCTGGATAGATTTATTACATGATGTATTACAACACCATCTATCCCATCCTGGACTTAATGTTTGTGTGGTGGAAATATTTGTTATTTTTAGCAAACAAATACATTTAGGTATTGAATTGTAAAGAAGAATGCAAGCAAAGGATACTCACTTGTGGTGAAACAGTGTCTGCAAGCGTAGGCGCTCAGATCGCGGGAATCGCTGTCCTCGCTGTCCACGTTCTCCAGTTCTGTCTCGCTGGCGGAGCTCAGGTCCACTGGAGAAGGAACACAACATGACCTTCATAGATCTCGCAAGCAACATGTATTCATTGCTTGCATTTAGTGTAACGGTTGTATCATACATGTATATGTTTTATACTGTGTGGAGTACAACATCAGCTTAATCTGCTGGTGCTCCACCATGTATTGCTGTAGTTGTAATTTGAAAAAAGAAAGAAAGTAACTTGTAATTCAAGACCTTTAAAAATAATGAAAACTGTGTCTTGTGTATGTCAAGTGTGGAAAGTATGACGTAGACATAGAAAAAGAATGCTTGAATGTACTGCAGCGCTTTTTTGGACCATAACACATAAAGGCTATAACATTGATAGCCAATAAATATTGTGTTCATAACATACATGTACAGGTTCTAACGGTATTAGTAAATACCGTAGCAATCTATAACGCATAAGCCTTATTGTACATGTAAACTCCACAATACATGATGTAGTTAGAAGTAGTAACATCCAGTCTTGACTTACAGAATTCTGAAGAGGGAGGCCTGTTCCCATTGCCAGCACGCGATCCCACCCCACGGACTCTCCTGAGCGTGCTCTGTCTGCGGTGTCTGCGGTGAGGACGACAGTTGTTCGCCGCGGGAGTTTTCTTCCACAGATAGTAGAACTCAACCAGCTCGCTCTGTGATAACAACATTGAACACAAGTTGTAAGTTAGCAGAACTGTCAAGATGCTACATTTTATAAGCTGGGTTAAGAGAGAAGTAGTTGTGGACTGTGTGGACTGTGAAAAATAATGGGTAAGAATATACTGCATCAGTCTGAAATACAAGCAGGATTACAAGAAATACAACCATAGCACAAGCGAGAAATACAACCATACTGCAATAGTGAAGCACATCGGCAGAACATACTGTGCCTGCGTGAAACCTGTAATGTATTGTGCATACATGTAGCACTTCAGTAGAATGTCGAGTGTATGAAACCCCATCTATAGTTTAGAAATGTTGTGTCGGAGAAGATATTGTCTGCAACGGGCAAAATTCTGATGCAACGTTGACCAACGAAAACCGTGAAAAATCTGGGCTTTGCACTGGCACAGTATGTTCTGCCGACATGCTCAACAGTTATGGTTATACATTTTGCCATTGAACAATGAATGGTATTATTGATGATTTGGACAGACGAATGGACAACTATTCCTTCTTCTCCCTGTCTTATTGATCTTCAATATGGGGTAGTAGTTTATAAATACAAACTGTTGTTGATAGTAACGTTATAAGGTTTTAGCTGGTGTGTTGCGCCGGCGGGCAGTTATACTGGCTATACAGATATAGAAGTTTGGAGTGAAATTTTAGATCTAATCTGAACATCTGAACGAGGTAATATATAAAAAACATGACGACAATTCTCCAATCTGTTAGGTTACAAAAATAGAACTCTTTTCCACGTGTTTGAATCTTGATGTACCATACTTGATGTAGCTGCAGCACACCATTGCTATCTATTCAGAAGATCACTGCCAGGAGGTATATATTCATCCTGTTACTGCCAGTGTGTTTTTAAAGGATTTATCTCATACCCTGCAGTGAATGTGATCAATGTTTACTGTATGCAAGGCTGAAGCTACACGGCACTAATGTAGATTTTTATCTTGAATCAACTTTTTGGATACGGATTCCTCCCACCAAAGGGTGTTCATTCTTCAGAGTTCTTTTTGATTCTCACATGCGTAACACCATCTTTTTGGCAAAGACAAATTTCATTACTTAGATATAGGCTACGGAATGCCAAGCATAACAAATAAGACCTGAAGGGCTTAGAATAACAAGTAACACAAAAATTTTGGCTTATAGCTTTGTTTTATCTTGGTGTCTGGTATCTTCATGTACCTGACTTGTGGGAAGCAATGACTTGTATGCAACTTTCTCAGAACAGCATTTAACACAAAATATACGATCACCTTACATTTCAAAATGGTACACATTTACTGTAGAAGAGGCACTACTGTTTGGAGAATATTATACAGGGTATAATAACAATACAATGTACAATGTACACGTAGTTACGCTTGAAGTATATACTAAAATTCAAATAAAAATTTTCAGATGCATGCTGAGATAACGACGGTCATAAATATAGTCTTAAATATAGTCTCTCCCCCCCCCTTAACAGATGTAATCAGCAGAGCCATTGATGGACGACAGACAGATAGCCCAACATAATGTACAACATGACTACAACATGAATATTTGATCATACACAGCTGTACATTCAAGCACGGTTAATATGAGCTCCGCAGGAAAGGTCACTGAGGGTCATGGACAGAACTGATACCGCATACACAAATTATTCAATCAGATGATTGAAACTCAAGGCATTTTGGAAAAAATGATGATGACCTTGTGGTCAAAGGAGAGCTTTACAGAACCATTACAGTTGATAAATTTTCATCATCAATAATCTTAGTTGAAAAAATTTGCAGTATTTGTTCTATGTGAAAATTGTTTTTAAAATATTTAAAAAGGACACTAAACTTATCATAGAGATATTGCTGTGAAAAATGGAGTTAATTTTAGCATAAACATGTACAGATGATTTATATTTAATGGAGGTTAGTTTGACCTTGGAAGTCATATTCCCATTAACCCCCCTCCCACCTTCAACCCCACTCTTCATCCATTATTTAATGTGTCCCAATTCTCACTACCAGAAGCCCTCTTTATGGCATAATCTGTGAATAACTTACTCCAACCTCTTACTCTGGCTACAAACTGGATAAGTGCAACTAAATTTACACCATCTTTGTGATGGTAATCATTTTAGCAAACTTTGTAATGGGCCTGCTTGATTACTTTGGTTGCAGAGAGTAACCAATACAAAATAGTGTAACATCTCAACTATACTAAATTTTCTTTGTATTTCAAGCAACCATGTTAAATGTAAGGATACAACATAAATTAGCTATGCAAATTACAAAGAATACATCAAATATCTAGCTGTTTCAACTAAATTCAAATTTCTTCCTAGCTAACATAATAATGCAGCGGAAGATTTGCCTATTCCACAATTGATAAATAATTCAGCAGCTGTTGGCGTTGAGGCTGGGAATATATGGCCTGCAGTTGGCCACAGCCTCCATCGGAGGATAATTCAAGGTGTGACTGCAGGCGCGTTATCGATCCTTCCAGACGGCGCTTTGTTCCATGGTTTGGAGGAGCGCCGTCGCTGTATTACTTGCGAGGGATCAACTACAAGCTGCGGCTTCTTCCCCTTCTATGATTAACCTTGGTGCTCAGCGCTGGATGGAAGGAGAGGCAATCTGCTATATATATTTTTGTACATTATAACTGTTGGATTGTGCCAGGCTGGAAAAATCAAGATCATCTCAGCTGAACATCAAATACTGATTCTCTGCTGCTAAGTGCTAACAACCCCTTGAACTATGTGTTAACTGTAAAATGTTATGTAAAAAAAGCACCATAATTCATGTGAAATTTCATCCCTAGTCTAGGATCAAGTACAACATTTTACGGATGTTACACTAAGAGTTCATAATTTGCGACTCATTTGGCTTCATTGTAGACAGAATCAATTTTTCACCTACTCTTCCATGATGCGTTTACTGGTAGCATCCTTGGCCTTTGACCTTATGCAGAATCACTCACATTTAGTGTCCCAAAAAATGGTTTAGGTTGACTTGTTCAGTCAATATTTGGCAGAAAGAAATTCAAGTGAGATAGTTGTTGGCTTTGAAATCTTCTCTTTTACATGGACATATTAATAATAATAACCTTTATTGTACATATGCTTCATATGGTCGTTAGTTATGCATATACAGGTGTGTTACAACATGTAGGTTCTGAATGAAGGTGTGTTCCTCTATTTACATAACACAGGATAGGTGACTTACTACAGTTTCACCATTCCATAGAAGAAAACAGTAATCCCTACCAGCATTAGTACCAGGTTTGAAAACACGTTTAGAGAGAACTGAATGCAGCAGCAGACTTCAATGTTTTTACAGAACAAAAGCAGTCTCACAGTTGTAAACTCAGATTCTTCAGTCCCCATCCTTGGGCACACCACATACAGCCAACCATAACAAACATGCTTCCTGCCTTCCTGCACAGTCCCTGACCCTTGCACAGAAGCCAACCAAAACAGGAGAAGCTGGGTTGCTTCAGTGAAAACAGTCCACCCAGCAACGTTAACACTAGTTTATGCTCCACATGTCGCTTGGTTCAGAGGCGCCATAAAAGTAGAGAACGTTGCACCGGAACAAACTTCTGACAGACATTTGGTTCAAGCAATAAAGAGGTGGCTGTAAAACAAGCACCTGTCGTAGAATGTAGCATGGACACTTCACCCATTTGTACGTTGTGGTACCTGAAGCATAACCTTGGCAATGTGTCAGGTCTCCATGTCCTTAGTGACTTAGAATAGCTTCTTGTATTTCAAACTCAACTGCCAAGCTTTGGATGCAAAGTGCGGGAGGTCTTTCAAAAGTTCTTGCCCCCTCTTGATGTGACCAAATGGCAAATTCATTCTGAGAAGCACTAGTGGGATTATAGTACCTCCTTCCCCTCCCCCTTCCCCTACAGACACACTAGGATATCAAGTTCAGCTTGTTGTGAGATGGCTGGGTGAACACCAAGGGTGTTGGACAAACAGGTGTTACACCTGGGTGCAGGCAAGAGCAGTTGTTGTGCCACTCTTCCATGGGGTGTGACTGGGCAGGTGTGGCTGTCTTGCTACCTACTGCTGACCTGTAGGTCTAGTGTTGTGGGAGGGTAGACTACAGTGTGGATGTGAGGAACATACACCTTGATCTTTGAGAGTAGACTTAAGTGTTGGTGTGAGGAACATACACCTTGAGAGTAGACTACAGTTTGAGTGTGAGGAACATACACCTTGAGCACACTATCAGACAACTCCATCCCAACGAATTGACCATGTTAGTACTAAGATGTTCTGTGGACTCTAGTGGTCAGACAAGAGATAACCTAAACAGTAAAACAGGTTTGTCATTTTAGAAGAGTTTTTTTTAATTTAGCTTTTACTTTTTGTGTATAAGAGAAAAAAAAATTCCGTTTGTCTCTAGAAAACTGCACATTCTAGAAGAATGATAAAAATTACAAATGTTCTGAAACCAATTCAAGTTCAACTAAACAAGCTTACGAATATGTGAAGAATATCCTTTTTGAAAAGAGCATATCAGATTCCATCTTTTCATTATAAAACAAGTTTCCGGTTTATCCTAAATGACAGACTTTTCCTCAAGGTACGGTGGAAGTCAGCACAAACCATATTTCATCATTCAGAATTAAGCATGTCCAATGGTTTGTGCTACCTAGTCTTCATGGCCATTTGTCAGAGATTTTTCACACCTTCCAGTATTCAAAAGGCAGCCAAGATGATCTACCACTTTCTTCATGCTCCATAACAAGAAGCAAGTTGTAAAACTTAGCAGAAGGCACAGTGCAGGAGCTCTGGGACTCCTCTAGTGTCATGGTACACTTCCATCCACCCTCACTGTAAATTATGCTGACAAAACATAATGGAACGACAAAATCCCATCTCCCCCTCCAGAATCCAATTGCTCTTTTGAAAAGGCCAACTCGACGAGATCGGTGATGATTCCACAGTTATGTATGGGTCCTGCCTACCTTTTAGTTGGAATTGTCAAGGAACAGCACACAATTCGCTCATCCATTCCGACGTAATAAATGGCAGTCTTGAAATCAGTCCCAAAAGTTGTTATCCGCGGTGACAGATACAAATGGCAATCCCCAAGACTTATTTGAACAGGGACAGTGATGCAGCCGTGCCTAATGCCTGGTGATTTACTCGTTCTTTCCGTACATTATTGTAATTACCCAATAACACACTTGGTGTGGAAATAGCTGTGATGATGGCAGCCTCCAACAAGCTCAGGTGGGGCCCTGTTTGGGAAGGACGAAATTTCGAAAATTCCACCAAGAAATTTCGGGAACCAAAACTGATATATACATTATATATAACGTCAACTCTCATAATTTCGCTGTGTACCCTAAGACCCCAACATTAAAGAATGATGAATCAAACTGCAGCATACTAAGTAATCTCAAGGTATGCAAACTTCAGACATCCAGGTATTCAAGACATTCTTAGGAGGCCTCAAGAACACTTTTTTTGTGGCGATCTTGGGGTATCCAACAGAATTATGCGAGTTGACGTTATCTGCAAAACTCAAACCTGTATGTAACAAAACCATTAGAAAAAGCTTGAGAAATAACATAATAAGAAACTCTTAATTTGAATCTTTGTGGCTGCATTTTTGGGGGGAGACAACAAGTCAAGCAGACTTGCCTAACAGCGCAGTCACATTCATCTGTAAGGTCGCCGTACGATTTTGATGTTGCAGTGTTTTCAAGCAGGCTGTGGCAGAACCAACCACCGAGAAGGATCTAAGGCAGGCCTTTTCCGTATCAAGACAGCTGAATTTTTCAGGACACATGCACAACTATCCCAAGAACATCCTCAGTTTGCGATTGTATGACAATCGCAGGACGTATGTTACCGGGCCCTGCCATCAAAGAAAGGATAATAACACCTCTTGTCCCGCAGCCTCTATCAAGCAAATCACTTACGTCTCTTCAGGGAAAATCAATGGACTAATGGTGGGGAACAACCTGGAAGCAGTGTAGCTAATTTGTAATCAATTAAACTTGCAAACATTTGCCACCAGTACAGGTGACATATCTGTGCTCCAGTCCTACCAAACTGCATTGTTGCATATCCGCTGAACTTAAACCACAGTGTCAAATCCATTTGTTGCTTGGCTTTGATGCATTTTCAGTGACACTTGTCAAATTTGTACTGAGAGAAATCTAGTCCAAAATTTGGGAGCTTAAACTTTGACTCCTAGGCATCTTTTAGAAATGTCTAAATTTAGGAAATAAAGAAATGGCTCCTTACTACAGAAATGCAAGCACAGGTGCATTGAATCATTCAATACAAAGTCATGTTTATAGTAACTGTTACAACAATTCTACTCTTACTCTTAGTCAGTTACACAAATTTGTCATGGTCTGCTGTTGAGTAGTTCAATCTATAGATTCCTTTTACAATGTCCCAATCTGATCTTTCATTGGCCAGCTGTTATACTTTTTGTGTGTTTGAAACTGCACAATAGCATTTATTATTCAGGGCAACTGATTCTTACATGGTTGGGTACTACTTGTTTAGGATTTTTGACTACCACCCTGCTATTTTTTTCCATCTCATTGAACAGCCCTCTCCTATTCTTAATAGCACTTTGACATTTATAATACAAAGAGTTTAACTCTATTCTTATTGTCAAAAGCAAGTACAAATTGATTAAATATCCAAGGACACTAAAATATTGGAGAAAACCCATTGTGACATATGGGGGATTTTGTTGACTAACTTTTATATCCCTTCTACCAACACAGTGTTTTAGGTATGTTACATTTCCAACAATTTCCAATTAACAATCAGCTCAAGTTATTTTTTTTCATATCTACAACTTACAAGTACAAACAACAAACCTGTTTTTTTTTAATATACTGTACCTCATCTTCACCATCACCCGACTCATAACACTTCTGATGGCATACACAATATCAATAATTAATTTCTCCTCAAGGTGAAGACAGTGAAAAGGATGGGAATATCTCAAGATGAACACAGAAATCTTATGATGATCTCAAACATCAAGACATGGCTAAGTTTAGGATTCAAACTGAGCTCTAGTCAACACTGTGGTGCACATGTTACTCAGGAAACTAAGTGGTTGAATACTGGCAAACTCTGAGACTTTAAATGTTAAATCTTCAGCAAGAATTGTATACATGTACAAGCAATAATGCCACACATACATGTATCTTTTAGATGATATTAGACATTACACAGAGCAATAGAATTTAACAAGTGAATGTATCAAAATTTTAAGATAGCAGAATTCTTCACTCAATACATGTAAATTGTACATGTATGTAGTACAATGTACCAACATTTCAAAAGACCTAACAAGAAAATCACAGGGAATCAACAAAATTGTTCAGTGTCTGTTCATAGTTTTTAAATTGGAGTGTTTATGACCTTGCTTTTCCTTTCTGCTATGTAATCGCCTCCTTGGCAGTAATCCTGGCTGTTTCTACCATCTGTGCAAACAGTTTGCAAGTAGCTGTAAGGTAATTGATGTAAGTAGACCAATTACTGAGAAGTACCTGTGCTATTTCAAGCAACATAGGCCGGATTTACACGGGGCAAAAAATCAATGTCGTACGACATTCGACGCGCGGCGCGACGCGCGGCGCGACGCAGAATGTCGTACGACATTGATTTTCATGCGTGTAAAACCGCGCGCCACCGACGCGCGGCGCCGCGCGTCGTTTTTTCTGTGGCGCATCGAGGAGGTGCCACAAGTGCGTCGCGACACTCAGCGGGGAGTCTGCGTCGCGGCCCAGCAGCGTGTAAACAGCCCTGCGTCGCGCGCAGCCCGTTTCTGAGGTCTCTTTTTCCCGCGCTAGCCCGAACCCACGCCACGCTCGTCTGTTTGTTTCTGTTCTTACTTCTAGAATTCTGAGTATCATATCACGTTCTCCTTGTTGTTTCGTCGGAGTTTTGTTGCTGATTGTTTCGTAAGCATGGCGGAAGTAAACAGCAGTAACTGGAGCAGCGCGGAAACCCGATGCTTGATCGGCGTGTGGAACTGTGACAGAATTCGCAGCAAAATGGAGACTCACAAAAAGAAGGAGGCATTCGGGCAGATTGCCGAAGCCATGCTGCAAGAAGGATACAACAGGAACGCAAAACAAGTACAGAAGAAGATCAGGGATCTTAGGTATTCCTTGCGGCGGTCAGGGTTCACCACATGTGACGCATCGCGCCGCAGCCCGCCGCAACCATTTTGCAGTGCGCCGCAGCTGCGGCGCGCAGCGGGAGTTACAGTCAATACGTGTAAAAGCAAAAGTGTCCTAGGCGAGTGACAAACGCCGCGCGTCGAATGTCGTACGACATAGATATTTTGCCCCGTGTAAATCCGGCCATAATCACTTGCTTGAATAGAACAGAAGCTGAAAACTACATTTAAATTTTCCTTGGGGCAATCCCAAAATTTCAGGGAGGGGGCTCAATCATGTAAAGTAAGGATTATATCTTATACAGAATATTTCTTATAATGTAATAAATTCCTTCCAAAATGTTGCCAAAATCTGAATTCTTAGCATTCTCAAGAACATTTTTGACAAACCTTTAGTATATACATGTACTAATAAAGCCTCAACCGAAATTAAGAAAGGTATATTTCTTATCTTTCTTGAGAACATTGTGCTTATCCTTCTTCCAAAATTTACTGCCCAGTGTGAGTATATTGTGCGTTATCTACTGCAAACACTTGCAATTCTGGAGTTAGTTTATAATGACCCTTATTCCCCCCCTCAAGATTTGATTTCAAAACAAACAATTTGAACAACACAACATACTTGACCCTTCATACACCACAACCACCTTCATTTTAAACTTCAAAATACAATGTATGTACATGTATGTCATTCTTATACCACATTCTACCAAATGTGGCACATACAGTACATGTACATGCCTCCCATTGTGAGCATATCGCTAGGTAAATGTGTACATTTGTACATAGTCCCTCCCTACAACATGGTCATGGGAGGGGCAACGACCTCAAGCACACAATGATATCAACATCATAAGGTTCAGTAACTCTATTAAAAAGATATTATAAACAACGCTGGTGTAGATAAAGAAATGTACTCACCGTTTCCTTTTCCGGCAGCAGCTCCTTTCGTATACGGAAGAAATTCTTGCCGAACTGGCGCAGCCCCTTCACGAAGCGTTTCTACGTGGCGAACAAAGAAGGGTGGCGGCACATTAATACCACTGGCCAGCACAATGGATGGGCATACAAAATACACAGCCTGTCAACAAAAATTAATTGTGACAGTCCTGCTATTCAGAGCTGTGCGGGCCTGAAATGCTTGCTCGCGTGTCCTTTGTTCCACGCCGGCTCACAACAAATCGTACAACCTGCTTTGCATTATGTTGCACGACGAGTCTCTTTGTACGAGCCACGGCCTTAGGATACGTTCCTTTTCCTGCCTTCATGCAGGTCCACCTTTCTGTATTGATTCTAGAATTACATGTTCAGACAGATTTTCTAAGTACAATAAAGTCTGAGCTCCTTTTGAAAACTGGGGACAGACATGACAGGTGTTTGGGAACCTGCAAACATCACCGTGAATAATTGACTACACAAAGAAAGTCTAACGGTTCTAGCTTTCTTCAAGAAATATTCTGTGCAAAAATATCACCTTCACAGAACTCCTTCTCAATTCCTGATGTTAAGTCTTTTGAGAAACATTGTAACATGTCCAAAAATGTCTTTGAAAAATTACCTGTGTTCTACCTTAAGACAAGCCGTCTGCCATCATCTAGCCAACACACCCCGGCCCAACGTACGACTTATTAGCTCCATCAAACCCCACTCGCCAATGCCTTGCACTGATTTCGATTCGATCGCCCGCCACTCAGTCCTGCCCGCACAACAATCAACACGAGCACTGTACCAGGGCGCCCTTTGCTCCCAGCACATCAACACGCGTCACATGAAATTCAAATCACCTCGTTGCAGACCAAGCAGGTACAATCTGCACAGCCTGGATTTACAGTTGAACCAACCAAAGAGATCATGACTACCGGGGGTATCACCGAGATCCCAACCCCTCAACTGGAGCCCTTCCTACATTTATAAACATACATCAATGACAGCGTAAGACCCTCACACTGCTTTGTACATTTTGAATTTCAAATAACTGACAAATATTCTGTGTACGGCATTCATTTGAGAATCCTGAGGGATCTCGGACTCCCCCATGACTTTGAGAAGTGGAAGAATCCATTCCCTGCAGCTGTGGGTGGCTATTCTCCATATTATGTGCTCTAAACCTATGATTTATCTACCTTAGGCACTTCCAATACCATTCTCAGTTCCACATAATCTTTCGGATAACACTGAAATAACAACAGATAACCTCAAGTCCTGTTTTGTAAACAATACCAGGATGCCGGTATTCAGGGCGTGCCCTAGTTCTTATTCAATGTAGGTATTTTGACTACGATAATTGTCTCGTTAATTGAACCCTTCTCAACCCTGACTTACTTATGACCAACAGAGGAAGGAACACACTTCTGTGCTTACATTACATGAAATCACAGGCGCATTTTTCACCCTTCAAATCACCCAGTCTGGTTCTCCCGCTCCAAAAGTCCTTTACATGTGCCTCCCATTCCCTTATCCCTTAATCTCCCGGCTTAGTGCAACCAAATCTCTCCTAATGCAAGTTGCAGGGGCCGATTTGCCTTGCTATTAGCAGGTAAATCGGAGGAATCCCCCCGATTCCACCATTTCTAATCTTCCATTACACATTTTGCGAGGATTTTTCCACGTCAGTCGCAAACATGTTTGTGCAACGGATGGGATTGTAAATCAGAAACGCACCACGGGTCGTAAACGTCCAATAAACTCGACATCTGGTCCACGTGATACAGGCACATAAAACAACTCATGCGATCCACAGATCCACAGGCGTTACAAATAGCATCAGCGATGAGAAAACAGGGAATCTTAATATTAGACACAACATAATTTAAGATTTTTTTTCCTGTTATAGGCCACTCTAGTTCATTACCTTGGTTCTCAAGCATTTCCATATTCTAATTTACATGTAGGAAGAGGACAACATAAAAATGGAAAAGCAGGGAATAAAATTTGAATTTGACTATATTCACTGCTTGAAACTGTGTAAACCACAGTACAGCCTTTCATGTTGATCTTCCAGTTCAGCATAATTTTTCCTGAATCTGAGAACCAACAAATTAAATTGGTGTGGTCTCAAAGAAAAACAATAAAGAACAATGGAAAAAAAAAATCAAATTTGCAGATATGCTGTGCCCAAAACTGTCAAGAATGAAACAATGGTGAGTAATGTGATGGAAAACAATGATCCTACAAAAATGTACAACGTAATAAGAAATAGTCAGATAGTTGCATACTTTGCAACAGGGTGGATTATGGAAGACGTAATTATATGATTCCCAGGTTGTCTACCATGTAAAAGTACATGTAGGCAACACCAGCATATCAGCAGTTGTACAGTTAGGGAAGTTGACTTCCTACCAACAGATCAGCTACACAAATCTGGGAGTTGCCTGGAAAGTGGTGGGATGTCATTTGGGATTTAGTGCTTTGTAACATAACTGATTTTATTGGTAACCGGGCAAACATTTGACGAGGATGGAATAAATAAAAGTTATAATGACACTTTAGTCCATCTTTATGTTTTGAAATTTCATAACTTGAACATTTTCCATTACTTTCCCAGAACAATATTGAAGCTTTCTAATACAGTACATGTATAATAATCTGGTCCCCGATCTTTCAACCTCAAAATTTGATCATTTCTCAAAAGCTGAAATTTGACTGCAATTATGGTGTTCTCACAATACATGGTGTATCTTCAATCTTCATGCACTAATTATATACATGTATACACAAATACATGTACATGCACACATTTACTAGTCTAGGTGCCATCCTCTGTAGTTACCGCCGGCTCCCTACTGTCGCTGGATACGTTAAAGTTGCAGCTACAGAGGATGGCACCCAGGCTACACATTTACACGTAGGCATGTAATGACTACAAACTGCCTTAAAATCCTGCATTGGACAAAGGATAGAGTACCACAAGACGTTTCAGGTAGCATCCACTACCTTTCGTCAGTGACACTTTGACCCTGTTCATACCAGACTTTTAAAAACCGGTTGAAACCGCTAAATAATTAGCGGGGGAAAACCCGGCTAAAACCCCTAGCGTTCACACCAGACTTACAAAAATGTATAAAACCGGTTTTTCAAAAACCCTGTCCGGCGAATATCCAGTTAATCAGCCACTGCAGTTTAATGTAAACCTTGTCCTTGGCCTTCTTGTATGCAGTCTTCAGATTCTTGATCTTGCTGCGGCACTGCAGACATCGAACGGTTTGATTTCTACTAGGCTATCCAAAGATGAACTTGTAAAATACATTTTCAAAAATAATCGTTCGTGTCCCGGCATTTATTTCCTGAAATACGGCGCTGAATTTACACCACAATGTGCGACGCACCGCCTGCTGACGTGCGTGCCATGAGGTCATATGAGGTCATATGCAAATATTGCATAACGTGACCGCGATACGCGCCTCCGATTGGTTGATGATTTCAGCCGGCGGTGTCGGCGGCAAGTCACAAGCGAGACGACGCGCGTGTAAACAAAATTTTCTTTGTTTAAAAATACGCGCCAAAATGCTGTTTCCGCGAACACAGAACGATTTTCTAGTGAAGAAATGTATAATTCAAAGAATCTTTGGGGAAAATATATATTTCTTTGCGGATTTATGGAGTCTTTTGCGTAATTTTGACGCCCAAATCAACCCGGAAGTTTACGTGCCGAGCCGGCAGCGTGGGTTTGAATTCACGTAGTTTTACCGATCAAAACAAGATTTTTCTCGGGGGAAAACCTGAATAAAGTGCGCACCCGGACTTTGGCTTTGACCCGAAGCCCCTACTTGAGAGTTGAAATGTCAAAAAAGTGCGTCCTTTAATAGAAGAAATACGCAAAAACCGGTTTAATAAACCCTTAGCGTTCAGACCAGGTTTTTCGGTGGAAAAACCCTTCAAAAACCCCTGAAAAACCACCTCCCGAGGTGGTTTTTGAAAATCGGATTTAAACCCCTAAAAAGCCGGTTAATTTGCGTTCACACCAGGTTAAATAAAAACCGGTTTTTGAAAAACCGGTTGAAACCGCTAAATATAAGTCTGGTATGAACGGGGTGTAAGAGACTGCAGGAGAAATGCAGGTTTATAAGCACAAACTATGGATTGATATGCAAATAAGTGAAGACAATTTTTGCGAAAGTCCATAAGGAAGTCTTCTGCAGTCTCTTAGTGTCACTGACGAAAGGTAGTGGATGCTACCTAAAACGTCTGACCATTTCCAAAATCATATCCAGTTGCTTGAGTAACTGTTTTTTGGCGTATCTTATTACCTGGATGTCTAACCTTCACCAACGCTAGCGTACCATCCTGGTAGTTTATACCCAATTCCACTCGCTCACACCACACAGCCGAAGGGAGGGAGCGCAAACTAAGAGGGCGGTACACAAGCTAGCGTGTAACATCAATTAACGTCTGTTCCACATGCAACTTTAAGGTCAACTATCACGGAAATCAAGTCTGATCAATGCTTAGGCCAGGAAAGTTACACAGGCGTGTCCAGTTCGGAGTCCCGGGACAGACAATATACGGTACGGGCTGGACAGTGGGGTGTTGTGATGGATGTAGCGGAGAAGACGGAGGAGGAGACAGGAGCAGGATGCATCTTTCATACACCACCCCTGCCCTCTCTCTCGACCTCGGCTGACACCTGTGTTCATCATCCTGGTAAGCAGGATTCACAGTGTGTCCACGGTAGCAGGGACCGTGCACCTGCACCTAGAGATTGCACAAGATCACCCCGACTGTCTCCTCAACTTTGATATGCTTCCCTGTAACCAGGTCTGGAGATTGGGTACAATATGTTTTCATTTACTGTATTCAGGCACCAATTTAGGGAGCACAAATGGCAGCGATAGTTCACAGTTCTGGGCTACATGTAATGGTACAAACCATGATTATTTTAAATTTAGCTGAAAAAAGTTTTCATGCGTGACAGAGATGTTCAAAAATTGTGATGTCTTTGAATGAATAAGTAACTTTTCAATCTCTTTTATTTTTTTTCATATCTCTGACTCTTCTTCTAACTTTTGCTGTTACTAATCATGAGTTCATAGTTGGCAGAAGATACATCTTTTTTAAAATTTTTACTTGCTTCTTGCAAGTACAAAATGTAGAACGAAACAGGGCTTAGATGGTACCCTGTACACACAAATAAACCAATACTACATGTAAGTGACTTGGAAAGAGGGGAAAGTATGCCAATACTAAGACCCCGTTTACATTCATTTTTCCTATCCGAATAAATGAGCTATCCGAATAGAAAATAGTCTATTCGAATAATTTTTGGAGTGTGAACGCTCCAAATCACTTAGATTTTGCCCGAATCGATTCCAAAATAATCCACCTCGCGAGGTGGTTTGAGACACTTGCGGCGGATTCGAATCGGACGAAACCGCGAATGTGAACGCGAAGTGAATAGGATTTGCTGGCGTGACGTCATACATCCGGGTACGCGTCGCGCGAAAAACACTTCATCCCACGCTAGATTGTTACTTCATCCCACGCTAGATTTTTGCTTTGATTTTAACCACCGCGAATCGTCAAATGTCCGGAAAAAAGAAGGGGTCCGCCTCCACATGGACCCATGACGAGACGAAGCTACTGCTTTCCTTGTGGGGCCGGGAGGAAACGCAAAACAAGCTGGGGAAAGCTCACAAGAATAAGGATATCTACGATGACATTGCACGCGGCATGGCCGAGCGTTGCCTCCTCTCAGCCAAAGCCCGACGGCCGCGCTCCCTTCCTCGATTACAGATCAGTTTCCACAGAAATAGCAGCACCAAAAGCTGGGGCATACTTATTCCCGCCATCTTGTGGTTGACCTCAACCTCTGACCTCTAGCTCTGACCTTTGACGAGCGCCGCGTAGCGATATTCCCTGAAACGCCAAGCGAATCGCTTCAATCCCCTCGCGTGCGGACGCAATTCGGATCGGCGAAAAGCAGTGCGAACGCTCTGTGGATTCGTTGTCGATTCGGATAGACTATTTTCTATTCGGATAGCCCATTTATTCGGATAGGAAGAATGAATGTAAACGGGGTCTAAGTGACTTGGAAGGAAAAAAAACTTTGTGGAAAGTACACCAATACTAAGTGACTTGGAAGGAAAAAAAACTGTGGAAAGTACCAGACTTGAAATAAAGTTCCAGACCAATCGATAATGCTATCCTGCTACATCATATCAAGTGTGTTGATCACCATGCAATAGCCATATATGTAGTACATCCTAGTGTGGTGCGAGACCAACAGACCACTTCTGACAGGCTTAAGCACCACAATCCCTGTTCCATCATAACATCTTAAGCTGTCAGAAATCATGATGAACAAGGATCATGCTAAAAGCTGTGGATTTGGACACTGAGTCAGTTCCCATTTGGGTAGAGCGGACCGTAGCCATTAGAACATACATAAGGTATGCTGAGGTCTCTATCACTGGTGAATACTGATAGCTAGATGCAGACTGATGAATGTCCACACCCTTGCACCCTGATGGCTTCTCTTTTAGTGGAACTTCTCCATAGAATGTGAACTACAGTAGATGGCGAATGGGACTGATATTAATCATAAGAGAGCCTTGAAAGTTTCAGATACGTAGTACAGTATGACACTTGCAACACTCCTGTATGTGTGGTCTTTTCAGTTTTTTTGTACAGGACTATCTTGTAAATCTATTGATATTTTCTACAGCTGCAAAGTTACTCCAGATCAAGACAAGTCATTGATAAATATTAGAATTATGCAATACTGACGTAAAAAAAATATTGTATATTATATCAACTGCATAAATTATGATAATGAGTACACAACTTTCCAATGCAACAGCAGTCTTATCAAAATGCAATAATAATTCAACACTGGCACAAAAGTGAGCAAAGCTGAATTGTGTCTTATGGTCTTACCGTTTCATCGTCTGTCCATTTCCTGTCAGCTGAGACGGGGACGGGACGTTTGACCAGCGCCTGCAGAGCCTTTCCTGTGTTGTAGTCAAACTGATGCAGCTGTAGCGGGGAAGAGGACAACAGTTACTGCTTCGGAACAGGATAAGAAATGGGATTGGGCAACAACTGCACCAGTAGTTATGTGTACAGTATTGTTGTACTAATCATAAGTTTGTAAGATGTATCTTGTGCTTCTGCCAGGTTGGCCATACCAATTTAATTTCTTGGTTCTTGGATTTTTTGCAGAAAAGTACAATGTATGAAGCGACAGGGCGAAAAAAAGAAACAGGCCTGGGCATCCTATGATATGTATGAGCATTTAGAAGTATATTCAGAAACCAAATATTTTTTTCCTGCAAATCAGAAAAAAATGAAGCGGGCAAATCTGAGAACCAACAAATTAAATTGATATGGCCCAAAGACTCCGTGTCCATTCCCCAAAATCTTAGCATTGTGAACACACAGTCTGGCAAAGCAATCTGGACACCATAAAACTGGTGAAAAATCATCCTATCTGTCCAGAAATTGCAGCCATCCCCACAAACTCCCCAATTTAGTGACAGACCTTGCCCCCGCTCCCGACCTCCATTTCTCACAGTGTCATGTCCCGACCTTTGGCCCTTGACCCGCGGCACCTGCCATCAGGAATAACCCCCACATCTGCTGCTATCTTGCAAATATCCCATCGCCTTTATGGATTTTTGTCCAACAATCTTGTCAAAATAGTTGGCGAAGAGCTTATTCAAAGCCTCCAAAAAAGGATAGGTTTTATGGGAAAGTTTATGACGCCTGCTGGCATGCTCCCTGCATTTCTCCCCATGAAGGGATCTGCGCGAAGAATGCAAACAATCCCGGGGACCTAATAGCACAAGTCATTTCCCATCTTGTTGGATTGGCCGGACGCATTATGGCCGGCCGTAACATCTGCCCCGATGACACTGACCCAGGGATCTTTTCCACAGTTGTTGACTGGCCTCCGGGGCTGTCAATCAAGCAACATCATTCCACTGCCACCGAACGAACGACGTTGCAGGGTAATTCACCACAGCAAGGGCATAAATATTTTAAAGCACTGTGTCTTATTCTTGTAACTTTTAACTGGTATGGGTATAGCTAGTAACACCTACTGTTATGTATCTTTTATAACATCATACATGCCACAATTTATGATGGTGACTGTTACATTTCTTATTGCCAACAATGATTTACTTTCAATGATTAACATCTAGACACTGACAAAATATATTAATGCGCCTGTTTGAATAGAATTCTAATTAGAGCTGACAGAAACTTGAACATCTAGCTGCTGAATTGCTTCCCAATCAGCCATAATCAAGTCACTTGAGAAAACAGCTCTGTAAATTAAGCCTAATGATCTTTTCATCAAATTGATGTTGCTTTAGGGAAAATTAGAAAAATGCAAATTACAACTTGTCTAGTTACATGTTTTAATTGCTACATACCCTTGAGGTTCTAGGAGGACAAGCTTATGATAAATCTTGTTAAGTACATGTACATCCATGTAGCATTTATAGATTACAAGTTATGAAAATATATTTCCTATAAAGAAAAGAAGGATTGTCGATTTGTCGCCTTATTCAATGTGCTAATCTTTACAAAAAGCTTTACAAAAAGATTACATGATAGATGACTTCTTTAACCACCAAGACAGCCAAAAACAACTTAAGTTCCTAACATATTTTCTACTTAGTTGTATGGTGATTTTTTTATGCAGTCCTTAGGTGGTATGCGTGCAAAGGGACCCTGCAGTGAAATTTGTATAGACTTAAGTGATTTTGCTTTCCATTAGCCACATATCACATCACAACCCTGAGGTCTCCCTTCCCACTTCTCATGCATATTGCTTTCTACCGTAGCTCCCAAGACAGATTAAACTTTCTCAAGCTTCGAGAGAAACTCCTTCAATTTATATCTTCCTTCATCTCGATACATCCCAAAAGCCTCCCATGACACAAACATTATAACCCATAAAGTATTACGCACAACTACAAGTAATAAAAAGAGGATGTTGTGAAGGCTCTGGGAACATTCTTGGCTTTGAAAAATTTGATCATGTCAGTCTACATAAAATAAACCCCGTTCGGAAACTTGCCTCTGGGAAATCTTCTCTGGAACTTTGACAACTTTCATGCCTAGGCAAAGTTTTAAAATACATGATGAGCGTGGATGTGGGACGTTTTGCAATGCCTCCTGATGGTTTTATTATCATGTTTTATTGTTTAATAAAACAAACTGTAGATAAGGAATGCTCACAAATTAAATCAGCTATATATAACAGATTCTGATGGCATTCTCAGCCGCACGTCTATGCACACTTTATCGCTAAAATTTGTGCAAGTATATAAACATGCCATATTAAATCCAATTTTAACTTATCTCTAACTTTGTGCTCAATATACTTAAGGTATCATAAACTGGAGATATTACAGAATCCCAACATGGGCCCCAAAGTTCTTGAGGCATTTCACATGCACTATCTTTTATTACCCCTACGTATCTACATTAATCATACACCACTGCATCTCTATTGATCTCTTCTTTCAACTTTTTAATTAAGTGTGGAAGATGACAATCTTATCCCGCGTTTTTCGATCTGTGTGTTTCGAGAATCCGCGACCTCTACCTCGAGAAAGGAAGACCGAACCTACTGCTTGGTATTCACCTCAAGCCATCGTGTACTTGATGAAGAAGGACATCAGAGAAGTTATGAGCCATAAAACTTGCCATAATGGGGAAGGCTGATGGCGCCAAGTGCACAAGGGGGACATGTAAAATCTGTCGTGGCAGTAAGCTGCCTTCTATGGTATGAAAGGGATGTTATGAGACAGCGGAATAACTGTCAACCATGAAAGACTATTAGTGCTAACCGTACCTGCCATACATCTAGTCTCCATTAGAAAGCATCTGGGTAATTTCTGCCACCTTCATGAGATGCATGCACTACTCAGCGGGCTCTTCCCGAAATGGCATTTTAAAACCTTTCCTCGGTTTTCCCTTGTTAGCACTAGTTACCTTCGTGACTTTTAAAACTTTCACGTAATCCGACTTATATGCAGACCAGAAATGCATCTGGGGTTGATTTTGAGTGGAGAAAAATTGGCATGAACAAAAGTTTGTGCACAAAAAGTTGGGGACATTACAATGAGACAAAAAAATTGCAACAAGAAGCAAGGTCAACAATATGACTTGACAGTAACAAACTTGATGGGGAGTTGTGGCATAAGTAACATTTGATTTACAAAGGATAAGTGCTCTATAACTTTGCAGGCAATTCTCTGGTTTGCTACCGGGAGCCCATAAATTGGTTTCCTACAAAAGACTGCATTTTATCATGAATTTGTTATTGCATACTGACCTTGAATGACATTTACGAGTACTATGCCAAACTGCCTCCCAACCATAAATATCTGCTTGAACAAAAGTATATTGTTTCCTTCCTCCTTTCAAGAAACAAAAAACATGGCAACCTCTTGTCATTTTTAATTCCTTCACATCATTCATTGCGGAAACTATTTTTGGCCTAAATGAATGTAATCAATATGTCTTTAATCCACTGCAAAGACAAGACAAACAATGCCAGCAAACGAGGATCAAATTTAAAAGTTTTCTCCACGATTCAGACATCTCCAAGGAATGTGCTATTAGTCTTGGTTGTAGGATAGAGTCAGCCATGTGCATTTAGATTCGGACTCAAGCACAGTTTCACATCGGGATCCAAACCTCGATAAAAGCCCACTAGACCACCATGTTAAGGGTAATTCAATCTCTTTGACAGCCTTATGAACAATGAAGGAAAGAGCCTAACATGCCATAACACGACTACAACATCTCAATAATTTATACACAATCTCGGCTATTCAATTTCGGCGTGGATTCACAATGCTAGGTATGATAACATCATTGTTCCGACTGGTCCATAATTGATGAGGTACATGAATTATTGCAACAGTTCAGGTTATAGCTCTTTTGGGTTAAGTCCCTGGTACAATTGAATCTAAGCTATGTGCACACAGTCTTTGAATAATTGATTAAGTGGGTCAGTAAGAGAAAGTGTGGATGGGAGAGGATGTGGCTCGGCTTGGACAGAAGTGGGCTACGGAACAACCACAAAATCAAAAGATAAGAAAAAGTGTCAAGCCATCAGAGTGTTGAATCAAGATTAATAACTTCAATTCAAGAGGGGGTTTTAGACTGAAGACAGGTATGAACATGATATGAAAGAAGCACTTACTGTATCAAGTGCGTTGATGGTTGTCTCGTCCCTGGACGCTGCTAGGCAACCGTCGTCAGGGGAACCGCCATCGCACATCCCCGCAAACGCTGCCATGCTCCTGAGATCAAAGCAGGAAAATTGGATATCATTTTTTGGGGGGGGTCAATTTTCCTTACTCTATACTCATCAAAACATTTGGACAAACAACAACCAAGAAGATACAAAACTCATAATGATGCAAAAATATGAAGCATTTTTCTGAGGGATCCTAAAAAATGTGTGAAAAGATGTGAGCAGTTTCGCATTGTACAGTGAATTTGTCTTTATTTTATTTTTATCAAATACAGGCTCTGCAGTTCTAGTGACCCAAGCAAGGTGGCCACTCTAATATATCTTACCAACAATGTTCTAAAAAGCAATAATGTCGGGAGGGCTATCATTATCAATACCACAGTACATGTCAATTATGTTTCTGACTCATAATCTTTCCCAAAGCTCTTTGCCTTGATCAGTTAGTGATATCGACATCGTTTACACAAATTTCCGTTTCCATATTCTAGTCCTGCTACGACTGTCAGTAACTCGCTTGTCAGGCTAAATGTACCTGACAGAAGATAAAAGGCTGAACCAGAGGTCTCACTCTGCATTGACCTGTCCCAATTGGTTAGGCCCCATGACGAAACAAACATGCCTGACTTAAATGTGCCAGTTTTTCTGCCTCATTAAACATTCATATTCAATACAGCATCCTGTAGTCATGTTATTAATACACTAGACAGGCCTGGGACTTTGCAATGACTGTTCAGTTTAACATCTCTTTTAACTTCCATCAAATACCACATAACTCCCTCTAACTATATCACCACGTACAAAAGTTCCATTAAAATCTTGGCCTTTTAACACTTTGTAATCCAACAACGTGTGAGGCCTGAGCAAAGAAGTACTCTGAACTGATGACTGTTGCTATTGCATTGGCCACCATCCAAGTCCATTAGAACCTTACTTGTATGGATAATTTCTTCAACGCTCTTCCTGATAAAATAGCCCTGTGGCCTATACAGAGCTGGCATATTGATTTCCTATGCTCGTAAAATTTTGCCAGCTTTTAGACAGTTGATACAGTCAAACACTGAGGGCTGTCTTATAAACTGTTCTTTCATACCACTGGAAACATTCTACATGTGTACAAAACTGCCGTATAGCTGGAAACATCCAGGATGTACAAACATACATTCAAAGAGTAACATTTGTACTTGCTACTAAGCACACATGTTCACCTGCATTTACAAACACATATACATGTACAATTGTGCAGTCTCCACCTGACTAAAAATGCTGGCCGAAAAATAGTTAAATGTAGTTATAGTCGACTAGGGAGAAAAATTTGCTGTAGGGTTTCATTTACCTGACCTGGCCAATTATGCACGCTATTTTTGCCAAATTCTACCATCCATAACCCCTTAGAAAGGCCTGGTGGAGGCTAACAATACTAGGCTAACAATTGTGTACTATTTCTTGTACATGTAGATATAGGACACTGTAACAGAGATACAAGTAACTACATAATGTAGCTGACTGCTAACACCTTCTTGGTCAGATAAGCAAAGAAGTCGAGCAAGCAACTGGAAAAATACTGCCTGAAGCAGACATTACAACTTTCTAAAAAAGGTCAACGTCGTTCTGATAAGAAGTTGAAGGTCCTGACCTTGCAGCCCTGAGGTACATGAGGAGGTCACAGTCGTTGACCTTCGGGGTCCAGACCAGTTCCTCCTGAAGTTCTCGGTCATCCTGCCTGTTGGGGTTGTACTCTGGCAGCTTGGCCTGCAAAAAGAACGTACAGATACATGATACCGGTACGAAATACAGCGACAGAAAGTATGGAACATTCCATACATTGATTTGTTTGTGCTACAACCGAAAAGTGATACAGTTTTGGAATGAGAATTATCAAGGGATTGTACAATTACTAAATACCATATCGCCAATTTCAGAGAAATTGCTTTTATGTTGATTTCCTGGCATAAAAATGCTTAGGGCAGAACATATTTCAAACTTGTACAATGTAAAATAAGATGTAAAAATTGTTTTAGGACAGAAAGTACAGGTACAAAACAAAAATACACATGGCTGTTACATGTAGGCAGGGTTATGAGCACAGAATTCAGGGTTTACAAAATGCAAATTAAGAATTATGTCACGACAAATTTCGAAAGGCTAACATTGTACATGTACACGCCCTTCAGCAAAGGCAGCTTGTCAAGCCGCTTTCAGCAGTCTGCTTCTACTTTTAAGTGCATTTGAGACCTACAGGAAGGAGACAGGCCAACAACCATCGCAGCAAATTAAGGCTTCTACATCTGCCCTTCTGGCCATTGGCACTAACAGCCTTCCTGAGTGCCACTGCACAGGACTCTAAGTATGTCACACAACTTGGTCATCTGCCAAGTGTCACTCTACATATCTGCACAAATGCTTCTGTTTTAACAACAGAATCCTTCGGAAAGATCTTGAGCCACCCGAGTTATCTTCATCAGTTCGCGCCTGACAATCAGCTAAACATTTGGAAGATCTGACCTGGGATTGTATGACCGGGTGGGATTAACTTCAAACCCTTTCCCTCTTAGCAGAAAGGATGAATAGGAAATGGGTTGAACTGACATGGCAGGTTGCCAAACCAACAACCTATATCTACATGTCTGCAACAAGCATGGTTGTATTTCATTATCCAATTAAAAAACAATGCCACAGTCATGCTGAGAGTTTCATCAGTAACTGCCATCTGCAATTAAAATGTAAATGCTTTCTAATAGCTATTATCTGGAAGCAGCAACCATTTACATATACATGTACGTGTACGTGTATGATACATGTTTATAAATGAACACACCTAGCAGTAATGTTTGTCAAAAGCACCTCTTAATTTGTTTGTGTACTGTAATTAGTTATACAGCTCCAAGATATTAATCTATCAGCACAACACAATATATATACATCAGGTTATATTACATATCAGATATGTAGAGAGAGATGGGTGTGTATAAATGCAGGTCTTCTGTACTAAATCCCAATCAGATTGATAAGTGTGCGAAATAAACATTTCATAATATTTAGATTAAAACATATTTTGAAAAAAACAATGACTTCATTTGCTACGGTAAAACACAAAACAAGACTGATGGCAGGGGACCTTTTTCGACGTACATAACGGTACGAAACACAACAACAAGATTAACATTCTTGCTGGGAGGAACAGCATCCCTCTAGCCAATGAGCCATCCAAAACACAACCCTACACATGGCCTCTTGCTGACAGAATCCCTCAACATGTCATCATCAAATAAACATAGCCATTTCATCAAATACATCTGAATCAGCACTGCCAATCTGGGGCTATTTGTCTCTAGCTGCCCCACACCCATCAACTGCCAGCCCTTGGCCCTATTGGATTGTAGACACAGCACTCAAACAGTTAGACAGGTCAAATTCATTTCATTGTTGGGAGGGAGGACATTGGCAAGTTCCATTCCGAGGGGTATAAAGTGGATCCAGGGCAATTTGCCAAGCCCTGCCTGGAAATAGCTAACCCGGGGATGGCAAATATGCTGTCGGCTTAGTGGTCCTTGGTGCATTTACAGCATGCGATGTGAACAACATGACGATAACGTGCAATCAATTTAACTGTGTACCTCTGAGAGCGTCACAACAATGTGAACTGTCTGATTACACCCACACCAGAATACTTCAGGGTACAGTACTTCAAACTGTTCCTGTCCTTTGCCTACTGATTAAAAAAATTACACCACCTTTTAATGTTTTATATCGCAACACGACTGGAATAGCGACTTTACACAACTTTGCCAACTAGCGTCCAAGTCTCTTAATATTCATAGGTACACATGTTTCACTCATAAATCTTGACCCAGACTGAAGCAAAGGCACCGGTATTTCTTACAGAACAACTATTAGGATGACCCCCGGTCCACACTGTGCCACTAGAGTTTCAGGTTTGCTGCCCCATGACCAGGTCACAAACGACAAACCGTCTGCAGCTGTGAAACCATTAACCAATGACAAAGAACTAGCAACCATGACTGATATACCAGGGAGCCAGCTGCTCAGCTGCGTTAGCCTGTGTGATTCGATTCCACACCCTCCTAAAACGATCCGATTAGAACATATTCGTCACCCAGGGAGGTTATAAAGAAAGTTGCGTACCATTCTGAGCACTCCTGCGACAATGCAAGAAGAAAGTGTTCCTCTGTTGTCGTACCGGCTTCCCCAACAAAAGGTGGTATGCTCAAATGGCGGCCATCTTGAAAGCGGACTGCCAACCTTTGACCTATGGTGTGTGTTCATGACTAATTTGCCTATCAGCAGCCCGCTGCCCTTTTGTGGTCACAAGTGACCCTTCAGCACACAAATTACACTGATCAGCCTGCCAGAGAGCCCTTTAATTGGGTCATGCCCCAGCTCCAGAAGGAGAAAATTGCACATTTTCACACCGGTACCTTCCCTTAAAACTCTTTTATCTCCTGGAGCACCACATACATATTGGGGTGTATTTGTGAAAGGCATTTATGAAAGCAACTTGTGCATGTAGAGAGGATATAGCTGGATATGGGAGGCTAGCTGAAAGGGAGGGTGGAGATTGTTGGCATGATGCCCATCACTGGTGCTGATTGACAGATCCACTCCAGGGTCATTGGTTTTTCTGGGTCAGTGCATTTTGCAGGAGGGGTGGGCTGGTTGCTGCCAGAGGGGCAGGAGCATTTTTGTGCGGAACTGGAGGGAGATGCAGACAGCTGTCTGGGGTTCAAGGTTGGGTTCAAGGAGGTGGTGGGAGAGGAAGTCCCCAGAAATATAGACTGACACATCTGGGAATACACCATGTGGGCTACTACACACATACATGTACAAAGAGCCTGTAAAGACTGATAGAGCCAAAACAAAACTTTTCTACTTCTAGCAGCTACTGATGTACTTCTATAAAATATTTGTTGTGCTACTTTTGTCAACTGCAGAACCATTAATGTCAGAGTACATTTCCACATTCACTACAATGTATTTGAGTGACGCACTTTGTACTGTTGCAAACTGACTTCTTAGGGGCTTTGTTTCTTTGAAATATTCTGTTAGATACCTGAACTGGTAAATTTAAATTTGTACAAACATGCTTGCAGGTGGCATTTACTGCTGAACTACAAGAAATGTTTAAAATGATTTTCGTCTCTTTCAAATTCCATGCATATATAAACAATGCATGGAGCATTACAACACTTAAGTGTTTTGTTTTTGTCCTTTGTCAGGTCATATTTTTGGGGCTGCCTGAAAAGATAAGCTGTTAAAAAACCAATTTAATTTGGGTGGCCATATCTATGCCTACATCATCCCTTTATTCCATTCCTTCAAAGAATTTGCAGACCGTAAAAGCAACAGAATTGTGCAGCGTAATATGGATCTTCGAATAAAACCCGGCCACAAAACCAGCTACCAATGGACTGATACAACTTTGCGCTGTACCTGGTGACTGGGGCCAACTCGGATCTCCCCTTGTGTGCCATTTAACCTCCTTGTTTCCGGGTTGTACCCGAGGATGTAGAAAAAGGTGTTGGGGTTGGGTTCAAAGGCTTTGGCAGCAATGATGTCAGGATAATGATGCACGCAACACCTTCCCCTGGAAAATAGAAACATATGAATTTTATTACGTACCCTATTACGACAGGCTCAATGCAGGAGTATTACCCTGTAAAAAGTACATGAATGCTCCACTTTTCATGAGACATGTACTGTTTGATTCTTAAACACAGCTGAAATACCTGACTTGACTTATGATACTTATAAAAACAATCCTTTGCATTATGTTTTGATATGCTAAGCCCTGTGGTATTAATTTCATGCCATGTTAGGATGCCATGTCAACTTGAACCTATCTGATTTCCTTGCAGCAATTTTGATGGTTAAGAGATGGAGAATAAAACATGAAGTAATGTTGGTGTTACAGAATACTAAAACATGAACTTGGTGTTACACGACTAGTAACTGTTTAAGTATTACTTACCTAAGAGCAGACACAGGATAGCTGTCTGTGGCATCAGAGATGAAAAGTTCCCTGGACTTCATGAGTGATTCCTTAATCACGGAATCTTGACCTGAACCTGGTAGAGGTGAGAGGGAATTAGCAGAAATTGTACGGAATTCTGAACAGTCAACAAATGACAGCCTTGTGGAGTTTTGACTGATTCTTTCCGGAATTCCACATTCAAAAACAGAAAAATACTTAATATTCAGTATATACATGCATACTTGAAATCAAAAGAGTGGTTCACAAACGTACTGACATATGGAGTCAGGTGGTTTAGATTTTGACTAATGTAAAAGGGAGACAGAAGCATAAACTAGATGGGGTCCAGATAGCACGCCGGCCGAATGTACTGCGCCTGCGCAAAACCTGGATTTTCGCTGGATTTTTGGTCAACGTTGCATCAGAATTTTGCCTGTTGCAGACCATATCTTTTTCTACACAACATTTGAAAACTACAGACGGGATGTCACCCTTATATACGCGAATTCGACCTTATATGAGACGTTCTGCCGAAGTGCTATGCACAATACATTACGGGTTTCGCGCAGGCGCAGTACGTTCTGCCGACGTGCTGGTCCAGATAGGTTTTGAAGATGTAAGTTTGATACTCACTGTTTTCTGAGTTCCTGTCTTGTACCAGGAGATGGTATACTGAGTCAGGAACCTCTGATGTTCTGTAAAACCACTTCACTTCCAGGTAAACTGTCTCCTTCTTCGTCTGAAAATAAGAAAAGTTGTTTGATCAATAATGAAACTGTCATTACGAATATAGAACTGCAAGTTATACTTTTCTTTGACCTTCAGTTATTAATTAATAGCATCTCCACTGAAGAATAACTTATTTTCACAAGCAGAGGGGAATGACATGCTGAGTTGGCAATATTTGAGCTCACATTGACCCTAAGGTCAATTCTAAAATATGAGTATTGAACATTTTGCTGCAGACACAATGAAGGAAAATGGCTCCTGGAGAAATTCAATACAGTCCATTATGTGAAAGCAAAGTACAACAGACATGTGTCCACTTGTTTGCAGATGACTTATTATACCATCACATCTTGTTACTGGTGAATACTTGTGTTATATATATATACACACAAAACATT
This sequence comes from Branchiostoma floridae x Branchiostoma japonicum, assembly GCA_013266295.2. NCBI lineage: Eukaryota > Metazoa > Chordata > Leptocardii > Amphioxiformes > Branchiostomatidae > Branchiostoma > Branchiostoma floridae x Branchiostoma japonicum. Next base: position 10,476,684 of record CM023832.1, read on the forward strand.
CACACCACAAGTACAAATGTCAAGCTAACTTATACTAAGTTATAGTTAAACTAGAGTTCCACGACCTCATACCTTCGCCAAATGAGATTAGCCTTTATGACTGGCAAATGATAGATTTCCCCCCTAATTATGCAAATAACATCCTCATTTGCATGTATTATAGCAGTTGATCATATTCTCCTCCCAATGACAGTGTTATTTTAACAAAGAAGGTAATTCTAGCATTTCCTCATAAATTATGCAAATGAGGTGCTGATTTGAAAAAGTTATGTTGAATGATGTTCACCTCCAGTCAACTTCGAAATGCGCAAGTATGAAATTGCCAACATCAACCACTATGGAATTATAGTATTTTCTCATTAATTATGCAAATTAGGTCTTCATTTACATAATTAATATATGGCGATGTTCCTCTCATTCTTAATTACACATGTCACAAGGTATACTAGTAATAGTCCTATCATGGAAGGTAGCTGAGTTATAGAATTTCCTTCATTAATTATGCAAATTAGATCATAATTTGCATAATTGCCATCTAATTATGTCAAGCATCACTTAAGCTACCTACACACCAAATATCAAGACGATCCTTCGAACGGTTATTGAGTTATCCTACTTAAAACATTTTCATACAAATGCTTCTGCAGTTCCACAGCAAGCCGCTAGGGTCACTTCTTCCCGAGCACAAGAGCTACCTACCATCCAAAAATCATGACCCTAGCATGTCCAAATCACGAGATATCAAAACCGGAAGTTCCGCTGCAGTACCATAACAAGCCGCCAGGGGGCCCAAAATCTAATCACTTCGAGGTCTCATCAAGACCTACCCACCTACCAAGTATCAAGATAATCCATCCAAGCCTTCTCAAGTTATGCTGTTGACACACAGACAGACACACAGACAGACACACAGACACACAGACACACGGCCACAAAAACATAACCTTCTTGGCAAAGGTAACAAAGGGCACTTCTGACAGGTTATCCTTGTGCCTACTGACTTGTTCTGTATGTAACAAATACAGTCTTGGTACTAGGTTGAAAGGAAGGGAGGAGAAAGTTACATGTAATTCTAGAAAGTCAATCTTCAATGCTATTTGGCAACCACTCAGTGCAAAATTTATATTAGCTTAATCAACATATTTCATTCTTGTCACTCTATGTATACAGAGCTTATAAGTCAATTCAAATCAAACCAAAATTGTATATGTTGCATCTTTCACTCCCTTAAAACAGAAGAATAATGACTACTTAGGCATTAAGAAAGCATAGATGAAAGTCCATCTACCAACAGGATGCAAACTTTGATAACGATCTTCATGGTGTTGCAGTGCACAGTTAGTAATTACTCTGTCACCTAGGTAATCTAGCTAACTATAAACACACACTCTCCATTTAAATCTCTTTACTGCAGCTGCCACTCCCTAAACAAACATTACTAGATCTCCATCCTGACAATAGCTTACAATTACACAGGCCCCATGGTGCTTTGTTTGTTAACAAACACACTACAGGTGCAATATTGGACAATACCAGGGAGTTTGATTGTGCTAAAATTTGCATATCAAAATATACTTTGTTTCAAACCTACAAAAATGCTTGTTTTGATTCCAGATAATGCTCTACCATCTTTTGGACTATGTAGGCAGTGTATTTTCTACTTGGTCATTGAAATACATGTGCAAATTTATCATTATCTAAACAAATCCCTCCAATGTTTTTCACATTTCACTTTAATTCTTTCTCTATCTCTCTCTCTTTGCATGTGTATTATTTTGTCTTAGAGGTACATGAAGTAATATTTTGATTGCTATACATGTAGTTCCTTACATATCACGTTATTCCATTCCATTTCACTCTATTCAGTTCGATGAATATATGTAATACATATGTCAGTGTAAGTACATGTGTAACAGGAGGTTGTGTTGATCCATTGGGAGTGAAGTGGCCAATGTTTTGTCAGGCCCTGTATTTGCCTTGTCTCCACATGTTTGTTCAACATACACTTGGAAGGGAGGGCGCAGTGAAAGGTATCCTGTTCAAGCTGCTGTGGGACCCACAATACAGAATCCATGCAAAATATCACACTGGTGCATCAATGTTTGAAGAAAACAGAAAGATATTAAATCTGTCGTACCAAATAATTTTGAATGAATAAAAACAATTCCATGGCCATGTGCCACACTAATTTTCACTTGTTCAACAATATTCTGCATCATGTAGAAATGTATAGTGTATGTAATTGTTATAATTATGTAGTGTGCCAATTATCATCATCTTTGTTTTAAACAAAATTTAACGAACGTTATTCAGGGCAAGATACACCATGTTTCCCCTCTGTGTATGGAAATTTGTATATTCTAATAATAATAATAATAATAATAAATAAAATAGTTCATTGTAAGTCTATGAGGACAACAAAGTGCAGTAAAAATATATATCCCAAATGATTCGGAACATTGGGAAATAAGCACAACAAATTTGGCCATGTGCCACACTAATTTTCACTTATTCAAAACAATATTCTGCATCATGTAGTAAATTAGTGTACGTAACTGTTTGTGCCAATTACGTATTATGTAACATCATTTTTGTTTTCAAAAAAAATTAACCGTTCAGAACATAATTCTGGGTGAGACATTGCCATGTTTTCCCCCTGCTCATGGAAATTTGTAAATTGTAATAATGATAATGATAAATATAATAGTAAATTGTAGGTCTATGAGGGCAACAAAGTGCAGTAAAAATATATATCCGAAATGATTCGGAACATTGGGAAATAAGCACAACAAATTTGGCTCCTGGCACGACAGGTAAATCAGGACCTTTACTTTGGTCCACATCCGATAAGAGCTGCATTGATTCCTGGCCCTGAAAAATGCCGGCTCCTCCCGGCCAGATTGCAAACCATGTCCCTTTGTCAGTACATCCAATTCCCAGTCTGATCTCATTCATTTCCTACCCAAGTCATAAGCAAAGGTCACTTGGCAAATCCCGCCAAGCTCAGACCCTCAACCCTTTACCAACATGATGGATTCAAGGCAGTAAAACTTACCAATAAACGGCAGTGCGCGGATTTACCCAATATTGAACTACAATCCGCCTGTATTTTACGTCGTCTCGTGTAACCTTCTCGCCATAAGGGCAGCCTTAGGAGTAGAATTTACCGCGCTGACAAAACTAAACTTTACTGGCAACACTTAAAGTTATTGAACAACTGTGAATAAAAGTTTGAATCATTACGGTTTATATGTACGTTGTTTATTAAAGAGAAGACCTCGCAGTTGGTCAGCAGTATCTTTTACTGTTTCCCCACATAAAGTACGTACATCATGAATATCATGCCATTTATTACAGTGCCCATATATAAAACAAGAGGAGACTGTAGTAAACTTGGAATCGGTTCATGAGTTCTGAAAATTACAGGTTATCTTACACTATTTATTGGTTTACTGGCGTCATAAACACTATCAATTAGTATATACTTGTACGGAATTGGCTATTTAGTAAAAACATTGAATTGCAAAATGTGCTGTGACTTTCTAACCCTTGCATTGGATATAGCCACTCCATAAGATACAGCTATATACACATCATGTGGTCTTACAACTAGAAACCAACAGTACAAGCTATCTTTTTTTTGCTATTTTTCACTCAAGACAGGTAAAATGACACAGTAGAGTATTTGCAGTCGATGTACAAATTGTTGCCTTCCAGTTACACACAGACACTCGAAAACACTTCCATACATACATATCTACTGTGTACAAAATGTACATCAACACATAGACATGTATATGTGCAAGTACATGTACATGCAGCCCTTCCCTCCCTTTCAAAAGCCTGACTAGTATGCAAATAAAGCCATCTGCAATATCATAACCCTATTGCACGGAAGGACATTACCGAGGTACAGTAAAACAAATTACATGACCCCAATAATGACTCGGAGGGCAATGGCTATTGACCCCACTGATATAGAGGTTCCTCCAATAGCATTATGATTGACATTTCATACCTACACAAATGCTGTGGGACTCTATGAGCCGTGCATGTGAGTTCAAGATAAGTAGTTCTTGTCCCTTTGAGTTTCCTTGCATTCAATACCTTGTTTTCTTTCTGTATACATTTCGTATGTAACCAGAAAGTTACAGTACATTCTTACTGTTAGACCACCATACTAGTAACGTAATAACAGTGAATACCAATTTGATATGGCCAGGCATACTGAGATTGGTTAAATGCACTATCTAAAGGCAACAATAGCATTTTACAGCATCGTGTAAAAATTCAAATGAGCAAGCATTGACATCAATGCTTCTACCCATTTAGTTTCGTGCCATATCTGACAGCGGCTAAGCTTCTATGTTCATCTGTACACCAGGCACTTGGCCCCCTCATGCATAATTCCTCCCCACTCAAGCCTAAAGGAATTATAGACTTTATCCCAGTGATTCCCATAAAATCTGACCTTGCTCCTCCATTAAGTAGCTTTGTAATCTCTACAAGCAGTCACATAGATGACTTTCACTGATATCGGATACAAAGGTACTTCCCAATAGCTACTGTTGGCCAGTTTCTAATCAAAAATGTGCAGAGAACAGCGATATAGAATGCTACCTTAAAACTACTGCATAGTTCAATTAGACGACATAATGAAAGGTTGAATGTCACGGCAGACCTCTTATCACACAACCTGTGTTATATCATTGTTATGGGTAATTTGTATGCATAGCAGATGACATTAGTATTTCGCTTGAATGCCAATGAGAGAGATAAAGTGGCTGGCACAGCAAGTGAGGCAGGTTTCTCCTGACTAACTGTACACCACATCACAGAGTTAGGCAAGAGTGGTATGGCCCCTAATGACAGACATGGATCAGACAATAAGTACATAGGACATACAATTTTAATAACTTCCTCAACAGTTATGTTTTCTTGTAATCATGAGGGGGAAATAACTTTATCTTTAACATTAAATGTTTTGGGCAGAACCTGTGTAAAAGGAGCATTTTAAAGGCACCCAAAGCAATTTTAGAGCAGTAAAACTAGATTTTCAAAGTCAATTTTCCGGTCATTTTTAATGTAGTAAGTTAAAGCCAACCTATCCTATAGCATACTCATATCTGTGAGGAAAAATGTGATGTCACTGATGGAAAACGGTTGCTTGTTTTGTATCGTAGGCTGCTTCTAGCGATTTACTGGTAGTACCAAAAAATAAAGGGACTCGTCACGTAGCTTGTTTCTGGGCTATTTCAAACAGTTCAGGTATGAAATGATGACGAAAATGTGCTAAGAAATGGCAGTAAATGTCAATATCAGAAAGATTTCCTCATCCAGAATATTCATTCATTGGATTCAATGTTTGAAATCATTTTTCTACCCTTCCCATTAAAAGCAGTGGCATCCTGTCAAATTTACCAAAACGGAAAAGCACCGGTCTACCAAAGGCCCTTTTTCTGCAGGGTAAGAAGAAGCGGTACAGGCCAGGCCAGGTCACAAGCTGGCTTTCCTCCAGCAGCTCTGGGCAGGAATGAAGGTCGAGGTGTGACATTCGGTCATTAGTAGGTCACCCAAGGTCGGCCAGGGGAGACAGCCCTGATGTTAAATATCCAGACTGGCTTCAGGGCAAGATGGCAATCTTTAAGTCAACATAGCATCAGGGAAGATTAAGGAGGATCATCCTATAAATGGAAGATTAAGTAGGGAAAGTAATGGAGTTTATAATCAAGGATGGAATCAGGTGAGGACAGATGGAGAACAGGAAAGGTCACTGCCATCTCTGGGGGATTGGGAATCATCCAAACAGACAGGTCATATATTTACATAACAATGCTGAGTGGGCTGACATGAAATAGTGCATGTAATGGTACCTGCTCAGGTAGAAATGATGAAGCAATGAAGTGTGATAATGTCACCATCGTTCCTCATTAGTATAGCCTATAGGTGACTTACAACATTTCATTGACACAATTGTGGGTCTGACTAGTGTGTGGGCAACATGGAAGTTATAGTTCTCAAATCTTCATACCTGTCTTTTATAATGCATTATAACATTGACAGTACTTAATCTGAGGCCATGATTCGCTTAGCTTATAGCTAATTAATCCATCAACACCATAAAAATGATTCCTTACAGTTATTACAGCCACTTCTACTGATTATTTAAACTGCAGAACACTTGACAGTTGACAAAAATACCCAGTTTATTAGTTTCCTTTTTAGTTTCATACGACGACTTTTCAGTTTTGCACTGCAAAGGATCTTCCATTTTTTCAATGCTGTACACATGTCTGTCTCTCACAGATACCTGTAACGGTCTTTACATCCATACAAATGAACGCCAAATGATCCGGTTGGTATTTTCCTCAGGCATGTGATTTAAGCACAGAGCTACATGTACTAGGCTGCTTCATCCAGGTCACATATACAGTACAGACAAACTTGAACTTGTCCATAATCTAATATGGAACATACTCCCTGTGAGTACTGTATCATTACGCACACTGGAAGCAGAGGACATCATTAGCACCTGTAAATTGGTCCCACTGCACAAGAAGGCTAGCCTCCAAGACTTTTAACTAAACTAAAGATAAACAGTACACATGTATATGTAGCATTGCTTCGTAAAGAATTCTATGCAAAACCTATGCGATGGTTCGCTAAGTCCCCAATGTACAAGTTAATGTCAACTACCATGATACAAATGTACATGTATTTAAATTTTACTCCTACTCTTTCATCTACCTCACCCAGTTTTTGCTGGCTTTATATTAACTTTTTTCACCAAAAAAGGAAATATTACATATCAGGCCACACCAATTTAATTTGTTGCTTGTCGGATTCGCCCAGTGGTTTGATTAAAAGTTCAAAATTCATTGTTTAAATTTTAACCCAGTCTTTTGTGTTGACTTCATGGCACCTATTCTAGTATTTGGGATTATAATAGGATGCCCAGGCCTGTTTCTATTTTTTTTTTCCGCCCTGTCGCTTCATATTTTTTCTGAAAAAATCAGAGAAGCAACAAATAAAATTGGTGTGGTCTTACATGTATCTCACAAAACCTCCTGAAACATGTTAGCTTAATGATTGATTAGAAACAGTTACTGGACCAAAGAATATTCAGAATTGCTAGCTGAAGAATTGACTGATACAGAGCAGAAGAGAGTTGGGCAAGCAAAAAATCATATCAATGATGTCTACCAGCACATCTACATCTTGTGTAACGCCAGATGAAGTATGCTGAGATTCCCATCTCTTGTATGTAAACCAAGATTTTATGTTAGAAGATACTTTTAAACTGTCCCATTTGACTTATACAGATGTATCAGCTTCAGAAGTACTCAACAGAAGATAGCCCATCTGATACAGAAGACTCAGCCAAGGGCAACATTTCACCTTCAGAAGACCTTGAAGACAGAGCTGGAAAGACAGTCAACCTTCAAACCTCTGCTTCCCGCTGATCCCCAGAATATGCCTGGCAGTCCGGGCAGACATTCCGGAAGATCCAGATTACTATGGGATGGAATCTCGCAGTTTTACACTTGCAGCCATTGGCATGGAGCATCATGTATTCTGTGGCCAGTACTCTTTCCACAAACACGCTATTTATTGTCAAGTGATATTGCAACTTTCTCTGCACATGCAAAACAAATTTCATACTACAAATTTTTTTCCAAAACCTATCAAAGAAGACTTAACAAAGCTGTTCAACTGCTTGTTGTAACTATTTCAAATTTGGTATAAAAAGGTTAAGAATGGTTAAACAGACCTACACAATTGTAACCCAATACCTCCACCCCCCACTATAATGGCACAAAAGTCTCTTAATGAATTTGACGACATAAAGATTGTATATTGTCTGTGTGGTGCTCAAATTCCATAGAGATTTTTTACACTCTTACCTCATACATAATTCCATTCAATTCTCTTTATTCAAATCATGTAGAAATCCCCCTAATCTGCAATATATTACCCAGACACTGCTGTTCCCTTGTGTTTATCTCTCTAATGCTCTTTACCCTCCCCCGCAGCCAAACAAGATAACATCCTCCTTTACTTCAGCTTCATCGCTGGCATAAATCGCTGAAAAATATACCCCAAGATTTCATGGCTCCATTGCAAGCACTCAATTTCCACTGCTTCACTCTATAAAGGCGGCATTGGCTGGTGATAGTATCCTGCTGCAAACATACCACTCCATCAAACCTCCCAACACAACACAACCTGTCAGTCCATATATATCACTTTGTGTGGAGCTCTGTAAATGAGATATCTCCTTTGAATTTGTTTTCTGCAGTGTTAACCTCTAAGAGGTGATGTTTTTGATGCTCACCAGCGCTAAAATGCACCACTGAGAGCATTATAGTAATCAGCAAGCCCTGCTGTCAACTAAAGCGTCTTTTGTTGCCCCCCTGCCCGCAAGCTATACCTGATTATGTGCTCACTCACTCCAAATTACATATCCTTGCTGTTTGATTAATTCTTGCCTCCTGGCAATTGCTCCCATTAGGAGCAGTCGGATGCATTGCAGAGCGGAGTCCTGCGCTTGTATAAATCACACCGGCCGTTTACAGTACGCTGTAGCACACTAGAACCCTTTCAAGTATATTCTTGCACATTTATTGAAAGGGTAGGGAGTAGCTATGATGCCATGTTGAATCCAAATGGTGCCAAAAGAGAACCACCTGTGTATAAGAGACAATTGGTAATTACTCTCAGACTGATAATAGGTTGTCACCTTTGCATCTGCCTCGGGAGATTACCACAAGGTATTTTTCTCTCTCGCTCCAGGAGTGATACATGTACGGCACAACAAAACTTAACTCAACAGTAAATAAAGCACTGGTAATCCCCAAATGACATGGATAGACGATTCACTGGTAAACTTGAAGTGAGAGCAGATGACTCACTGGCTTGATACATGAGGGAGAAAATTGGTAGTGACACAGTGATCTGAGCCAGACAATCAGGGCACAAGAGGGATGACCCGGGTCGCGACCCCGTGTGACCTGTACCTTGACAGCCAATCAACCAGCATGGGTTTAATGGGTATGTAACATACCATGATAAAATATGTCACAAATTTTGGGGCTTTCACAAACCTCAAGTATGGCTAACAGCTTCATGTGGTAGGTCTTATAATGAGAAGTTGTTAAACAGTTTCAGACAACATTTTTAACTTACAATCATACCAAAATATCAAGTGTACAAAAGTATGTACAGTACTTTTCTTCTTCATTTTCATTGTCAAAATATATCCAAAAGAATAACTGTGGAAAACTACTTGGCCCTTTTGAATACATACTTGGCTCTTTTGCATATTGCGTACGTACATACATGTACACACATACATTCTTAAGTTTCTGTAACACGTACACGTAAACATAATGAAGAAAACTGTCATCTGCAACATTTTTTAAACCCCTCCTTGGGTGTTACATTGACAGATGCATTATAGGCCATCAAGAAAAACACTTAGTTCCTTGCCCTGCAGTAGATCTTTAAGAATCAATAGATTAGATCTCTGATCCATGTATAATCGCCAAGTACTTCCATTATCTTCAACCTTTCCCTTTGCAGGTGAAAAATCAATTACGTATTCTCTCTGCTCTCTGTTTTGTCAATGAGCCTTGCAGTCACCACTAGGTTAATGTCCAGAATAATCCAAAAGCACCCTTGTCACTAAATAGCTGGATGAACATTTGGGACACAAAGGTTATATTTCACATCACCATCCACCATTTCAAACAGAGCGGCCAATATCAAGAACATGTAAAGAATTGTTGATTGCAGTAGAGTGCCTTTCGAGTATTGTTGAATCCACTGCCTAGAGCAGTCATGTTGAAAGGGACAGTTCATTACGTGTAGTTCTGTGGATGGATGGGACATCTTAGATCATTAGAATACAGCTTGCAATCCTAAAGGAAGCAAATAGGATATTTCTCAAGATCTCCTAGTTGTTAAATAGTGGCACACCTAGTCCAGAAATTCATAGAAGCTGGCAAAATAATAACTGAACACGCGTATCTGAATGGTCATATGGCTCTATAATGATAGGATACTGTGTCGTAACGTACAGCGGCGTTCATTTCACAGAAAACCAAATGGCTTTCAAAAGGTCACGTTACCCATCCATGCTGGTGAAATACCTGGCAGGATTACCACTGGTCACAGGTCGCTGTACATGTCAGGACCTAAACCCACCAGGAAGTGCTAAAAACCAGAAGTAATGTTCCTTCACAGTATGTTTAATGTTTTAAGTGGCACTGTATCCTTCTGTAGCCCATCTGGTGTACAACTACTATACACTTTGGTGGTGACAGATCCATACAGAGCTAGGAATCTGTTCTTTACATCGAGAACAAGAATTCCGAGATTTCATACCTCTGTAAAATATTTGTTTTTGAGTTTTTGGGAAAATCTGAGATTTCATACCTCTGTGAAATATTTGTCTTTGAGTTTTTGTAAATATATGGTTTTATTCATTATTGTGAATTCCTCTGTCTACCTCTATAGGCATTTCCCGGCCAACAGACGCCAGGTCAACTAGCTGCTAGGACCTACCGGTAACTTCCTGTGTCTGACCTTTTGTGGTCTGTAGTTAGGTAATTCCCACACCTATATGCTGTCACTCAACTGTACATACACACAAGCAAACCCAAAACAATACCTCTATTTTCACGGAGGTAAACATTTCTTTCAGAGCCCCTCAAAAAGCAGCCACACTGAAAGATGTACATGTACACCTTAGCTACACTGTTATCAGAAGATCCATTCTAACTATGTCTCATTTGTGAAAGAAAGGATATGCAGATGTACAGATGTTAACATGCAGGGATTGCACAGAGCTATTCCTGGCCTAAGGGTTACCCTTTTTTCTCCAGTAACTTTGGTGATAAGACTTGATTTATGGGGAAGTTATTTGTGCTGCTGCAAAGGAAAAGTTGCAAAGAAGACGATTTGAGTCAACTTTTAGATGTTTGAACTTCCGAACTCGAATGCAAGAGAGAATGAAATGAACCACTTGACAATGTTGTTCGTTGTACAGAAATCTACAGCAGCAAACTCAAACATGCATATGTAGTAGTGAGTTCAGATGGGGACACAGGTTACCTACACGTGTCGATTACTAGGTGTTCAGGTACATGTGACACCTAGGCCTGTATTTTACACATCAGAAACTATATAAGAGTGTCAAAGCAAAGCTTCTTGTGGTTCAGGTCGCTGAAAACTGTTGACAGGCAGATCAAAGCATGATTCCTAGCGGAGAGGTTTGACCTTGGAACTTTGGAAGGGCATTTGTATGCAATGTCACCAACCAATAACATCATCTCCTGCTCCAATATTTTTATATTTTTACCTGCAAAATTGGATATAAAATCCTCATTCCTGGACATTCTATAAGCCCTCCTATCATCAACATTATCAGTAGTTTATTAATATGGCCTGTGCTTTCAAGCATGCAGACAGTAATATTTCAAGAATCATTGCAGCCTGAGCTCCAGTTTCAAGAAAGTGTAGATATCATACTATTGTCCCCTTCTACAACTCAAACTACAAGTCAGCATTTGTTATCAGACAATTATATCTGACAGTGTATTAATCACATTTATGTGCCTGAAATGACTAATATGAGGTATAGAAGTTCTCACTACTGACTTGCATTACACATGGACGATCCCATTTGCAGGATCTGCACCTGTCAACCGCAATTACCACCTTTTTACCTAATTTTAGCAACACACACCACCTTTGTTGGCTTGCGGTTGGCTGGCACAGCTAAGCACGTCGGCAGAACGTACTGCGCCTGCGCACAACCCTGATTTTTCACGTTTTTCGTTCGATGTTTGGACAACGTTGCATCAAAATTTTGCCTGTTGCAGACGATATCTTTTCCTACACAACATCTGAAGACTACAGACAGGCTGTCAACCTTATATGCTCTAATACAACCTTATATGAGACACTCTGCCAAAGTGCTATGCACAATACATTACGGGTTTCGCGCAGGTGCAGTACGTTCTGCCGACGTGCTGCACAGCTACTAGTATATAACACTCAACAACTTCTGAAACCTATAGGCCTCACATATCTCTCTCCAAGTGTTGTTAACAGTATCTAAGTAAGAGGTCCCTATAGTTTTCGACAATGTATTAGGAGGTTAATCAAGGAATTTTGTTACACCCTACTTTTATCAATGATGTTATTCAATTCCAGAGGTGCCACCTTTACTGAGTGCCAGGTACAAGAGAAGGAACAGCTGGACTCACCATGCGAAACTCCTGGATAGAGCAGATGTAGTAAGGGTTGTCTGCACGCTGACTGTCGATGTACACACAATCTGGAAAACAAAAAAACTTTTTTTTGAGAACTGACAAAAATCTTAAAGTCTAATCGTGTTTTGCAATAAACATCTACATGTATTGATAAACTGATAGAGCAGCAGCTTTGTCAAACAAGCCTTCTATCAATAATATCGACCTGGTTTCAACTTTCAAACTTGGTAAAAAAATGTAGAAAGTGTGACAATTATTGACTTATTATACAGTTTTTTTCTGTTCCATGACTTGGTTCTTTTATACATTTGAACACTAAGGAGTATCTGAATAAAGTATCAAAGCACATATTATGTATATCCACAATGCACAAGAAGCTATTCTGGGGACCAAAAACACTTTACTCCACAATCTGGGCATGCTGGGCCCCAGGGCATACATAAAGTATAAGCCATGGCCACCTTTACGACATATCCCCATATTTATATTTCCTTTAAATCTTGCACTTTTAGTGTGAGCTACTGGCATCCTTACGATCCATCTGTACCATCCTTTTAAATCTTGTGCTTTTACCTATAACAGCGACTAATGGTTTCCTTGCACTAAATCTACCTATCACTACATGAATGCCGATTACTGTACTCTACAGTACTTTTGCCAATAGCAACACTATCACCACTGCCATTGCGACAACACATAGATATCATAATGCTGCACTACTGGAAATCAATAAAGCCATTATAAAAGTTGATATGGATGGAAGGGTACCGCTGTCACCTGCTACACTTGTATATCGTCACAGTGCTTTTCTGAGGTGCATTAAGGGACCAGCCATTAATAATAGGGAGGGGGGCAAGAAGGTCAAGTGAAAATTATGAAACATATGCCAGTACTGTTGTTCTTATCAAATAATGTGTATGATATTACCCTCATATTGGGGGGGGGGGGCATTATGGAAGCTAGCTTTGATTAACAACCAATAATTGTTCATATTACATTATCTATTGACCTCCACTCCATCATGTAAAGTCAACATGATTTCATGGTGTTCACCCCTTGCCCCCTCCCCTTCAAAACAAGTGCCCAGATGTATCCAAATTTCATGAAGACTCTGTTGCAAAAATTTCCTGTCAGCATATTTCAGGAAAATAGAATGTTATGTGCAACTTTCTCACTCAAATAAAAAAAAACGAAATGGAATAAAAGTTTTGCTGATTCTTATTGTTCTCAGTCATTTATTAGAAAATAAAAACACACTAATCAGCTTTCTAACATGTCAATATACAAATGGAACATCTGTAAAGAGTCAATAGAAAATTACACTAATGACTTGTTTACTTTCCTCAATTTCTTCTTTTTATTTGAAGCAAATGGGATGGAAGAGAATCTGCAAAAACAACACGATGTGTGTTACTTTAGAGCATGTAATCACCTCACATTTCAACTGCTTCTCCCAAGCATATCACCCAACAACACTATACCATTACAGTAGCTGAAACAATGCAAAATTTATCAGCAACCAAACAACATGCTGTCTTCACTTCCCAACCTTTTCCTTAATGGTATTTTCGCAGCTGTTTCAGGAATCTAAACATTGGGGTTGTGACATTGTGGGGTTCCTGTTAGCCACCCATGACTGACCTTTGCCCTATAACACAGCAGCCATTGATTGTGCCATGCAGAATGTGTAAGATGAGGGAGTATATACTTAATGTTACAAGGCAGAGACCAAAAATAGTTACAGTGGGGTTGACCATGAACTAGGAAAATGTGTGAAGTGAAGGAAATGCAACTTTTCCAAAAAGATTCCCTCAATCCATATGAACTTATAATGAAGAATCATTTATTGGAATCTAACATTAAATTGGAATCTAACAAAGAAATGTGTCAAAATTTCAATTTCAATCTATCAATAAAATGTCTGTAGCAGTTAAAGGTGACATGTACCATGCTATTCTGCCTTGCTGTTATTACTGTTGATTATTCATGGCCTATTACTATGATATTGTAAAAAAAAAACTTTTCCATTCCTTTTAAAAATGATCACCTTTCCTGATCAATATCAACATTATATCTTATGTAGTTGAAGCACAAGCAAAATATTACCTATAATACTTGAAGCATTACAGGTAGCATGAAAAAATAGCAAGATAAAACTCAAGCTTTCTCCTCTATCCACAAATGATTTCTAATATGCTTTTCTCCCGAGATCTTATAAGTATTTTATAGGGTTCAATTCTTTTTACACCTCCAGCGGCAATCTTGAATATATGAGGCCATAAAGAAGTATGCAGTTATGAAGTGTTTAAATAAAAGACACCAAAATTTATCCTAAAATTTAAGTGCCAAAAATTCTAATAATATCTTCAATATTTACGATCGTTTTCAACCTGTGCCCCAAGAGGTGCATTTTTCCTCCAGACATGCCACCTAATCATGTGACAGATGATGCACTTCATGCCAATTTAATTTGGAATAATGTAATTACATATGACAGGTGTTCCCTTGCCGCTCTATTTACCAGCCTGGAAAATTTCACAAGGATCCATTACCATAATTACACATCTTAGACAATATAATTCACACTTATGGTATACTGATATAATTTTACCGTGCTGGAAGGGAAACCGCCGCTCTTTAAAACCATAAAAGTTTGCTTCCCGTTTCATGTAGCTGGTACAAGGAGGATATATAACATAGATAAACATATAGCCGACTTAAAATATCTGACATTGCAGCAAGACCAACCACCTTGTCGAAAGGCATTCCCATCTCTTGACAAGATGAACAGATTACCCTCCCAACCAGTAAGGACGGTGAACGGATATTCCTTTACCACAATAGAGACACAAATATGGTATGACATTCCGAGAGATTGAAAAAGCTGGTGATAAATTCAATACCGTGCATGACTGCTCTTTATCCCATCAATACCCTCCACCTGACAGTCATATAAATTTCACATGAACAAGAAATACATGTCTCTATTCCCTACTTTGACAGCTTTTGTACAAAACCTGCAAGTAAAAACCATAGGAAGTGTGCAGCATCAAAAATCAAAACAGAAAAGAAAACATTTAAAAGAATTGTGAACGTCAATGCAGCATCAAAAATCAAAACAGAAAAGAAAACATTTAAAAGAATTGTGAACGTCAATGCAGCATCAAAAATCAAAACAGAAAAGAAAACATTTAAAAGAATTGTGAACGTCAATGCAGCATCAAAAATCAAAACAGAAAAGAAAACATTTAAAAGAATTGTGAACGTCAATGCAGCATCAAAAATCAAAACAGAAAAGAAAACATTTAAAAGAAATTGTGAATGTTTAGATAAGACAGAGAGGGATTTTTCACAAGTACCCAACAATGATTATCATTGCTCCTAACTGATCAAACATGTAGATTTCCACTGGGAAACTCACAAACTGTGATGAGTTAGGGAACTGAAATACGGCTAACCCATATCTCCGATGATTCCTGGCCAGCTTTCACACACATCACTGTGATCAGTGTGGGCGAGTTCATGGAAATTTGATTGAGTGAATGAACAGAAGGCTGGGCAGCCATTACAAATGATACCAATTGACGCAGCAAATTGGCCAAATGGGTAGCCTGAACTTCTGCTGTGGGGGGGATGAAATATTCCGATTCAACTTTATCGCATTTACCTATTTTACGGTGCAACGAAGGAGACGTGTTAGGTTAATTGACTTGTAGGGAGGACGCCACCAAAGGGTGAAGCTTTATTGTGATGTTGGCATTCTACGCAACACCTGAAGTGGTCGAATTTTTGAGAGATCGGTTGCCCGTGATTGCATGTCTTACTTTACAATGTCTGCAGAATTCAATACACTACATGTAACATTAGTCTACAAGGATGTAAAAATAGTTTTTGTGGGATTCTCAGTGATGTAATGTACTAGTCATCGTTGGTGGTGAGCTGTCAATTTCACACAATTATGTTTTTATAAACCAGTTATGACTGAAAATTTCTTATGCTGGTCCCAGTGGGCTTTAGAAAACCAATTACACAGTTACCACAAATATTACATCTATCCTATCAGATATGTATCGAAACATAAGAGGAAAAATTTCTTGGTTGTATTTCTCTAATGTAGAACTTTCCTACTTTAATTGTATCGTGTTTTGTGATCGCCATATGTGTACAACATATTTTTTTTATAAGCAGACGAAAACAATCTTGGGAGGACACATTTAGAGCATATAATTGTCTTGCAAGAAAATGCACAAAAATGTTTGGTGAAAATAGCTTGATTCACTATCTTACAAACAAATATATATTGTTTTGTGGAACATATGAAGTTTATGCATGCTCCCCACTTCCCCATGTCATCAGGCCATGCTAATCAGTGGGCTGGTACCAGATTTCCTTTACACACACAAGCCACTTGTGTGAGACAACCCTAACTATCACCTTTCCTGGCTTTTGTACTGTAAGGGTACAATGATTGTAAATCCTGTGTCCTATACAATTCTACTACACACAGACGATGGTGGAACACAAAAATAACTCCTTAGGGCAGTTCCTAAGAAAAGAAATAGAATCTAGGAGGCAAGATGACAAAGACAAAAGAAAGGTGCTCTGCCAATTGTCTTTGTTACAGGTGTTGCAACAAAACATAGGTGTAACTAGTATTGTCTGGACATGACAACACAGTGAACAATATCACCAGTTTTGAAACTGGAACTTACAAACTTTGAAATCATGTCCAGACAATCAACTTAAAATCTAACTACTCTTGCAAATTCTGAGCTGGAAGTATTGTTTTTGATGGTGCAATATTAAAATTTTGTATATCAGGGGTGTGTATTGGCGCAGACATTTATGTTATATTTTGGTGTCATCACAACTTTAATCTCTTGTGACCTACTGTTCACATTGGGTGCATTGCAGAAATTCAACAACTTTGTATGTTGGAGGTGAGAACCTTGCCCAAACTATAAACAATGAATAATCCCTAATTTTCACCCTAATCTGTCATTAGCTGTTATATTAACCAGCCCACCCCTTTACTGGTGGTATTAATTACTATGTAAGCAGGGTCATGGGTACACAACCCAGTACCAGGTATGGACAAACACACTCATTACCTGATAAAATTTGAATTGACTACACCAGCAGAAATCCATACAGCATACAGTTGTAACTCTTATCTCAAATCTCCACAGTGTTTTAGTGGGCATGATTTATAATCTGTAATGCATAGGTCCTATCTAAAACAGCTGTATGTAGCTGATTAGAAGGCTCATGCTGGTTTTAGGCAACTACACCCTAGTAGGGAAGGTTCATTGGTGATGTTGGGGGAACTGTATTAGCATGAAAGTTCATCTGTGTTGGTCAGTGTTCTAGCCAATCTGAATTTTTTTTCCGTTATCTCAATTTTGTTTGACAATCTTGGGGGGTCGGGGGCATGCTTCCCCAGGAAAATTTTGAAATCTTGACCCTCTGAAACACTATTTCCTGCATTTTACTATTTTTAGGGGTAAATATTGCTGGCAGACTAAGCTTAGTTTATTGACATCTCTCTCCATATCTTTCCGCCCCGATTTTTGTCCACCAAAGATGACGTATTGGGCAAAATTCCGACATGATAAGTACGCTCTTCAAATTCTAACTGTCCTGAGTGCTGCAGTATTCCTCAGATTTCAAATTGAATGCACTTACCTCTTGTTTTGCAACAGAGGTCAAGCTCTGAACTATGTTAGAGGAATTGTATTACAAAATAGGGCATTTGAAAAACAAGACAAATGCATACACAATAGACGAGAATTGGTTTATTTTCTCAAACGATCAAATTGCTTTTCGGTTCACTTTCAGTCTATTTATACATAAGTTGATTACTTGATTCAATGCATTTCTTTTCAGATCTATTTTTGCCATTAGAGACCTTTCTCCATTAGATGCTAATTCAATTGAAAAGCAATCTTTCCAAGGGTCACTCAGTGTTTTTGTTGTCATTTTTCCAACCCCATGTAACTATTGGACTGCCCCTGTCAAGAGTATCTTCTTTTCAGGTCTCTTATCAGTAATTAAAACATGCTTACAGGTAACTAATTACTGTAATTATAGTAAGACAAACTTTGGACTGTTTTCAGGCTGGGTTACTACAACAACAATATAGTAAAGCAGCACTCTAGTCCAGAAACAAGCAATCTTTTCAAGCAATGTTTCTATCGTGCTCAAAGAAAACTCATTCTTTCAAACTTTCGCAGACATGTTTTTGAATAAGCCAGACACTCTCATCAAGTTGTTGCTTTTTGAAAAAAAAGAAAAACTTGAAAATACCCCTTTCTTTCACAGAAGGTAAACAATTTGTAGTGTTGAATTTACATGAAGTCATGCTAATCCCTGTGTTGACAGGCTGCCCTGGTCCAATGGATAGCTTAAATACTGTGTTCTTTTCCTTTGTGTAACCTGCCGAACCTCAACAAAAAGGTGACTTGTTCATGTTTGACTTGTCAGGGGAAGGGGACAAACATTTTAGTAACATAACCACCCCTCTTTATGTATTCAACAGTCCCCTACTAGTCAAAACATGCATACGTGTTACACTACACACTTCAATAAACATATAGCTTGTTGCAAAAATAAAAGCTAACAGCCCAGCATGGCTTTTAATGAAGGCATTTTCCCTCAAACAAAGGGAAAGGTCGTAGCCTGTCATGTAGAACAAAGGTGGGTATAATGGGTCCACCTGGCTTCTATTGTTTAGACTCCTGATAGTGTGGTTCAGAGGGAGTTCTGTCAACGCTTTGTCATGCAGAGATCGATGATCTAATAAGATAACGAAGGGTTCCTGAATGGATAATGAGTAGAAATCTTTGTTTATCTTGTGTTTTTTTACCTGAATGATACATCAGTTCTGAAACCCAGTGGTAGGGATTTGGACAACATTTACAAAGCTACAGTAGTTTGATTTCAGTACCATTGCCAGCAGCATTCTGTGATCCTCCCTGTACATGAAACAGGTGTGAAAGTGACAAGTGAAATCTTATAGCCTCCTGTCATGTCAAATAATGACTTTACACCAGGGCACACTGCATTACAAAGCTGACATTTAGTACAAGGGCCCTTCCATTATACAACTTGATTGGAGGTAACAAGCATTCTAAGGGATGTATAATGTGCTTTTGGAGATCTTCCTCTCACCCCCCCTCCTCCACAAACACACACACACACACACACAAACATAATATTTTGGGGATGTTCCATTCTTGAAATGGGGAGAACCTGACAAATAGTAAAAACTCAATAGCGTACAATGAGTAAAAAAAAAATTTAATCTCTCCCTTTGTTTTAATGGAAGAGTCGTGGGTGGGGGGAGTGATCCTTCAGTTTGATCTTGTTAGTAATGACTTCTGTCATGCTAATGTTCCAAGGTCAGACCTTGACTCTGGGGTCTAGCAGGTGTGGGGTGAGAAAGACAGATGCAGACAAAGAGACATTCAAACAGGGGGTCAACCACTAACACTTGGAAGGGAATTATGATATGCAAATCTTCTACTTCTAATTCTTCTAGGAAATAGAAGAAATTTTCTTGAAATGACTACAGCACGACATTCCTTCTTCAAAGACATTCCGAGCCAATTCTTGTCTTTCTACCTGGAGGCAAAAAGCTGCAGGAAATGTCACTCCTTTCATCAGGCTCAGGCTACACTGAAGGTGAAAAAGGTCTATTCTTCGCCTCCAGCCAAGATGAAGGGTTTTCTTTGTCTTGCTTCACCTTTAGGTTAAGACATCCTGTTGTGATTAAAGTCTTAAAGTCTTAAGATGTTTAGGTGTTCTGGAAACATCAAGCAGAAATATATCCTGAGGGGATGTAGTATGTAAATGACTGTTGAAACGACTCAAGGAGAGGAATACAAGGCTTACAGTAAATCAGTTCTTTTAAATAACCGAATTACTGACTAGAAAGCTGGTAAATGTCACACTGTCTTATGAAACTGCAGGTGTTTTTTTGTTCAAACATTTATCAATCTAATTTTCATGTTTTCTACAAACATTTGCTGAACTCCCTAGACATTTTAGAGCAGTAAAACTACTAAAAGCTATTTCGGGTGAATAGCCTTTTCTCCTGCTATCACTATGTTTATTGCTATCTATCTAACCATCAGCAATTGTAATTTACCCCTGTACTGGTACTTGCAAGTCAGTGTGCTAAAGGTTAGCGTTAGCCACTCCATTCTTGTTCCATTTCCTGCAACAGTGGCCAAATTAGAACTCATTTTCCATGACTTGTGATGACCTTTGTAACGTAAATACTTGTCCTTCTGTAACCAGGCTGGTTGTCCAACCTTCCCAGCTGTTACTGCGGGCGTAATTCCCTGGCCACCCATTCATTTGTCTAGAGATCCACAAGAGGTTCTCTGTAATTTCCTCATATACACCAGAGTGCCACTGCCAAGGTCATGGGGCTTTGCTCCTGTAAGACTTATAATGCGCTGAACTGTAAGGTACACGGATAGGCTTTTTCTGCAACCTTGTCAAACACTCAAAATGCACTATAGGAGGAATTGCGAGGCATGTTCTCAGCTTTTGGCAACCACATATTCACTGTGTCCCTTTGGGAACAACTGTTACATACAGAGTACTTTGTTTATATCCATAACATGGGACCACCACTTTATACTGATATCACTCTTGCCAAGAATCAGTGTGGTAAAAAGTCTCTCAGTGGCATTAAAAAAATGACAAAATGAAAGAAAACCATAGCCTGGTAACCAAACCTTTTTCAAGCAGAGGTTTAGGCTTCGGCTTATTTTTTTTAACTTTTTTAGGTGTTTTTATTGGGCTTTCTTTTTTGTGCTGGTATCTTTTTTTTTCGCTTCAAGTGCCATATTGGATACTGCCCTGCGAATGATACTGTCTTGCAGCCACTAAAAGATTTGGGTAGAGATTAACCAAACCTATTTTAGCTGCTGATCTCTTCTGTCCTCTCTGCAAGTAGGAGGATGAAAGAGACTTGGCAGCTAAAACAGGTTCGGTCACTAAGCCATAAAAACCAACCAAATCAAAAATTTTACAGTGTCCATGACACATCTAAAGGGGCAGACAATATCTGTAATGGTCTCGCTTTACAGCATTTGGTTTTTCCAAGAAAATTTCTTTGTTCGCCCAATTGCATTTATTCATGCAATTGTGAGCTGCCTGTGATGTTGGCGAAACGCTGCTCTTTCTTTTGAGTAGTTAGGCAGAACGCTTGATTGATCTGGAATGAAAGGATATGCGCAAGAAACTACAATCAAAAGACGGGATTTGAAAGCAGTTTCGCGATTGACATGTGGAGAATAAAACGAGGCACAGGAGATAAGCAACATTGGAAACGAAAACAATGGAAATATGCCAGACATGTTGATAAGTCTATCCCCTTTCAAAGAAAGCAACTGTCGTTGGAAGAAAAATAGTTTCTTGGGGTTACTACATTCAACCATTTGGTCATTTGTTTGGAAAGGTGGTAATCATGGAAGTGCTTTAGATTGAACTAAAATGGTGTCCAAACAAAACAACATTAGGTTTTTACATGTATACAAATACAAATAGCTGATAATGTGAAAATTGATACAGAAGGTAGGAGGAATGAATGTTATCTTCCTCAATCTTTTCTACTGAGTGGACAAGATAACAGAAGAAATTCTTTTCAGAAAATCCTTCCAAAGGGTGAGACACATGCATAGTAAGTAGTAGCAAAGGCACTTTGTGTTTCCAACAGGAAAATCACTGTTAGTCTTCACTCACAGGCCTTTGAAAGTTTGGTAACAACAGTTAACTGAATTACCTTGGCCTTTTCAAACAGAACACATTCTAACAGTATGAGTCTTGGCAGGATATGCCTTGTTTTGCGGCCACTCCACTTTGTGGGTGTAAGGTTACTGGTGGGGATCACAGACTAATGTCAGCACTCTCACAGATACTTGTCAGACACTGGGCTGCGAACGCGGATTTACATAAACAAGCCCAAACATAGACATAATACTTTTTTCGCAGCACACATCAACATAATGCTCAGATTACAGCGTGGTCTATTGTACGTAATTAGGTACAAAGTGACACTGTGTATTTATTTCCAGACAGGGTGGTAAGAAGATGCACAAAACGAGTCCTGTTTGTACACACCAGGCATAAGTACTCCCCCCCACCCTAGCCATGTCTGGTATGTAGTGTACATCCCCTATACAAAGTTATACCAAGCAGAACAACCCAAGCCTCTCCTGACCTTTGCACTCTGCGTTTGACTCCCAGTGTCAATTCTAATGATCTAGAAAGCCAGTGGAAAATCAAATTACGCCCTCGGCCCCGTGCTTTGTAGCTGCAGACTGCCTTTTCATTTGAACTCAGGCAGCCGATCTCTGAGCATAAACCCTTCTGCAAAGATTTATAACTCATAACCACCATATCAAGAGGTCGGCGTGTGTATTGATGTCAACACCACAAAGACAGGACTGTGTATATGATCATGATCCTACATGTACGATGATGCTAATGTACATAACAGGCAACGCATTTGATTCTTGCCATATCAGGATAAATTTCTTGGAAACGATTTGCACAGCTTATCAATACAAATGGCAGTCAGACTATAAAGGATGTGATGTGCATTAACTCCTTGATTGATGAGTAATTAGGTTAAAACAAACAACTGAATACATCACAAATTCAAGGAGTCAAATCCCGTCTTGAAATCATCCTCCAGTTTCACATGAAGTAATCCTGATAAGCCACCTGGAAATGTCTATTGAGGGCTGACAGACAAGTCAGGTGTACTAATTACATGACTTACCTCCCACTTTATAGCTGACACCTCCTACGGTCCAGGACGTTATTTCCGGCTGGTTTCGCAACCGTCTCTTGGGTTTCTCCTCCCTCGTTGTTTCCTCGATGGAGTAGCGTTTTCTCCTCGTTGTTTCACGTGGCTCCATCTCTTGCTTATTACCTTCCTCTCCCATACTTTATCGTGCTTGCTCCCACGTTCGTTCGGATTATTTCCTCGTGAGTAGGCGCACCGGTTAGATCATTTTCTGCTGGCAACGGATGAGTATTTCTGAGAAAACTGGCACCAATTCCTTGCCTTGTTGCAGGGACCTGGCCCTGTCCCTCATTCCATGATTATAGCTGTCCTTTTCAGTTACCGCAGGTCAGGCCAGCACACTGTTGGACTGTCAATGAGGAAGAAATCTGGCCTCTCTCTTATCTCGTATAAAGCTTGGCTTTCTCATGCAATGATGTCAGCTGCAGTTAAGGGGAGTATGTAGAGTAACAAGTATTTAGTACGCACTGATTCTCCCGTGAGTCAGGGCTGTTTTGACTTCCTCCTCTGCCAGTGTAACAGGCAGCAACCAGTCAAGCTGCTTGTTCTGGCAGTTTTATAGGAACAACAGCGGGTATCTGGGACCCATTTCAGTTGGTGCGTGCCCCAGAACAGATCCCTGTATCAAATAGATTGTCCTCTGTAATGGTCTCTCTTTCTGCCTGGTCTGTGTCAGTTGTCTGGCAGCTCAGATTGAAGAGAAGCTCCACCCTGAAAAACAAATAGGAACAAAGGGTTTAGGAATTTCACAAAAATGGTACAGTGGCTTTAAGAGATGTGTTCCAAAAAGATGATAAGGCTGGTCGGTGATTTCTATTCTAAACTATCCAAGCCTTCTGGCTCGGTAAGGTAAAGAATCTCTCGCAGCTTTGTTTTCACAACACACATGCCACATGTACGCACACCCTTCCCAGCTTACATCAACTACGCCATATTTTGCGTCACTAACACCTCTTTCCTGCAAGAGAAAGAAACATGGCTGAACGCTTTGGTAAACTTGAGGAAACCAAAACAACAGTTCAGTAATCCTTCCGTCCGCGGGTGATCGCCTCCGATAAACTCTCCTACCTTTAATTTCTTTCCAACCTGATGATCAATACCAGTGCTGTACGCACGGCCACGTCACGGGACACTCACCAGTTACTGAGTTAGCGAGCACTTACGCTACATACGTGAATAATCCGAAAATGACCCGAATAACATACGGAGTACTGTGACCCTTTAACTGCCCAAATCTTGGCCATTGACAACAATACCTCCTGAACACCACCCAAGCTACCGGTATCCTAAGTAATGATCATTCCAACCAGTCCACAAAGGAGAAGCTGAAACAAGGGATTAGGTTGGCATAATCTCTGATCACGAAGAGTATTAGGTAGCAGACAGAACAAACAAACATAAAGCCAACACACCCAAGCATATAACCTTCAGCTGCCGCAACCTGGAGAAAGAGACAATGTTTGATGCACAAACAAGCAGTATTTACTGGTGCCGCAACACCTTTGGTTCCCATGCACGAACCAAAAACACAGCCTACCTACAGGATGTCTTACGGTTAACCAACTGTAGCTAAATTATGACAAGGCGTAGAGATTACCGGTACTACACGTACCAACAGAAATTCTTCTGATGTGGACTCAAAACAGTCCGAGGCTTAGCACTGGAGATGGTACTTACAGCAATGTTTAATTCATCCCAGTCATTGCGCTCATTAATTATGGCAGGTCTTTGTTACAGACAGAACATTGGACATGAGCATGCAGGGCAGCTGTGAGACAGAGACGTTGGGTAACCTTTGAGGAACAGAGATGTCTCACAGCTGGCAAGGCTCCATGCATTCCCTGGTAGCTCGCATAACCTTCCCTCCCTAATCAATGTGTATCTCCAGCCTCCCAACTAAATATCTAATGCTGTATCACATTACATGCATACCAAAACCCTCCTGGTTGTTCAGCGCACTTGTCACACGCTTCGATCGCCCCAACAATCTGCCCTGCACTTTGCAACACCCGTTGCACTTTGCTGGGTTACAGGCGATGCTGATCGCATGTGGCATTCTTTCGCCTGCTGTTTCCCACGAACAATCAAGCAGATCATGCTCCAGTAAAGAGCCTTAACCCCAGGGCCCGGCGCAAACAGTGCCACGCCACGCCAACCGTAACTACCAACACTGCCACCGAACAAAGCCCCCTCCCTTCACAGGAAATTTGCAAAACCAGACAATAATTCACGATATTATCTATCTCACCCCTGGGATCATTTCATCAGTTAATCCATTCCCTGAAACAAAATTCTCTCCTTTCCAACTCTACTGGAGCACAGGGACTGCAGCACTGTCCCCAAGAGAGTGATTACAACTGTTAACAACAAACCTAACACAATATTCAAGGCACAGTACAATGTAAGTTTACAAGACAGTTTAAACTGCTTGATACTAATGATAGGCAAATTGATGGATTATTTGGGTACTTAACTGTGCCACACTCCCAGTCCCAACGTCCTTTGTTTAATATGTTCAACCATACACTCTTGTGCCATCGGATATCCATATTCAAGATCACTGTTCACTGCCTATAAGTGCATCAGCAATATAACTAATAAAGAAGTCATCCAAAAAATTAATGCAAGCCCATTCTTTCTCACTTGACATATAAAGAGGGGACTCCATCAGCATATTAACATCATCATTATTCAAAGAAGCAGGCAAGAGGTGACAGCCTAGCATATACAGCTGTACAGAAGTCATAGAAAATCTATAAAGCGCCTTGGTTTTGTAGCTTATAGTGACACATTATAAATGGCTTCTCTGCAAGTCCATCCCTATGCATTATATGCATTATCTGTTATATTGGGAATCTAATCTGATCTGGAATGCCTAACATGTACTGTATCACAGATCAGCTAGGCAGGCCACGTTATCTCTAACTCATAAACATAGCAATTAGCCAAATCATATTGAGAGTCACATTATAATTTTTGAAGTGTTATGAATGCATGTTAGGTTATTCAACGTGAAGTTGTGCTTTGAATGGCAGTCAGATGACAAAATGTGACATTTATCTTTATTCTGAACTCATGACATGTTCACTTTTCCACCATGCAAGTCAACTGTAGTCAATCAACCAACCACTATAGATTATGTATAGCAGAATTTCACTATAGAAATACATTGCATTGTACATTTGTATGTACATACATGAATATGACATATTCATCTCAACAACAGCAATTTGATGGCGGCAATACAAAAAATATCCTGAATGAGGAAATCTGTCTGATATTGCCATTTACTGCCATTTCTTGACACATTTTCGCCATCATTTCATACTTGACGCGTTTGAAACGGCCCAAAATCAAGCTACATGAGGAGTCCCTTTATTTTTTGGTACCACCAATAAATAGCTAGAACCAGCCTATGATACAAAACAAGCAATCATTACTACATTAAAAAAAGACCATAAAATTGACTTTGAAAATCCAGTTCTACTGCCCAGGAATCTCTTTGGGTGCCTTTAAAGATAACTTCTGGACTGAATGGAGAGATGGTTTTCCAATAGGGAGAATAGAGGTCAGAGTTCAAGAGATGAGGCTACACAATAAACTTAAGTACTTTACCTGGTAGTTAACAAACTAGATAAAAAGATAACATAATCGTCTGTAATCAATTTACTACATTCCCTGGGCAAGGACTCTTCCAAAAAAATCATTCAATCATTGCATATTTCAAGTCAGTAAGGCCACACCAATTAAATTTGTTAGTTCTTGGATACTTTTAGAAAAAATAACAAGTGAAAGGGTGAAAAAATAACAGGCCTAGGCATCCTAAGATAGCCCCAAATGCTAAGGAGCCATGAAGCCATATACAAGACTGGTTTGTGATTGAAACAGTGGTGTAAGTGGATGTTAAACTTTTAATCAAACCACTACATTGATGAATAGAAAAACTCGAACAACTAGAAAGACAAGGACTTTCTTCAACTCTGAGGGACAAAATATGAGCATTTTGGAGTTGATTCAAGAACTTGAATTTCTTTTTTACAAATCAGAAAAAAAATGAAGCAAGCGAATTTGAGAACCAATTGATTAAATTGGTGTGGCCTAACAAAATCTCTCCAATACATAAACTCTAAACCACGACAGTATTTTCTTTGGCACATTCATATGTATCTGAGATCCACTTTCACCCTTACTTCAACTTTTCTTTAATTACAAACCTCCTATCAATCACTGATAAAGCACTGACTTGCTTAATCCAAGATGAAAGATGCCTTAAGTCCTCTTGCTGAGGTGTTCTCTATGTACGTCAACATCTAACAAACATAAAAGACACATCAAACAGCCCCCAGCCGCACCTGAAACCCATTTCTTGCTTGGCTCCATTCCAAGAGTGTTTATTCCTAAACTATGGTTACCAACCTCTGAATGATGACCCACTAAAACATCAACATGCTCCTTGAGCCTCGATACAACAAAGACATTCCTTGGATGAAGAAAAATCGCTGCCCTTATCACCATGAGTGGGGTAGTAACCAAGGCATTTGCTGAGAGAGTGCCCGAAATGATTGATTCTGGCAATGGTTACTAGGAAACCCTCTAGTGATGAAGACATACGACCTATCAGTTATTTGCCAGGAGATAAGAATCACTCCACAGTGCCATGGCAAATGTTTATGCGCTTAGCAGCGCACAATCTATATGTAGCTACCTGGATATTATACATGTTCAAAATGACAATTTAATAGAATTGCTTCAAATAATTGTAAAAACAGAGATATCGAGTATATGTAAAATGGAAAGCCTAATAGATACAAATATGCCTTACATGTTTGTACTGGATATTTCAACACTAGTAAAAATCAGCTTGCCACTATCTTATACAAACTGGCACGAACATAACATAGCTTGATTAATGAAGTAAACTCGCATTTTCACGTGTGACGGAACACTATGTATTGTTGAAAAGTAATTAGAGCAGACAGCTATTACCTATATGTCTCCGGCTTTGTAGCAATGCCTCTTGATGTCCCCAGATACACTCTACAGCAGGTACTTGAGTGCATATATATGTAGTTGATTTCTACATAATTCCCACTTGTATCAAATAAAATTGAACAGACAAAGTGCTTGTTGTCAATTTCATTCATGCTTCAAGCCAGACGTCTCCCAATTTGGCAAAATGTCAGACAATGCCTATCTGATTATTGCTCAATGATCCAAAGGTCGCAGCAAGAGAGACAATACGCAAAAATCAATGCCAGCCTGGGTGACCGTAGCCCCTGAAATACAAGTCTAGCTAACTGACCTTCCCTTACATAAAGTTACGCTGATCACAGATGCAGCCGTCGTCTGGCAGACAATCTTATCACCGAGCTCCCATAAAACCATGAAGTACGTATTGACTTGTTTGGCAACAATTAGGAGCCCTATTATGTGCACTGTCACTGTAGTGAAAGCATCTGCTACTCATTTACCTTGCCTGGTGTCGTTCCCTCCTCAAAGCGAGGTACGCCCCATCGCACATTACTGCCTGCAGTAAAAAAACACGCATAAAAACGTCCTGACATCCCTGTTGTATCCCGTTTTCCCCGCGAAGCCAAACAAAAAGGTAACCCCACGCGGACCATGCGGCTCTGACGGTATTCAAAACCAACCCCCGTAATCCCAGAGGCAGCTTCTGGATACAGACATCCCGTTATGGTCCAAGGGATGCTTAGATAGCGTCGTCAGAACCATTACACTAATCCTTCATGATACTGGGAAGTAGCAGTTGCCTCAGGTCCACAAAACAAGCACTAAAAGATCATCATGTGGAACTTTAACATTGACCTACCTCCTGCTCTACCTTGTTGCGAGAGATTACAGTTCTGTGGAATATTAAGACTTGCTCCAAATGCCATTTGGCGTGGAGAAATGTCATTCCGTGTTGACCCCCTTATCTCAGCGCTGAAATGACATGCAACAACCCATCCACCATCACAAACGATTACAGCCAAGGCTGCGTCTTATCTGCCTTTGAAATATTAATAAGCAAATAATGTAGTTTGAGCACCCCTGTAATCTGGTTTGTGTGTTATCATATTAGGGATTGTTTCAAAACTGCAGACATAAACTTCCTCTGATACAAATAACCTTCGCTTTAATGCTTTTTCCAACAGATATGACCGTGAAAATGTAGTAAACGTTATCTTGCATGACTGTTTGAGTATAAATTGATGCGAGGATTGAAAATAGCATGCTTTTTTGTCACAGCTAGTATATAACCTGTAAGACAATGACAAATCATCCCATTGATGTAGTATATCATCAGGTATGTCATGATTTATGTTGCATCTGCCACTTATAACATTTTCACCCCCACCTGAAGTACCAATGGCTTATGTGACAACATTGATTCTAGCTGGGGAGCTGCCATTCTCCACATTCTCTGGGGCCCTTTCTATAATTCAATCTCTGTGTATAGATTGATTGCCACAAACTACAATTCGATCAGACACAAGAGCTAGAGTTTCCACGATTCCGAAGAGCACTTCACAAGAATTTGATGACTAAATTATGGTCCTATATACATCACCCAAGGATCGATGGATTCTATTGGCTGTAACGTAATTTGTATTCTCATCTGATAAAGTCCTGTACACTTTGTCAATTTTTTTTCTTTCCGTTCTCACTTTCCGATATGTTCTTCATCGTATTCTGCTTTTTCATTGGCATATCGTTGCCTTGAGTGGCATTTATATAGTATGACTGACAAAAAGGTAAAGAATTGATGGGTTTCTTCCCTGTTCAAGATTGTACAACACATTTTGTAAAAAAACTAGGAGAGGGAAAAGACCTGGTATTTTTGTTGTGCAGCTGTGATTCCCTTATGATATAAACCACCTGAATAACGAAAAATTTAACACAAATTGACAACTTATCTCTGTTCAAGTGAAAATTAAAAACAACCTTATACATTTCAATCTTATACATCTGCATAATTTTCACATTAATCTACATTTTCCACCCTTCTAAACTTGCATTCAAGTTGCAAATAAAATTGTCTACACTTGGCAAATTTACATCTTCCATTGCTAATATAATTGTATACAGCCAAGTGTTTTATCTTGTACTGGAGTCAAGCTGAGCTGTGCATAATGATGTATGACTTGAGTAGGCAGGAACATTAGTTGATAATAACCTGCGAATTATGGATTAAAACGAACCCCAAGGGAGATATGCAAAACGCATCTCTTACTGACTACTGAATATTCATGTTTTTACTAATCCATAAGTCACAAATATAGTTAGAATTCAGTGTATGAATCATTTCATTATAACAAGGTTGGCTGTGAATGTTCTCATTCAATTAGACCGAATAGAAACAAAGTGGGTAAACCAAGAATCAATTTAGAAGGGTGAGAAGAAGAAATAATTGCCACAAATGTGTCTTGTATTTCTACACTTTACAAGAAATTTGTATTCTTAACACTCCTGTTTCATCGTTTATCAAATTTCTACACAATGTCTAACCCTTGTCTAAGGACATACCTGCCCTTATGACCTTGCGTTTGAAAAGTAACCATTGCATGTATATCATGCAAAACACTCTGGGCAGGGGACGGCATAAATAAAATTACAACTGTCGTCAGATAAATCTTGTTATCAATCATCTATCTCTGAGCCCACCCCCTGAAGAACAAAGCTGCTGTACTGAAAGGAACGACGTTATCCTCCGTTAGCTCTGCGTTTCCACCAAGTATCATGACAATACTCTGCTAATGCAAGGTTGATGAAATAGTCAGGATGGCTTTTATACACAGTCAATTCCCAGTTGGACTTTTACATAACGGCTCAAACACATGATATGGGAAATTGTACAACATCAGGCATGGTGGGAAATGTGTCGACTCCTATCAGGGGATATATCAGTTCATCATAAATACACCTAGGGATGGTATCATCTGAATATAAAGTTAGAGTTTCAGCCAATGTGATTACAATCCAAACAGGCAGAAGCAAACACATACTGTAGGCTTCGTCACAACAATACTAATATTAGTAATAACTGGCCAGCTCCCATTTTTGGTATTTTACAATTCCAGCTTACGGAATTTGAGTATGAGTGACATCTCAACATTATTTTTATCATCATATTCTTTCAATCATACCGCCGAAAGCCATAATCATATCAGCAGCTCCCTGGGGATTTCGGTACATCCTCTCAGTTACAAATGCCAAGGCCAACCAGGTGTAGCCTACCTTAACATTGTAACCTAAGCAAACATAGTAGTAGCTACTGAACACCTAAGCAATTATGAAGTAAAAGCCTCGGCCATAATACTTAAGCCTGCCTTTGACATACATTAGTAACCCTAACTTTGCACAAATGCGTTCTAAGCAGCCCAGTTACATCGGATCCTTAGCTACATTACTGCACAGGTTGTTAAGAGAGTCCACTCACCTTTTATCCTCAGCAGGTGTGAAAATAAACTTTACCTACCAGACCAAACATTGACATTAGGACCTTCCCTCCTGTTGACACATCCAACATAGGGAGGTCCTGAAACGCGGCAGGAATAAAAACACCGCAGCAGCCTTTTCCACGGTACCCTGCCAATTTCAACAGGATTAAAGCGACAACTAGAGAAAGGGCAATCTTGTCCTGCCACTTTCTGTATTTGTAGTTTATTCTAAGCTCAGTAACAGCATGAAGGAAGAGTGAGTTAAAAGACATGCAGCTGACTTTAAGACTACATTCATCGACAGACGTGATTGGACATGGACCAACCATAACAGAGTAAATATAACTTCACGTTCAACAGCGCTTGGTTTATTGGAACATTTAAGGCATTTGTATGTGATTAAATTTTGACAGGGTCGACTCTTAAATCCTAAGTTAGGTTAAACTATTTTGACAACATAGCTAAAGTCTGTTCCATGTCTCTATGATTGTTAAGAACAGGTGTGGTCCCACAGGACCAGAGTGCATGAGCTGCCAGCTGATGAATTGTGCAGATCATATACCTACTGTTGTCTGACTCAGCCCTGCCTGACACACTTGACACTGAACAGTCACAATGTTTAGAACTATCCGCTGCCAATGTTGTACTAAATCTTAATTCAGCAGTTCAATCTCAAAGACTTTTTTCTTTCAACTGACATCAATAATATTGCAAAACCCTCTAGATGGAAAATTACCATGTAGACATCACAGACACTCGAGGATCTAACTTTAACAGCAGAACTTGACATACTCTGCTTCTCATCTTTTGCAAGGATGTCAACTTCACATGATTTTACCGTGGAACACAAGGATGCATGAAATGAAAGCTGGTCTTTGAAAACCTTTCCTTGATCTGTTGAGATTTGAGGAGATGGATGCGGACGTCACTGCTGAGCGATTCACGTTGCACCTCCCTTACATGTGCGTCATCTCTGCTACCTAGCAAAGTAAATTATCGTCATCACCACAAATAACAGGTTATCATTTTCTGTTGACCTGGTGATTCTGTAATAGCCCTATTTTACAGAGGGTTTTACAGAAGGGTTAATTGTCAATTTTATCAAAGAAATCATTACAAGGTAGGTCAAGATACATGTTGGACACTTTTACACACACTGGGGTCACCACAAGTGTGATTTCTGAAGGGGAAACTGAAGTCTAATGTCAGGGGTCAGGAAGTATTACTCATTTCTCGAGGGACAGATCACTATATACACAGATTGGAGGCTTTACTAACATTTTCTTAGGGGAGAACCATTGCTGATCGGTGGGCAGGTAAGGTAGCAATATATAATTGCAAACATAATGTAATGGGCTAGCTGTTTTGCTTCTGTAGCTGCGGCAAAAAAAAAGCCACTTATCTTATTTCTTGTGTATAAATCATAGTTCTTGTTGTTGCTGTTGTTGGTCATTGGAAAAATGAATTCGAAGGACTATCTGGACCAAAGAACTGCTTGTCCCTCACTTTCAACTCTCCCTGACAACACAATACCCTGACAAAATTTGGCTCCCCTTCAAAACGACCCATGTAACAAAACTACCCTCTCACTTGAATTGGTCCCAAATTGCCGGCAAATTGATAACAGGCCAGGGATTTAAAAGAGAGGTACTGGGGAACTGGCAGGTTAACACACTAACACCTTGAGCCTTGACACTGGGCCCAAGGGTTGACATATGTTTTATACAATGCTCAGAGTTGCGGTATACGTTAACTGATAATTACTTGCAGTAGAACACATCAAAGGCATATCTTTAAATTCGCCTTGTCAGAGATCAATGTTAGGACTAAACACCAGGTCTGACACACATGTAACACCTGGAGTTCTGTGTAAGAATAACCCATGTTTATCTGGTATTTCACACTACGCTGGGCATGGTAGCGGCCCTTTCTTGTGTGATGCTGCGTAATTTACATTGCTGGGAGGCACTATTATTATGATTCTGCATCTTATCATACATCAAATGGTAGATAACAGGAAAGACCAACAGGATTCACCCTGGGACGTTTCATGTAAAATTATGTTTAAAAATACTTCATGACAATATAAACACAGGAGGCATGTCTTTCAGACATGACAACAGCAGAACTGCTTGGTACTTGCTTGACCTTCAAAATGCTAAGGTAGTCATTTGGCACCACATTTGTATTCGTTATGGAGCCAGGCAGCAGTGAGAAGGTTAATTTAAAGATGGTTAGTAGTAGTAGTAACTTAGTATTAGTAGTACTGCCTTAGAACATGCTAATTACTATAACAACCCAGTTCAATTTGTACATGTAATGTTCCATTTAAAATATCAATGCATGCAAATGATGCATACACAATAAATCCACAGAATTTCAAAAACAACCTATTTATCACATGCATCTACACTGCCTGTTTTTACATCCTGCATTACAACTGACAAATAACCTCCGCAGTGAATTTATCCCTGTATAAACATAAAACAACATACAGCCACCTATTAATACCCTCCTAATACCACACGCTATAACCGTAAACCTCAGAGTGCAGCTTTACAACCTGGTGTCAATTGATATACATCTTTACGTTCTGCTGTATCATCTAGTGATGACTACAAGGTGTAGTCAGCATGCGTCAGCGGCCATAATCATTTTCTCTTCTGATCACTTCCACAATGATTCAATCAATGATCTGTTTTAATAATAGAGCAGGAAGGCGAGTATCGTTATTAATGAGTCTATTTTCTAAAAGGTAGAGGGCAAAAGGGCCGCGAACAGCCACAATGTGGTCAGGGATCCGTGCATGAGAGCGTCAGTGAATACTCAATCGCGAGACCTTCCGGAAAATGGATTTATATCGAGAGTCTTCAAATATTGACAGATTCAGTTCAGCGTAGTGTGAAAAATTGCCACCCAGAGAGGAATTTTTATCAGCGAGCAGTTCTGGCGAACTTGCAAATTCACATTTTTCAGTTATTTAGGCAGGGCTGTTCATTTGTAGCTTTTTCGGGAGGATTTGGCTGCCCTTTGTTTTCTTACATGAAACATGACACCTACGAACCAAACACTGCTGAAAGGAAAAGAAAAATGGGCTTTTAAATATCATATTATGGTTAACAATAAAATTACAATTTTTACTTTTTGTTTCAATACAAAGATGACACCACATGTATCTGTTTCACATTACACTAAAACACATTAACGTTTTACCAAAGACAGCTGTGAACTGACCCAAAATCCTTTTCCAACAAGGTGCGTAACATACCATGTTACAGCACATTCACCTAACATTCTTAACAATGGACCATCTCAGGCGTGACTGCACATTGTTACATACAATTTATTACAAAAAGCTTGTCGTACCTTGAGGCTAGGAGGTCAATACCAGTGAAAAGGAAGACAATCGTTATTGACCCATATGCAAATTGATGTGCACCAGTGGCAGCTGGTATCGGCAATTCTTCACACTGTGCTCTGACAGAAGGTACACCGACTCTGTCATCATATTTGTAGTACAACATGCCATAGTGATGTCTAAAAAGTTGAAAGTGTCAGCAAAAATATGTTCTATAAAATATCTTTCCTGTAGTGAAAGGTAAATAGGGAATGGGAAAACCCTACGGTATGTTTGAAAAGAAGCTAAACAGGAACACTACATGTGAATTTGTTGACTTCTCGGCTCACCTGACCTTGTATAGCCCGGGGCTTGGTGCAAGTGGATCCTGGATTACCCGACACGAAAAGTGACTTATACCGGCTGACCTTGTTGAAATGTAGCATGCATCAAAAGGCTTTTAAGAAATATTGCGTTTCATATCCAGGGCACAACCGACTTCCACTATCCACGCCGTGGTTGCTTTATCGCTTTCCATCATCATTTGTAATCAGACAATCTCACCCAATTCTCCAAACACAACAAAAAACTTGATGAGTCTTGTGTGGCAAGAAGTCATTAGGTAGGGAGGTATCATCAATTTTCTGGGTTAATCATGTACAGACTGCTTATCTCTCACACATAGCTCCCAAACCTGCTTTAGCACATGATTTGTTACACTTAAAACCAAATTGATTATTTGTTACCAAATATGGGAGGGCACATGCCAGATAATCCTTGCACACTAATACCCAAGCAAAGACACATTCATACACATGTACTGCTGTAAGTTTGTGACATGTGCATTTTCTGGTTTAGTTTTTCTGAATTTGTATCCCCTCCTTTATCTTTCTGTGAAGGCCATGTTAATCAACCCTATTCTCCAATGTTATCTCTGGTAAGACCACACCAGCCTGGACCAAACATCTAATTTATCTCCAAGCAGATGTATAGACCATCATCAGTATTTTACGCATGTTTTTGAGGCTTCTTATGCCTCTTTGAACCGAAACTGTAGGGGAACATGTTTTTCTCTTTTACCTAGGACTAGGAGGAGGCCAAGAGTAAAGAAGTTATACTGAAATTGTGAAAGAAAAACTACTGAATGTTGCAAAAACGTGTAAAAGTTTACTGGAACTGAGCTGGATCAAATATTTGCTTGGAAATGACCGGTTAGTCTGGGAGACACTGACAACCGCGAGCAAATTCCACAGACATAAGTATGGACACCACAACATCCAACAACTTTGTAATGTTTGTTTAAGTCTGGCGTAAGAAAAACCATGCGTCACGACTCGCCTAACTGGGGCTTCCTTCTTACACAGCATGTAACAAAAGAGACCAGTTGGTTGAAGACACAACCATGTAAAAAAAATTCACTACACAACACCCCCTATTATTCAACACAAGCACCTCTTTACCCATAACAATGAGGACAGAGATCACAAATTACCGCTATTGTTTATCAGCATAATTAGAGAGTCTGGGCAGGACCACTGTAGTTATCCCACTGGAAAAACAAAGGGCACTTTTCTACGTTATCTCTTCATCACATCCTACTATACAAAAAACAAATGAACTATGTTTCACCTTCCCAAGTTATACTGTTACAAAGAGAACTTTACAACCAAGAAGGGACACTTTATTGATTCCTTTTAAAAACCTTTCTTTGTTCTGATTACCTCCTACTCATTATTTAAACGATTCTAACTAACTACACAATGTTCACCCTTTCATAGGCAAAGTAATCTAAGCTTTCTCACTCTAACCGCCTGAGTTCCCTTGACAAACCCACAAAACTGCACCGAAATAACTCAAGCACACTCATATAACTCTTGACACAGGAGAGCAGGGCCTTACCATGAAGAATTGCCTAGCAGCAACGCAACCTGAACAACCATTCTTCCTAAGGATGTCCTTTATTCGCCAGCATACCCAGGCAATCACTGGTCCATAACACATGGCACTCACTCCATATTCTAGTCAATAACTCCACTTGTCACGACTCCTCAAGTGGCATTAAGAAATATTAAAGCAGTAAACCATGCCCCTATATCATTCCATGTTGGGGAACCATAAAGTATGTAGACACAGAGATATTGTTGATCTGCAGAAGTCACACATGATAATCAATGTCTGCTTGAATTTGATTTACACCAATCATTGATTCAGTGGGGAAGATTACAAATGCATCTAGTTTTGGCTCATTTCCAACTCAACCACAGTATAGAGAACTTTATCTACACAGCTAGCGTGATAATACCAAACAGATTTTGTACTTGAATGAACATATCTAAGCTACTTCTTGTTCTTTGCATTTAATTAGGGACAGATCACATCACATTATGGGGGAAGGAGAAGTTGCTACAACATCCTGATCAGGAATCAGTATGTTAAAATAAAGTAAAAATGGCATTTTTCAGAACATATCTATGCTACTTCTTGTTCTTTGCATTTAATGAGGGACAGATCACATCACATTATGGGGAGGAGAAGATGCTACAACATCCTGATCAGGAAACAGTATGTTAAAATAAAGTAAAAATGGCATTTTTCAGAACGTATCTATGCTACTTCTTGTTCTTTGCATTTAATTAGGGACAGACCACATCACATTATGGGGAGGAAAAGATGCTATAACATCTTGATCAGGGAACAGTATCATATGTTCAAAAAAAGTAAAAATGGCATTTTTCAGAACGTATCTATGCTACTTCTTGTTCTTTTCATTTGATTAGGGACAGACCATATCACATTACGGTGGAAGGAGAAGATGCTATAAACATCCTGATCAGGGATCTGCATGTTCAAAATAAGTAAAAATGGCATTTTTCCGATATTCCTCCCCTACCTACCTGTCTCTGCGGATAATGATTTGTCCCTTGTCTGATATTCCTCACCTTGCTGC
The DNA here is from genome assembly GCA_013266295.2 of Branchiostoma floridae x Branchiostoma japonicum. Classification (NCBI taxonomy): domain Eukaryota; kingdom Metazoa; phylum Chordata; class Leptocardii; order Amphioxiformes; family Branchiostomatidae; genus Branchiostoma; species Branchiostoma floridae x Branchiostoma japonicum. Next base: position 10,514,512 of record CM023832.1, read on the forward strand.
TGAAGAGGTCTGTGTGCTCGCAGGCCTAATCCAGCAGGAGTTGGAAGCTCCCCCTGCTTACAGTAACACCCAGGGTTTGAGGCATGTTTATATTACAGTGCCAGAGTACACACACAGTTTGGCAGGTATACATACAAGATTGCAGATTAGGTCTCTTGATTTATCACCCAGGTGATAAGAGGTGGGGGCACTGTTTATGCAGAACAGGAGTCAATTGCATCCAAAAAGCTCCCTAAAAACTGGTTGAGGCAAGCTGTTGCTATTCTGGCTATATTTGATTCTTCCAAAGACATGAAAGATTTAAATATATCTAGACGTATCAATCAACAAAGGCTTCTGCTTACACTAAATGCTCTGCACTATACAAGGATGGGGTTTCAAATTTAGTTATTTTGGATTGTTACTTTTCCCTCCTACCTCTTTTTTGTTTAAATTGTATTTAGCCTTGATTGTGAGAGTGGGCCATTTTTGGCATACGAAACAACAACACCATGTCTCTCATAATACCTACAATGTACTTCCAAATATCAACTTTTCTTTTATAACTGCATTACTTATACCAATTTGCTAAAGACATTCATACACATTGATTTTCGTTATCACTTCATATGAACAGTGTATGTAACAACTTTTGCAGAATGGGTTATTAACTGTAAGGGTGTACTAGTTTTGGTTAAACGGCTTGATTGGGGAAATTCTGAAAATCAAAGCAGGAACACTTCCCCTAATGACTAATGTACATTGGAGCCGTCTCATTTTCTGTATCGTTTGATTGGGAACTATAATTTGACTAGGAAACCAGGCAACACCTGTTCTACATACAAGTGGACTGTAGATTGGACATTAATCCACATGATTTACCATGGTGGGTGATAAGTGGTGCAAAAATGTTTGCCCTGTGACCAGGCAACACAGACATGTGGAGGGCTGGGGGGTGAAGGGCGGCCAACATGAAGCCATCAACACTGGCCCTATACTGTCTACTTCTCTCCTGCTTGAACAAACAAACTCCCTACAGAGGACAACAGATGGAGGTCTGGCTTCCCCTCCAGTGCTCTACCTTGGCTTCAACTTTTGAAGTTCAAGGTTAGAAGCAAGTCTAACACGTCAGCATCTTTTTGTTATTGATTTATAACGTGATAAAGGTTGTTTACAAGAGAGTTGATTCTGAGTGCCTGTTTCACCAGGAGCCATCTTTTATGACAGCTGTTCTTCTTGGACACAAAAGAAAAGGATAAAGGCAGCAGCTTGAAAAGAAATGACTTCTTTAGAGTCTACTTTCTATACTGGGACGTTTCATGAGCTAGCTGTGACCCTAGCTGCATTTTCTTTTCTTGTTAAACTCTAACAGCAACACCCATAAAAGATATCACTTTGAGTACAAGTTTTTATCAATAAAAAGCTTGTGTCTGAAGCTACCCCTTGTTATGAGAGAACAGTATTTCTAAATTATTCAGAGAGTTGGACACCAAAATATTGTCGGTGGACAACCAGGATTTCCTGTAATGTTAATTGTGTATCTGTGGCAGCAACTGCGATAAAAGCATGCAGTTTGTACTACAAGAACCAACAGCTTTCAAGGGATTAACAATAGGAAAACAGTGCCATTATTGTATTTCACTGTTTTTGTGGTTAAAACTGTTTCTATGAAATCTCTTAATAACATATTTGTATATAACTGTATATCTTTTAGGATGTAACACATGTAACTATGTAATATGCATTCCCATGTATGTCTAACAATTCTCATCTTTTCCCCAGGATAGTCTTCGACTAGTTGGGACACCCTGGCTTCTTTGTAAGCCAAATAAATAAACTGTAAACTCTTAATAACATTTCTGTTCTCGCCTCTACCCTGGCATATCCTGCAGTACAAATTGTTCAATGCTTCCAGCCTCCAGTAATGGATCTCAATCAATGCCACTTGTTCCCCAAGCACAGATAATGCAAAAAGGCATGAATAAGTGATGACCATGGTGGCTTGTTACTTGGGCATTGAAGTAGAGTTATATACATTATGCAGGGAGAAGGTATAATGTTAGCCTGTTCCAAAATAATTGGCCAGAACAGTGAGTGTTAGTCAGAACAACGAAGGGTAAAACCTGTAATCATGTACCAGTCACCCAGAGAGGAGGGGGGGGGGGGAGGATTTCCTACTAAAAACTGAGCACTACTGGTATAAAGTGTTTTCAGCTATGAATGAGTAGGGACCAACCAGATGATACACTGTATGGGTGTTGTGAAGTGGAAGAAACATTTAACATAATGACTATGTTATACATTAATCAAGGATTTTTAAAAAAACTGCTAAAACTGAGCATTACTGGTATAAAGTGTTTTCAGCTATGAATGAGTAGGGACCGACCAGATGATATACTGAATGGGTGTTGTGAAGTCAAAGAAACATTCAACATAACGTTATACGTTAATCATCGATTTAAAAAGGCAAACAATAACACATAACTGCTAACAAATTACATATAACAAATGCTTGTCAATCCATTGAGAGCCTGATTAAATTCACATCCTTTCTTTAAAGACTTTTTCCCTAGGCAAAGACAAACCCTGCAGAGATAGAATGAAACTGAAGACTACCCGGCTTGACACAGTACTCTGTCATCCACAACAAGCAGTGAACCCTGCTGCCCTTTATCACTGCATCCTCTGTTCAAGTAATCCGCCCGAGGATGCCCTATCAGAACACTTTAAAGTTGACGTCAAGAAATGGTAAGACAAACAGCCTCTTTTGGTGGCTTCTTTTTCAATCCAGTATTCGTTATCACTACGATTCGTTATCATCAGAGACACGGACATAGTCACCCTAGCCGGAATGAGAGAAGACCTCCCTGAAGAAGCAAACAAGCAGATGCAGATGTACCTTAGCCTCTCCCGGTACATCGAGGGTACGCACCGTTTCGACGTGCCCTCCTAGAGACACCTCCTGCTTCACACAAGTACAACGCACCAAGAGTTAAATACCTTGAGAGACAATTTCTGACTCTTAGCTGAACCATGTGAAAACGAGCACCAAGAGACCACGTCTAGCGAGATATTAGACGTTAAACATGGACAACAACAACAACAACAACAACAATCTATCTGCCTGTCTCAGCCTGGACCAAGCTAATACATGTAGTAAGTTACTTATTTCACTCCAAATAGCCCTGTCAAACATTACTTTTTCTAAACTAGTAGTTCGATTACAGAATCTCTAACTAAAGAAAGGATGTAAATTTTATGAATTTATCCCTAACTAAAGTGCCAGCGTTTGTTACAATCATGTAGTGATGACAAAGAGCCCTGGCTATACTGCTTCTGTAATGATTTACTGATATACTTGATGAAGATAAAAACCCTAGGATCATTTATTCAACAGTAGGCATTCTGTTTACCTCCAACATACATAGCATTGTTCAAAGGGGCAATATCCGGCTGCTACTAAGCAAGGCTTAGCCTACGGCCTGAGCTAAAACTGAATTTGGCATTCTATAGTTGGCAGAAGAAAAGACTTATGGACAAGTATATCAAACAAAGACAGACTGTTGACACCAATTATCACTGTAAAAACAATTGACCAAACAAAGGACAAATCACCTGGTGGCCACTTATGACTTGTACTTTGACCATGAAAAAACCCTGTAGACAATACAGGGATTGTTCACGCCTGAGTAAGACAGTGTTTCCGCTGAAGAAACCCTACACAGGAGGTTAACAATGAACAGTCCCCTATCGATCACCAGCTCTCACCAAACAAAGGGCGAAGGGCGGCCTTACAGACTCATAATGGCCAGAAGCATTAGGAAATTACCTGTAAATGGACAGCGGGCTCAATGCATATGTTTACTGGGCAGTTTACACACGCGAGCACAGGTAAGCTAAAGTCCCGGGGAAGACAATATACAGACTGTGGTTAAAACAGGCGGGATCGGGTGTCCAACAACATTTGTAAACACTGCAAAGTCTTGAAAGCCGAGACAAGGAGGACAAGAAGACATGCCAAAACCTGAGAGGGCATGCCTACCAACCACCCGTGACTCACACCTTTGTCTTGTTCAATAAAAACTGTTTTCTTCACTGATCCGGAAAAGAAATCATTGAGAAGAACACTGGTGATGTTTTCCTTTTCAGTTTCCTAAATATTTGTGAAATTGATCGAAGAAAAAAAAGTTGTTCCGAAATCTAGGAAGTGACCCAAATTTGAGGACGAGAAAACTCAGCGGGTTCTCAACAGTAGGGCTCTGTGGGGAAACCGCTGTGACTTCCTCTGGTACCACATAGCTCAAAAACAAACACAAAAGAAGACAAGAAACATCGAATAAACTGACATTTACAGAGAATGGTAGCCGTTTTCGTGAGTTACAAAAGATTTCCTGGAGACGGTAAACGTCAAGAAGAAATTGTAAGTTTTGAGACGCGCGTTTGTAGGCAAACAAAAATGCAACACTGAAACACATCCCGATTTTTGGCCACACACACGCACACAAAGACTCGCATTACCCCGCCACTGTAGCACGCTTTATCACGCCTGATCGCGCTGGAAAACCGATGAGAAGCTGGCAGACCTACCGACTGACGCATTCAAGCTTGAAGGAGAGTTGGAGGTCGAAATCGTGGCTTTTGTAGCGATAAAATACACCAGAATCGCCGAGAGTTGATTCAATCGACACCACTTCTTCACACACCAGCTGTGAGGCCGCAATGCCGCTTGCTGGTTGGCTACTGTATATCACGTGACAATACATTGAGCACATGGTGCGTAGGAAACGACAGGAAACTGCAGTTTGACTCAAAACCGCTAGTACACTTAGACTAATAAACGTCTTTTCTTCACAATGGGTAAGATTTCTACAGTTGGTTTGACAAATTACTTCATACTTAAAAGCAAGTTAATATATATATAACCCATAAAGATAATACTATTTGTGGTACCAGTTTGGAGGGCAATGTGAGGTTGTTTTTTTTAGGTCACCAGACAGTGTACAACATTCATATTATATTTACCCATAACGTTAGATAAGGTCTACACGAACGTTCGTCATCCACGGTCCAAAACAGACTTCATTCTGCACCAGACAAAGTTTCTGAACCTCAGGGCAGCTTTCTTCATGCTGGCACTTGCGACTCTTTCAAGAATTGTTGACATTGGAAAGTCTTCAAAATGCCAAACACCACGCTAGGTTACTCTCCAAGCAGAGGTTAGGCCTCGGCTTATTTTTGACGTGTTTTTAATAGGCATTTTATCGGGCTTTCTCTTTTGTACTGGTATCTTTTTTATGGTTGAAAATTGGTACTGTCCTGCCATGATGATAATGTCTTGCCAATTGGATACTGTCTTGCAGCCACCAAAAGATCTGCTTGGAGATTGGGTTATCGCTGGCTCATCATTCAAATAATCAGGTATTTGCATGTAGAGTTCGGTTCCACACAGAGGATGTTTTCTCGAACAGTGTGCAAATTTACAGACGTCCCCATCAACCCGCCCGGATCTCCGCTCTCCAAATAACAACAGTCAACACAGCCGAGCCCGACACACCCGTAACACGCACTTCTCAACAACGTGTTATAGACCCTAACCCCATTTCAAACAGGGATCACGAGCTATCTATCACAAAGGACACGAGCCTAACATCGAGGCCGAGCTAGCAGAACAACTCAAACAAAATGTACGACTTTCGTTTCTTCATGTTTATCATTATTTGGGAAGGTCTCATTCGTAACCACAGTTATAATACATGTATACTTATTGCATCCAAAAGGATGACGTCTCTAGATCTGGCCGATTGACTTCGGGACGTTCCAAAAGGACTGAGGGGGGTTGTCACGAACATGGCATATCCATTCATTCACGAAATCACTAAAATAGAATAAAATCATGACATATGGAGAACAGTAATATGTCACATTATGTGGCTAAAATAAACACACCACTAGATGGCAACCTAGATCTCTAGTGATGGCGAGAAAATAATATTTATCGACAGTATCATCCCCTTTTTCTGTTCTCGATGGTTCACCCCCAAAAGTACTCATTCTAGATCGTAGGCTGTATCAGACTTCATATGACAGAACAATCAACTTACATTTGATCTATGCTGATTGCTTATGGTTAAGTACCTAGAGATTTCTTCTGTAAGTCCAAAATATGTCACAATCAATAGGTAATCTACCACTGTACTTCCCAGTACATTAGCAGCGCAATACTTGACTTGGCCCTGTTCCCTATCCTCGATACTGCCCGACAACGAAATGCCGTTTGCGCACAAATATATCCCTGACTCGTATATTTTGCGAACCGTTGCATCTACCAGATTTATACATTCATTTCTTTAGCCGTGTCTTGAAAGTGGAATCGGCTTCTTCACTCTTGAATAAGCCATAAAGTGCCGTTTGTCTTAAACAAGGGTCTTAACACACCTTGTTGATCCCGTTATCTGATCTGACCCGGTTAGGATCTTAAAACTGAGCGCGCTCCTGAGTTATCGATCCCTTATTTTTTATGACCGTCTCTCGCTGAAGTAAAACTGATGACCCATTTGTTCACCAACGGAACAGCAACTGAAATAAATACAAGGCTTATATGAACGAATAAGCACGCCTGTATCGATGCCATATTTTCAACGTCGTCAAATGTATGATTGTGCCATAATAATGATATTAGCAGTTCCCAAACAAAGGGAAAAAGGAATAAAGAGAAATGTTGTGCCTATCATGAACCCTCTTCAGATTGCTGAGAAAGATAATACTTTTGTGGACTGGTGATGTAGTGAGTTTTTTATGCGTATGGATAGCAGAGAATCCATCTTAATTTTACAGCGTCATGTTTCATTCATTCTCAGCGTAAGGAAATAAAACAAAACATACGGTTATCATTGTTTTATTACCTACATGTCCAGATTTCTAATATCATCGTCATGCACCGCAGGTTTTTTTGGGGGGGGAAGGTATTTTCATAACTCAAATGATGAAAAATTGAAAATACAAAACGACAAAGGAAATTACTAAACAAATACACAGGCTTAGAACTGCATGTTAACCATCCTCGTTCTATTCTCCAAGCAGAGGTTGGTGGAGAAAATTGTAACCTTTCTATCATATGCCCCGTTTTTTGTCGCCACGCTACAACAATTTTGGGCAGACGAGAGAAAGGTCACAATCTTTACTCTCCAAGCAGAGGTTGCTTGGAGAGTAACAATCTTCTCCACCAACCTCTGCTTGGAAAGTGGTGCAAACCACGTACGGCGCCAAACATTACAGAAGCTTGTCGTGTTGGCCCGGGAACAGACAGTGATGGAGCGAGATTCGCCACATTTTGACACAAGAACGTAGGTTAACACAACCCACTGTTTTGTCTTCATTACTGTTGCCGCATCATTTTGATAAGATAGGACGGTCGTGGTAAAAGATAAGAATACTTTATCCAAAGCCAAAAGCATCTTATGAAGAATCATTGAATTGTGACGTTGGATGGCGTACACTTCACTTCAACTGTCTATCGCGCATGCGTACTGAAAAGACTGAAAAAGCTACACTGTAGATCATACAGATGATCCAATCAACCAGATTGAGAAAATGTCTTTATCCTAATATATTGTCATTAATATATGTCAGTCTTTTTTCTTCATGCATAGCATTTGACACACAGTCGTCATTTTAAAGTTTTTAACACTGCCAGTATGTGTAGTCCTATCTCTTCCAATTGAGGGCCCATAAATCGCTGTATCTCTAAAACCATGTACACGTTTCTCTTCAATATCAGTCACGTTCATTTTAGAAACCTGCTGGTTTCAATTCCATCATTTTCCCGTACCTCTATTGAGACGCCAGTCTTACCGACTTAGGATCCAAAGGCATTGCAATCCATCACACGACTGAGAACGTATCAACTTCCAGTCGTGTATAAGATCAAGCAGTGATGCGCCGACCCGGATTTCCATTTCTAATTAGTTTTACAAGCACAGGTAATACGTGCTACGCCGATCGTCTGGCGCTCCCCCCTTCACGCTCATAACTCTCTGTCACAGAATGTACGATGGCAAATCTGTTATGTAAATAAATGCCATCATAATTTCAACGCATCGACAATTAGAAACAATTACGTTTACTGAATCTATACACAGCTTAAAGGCAATTTCCCTGGAAGACATTACTCCTGGTAATGCAATATCGGATGGACGGCGCCGATGATGACAAAGATGCTGATTACGTCAAGCCTAACCCTAGAGGTCATATCATAAACCCAAGGACAAATGCTTCCGCAAAAAGGGCCAAATTTTGACACAAAAAAAGGTGCAGATTTTGCAACGAGCCCGACATAATTGAAATCCATGTCATAATTTGGTCGTGGCTAAGCATGTGGAAAACGATATCGTCTTGTCTCCGGAAGTGCTAGCCCGATCCGGTCCTCACCTAACACTCTGGAAATTCCATTTCCAGTCGGGATACAGATGACGAGATGATGGCGGATTTGTTAGGAAAGCCGGGGGGAGGGGGGCTTCAGGCATATACACACATTACGGAAAAGTGGTTGAATGATGTTCTGTTTTGTGAGGAATATTGTAAGTCGTTACCGACGAAACATGATGTTATGTCTCAAAGTAAGAGTGATAGCACGTATGGCGTACTTCGAGTATTATGTGATCTTTCCTACCTATAAGTAATAATCGCGAGGTACCGTTCGTCCATAGACTTTTGAAAACCCACCTAATTTCTCACTTGTATACTTTAACTAAGATTTCTGTGGTGATATTCTATATTTACAAAATTTGAAAATGCCAAACACTCTGCTGTTTTCCATCCTTGTGTTAAAAGGTACCGATGACGTATCACGTCGTTATGGTTTTGTTGATGGTAAAAAATCTTTGTTGAGTAAATCCGGACGGGCGATGCGATCACTCTGAAATCCACCCGGGAGAGTCATCCGGTATTTGACACATTTGTACTTCCATGTTGGCCACGACTGGGACAAAATGGTCCAAGCAGTGAAGCAGATCTGTTGGTGGCTGCAAGACAGTATCAAATTCGCAAGACGGTATCAAATTGGTAGGGCAGTATCCAATACGCCACTCGAAGTTTGGCCGGCGTAAAAAGAGATACCAGCACAAAAAAAGAAAGCCCGATAAAAACTGCTAAAAACACGGCAAAAATAAGCCAAGCTTAAACATCTGCTTGGAAAGTAGGAAAAAAAATTAAGATGGCCCAGGAGTCAAAGTTTTGCCAAAAATAGGACGCGTGTTGATATGGTCCTGTTCTAATACAATAATAGATTGTTTTTTTATGGACGGTGATTAACATAACTGCAGAGAAAGTACGTCATCAACCAAGCAGGTAGTTTCGTTGGATAAAACTCTACTGATTGAAATCACCGTTGTTATTCTTTATTTTTAGAGAGAGGTGAACATGTTTTTATCGTTTTAACATAAGGTACTTTTAGCGAAATTAAGATATGACGTTAATGATAATTATGCAATTAACGGAACACAGTTATCCATATTCCTGTTCATTTCCGTTTGGTTTCCAAATTATTAATGGACTCATCAAATAATGAAAGCTGAACACAAAACCCCAAAAGCAGTAATGCTTACAACATGATCGAGAGCAAGTTCTTTCCATTTTCATCTCCGCTATTCATTCTGCTGAGCTTGCCATTACATATTCACCCTCCGCGCACAGGGGAGAAATAATGTCACACAAGCGAAAGCGATGAGATCAATCAACATCAACGCACGGAATATTTCGTGAGTACAAACCGCATTATCAATCACACGTAATAACGTTATATTCATCCAAAATATCGCATCTTTTCATGTTTTTCTCAAATTTTCACACCTTTATTTTCTTACATAGAGCTTACGTTTCTTAATCAATGATGCCGGCATCTCATAAACGTAATACCGAGACAGCTTGCTATCTCACTGCATCGCAAGATACGTTAATAAAACGTTTTTGCAGCCTGCATTTTTCTCTGAGGCTTTATCAACATCAATATTGCCTTATACTGTAATCGCTCTACGTTATTTCTCAGTCTCTCATAGACCTGTAATTCAGAAATTTTGCACACATAAAAGACAGCTTGCTATCTTTGCGTATCGTAAGGAACGTTATCGAAGGCTTTTATCAGTTGGCGCTACTCTATACACCGCCGAGGCCACAATAACGTGGTTCAAGTGTACAAAGGAGATTTGCAATCTGCAATAAACGCAATAAAGCGTTAAACGCACGGTGCGCGGTAAGTGTGCCCGTGACAATGCATCAGATCAGAGCGGGGGAGCAGATATCGCAGGCTGGCAAATATGGGGCTTTTGTGGAGGGCTGGGAAAGGAAATGTACCGTTTTTCATCACCTTTATTACTCTTATTTGGAGGGGAAAGAAGCTGAAATTAGAAAAGTAACATTTACGAGGTAAATGCATAATGTTTACCTTTACATGGGGACAGCCTAGCCTAACAAAATACTGCTCTGTTACTTCAACACATTCAAGTATACTGTGGTGACCAGCCCGTCCAACTCTGTCCTGCAAAATGCTACATAATGTAACCCAACACCACAGGGTGTCTGCTACAGCACCAGTTACCATGGTGCCAGCCGTCTGGTCCAGGTCATTGACCTTATTTGTTTGGAGAAGACGAAGAAACAGAGCAAAACAATATGTTTTCCTTCTGCGAAACTGGTGAACTTAATTTTTTCTATTTTGTAATTTTCTGAAATTGTTCTAATTGTTATTTTCAACCAAACTCATGGTGTAATATTTTGCGATTTCCCACACAATCCACCATCGTTCTTGGTATGTCCCTATATCTTTCATTTAGTTGAACTCAATTTAGTTCCCGGATCAGCTGGCTTAACAAAGCTTGATACTTTCGTCTACCCACCGTCTGTCTGTAGGTGGGGTAAGTCTGTGGCCGGGTAGCCTTGATACTGGACTGTGTACTGGTCTAGTGAACAATACCATTATATGGTTTGTATTGGCACTGATAATCAATCACACAGAGCAACAATATTAGCAAAATAGCTGATCACAGCGTGCTAGCAACATTCATAACAACCGTCATTACTGGCATCGTCGTTGCTTCTAGCGTTGCCACCAACTTTATCATTAAATCACAATCATGATCACCATAACACGTTTACCGGACGACTTTATCATCATCAGGTTATGACGTATTCTCCCCCGGAGCAGACGATGTACGAAACATTAACTTCAATCTCAAACTCCATTCTGCATACAAAAATCAGATATCGTTTCAAGAATTTTGTTGACAATCACCGATAATATTGACTTTGACATAAGTCGTCACGTGCGTCATCAGATGACCCTGGGAACGTGTCATCGCTATCTCTCCCCGCCGTTGGCAACGCTCTGGGGACGAGCGTTTGGTGAGACAAATCTCTTAATAGTTACGGCGCAAACAGAGCTGGAGTGTGTGATAGATGAACACAATGCATCAAACGGTAAAAATGATTACTGACGGAGGAGTCATTCAACTCGCGTGTGTAACAGCGCAGGGAGGGGAGGATCGTTTTTGTTCTGGGGAGGGTATGCTGAAGGAGCGGGCAAAAGAAATCAGCAACAGCACACAAATTTCAGCAGACTGAAACATATCAAATTTTGTTGAGCAGCATTTACATCATCCAATTTACAGATAATACCAACCCACCCTCCCTCTCCACATTGCGCGATTAACCCCCTTAGAAAAGGTCGCTCACCCTTTTAAAAGTGTGGTATTCGCAATATTAGTTGATCTCTCCAATCATTTCGACGCTTCACATCTGATAGCGCTGGCACGGTCCCCGGTGTTAATGTTGTCAACTATTGATTCGCCATGGTGCCTTTGGCGTCAGAAAGGCATGATCGTTTTTTCAGTTCCCTGTTTGGGTATTCTTGACTATTGTCTATAGAGGTTTAATAGAAGTTTATGGTTATAGCCATTGACGTTGGCGAGCACAGTAGACGCCTACGGGGCTAATTATATCTCCTAGCCCTTACCTTTTCCTGCATCTAATTTTCGCGGCGCATCCCCTGGAGTTGTCCGCAGTTCTCGGTAACAAAAACTCTATAAACGTGGGAATGCCAGGAACTCTACACGCCGCCTATTGAACCCAAACATGCGAGCAATGCGCCCCGCGTTGTATACACTCGCCCTCTGATCCTGCCACGGGTCACGGGCCACACATGCCCCCGGAGGTGCTAAAATAACAGCCGCTGAGTGATTGACGGATACAACAGGGGGTGCACCTACCTGCAGTATTAATTAAAACCGCTAGATGTCGCCATACCTATAGCCGTCAATAGGCATGAAATTAAACATTCGCGTGAACATGCCCTTGGAGCCAAATCTCTTGGGCGTCGGTCCAATACAGACTTAATGGGACAGACGCGTTAAAGCCTGGCAAGTCTTTTGTCACGTCAAGCCTCAAATACTCCGTTCCAGTCTGGTAATCATGCTTTCCTCGCTGTGATAGCAAGAGAAAATCGAATGAACGAAAAGACCATGAACAAAGTACTTACAGCTTCATTCCAAATTTTACTTTTGTTCCTTAATTCTACAACTACATGATTGCATATCCTCTCCAATCTCTTTCATGAAAATGAAACAAAGGTAAAACAAACAAAACAAACACAAAAAAAATTCCTGAGATAACATTTTGATTGCATATCTTCTCCAATCTCTTCAATGAAAATGAAACAAAGGTAAAACAAACAAAACTAGAAAGGCCGACATTTGCTCCGGAGCAAATACAGCATATTTCAGCCATTTCCTTCCCATTTTAAAGTCCCATTTTACACAATTTGAAAGCGGTGTACGCCAGCAAGGTGAATAACGTTCTGTTTGCATGTGTCCAAGGATCCCCCGTACATAATATCAGGTCATTTGGTTTTAATATCAGGACATGGGACAAAAACGTACATTTTTTGTCTGAAAATAGCAAAAAAAGTCCAATTTTACACAATTTTAAAGTGCTGCATGCCAAAGGTTGGAATAATGTTCTGTGGGCATGTGTTCAATGATCCCCCATACTAAATTCTAGGTCATTTGGTTTTAAAATTAGGGCACAGGAGCCAAAAATGTACATTTTTGTCCGAAAATACCGAAAAAGCCCAATTTTACACAATTTTCACATGGTATACGTCAAACCCGTCCATGGCATTCTGTGTGCATGTGTCCATAGTATACCCATACCAAATTTCAGATCATTTGGTTGTAATGTTAGGGCACAAGGGCCAAAAATGTACATTTTTGTCCAAAAATAGCAAAAAAAGCCTTATTTTACAAAATTTTACAGACGTGTGTGTCAAAAGCGTCAATGACGTTCTGTACGCATGTGTTCAAGGTATCCCCATACCAAATTTCAGGTCATTTGGTTTTAATATTAGGGCACAGGAGCCAAAAATGTATATTTTTGTCCAAAAATAGCAAAAAAGCCTTATTTTACAAAATTTTACAGAAGTGTGTGTCAAAAGTGTAAATGACGTTCTGTAAGCATGTGTTCAAGGTATCCCCATACCAAATTTCAGGTCATTTGGTTTTAATATTAGGGCACAGGAGCCAAAAATTTACATTTTTTGTCTGAAAATAGCAAAAAAGCCCTATTTTACACAATTTTAAAGTGGTGCATGTCAAAAGTGTGAAAGAATTTGTGTGGGCATGGGTCCAAGGTATCCCCATACCAAATTTTGGGTCATTCAGATTTAATACGAGGGCTCCAGGTCCCAAAATGTACATTTATTGCCTGAAAATGACCAAAAAAACCCAAATAAAACAATTTTAAAAGCCTGTTTCAAAAAAATGAAAAAAACGTCTGGGGGTATTTGACCACTCTACCTCCATGCCAAATTTGAGGTCATTTGGCTGGAAAACGACAGAGTTGAATCCATTTAAAGAAATGACAGGAGAAGAAGGAGAAGAAGAAGAAGAAGAAGAAGAAACACGAGGGAAAACAATATATTCCATCCATACCTATGGTATGGCTGAAATATAAAAATACATTTCTTTCTTTCCCAATCCTGAGATAAATTGAGCAAAATACTTGCAACAGACCGTAAACAGCATGATGTTTCCCACGTATTCAAATTTTGTCCTGACAACTCTTTCCTGTCCACCCTGGGTAACATTTACAAGTAGGAAAGACGACGTGCTTGTTTACTTCCCAAGCAAAGTGATTTGTGGTCGTTCCGGGATAGCTTTCTTCAGTAATGTTCCCGTAGGAAACTCTAAAAATATCTTTCATCGTTTCAACTCTGTCCTTGCCTTTGATCACCTCACCGCGTTGACGACTATCAAAGGATAAATGGTTGCCATGGCTCCCTGTTGCTAGGATACACCTTCCATGGTTACTGCAGTGTTGTTGGCTACATCTCGCTGCTGAAGTTGTGACGTTGAAGATGAAGGGACCAAGCGTGGTCTGGAGGTAGCTTTGTAGTTTGAGACATTTTTCCTGCAAGAATTCCAGTAGAAATGGTCAGTAAACGGGAACTGATCCTTTCCAAATGTCAAATCCGCAAGATATACAAGTTGCCCGGTCATTGCAAAATGTTTTGAGAATGAGAATTTCCTTGATGTCACTACCCGTACCATTGATAATATCATGTGATACACTTATCCAGCTATTTGTGTTATGATAAACTTGAGTGGGAACATAGAGGCTTCCAGAAGAAATCAAGCTGTAACATTGTACACACAACGCCTTCCGAAATACAGAAGGGCATTTTTTAAAGGAGAGTATACTAGCAATCAATTCATTGATTTTTTTTCAAAATGAGATTTCGATACTGTACATAATGACATTTATTGAGGAAAGTACTAACCTTTGTTTTTATGTCCCTGTCGCTTCCCCAGATCACTATCCCGTCAGCACCCAGGTTAGCGGCCTGGCCAATCGTGTGGATCAAATCCGTCTGGGCGGGGAAGAATATGAAGTGGAAGGTTAGCAGGGTGGGATATGATAACTGTCTGAGTGAATTTCTTCTACCTTGCTAAAACATGTCCTTGTAGAACAACATCGCAGCATGTGATCATACATGCCTGTTATGCTATTGCCGAAGATGGCTCCCTCTATCCCTATCCCTCTATCCATATCCCTCTATCCCCATCCCTATCCCTCTATATAAATCATTATCGAACTTGACCGTTCTTTTCCTTAATCCCACCCAATTTTATTACGATCCATCTACAGCATCTCGAGTTATCCTGCTAACAAACAAACAAACAAACAAACAAACAAACATCCATCCATCCATGGCTTCAAGAGTTATGACGCATAAATCCACAGTCGCCCCCACCAAACCCAAAACGATCGCCTAACCTTCTGGCGAAGGTAAAAATTCTTAGACCTACGTACATGTATACATTTCTCTTTGTACGTAACTTTTGACTACTGTTTAAAAAAAAAACAAGGACAAAAATCCCGAGTTCATTTCAGCTGACGGCAATATACTAGTATTGGTTTTTATTGTATTCGATTTGAAAATGTATAGATTTAATAATGGTTGAAATAGGGGAAACAAAAAATACGCTCACCTTTGTTAGATATTCCCCTGTATCTACATATACAAATCTGGTGTATGCATAAACAGGCATGTGTTGTCCAGCCCGCGATGCTCTCATACGGAATGCTTCCTTGATGCGGAAGTGCACCAACTTTTGAGAGTCTTCAAATGGACTCTTTAGGTAGATAGAGGGATAAATTGCTGTGCTATCTTGGAACAGCCACTGTATCTGGTTGTTCAATTCTTTCTCCTTTTCCGGACAGCTGTATCCTGTTCCGTTTTTCCGCTTCTTACCATTGTAGCAGGCGGGAAAGTGATAATATCCCCAAAACCCTTTGGGACGAAGTTTCCGTGCCAGGAGGATGGTTTCCTCAAACATCGTCCGGGCTGCGGTCTCAAATTCTTCCTTAGCGACAGCCTCGGTCTTTTCTTTAGGCCAGTCAGGATGACGGTTTTGTACCAAGTCACGAGATGCATTCTTGTAGATTGTCTGAAAGTGAATTAGTAAATTGATCATGATACAAGAAGAATTTCCTCTTACCAAGGAGGTTACATAGGCTCTTTTCACCTTATCATTATGAGCAAAATGATCAGACTTACAAAATTCTACTGTGAGTTCAGATTGACAAATTTCTCCATTTGTAAAAATGTGTACACAGAACTGCAAACACTAGAATTCCACTTTCATGGTTCCTCTAAACATTTAAGTAAGATTCAAACAATGTCACGGTAGTGCAACGTAACGTTACATACGTGTGTTCGTACTTCTGCAAGGACTTGAATCAGTGGTTGTAAGTAAAAACTGCTCTCTAGCGATCTAAAAGAAAACTGCAGTAGAACGTATATAATAGGACGCACAAATCAATTTACCTGTGAGCCCCAGTTCCTATGCCAGAGGGGCTTCCACTTCTCCCAGTCAATCACGCCCAGCCCCTGGAAATCTGGGTCGGGAATTCCTACTATGAGATCCTCAGCAGCTTTGGCAAGATGAGCCGTGATGTTCGCAACCTAGAATTGTGAATAAGGGCTCAAACAAACAACCAAGCAAGCAACACAATGCCCATGCCCTATCGATATCAATCCAATTATTAATAGTCTAAACTGTATGAATAGTACAACATATAGTTATTCAAATGTTTACCTGTGGTATTCCTCCATTGATAGCTGTGTTTTTGTCGTCGAAATAAGGCCAAAGCCCGAATTTATTCCAATAGAAGATGGCCATGTAGGTGCCGTTCCGCTTTTGGTCAGGGTTAGACACGATGTTGTAGAAGTCGAGGCTGAGGTCCACCCCGAATTCTACTTCGCATCTGGACGAGGGCACGTTCCACACGGCGAGAAATGGTCGGAAAGGGAGGGGAGGTCCGCCGAAGGGACGTTCGGCGTTCTTCGTCGAGACCACGACAAGTTGGACGGCGAAGATAACACTGCAGATCACCTCTTTTGGTGACGCCATGTTGGACAGGTGGTCTCAAAGAAAGTTGTTCTACAAGGTTCACTTGTGGGCTGGCATACGAGCACGTGTGTTTTCGTCCGGTTCAGAAGTCGCGAATGGTGACCGGTCCAGCAGGTGCACAGAAAAAGATTGTGAATTAATCAAGATGCTACAAATTCCACAATCTTGGTTATAATTGCGTAGAAAACTTAACACCTGCAGGAATTGACAGGGTGACAGTTGAAAATTATATTATGATAAGTTGATCCGCTTTATCGATCAATTAAGCACATTTGTAAAATGACTGACGGAGTTTGCGGCAGCAGGTGGCATGAATTTTTTTAATTACTTTTACGTATCTCACAGAGACTGTGTGCGAGCTTCCCTTCCTCAAAAGCCTCAGAATTAACATCACGTATGATCATATGTCTATGACATGTCCTCTCATTTAACATTTGACGATGAAAAAGTATTTGATTCGGGGGGACCCTGCAAAAATTTCACAAATTTCTAAAAGTGTTCAAAGGCACACACATACCCACACCCACACACATACACGTACGCACTTATACGTTTCATCTTCCAACCGTCCAGTACAGTGTCACTCCTTTATTTCATACTCTAGCTGAAACAGATTTTAACTTCCCTTGACATCTATTTCTAAAGATTAATGGAACATTTCATTGTTTACACCCTTCACACATTCAACAAGTCAAAACTAAGCAGCTATTTAAGTTGCTTGGACATGGGACTACAATTTAGGCCACACCAATTTAATTTGTTGGTTCTCGGATTTTTTCAGAAAAAATATGAAGCGACGGCGAAAAAAATTAAAACAGGCATAGGCATCCTATTAAAGCCGCAAATGCTACGATAGGAGCCATGAAGTCAACATTAGAGGCTGGGTTAAAATTTAAACGATGAATTTTGAACTTTTATTTAAACCACTGCATTGATAGATGGAAAAACTGTAACAACTAGGAAGACAAGGACTTTCTTCAACCATTGGGGCCAAAATATGAGCATTTTTGTGTTGATGCAGAACCAGAATCTTTTTTTTTTTTGCAAACAGAAAAAATTAAATTGATGTGGCCTTATACATGTAGTACAAATTAATGGTTTTCAACAGAGGTATAGTAAAAAGACCTTGTCATGAAAATGAATATTGAAAGCTGCATGCACATTTACATGCATATTTAAAGAAACAACTAGAGTTCCACGATCTCATACCTTCGCCAAATGAGGTTACCCTTTATGACTGACAAATTGTAGATTTCCCCTAATTATGCAAATAAGATCCTTATTTGCATGAATTACATCACTTGATCATATTCTCATCCCAATGGCAGTTTTATCTTCACAAAGATGGCCATTCTCGCACTTCCTCATAAATTATGCAAATGAGGTCCTGATTTGAATAAGTTATATGTTAAATGATGTTCACCTCCAGTCAACTTCGAAATGCACAAGTATGAAATTGGCAGCATCAACCACTATGGAGTTATAGTATTTTCTCATTAATTATGCAAATAAGTCTTCATTTACATAATTAATATATGGCAATGTTCCTCTCATTCTTATTCACACATGTCACAAGGTAGAATAGTCCTATCATGGAAGGTAACTGAATTATGGAAATCCCTCATTAATTATGCAAATCAGATCATAATTTGCATAATTTTCATTTAATTATGTCAGGCATCACTTAAGCTACCTACACACCAAATATCAAGACGATCCGTCAACCGGTTATTGAGTTATCCTACTTTAAACATTTTCATACAGATGCTCCTGCAGTCACTTCTTCCCGAGCACAAGAGCTACCTACCGTCCAAAAATCATGACCCTAGCATGTCTAGATCACGAGATATCAAAACCGGAAGTTCCGCTGCAGTATCATAACAAGCCGCTAGGGGGCCCAAAATCTAATTATTTCAAGGTCTCATCAAGACCTACCCACCTACCAAATATCAAGATAATCCATCTTTGCCTTCTCAAGTTATGCTGTTGACACACACACAGACACACACACAGACACACAGACACACACACACACACACGGCCACGAAAACATAACCTTCTTGGCGAAGGTAATAAAAATGGCAGTGCTTGACAAGCTCTCAGATGTGAATTCTCATAAAAGGAGAATGGAGGGTATCTTCACAGAAGTCTGATGAGTATGACAAGCTGATTCAGAAGTAAAAACGTCCACGGGCAGGGACTGAGCAGAGGGGAAACACTGGTGGGAGACCCTCCGGTGCCAGGTCTGCCGCAACATGACAGAAAACACAGCAAACACAGAAAAAGGAAACAATGGTTGGTAATGAGACAAAGATATATTCCCTAGTTTACTAAAACAACTGTGGTGGTATGAAAATACAAATGTAAAACCGTTTGATAATGTGTAATACAAACAATGGCAGTATAGCATGCACACAGGTAACTAAGAATTATGCAAGGTTGTAAGGTATGAAAAGGTGCAATCCAATTATTCAAGGACAACAAAGACATTCAACTATACATTGTACATCACAAGTATTTTATATAAAATACCACATATGATTTTACCCCATAGGTGAAAGCATTAACGGTCAGGGTGTACATGTAGTTATACACAATAAGGTGGGTTATGGTTTGTATGTAGTTCTCTTTGTTGTGACATTACTCCCAAATAAATACACATCTCTTCACATGTATAACTATCTTTTTAAATACAAAATTATCTGGAAAAACTCTTTTAGAGCTCCTGGAATGGCCGTGGCACTGGTCTGGTGGTGTATACATCCTCTCAAACATCCAGAATTCGGTGTAGAGTACAAGTGTAATTTGTACAACAATAAAAGTCCATGTGTTTAATGTAGTTCAAACTTTGTGATTGCAAGTTTCCCTGGTCCAGCCTGGGTAACATCTACACATGGGAACCACATGATAAAAACCTGCAGACATAACTTTGCTCACATGATTGTCAGATTTTCTTAAGTCATCTTTTCTCATCCATTTTCCAAAGAAAGAACTGTAAATAGTGTTTTTGATCAAATAATCTTTTCTTTCCATGACATTGTTGATTATGTCATGGTTGCCATGGCTCCCTGTTGCTAGGACACACCTTCCATGCCCACTGCAGTGTTGTTGGCTACATCTCGCTGCTGAAGTTGTCACATTGAAGATGTAGGGACCGAGCATGGTCTGGAGGTAGCTTTGGAGTTTGAGGCAAGCTTCCTAGAATATCACAAACAGTATTAATGGTCAGCAAAGGGTAATCAGTATTTCTAAAAGGTTTTAGGACAATAAGACAAAGCAGTAATTATCAAAAATCAAGAATAGAGGGGGTGTTCACAAAGAAAAGTAACAAAAAAAAAGATTAAAAGACAAAATATTTAGCACTAAGACACGTGAATAATTGCAACAGAAATCTCCAATGAAAATGGAGAAACATTCTGTAATGACCCAGCAGTTTCTGGCCCAACAGTTTATCAGCCAACCAGATGGCTAGACTGGCGGAGAACTGTCAGCAGTGGAAAACCTTTGCCAAACATCATGCTGCCCCAACGGCTGACTAAGCTACGGGAGAGAAGAAGAAGAAGAGGAAGTTTACCATATCATATGACTTAGTGTATTTGGGGTTTGGTATTTGAAGTGGCTACATGTTGTACCTTTGTTCGTCCATCTAGATAGTCTCCCCAGATCACTATCCCATCAGCTCCCATGTCTGCAGCCTGACCCATTGTGTGGACCATGTCCCACTGAAAATATGAACGGTCAATGACACTTCATTTGAGAAAGATTACAGATGTCATCAAGTTTTAGCAGCTCGTTCTTGGATAACTACATATACTGGTAGTACTAAAATCACTCAAGGAAGCACTTAGAAATTCAGGATGCCATGCAGCTAAATGTATGACCATGTTAATCTCAACCTAAGTGGCATATGGCACCACTACCATATTACAGAGGTTCTCATTAATTATGCAAATAAGGTCCTCATTTGCATGTATCAGAGTTCTTCCTGAAGAGTCTACCACTTTGAGGGCTAACAGCAGCTGTAAGCAATAGCATTTTGGTATCATACAGCTCTGCAGAGTGGTGATTGTTAAGAAGCAGGTTGAAATTGTACAGTGCACTGACACAACTCTTGCAAGGTTTTATTCAAGAAGCTTCAACAACTGAAAGATAATGCTAGATGATATGAAGACAGGTTAATTAGGCACATACCTTTGTCAGATATTCCCCTGTATCTTCATACACAAATCTGGTGTATGCATAAATAGGAATGTTTGGCCCAGTTCGTGATGCTCTCATACGAAATGCTTCCTTCATGCGGAAGTGTACAAACCAACGCGAGTCTTCTGTTTGCTCAAATTGACTGCTGAGGTAGATAGACGGATATAAGGCTGTGCTGTTTTGGAACAGCCACTGTATCTGGTTGTTCCGTTCTAGCTCTATTTGTGGACAGCTATATTCCGCTGTTCTGTTGTACATGTTTTTCTTATAGTTGTAGCAGTCAGGGAAGAGGTAGTACCCCCAGCGTGCTTTTGGACGTAACCTTTGTGCCAGGAGGATGGTGTCTGTGAACATGGTCCGGGCTGCGGTCTCAAACTCTTCTTTGGCAGCGATCTCAATCTTTTCCTTTGGCCAATCAGGATGATGTTTTTGTACCAACGCACGGGATGCATTCTTGTAGATTGCCTGAAAGTACAAGGAACAAGCTTTCCTGAAGAAAAACTTTGATATCTTTGATAACTTATGAGCATTTAGAAGTACAGTGTCTGTGAGACTGGGGAGGGGCAATGAGTCCATATTAATTTGTGTTGAGACTGACTGAGCATCATCATCGTCATGACATTAGAAGTGCCCCATTAACCACCAACATTCATTCTGGCATTTCACAGCACAACACCAGTATCTATCTGCATCTGTCTTTTGCACACTGTTGTTCACAAAATCATTAAGATTGTGCTATTAAAAAAAGCTTTCATCATTGGTCAACACTGCCCCCTAGCCTTTCTGAACAGAACTGCCAAAGAATGCAATGATATGATTGACAAATACATGCGGAAGTTGTCCAAAGCAACAACATTAACAAACCATGCTATCAATTGTTGTCACCATTACCTTGGCATCCCAGTTTCTGTTCCAGACTGGTTTCCATCCCTCCCAGTCAATAACGGCCAGTCCCTGATACTCGGGGTCAGAAATCAGAGTAGTGATGTCCTCAGCTGCCTTGGCCAGATGGGCAGTCATGTTCACAACCTGTCAACAGAGTCAACATGCTTGTAGGAGAGCCCAAATGAAAGGCAAACTGTCATCAGGGCTAAGGACCTGAAACCAGACACGGTCTCAACATTTCTGTCATGCTTTCATGGATATTCAGGGAGTGGTGGCAAGGGAGTGAGAAGTGTCAAGTTATATCGTATGACTGAAGATGAAATACATCTAAATATGTTCAGAGATATATCTAGCACAACAAAACAGCGCAACAAAAGTATGCAGTTAAATTCACAATGGTTGTTAAGTAGAAGTTTCACAACGGCTGTTCAAGATAACGGCATCTGTAGAGCTCTAGTGATAAGTCATCTCCTTTCTAGGAACCTGAGCATATTTTAGCACTCATGACACCAAAATACGACCTTATCTGATTGTAGTTGACATAACTAGTATTACCTGGCTAACAGACACGTCTCCAATAAATATACACGGTTCTCCTGTTACATTCAAAATTTAATGCCCCGCAGCACAAGCCAGTCCCGGCAGACTTTTGCATCTCTATGTTTTATTTTTGCATTTCTGTACTTTTTCCGGAGCTGACGTCACCCCGTGATGTTTTGTAATTAAGTCTACTTGGAGGTTTTAAAAACTGTGTCTGCATAAAGACATTAGAGAGCGCGGCCTTGCCGGTGTTAACCCACTGGATAGGGCTGCCTGGAGGAGCAGTGTAAAGACCAGTACTACTAGCCGACTGCTGCCGACCCCTGTGGCAGGGACAACAGCAGCAGTATAATCAAATCCTGGATAGTGAGTGAGAATTACCTGTGGTATTCCTCCATTGATGGGCAGGTTGTTGTCGTCATAGTAAGGATAAAGCCCCATTTGTTCTGAATAGAATATGGTCATGTAGGTGCCATTCCACTTCTGGTCAGGGTTGGACAGGATGTTGTAGGAGTCGAGGCTGAGGTCCACTCCGAAGTCTGATCCACATTTCTCCGAGGGGACGTTCCACACGGCAAGAAACGGTCGAGAAGGGAGAGGCGGTGTCCCAAACGGAACGGTCGCAGTTTTCGTACAAACCTCGACAACATGGAGGACAAAGATAGCAGCGTAATGCACCACCTTCTTTGCTGAGGTCATATTTTCCACAGACTGTAGTTAACCGCTGTTCATGAAAAAACAAAACAGATTTGATGAAGATTTCTCCACAGTAACTGGAATACAAAAAGCTGAACATGAACATTTCAAGGAGAACACACAAACGCCCACTTTCCTTCACCAAATTTGAGTAAGGTGGTATCATGGTTTGACCATCAGTTCAGAGCCATAGATAGTCATCCCATACTGGAGACAGCAGATATAGCAAACACGGACAGCGAATGAACTTTTCTAACTATCCAGCCGTGGCAACTCTAGCAGTAGTACTATATTATATAGTATATAATTAGCTAAAGCGGTTAGCGCAGCTCAATGTTTCGTATTCGTCCCTCTTCTTAACTCGAGTCAGTTGATATGGCTTTCTAGCGATGAAAAGCTACTGATTAGTACAGGTATCTCACCGTATACTAATCAGTATCATCTGATCTTACGGTTTATATATACAGTCTACAACCAATATAATTTGAACCTCTTTGCTATATAACTTACTGATAGGAAAACATGAAAGAGATGTTACCTGAACACTACAAGCTCGCTTGGCTGAGTCTCTCTTAAGCTTGTCACACATCTACATCACAGCTCGCACCATCTTTTCGTAACATAATAACAAGTAAGTGATGTTTGAAACTTGAATTCCACTGACAGGAGGCGCCGGCTCACGAGATTGTCACTCACTTCCGGAATAGGTCAAAGTGGAAAGGTCAATTATGAAGTAGAAAAAACCCTGTCATCTAGCGATGTTGAGAAGAAACGCAACAATATCCTAGAGCAAGCGATTCCTTGTCTTGATTTACTGGACAGAGTTAGTCATACTTCAAGACAAAATAACTAAAGACGCGAAAGAGCTCATTCTGACTTGCTTTCCCTATCTGTTACATTACACGAGACAATACATGATATGGTCGTCAAGCTGTCCAAGTGGACATCCAGTTGAACAGAACGATAAAACTGTACATGTATCTTGTACAACCACTTTTATTTGCCCCGATGAAAGAATACAGTTTGACACATTGCTACATTTTTTTGTAGCGTTAATCAAGTTAGTAATTATAAAATGAAACCTTGAATACAATTGTCAGTTAGTTTTGATGCTTTATTGTCCAATATAAATAACTCTATAACACAATAGGTCACAATAGATTGAAGAAAGTACTTTGCTGATACTTCGTATTGTATGTAATTGATTTTTCTACTTCATGCTACTTCATGCTACATGGTGCGGACTAAACTATAGAAACATTGTATTTCATCATACTGTAGTCCATTGTATTGCATTTCAGCACCAAGGACAAGGTGATATCTGTTCACAACAGCTTTGCCGCAAAGCTTAGCGTTATATATACCATGTCCGGCTCACAGTTTTGAATATTTGTATTATTAAAATATGCTGGGAAATGCTAATTATTTCATCATGGTTATAATTTCTTTGGTTCACTTCGTCACCGAGTCCTGCATTTTTAAAAATAAAGTTCACCTTTAAAACACGTGGTTATGATGTGACATAATACAGCATTTATTCAACATTACAATAAGCAAAGCAATTTGGTTTTTAGTCATTTTTATCGGGCTTTCTTTTTTGTAATGGTATCTTTTTTTACGCCAAACTTCGGGTGGCGTATTGGATACTGCCTGGCCAATTTGATACTGTATTGCAGCCACCAAAAGATCTGCTTGGAGATTACTAATAATTTCTAAAAACTTTTTCACTCCGACAAGATGTCTGTTAGAAACTAAGCACCATCCACTACAGAGTAAATGCGGTGTTTTGTATGCCGGGGTAGCCGGCCGCCATGGCTCCAGGGGGGGAGTAGGCCCCTCGAGGGAAAAGGGTCGGATTGTAGACGTGCCGGATGCGACGGCCCGCGGTCGGTGCGTTGGTGTTAGTGTTTCCCACCTCTATGCCTGCAGGGCTACCAGGAGTGGTGTCATCAGAAGGCTTCAGCTTGGTGAAGCTGGCCTCGTTGTTTTTCCGGCACGCCACGGCGCAGAAGCAGATGGCACCCATCAGCACTGCCAGGGTAGCCAACCCGCCGATGATGTGGCCAGGTGGAACCGGTGGAATTTCTTTGGCCACTGGATCGTCGTTGGCCACTGGATCGTCGTTGGCCACTGGATCGTCGTTGGCCACTGTAGCGTTGTTGGCCACTGTAGCGTTGTTGGCCACTGTAGCGTTGTTGGCCACAGTAGCGTTAGATGCTGAAAAGTAGATGTAAGATGGATGTTAGTCGTGGTCCGCTTTACCTAGGACTACATAGCATCACGGGCAGACAACCGACAGTCATCGTCCATTTGTTTGCATTTAGTTTTCATAATTACATTTCTTTAATTCAATTTGGAAGGTCGTGTGAGGAAAAGTAAACGTTTTTAGGTGTACGTGTATCGCTGTCACGCGTTTGTTGTTTTCCAGTATAACCCTGTAAAGTATGCAACGTGGCATTTTCAGCTGCCTACTTGCCAGACTACAGCCTAATGTACGAGAAACGTCAGAGGCGTTTGTTGATGTCTATTTTCCCAGACATACATTGTTGTTACTGTGTCATTAACGACAGCTTTCTGTCGCCAATACTACATAATAGGTGTACTTTTCCGTCTTACTGTACCGCAAAAATCCTCTCCTCTGTACATGTGATAAAGCAGATACTTGAAGAGAATGGAGGGTTTTTTGTACACGTTTCACCCTACAATCACACTTATCTTAAGTTATCTGTCCTATATAGCTATTTCACACACGCAGCCGAAATCTTTACTCAATTGTGATATATCTTTAATATTAAGCCTATTGAAAGTTTCCTCTGTCGCTTTTATTCGTGTTCATTGCATCATATAAGGAAGGCCCTTGGGGCACGAGTTTTTTTTTAAATACAGGCCTGAGATTAAAAGATAAATCATGCTCCTTATGTGACTTTCATTCTGCACAATGCCCCCCCCCCCATTCAATCTTCAACATGATGACTCTAAGACAAGCTAAAACTTTAAGGAGAATTCAGCAGACACTGTAGGGTAAGGTTAGATTTACCATGGCATTGTAGGGTTTTTTGTCAGCCATGTTACCTGCATAAGGTCGTAGCCACTCCCCTTGACATTGTTTCCCGATAGAACCACGTTTGACATGATATTCTTCTAAGGTTCTTCTCAAGAAATCGTCAGCAGCGGTAAATGCTGACTTTAAGGAGCATTCGCTAAGAGGGATGAAAGGATGTTGTGAAAATGGTGCACGCAGCAAGATCATTGTGTGTGATATGGTGCACGCAGCAAGATCATTGTATGATCCTATCACGCCATTAATGGTGAGAATCGTGACTGTGGAAAATGTAACTCACGTGTTGTTTGTCCGGCCGTTCCCATCGTAAGGAACATCACAGTCAGCAGTCTAGCCCACATTCTGCCGTCTCTTGTGGTCTCGGCTTCTAACCCCAAGTCTTGGAGCTGTAAATCTGATAGTTGGTTGGAGAAACTAATGTTCCTATCCAGCCACGCGTACAGTTGTCTCTAATCGGTACCTGCCGAAAGGTCAACATACCAGTCTTACCACTGTCGGCCCGCTGTTGTGCCTGCAGCATCAAGGGGATGTTGCCCTCTATCCACAGTGCCCTCTATCAGCACAACTTCACTCACCCGTAATACATTATCAGTGTGCAAATCTGCAACATATCTTTTTTAGCATAGATGAACATGTAATACTCTCTTGGTACTTTTTTAAATGTCTTGATGCTTTTCTTTAATTCCGACCCTGTGCGTGGCTCTCAAACGAAGACGTTTGGTCAACAACCTGGAGATACAAACAGAGGTTTTAATTTTTACCTGGATTGCCGTAGGGCATCACGACCTCCGTTTGAAGAAAGCTAGCCTCCATGGAAGGCCCTTCGGGTTGTGTTTTAACAATGCTGTTTACTGACCGATTGCTACTGTGTTTTTGTGGGTCTCCTTTAAACAATATTAGCCGGTACGGTAGCAGCCTGGAAACAGCACGCACAGTTAGTTGTAAAGATGGTAATATCAAGACGCTCACCGAGGAGCCTGATATGGAGGCTAAAGGAAAACAATTTTAAGACGTCGTCTGCAATGAACCCCTGACATGATACATCGCCCTCCACCCCCCACCCCCTCTCCAAGAAGAAACGCTGGCCTATATCCAGTTTTGCCAGTGGGTGCGTAACAGAGCACTCCACAGTAATAGTTGTTATTGTGGAAGACACCCATTCCGAATTTCTGATTTACAAAAAAAAGAGTACTAGTATTTACAAACAGACTGTTGTTTAAAAAATCCACAACAGTGTTGACAATAACTTTGCATAGCTGTGCATATGTGTCGAATATGATTACAAGTTACAACAAAGCTACCAAAGAGGTCTGTACTGTATGTATCTCTCACATGGGAGAAGAAACTATCCACGCGTCAGTCAGCCATTACTGAAGAAGAATAAGTTTTATATGAATGTCAGGTTCTGTACACAGTTTCAGTAACATGATATATACACAGATGCATCATCATATTCATTTAATTGTTATTGACAAGCTTAAATGTTGAATATGTACAATTCTTATTCCAGCAACGCACAACATACCAATGCACAAGTCAGAAAATCAACAATACTGGCAACATATAAATACAAATGTCAATGCATCTTAGTTGTGGTAATGCACAATATAAGAATGCATAATATAAGTTAGTATATTACATTTCCTTGAAATTGTACCATAGTAACCACTGTATTGTATTTGCTCAAACAAAAAGAAACCTTTTCATATGTTTAACGGACAACTAAATCGTACACAATGTTGTGCATGCATGGTCATTTAGATACAAGTGGCTAAATATGAAATATTTGTTTACTTCAATTATAATACATTGTACAAACATGTATTATATTACATTGTATTGTAAATACAGTATACTATTAACACAAGTAGAATTACGATTTTAAAGAATGTTATCATTCTGTTATTCATGAATAAATTTAATGAAAAAAGTTGATAAAATTGATCATTCATTATATAAATCTAATTCACTTTTCCAAACAGGTAGGTATATGTGAAGACCTTCACCTAGATATGTGGTGGTGCTGGTGGAGGAGGAGGAGGAGGAGGAGGCGATTTTGCCATGTTGAGAGCATCTTCGTAAGCTGGAGGAGGGAGAAAGTCTGGGGGAGGGGAGGAGGGGGATGGAGGGTAGAGGGGTGGAGGCGAGGAAGGAGGATACGGGGGAGGAGGAGGATAAGCATGGGGATATGCAGCAGCACTGGGAGGATACGCCACGGTGGGTAAGCCTTGTGGGTTGTAGGCAGGGGAGAACTGGGGATTGAAGGCGGGCTGCTGCTCAGGAGTAAAGGCACTGTTCTGCACTCCTGTAGGACTCATACCGATGTTCTGGGATGTCGTTTGAGTCGGTCCGTCGCTGGAACGTTTCTTGTTGCAACAGTAGATTCCAGTACCCACAACTCCCAACGACAGAAGGACGCCCACAACTATGCCTGCAATGGTGCCTCCGCTGGGTCCTGTATTTGAGGAAAGCAAAGCATAATTAGAGGCATTATAAAAGCCTACAAGAAACAGGTTGTGGTCTTTCGACTGCCTTCTTAATTTAGGCCATTCCAAGACAACGCAAAGGAACTCGTACAAAAGTTAGAAGACCCTCTTACCTGAATTTAGTCGTTCCACTTTGTAGAAGATCTTGAAGTTTTTGTCGCTGCCGCTGTTTCTGTCCGCCACGAGCGTGAGTGTCAACACGTTACCAGTGGACACAAACGATGAGTAATTATGTCTGCCCCCACAGAACTGTCTGTCATGGTTGTAGTAGTCACATGACCGTTCGCCGTCACAGAAGTAGATCTTATCTGAGCAATCTCTCATGTTGGTGAGGTCGAGTGGACCGATGCGAAGGACATAGTCGGGCTCCGTGCGAAGATTGACAGTGCACCGTTCGTATGCAGTGTAGCCCGTATCGTACGCATAGACGAGATAGCCAGATGTTCCAGCAGAAAGCCGATTGGATGTTTGGCCACAGAAGTCTCTCATTTGCTCTGCATAAAGATTAGTATTAAGTGTGTACAGGTGATGACAACTTTGTGCCTGGTATGTCGACACTCACTCACACAAACATACACACACCAACACACACACTAACATTCTCTCTCTCTCTCTCTCTCTCTCTCTCTCTCTCTCTCTCTCTCACTCACACACACACACACACACACACACACACACACACACACACACACACACACACACACACACACACACACACACACACACACACACACACACACGTGTTTCCTATACACACGGAGTCCTGTAGTAAATAGCACACCAAAGTATTACAAAACGTCATATAACGACTTACCGAATGTGCATCTTGATAGTGACTCGTCGCTTTGATCGGCACAGTTTACCCAGCCGTCACAGTAAGGAGACCCATTATAGTCGATATTAGAGCCATCGTCACATCTCCAATCGCCATTGCTAACTGGAAAGGAATTTGCAAACGACCGTCACAACCGACCCAAACATTAGCGCATCAGTAAGTGTTTTGATGGCGCCGTCAGTGAGAGAAAGTGCTGCTCGATGTAACATTAATTTGTGGAAAATTTTTATAATACTTGGCGTACGGCATCATTATGTATCTTATATAGGGGAATTATCAAGCAGTAAACAAAATAACAATCCATGTAAACCTATGCAAATTCCTCTTCGGATCTCATATGGTTTCTGTTCTTATTTTGCTTGTTTTACACCCAAGCAAGATCCTGTTTTACCCACCACATACAACCCCTGCATCCTCGCCGTGGCCACAGTTCTCGTTCCCCCACCCGTTGTAAGGGCAGTGGAATAGGCTGGTCTCGGTCCCAGTGCACTCCAGGTCATCCATGTAGATAGGTCCCGTGCCTGGAAATGTAGGCAAAAGACTCTGGGTTTGGAACAAAGGCACTCAAAAATTGGATCTATGTATCTACCCAACGTGTATCTGTTCTGCGTATGTAAACAGGAATCAACGTGCACATCCTAAAAACCTCATCACCTACCTTCTCCAAAGTGTGCCGAGTTGCGTACTTCTGACGAGCCGGAATATCCCAGCATTCTACACACAACGTCGCCATCGTTACGGTCAAAGTTATCGTCACAGACGGTCCCCCAGTCGTAACTGTCGGCTGGCCTGACCTCCACACGACCTTCGTTGCTGCTGCTGCCTCCACTCAAGCGGATTCTACTCCTGTCCGGAGTAATGGATCCGGAAGCTGGTTGGAAGTTGGAAAATAGCAAATCTCAACATGTTCAGGTTTGCTTTCACACAGTCGAATCAAATCTTAGTTGTGTCACGCCATGGCCAACACTCAAAAGTACACGTCTTCAACTTTTGACAATGCCATTTGATTGTATTATTTCATTAGTTAGTTAGTTAGTTGGTTGGTCCGTTGGCTTTCCTTATTTTCTTGTGTATCGATAATGATTTGCTTTTTTCTCTTTCGTTTAATCTTATTTACTTACATGTATGTATGCATGTATGTATGTGTGCTCTAATGATCAGTAATTGCCATGACCATACGCAATTGATCGCATTTAAGGGGAAACCCTCGATGAACCTTGTAGGTTTCTGGTTTCCCCTGCATATTCTCTATATCATTTACAACAAAATTATTTGTTTTTTCTAATGTGCAAACAAACAATAAACAAACTTGTAGTCCCTCTCTCATCACCACGTGCATCATGGGTAACTTTGTCCACACTGGGTAATGGGGAAACCAATTTTATAATACTATCAGCAATTTAGAACTTCAATACGTAGGGTCAAGTTCAAACGATACTCACCACAGGTCACACCGACGTCCTCGCCATGACCACAGTCGTGAGTACCCCATCCGTCATACCCGCAGTCAAACAGGCTAGTCTCTGTCCCAGAGCACCGAAGCTCATCCATGTAGATATTTCCGCTGCCTGTCATGGACGCAGACGTAACAATGTCATCATAACGAGTTTTATATACACAGAAGAAAAACGTCGCAACATATCTGTTTGATAGAATAGAACAGTCATAGTTAGATGTTCAATAGGAAGACATTGTACCTTGGCCAAAATACGCCCCCTCGTGGTACTGTGTGGCACTTCCGAATCCCAGCATCCTGCAGACAACTGCAGCGTCTTGGAGGTCAAAACCGTCGTCACAAACCGTCCCCCAGTCGTAGGACCCGGCTGGCCGAACCTCAACGCGACCCTCGTTCGGAAAAGGACCTCCGACTAGCCGAATCCTGTCTCCGTCGATGATACCACTAGTCACTAAAAAAAAATTGGGATAACAAACGTGAGTTGCTATTTAGCGTTTACACATTTAATGTAAAAATAGACAAATATATAAAAGATTGCTTTGTTATTAGAAAAAATACCGAAACTCATGATTAGCCACACTCGATTGTTACACTATATTAGCTTTTATTCTATACTTTTCTGTACTTCGTCCAATATATAGTTGTTGCCATACATTGTACCGTGTACAATTGTCGTGCAATAAAGTTTTTATTTACAAAGTATTTATAGGGGATTTTACTACCACCTCCATACTTATCATCATCATCACTATACCAATAGACACCTTTAGGAACACTATCCGATTGATGCTATACCGTGAGGAAATCGTTATGAACCTGACATACCTGGCACAATTGTATAAAATATCTTGAAGTTTTCCTCGGAGGTGCTGTATTCATTCGCCTCGAGGTAGACTGTCAGGCTATTGCCACTGGACTGGAAGGTCTGGAGCTGAAGACCGTTACAGTACCGCGCGTTGTTGTTTGTCAGGCCACACGAATTAACGTTCCCATCACACACGGAGATCCAGTCGGAACACACAAATAATGAAGACATTCTGTCCAGGTACCAAGGACCTACACGGATGACGTGGTTTGGCTCCGTCTGGAAGACGACTCGGCACCTGCTATTCGTGGGGTAGCCAGCACTGATACCGTAGGTGATGTAACCAGATTCAGCCCGAGACAGCATCTTCGTTGTCTCGCACGCACTGCCCATTTCCTCTGTGGTAACCAAGGATTACAGTAAGATTAGAATCTTAAGCAAGGAGGGTGATAAACAGCATACTTGCATGGTGTTACTACTGTTGCAGTTGCATAGCATTTCCATTGCCCACTGCAAATATCTGTGGACACCGAGCAATTGTATTCACAATCTAATCTCCAAGCAGATCTTTCGGTGGTTGCAAAGACAGTATCCATTGGCCAGACAGTAACCATTTGCCAACAATCATGTATCATATTGAAAACAAATTTCAACATAGAAAAAGCACTATATAAAGGACAATTATATGATCAAATCAAACGTGTCATCATTCTTATTGAAGGAAATAATTATTATAAATGAATCCTTACCATAAGGACACCTGGCTGGTGACTCGTCACTGTTGTCTGTGCAGTTCAACCAGCCGTCGCAAAACGGATTTTCGGGCGTTTGGAGAACATAGCCGTTGTCACATGACCAGGAGTTATCTGAAGAAAACAAGCAAATGAAAAAAAAATATCTTGAGGATGGATGTCTCTCTGAACACGATATTGATGACAAACATTGCTTGTAACATTTCAGAGGTTCCTACTTTGCACATGCAGCTTGATCATCTGTATGGCCGTTCGTGTTCGTGTGCCTGAATACAGTATACAGACGGACTATTTCTGTGCAAGGATTTAGTACGAAGGGCCTCATTGGTTCCGAAATGGCTAGTAAACATTTTAAAAAGTCTTAAGTCAGAACACCTACCACAGACAATCCCTACATCCTCGCCATGGCCACAGTTGTGGACTCCCCATCCCTTATGGCGACAGTTAAACAGACTCGTCTCGTGTCCGGTGCACTGAACATCGTCCAGATAAATGTTGCCGGAACCTGCCCCAAACATAAGATCATGGTCGTTCACTCAGTCTTTATGATACTAGTGCATAAAACAACTGTGTGGTTACGTAATTACCCAAAGACACTGAACATTCACTGTTCGAGTTGCTGTGACTGGCTCATCATAGGGCTCAGTAACTACCAACAACAGGTCACGTAACCGAAAACGCAAACAAAGTTGTAACTTACTAATGTAAGAGCAGTGGAAGTTCCTTACTAGGGTGTCCGGCAGCGGATTCGGAGTTAACACCAGTACAACATTTAACAACTACATGGCGCACCATAGAATTTATGGTGCAGGCTTTGGTCAAAGGAAGGATGCATGTAAATTAAAAGAAAACTTTACCTTGGCCAAAGTGTGCACCGCCGTACACCTGAATAGATGTCCTATATCCCAGCATCCTACAGGCAACAATGGCGTCATTGGTGCCAAACTGATCGTCACAGACGGTTCCCCAGTCGTCACTGTCAGCCGGTCGAACCTCCAGGCGGCCTTTGTTTGCAGTTGCACCTCCAACGAGCCGAATCCTGTGTTTGTCGCTGTCTGATTGTATCAAAACAATAAAACAATAGTTTCCTGTCTCACAAATGTCCTTTTTTCCATACGAAAATCATTAAGGAACACGTTGCTTGGTAACCTCCTTGCTTGGAGTCTAGCAATTTGGTCAACAAGAATGCTCTAGAAAATCAATGATTTACTAGTAAACAAGATAAAGCTTTCTAGATGTGACTGTATCACCTCACCTATGCAGTTAATCTCGTCGCTTCCATCTGTGCAGTCTCTGATTTGGTTACACCTCAGCGAGAAGTCAATCAGCTGAAGGTTGAGACATCTGAAGTGGGTACCTGTTGGTGTGGCGCTCGTAGAACCTGAAAGGCCAAGCATAACACGCAGGATATATATATATATATACATGAATTTCAAATGTACTGCGTATAAAATTCAATCTAAGTGCATTTATGACATAGTATGCACCTTGTACATTGTGTCAATCCTACTGCACTGGTAAATGCTTCAAATATAGTGACCGATATCAATGATCAGCTGCAAAATGATATTGTCTGCATTGCAGATTGTCTGACAGCTGATTATTGATATTACTCTGTAGGAACGTACTCATTGTGGTACCTATGAGACAGGTAACGCCTGCATCCTCGCTGTGACCACAGTTGTGACTCGCCCATCCACTGTACCGACAGTCAAACACGCTAGTCTCGAAGCCGGTACAAGCCAGGTCATCCATGTAGATTGGTCCTGTCCCTGTATTGAAAATAGCAATGTGTAGCAAATCAATCCGCTGTGCAAAGTACAAATACATGACAAAGACATGATAAAAACATGTTCAATGCTGGAATATGATGGAAAGGGTTACTAGAAGGCAAATCTAACCTTCTCCGAAGTAGGCTCTATGATGAAATGTCTCAGAACCAGGGTAGCCCAGCATTCTACAAATGACGTCTGCATCCGGAGAGCCGAAATTGTCGTCACAAACGGTGCCCCAGGTGAAACTGTCCACCGGCCGGACTTCCACACGACCTTCGTTTGGACCCGAACCTCCGACGAGACGGATTCTGATGCTGGGGGAGGGCGTGGCGATGGGTGTGGCAGAGGAGCCTGAAAGTGATTTGTTCTTTTAATGATATGATGGTATACAATCAAGCATTGCATGTAATCACCATCCTGTGAAAGTACTACAGTAGGTAGGAAAGAAGTACCCTAATATAAAACAGCATAAAGAAATCATCTTAAGATGGCCTGGCAGATAGGCAAGCGCTTAATTAGCTAGCTATAGATCTATGCACTAATGTACTGTCCAGCAATACAAGGACGGGGAATCTTTGATTTTTAAGGTAGGGGTAGTCATTGTACCCGATATTACCCCAAAAGTCTGTGTGCATTTTTTGTTCTTCTCGGTATATTCTATTGCGTTGGATTGATGTACAGTAAGTGGGCAATTGACACGTGTTTTGCAAAGGTTGATTACATCAATGATTGCTTCATCACCTGATGGTACCGGTATACAGTCCATCTCGTCACTTCCGTCAGAACAGTCCATGAAGCCGTTACACCTCATGGACCAGTCAACCTGCTGATGGCCGTTGTAACAGGTGAAGTAGCTACCCGTTCTTGTGCCTGCTGTGTAACCTGAAAGTCAACAACATATTTTTTTAGAAATGGAGCATATTTTTCGTATCACACTCAAACTTATGATTTCTCAATCATTGTTCTTTCTATACAGGAAGACGCTATGAGAAACAAATTATGGATTTTGCAATGATAAAGAGTGTCTCACTATGATTCCTGTTTGTCTTCATTTGCTTGAAAATGGCGGGGGAAACGCTTACAGTAGCAACATTGCATTGCGGCATTGGGCACTCAAAGCTCTAAACGAGTCTGCCAACTCTTGCCTTGGTATCATACCATTTAGCTAATACACGGTCCTCAAATGTAGTCACTTATATCAGGTAAATGTAGTCATTTTGGACTTACTCATCATGGTACTTGTGAGACAGATGACGCCTGCATCTTCGTGATGACCGCAGTTGTGACTCCCCCATCCCCGGTACGAGCAGTCAAACACGCTACTCTCGACCCCGGTACAACCTAGGTCATCCATGTAGATTGGTCCTGTCCCTGTATTGAAAATAGCAATGTGTAGGAAAGGCATGACAAAAACGTTGGCTTAACAGCAATTTTTAAATGATGAAATGTGATGGGAAAGGTTCCTTGAAACATATTTTTTTAAAATTCAAATCTAACCTTGTCCGAAATAGGCAGAACTTGTCTGAGACCCAGGGTAGCCCAGCATTCTACAAATGACGTCTGCATCCGGAGAGCCGAAATTGTCGTCACAAACGGTGCCCCAGGTGAAACTGTCGGCCGGCCGGACTTCCACGCGGCCTTCGTTTGGAAAAGGACCTCCGACGAGACGGATTCTGCTGCTGGGGGAGGGTGTGGCGATGGGTGTGGCAGAGGAGCCTGAAAGTGATTTGTTGTTTTAAAGATATGATGATATACAATCAAGATTGCCTGTAATCACCATCCTGTGAAAGTAACTGGGAAAGAAGTACCCTAATATAAAAAGAGGATAAAGAAGTCATCTTAAGATGGCCTGACAGATAGGGTATAACGCTTAATTACCTAGATCTATGTGCTCTATGCACTAATGTACTGTCCAGGAATGCAAGGACGAGGAATCTCTAATCTTTAAGGTAGAGGTAGTCATTGTGGTCGATATTGCCCTAAAAGTCTGTGTGCATTTTTGTTCTTGGAACATTTTATTGCATTATATGTCACCTGTACAGTAGAGCTCGTCACTTCCGTCTGTACAGTCTGAGATCCCGTTACACCTCAGAGAGAAGTCAATTTGCTGGAGGTTGTAACATGTGAAGTAGTAGCTTGTTGGTGTGGCAGGTCCGGCTGTATAACCTAAAGTGTATAATAGATATTATCTATCTATCTATCTAAAAATTGGATTTTGCAATGATAAAGAGTGTCTCACTATGATTCCTGTTTGTCTTCATTTGCTTGAAAATGGCAGGGGAAACGCTAACAGTAGCAACATTGCATTGTGCACTGTACATTCAGAGCTCCAAATGAGTCTGAGTCTTTTTAACTCTTATCTTGGTATTGTACCACTGAGCTAATACACGGTCATCAAATGCAGTCACAATCAGGTAAATGTAGTCATTTTAGACTTACTCATCATGGTACTGGTGAGACACACGACGCCCACATCTTTGCTATGATCGCAGTTGTGACTCCCCCATCCCCGGTACGAGCAGTCAAACACGCTAGTCTCGACCCCGGTACAACCTAGGTCATCTATGTAGATAGGTCCTGTCCCTGTATTGAAATAGCAATGTATAGCAAAGGTATGACAAAAACGTTGGCGATTTTTAATGCCGGAATGTGATGGAAAAGGTCTCTTGAAACACATTTATTAAAAATGCAAATCTAACCTTGTGCGACGTGGTCAGTGCGATAAAATGAATCAGAACCAGGGTAGCCCAGCATTCTACAAATGACGTTTGCATCCGGAGAGTCGAAATTGTCGTCACAAACGGTGCCCCAGGTGAAACTGTCCACCGGCCGGACTTCCACACGGCCTTCGTTTGGAAAAGGACCGACGAGACGGATTCTGCTGCTGGGGGAGGGTGTGGCTATGGGTGTGACAGGGGAGCCTGAAAGTGATTTGTTCTTTTAATGATATGATGGTATACAATCAACATTAACACACACACACACACACGTACACACACGTGTAAAATACAACCCCCTTTCTATTAGAGTGGTTATTGTTTCCTATTTGGTGCAACAGAATCCTTTGCACATTGTTTCTGATCCCTGTCAGTGTATCGGATATTGTTTATCACGGTGTTGTACAGTGCAGTATGATGGCAATTGGAACAGAAGTATTGCTTATGTCACCTGTACAGTAGAGCTCGTCACTTCCGTCTGTACAGTCTGAGATAGCACGTCGGCAGAACGTACTGCGCCTGCGCGAAACCCGTAATGTATTGTGCATAGCACTTCGGCAGAACGTCTCATATAAGGTCGAATTCGCGTATATAAGGGTGACATCCCGTCTGTAGTTTTCAAATGTTGTGTAGAAAAAGATATGGTCTGCAACAGGCAAAATTCTGATGCAACGTTGACCAAAAATCCAGCGAAAATCCAGGTTTTGCGCAGGCGCAGTACGTTCTGCCGACGTGCTGTCTGAGATCCCGTTACACCTCAGAGAGAAGTCAATTTGCTGGAGGTTGTGACATGTGAAGTAGTAACTTGTTGGTGTGGCAGGTCCAGTTTTGGACCTCCTATCCTGACAAGGCATCAATAGCTAAAGATGGCACATGCACAGTATGTGTCCAAGGCCACGCCGAGATATTTCTGTAACTATGTTTTGATGTACTTTTTTTTACATCTAAACGGACGGTACTGTGTGTTTGCAGATCAGAGAAATTGTTCGGCAGACAACAGATAAATCATTTACCAGGTAGCGATAAATAATCAAATAGTAGTTGTTTTTAACCCCTATCCCTTAGGCAAAACTACTAATTATTTGAGATGACAGAGATGAATCAACATAGCACGTCGGCAGAACGTACTGCGCCTGCGCAAAACCTGGATTTTCGCTGGATTTTTGGTCAACGTTGCATCAGAATTTTGCCTGTTGCAGACCATATCTTTTTCTACACAACATTAGAAAACTACAGACGGGATGTCACCCTTATATACGCGAATTTATATGAGACGTTCTGCCAAAGTGCTATGCATAGTACATTACGGGTTTCGCGCAGGCGCAGTACTTTCTGCCGACGTGCTAATCAACATGTGGTGTAACTCTCCTGACATTCAAATCCTTATCCTCCTACAAAGTAACGCCCCCCACCCCCTCGTTGGTGTGTCCATACCTGTGTAGGGGTTGTTTCGTCCGCCATCTTGTCCCACGAAACTACGCCCAAACATTATTAATTAATTACTTATCTTGTACTAACGTTAATTCTTCTGTCTCGTATCCACGCCTTTACGTTGTTGGAGCAACATATTATAACCAAGAAGGACCATGTGTAGGGAAAAGTACATAAACGAGTTATCTGTTCTCATAACGTTACACATATTCTGTACTTTTGTCACACTCTATTTTAACTACAAACTATGGTGAGTGTATGTAGTTACGATCACATTTTTCTTTTGACATATGACACACTAACCGTTTCCAGTTCCTGGCAACGTAGTGACAGTACCGAATTTGTATTGACATTGTCCAAAAATGGGATGGTAATGTTAAGTATACTGTACGTGACGTTCCTACGCTACCTAAAATAACACAGGATGCAACTGTGTCATTTAGTACAGTAAAGATAAAGTACTAGGCCATGGTCTAACTGTTTTGATTGATAAATCCTTACCTAAAACCCAATTAACGTTTCTCTAAAGTACTCCAAATACAAAACGTTTGCAGAAAAAACGGGGCATCAAAATACTTGAAGACTATCATAATCAGGGTATTCTAATTTCACTATATGCCTAGACGTGTAACATATATGGCTACATAGACAACACCCACCCAGAACATAGCTGTCTTTACAGATAATCAATCAACAACATTTAGCCCCCCTCCCCCATTACCCCTTTCCAATCACATAAATTAGAGGAGCTTACCTGTGTAAGGGCTTGGCTGTGATCTTACTCTCGTGTCCAGGAGAATCACGAATCCAAGCAACAGTCTCTGCCACATCTTCGCAAGGTGTTCTTAAAGTCTTGTCGGGAGAAACAAGTCACCTGTGTCACCTGTCCGTGCGATCTCACCTGTTCCTTGTACCGCCAGGTACCGCTAAAATATTCCCAGCCGGTGTCAACAACGCCCGCGGACACCGAATACCTCCCGTAAAATACCAACCACAACCGTAAAATACGTTGGTTCTGGTGTCAAACTAGTCTCTGAGCTATTCTAACACTATAATGCTTTAACTCGTAGCTTGTGGGTCAGGGACAAAAATATCCAAACATGGACTAGGGTACCTATTAATGGTCCCGTGACTATAACTCTCTGTTGCAGACGTCGGAAAGGGCGTGGCTAAGCAACTGACAGGTATAACAAAGGGCCAGGTATCCGCTGCCCTTGCGTGCGTGATCGCCGGCCCGGTATTCAGTTCCTGTCATGCGTGGCTAATGTCAACAAAGTCCAACGTAACAGGTCACTCACCTGTAACCTTTGACCCCTTTGTGTTGGTAAATAAATAAACTTGGGGCATGGCTTATAGTGCTTGAACGGTTTGTTTTACCTGAGCGAAGGAGTTTAGGTTTGGAAAGAAACGAAGGCATAAAACATAGAGATCGTAGCTTTAGCCTTCTTTGACGATTGACTGATAAAGAAGTAAAGAAATTACATTGGTATATTTTCAGTAGCTGTTTATCATCTAGTTTTACAACATATCAAACTCAGTTCATGGTCCGGTAACACAGCATTTTCTCGCCGAGTGAAGCAAAAACGTCAAATCTCGCTAAAACATAACAAACAACAAAGGTAATCCAAGAATAAGCACATTAAAAGACTTCAATACAAAACTAGAAAATATATGTACAGCAACATAAGAAAGCAGTTTTATACATGAAGTTGGTAAACATGAAGATATTTTTACGGTATCATAATATTCAACACAAAATCGTTTTGAAGAATGTACATGTATAGATTAGATGGTATTTGGCTACCCTGTCGCTAAACAGACGTAGAAACGCAGGAAATGCCAGCAATACAACTCTGGCCGATTCATCTGATTATCTGAAGTTTTTGTTGTTACTGGATGCGAACCACACGGACGAACACCAGCCCGTCTGGCTGTGGCTGCGCGGGTGGTGAGTACGCTGGTGGTGGCCCGGCGGGTGCGGGCGTGAAGGCGGGGTTGGTGGTACCTGCAGGTGGACTGCTGCGTTCCGTAGCCGCTACAGGCGCACTGGTCTTACAGCAACAGCAATAGCACATGACTATGATCAACACCACAGCAGCAACGACTCCGATGGAGATGCCAACGATGGCTCCAGTGCTGAGCACTAGCCCTATAAACAAGAAAATACGATATGAGAAATTAGAAATCAGTAGACCAAAAAAAACACCATTGGAGTACTTTCTATAGTAGGCGCATCGAAATTACTGGAAATTTGCTGAATTGTAGCCTCTACCAGGCTTCGGGAAGCGGTTGGAAGAGTAGAAATTGGCCAAATAGACAGACAACATGCCAGGGGAGTTGGTTCGCTAAGAGAACAGTTTGCTTTCAGGAGCGGCAAACTGTTCTCTTACCAACTCCCATGGCTTCTCGAAGCAGAATTGTACGCGTAGGCGTTAAGATATTAGCTTTCGGCAACTTTCCAAGCAATGCTATTCTTTTCCCTTCAGTTGATTTCTAAAATTCACTTTTGGTTAACAATATCAGCACTATTCAACGAACGTAAAAATCGTTATGTGGTTTAGATACGCATGGTGTAGTGTAAAATTTTGAGAACTGTATTAGTATTCTAATTGTCGCAGATATCGGTCATTACAAATATTAATAGATAAATAATGGTGGTCGGAAAATTTAGGTAGAAAATATATTACTTACCAGTGCAAGTGACTCGGACGCCACTGTTTGGTCGAAAATAACCTCGGTTGCTATCGTAAAGATACCAAGTCCCAGAGATGTCTTCTGGGTAGATGCTGGTGTCGTCCACGTACATACCTACAGTGTCTGTCCCCAAATAAGGACCAACGTGCCAGCTACCATCCAACTGGTAGTAGAACAGATAGTCATCACGTGAGGACTTGTACACCGGACGACCGTTGCGAAACTGTCCTGTCATGGTGTAGGTTGTCATCCGGTCAGACTGGACCGAAGACGACCCAGAAATCTGGACTGTCCGGCACCCTGATATAACAATAACAATAACAATCCATTGTCATCTATTTGGACTATTTTGAGTTTCTATTTGATGTTTGTATGCCTGAGACAAAATTCCTTGCATGATTCTTTGAGCCAATTATTTCTAAAGATGTGTCTGAAGTTAATTTCTGGTTGTTTTGTCGGTTTTGAGGGCGCTGTGAAACACTGCGCACGTAGCGAGTTCTCTACCTGAGTTCTATACGGGAGGTTTAGACTGCACCTTACCATTAGCATTATTAGTAGTGCCACCGGAAGAAGGGTAACAGACGACGCCGACGTCTTCACTGTGACCACAGTTGTGATTTCCCCACCCTCGGTACGAGCAGTCAAAAAGGCTACTCTCCGTCCCAGTGCACCTTAGCTCATCCATATAGATGTTCCCAGAGCCTATGGCGCAAAAGAGAAAAATGTAAATTACATCTACATCTACTCATGATTTGGTCATTCATTTTCACTTACATGTAGGACTAAGGTTTTATACATAAGGACAAGTACGGGATTATCTTATTGTGAATCAATACTGCCGGCCTCACAAAAGCAAGCCATAGCCCTTAATATTGACTACCTGACATTGGCAAAAACGTGATACACATCTATCTAATTTAGTTCATCATCTCATATACTACTCATCCCGCTATACAGCGGATTATTAGCAGGCAAATAATGTTCACTGTCATAATGATAATTAATTAGCAATATATAGTTGCCAGGATATATATATATTGTCTTCTGAAGGGGCAGTTACATATCAGTTAAAAATAACGCCTTTAATAGATCAACTGCACACGTATACTTGTACTAGTAAATAGCTGGCAAATATGAATACAATGACAGCTTATACCTCGTCCATAATACGCAGAGCCATGATATGTCGAAGCTCCGGAATATCCCAACATCCTGCAGACAACTCTGGCGTCATTCATGCCGAAGGAGTCGTCACAAACGGTCCCCCAGCTGTAACTGTTGGATGGCCGAACCTCCACGCGACCTTCGTGCGGTCCTGATCCTCCAACCAACCGGATTCTGTTGGCTTTATAACATGTTTGGAAAAAAGAAGCTTAAACTTGAAATTTAACGTGTAGCATATAACATGCTAAACTCGGTATAAATGGCTTGAACGATAGTGTGTCCATGTCAGGAGGTATTTATCAAGAGAAGCAAAGATGGCCAGGTGACCAGCTTGAAGAGGTGACCACCTAGGCAGGTTTGACTGTACTTTACTGTCCTCCTCGTGTATCATCAATCGGTGACATCTAACCTGAATATCTCCACACAGCAGTCTAACTGTTATCCGTGTTACACGCGATACAAAACACCACGTCCTC
This sequence comes from Branchiostoma floridae x Branchiostoma japonicum, assembly GCA_013266295.2. Lineage (NCBI taxonomy): Eukaryota > Metazoa > Chordata > Leptocardii > Amphioxiformes > Branchiostomatidae > Branchiostoma > Branchiostoma floridae x Branchiostoma japonicum. The sequence continues at coordinate 10,557,425 of CM023832.1, forward strand.
GGCGCACCCCAGCGCTAACGTTGGTGCATTATAGTTAATTTGCAACAGTTTGAAAAATGACCTTGTCCATTGCAACTTTACAAAAGATTTTGTGCTAACGCCTCGAATAAAAGCAACGTGTGAGACTTCACGTCCAATGCCCCCCACTGCCGCTGTTATTCAAATACACTGAGTAAATACAAGCGTTTCCAGGGAGATATCCCAACCTTCCGGGCAGCCCTCGTACAAACTACAAAAGGTGACAGATTTACGTTCAGGTAGGGTCTTTCAAGTGGCTGTATATTTTCCAGGTAAGTCAAGAATGTTTCTGTTGACCAGGGTACGTAGTAAATGACAAATACGTGACCAAGAGCAACGTGTTACAGATCTACCCAACAAAACTAACCTCAAAAGGAAACATGTTTTTTTTTCTCATTTCGATGAAAATTGAAAGAGAGAACACCAAAGCCTCCCGATGTCACAATTAGCCATCTGATGTACATTTCAAGAAGTTTTTATCCAGCGCAACTTTAATTTACACAGCTAGATACCGACCCTCTGTTCACAGTTTCCACTTTTAGGAACAGTTTGAATCAACACAGTGTCTTCAACCATACTAAAGAAAAAAAAACACACACGGCGCTTTTAGTGATTATAGGATTATAGAATCAAATACCACATTCTGGTACATTACTCTTTTAACACATATTCTAATGAAGTACACATTAACACTGTTAGAATGAACACGTCACGTACATGTAAACATCAAAGGTGACGACATTGTGCTTACAAGTTTTCAGTTTTTATGACATACGCACTCCACTCCTTGTTGGACGGAGTTGTTGAACAGAGTCGCTAATAATATATACAAAAAGAAACAGTTACCGTGCCAATGTCAAGTTGCTGTAGCGTTTCTTCTTCTCAAAGTCCCGTGAAAGTTTAAAGTACAAACACCAAGCAAACATGTTTGAGTATGTTTTTGGCCCTTCAACTTTTATGACATACACATCACACATACCTTGTTGGAAGGAGCTGTTGAACAGTGTGGCCAGAACAAGTACGAACAGCAACCGGGCCATCTTAACGTCGACTGATTACAGCGTCGGTCGACTTCTTCTTTCTTTTTTGAATAGCGCGTTTTAGGAAAGTCTAAAGTACTAAGATCAAATATGTTTGTTCGTCGCTGCGTGGGGTGAAGCCGTCAATCATAAGGAATAATGAGCATGCGTATGTAAATATGATCACGTGCTACTATTGACTAATAAACGAGGCTCCACCTGTTCAATTCTACCTTGGACTTTGACTTATACCATATACATGTGTGTACATGGGAAGGACCGAAACTAGTTCAAATTTGCTCTTACTGGAGCTGGCAGATGTAAGAAGATCAAGTGGGAACACAACCTGGATCACGTCAACGTCTCCTTTTTTAAAAAAAAAACGTGTGTTGCTCAGTGCTTGTAGGCTGGCCTTGCCTACAAGTACTGAGCAACAATCATAACCTCTGCACCTGTATCTAAAATAATCTTCCATGATGAAATGGAAATAATTCAAATGACACGTGTTATTTAGTTTTTAATTTTAAATATGTTGGACGCAAAAACGACATCAAAAGCTTTGTTTAAAAAAAATACTCCTTCATATTTACATTTGACATCTTTTCTGACACAAAGATAATAATAATGATAATAATGGACATCATTAAAAACAGTGCATGCTGAACACAATCTACTTTTCAGAATAAACAATAAAGCTGACGAATGCATCAATGAAATCTCCTTGTAGACAAACAGTAATACAAGTCTGATTTAATATTGAATGACATGAATGGTATTGAATGGTGTATTAAGTGGTAACAGTATTTCCATGTGTGTCCTACAGTAATAGACTTGCGCAAAGTGAGGCAATGCATAAACTGGTATTGAATACTTGCACAAAGTTGACTTAAGGAAATGTTTGAGACTGGTATTTCCAAATATGATTCCGATAGGACAGTTATAATTAGCCGATCAGAGGCGTATGACTGTATTTATAACTGCTGATGGGGCTCAAGGACTGAATATGACCATGGTTTGATCTGTCTCAATCTGTTCATGTGCTCAGGGCCTACCAGAAATAAATTAATTACTTAACGTTGGGTTTTAAGGGTTTGATTTGATTTGATTTATTGAAATTGCAAACAATACAATACTCGTGAGCCACAGGCAGCGGGGGCTGGTGTTGTGGCCCACACACAAGACAAATTATGTACACACAAACTTTCAAAATTTGATTCAGTCGCCCGTGCTACGTCATTCCATATTTCAACGGTTCGGGGGGAGGGGCATACGCGGGATCGTGGTTTGAATGGAACTGGGGAGAAAATGCTGATCCTGGGGGTTGGGTAGGCATATTCATAGCGGTGTTGTAGGCAGGAGGGGGAGGGTACTGTGGAGGAGGGGGAGGGTACTGTGGAGGAGGGGGGTAAGGGTTATATGGGGGTTTTTGTGACACCACGGTAGGGCTGTGGAACGTCGTGTTGTTCATCCTCACTGTCTGTGGGTTCGGGTTGGCCCGGTTTGCAGGCGTGGGACTTGAACTGGTCTTCTTGATGTGGTGGATCAACACTGCCAGCAGACCGACACCGATCAGCACGCCGATGACGATTCCAGCGATGGCGCCGCCACTGAGCGGGATGGCGCCGCCACTGAGACCTGTGGAATGTGGACATGGCAATCATTGCAGGTGTCTGCGATAGTGGATATAATTATGTGCAAAGAAAATGTCCAGATACATGTATATGTCTATTTTGTGCAACCCAAGGTAGACGTACATTTTTCTGTATATGCCCTTTACTGTCTCTATATTCAGGTTGCCTGAATTGTGGTTAATAGAGTCGACAGAAAGTATACATAGGATATGATATTAAAGATTTAATCGCCCATAATCAATTATTGATAGAACATATACATGTAAACAATAAGGACATATTGATAAGCATCAGTTGATGTGTATGATGTATCGTGATTGGACATATTCTGTGTAGTTTTTTGCTTTACTGAAAAAGGCAAAGTAAAGAAATGTCATGTATTCTTACCTGTACTAGTAGTCTCAGTGACACTCGAACCTCCATGATGATTGGACACATTCTGTGTAGTTTTTTGCTTTACTGAAAAGGCAAAGTAAAGAAATGTCATGTATTCTTACCTGTACTAGTGGTCTCAGTGACACTCGAACCTCCATCATCCTGGCCACACCTACCCCGCGCTGCGACAATCTGTTCTTGAGTCATAGCGTAGTTGTACAACTGTAGACAGGCTATACGACCCGCGAACCACCGACTGTCTCCGTCCCTCACCGCCACCCTAACGGGGTACTGACTTGCGACCGACGAGACTCCGATATGCTTCTGACCGACCACTTCATCGTTGTTCCAGATGGCTTCCACCCCTGTAGAACTGTCGTAGGTTCCGCCCACGTAGTTCCAAGCGTTCTGTCGTAGCACAGATGACGCACTGACGGCAGCTGGGAAAGATCCATCTCGTCCGATCGCCCTGCAACAAACAGTTAGTTTGTTATCATTATCTTTCAATTGTCAACCGAAGAGAAGACGAACAAAAATACAAACAGATCCTTTGTTCTTTTGGTGTGATCTCTGTGTTTTCGATAACATGCTGTTTTCTTTTTCATACAAACCAGTTCAAAAGATGGCATAACTAGTAACGGGCTCGGTGATGGACTGTTGCACTACTTGCAATAAAGATGATTACGAAGGGGAGATATAGCTGGGTGATTGAATGGCAGAAAATATGGTCCGTGCAGTAATTTTTGACAATTCATCTGTAAAAATCGCGAAGGTTACATCTCGATTTGAAGGGTAAAAGTTCTATGTCTAGCATCTAGACTTGCTATTTATCCCATTCTATCTCCGCTTATCTAACCTGATCGCTTCTCTGCCGAATAAACAGAATAGAGAACTGGAGCTAGACTAAGGGGCAAAGGTCACTATTCACGCAGGCGCATAGATGGCCTTCTGAGTACCCAAACCAACTGAAAACAGCCTTTTTCTTGGTATGTGTGGATAAATGCTGGCATTTTCCAGCTGAAGAGTTACTGCTCTTTCTATTTTGTTGAAAAAACTGGCTTTTAGGCTTGTTTTGCCTGCCTGGTAGAGCTCTAAAAGTCATGCAATGTTGTTGTGTTTTGTTGCTGTGGAGGGGGTCAAATGTCATCACCTGTCCAGGAGACGTCATTTCGCTGATTAAAAATTTTGAATTTTTTTACTAAATGGACAATTTGAAGGCCAAGCTATTCTGTCAATGTGAGTTTTCAATAGTTGAACAATCAAAGAGGTGATTTTTGACAGCTCATTTCTTAGATATTTACTATAATACTTTTCAATGGGACCTGGAAATAGTGGGCTGTGCCCTTAGAACAGGCTGGATACCAGGCTATGAACGTACCTCATGAACAGGTCCTGTGGAGCCGTCTGCCAAAGATGTACCGCCCAGTCATTGCTGTTCCCGACGTAGTTGAAGATCGGTCCGGCCACACCTGTAGGATATATGTGAGCCAGTATGGTGTAGGAGGACTGCACGTCCAGCCTCCCGTTGTTGGGAATGTCGATGTAGGAATTTGCAGTTCCGGAAAACAGGAAAGCGCCGTTGGTGTCCCCATCGGGACCTGTTGATAACTGGGTTCCTCTTGCTACCCCGTCATTTCCGTTTCCTGTTGCGTCTGATGCTCCGTACTGAGAGTTTAATGGCCACAAACCGACTGCATCAGCTGTAGAAAACAATATTTGTGTACGGAGATCAAATTAGTATATTGCGTTTCAATGAGGTATCAATACATAAATAATTATATATCTATCATAGTGCCTTTCAAATTGACTGCGGGTAAATAATGAGATAGTGAGTGGAAACGGACAAAAGAGTTGGAATTTATAACTAGAATCAATTGATTTGACGCTGAGTATAGACCATCCTCTAAGAAGTGCATAATATAAACAAGTTTTTTTTTCTGTTCGCACAACGGATCAAACGAATGCAAGGTCTTTTGAAACTGAGATGAAATTCAAAAATAAAAGCTGACCCGTTGAAATTAAGACACAATATTAAATTCTTGATAGACTGTTTTATCTTTCACGGGACTGCCTTCACTCGGCGATTACGTTATGTACGGCAGTAGTCAGTTCTACCCTAACAGTTCCCCCAGTATCGCCACACCAAACCAAAGAAGCCAATTGCACAGCATGGTAGACCTTGCCACAGGGACAATACAAACCGTAATGCCATTCATGTTATGTTTACCTCGATAAACAATGAAGTCAGTACACACAAGATACAGTTTGATTTATGAATTGTATGTTCTGATGTGAGAGTTGCGAAGATTCAATAATCTCTTAGGACACTTGTTTGCACAAGATAAGTTGCCAAGCTGGTGTCATCTTGTCTGTTCCAGACTCCTATATGGACCGTCATTAGAAGTAAAATGGCCAAAATTGAATGTATTGGATGTGAGAGGGAACCTTGGGCCTAGTGTGCTAGGAGTCTGGCATCCAGGCTAGCCAGCTTGAGAAAGGATAGGCAACATTCGACAACTGATATACTCAAATCTGGTAAAATCGGAGCAGACTGGACTTCATTTTTGCGTTAAGACTTGCGGAAACCCGAGAGAACTAGATCGGAATGCAACGTCATGATCGTGTCAGGACAAAGATGGCTGCCACTCACCTGCCTGATAGTCTTGTCCGCTCACACCTGTCCCACACAGCAGGAACAACACCAGTGGTGGGGCCCACAAGGCGACCAAAGTGTTCCACACACTGTCCTTCATCTCTCAAAAGTAGTAGAAGATGGGAAATTCTTGTCTTTGATCCCAAAATTTACATGTTGGGGGGCTGCTCGTTGGACAGAACTGTTCCTATGTAATAAAGGGGACCGGTATCAAGTTTCATCTCCATGGTTGACAGACAGCAGGGCAGGGCATTCTCTGGAACGGTAGACATATCCTACACGATAGTATGATAATGTACCTATTTTAGACGATTAATAGATTTAATATATAATACCTTCGCAACAATCCGTTAGGATATCCTTTCAGCCCCTCCCCCATCGGTTGTGAAATGGTTGCTCCCCGCCAGGGTCATCGGGTCAACATCCGGGACACTGCCAACTCTCATGATCTTTTTGCCTTCGTCAAGAAGGGTATGTTTTCATGGGCGTTCGTGTGTGCGTGAGTCTGTCAACAGTATAACTCGAGAAGGCTTAAATGGATTGTCTTCATATTTGGTAGGTGGGTAGGTCTTGATGAGGTCTAGAAGTGATAGGAATATGGGCCCCCTGGCGGCTCGTTATGGTACTGCAGCGGTACTTCCGGTTTTGAAATATGGTGATCTGGAGGAGCTAGGGTCATGATTTTTAGATGGTAGATAGGTCTTGTGCTCGGGAAGAAGTGACATAAGTTTGGGCCCCCTAGCGGCTTGCTTTGGAACTGCAGGAGCATTTGTATGAAAATGTTTAAAGTAGGATAACTCAATAACCGGTCGACGGATCGTCCTGATATTTAGTGTGTAGGTAGCTTAAGTGATGCTTGACATAATTAGATGACAATTATGCAAATTATGATCTAATTTGCATAATAAATGAAGCAATTCTATAATTCAGTTACCTTCCATGATACTCTACCTTCATTGTGACACATGGGCTACAGGCTGTCCCAGAGGGAGAAAGTCCCAGAGGGGATATTCCATGTAGCTGCAGGCGGTGTTGCCTTACAGCCTGCACATATGTTTTTTCCCTTGCCCAATGCAATCGGCAGGGGTAATTTTCACAATCCAACTTCCATATTTAGGGGGACTAATATATCACTTCTACCTTCTTAAGTTATATAACGATAACATCTTTTGACGAAGGCATGAGATCGTTGACCTCTAGTTGATAATGAAATTGATATCAGAACAAAGTAAAGAATACAGCACGAAATTTAGTTGAGTGTTTCTAAATGCCGTTACTCGTATTCCGATGAATGTTTGCAATTTCTGGAACTAAAGAGTGTGCTGACCTGAGGTCATTTAAGGTCATATTAAACTAACCCAAGGAAGGTAAACAGAAACGAATAGTACAGGGACAACATTGACTTGTACAGATGCCATGTCAAATTATATATTATTAAAACATTTTTTGGCAACATTTCAAGAAACACCTTTGGCCAAGAGTTGAAACATGTAACTTAGGGTGTTAATAGACAATTCAAAATGTTTTGAATGCCGATAGGTTCCCTTGAGAAAAATAAAAATGACGCTTTTAGTGAAACAGACAAAAGTTTACTGACACAACTTACAGCCATAACTTTGACAAAAGTAACTTACAAAGTACGTTTCGTATTACCTGTCTTCACCTACACCGGAGGGTTTCGGTTGAACTAAAGCAAACCGCTCTTTCAAGTATTGAAAATGTACAAAACCCGCTGTCTAGTTCCCTATATTGTCCAGAAAAATCACATCATGACACAGCAATCTGCTAATATAACGCTGAACTTCCCGCATTCTTATGGAATGTAGCCATTCAATCCACATGAACATACTTTTGACAATTCGCAACATTCTAGATAATGTCCTGTTGTCTGTCTTGGCAATCTGTTTAAGGTGTAGCTAAAAAGGCCAGCATGAACTTATTAGTATAAGGAATCAGACAAACATATGAAGTAGCAGGAAATGTGACAGATCGTTTAGCTGTCAACGTGTGCATAAAGACTGTGATGTTGTTGAACTTGTTAATCAGTGTCTCTAGGCTGGAGGCGAACCACACCGATGATTAGCAGGCTGTCTGGTCCTCGTTCTTGTTCTGGGGGTGGTTGTGGTGGAGGGTAACCTGGTTGTGGTGGAGGGTAGCCTGGGCCTGAATACATCGGTTGTGGGCCGGATGGTGCAGTCACGGCGGTACTGTGGGTGTTGTGTGATACAGCTGCTACAGACCCGCTTTTCTTACAAGCGGCGCAGCACAATACGCAGCACAAAACAACTACGATCAGTACCACAGCAAAAAAGATTCCCACTACGATGCCGATGATGGCCCCTGTGCTCAGCCCCGACGAGTCATCACCTTAGGGAAACAAGAAGTCGGGTACGATGTAAATCGATTCGAAATATGATTTGGAATCCATGTTTGGTCACTATAGCATCATAAGAAATAGACTGTTGAAAGCGAGACGCATAGAAACAGTAAATTGGTGTCAGATAACAAAGAGTATTGAGTTACTGGCTACAATAAACTTATCAAAACATTTCGTCTAAATTGGTAGTTTCATACATTAGGATACTGTCCTTCAGCAATTTTTTGCTACTGTTACTCGGCTGATTTCTAAAATCCACATTTGTCTGACAGCACTGTTCAAGGAGCACAGAATGTCTTTGTGCTGTCTAACACAGTGAGTTTTCTTACAATGCTGACAAATGGTTTGCCAGAAAATTCATTTAGAAAGGTTCGTACTTACTTGTCGAACAAGTTCCGGTGACACTCACAAGACTGTTTGCCCGAAAATCGTTGACGCCATCGTACAGATACCATGTGCCTGACGTGCTGTCAGCGTACATGCTGGAATGGCGAAGATACATCCCCACACTACTACTCCCCAAGGTGGGGCCAACATTCCAGGTTGTATCGGATGTCTGATAGTAGAGGTAGTCGCCACTTGAGGATTGATACACCGGCCGACCGCCGTGAGTCTGTCCCGTCATGGTGTAGGTTGTCATCCGGCTCACCTGGTCCGTGGTGGACCCAGAAATACGGACTGTCTGACAGCCTAATGGCACAAACATGACGTAGTAACTGTCAACTACAAACATATTTGTCTTAGCAGCTAGTAACACTACAGAAAAACTTCCAACAGTTCTGCATGTTACAAGTTGTGTGATTTGGGCAACTGAAGGATATTAAAGCCACTGTTCAAAGTATATTCTCAAGCAGTTTGCATACATATGCAGTTACAAATACATCGAAAAGCATCAAAGCTGACAGCTTTCTTGTTCGCATTTCAGTCTTGATTCTCCAACACATTCCACATACCTTCTTGGAGCGAGTTTCTGAACAAGGTCGCAAACACAAGCAGAAACAGATAACGTGCCATCTTAACGCCAGACGTCTACAACATAGACCGAGTGTTTGTTTCTCCTTGAAACTCCGAAAGGTACCTTGTACTTCAGTCGAGTGGAAAAAAAGTATGTTTGTCCTTGCGTGGGGGAAATCCGATCTACCTGTCAACAATAAACCATCGGTGGTTACTACCCAACGGCAAGTTGGCCTGCGCCAATGTCAGCTGACCCTTGACTCCGAGCTTCTTGAATTTCACGTTTCAAGGGCGAGAAGATTATCTACACCTAACGTAATTTAGGTCGACCACATCTCCATTGTTATTTCATCAATCGCACTGTATTATATTACATGTATATCTTTGGAAAGCTTATCTATTAACGTTACCATTTACAATGGTATAATACATGCTATGATGGTACATTCATTGGTCAAGTACCAGGCCTAGGGCTGCTTTTGTGTGTGTCGGAAAAAAGGGCTGAACTTTCCATCGATGATGTGTCCGTTTTATGACGCGCATTGCCATTGTGCTTCATTGAAAAGCTTAAATTTGACCGTAACTGATCTGCTATATATGACGATGAACTTCATAAACATTTCAAATCTCGATCAACAATGAAATTATCTTGATGACATGAGCTATGGCACATACTTTATGAGCAAAAACAAAAAACAAACAGCAGAAATCCTGTTGCAAAATACTCATTTATCTGCAAAATGAAATCTTCACAAACAATCAGCACACGCACAATGATTTACAAACTAGTAATAATTTCGCAGAAGACTTTATACAAGTTGAGGCAAAAGACATACTTGCCTTTCACAAATTTATCTTATCAATTCTGTGCACGTATCTACATCCTTGTATGACTGTTACATGTTTCTTAGAAAACAAATACGTGGTATACATTGCATTTAAAAGCAATGTGTTTCTGACTAAAGAGTGTTTGGGATTTTGGCTACGCCTATTATGGCTAAGTGCGTATGTCGATATAAACTTATGTACAAGAAATGAAGCAAATCTAGATCTCAGCTCAATTGAGCCCCTATAACGCGAGCTACCTCATCCCGTATCTAAACGGTTCTGGGGGAGGGGCATACGCCGGATCTTGGGATGAGTACGAATATGGTGCGGGTCCGCTCGGAGGCTGTCTAGACATGCTCAGAGCCGCGTCGTAGGCAGGAGGGGGAGGGTACTGTTGTGGCGGGGGGTAAGGCTGGTGCTGGGGGTTATATGGGGGGTTTTGTGACACCACGGCAGGACGGTGGAACGTCGTGTTGTTCATCCTTGCTGGCTGTGAGTTCGGGTTGATCCGGTTAGCAGGCGTGGGACTTGAACTGGTCTTCTTGAAGTGGTGGACGATCACTGCCAACAGACCGACACCGATCAGCACGCCGATGACGATTCCAGCGATGGCTCCGCCACTGAGCTGGATACCTGATAACAGTATTATCACAGCGATTACCAATATGTCGGTGAAGGTTAGACATCCAGGTTATAAGATACACCAAAAAGCATTTACTCAAGCAACTGGATATGATTTTGGAAAAGGTCAGACGTTTTAGGTAGCATCCACTACCTTTCGTCAGTGACACTGGAGAAAAATCGACTTCAGCAGGTTTATAAGCACGAACTGTTGATTGATATGCAAATAAAATGAAGACAATTTTTTTGATAGTCCAATAGAAAACATGATTACCAATATGACATTGTATGCGCTATGTCTCGTGTTGCTCACGTGAAGACGACAAGAACTACAGAAGGTGAAAAGCCACATTGATTCCCACTTGTCCCTTTGGGACTTGTCTGATTATCTGATCACTGAACCACCTTTAAACTACAAGAAGCATTAATTGTTTGTATGCTGTCAATTAGACTATTAAATGTATAATATACACATTGTTTATATATACTAACATGAGGATATTGATAGCTTTGGTCGCTAATGCTGCCAACAAATGCACATAAAGCGATCATATAGCCATCCGTTTTTGATAGAACATATAATAAGCCCAGGCTTCTATCATAAAGTCGATAAACGAAATAGTCTGCATTAATTTTGTTTCATATCGAGAAATATGCCCCTACCCGGGCTGCCACAGACGACACCGACATCCTCACTGTGCCCACAGTTCTCAACTCCCCAACCTGCGTACGAGCAGTCGAACAGGCTGGTCTCGTGCCCAGAACACTGAAGGTCGTCCATGTAGATATCCCCGGAGCCTGCGAGTCATACACACAATAACATGCCTGTATTACAGAAATTACTTATTATGGAAAACTTCTTCCATACTTTTGATAATGATAATCTCGAGGGTTAATTGCAAGGGAACAAGTAAATGCTGCAAATTAGAAGAACAGTATACTGTTTAGTACAAGTTTCTACATTCGTTATTGTAGGGGTTGACTTCTTTTTGTTAGTGAAAGAGATAGAGAGGGAGGGTGAAAGAGCAAAGGAGCGAGAGAAACTTGCTATCACTCTAAACAAGTAAATAATGAAAGCTCTGGTGAATAATGATTTGGTGACAATGTACGATAATTGGCACTTTGTCCAAAGTCTGAGGTAGGAGTCAAAAGCAGCCGTACCTTGTCCATAGTACGCGGAACTACGGACTTCCGATGCTTCAGAATATCCCAGCATCCTACAGGCAACAGTGGCGTCACTGATGTCAAACTGGTCGTCACAAACCGTCCCCCAGCTGACACCGCCTGCTGGTCGAACCTCCAGGCGGCCTTCATGGGAACCTGAACCGCCAACTAACCGAATTCTGTCTGTAAGAAAAAAGACCTGACAAATGGAAGATCTGATGTTTTTTGTCGTTTGCATAGTAGTGCTAATGTTTGTTAGCCTAAACCGTTTGGCCATTCGACACCACTCAGACCCTTATTGACCATCTGTATCTGTATACGTACATGTATCTGTGTCTGCAAGAAATCCTATATAACCTCCTTGGTATCTGTATAGCCGGTATAACTGCCCTTCGGCGTAACACACCAGCTTCGCAGGCACGACCCGTTACACCCAATCTTTGCACATCTAACTGCTGGAGTTGTTTAAAGCTATCTACTGACGATGCCCCAACTGTACATGGTGGCAGCGAGTTCCACTCTACCATTAGCTCGCCCGGCGAACCTTACGGTACAAAAATGTACGTACCGCAGTGTTCGTCACTTTGGTCGCCACAGTTCAAGACGCCATCGCACTCCAGTGCCACCGAGATGCAGAACCCGTCGTTACAGTGGAAACCGCTGCAACCCGATGATGTTGAACCTGTGAAATATCAGATATGTTTTAACAATAAACTGGACTAAATACGTGGCTCGAAACACAACCTGCATGTGCAGGCTAGTGCAGGTTAAACTTGGAGTGGTGCAGATGCCTAGTACCTGCACCTAAACCTGCACAAGTCTAGGTTAATGTACATATGCAGATTTTTGTATACTGTTGAATTCTACAAAAAGAATTGAAATGGTTTCTTTACCATCATATCGACAACAGCGTTTGGATTAGTACTAGTACATCACTTCTCTCGTTTGATGCCTGTTGTCAACAGTGGTATGTATAAATATGTTATTCTTTATGTCGAGAATCTGACATAAAAATTCATAACTTACGTGGAAGTTGACAAACGACACCGACATCTTCACCATGGCCACAGTTATTATTTCCCCACCCTGCGTACGGGCAGTCAAGCAATTTCTTCTCGGTCCCAGTGCACTCAAGGTCATCCATGTAGATGCTGCCTGAACCTAAGATTTAACAGCAAATGGCTTATAAGAACGACAATTTGATATCCTTGGCGTCACAACACATAAGACAACACTCCATTTTAGCTCGCCCTGACTCTTGCAGTATAGCTACCGGTATTGCACGGTAATGTGTTAGGTGTTCTCTAGAGCGAGTCACATGTGTACTCTACAAAGTCAGTTCCGATAGCAACTATGTAAACAGTACCATGAACGTATGTAAACAACTTACCTTGACCGAAACCCGCGGAAGAACGATATTCGGAGGCGCCTACGTAGCCAAGTGACCTGCAAACCACGGCTGCATCGTTCATGTCAAAACCGTCGTCACAGACTGTGCCCCAGTCACTGCCATAGGTCAGCCTCACCTCCACACGTCCCTCGTTGTTGACTGAACCGTCAACGAGTCGAACATGGTCTGTACAAAAGCAAGGGATCTCTTTGTATGTCTGTGTTTATCTATTATGTAAAGCCTAATACAAAGATTGGCCTTTTTAGACTACTTATTATTATTACCGCTTCCGGTCATTGTCGCTTCACACAAGAGGTTTTCAATTACATGCTACATACGTACATTTCTGTACAAGAATTTCTTACATTTAAATTGTCCTCTTAACTACCTGTCTTTTTTCATAGTTAAGAACAAATATTTTATGGATGACATCCCCGCGCGCATTGATTTTCGCCTGCTCTCCAAAACAGAAAAATCACCTCCTCCGAGGCTTCATGGTCACATGTCATCCTCAGTCCTTGGAGCCAAATACCTTTTTAATGTACTTCTTTTAAATTTGATCGTTCTTGTAAATAACATCACCTCGGCCGAAACTTGATATTTGTTTGATACACTGTGTTGTTCTGTAGTTCAATTAGCATTACCAGCTTTGTATTCCTATGGTTAAGCAGCATTTTTGCTGGATCTTTTATTTCGCCCTCTCGCAAACTTGAAGTTTTGGGGTCTCCAGAGGATGTGATCCATAAAATTAAGACAGTGTGGCCTAATCTTTTTTTTTATTTCAACATGCAATACGTAGTGGTGACGCACTTAAGCAACATGCTTATATTCACTTCACCACTAGACATGAAATAAAAATTACATCACAACACATGGGCATCGTCCAGGTAACAAGGGAACAAGGTTTAGCTATAAGATATTGTACATGTAAATGAATACAGAAGTATAAATCAGTTGTTAAATCGCTTAGTTTCGGAGAGATATAGCTGTGTAATAATGAGTATTTGAGAGTTGAGTTTAGATGAAAGTAAAGGTGAACCATTAAGTAACAGATATACAATAGAACTATCGGATAGGTTGTTAATGTCTAAGAATGGAATGTTTAATTGTATAAGTCTGTCGAGGAGGTGTACACGATGATGGGAGTATATGGGGCAGTGAAGTAAAAAATGTGGCCTAATTGTGAAGTACAAAGTTATTATACCTGACGTCACAGGCGCGAACTCCGTACGTGTGTACAACAACTGAAACGTCCCACCCACACTCCCATCTGACACTAGCCGTAAGGTGATGGAGTCGCCGGTGGAGTAGAATTGGCCGGGGATGTTGTTGTTGTTCACGTAATCGCTTGAAGTGAAAGATGGCGTGCTGTAGTACGCTCCGTTGTAGATAAAAAGGTGGTCGGAGTTCTCGATGTTAATTTGAAGAAACTGCACCGTAAGATTAAAAGCAAAAAGAAAACTGACTCATTATTGGGTTTTAAAATGCCTCAAATGTATGAGTTGCTTAATTAAGCTTCACAGGACCTCAAACGAGAAGATGGAAAACTTTTGCAGATTGTAATATCTTTTGCAGAAGTTTATATCCTTGATTGTTCAATGACATGTGAGTTGCCATTCTTTGAACTAACTACTCGGAAATTTTTATTTATTTATTTCTATATTCTTTAACCAGGGTAGCACCAACTCAGTGACTTAGCACTGCTCTTCCGAGTGGCCCTGGGTACACATAGACAAACACATGATGTAACAATATGTACAAGACAAAGACGGGATCAAAAACATCAAATCACAATCGTAATCCAAATTCGTGATCGAGGCCATGCTGGGTCGTAAGGGTGGAGAGTCAGACATTACCTGCAGAGAGATGATGGCACCGGGGCTGGAAGTGTGGAAGACCACCGAACAGTCTTCGTTGACGTTGTCGCCATAGTTCCAAGATGAGCTCCATGAGATGTAACCGGAGTCAGACAGGGAGATGGACAACCCACAACTGCCTGACATGTACACTGTGGAACCAAATGACATGTATGCGGCTTATTGAGTAAAAGAATGGATGACTGACGTATATCCCTTAAACGGCCATGCATGAGATTTTTGCCGGAATCAGACAGAACTCATTGTCGCCAGACGTCACAGACACTACAACCCAGGAAACAATGGCTTGTATGGTAACAATGGAATTATAATTCAACGTGACGTTCACTTGTTCACTTTATAAACAGCCATTACTCAAGACGGTCCTCTAGATCTAAGAAATGTATACTACATGTGAATATTTTCCTTTCGTTGAAGACACTATAAATTTCAAATCATTTGTAGCAAAGAGTGGGGGAGGGGGGCAGACACTCCGCCTACGTTGACTGTAGTTTTGTAAGAAAAATCGTCCAACTAGGGAGCAAATAACTTGACACTTTTCTAACATTATACTTGCCTGTACGAAGTTTTGAACTACCGATGACATTTCGGGTTGAATAACGGTCAGGAATGTGACCAGGAGCCCTCCCCCACTAAACTAAATAGATAGAACTGTACACTGCCATTATCCATTACCGAGATGGTACTTATGACTGCTATGACAGAGTCGTATTTTACTTTCAAAGATTTTCCGACATCATAATTCATTGAAATTTGAGGTGATTTTCATTTCCAGGGTAAAGTAATGATTTATGATAGTAGTATTTGCTCCGTATGTGCCGTCACGGTCCATCCGTGAGGCTGTTGTCAGAACAAAGATGGCGGCTACTCACCTGTCTGATAGTCGTACCCGATCACACCAGTCCCACACAGGAGTAACGGCAACAGAAGTGGTGCCCACATGGCGATCAAAGTGTACCTCAACACTCCTACTCAGGACTTGAAAGTATTAGATGATGTGAAAACGGTGTCTTAAACGCCTAAATCTCACATCTTGAGGCGCCATTGTTGGGCACGACTGTCCTAAATGTAATAAAGAGAGGCAATATCGAGTTTCCTCTCCTTGACATACAGACAAAAGGGCAGGGGTGTCGATGTACACACCCACGGTGAAATGGTTGCTCCCTGACACACATCACCATGCCAACTGCACGGGACACTGACACACCTTTCGTTCCTTGTGACGACTTGTCACCCTCTATTGAGGAAATGTTTACATACTGCGCAGGTCACATTCGTCGTACGTAGGTCGTCACACGATTTTGACGTCGTAGAACCAACCAACCGCCGACAAGGATCTAAGACAGCCTTTTGCAAAACAAGACAGTTGAATCTTGCTGGACAGAGGCACGATATGTGAAATTGATATAAAGCTTGGATATCCATAACATTTCTTTCAAGTATTAAAGTGTTGAACGGAATGCCTCAGCGCTGTCTAGCATGATTTTGGAAATCAGACCCTACTGCCTTCTACTGCACACGTTGTTTACTTTGGGAGTCACTATCAACATTACTTTTATTGATGAAACATATTCAAGACCAACCTTGCGAAAATAGCACTTTATTTCAACGTAATCACACTTCCTCACTTCTTGAAAATAATCGGGTGTTAATCAACAGGAAAACAGCTGTTGAAGAGCACTAGTAATGCATTAAGTTGCTCACAAATACACACAAATACACAATCATAGAGAATTGGCATAGTAACTATGTACAACAGAACATTTCATAACAGGAAAGTAAAAGCCATTTACTTCTTCATTGAAGATAAGTCGACTCACTCACTCACAGTTTTGTATGTACATGTGACGTTACACCAGCACCCGTGTGCAAAACGTATAGTTTTCTACAATATACACAACATACAGCATTTAAATCAAATACCATTTCACATATTTAGGACCATCGCATAAGGTACACTTGAAAACAACCAATCAACAGAGCAAGCGAGCATTGACCAATTGTGTATTGTTTGGCATTTTCTATACGAACAGACACTTCTATCATGTTAATAACGCTACCTGGAACAAGTAGAGAAATTTTCAACATGCTTCTATCATGCCCCGACTCTGTATCTGTCTATCTAGGTCAATATATACATAATGCTATGTACAAAAAAGAAACCGTGTCATAACAATGTGAAATGTAATATTCCATCATAACATGTACATGTATTGAATGATAAGGTTAGACTAATAAGCTAGTAGAAATAGTATATAGTTAGTAGGTGTTATCTGCCATACATTGTACCCGTTGCAATTGTTGCGCAATAACTTTGACTTTATACAGGTTCATTAACTGCATGTACAGGAATAAAGCGATTTAATAGGGGGAGGGCAGTTGAGGTGCATTGGTTAGGGGGGGTAGGTAATGTGGCGCAGGGGGGACGGATGGATCTGCGGGTGGGTACAGGACGGAGGGAGGGGGTTGGGCTCCTTGTGGAGGGGCATACGCCGGGTCCTGGTTGGGGGAGGGGGCAGGGTAAGGTGTGGTGCCACCCTGGGGCTGTGCAGGCATGGCCAGAGCAGCACTGTAGGCGGGAGGGGGAGGGAACTGTTGTGAGGGTGGGTAAGGCTGGTTCACTGTAGGTATCGGGGGCAGGGGGGCCTGCGTCATCTGTGCTGGCTGGGGCTGGGGCGCCACTGCCGGGGGGTTCTGAGTGACTGCGGTAGGCCTCTGCACCACCGTGTTGTTCGTCAACACCATATTCGGTTGGACCCGGCTGGATGGAGAAGTGTTTGAGCTGCTCTTGTTGCACTTGTGGACGATAACGGTTAACACGACGATGCCTGCCAGCACCCCCACGACGATCCCAATAATCTCACCGACACTGAGCTCTGAGAACAACAACATCGGTACTGTTACCGAACTGTTCTCCAACTCATATGAAATTTTCGACTGAATCTTTCAGTACTTTTCAACTATCTGACCCAACGGTGGGACAAAATTTTCCTAACAATACAAAGTGACTTTTAATGATGACAATGAATGTTGTAATAGCAGTTTTTAGTAAATTTTCAGTACGGAAATATCGTCTTACCCCCGCTGCTACAGACGATACCGACGTCCTCGCTGTGCCCACAGTTGTGAACTCCCCACCCTGCGTACGGGCAGTCGAACAGGCTGGTCTCGTCCCCAGAACACTGAAGGTCGTCCATGTAGATGTCCCCCGAGCCTGTGACATAGTAACATGTCAGTATCACGTTGTAAACATGGACGTGAACCTCTGTTTTGAAGACTTCTTCTCGAAACATGCATGCCATATCATTTTGCAACAAACTTGAGAGGGAGGGGGTCAAAACTAGTCGTACGTACCTCGTCCAAAGTGCGCGGAACTACGGACTTCTGTTGCTTCAGAATATCCCAGCATCCTACAGGCAACAGTGGCGTCGTCCATGTCAAACTGGTCGTCACAAACCGTCCCCCAGCTGTAACTGTCTTCTGGTCGAACCTCCAGACGGCCTTCGTTTGCAGCTGAACCGTCCACCAAACGTAGTCTGGCGGCTGTTTTTAACATAAGAAAGCAAAATTGAGCTTTGAGGATAGAGAAACAGTTTACGTCGTGTTTTTAGAAAAGGATGTAATCTGTGTAACACAAGTGTGCTCACATTGATTTTTTAAAATCCACGTACCGCAGTTTTCGTCCCCTCCGTCGGGACAGTTGTTGACTGCATCGCACTGCAGCGCTGAGGAGATGCAGTAACCGTTGCTGCAGTGGAAATGATCCGCGCTGCAGGTTGATGGGGCTAAACCTGTGAAACGATAGAAAGGGCCTCTGTGAGTAAAACTCTCCCAAAACAAAATCGAGTTCCCCTAGATATCCTCTCTAAGCTCACTTAACAGATTTCCTGCTGTGTGCATTTACTGCTGATATGGTAAACTGAATATAAAACGGCAAGAAGGCCGATCTGAGTATTTCATGAATAAACAACCAACAACGTGGATAATTAGTTTGACGTTTCATTCTTGATGTCAAAGACCTGAATCAGAACTTACTTGAAGTGTAACAAACGACACCGACGTCTTCACCATGGCCACAGTTATTATTTCCCCACCCTGCATACGAGCAGTCAAATAAGCTGTTCTCTGTCCCAGTGCACGCAACCTCATCCATGTAGATGCTGCCTGAACCTACATATATAACGGTACCAACAAGTTGATACTTTTCTAACAATAAATGTTAGGCATGCTACGAATGGATCAAGTAAATTGTCCTTCGAAGGAAAAGGAGAGCGCTGTCCAAAATTTCGACTTCACAAAACATGTCAACTTTTCCATCACTGCAAGGTCATCTGGACAGTAAGTGTTAACAGTAAAACGCGCCACTCCCCTAGCTTGCCCCCCCCAAGTGGTTTTCAGAAACATTCAATAACTCACGGTGATAACGTTAATCCTTAATACACATTAGAAGACGCAGGTTTCATGCAATAGCACAGTGAACACCAGGAAGACATCCATACCTGGACCGAAACCCGCGGAAGGACGAAAGTCTGTGGCGCCGACGTAGCCCAGTGTCCTGCAGACCACGGCTGCATCGTTTATGTCAAAACCGTCGTCACAGACGGTGCCCCAGTCGCTGCTCCCGGACAGCCTGACCTCCACACGACCTTCGTTAGGACTCGTTCCGTCCACGAGTCGGATTCTGCTGGAATCTGCAGCTGCACAAAAGGAGAATATTGCTTCTATCTCTTGACGGATAAAAATTCTGACAACTTTGGCACCAGAAATTGAGCGCTCTGAGGAGGAAATTACGATGGACGTTTCATTGTGACTACTACAATGTTGCTACAGTGGAAATAATCTGCGCTGCAGGTTGATGTGGGTAAGACTGTGAAACGACAGAAAGGGCCTCTGTGAGTAAAACTCTCCCAAAACAAAATCAGTATCCCCTAGATATCCTCACTAAGCTTACTTAACAGATTTGCTGCTGTTTTCATTAACTGCTGATATCAGATGGTAAACTGAGTGAAAATAACAAGCTGGCCGATCCGATCTGAGTATTTCATGAGTAAAAAAAGGCTCAAACCAACAAAATGGGTAACTAGATTGAAGTCTCATTCTTGATGTCAAAGACCTGAATCAGAACTTGCACTTACTTGAAGTGTAACAAACGACACCGACGTCTTCATGATGACCACAGTTATTATTTCCCCAGCCTGCGTACAGGCAGTCAAACAAGCTGTTCTCTGTCCCAGCGCACGCAACCTCATCCATGTAGATGCTGCCCGAACCTACATATACAACGGTAGTACCAAAAAATAAATACTTTTCTAACAGTATATGTTAGCCATACAACGAATGTATTTAAGTCAATTTTGCTTAGGAGGAAAAGAAGAACTCCAAAATTTGACTTCACAAAACATCACTGAAAGATCATCTGGATAGCAAGTGTTTACAGTAAAACGTGGTTTGCGCTCAGAATCCACATGGAGTAAGACAAAATTGTATGTGAGATGGTTTTCAGCAACACTCAATACTTCACGGTGATTACTTCAGTCTTTGATACACATCAGAAGACGCAGCTGAGTGAACAATATACACGGAAGACATCCATACCTTGACCGAAACCAGCGGAAAGACGAACGTCTGAGGCGCCGGGGTACCCAAGTGTCCTGCAGGCCACGGCTGCATCGTTTATGTCAAAATTGTCGTCACAGACGGTGCCCCAGTCGCTGCTCCCTGACAGCCTGACCTCTACACGACCTTCGTTAGGACTTGTTCCGTCCACGAGTCGGATTCTGCTGGAGTCTCCTGAAGCTGCACAAAAGGAAAATATTGCTTCTATCTCTTGTCGGACAAAAAATTCTGACAACTTTGACACAAAAAAGTGAGAGCACTGAAGGGAAAAATTACTATGAACTTGGCAACGACAATGTCATCTTTTTGCTTTTGTGTGTTGTGGTAAACGATGAGTGAATTGCAAACGGATGAACAGAAAACATGAGTGTTATTGAGAATATTTGAGAGTGCAACCGTACCTGTGGAAGTTCTCAGGTACTGTGTGTACAACACCCTAAACGTCCCACCCACAGACCCATCAGACGTCAGCCGTAAGGTTATGTAGTTGCCGGTGGAGATGAACTCGCTCGGAATGTTGTTGTTGCAGACGTCTTCACTTGCAGCGCCAAAGGGCGAAGTGTAGTACTCTCCATTGTAGATGTACAGGTGGTCAACACAACTTTCTATGTCGACTTCTGGAAACTGCATTGTAAGATAAAAAAACTAAATGAAACAACAAACATAAGTATCTAAGTGTTTCAAATCAACATGTTCTTCATGTAGCGGAATATTTCATGGAACGACTTGTGGGCAGCAGAAACGATGGTCGACGTCTGTAAATTTAAATTTACCCTCACGGGTTACTTTGCGACTCAAAATCAAACTATTGAATATCTACAGAGTACGTGATCGAGTGCCACCATGACATTACCTGCAGAGAGATGACGGTACCAGGGCTGGAAGCGTAGAAGACCACCGAACAGTCTTCGTTGTCGCCATAGTGCCCAGAATAGCTCCACGAGATGTAACCGGACTCAGACAGGGAGATGGGCAACCCACAATTGCCTGACATGTACACTGTGGAACAAAATGACATGTACGGTTTATTGAGTAAGAGCATGGTTGACAATTACCGCTATATTATTTAAGACAGCCCTCCGAGAAGTGCCCTCTCAGTTTCTACTTCATACACTTGAATTTACATAGTACATCGATAACACAACAGAGAAAAAGTACACTATTTTGTCGTTTCTGGTCTTCGTAACTGCTTAATTTCTCATCTACATAGAAAATAGATTAATCAACTTAAGATTGACTCAACCTCGGATATATGGATAGACTTACTTATCACAACACGCTACAGTAATAGACAAAGAACGTTGTAATCTACACAATATGTTCAAAATCACGACTAGATGCAACCATTGGTCGGTGTTACCCGGGAACAAAGATGGCGGCTACTCACCTGTCTGATAGTTGTAGTATCCGATCACACCAGTTCCACACAGGAGTGACAACACCAGCACTAGAGTCCACATTTCGACAAACGCGCGTGAAACACTGTTCTTCACATCATAGGAGTGACAAAATAAAAACTGCTTTAAAACCCTAACTCACTTCTTGTACGACCAACGGATGAGTAGTAGTAACGGGTGAGTAGTAGGAATGTCTTATTAACGGCGGGGTGGGTGTTTGGGGACACGGATAGATTTATGCAGAGCGGGTCTGATGTTAGATCTTTGTTCCATGTAGCGAAAAAAATAACTGATCTTTTTATACGCTCTTAAGATATACAAATTTCAGGACGAATATGTGTGAAATAAAATTTCCGCAACACCCCTTGGGTGAAATGGTTGCTCCCCCCTAGCACCATGACGACCGTAAGGGACATGTCACAACTGCGCACCTGTTGACAACTGCCCCATGTAGATTAACGTAAGGCGTGTCGTCTTATTTGCAGTGTCAACAGTCTTTTCGACAGATAGATACCAAGCAAAACACAGCCATGATATCGAGAGTATGCTATATGCTTATGTGTTGCATAGCTTTTTTAGCAAGCAAGTAGGTGGGTTTCACCTAGTCACATCTTTTGTGCCTTGTTGAAATCGATCGTCTGCGAGGTAATATATACCTGACTATCCCTATTAAGCAAACAAAAATGTTTACATAAGTGACGTCATGGAAAGAAGTCACACTCACGTGACTCATAGTTCTATAGACGTAACTGCCGTGATTTTTTTACTCGTCTCCAAGCAGACTTTGGGAGGAAAAATCGGAACGCTGACCAAACCTCCAGGATTGCGTGTGAGAAAAATGGGACAGTTAGAAAACGTAATCATCCTACTTTCAACATCTGCTTGGAGACTAGTGATATGTCTTTATTACGCGCGAGATTTTTGTCACGTTCAATTGATACAAATGCAAAGTCTCTCCTTTAAAAATCGAGCTTGTCAATGCAAATTGAATGGGTGGTTTCTAATAAAACAGTTAAGTTTGTAGATTTCAGTCAATACAAACTAGCATCTATCTCCCAAACACCTTTATTTCAGTGATGTCAGGCGCACAGTATTTTGACACTCTCAAACCGAATATATATTCATATATATATATATACACACACATTTAGATTTGTGTACAAAACTAGTGTTTTTATAGGTGACATTTTAACTATACAGCTTGCAATATTACTGGGTAGGCATAGCCTGGATGCCATCATCCATTAATAGTTTACTCAGGCTAAGGTAGGCACACTAGTACTCCTTTGAAGAATTATTTCGTACGTACAAATTATTCCAGTGAAATACGTCAAGTACTTGGTTAGATTAAACACAGTTTTAGATAGTTATTATTCGATCAGACTATGTTAGAATTATGATCACACGCTCTGCCACTCATAATCATTGTGTCAGATGAGGAAACCATTTTAAAAACCCCAATACAACTATTTAATAACTAACTAGAGTTCCACGATCTCATACCTTCGCCAAATGAGGTTACCCTTTATGACTGACAAATGATAGATTTCACCCCTAATTATGTAAATAAGATCCTCATTTGCATGAATTACATCAGTTGATCATATTCTCCTCCCAATGACAGTGTTATCTTAACAAAGAAGGTAATTCTAGCATTTCCTCATAAATTATGCAAATGAGGTACTGATTTTGATAAGTTATGTTGAATGATGTTCACCTCCAGTCAACTTCGAAATGCGCAAGTATGAAATTGCCAACATCAACCACTATGGAATTATAGTATTTTCTAATTAATTATGCAAATTAGGTCTTCATTTACATAATTAATATATGGCGATGTTCCTCTCATTCTTAATTACACATGTTACAGGGTATAATAGTCCTATCATGGAAGGTAGCTGAATTATAGAATTCCTTCATTAATTATGCAAAGTAGATCATAATTTGCATAATTGCCCTCTAATTATGTCAAGCATCACTTAAGCTACCTACACACCAAATATCAAGACGATCCGTCCACCGGTTATTGAGTTATCCTACTTTAAACATTTTCATACAAATGGCCCTGCAGTTCCAGAGCAAGCCGCTAGGGGGCCCAAACTTACGTCACTTCTTCCCGAGCACAAGAGCTACCTACCATCCATAAATCATCACCCTAGCATGTCCAGATCACGAGATATCAAAACCGGAAGTTCCGCTGCAGTACCATAGCAAGCCGCCAGGGGGCCCAAAATCTAATCACTTCGAGGTCTCATCAAGACCTACCCACCTACTAAATATCAAGATAATCCATCTATGCCTTCTCAAGTTATGCTGTTGACACACAGACAGACACACAGACAGACACACAGACACACAGACACACGGCCACGAAAACATAACCTTCTTGGCGAAGGTAATAAATTGTGCATTTTATGCACACAACGGTACGTTGATACGTATGGAAATGGTATAATCTTACACTGCTGACAGAGATCTACCTTACTAGCTAGTTTTACTAGCTTATAGCCTCAACTGTAGCTTGAAATCATTAATGTTAGTAATTTACAATCCTCGAATATATCCTGCTTAGTTTGATTCTTATGATCTTAGATATTCAACATAACGTGCTAGAAAAATAGGCTCACAAAAATGTGGATGGTTAAGGGTAGCAAAATAGGCCGCGGTTAAGATTTGTTTAATAAGAATGCAAGATGAGGGCACATTGAAAGAAAAATGCAAGACTAGAGCGCTGGTTGTTGTCCTGTAGCTGGAGGTGGAACGCCAGAGTATGGTAACGACTGTTGCGGTGGTGGTATGTATGTAGGGGGATAGGCAGGGTCAGTGGGTGGGTAGAGCTGGGAAGAAAGCGGCTGCAACTGTGGCCTGGTTCCTCCCGGAGGCTGTGTTGGCATGCTTAAAGCATCCGTGTATGCGGGGGGAGGGGGGTACTGTGGGGGTTGGGGGTAAGGTTGGTACACGGTGAAAACCTGCTGAGGATTGTACTGAGGATTGTAAGCGGGGTTCTGCGTCACCACAGTGGGCTGGTGCACGATGGTGGTGTTTGCTGTCATGGCGATGTTTCGATGACCGTGCGTTGCAGGGATAACCCGGTTGGTGGCGCTGCTGCTCGAACTGCTTTTGCAAGCACAGGCTATTAAAGTGGCCAGGAGAATGATGCTCCCGAGTACGCCGAGGACTATGCCAGCGATGGCGCCACCACTTAGTGATGTACCTAGAAAGATAAACCGCATTACATGTAATATTAGCCATTTCGGACACATCCAGATATCCGCGAACACTCATTCCTATCGACACTATGCGGAATAACAAGTATTATCAAAGCTTCGCTCAGGTAGAGAGAAGTGAATTAGAACCATAGATTTAGTGTCTGTGTCAAAAATATGAGGGGGCGACAAATTGATGGTTGTTAAGATGCGTCTTCAGCAGAGAATGGTGGTTTATCCAAGACATATCACGGGATCTCTCCAAGATTTTGAAAAAAAAATCGTGTTTGTTACCTGACGTGTTGCATTCAATTCCTACGTCTTCGCTATGGCCGCAGTTCTCAATCCCCCACCCTGGGTACGAGCAGTCGAACAAACTGATCTCGCTCCCAGTGCACGCAACGTCATCCATGTAGATGTAGCTAGATCCTGGAGCCAAAAAAAGAGATGTTTTGGTCCATAAGACGAGTAACCAGGCTAGTAATCAATACATCTTTAGGCAGAACACTATGTAGGTGTCTCTTGTCAATAACTGAAAACGGACACAACATTGGAATTGAAGCTAAAGAATTTGGAAACTTTGTAATGATGACAGAGAAATATATGCGACAGAGATGTTTTTCTTTGCATTTTCATTGCATCTCCTCGGCTTGTAGAAAACCCACTTTCTAACGAAAACATTTTCTTGTATTAAAAACAAACAAGAAAAGAACACTGCCATACCTCGACCATAATAGGCGCTGCCGCGGACTCGGTTGGCCCCGGAGTATCCCAGCATTCTACAGACGACGTCAGCGTCTGCCATGCCGAAGTCGTCGTCACAAACGGTCCCCCAGTCGTAGTTGTACTCCGGCCGGACCTCCAGGCGGCCCTCACTCGCAGCTGTCCCGCCCACCAGTCGGACCCTGTCCGAGTCACCCGTCCCACCTGGGCTTGTTGTTACACCTACACCGGTTTAGTAATGGGTTTCATTTTAGTCAATTTTCTATCTCTGAAAGCGGTTTATTTTAACTTTCATAGCTATCATTCTTTTTCTAGTAGTTAGATGGACGATGGAATGAAATATTTACTTACTAAAGAATTGTTACCGTTATCAAAATGCACTATGCAATCAAAGAATATGTGACATCAATATGCATATAGCCTTTCAGTCACACAAGCATGAGACTTTCAAGTCCAGTTTACCTGAACTAGTGCACACGACACCGACATCTTCACTGTGTCCGCAGTTCTCAACCCCCCACCCTGAGTACGAGCAGGAAAACAAACTGAGCTCGCTCCCAGTGCACGCAAGGTCATCCATGTAGATTGGACCGGAGCCTATACGTATATAAAACGATATGACAATATTACCTACGTATGAATACTGTAGACAATATGATATTGTTTGACCGTGCAGTATCTATGCCAATCACCATACTTGAGACGAATTAAATTATCCAATAAAACAGACGGTTAAGGTTAGCCATTCAGGTAAATGAGATACAAAATCTATCCAGTCACTTGAGTAACAATTTCTTGCGTAAAACAGACGGTGAAATCAAAACCAGCAACAGTAGCGACTGTTAACTTTAGTGTCGAAGAATATTATAAAAACATCCATACCTGAA
Organism: Branchiostoma floridae x Branchiostoma japonicum; assembly: GCA_013266295.2. Lineage (NCBI taxonomy): Eukaryota > Metazoa > Chordata > Leptocardii > Amphioxiformes > Branchiostomatidae > Branchiostoma > Branchiostoma floridae x Branchiostoma japonicum. Next base: position 10,584,161 of record CM023832.1, read on the forward strand.
ACAAAAGTAACACCTTTCTTACCTTGACCGAAACTTGCGGAGCCGCGGTACTCCAAGGCACCAGAATATCCCAGGGACCTACAGACTACAGTGGCGTCTAAGATGTCAAAACTGTCGTCACAGACAGTCCCCCAGGTGTAGCTGCCCACTGGCCGGACCTCCACGCGGCCTTCATAGATGGTGGAGCCTCCAACCAGCCGAATCCGACTGGTATCCACTGCAAGGAAGGATAGAACAATCGATTTGTACGAAGGCCCACAACGACATTGCGCGACACCTCTTCCAAATCCCGGAAAGAGAGCGCTGCGCCGAGGCCCTAGCCCTGCAACCCTCCCTTCGCAGCGATCTCTCTCCGGGCTTTGGAAGAGGTGTCGCAGAGTGTCGTTGTGGGTCTTCGTAGATTTGGGACTTCTGGGCTGGGGCCTTTTGTCTAGCCTAATGTCTTTGTACGTGACACCTACACCACAGTGTTATACATTCACTAGAAGCGTCCATGTTGCAAAACGTAAGACTGGTGCTGATGATCGATTCACAGTCAATATACCTTTAATAATGCAAACCTGGTGTATATTAAACAAATGCTACAGTTAGTACGTCATGCGAAACCTTTAGATGACTACTTGAACAAGAGAAGTGTCTGTGGTGATAACTCTTTGTCAAAGCAAAATTATTGAATTGTTCCGTCCCCTCACTTCGCATTGCACATGAGCTATTGCTTTGAATTGCACGAGATCCTATAAAAATCTAATATGGCGCCAAAGAAATGTCAAAATTGTCTTTGTGACCGGTATCAACTGCATGTTTATAACATGCCCACACAAATATGAAGACTAGATACTATTGAGAGTATTGCCAACCTGATGAGGAGCAGACGACACCGACGTCTTCACCATGGCTACAGTCATGCACTCCCCACCCTCGGTACGAGCACTCGAACAAATTACTCTCGGTCCCAGAGCATCCAAGGTCATCCATGTAGATTTGCCCGGAGCCTGAAATAAGACACCCAGAACCCATGTATAACGTTACAGTAAATACACTGTACATGTAAATCCTACCACTTAGTAATGTATGGCTCCAAGCCAAGTCATGGCACTGAAACTCGACTCGACAAGATCAAGAAAGAAATAAACTTCACATGAGAGATCGCTAAAAACCAGGTTCCAAGAACACAAAAGACCTAGTTCTGCCTCCTCTGAGGTGTCACAGCACATTCACCTGGAGTCTCCGGGCCACACTGTCTCTCTGAAAAGTGTCAACATCCTAGATTCCGAGAAGGATTATTTCGCTAGAGGCGTCAAAGAGGCGATCTACATTAGAGCACATCAACCTGCCCTCAACCGGGACGGGGGGGCGATACCGACTTCCAACAACCTTTGACCCGGTGCTTACGTCACAAGTCTACAAAAGCGTGCGTTCACAGCACTCGGGTCATTAGAGCTGAAGAAGACTGTGTGATACGGTCGAAAATTCCTGGTGAGTCTTTATTTTGAGTTGGATAACAGTTTAGTCCTAACATAAGTCTATACCAACTCAGATGAACTTTCATGCTAAATAAACTTCACATGTTTGCCGTAAACGTACAAGAAGTTCGATGTATCTTAATCAATTTCCAACTGGAACTACTTAAATCGACCTGTGAAGTTCATGCTTATAGATATCAGGAAGGGTCTTTTGATGAAGCTGAAAGTTAATAAACGGTCTAGAGGGTCATTAGAATTATCCTTTTCACAAAAACACAAAAGGTATTCTATACCTTCACCAAAAGCTGCCGAATCACGATATTCTAGGGCGGTAAGGTATCCGAGCGTCCTGCAGGCGACCTGGGCGTCTTCTGTGCCGAAGGAGTCGTCACAGACCGTCCCCCAGTTGTAGCTATCGGCTGGCCGGACCTCCAAACGGCCTTCGTAGCTGGTGGAGCCGCCTACAAGTCGGATTCTACTGGACGCCACTGTGGTGAGAACAGCTTTAGTGAGAACAGAGAAAAATTTTCCTCGTCAGAAAAGTACTCGACCTACTGCAAACTCACCACGTTACAACTTCAATAGTAACTTTTTTTTTTCAGTTTGGAAATATCGTCTTACCCGGGCTGCCACAGACGATACCGACGTCCTCGCTGTGACCACAGTTGTGAACTCCCCACCCTGCGTACGGGCAGTCGAACAGGCTGGTCTCGTCCCCAGAACACTGAAGGTCGTCCATGTAGATGTCCCCCGAGCCTGTGATGTAGTAACATGTCAGTATCACGTTGTAAATATGGACGCGAACTTCTGTTTTGTACACGAATCATTCTGGAAATATGCATGTCATGTTATATTTCATCCTTTAAAGAGCAATCAAGTTAAATTTGAGAGGGAGGGGGTCAAAACTAGTCGTACCTTGTCCAAAGTACGCGGAACTACGGACTTCCGTTGCTTCAGAATATCCCAGCATCCCACAGGCAACAGTGGCGTCGTTCATACCAAACCCGTCGTCACAAACGGTTCCCCAGTCGTAGCTATCGGCTGGCCGGACTTCCAAACGGCCTTCGTAGCTGGTGGAGCCGCCTACAAGTCGGATTCTACTGGACGCCACTGGGGTAGCTTTAGTGAGAACAGCTCTCGTCAGAACTAGAAAAGTACGTACTCTACCTACTGCAAACTTAGCACGTTACAGTTTCATTTACCATCAAGTATAAGTCTCACCAAATGTCATCACTGCTTTAAACATTTTGATATCTAGAAGTTGTATCAGTGCATTGTTGTTGTTGTTAGATTTCCATGATATCTATTCTGGTTTTGTGCCATGCATTGTGAGTCTAAGCAAGGACATTATATCCTTGGTCTAAGCGACTTCTTTCAAGACGTTTAAAAAAGGAGGCAACCTACGCGAAATGGAGCCAAGGACCGTGTACAGCACTTGGAAAGACCCGGTGACAGAGCCGTCTGTTTTTAACCTCAAGGTGACATAGTTTCTTGTCGAAGAGAACACGCTTGGTACGTGGTTGGTGCAGACGTAGAAAGCTGAGTCGAATCCAGGCCAGTAGTAGTATTCTCCGTCGTACACGTACAAATAGTCGATGCAGCTACCTTCAATGTTGACGTTTGGGAACTAAAGCATGGATGCGAAAATAGTTTCTCGTCAATGCTTAATGCTGCATGTATACACAACATTATGTCAATCCAGAATGTATCAGTGCTGAAGGAAAAACAGGACATTACTACACTCGACCCCCATGAAAAGCGGCCAAACGGCCGAATGGGGCAACCTATTGTGTACATTGCACTATATCGAGTATAAATAAAGGCACAAAACAAAACAAAAAACACTACAGAATGTATCAGTGCTGAAGGAAAAACAGGAACTAAATTACTACACTACATAATGTATCAGTGCTGAAGGAAAAACAGGAACTACATTACTACACTACAGAATGTATCAGTGCTGAAGGAAAAACAGGAACTACATTACTACACTACAGAATGTATCAGTGCTGAAGGAAAAACAGGAACTACATTACTACACTACATAATGTATCAGTGCTGAAGGAAAAACAGGAACTACATTACTACACTACATAATGTATCAGTGCGGAAGGAAAAACAGGAACTACATTACTACACAAACAGGAACAATTCTGGAATCACAGCCATAACTGCCATCTGATTTGCTGATCCGCAATTAGTTGATCCCCAGTTAATACACGAAATAGAATGATCGTGTTCAGGGTATTGACGCTGGTGGACAGTATTACGAGCCATTGCAGACATTTTCTGTATATTGGTGACGCATGGAAGGTATATACAGGTGCAGAACTATTCTAAGCATATTTTTTCGCCAAAGGCTCTACCTGTAGAGAGATGACCGAGCCCGAGGGCGCCAACAAGACGACGTAACAGTCGACATTGTTGCTGTAGCTTCCTGTGCTCCACGAGATGTAGCCGATGTTTGACACGTCGATGGACGACCCACAGTTATTATACATGTAAGCTGTAAAGATACCAAGTTAGTTGAACAACAAATAAAGTGAACAGAGTACTAGAACGGAGTACAGTGTCTTGTGCCGTCTAGCCATACAAGTTGACGGTCAATGTACGGCTAAAAATGTTTTTTCTGGACTACAATGTACTTGAGGATTAACACACGAAGGAGATGTGATACACTAATTGTTGAATTATTTATCTTCAAACATTGGAGAAATTCCAACAACAGTTTTGAGTTGAATATGCAGCTAACTACGTGAAAGTCAACTTATGTAAAAAGCAAACATGACCTGAATTAGAAAATACAGCGGCTCGGATTTTTATGGATAGTGTCTCTTACTTCACACTTTTTTTGCAGTTTGTGGTGTGAAAATGTCAACAGTTATAAGCATTTGTACCGACGACAACAAAGTACAAGAGGGCGCCACAAATGTTATTATTATCTGCGCAACGATGCGGAGCAAAATCTACGACAACAAGGCGTTTCGCGATACTACATTTTGCATCTTAAACTTCTACCTGTACACCTTCTGTGTTATACAATTCCTCCCTCTGGTAGCTTGGATGCTTCTGCTTGTTCTTCTGGCCAATTAGCAAGCTTGGACACAACTGATAGCCTTTAAGGAGAGAGAACGCGACACGAGATCAATGACGTACATGTATACTTGTACAGACAAATATGGCGGCTACGTACCTGTTGGGTAGCCTTGTCCCAGTACACCTGCCCAACTCAGGACTGCCAGGCACAGACACACAGTCCAGACGTGCGCCATGGCGCCGGGTAGAGCACTCTTTACCTCACATTGCTCTATGAAACCATTCCATGTATGACATTTCGTACCAGGTACAAGATGTAACGCGGAAATAAGAATGTCTGAGGTTAGAAAAGCCGACAGTACGAACAAACGGATAGTTCCCAAGGGGCAAAACGTTAATTATCAAGGCCGTGGGTTGCGCTTTTTTTACATTAACTGAAAACAGTTTTGAAAATCTCTTACCTCCAAGTATTACTTCCAAGCGCTCATAGTGTCATATTCAATTGTGTATTACTTATGAATGTAATTCTAAGTGTCAGAGTTGTCTACGTTAATCAGACGATGTCACATCCACTCAGCATGTGAAACGGTTGGTCCCGTGTGGTTAGCACCAGGACAACCGTGAAGGAAACAAACGGCCTATCCCTAATAAGTAAACCTAATAACCCCTCCACTGTAATCTTATATTATGACGTTAGTATAGAAATAAAAATAAAAGACATGACAAACATTTGATATACGTTGCATTGTTTGGCAATGCCATGTATGCTTCAAGTATTATAGCAATCATTCTTATGTTTTGATTATATTTCAAATACAAAGGCCTTCAGGTTCAGAAATCGACCAGGTAATATAACCATATAATCAAGCCTGTTTACAAGAAAAAAAGTCAAAGTCTTTTTGTACATGTTGCAAATTGGAGACAAAGACACTGGTCCCACACAATCTCTAAACATTCCCTATCGTCTTACCAGCATTAATTAATTTTACCACAGCTTCAGCAAACAGTGAAACGCTTTTATATGCTTTCTTTCATGAAGGAATCGGATTGTAAATTCACTTTGCTTGCTTTACCTGGTTGCTATGGATACAGCAGACAGGGATCGGGTCAACAGTCTGCAGGACATGACGAGGGATATGTCGTCATGACTGTAATCTCTTAAGGCATTGTTTGTGTTAACCAGCTCCCGTCACGGTTCATCAAATATTGATGTCCCCGGGAAAGCGGATTATTTGCTTTCTGTAGAGGCGTGACCTCCATCTGTAAATAGATCTCGAGTCTACCTTAACTTTTATTTTTTGGTGACGCCTCATGAGCGGAGCTGTTGGTGATGCGCTTAGATTGCGCTGTGAAATAGAGACTAGATATTCGGCGGATGAAGTCGACAGGTAATTGATTTTAATGTGTGCATCAGAAGAGAATGTAAAGTCTTCACTGCTGAGAGTCTGTTTTGAGGGACAGCTGGAAGCGTATATAAATAGCAACCTTGAAGTTGTGCTGGTACTGTTAAGAGCAATAATAGTTCCATATGTGTTCTGAAGATAATATTGAGGAAAAGTATGTTCTTAAAATTGAAGCGATATTGCGAGGAACACGGTATAGCTGCCCGGTGCACTCCTTACTGGGTGTACTGCTGGGTGGGCGAAACAAACTGGGAAGGTGCCTGAGTTTACTGGCCATACTGGGTCGGTTGCTGGGTGTACTGCCCATACTGGGTCGGTTGCTGGGTGTACTACTGTCCATACTGGGTCGGTTTGTGGGTGTACTGTCCATACTGGGTCGGTTGCTGGGTGTACTACTGTCCATACTGGGTCGGTTGCTGGGTGTACTGACCATACTGGGGCGGTGGTTGGGTGTATTCACCATACTGGGTCGGTTGTTGGGTATATTCACCATACTGGGTTGGTTGCTGTGTTTACTGGCCATACTGGGTCGGTTGCTGGGTGTATTGAACATAATGGGTTGGTTGCTGGGTGTACTGTCCATACTGGGTCGGTTGCTGGGTGTACTGTCCATACTGGGTCGGTTGCTGGGTTTACTGGCCATACTGGGTCGGTTGCTGGGTTGTCGGTTGCTGGGTGTACTGACCATACTGGGTCGGTTGCTGGGTGTATTCACCATACTGGGGCGGTGGTTGGGTGTACTGGCCAGATTCAGTCGGTTGCTGCATATACTGGCCATACTGGGGCGGTGGTTGGGTGTACAGGCCATACTGCGGCGGTTGCTGGGTGTATTGGCCATACTGGGTCGGTGTGGTGTACAGGCCATACTGGGTCGGTTGCTGGGTGTATTGGCCATACTGGGTCGGTTCCGGGGCGTATTGGCCATGTGCAGGCGGTTGCTGGGTGTACTGACCATACTGGGTAGGGTATGGAACGCTCTGGTTCATCTCCATCCCTTGCTGGGCTTGGTTCTCCCGGTTAGCCCGGTTAGCTCTGTGGTGCTTCAACGCACAGACAACAGTACAGCCAATACTCAAAGCGACTCCAAAAGCGGATAAAGTACTGATCAGTATGCCAATTTTGGGTCCATCTTCTTCCTGCTCTGAAAGGGTAAAGAAAAAAAAGCGTTACCAGGGCATGTTAGCTACTATACCGAACCTCAAGTTGTATAACTTTATATATATATATATTCTGCAAATTGGACAGAAATGCTCTCTTCACTGCCGTGCCATATAGGTAATGAAAACTGTATCGAAAACGATATCTGGCTTTGACGTAACGTCGTTGGTATTTAAAGTTGTCTATCTTACCCATGCCTACACACATGAGGCCGACGTCACTGCTGTGACTGCAGCTGTGATTTCCCGCGCCCTCGTGTGGGCACGAGAACAGGCTGTCCTCGTGCCCAGAGCAGTCTAAGTTCGCCATTTTGATCTCCCCTGTACCTGTTATACATGGAGAGATAATAGGATATCTGTTTAAGTAGTTTCACGGTACAATTTCGGCAAAGCCATGGTAAATAGATAAAAAAATTAATCAAAAAGCTTTCTAATGATTATGAAGCCAGCTTTGAAAAACATATAACACTACACTTACCAGACATAGGTTTAATAGTTAAATGATCTATGGAACAAAGAATGGCATTTCCCATGTAAAGGAAGACTTAGTTACCTTGTCCAAAGTACGTGACATCTCTGGTGAAGTTGATAGGTGGCCCGAGCTCGAGCATTCGGCAGGCGACAGCGGTGTCGTTCATGTCGAAGGCCTGGCTACAGACGGTGCCCCAGTCCACGGTGTTCACCACACGCACCTCCAAACGTCCTTCAGAGGACTTCAACCCTCCAACCAACCGGGCTTCGTTCGAGAGGGCTGTGTAGGTTGTAACAAACACGAGGAACTACACTTTCTAATTGATAGATATTTAAAAATATGCTATTAAAGTTGGAATTAGTCCTATATTGTGTATTTCTGGGGGAAAAACCCAATGTATATGTACTAAACATGCACAATGAAAATATTTCCGTCATACTAGTATGCGATGAAGTACACAAGGTTTTCTATTATTTCTGTGGGACTATCCAAGAGGTATTTCTAGTACTGAGTTTAGAACCACAGACCAATTGTTCGGTCATTCAATGGTATAGGAACAATGCCATGTCGCTACTGGTACATGTACTACACTCAGTGTGATTAGAGCATAATGGTATGTGGAGACTGTTTGAAGTTACATGTTGTAGGTACTCTCCAAGCTGAGGTTAAATGGTGGGGATAGCGACAGAAAAAAAACGGGACATATAAAAAGGTAACGATCTTTCCCCACCAACCTCTGCTTGGAGAGTATGTTGTAGGTACAATTTTTCTTTGCAAAACTACATTTTGGAAGACCACAATGCATAGACACGGTACCAAACGTACCCAGAACTGCGTGAACAGAAATCCTCCAGATGCCGCCACAGTTCTCAGAGGGCTTCCCTGGACAGGCCATGTTACACGCGTCATCAGACACGGCAGGTGCCAGGCTGGCGAAGTTTCCGGCCGTCCCGCAGAAGCACTGCCACGAGAACTCAGTCCCTGGATAGTAAGAATGACTGTTAAACTTATCCACGAAGGCCCACAATGACACTGCGCAACACCTCTTCCAAAGCCGGGAGAGAGAGAGAGAGAGAGAGAGAGAGAAGAGAGAGAGAGAGAGAGAGAGAGAGAGAGAGAGAGAGAGAGAGAGAGAGAGAGAGAGAGAGAGAGAGAGAGAGAGAGAGAGAGAGAGAGAGAGAGAGAGAGCGCTGCGAAGGGCTGTACCTGCGCGACACCCCTCGCAGCTCTCTCTCTCTCTCTCTCAAGGCTTTGGAAGAGGTGTCGAGCAGTGTCATTATGGGCCTTCGTACGTATCAACAGATAAATCAAGGATGAAGCAAGGTGGGGTAGACAAAGTATCAAACCATATTTTACATATTAAAAAAAAAATGTTCACGCCATCTTCTAGCATAGTCCCCCACCAGCTTAGTTAAGTGTCCAGAAGTGGTCTTTTGGCCTTGAATTTAGCAAAACTCGTTATAAACATATGTAACTCGCAAGTAGACGGAACAGGGTAATTTACCTGCGTATTCGAATCCTTCCTCCCTGCAATGGTCCACACACTTGGAGGTCGATTGAACAATGTTCCAAGTTTCCGCGTAAGGTAACACTCGAGCATCGCTGTCAGCGTAACATCCCATATACGTGTACCCTACTGCAGCTACAATAACAACTTTTGAGTTGAAAAAGTTCACGTACAACACAAAAATGGCAGAACATCATAGCTAGAACAGAAAGTAACTGCAAAACTCATATGATAATGGAGAAAATTGTCCGATTTACTTACCTAGCACACTGTTTCCACTTAGGAACATAACCAAGACGAGAATGGTAGTTTTGAAGCTCGCCATGGCATATTGTGCCATATATGACAGCTCACTCACATGATATGGTTACTACTACGCACACTTGAAGGTAAAAAGTGCTGTTTGGAACGTGAAAACTTCAACTATATATCTCTGTTACATCTGCTCAAATACGACAAACTAACGTGCTTCAAAACACCCCAAAGTCAAGGAAGGGGTAACGTTAGACTATATGATGTAACCAGGATATTGTTGTTGAAACGTTGATGGGATTTCTGTTTGTTTATTTTACTTGTTCGTAGCAACAATCGGTTCTAGAACACGCCGATCTCGTTCCCAGCTCACTTCCAAAACTTGTACACAGGGTAGTTTGCTACATCTAGTCAGAGGCAAAGAAAGTTCACGTTAATTACAACATGGCAAATGTCTTTTATTAGATAGCAATGCAAACGATTTACATGCAAATACTTCAAAACTGATGTTCCACAGCCTGTTTTGTTAGTGCACGTGTTTTAGCGGTTACGTGCACACAAAACCGTGGTTGACAAAGCCATGATACAGCTTACATTGGCGTATAGTAGCGAGAATCTACTAGTAACAAATAAACTCAAAGTTGAAAATCCAAAAAAAGAAAAAGAAAAAGCAAACTCAACTTGAATTCTATATACATCAACGCAGCCTAAGGTATCTAATGTACATCTTCCGGTGCTTTGAATACGAACCTCAATAGTTTTACGTTTTAGCATCTCTAGATCTCTTTCTTTTCATCATTCCTTGCTATTAGTATACAGTCTGTGCTTTTATATGTTTTAACCAGTCAATGTAGGAGCTTAGTTGCGGTCGCAACAAGCTCACATACAATCTATTCAGACAAATATAAACATAAAATGTTATAATAAACAAATAAATATATCTGAGTATATAAACTTTTTTTAACTGTACAAGGTAAAAAGTTATTAATATCTTTGAATATAAGCAGCACTGCAACTTTCAAATACAGAATAAAACAGCCATTTTTCAGCAATGTTTCACTGCATGAACAGCACAGCCGTCATATTTAGGCACGTGCGAAGCAACACCTTGCAAAATTTAAAGCAAAACACCATTTTCAAGCAGTTACTACCTTCAGATTCAAATGCAACAACTCTTACAATGCAAAAATAGGTAAATACATAAAATACTGTTTTGTTATTAGGAAAAATGCCGAAACTCATGATTAGCCCTATTGAATACTGTAATAGCCCTTGTTATTTAGTAACTAAGATATCAATTTCCTTTTCTTTATTTGCCCTATTGAATACTGTATTAGTCCTTGTTATTTAGTAATTCAGATATTAATTTCATTTTCTTTATTTCTGAACTATGTTCAATAGTTTTTGCCATACATTGTACTGTGTACAACTGTCGTGCAATAAAGTTCTCTCTACATACATGCATAGAATAAATCCAATATGGCTACAGATGTTCAACTTGTCGACGTTGTATACATGTATAAGAAGGCCTGAGATGACATTTGACAGGTCTCAGATACAAAAGTGTCCATACATCCAACATCATTAAAAGATTAGTTATGGCCAATTGAAGGAGGGATATAGAAGATCCATCAGAAAAAAAGTATTTGGCAATCTGAGCAAAACAGAGCATCAAGACCATCTTTTTGTTACCTATTACAATATACTAGTATTACAAGTGCCCATAGGGTCTTTTGACTAATGTGAAGTTCTGGAGACCTCTATGCTCTGGCACTATGCTAGCATACTAGTATATTAACTGTTCTGAAAAGTTAATATAGTGCCAGAGCGGTACAGGTGACCAGAATGGCCGACAACCGCCAGAGGTGGAAACTTTTTGTGGACAGCCAAACTGCCCCTACGGCCTGCGGCTACGGGACTGGGTGAAAGTGAGTGAGTGCCAGGAGAAACTGGGGGAAAGACGGTCATAATTGTGTGTAGACTTCGTTAGAGTCTATTGCCAGTATTGGGGGAAGGGCTGACCAGCGGGTAGCTTCGCCGACTGGTCACGCGTAGGCCGGAGGGGTCGCGAACTGGGCGGCAGTTTGGTTGGGCTGTGCGTAAGTGTAAGGCACAGTCTGCACAGTCTGTGCAGGCTGCATGGGGAACACCACACCCTGCTGCATGTACGTGGCCGGTTGACCAGCAGCGGGGTACATCACATTGCTGGAGGTGTGGACCACCGTGGGGGCGCCGCCTGCCGGCACAGTCGTGCCTAGCACCCTGCCGGGAGTCTTGTTCTTCTGACAGCAGACGATGGTGACGGTCAGCACGATGACGAGGACGATCAGTACGCCGAAGACAATCCCGATGATGGCTCCAACACTCAGGACTGTCGAAGACACCATAAAATCTGTGTTAACATCTAATTTATCTTGGGAAAGAGATATCGTACATCAAAATTGCTTAAAAGAAGTCTGAATGTCGGTACATGACACCAAAGATGCTTGCAGTTTCAAGTCAACACATCTTACCTCCTGCGCAGACGATACCGACGTCGTCACCATGACTACAGCTGTGACTCCCGGGGCCGTCGTAGCTACAGTCGAACAGGCTGCTCTCGTGCCCACCACAGCCCAGGTTGCCCATCTTGATATCTCCTGTACCTGTAACATTCATCGAAATCCAACATGAGGAAATGGTACGTAAGAACCCTATAGCAAAGACAGAATGCCAATGCCCCCTTTACTGTGGACCGCTGAGCGACCAAAATGGCAGTTGTATGACTATATGACTTTATAAATTGAATATGATCCATGATGTAAAACTATGATTTGCAAAAACAGCAAAGCACACAAAACGTGCAAGATACACATGATGTTTATCAATGAAATTCGTTTGATGGTTTGATTGTACCAGACTTTACAATGGTACAAAAGTACCAGACTTTGCAATGTTAGCAAATAAAAGTAAAGTCCGGTGATTTCGGATTTACCAATGGTAGTAAATGAAATCACAGGACTTGAATTTTATTTACTCCCATTGTAAAGTCTGGCACTGTTTACAAAGTAAACAATTACATTACGCGACTTTACTGGCATTTGCTACCTTTGGTAAAACCAACTTTTCGTGCAGTGTACCTTGTCCGAAGTAGCTGGTGTCACGCACGAACTCGGGGTCGCCCAAGCCCAGCATGTTGCAGGCGACTCTGGCGTCGTCCATGTCGAAGCCGTTGCTACAGACGGTTCCCCAGTCTTTGGTGTTGTACGCTCGGACTTCTACACGTCCTTCTTCCTCTTGGTTTCCGCCGACCAATCGGATTTCGTTTTTCAGAGCTAATTGGGTTGTAAGGGGAAGAACTTTGTAAGTTTTATGTTCATGAGCAATGTAAATCTTCTGTACGTACATAGACAATGTAGGTCGACGTTATGTCAAATCTACATTGTCTCTGTGCATCATGGTTGCAAGCCTTCCTCTGATCACCAGATTGTATGTTAATGAACATAATGTCTATGAGGTGGCTACATCATCACTAAATGTAGCTTTGGTAATCATGTCGTCTGTAATTTGAAAGAGAGCTGCTAGGGGAGCTTTAAAATTAAGAGAACATTCCATCACTTGTAACTTAGGCAGAAACCTACCCATGGAAACACTCATAACGTCTGAGGCTGGCCTGAAAACATACCAACAAAATAATCTTAAAAGAAACATAACCTCGGTGGTGGAAGTGATAATGTCATAGTACGTACCCAGTACTGCGTACACGGACATCCTCCAAGGCCCCCCACACTTCTCCGCACTGTTCCCGGTACAGTCTGTACTACACTCCCAGTCGGGCACGGCAGCCGGCAGGGTGTTGAACAGGGCCTCCGTTCCACAGAAACACTGGAATGTATACTCGGTTGCTGGGGCGAAAACAAAATGATTCTTTGCAATTCTAATGTGACACATTCGAAGTCAATCTCAGATCGCGAACGAAGTGGTTTGTTATGCAGTGAACGAATGAGGATACACACAAAGAAATCAAATATCTGCCTTATTAATTGGTTTTCAACATTTATATATTGTACATTTTGTTCATGCATGAATTTCACAACGGTTACCTGCATAAGGGTATCCCCTGTCCCTACAGTGGCTCACACACCGATCGTTGGTGAGTTGTCCGTCCCATTTCTCCTCATGTGGGAAGTTTCGGTCTGCCTGGTCCACATAACAACCTTCGTATCCAGCTGCCCCTGTTAGAGATCAACCAATACAGGATAGTTTGAAAGAATCCTAGGCTTTATGAAGGAGTATATATCCCTGGATCTCAGAATAAGAGCAAGGTCAAGAGCACAAATGTACAAAACAAGGAGCTCTTTAAAATCAGCAAAGTGTCTATTTTCTCTACTTAGCGATATAGTAAAGGACATCCAAAAACGCCACAAAATATCGGCTGAATTAAAATGATTAGTGTTACGCATCCGAAAGGGGCTAATCAAAAGAGGTCATTTTGCACACGAAAATCTACAACGTACTAGTACTGTTATCAACGCTAGGATATCAAACAATGTCACCCTTTTGGGAGTAAACCACATAGAGCGAGAAGACTTCACGGCGTAGCTATAGTGACCTTAATGGGGTCAGATAAGGTTACGGTTTTTAACATTATTCCATACGACGTATCAAACAATGGCACGTCCAGGGGTGACGTGAATGATATGGAAATCCGTACTTTGAGTATACATGCTTGTATACAAGTCCCTCAGACATGCACAAGGTCGGAAACTATACTATAGGTCCCCAGCAAGAAGCTATACGATGTGCAGAACAAAACCTCTGTCATGTTTACGCACAAATAATAAACCGTACGGTAAACAGTGGAAAAGGTATGAACATATCATATTCTATCAGGTGGCACACTACCTATGGCAACTTCTGCCATGTAGGTTCCCATTATGGGCTCAAGAATCGCTCCATAAAGGATTAAAACGAAACAGAGAACTGGCACTATCCTAGTTAGACTACAAACAACCATGACAAAGTATGTTGACATAATTCGTCTGAACAAAGATGGCGGCTTCTCACCTTGCGCACCTGTCCCCCGCAGAACTGTCAGCAAAAGAACCACCTTCCACACGCCCACCATGGTCCTACCTTGTGTCACGCGGATACTTAACTGCGTTGCTTACCAACTCCCTCAGTAAAATGAAGAAGTAAAAGCTAGGACTGCTAGTTTACGAAGAGGGTCGGTGGTGAGTTCGAGACCTGGCTACCTACGGCTGCTCTTCTCAAATGTCCTTTTGTTCATTGGGGTCTGATCGTTCGTGACTTGAAATGACAGCTGCGTTTCTTTATAAGTGTAGCAACACACAAGTATTCGGCACCGGAAGACTCACAATACACCTCTTGTATGTAATTGTACTGTTACAGTTCATAAATTTGATCACTACACCGTCGCAGATAGCACCGTGCACGTCATGTGAATGAGAAATGATCGACCCCTCTACTGTGAGACAAAAGAAGTCATCCCAATGCGGTACAACCTGTAGGGCGAGGAACCGATCTACGTATGTTTACATGAAAGGGGGCTATCGGGTAACGTTGTGCGTAGACTCATGTGCACACGAGCACTTTCCGTCTTTTTTGTCACAACACTCCGAATGTAACGTATGTAATAGCAACGGTATGGTAGTCAGATATCTATAAGATACAAAATGTGAAAGGTCCAGTGACTTAGGCTTCTCTAAATCGGCAGTATGGTCTTCCAAGGTCATCGTTTCCCTAGATAGTTGCTATGGTGAGGACGGTGCCACTGAAAATTTGCGCGGGGGGAGTACCACACATATATCGATATCAGTAGGCATTGACTTCATTTTGCTGAGCTGTATGGGGGTTTATCTAGGTTTTCAGTTGAGATTGTTGAAGCCAATCTACATGATAGACATTTTGTTCTCAGCATATTAAATGTCGAGCGCACAAGCTTAATTCTAAGCTAAAAAACACCCTACAAGAATGACAAACCAACGCCATTGAAAATACATATAACCCCTTTCTCATATGATCCACCGACGGAATATACAAGAATATCATAATAACACTCAAATTCACATAAACACCTATAACATTGTCGGATGTCAATGCAAACGACTGATATGGCGACTGTAACGTATAAGAATTCAAAGCGCGACAAACTTGAAAATATCGGAACATACGCGAAAGTTTACATCCACCCAAAAAACTTTTTTTGGTAGCCAATAGTAGCCAAGATTTCCACACAAAATATCGACAAAAATATAATCACTCAAGTATATACATAGATATCGTGATGCTCATGGATGAAATCCTATGTCTAAATTGATTCAAGTTAATGCTTTTGCACATTCTTCTGGCCCTCAATGCACGAACTCGACTCAGTGAATCCAAAATGGCAAACAAAAACTGAGTGGTCAAAACATTTGAAATTTGAGGTACATGTAACTACTACCAGATCAGATTCAAACTAGCTGCTTTTTATGTCTATAAACCTATATACTATCCGTTTAGCCAATCAGAATACTGTTTGAAAATATGTAATATATACAGCTCTCCACCCAATAAACCATAGTATCAACACAATGCAGCACATATACACACACACAGAATAAGGCCTAATCAGGCTTCTCAGTGGTCTTTCACTGTATAGACAGTGATGAAATTTGCTTCGTAATAATGGTTACTGTCTTCTAGCGTGTTAGCCGGTTGCACATGGAATAATCAGAAAGTACGAAAGGTCTTAGACATAAAAAAACATTTGCTGGGAAAAGACAAAAGTGATATGACTGCCCACATATAACAATGCTAGATTCTGACATTCAAAAAGTGGGATCTACTAAGACAAGTGTAAGAGATTTGGATGTTGACATAACTTGGACTGTTGCCCAGGTGTGGTAAGATTAAACAAAACTGCCTTTTGACAACTTTTAACGTGTTCCTAAATCACCAGTTCTTGCATGTGACAACCAGAGTATCGCTTTCCCCAATAGCGGTTCTAAACGTAATCAACATCAGAGCTAGCATTGCAGTGACAGATCTCAACACCTCCACAGGAATGACTGGATTGGCAGAGGGAGGATGGTCACGGTCGACTCGTCATGAGTGGAGTCTACTGAGAGTAGAGCTGGCCATCGGACGGTTTGGCAGGTTCCTCGTAGGCCGGAGGAGGGGGGATATGGCTGGGTTGCTGCTGAGGTTGCATGTTAGGTTGCGAGTAACCTGGAGGCTGCTGCTGAGGTTGCATGGGTTGGTTAGGTTGCGGGTACCCCGGAGGCTGCTGCTGAGGTTGCATGGGTTGGTTAGGTTGCGGGTAACCTGGAGGTTGCTGAGGCTGCATGGGTTGGTTAGGTGGCGGGTAACCTGGAGGCTGCTGAGGCTGCATGGGTTGGTTAGGTTGCGGGTAACCTGGAGGCTGCTGAGGTTGCATGGGTTGCTGGTAACGTACGGGTTGCTGAATCGTCATGGGATACGCCCCGCCTTGTTGCACGACGATTCCGTTGCTGGGGTACATCATGTTGGTGTGGACCACGGTGTTGGCGCCTATGTGGTTGGTGTGGACCACGGTGTTACCGCCGGTAGCCACGCCCGTGGTCGTGACTCTGCTGGGCGGCTTGCTCTGACAGGCCAGGACGCAGATGAGGATGAAAAAAATGGTGAGGAAGATGATCACACCGACCACGATCCCAATGATGGCTCCGATTCCAAGGCCACCTGCGGGTTCTGAAAGTCAATTGTAACATTTGAACAATCTAAGAAAAATTATCATTGATGTCTGGGACAAAGCAGCATGGAACACTGTGCCATCTCCACGTTTGTTCAAGTAATTTTATCATCCTAGCTTCATGTAACGTTACATACAAGGAGTATCCGTTGAAAATAACACACGTGTACACGCGTACCTGTTAAATTGATAGTCCGGTGTCATAACTACAATTCGTATCAACACAAATTGCACCCCATTGCAGTCTATTCATCTCTTACTCTGACACACTAGCTTTAACGTAAGTAGATAACTTGTTACCACGGCTAGAACATTATAGAATTGTATGGATCACTTACTTTCCTTGCAGACGATACCGACGTCGTCACCATGACTACAGCTGTGACTCCCGGGGCCATCGTAGCTACAGTCGAACAGGCTGCTCTCGTGCCCACCACAGCCCAGGTTGGCCATCTTGATCGTTCCTGAGCCTGTAACAGCCGACATAACGTGTGGTGAAATCAGCCGAACACTGGCAGAACGCTTTCATGTCAATGTCATTACAGAGAACAAGCATTAAATGTCAAAGTTTTGCGCCATTTATACAAGACTTTGATAATCTCGACTCTCTATGATAAGTATACCACAGCTGCTAGTCGGTATATGTCTATGATAAACTTTATACTTTCTTCAGGATTTATTTGACAAGTAATAGATTGTGCCATTACTCAAGATGAGGAAATAAGAAGATATATAGTGGCCTATACAGTCTTGGTGACATGTATACGTAGCTGGGGGTACAAACGAAAGTTTATTTCCATGGCGCTAGTTACCTTGTCCAAATGAAGTAGAGTCGCGCACGTCTTCAGCATCGCCGTGTCCCAGCATGCGGCAGGCGGCTGTGGCGTCGTCCGTGTCGAAGCCATCGTCACACACGGTTCCCCAGTCTTTGGTGTTGACTGCTCGGACTTCCACGCGTCCCTCTTTCTCATCGCTGCCTCCAACCAACCGGATTTCGTTCTCAAGAGCTGCATATGTTGTAAGAGGAGGTACTTTGTAAGTTTACAACTCGTTTCACCTTGTAGTATCACATCATGAAAGACACAAGACATCGGTTAAAGAGCAAGTACCTTCAATGAAGAAGCCAAACCTCATAATAGCAAACGTAGCAGAATAAGAGCAAGTACCTCGACACGGACGACGCCATTCTGCTACGTTTGCTATTATGAGGTTTGGCTTCTTCATTGAAGGTACTTGCTCTTGGTTGTGTAGAAAGAGTCTCTTTATTCAGTGACTTACCAACCTGATGAAATTATTCACGGAGCAAACGTAGCAGTAGTATAAGTTGATCAGACAGTAGTTGTATGTTCTCTATATATTGCTTTAAATTACTTCTTTGACCCTGTACATGCAATTAGCCTTCGGGCATGATTTTGCGAATGAAGAACCTATACTGGTATAATACGTACCCACTACTGCGTACACAGACAGCTTCAGACTCCCGCCACATTTCTCAGCATTGTTGCCGGAACAGTCGGAGGTACATTCGGAGTCACTCAAGGCAGCTGGGAGGTTCTGGAAATTCTGTTCTGTCCCACAGAAACACTGCAAGGAAAACTCGGTTCCTAGTGAGGAAAGGAAGTCGTTTACTTTGAATCTACCAGATAATGACTTGTACACGCGCGCGTACACACATACACACACACACGCACACACACACACACACACACACACACACACACACACACACACACACACACACACACACACACACACACACACAGAGGCATAAACCCCCCCCCCACACACACACACTGACATAAACACAAACACACACACACAGCCACACACACACACACACACACACACACACACACAAATACACACACACACACACACATACACACGCACACATATATACACACACACACACACACACACACACACACACACACACACAGACATAAACACACAGTCACACAGACACAGACATACACACATACACACACGCACACACACACACACACACATACATACATACACACACACACACAGTGACACACACACACATACACACATACACACACACACACACACACACACACACACATACACATACATACATACATACATACATACATACATACATACATACATACATACATACACAAGCATACACACGCACACAATCAAACACGCGCGTGCACTCACTTTCGACTTTAAAAACATATGTTCTATGTTTACCTGCATATGCGTATCCCCTGTTCCTGCAGTGGCTCACACACCGAGCGTTGGTCAGCTGGAAGTCCCACTTCTCCTCGTGCGGGAGGACCCGGATAAAACTGTCCCGATAACAACCCTCGTACCCGGCAGGCGCTGGAGTAGGGGACAATCGGCATGAGGCAGTTTTAAACGAAAATGTGGTGTTGTACGTTTGGACTAATATACACCTTTGTACGGCTGTGCTTTAATAGGCATTTTCGACATTAAATGTATCTGTTTTGGAAGATGTGGTACAGAATATGAACGGCATATGGTGACAAGAATACATAATCATGAATTATGTATAACATCATCAACTTTTCCTTAACACTGTATTTTCACGGCTCTTCCCTACTTTGACATACTTTGCTTAGGAAGGACTGTATTTGTACCGGGTTGTCAACTTTAAGGCTGCGTTTCTGTCGAACGAACGTAGCTAATGTTTGCTTATGAGTCAGAGATAGTTAAGAAAATAAACTAACAGAGAAATTATTTTTCACCGCCTCAAAAGTACTGTTAGCCTGGGTGCCATCCGTTTTGTAACGGCTACCCCTTTTTTCGGGGTAGCCGTTGCAAAACGGATGGCACCCAGTCTAAAGTACTGTAGCCCTTGTACACAATTAGCGTCCACCAGGCCTAGCTTCCTACGGGGTTACGGATCGCAGAATTCGGTAAAAAAAAGGGAAATAGTTGGCCAGGAGAGGGTTCATTGACCTCTACGGTGGCTAAACTCCCCTGGCCAATTATTCTCCCTATTTGGCTAAATTTTACTTTTCATGAACCCGCGTTGTTAGTCTGGTGGAGACTAGTACGCTGAAGGTTAATACGGCCGTGTTGGTTAGGAGCGGGTTTACGTAAATGACCCGAGTATAAGCCACACAGAACCATGCTTCACTGGTGAAACCCCGCAGGCTGATTACCTCCGACAACGAAAGTTAAACCGCGACAAGAAAAAAAAAACAATTTCAAAGATTAGAAAGTGTGGAACATAAGCTATCCTGAACACTTAATCACCCATTTTCACACACTAATACTTTTCGATTTTGTCACAAAGGAAGGAAGACATTCTTCCTGGCCTGTGCGATAGAAGATAATATATGCTATTACATTGAAGAAAACTCGATTAGATTGTTGTATAACTCTGTTTATCAGGTTGCTAGTCAACCTTAAGCCTTGTCCCTCTAGACAGTACATTGCTCTCACCACCTACAAAAACAATTTAATGTATCAAGCAAATGCAATTACAAATCAACATAAGTGTTACTCATTGGTGCACACTAACATGTACAGTTGAACATATGCTGTATAAGGTTTGTAGCAATGCTTTGGAGGGAGATTTACAAAAAAACTACTGACCCGAATCAGTCAGCAAGAATTATGTTCCATTGGTTCAGGCTCATTGGTTACGAAGTAACAGTTCCGAATGCAGGCTAATCGCACAAGGCATTGGGTTTGTAAACATTCAAAAATACATGTACCACAAGCTATTGAAACCGCCGCTAACATACTATTAACGTATTTACATCCAAATGTTGGAGCACGTCTTCTTACCGCTGTCGTCTTGATAATTGACAAGAATACTATAGATATTGAAGACTAGACGATGTCCTAATTTTTAGGACATAGACAGTGGTTACTATGGCTTGATATGACGTAGCCAGTGGAATGTCTAGATTTGGTAGGAGAGCTTTGAAAAGTCTTATATCTTATACAGAGTAACATTTTCAAATCAAGGAAGAAAAAAACTACATTTATTTGTTTGTATACTGTTAGTTCTGTCGAAGACACTAGCGAAGACAAGTTAAGCCTTCGTCACGTAATGTGCTATTGTATGTTGAAAGACCATCTATACAAATTAACCGAACGACAGGCCGCGTAGACAACTTAACTATCCCAGGAATGAAGTTCTAACAGGTGGTACAGTGCACACAGCTATTCCTGTCTTGTGGGTGCCGGTCAAGGGCACAGATTCTTCCAGTAGGAACTAGGTAACCAGTGCTACCTGTACATAACCATGGCAACGCGCGTGTTGACACGATTTGTCTGAACAAACATGGCGGCTACTCACCTTGCGCGCGTGTCCACTGGACGATAGTCAGCAAAATAACCGCCGTCCACACTCCAGCCATGATCCTACCCTGCGTACCGTAGATATCAGTCCTAACGTCTACAGAAGCTTCTTGTAATAGAAAAAGAAGGAAGGCAGAAACTATAGCAGGCTAGCCACGCAGAGGGCGGCCGGTCAGTGCGTGACTCCACCTGTGTGACGACTGCTCGTCCCCACTGTCCTATATTCATAAGGTTTCGATCGTACATGAAGCGTAACGATATCTGTGCTTCACTAAAAGTGTATCATCGCGCAAATTTTCGACACTGTAAGATCTAGATCTCACTTTTTTCCCTGGTTTTTCAGTTACGGTTGAAAACTTTGGGTGCAAATTCGTCGCTTATACTATGTTATAGCCAACTGCACCCTCACTCATGTAAGAAATGGTCAACCCCCTTTCCTGGGATACAAAGGAAGCCATACAACCTGTCGGACGTTTGATCGGTTTTCATTGGAGATGGACACGTGTCCATATTTATCGGTTACAATAGTGATGAAATGGTCACGCACATACACATACATATATTCTCTAAATAAATGCTGAAAAGGAAGATCGAAACATTCAATAACGTTTTAGTCCTTCTCTTGTAATTAGGACAGCTATTCAAAGGACTGTGAACTACAACGTGCTAGTAATTCAAACTTTATTGACGTACAAGTGAAAAATAAAAATAAAAAAACGAAATAGCTTTAAATTCACGTACAAAAATGCCCCCTTGTCCCGTGCTTGCTCGAGCATTTTTCAAGTTTTTCATAATGTCTCCCTTGACTGTTTCGCGATACTAAATCAAGGCAACACGCCAGTGTAAGAAGAAGAAGAACAATAGTAGGCAGTCAATGTCTGTCCTCAATGTTGTACATTGTACTTCCGTACTATGACGTTGTAGGTTGTTTCCTAGGCATCTGTAGTGCTTCGTTGTACGGAGGCGGCGGTGGCTCCTGTCCAAGTCCAACCGGTGGTGGAAGAGGTGCTCCGGTCGGTTGCTGAAGGCCATACCACTGGGGGTTACCTGTTGTGGGCGCGGAGGGATACACCGCTGGTGGCATGTAAATGAGCCCTGGAGGGCTAGTGAACTCAGCTGAATTTCGTTCTGGTGTGAATGGGCGAGCGTTTCTGAGCATGGAGGCATTGGGACCTCTTGTAGTAACTGGAGGAATGTTCAAAGGCGGGAGGTCGTCATCATCGTTTCTGCAACATTTGAAGAGGATGGCGACAAAGACACAAACTCCCGCGATCACTCCCACAACAATATACACAATGGTGTCGCTGTCGGTTTTGGCTGAAATGACAAAGAGAAATATCATCAAAATGTGTAGTTAGGTGTTTCCTTGCTCCCGCGTCCATACAAAATTTAATACTTTTAAGTTGTATGTATCTTTTTTAGCCGATGCAATGACCAAGTAGGTAGAGTGCTCGCCTTGCATTCGGTAAGCCGTGGGTTCGATCCCCGACAGAGTCATACGAAAGACTTTAAAAATGGTACATACTGCTTTCTCTGCTTAGCACTCAGCATTTGGGAAAGAGTATGGGAGTTGAACACACACCACTGCCAGTGGACTAGCCCCCTGCTGTAGTGATTGCACTGTTGTGTGGCCCGGGGCTATTGAAACGGAGATACTAGTAAGCGCCGCCCTGTGCGTCACCTGATGCGGGAAGGAACTATTTTTTTTATAGATCGAATCTACATGTACCTTCTTCCACCCTGTACTCGATGCTGTAGGTCCCCTGTGTGGAGTGGTCGGAGAAGAGGCGGATTGTGATGCTCTGTCCCCAGGACACGTCATGACTGTAGTGAACCCCTCTCCAGCAGTAGTGGACAGAACTGCTGTCTGTATCGCACAGGAAATCCTTCTCATTGCACGCCTAGCGGAAAAGACATGAACTACATGAAACAATGAACTTGAATAATCACGAAAAAAAAACAGAACAACATTGACTAGATTTGCACTACGAACACATATTTGTTTGTTTGTTTGTTTCTTTCTGTTTTATTTATACAGCTCAATGCTGACCGCATTGCTTTTCAGGCATGCCCTGTTCACAGGTAGTACATTACAAACTGAGACAAACGGACAACAAACATAATAGCAATACATACATACATACATACATAACCGAGCGTCAAAACAGAATCGTGTACCAGAAATCGAAGTCGTTAGTCCATAGCAAGACAAAGTTCAGTTTGAAAGTTTTTAAAGAGAATACATGTACTATACAAATACACATAGTATACTAAATCAAAAGAAAGTTTTTGAAAATACTAGCTATAGCTTTTACCATTCAGGCTATCAAACTATTAACGTTTCATGACGTACAAATATGTAATCGGAACAGTCGCTAGGCATGCCGGTCAGGTTGAATGCCTCCAAACTGATGACGTAGCCCGAATCTGTGTAGTAGTTGACGGCACATTCTGTGTAGGGCGGATACGGGCCGCTCCGGTGGTACGTGATATAGCCCGCCATGTCAGCTGGCAAGTACACCTCTGTCCAACATTTGTCATACATCTCCTCTGTAGCACAGGGAAAGAGTAGATATATGAATTAATAACACCTCTAACCAGTCTACAACACCTACATGTACTGGTAATTGTTAATCTGACCCCATGGTATGAGGCCATATGACTGACATTTTCAACAGGCATGAAATAAGTGTACTTGACTTTCAATTCAATTGAAAGCCTTTATTAATTTCGTAACATAGAATGATAGATCTTAGTTGTTGTGTTTTCCAAATGCAAAGACAGCTTAGGACATGACTCTCTGCGCCTGCGCTGTAATATAACGCTTGGCGATTACTCGGTCCATTTGAGGTCAATGACCCTGCTGTCAGTTTTCCAAGAAATTTTCCAGGAATACACAGACTGTCGATAAGATAAGACCTTTACGAAGATAACTTTGTGTCTTTTCTCGTAGATTACTGGTTAGTTATTCAACCAAGAAAACGGCTCCGTGCTTTCGACATTCCAGGGACCCATTACAGCTGGGATATGCCGACTGTACAGAAATAGCCATAACGTAAACACAACATTGGGGCCTGGGGAGGGGAAAATCACAGTTGTCCCAAGGTTTGCCATGATGGGGTATATATTTAGACGTTTAAACTTTACCTGTAAACCTCCCGGCAAGATCACGGTATCCGTCAGCGAGAACACTGTCACAGACTGCCACCAGAATCGCTAATGTGAAAAACATCGTTGGTCTATAGCTAACAGTCCTGTGCTGTTCTGAGTTGCACGTTGACAGATGTCGGGCGTTCCCGTCTCCACACTTCCTTTGGAATCTTGCGCTCTGTTCTCTCCAAATTGCACGTTTGATGAGCTTATGCATATGGCTGGGTAGAAAGACTGCTGCGAACAGTCCAATTACGTCTAAAATAATGCAACAAGTACGACATAACCGTAAAAGCTGGTGGAGATGGACGATCCTCCGACGTCACCCTTTGACCCCGTAATGCTAATGTGGTTCATGTAGACGCCTGGCGAGATAGATACAAACTGCAGTAGTACAGTTCCAGCCAAATTGATATTCCGAGTAGGGAGTAGTACTATGCATGTATTCGCGGTACTAGTATTTGGGCCATGGGCAAATGCATAAATAGCAGTGGGGTCTGTTGTATGGAGAGGAAGCATAAAGGACGTGGATAATAATAGCATCATGCAACTGAAAGTTCTCGGCACATCACACTTTTATTGCGTCGCACAGACGGCGATGATATTGATTGTTAAAAACAACAGGTTAAAAACAACTACAACATAGGATAAACAATCGACCTGACAGACAACACATTTGTATACCGATATAACATTAGTATTATTTCAAATACAGGTCATCCTTAAATTGGCTATCTCTTATTATCTTTATTACACAACTGGAACACGTACTGGACAGGTAGTCATATATAAAACAGGCTCATATAATAATTCTAAGCGTAAGCGTCACATCAGAGGAGCAAATTTATAAAGGATTTTCATGTTAAAGCTATACAGCAACGTGGAGTAAAAAAAACTGACGAGGTCTGTGTGTTTTATGAACGTTTGCCGATGATTCCAGCGATGTAACATATTGTTCATTGGTGATGACATCATGTCAATGTTGATAGGACGTAACAAAACTGTTTATCATGATTGCCGTGCTGATCATGAGGCCGGCGGTTCTTTTGGCATCCACAGTGCCTGGTCATACGAGGGGGGTGGGGTGATGGGCTCTCCTGTCTCGGATGACGCAGGGGTAGGGGCTTCTACCACTACGGAGGGAGGTACTTGGCTGTCCCTTGGCTGTGGTGGAGGCGCGGAGGGATACGAGTATTGCCGGGGACTTGGCTGCGGCGGGACGCGCTCGATGGTAGGTGTACCCAGTGACTGCGGTCGGTCGGTGTGGACTACAGTGGTGGGGTGTAAGTGAATGTTGTCTCCTGGAGTTGTCCCCGGGTATTGGACGGATCCATCCTCCACTGGATGACTCTCCCCGCTCCGGCTCTTTTTACCGCAGCAGTATACCAAGACAGCGAGCACTAAGATAATCACTCCAATCACTAATACAACGATCACAACGGTGCTGCTGCTGGTGGTACCTGGAGAAATACACGAAAACTTCAAAGTTATGGTTGAGTGGATCTAGAGTAGAACAGAGCAGAGCAAATCAGAGTATAGTAAAGTAGATCAGTCCGGCCTTGGCCAGGTAGTTTAACAGAAAGTCTTTTCTCAGCTTCATCAAGTGCCTGACACAAGGCATTAACCACACGCCTTTATGTTCACATTACGATGATGATAACGTGACTAAGGGATACAAATCAAGCACCAAGCCTTTTGGCTCACCTCCCTTCTCGATTCTGTAAAATATCTGGAAGTTCCCTGCCCTGTTCGATGCCAATCGAACCGTTAGATCCTCCCCGGATGTGACGACGTAAGAGGTGTCGTCAGGTGAAGTGTAGCACAGGCTGAAATCGTCCTCCCAGGTGTCACAGCTTCCCGTGATGCCATCGCAGAGCTGGAACAGAAAAGTGGAACATCAAAACCTCACATCTAGCGTACTCAAATACAGGTCTGCAGTCCCATGCGCATGCAGGCATTGGCCACTTGGCCATGGGCCAATAGTCAAAAAGGGAGGTGGAAATGGAGACAACATTTATGGCGCGGTCACATTTCCCAGCCCGGGGCCCGGCTGGGCAGTCTTATAGAACGAAAATTATAATATAAGACAGCAAAACACACCAAAAAGTTTTAGGAAACTAACCATGAACACTATTTGCGTATATTCTTGATAAAGATTGTTTATTTTTCGTTCACGCAAACAGCCCGGCTGGGCCCCGGCTTTGAATTAATGTAACCGTGCCATTACATCGGCTGGGTCACGAAAAAAAGTGCCACAGACAAATCAAGAGGAGGACGGCAAAGGAGAACCCACAGAATTCTCCCACATGCATTTTCTGCATAGCTAAAAGAATACAACTAACGAATAGACTGTCGTAGCAGCGGTGGTCCATCCCGCTGACGTCCCAAGTCTCCAGACGTATGACGTATCCACTCTGTGTGTTGTACTGTACGGTGCAGTCTGTCCCGGAGCTGTACGTCCCGCGCCGGCTGTACACGATATATCCAGACGTGGCCGGCTGAAGCGTCACTAGTGAGCCGCAACTACCGTGCATCTCCTCTGAAAGGCAGATTTAAGTCCTTGTGACTATCAAGGAAAGGTTTTAGAATAGAAAAAGACTGGATATAATTTTCACAAGACTGGCAATGAAAACATACATTGCCATGGCGACGGTGGTTGTTGTTAGGGTTATTGTTTGCATGGTACTGCGGCCCTGCCATCATTTCATGATTTTGAGGAAGACTTGGTACCTATACAGATACAGTGCACTCCTCCCCTGAGTGTATAGTGAACGAGCCCTGGGGTCACAGAAAGTAGGGCATCCGGGGCAGAGAGGTCTTCCCAAAGCAGGGTCCCAAAGGTTTCCAGAAATGTGGGCATAGATGTGGGTCAGAGACATGCCTGTGGACATTCCATTCCTGTGGACAAAATGCCTGTACGATTCCTAAAATTCTTGCGAATTGCACACAATACTGTACCATTAGGCTCCTCCCTGAGACGTCGCCAAAAATCATATATTGTGTATACTACATGTCACGTAGTAGTTGTTTTTTTACTTACGAGCCGGGCACATGGCCCAGGAGCTAGTCCACTCATCGCTTCTGTCCGAACAGTCAGCCACACCGTCGCACATACGGCTCCTCTCTACATAAACCCCGTCAGCACAGTGATAGAGAACATCACCTGAAACACAGTTCGAAAGTTCTTTTTGGGTGGGGTTATAAAAAATACTGCAGAAGGTTTTCTATTATCTTATTTCAAGGGCGATGAAAGGCCATTTCTTTTATTCCAACTAATTTTAACTGTTTAATTCTTCGAGCCCAAAACTAATAAATTAATAAGTTTATTTCAAATTGCCAGCAGAAAACGGCTGGAATTCCTGCCATGACAACCTCTACCTGTACGATGAAGCTCTGCGGAGATTTTCATACATATACACACGTACCTGTTCGACATTCGGAAGGCTCGTCACTGGCGTCCCCACAGTTGTCCATTTGGTCGCATTTCAGCTCCCGGTCGATACAGCGGGAGTTGGAGCACAGGAACATGCTACTATAGCAGCCTGAGCAGGGACAGTCAGGACAAATAGAAATAGAGCTTTACTGACTATTGGGGCTCTTTTGTCACATGTACAACCTGGAGGAATTTCATACCTGACTAGTTTAGTCAGACTTGTCGAAACCCATCAACATAAGAAGGCTGAGTTTTCGTATCAATGTTTGGAAACTTTTGGGGGGGGGGGGGGTATGATGTAATTTAGTCGTGTATATTACTAGTACACCATGCAACCGCCGCCACTTAGAAGTGAAACAGTCAGCCACGTAAACAACAGTCAGACACCCAAAATAATACTTCCGTACCCGGAAATACTGTACCTGTGCCGAAGACAGGATCCGTGTAACTTGTGTAAAGTATCTTGAAGGACCCTCTGGTGGAACTGTCGGTCACAAGGCGTAGTGTGACAGCAGATGAGGAGGAGGTGTAGTCCACAATCTGTTGGAAGTTGCAGATGGCCTTGGTGTGGAGGGTGCGGCTGAAACTGGTCACAGCGCCCTCGTACAGGTAGAGGTAGTCATAGCAGGAATACTGGCCATTGTTTTCTATATCAATATCGATGAACTACAGAATAAAAAGTAATGAAAAAATGTTGTGTTGTTCACTTGGACTTTGTGAAGTATCCTAACAGTATTGTAAACCATGTGTAATGTCCAAATTAATTTAACACGATTTTGACAGATAGTCAGAAAACGTATGACATTATATACCATGATAACATATGATATTATATACCATGGTCATGGCTCAAAGGTATTTTACCGAAAAGAAACAAGCATAGACATACTAAAATCATGTTGTCCTCGACAAGCATTCTGAGAAACTAAATACGTAAATAAACACATAGAATCGGTCACTTTTGATGCTTGCTGCACAAACGATTCGTACCTGCAGTAATATCCGTTTACTACCTACTGCCTTCAGAATGACAGAACAGTCGGCATTGTGGTCATACGATCTGCCATCCCGGTCGTCCCACGTGATGTATCCTGCACTGCCTAGCGATGCCAACTCACCACAGTTCTCCTTCATGTAAACTGCAGTATGGAATAACATCATTCGTAGCTTTGGGACAATGCATATGGCAGCGCTGAGACAGAATTCGACTGGTTTGGACTTTATTTGTCTCAAGAAACGGTACGGGTTAACGTTTTATGTTGTCATCAAACAAGGAAAAGAAAACATTACAAGAAACGTGCATGGAACTTCAGTTAGAGGAAAAATAAGAAACGAAACTTCACGCTACGTATTTCCATGGATAGCGTTACTGTTTTGTAAGTTCTCGTAACCTTTTCCTTAGCAATGACGCAATAAACACAATGAATGCAAAACTAACCTCCTATCCCATAAAATGCGTAAGATAACGTAAGTTCAGGGCCGGGTGAGCTGTTTTTATGGATCACCAGATACCAGACATTCAGTCATTTGTGAAAGAAAACAAATAAGATCGTGATCATGTCTGATTGTACAAATTCATAATGAAACAAGAATTCGGAGACCTCATATCTCCATGAAATATGGTTTCCTCAACACAAATAACATATATTTGATCCAATCCTTTGGCAATGTTTCATTTCAACACGTCATCATAAATGATATGCAAATGACCTGTACATTAACATAATATATGCATGGTGTTGTAAACTTTTAACTAACTTACACATGTCACAAGTATGAAATTCCCATCATTTACCACTAAGGAATCATGGAATTTTCATTAATTATGCAAATGAGGTCCATATTTGCATAATTGGTATCTGTTTATATTCTACCTGCGATAGATTATACACATTACATGTATGAAAGTCCTATAATGTAAAACACTGGAATTTCAGAATTTCCTCATTAATTATGCAAATTAAGTCCTAATTTGCATTTAATTATGTACGTCTCTGTGTAAGCTACCTACATACTAAAAATCATGATAATACGTTGCTCCTTTCTGGACTTATATGCTCTTAAAAATTTCTCCAAAAACCCCCTGCAGTTCCAGTACAAGCTGCTAGGGGGACAAACCCCACACCACTTATTCCTGACAGGAAAAGCTATCTGCCACCAAAAAATCAAGACCATAGCATGTTCAGGACAAAAGATACAAAAACCTGAAGTTCTGCTGCAGTACCAAGGTCAGCCACCAGGAGGCCCAGATTTGACCTTGACCTTTGCCTTCCTAAGACCTACCTACATACCAAATATCATCACCATCCATAAAGGCGTTCTTAAGTTATGCTCACCAGTAATTGGCGGAAACACACACACACACACACACACACACACACACACAGACCTCAAAACAATATCTTCATTTTTCATGGAGATAATCAATAAGGAAAATGTTTGCTTCCCACACAAAACTGACTGACTTAAGTCGACTTTTATACAGTACGGATCTGACCCACCGTGCCACAGCCTTCACTAAACAACTCAGGCTCCCAGTAGATTTGCACGTCACTGGTGCAAATTATTAAAGATCATTCCAACAGCTGTCGGCTGTGACATCACATATAAATAAGGGCCTGCATGGGGGGGGTAGTGATTACGAATTACGCAAAATTTTCACCGCCGATTACGAATTACGTTAAATTCTCAGAGCTGATTACGCCTTTACGCTTTTTGGCAAATGTACTATTACGAATTACGTTGATATTTGGGACGTCTGCCTACGAATTACGGCCTTTAAAAAGCCCTGATTACGCCTTACGAAAAAGGGCATGCAGGCCCCCATAAATAAGCTACATATACACTAAGACCATCTTTCAGTAACTACAGTAGCTGTGAAAGATACGACATAGATGCGTCACTGTATATGACATTTTATGAAGGTACATGTACATGTAGTTTATTTATAGCATAGCAAAATGGCTGCTATTATTGGGGAGGGCCGGGGAGCACCCGCAGCCAAAATACTCAAGATCAGAGACTTACTTGTTGTGTACGAGAACCCAAGGACAAAACTCGATCCCAGAGCAGTCAGGAGAAGGAATGTGTAAAACATGCCTTTTGTATAACTCAAACTACTGCGTCACAAAGGTTGTTGGTTAGCCTGTAGATGACGATAAACAAACCCTGTATGCGTCAGATAGAAATGGGCCAGGCGTACGTTAGATATGGACCGCGAGGACGCAGAAGGCACGGTCGGAATGCCAGTGGGCAGTACCATTCCCACTCGGTACGGGGGAGGACTGGGTGTAACTGAAACGCACCAGGCAGTGTAGTTTTCTCTTCATAAAGAAGAATAAAACTTTAATTTCTGTGATATACGATGCACAAGGCGGGTAGTTGATGTAGATAAACATGGACACCACACCCTACTTCTTGCCAAACAACCAAAGATCGCAAGTGATTTATGGGTTTAGGGCCATTTGGAGACGCCATTTGGAACTGCACTCCAAGGTCGCATGAGGTCGCTGTTGCGCACGCGGGGTGTTATGGGATTCAGTAACTAAACTCCATACAGCCTCGTTCTGAGGCGGGGCTTTCACCTGTTCTCAGGTAACGCTAGTTAAGACCGACGCGTCCCTCTGGTCCCATGTAAATTCCCTCACCGGGGAAAGTAAGGAAATATCGAGGTAAGAAAGTGTATCTTATTCGGACCTCTGTTCATTGTAGTGTCACCAGATACTGGCTATACATGTCTAACTCGTTTCAATGTTCTAGATTTAACCGACAAGTTAGGCGAAGGCAATGCGGAAGTAAAATGGAAGTGACCCCATGAACAGGTTTTCTCAAGGTACCTCCAGACATTGCGAAACTAGCATGATTATGACTGCCGTATACCATGGAACAGTCTGTAGATAGTATGGTTACACTATTCAGGAATTAAGTATATTAACCGGTTACAGGCTAAACAGTATGTAACGTATACAGGGGTGCCAAAGAACTCATACGAAGTTTATGGAATTCACACGAATTTTTACGGAATTCATACGAATTTTACAGAACACATACGATCCAGTACGGGAAACATACGAATTTTACGGAATACATACGATCCATTACGCGGAAACATACGAACCTTACTAATTTGGTGATCCCGGCGCAGGTCACCAAATTAGTAAGGTTCGTATGTTTCCGCGTAATGGATCGTATGTATTCCGTAAAATTCGTATGTTTCCCGTACTGGATCGTATGTTTTTCGTAAAATTCGTATGTTTCCAAATAATGGATTGTATGTGTTCTGTAAAATTCGTATGAATTCCGTAAAATTCGTGTGAATTCCATAAACTTCGTATGAGTTCTTTGGCACCCCTGGTATACAGTAGCAATATCAAACCACAGCCGACATTCTGCTCTCGTAAAGTAATACTCCAAGAGAGCCATGCAACTCAAGAAGGGTGTATTTGCTTAATATCGGCAATCTCACACTTGCAATCTCACACTTGCCTATGTTGTGCATCATATATACCAAAACAAGTAGAAGTAACGTCGTAATGGTAATAAAGACAGAATGAATTTAGAGTGAAAGTATCTGCACAATGGTCTTGTTTGTAAATTAATATTCTAGTATTTTGTTTTGTCTTGTATTATTTGGTCTTGTAGGTATCATCTGGTAGCTTACAAACGTGTTTGATGGTACGTTCACTATATATGGTAATGAAATCAAAGAACATGGGGATGCAGTCAAATTGCAATTGGCAGTGAACAAAAACTGACTCTTGATGTTCTTTTTGCCCTGTAGGGATGTCTGAGTGAAGAATGGAACCACGAGCCATTTTTTTCGAAATATGTATGTAATCAACAACGAAAGTTGGAGTAAGATCTTTCCACTATCAGCAAAGTAGAATATCAAATGTTCATGAATTACGGGCGCTGCAAAATACCTTAAATCATGGAAGAAAGACACAAAGCCCTACTTCGCGCCAAACGACTGGAGATAACAAGTGATCTGCGGTTTAGAGACATTCGGAGACGCCTTTTAGACAGCGGAATCCTGAATGATGAGAACCTTATGGAGATTGAGAGTCAACAGTCGCGTGAAGACGAGGCTAAAGCTTTACTGGACATTCTTCCTACCAGAGGACCGAATGCATTTGCGGTGTTCCGGGATGCTCTAAAGCACCGCTATCCACATTTGGCACGGATCTTAAACGATAAAGGTGAGCATGGGACAGCGAAATCAATACGTACATATTTTTTCACTCTGAACGATATGCCAACGCCCTTCTTCCGAAGTTATGAAATAAAGCCTCTTATTTCTTAGACAAAGACTCATTCATTAGAATGAATGAAGACCTTTATTGTACATTTTTGCCCCACTGGGCTAAATACAGGTCACATGTGAACAATCATATACATAAACATGTAAATATATAAACACCTAATATACACTTTCGACTTCCTCTCGCTTCTTAATTAAGAATAGTAGAAATATAGGATGCTGTATGTTTAATAAGTATTGGTTTGTCGAAGGCTATAAGAAAAATAATTAGATATAGTCCATCGATAGGCCACCAAGCTCCAAAATGATATCTTTTAATGACGTTTCTCAACCCGAACCGATCATTCGGGAAACAATAATTTCGACATTATCTAATCAAAGATTGGAGCTTGTTGTAATTGAACCTAAGCTTGCATATAGGAGATGTCTTAGAACCAACGAAAGATCTGACAATGTGTTTCCTGATTGATCTCTAGGTGTCCGGGACTACTTTTTCTTCGTCAAGGAGAAAGTGAGCTCACGTTGGAAGGACCTCGCCTTCTTTTTGGATCTGGACTATCCTGAAATTATAAACATTGAAAACAAAAACCACGACGACAAGTCTCGCTGTATGGATATGTTGCAATTTTGGCTACTGAGAACAGGACACAATGCTACCTTAGAGGTTTTGACGGCGGCTTTGTACAGCGCAGGGCTAAAGAGCGTTGCAGATGGCCTGAGAAATGAACCTAATGGTAAGACTGATTTTATAATAATATAAGCTTCTGAGTGTACGCGTCGGAGGGTATTCCCACTCTCGCAGATTCAGCCTGAATGATTCTGTAAGCAAGATTTCTTTTCGGTGTGAATCAATATGTTTACTCTTTGACACAGGAAAGCTCTAATTTCTGATAACTATGCTGACCTAAAACATTGCATTCCTCTGTGTTGAGCAGCTTTGCTATCGCTTTGTTAGAAACCTTTGATTTACGTCAGTATTGATCTTTTTACAGCAATCCAAGCGCTTCTTTACTTGACACCCTCTCCATCATCGAGTGATTCCGGCTCCTCAGATGAAGAAACCAGTATCAGAGACCGAGACACGCGTGCGGCAGGGGTCAATGACGTAAATGGGGTGGAAGATAAACTCAAGGATGAAAAGGCAAAGCAGTTAGAGCTGGCTATGGCTCATTGGGAAAAGCGAGGGAAAGTGGTGAAAAAACAGTTAGAATTACTCAAGGAAGCAGAAGGTCTTCTTCCGAAGGAGAAGATAGAACGAAAAACAGAAGAAATGCTAGACAGTTACTATCAGTCGGGCTTGCACATTGTTGAGGTCAAAATAGGTTGCGCTATCCTTCACTTGGTCCCCCAAAGTCTGAAAGCTTTAGAAGGATTTTGGGCAGACTACAAGTCTGGACAGCTCAGTAGTAACCTAACCGACTGCCTCATCACTGACGAGATGCGAACACTTGCCGGCGGAGACTTGACCGTGTGGGTCATCATGCTAGAAGAGCAGTACCGGCAGTGGACGGAACATTTCAAAACTGGAGGTAAGCATACTTGAAAGTTATTTGAGTACAGAAAAAAGTTGTGAGACATGAGTGGACTACTTCCTCTGTAAAAAGGGTTTCTGTCACTAATCCTTCATTAGCTCATGAGAAATTGATAAATATAAAAAGTCAAAGACGTACAATGTGTCGATTATGTCTAAATGACAAAAGGTACCTACTGCTGACAGTACACTATTTTGATGGTTGCAGACATGGAGCTGACAGTCCAGAAGTTACAGAGTCTGATCATGACACATGAAGCTTCATTGAGACGCCCGTCTACGAGCGCTACCACCTGGGAAACCTTTGCGGAACAGTGTCTACCTGGTGACACCGAGCAGGTTAAACTACTGTTAGACAGTGCATGGAGAGATCCTGTAGTAGAACTAGTTGTACTGATCCCTTTCTTCTGGCCACATATCGTCACCTATTGGTTAGAGAGAAACCATACATTTCCCCAAACCCTCACAGAGCTCTTACAGTATTCTCTATGCAAACATTTTGCCAGACAAACGGGTAGTGTTTCAGAACAAGAAAGTGCTTCCTTATCGGAGACAATAACTGAATCCTTGATACAGTTAGGATCAAAAGGGTTGGGCTGCATTGTACAAAGCAACAGCAGAGAGATAGATATTACTCCAGAGGAAACAAAGGGTTTTGACTCTGCTGTGTTTGATCTGCTCAAACTTACTGAAGCCAAAAGGTACACATTTGTTAACACATTCCTACATGACTTCTGTGTAGCATTGTACATCAAGGATACTTTAGACAAATCTACAAACACGACTGTACTTCAGCAGCTGGTACAGAATGCAGGTAGGATGCCACTTGTTTGTTTCTTCACCAGCGGCCTCTTGGGTGACAAGGCTGGTGCCTTTCTGTCAGCTTTGGCAAAGGGCGGAGTGTTCAACAGCCCTTTTGAGAAGGTAGAGACGTGCTTGATAGCATTGGCAGAAACAAATCATGTACAGAGTTTGTACCAGTGTATTGAATCTCCCTTTAATGGAGGTGTTTTGGATGTTTCCTCAGAGAGTGTACTCTCCCTGTTGTTCTCCTCAGCAGCTATCAGGTTTATCAACCAGTCTAATGTGGTTCAGTCTGTTCGACTTTGTGATCGAAGCAAACTGAGGAAAGAGGAGTCAAAGATCTTGAGAAAGTTGGAATCTAATCCAGAGGAAGAGTCTATTTGGGTGGATGATGATTTGTGGTCTGATGTCTATGACAGAAGGTTCATCCTATTACTCCTGCAGTGTATTCCACTGTTATCTGCAGTGAAAAAAGCAGGAAGCAAAAGTAAGGGACCGATCATGTTCAAAACCTCTCTCAGGAGATTATTCCTGAGAATGTGGTCAAGAGGCACAATCAACAGCACTCAGATGCTCCAGCTAACACAAGCTATGAAGCATATGATTTCTCTCACTCGTCTAGACCTGAAGTGTAACTATGTTCAGGATGATCTTGTTGACCACGTTTCTCCGAGTACCAAATACTGCAGTACATGCAAACTCACAGCTAGTCCCACAACTATGTTCATGTCAAGCTTGCCCCGTCTTGCCTGCTTACAGGACCTAGAGTTGTATGAGTGTAGTTTTCTATCAGCTACTGAAGTTGATGTCATGTGTAACAGCATTAAGGGCTCATGGCAGTTGGTCAAGTTCAATATAGTGGTGCTGCAGGCTGAATGGAATGATGCAATGGGTGCAGCAATAGGAAAGCTCTTCCTCAGACTGCCTAATCTAATGGACCTAAGGATTAGCAATGGTCGGGAAGAATCAGGAACAGCTCTTTCTCATGCTGTGAAGCACCTCAGTGCACTTAAAAAGCTACAAAGACTAGAAATATGTGTAAAAATGTCAGATGATGAGACAAAGGCACTAGCAGTCAGTCTTCAACATTCAGAATGTCTTGAGGAGTTTTCGTTGAGTAACTGCAGAATAAGTGACATAGGATGCACTGCTATAGCAGAGGTGTTTGTAAACATGAGATCTCTAAAAACACTAGATCTATCATCAAACCAAATTTCTGTATCTGGTGCAAAATCATTTGCAGCCCATGTTGGTAATCTCATCTGCTTGGAAGACCTTGATCTGAGTAGTAACAAGTTGTCAGATGATGGGTGCATTGTGATTGCTGAGGCCTTTCACAAGATGAAGTCAGTGAAACGTTTGCGTCTAGCTGGCAACATGTCTGTATCTGGTGCAAAATCATTTGCAGACCATGTTGGTAATCTGATCTGCTTAGAAGACCTTGATCTGAGTGATAACAAGTTGTCAGATGATGGGTGCATTGTGATTGCGGAGGCTTTTCACAAGATGAAGTCAGTGAACTACCTCTATCTGTCTTCCAATAGGATCTCTGATAGAGGTGGTACAGTGTTGATGGGAAAGATGAGTTTCCTCACAAACTTACATGTGATACACTTGAGAGACAATATGATGACAGATGCTGTTGCTCAGTTAGTAGTTGATGCTGTGAAGGGAATGGATAGACTGATGCATTTCGATCTCACCTACAATAGCTTCAGTAGTGAGGGAGTTGAGATACTGAAACAATACCGTAACATCTGGTCTTATGGTCAACATCCAAAAGAGCACTTACCTAAGGATGACCCACTGGGGACAAGCACACCTGAACAGTTTCATAAGGGGATTAAAGGTCATACAAGTATCTTACACAAGCTCTCTGCACCAAGTAGCTTATCCAAGCCCTCTTCATCATATCCCACACTATCTGAAGAAGAAAGCAGATATGAAATGTCTGGAGTTAAAGGTGAATTTCAGCCTAAAGATGCAGGATCTATGCAAGAAGAGGCTAAGACAGCTAAGATTCGTAAATACACAGAAGGAAGTCAGGCTACTGAGAGTTAAGTACAAAAGGCTGCTGGACAACATAATGTTATGTAAAGTTACAAGTGTGTGTAGCATTGTTTTCTAAATGTATCTATGACCTGTTGTTTGAGTGATGTACATATGTGACCAGTACTTGCATCAAAATCTACATGTATATGCAGCTCATTTTGTCTTTCTTGCAATGTCAATAATACTGATAACTACTGTCAATGTAAATACATGTATTGCAATCCACAAG
Organism: Branchiostoma floridae x Branchiostoma japonicum; assembly: GCA_013266295.2. Classification (NCBI taxonomy): domain Eukaryota; kingdom Metazoa; phylum Chordata; class Leptocardii; order Amphioxiformes; family Branchiostomatidae; genus Branchiostoma; species Branchiostoma floridae x Branchiostoma japonicum. The sequence continues at coordinate 10,621,935 of CM023832.1, forward strand.
TTTTCTATGAATCCATCTATGAACAATTCACACATATGAATTTCAAGTGAATCTAAGTTGATGGAAATACTGTAAAATAAAAGGTATGACAGTGAATTGTAAAAAAAAAACAGTAATGATTTACCTTTTAGCGCTGTGATCCACACACTGTATACATTGTATATAGGGAGGGAATAAACCGTTTTAAGATGCACTTAGGTTGCATGTATCTTTATCAGAGTAAAAAAAAAACGCCATCTACATGACCATCACAGCATTTATTGCTCACATTGTCATACTAACCTGATGACAGATTCAGTTTCTTCAGCCTTCTGTAGTTTAAAATAGAGTTGCTCCAACCCAGGTTTTCATGACCTCTTTAAGGACTACAAATGCATATCAATTTATTCTTACCAATTATTGTTTCTTCTCATCCTTATGCCCCCGTGGTTTCGCTTACATTTACTATGTACCTCAGGTACTTCATAAACCTTTATGTTAATTCAACACATTACAGACCTCAATATCAACAATATGATGGGACAAGCCTACATTTACATGTGTAGCAGTCTCACACCTCTGTTCTCTGTTTCAAGCATGTTTTTGTAGTGTTAAGGTACCACAATACAACAGACAGTATCTAAACACCACCAATGTCCTACACTAGTTTTACAGTGCACTATCCGAGTTTCTTTTTCTGTAGATTATAGTCAAGGATGCATTTTCTGTTCAGCAACAACAACTTCCTGCTACCCTCAAGCTTTGCGTGCATTGATAATTTTAACAAAGTCTGGCTTCAGGGAGGCTCCGCCCACAAGGAAGCCATCAATGTCGCCCTGGGTGGCAAGTTCTTTGCAGTTACTGGCTGACACCGAACCTAGGAAAGAATAACACCACATTATCACAAGTGTGCTGTATTCTCCCAAAGAAGTTTGAAACTTTGATACTTTATTCAAAACACACCACTAGTCTTCCTGGATTCCACTTGATTTTCACATAAAACTCTCAGGGGTATAAGTCTGTTAAACTTTGCTATTCTAAAACTTCTTGTCCAGTGGTATTGACTGATTTATATCATTATTATCATTCATATCCTGGATCATGACTAATCTTCATAAATGTATCTCAAGGTAAGTGTCTGAACTTTGAAAAAGAAGAGAAGGCCATGTTACCTCCATAGATGATGCGGAGTGAGTTAGCTACTGCAGGAGACACGTTCTCAGATAGCCAGGTACGCAGACTGGCATGGACCTCCTGGGCCTGGAAAGGTTATCACATCAACAGTAATGCACAACTTCATCATAGCATTGTTGTTATCATATAGCCAAACTCTCAATAACACACAACTCCAGAACTTTTGCAACATACTTTGTAAGCAAATCCGGGGAAGAATTGAAGGATTAAACCCGTAAACAGGGTCTGAGGGGAAGTCTTTACCTTTGTACACACAGTTACAGGGAGTGAATATTGTTAGATTCTCCTCCTACTCCTTTGTCTACATCATGTTCTTTTTCTAAAATTTCCATTAAAATGTCAGAGTAGAAAGAAAATAAATTCCTGTGGGCAGAGAATACAACTTTGTTTGTGGGTGAAAATGTTGGTGAAACTCTTTTAAGAGTTATCCCCTGTTACAAGTATCCTTACCATACTTTTTATCAACATTTGTCAATGAATGTACATGGTAGGCAATACAAATTTGTACAGACTTTATTTCCAGACAGTTCCACCATGTCTTACCTGTTTCGGGGTTGCCACCTTGCCAGTCCCGATGGCCCAGACTGGCTCATAAGCCAGAACCACCTTGCTCCAGTCTTTCACCTTGTCTGAAGGACACAAAAAAGGACAACAATGATGACTGCAAAGAGTTCAACTAGAACATTTTTTTTGTACCAAGTCTGATATTACATGTGAAGAAATAACAGAGAATCAAGCAGACTGAAGAAAAGTTAGATGTCTAGTTGGAGTAAAAGAAAGAACGTCTTTGAGTTAAGGTCAAGACTACAAGCAAGACAGAAGACTAACCTTTGAAGGCCTTGGTCTGCCTGAAGACAACATCTTCTGTTTTCCCCCCCTCCCGTTCCTCCAGCTTCTCTCCGATACAGGCGATGACCTTCAACCCCTCCGCAAGGGCATGCTCAATCTTCTCAGCAATCAGCTACGGGAAAAACGTATTCATAAATGGTGCTTTGTTCCTTGAAAAACAAAATCCACATTAACAGCAAATTTTTACTCTTTTGTACATCTGATTCTTCTCTTCTACAACAGTCTATTTCAATGACTTGAAGAATAAAAAAAGTTTGTACTCACCTCATCAGTCTCCCCAAACACATTCCTCCTCTCTGAGTGACCCAAGATGACCCACTCACAGCCAAGGTCCTTGATCATAGCAGGGCTGAAAGTACATGTAAAGAAAAAAAAAGCCAAATTAGAAAAGGACAAAATATCAAGCATTGAAGTTGAGAAAAGACCTTGAAGTTGACATATATTTTAAAGCTAGCATCATCACCTTGTGATTGCCTCAGGTAGATGCTGGAAATATGGCAAAGATGTTTTTAATCTCTTCACAAAACCAATTAATGGATGACAAATAAACATCAAAAACACCATGGTGGATATTTCTGTACCTGATTTCCCCAGTGAAAGCTCCCTTGGGCTCCTTGTAACAGTTCTGTGCTGCTGCTTGAACACCACTTCCTGCCAACTTTCCCTGCACGTAGCCCAGGTAGGCAGTGGGAGGGCCTACAACAACCTCTGTCAGGGAAATAAAACATGAACAGAATAAAACATCTTTAAAAGAAAAATGAGGTATGACTTAAGACCACTGGATTACACAGAAAATTTGAATTGAATCCTTGCCCTCCCACTTGAGCAGTTCTAAACCAATGATACAAATGGTCTCAAATTACAAAGTCCATGAATGGTGCAACGCTTTTAAGTTTATATATCTAATGCAAATATCACCTCTAACCTCCTTGGTCACTGTGATTTCTTTTCTTTTATAGTGCTTCAAAACAAACGTGACCTTTGGTGATTCTAGTCAGCTGTTCTCTTGCTCGACTTGGCCCAAAGCCCATGACTGTGGTTGAAGGACCTCCAACCAAAGCAAAGTATCAAGTTTCTCTTCCAGATGTATGCAAAATGACTTAATCTAGCTAATATTATACCAAAGTCACTCCAATAGCACTTGATTGACACTTATGAGCATATATATCTATATCTATATATCTATATATATATATACATTGCTTAAATATATATTTTCTAAAAAAAAGTCTTTGTATTGTTATTATTATATTAAGTACAATGTAAACTGAGGTTTCAGAGATGAGGAGAGTGTCTTACTTTGGTAATCAATCTCAAAGCAAACACCCTCATTTTCTTTAAGACAGAAGATACCCTTAGGATATTAACACAGAAAGATGTCAAGGTTGCACGTGCAACACCAAGTACATGTACAATACCAATGGCAGGACAGCCCCCCTCCCACTATGCATATCTCCACGACAGTGCCCCACATCAACCCTTACCGGTGTCTCCCCTGTCCCCGGCCGTCAGCCAGCCACAGATCTCGTCGATGGAGGCTTTACTGCCGTTCATCTTCCAGTTCCCGCCCACGAAAAACTTTCTGTTGTTTCCCGACATGTTTTTGTTCTGTAGATATATTAAAGTACATCAAAGTACATCAACGTTGAAAAAAAAACTCCAAGGTGACCCATTTTTCTGCACACACTTTCGTTTACAAAAAGTGAGTAGAAAACTAAATAAACGTTCGTCAAAATGTAACGTAACTCTAACGAGACAACAGTTAATAACTGAGCATAACATATTCGTAGATATCTAGTACAATATCAAAGTTCTTACCTTAATTTTACACCACTGAGACTCTCCTACTTGCAGTCTGTGTGAGCTACGTGAGGTCAAAGGCCCGCCACATGGAGTACGTGAACATGTCACGCTGTTTGCAACCTCGCATTCGGAATAGACTATTTTTAGCATTTCAAAGTCATTGTAGGTCATTGGACGAGAAAAAGGGAAAAAAAGACTCATTGATATGATTTGCTTCTCAATAAGTATTACCGAAGGCGTATTTTTTTAAACCTTAGATGTATTTTTCACAGCTCCTTTGTGACATTTATAGTCGAATCTGCGGTAAACAACGTCGGCTACAAACTTATTGAATGAACCTGAGCGGAAACCCTTTTCCCATCGAAGCTATATTGTTTCGAAGAATCGATCTATGATTATCACACTCACACCTAACAATATGATAAAGTAGAACTATTTGTTGTGATAGAAGAAAGCAGTTCTCAGACCCGAGAATATTTAGTTGCCACGCCCACCGACATGTCTTTGTATTTATGCCACCCACGTGACTATTTTCGCGCCACATTCGCCTTACACAACAACAAATGCAGATCAGCTTGTGTAACGCCAAAGATAGTTGCATTTCTCTAGTTTCCACAGTCGGCTTTTGTAGTATTTGACCTCCACTAATATATGAGAATACAGGTGAGTTTAAAAGACCTTCTAATATTTAAGTAGGTGAAGTTATAAACTGCAGATCGCTATAGTTTAATAGCTATCGGATGATTTTCTACACAGTCATGATCATCAAGAATTGTGTGTTTGGGGGAGGGGGGCATAGGATAGGCGCAGGCAGCGTTTGTAAAAGCAGTCTTTATACCAGGAATATAGCCCGAGAAACTGAGAGAAATAGACAGTAATTCAACCCAAGACCTTGCCTAACTGTACTTAAACGTTACTAGTATGCAAATGTTCAAATGATGTTTGACTTGACTAAACATCTGGAATTAAATATTCATAATTTGACGTTTCAGACATGATCCTGACAAACTGAGTGAAAAACTTGGCAGTAAATATGGCTCCTGCATCCAAGAAGAGAAACAACAAGAGAAAGCATCTCGAGGCTCCATCCAGTAGTGACGAGGATGACTTTGAGAATCCTGAGTTTCTGCCTCGAAAAGCCAAGAGACGATCATTGTCCAGCAGGACTAGTCCGGTTACTGCAAGGAAGACTCCTAACAACAAAAAGCTGAAGAGTGAAACTTCTACAAAGTTGGGATCTGTGGCCAACGGCAAAAATCGTGGAAAGAAAAACGGCAAAGAAATGGCAAAGAATCGGGCATCGAATTTGTCTGATGACGAATCAGATTCAGATCAAGACAATCCAGCTGGTACTTCAAGTAGTACGAGAGGCCAGGGTGCATCAATGCCAGAACAAGAGTTGAAGCATTCCAAATCAAGGAAAGTTAGAGAGAAATCTGCAAAGCTTTCTACAGGGGGTAGAAGTGCAACAGGGAAAACAAGTGCTGTGACAAATGGGAATACAAGTACAGCAGATATGACCCCTGGTAAGAAAAGGAAAGATTCAAAGAAGGACACTGTTGTCAGTGGAAAAGACCATGATAAGAAAAATGGCAAAATGCATCAAAAGAAACTGGCATTGCATTTGTCTGACGATGATTCAGACACCGACCAAGACAACCCAGCTTCACAACTGGAAGAAGTCAAGAAAGGCCTGTCAGCTTTTAGATACCAGAAAAGCCCTAAGACGCCAAATATGTTAGCAGAAAGGAAAGCAGCCGAACCAACACCTTCAACAAGTAAGGTAACACCTACACAAAGGAAGAAGGCAACTTCAGGTACTCCTATCATGGAGTGTCTCAAAGTCAAGGTGAAGAAAAGTGCTGCTTCTTCAAGTACATCATCAAAAGCAAGTGGGAAGAAATCTTCGGACACAGGTGGCAAAAAGACAGGAGGAAAGGGGAAGGCCAAAGGGCAAGACAAGAGAGGGAAAGAAGCTAAAAGTCCTAAGGAGAAGATGACCCAGCAATATGTGAACTTGGAGGACAAGAATGTGTCATTTGAGGTGACTCGGAGGAAGTCAAGCAACATTGTTCTGTCTCTCAACAGAACCACCATTGGACTCAATAACAATGGAAAGGTAAATCTGTTCAGTCTATGCTGAATAGATAATTTTGTATGAATTGTGTAAAATGGACTTTCATGTTTTTCATGCAAACAATTTTTGAGTGGTCATCTCATGAACCAGGTATGCTCTATCAACTGAACTGTTGTCTTGAGTAAGATTGATGTGGAATGTGTGGTACTAAACCATATGTCATTCCTCCCCTCCCAGGTGTACGCATCACCCCATGAGCCGTACCTGCGGACCTTGCGCTCCCTGGGCCTGTATCGTACAGCCAGTCCGTTTGATAGACGAGTTACAGCCTTGGAGTGGCACCCCAACCACCCCACCCTGGTAGCAGCAGGGTCGAAGGGTGGTGACATCATTTTGTGGAATTTTGAGAAAGTGGGTGCAGACTGCTTCATTCAAGGGGTAAGTGTCAATTTTTATTTCAGTTTCAGTATTTTAACTGTACTCAATAAAATCTGAAGCATATGTGAACAGCTCTCCTCATAAGCCAATCTTTTTTTTTTTATTCAGAAATTGTAACATGACAGTACAAAGTGTGCACTAGGCAGCAAGTATGCTGATAGCGTGCACACCTAACACATGATACTCATTTACACCTGAGTCAAGTGAGGAAAGTCGTGTAAAGTGCCTTTTCCAAGGGCACAAGGTCAGTGGCATGTCAGGACTCGAACCCGGGACCTCTTGGTTCCGAGTCGAGTACTCTGTCGTTGCGCCACACGACCCCAATCTTGATAATTTCTCCCCTTCTCATCCATGCTCAGTTGCTTCTCCATCCCTACATTCTATCTTGCTGTTACATATATATTTTGTTCAACAGCAAGTCCCCCTCCATGATCTCTTTCTTTCACTATAAGCTCAATGTGTCATTCTTGGATAATCCTAGTGAAAAAGTTGAATATTGATATCTCATATAAACCATAACTCCATATTTCTGCAGCGTGGACCAGGTGGCTCTGTGTCTGCATTGAAGTTCTCTCCGTGGAATGATAGCCAGGTGTACACAGCACAGCTGGATGGTACTGTCAATCTTCTAGACTTCAACGGCAGAAACAACAGGAACTTTCTATCCACAAATAGTTGGAGGTAAATATGTTGGGTCATGTTCTAATTTATGGATAGATTATATAAATAGAGAATACAACACGGTGTATTCCGTATTGCCCGAGGTATCGGCCTAACCGCGGTCTGACTCGCGGGAGGGCCAAGACCGAGGGCGATGCGGAATGCACGTGTTGTATTCTATTTAGATCATACCCACCCTAGAAAACATGTCTTTCAATGCGAAATGAGCGAAAATTTGGTATCCCTAAACAAAAAAACTGCAACAACACCAATTCTAATTCGAATTTTCGAAAGCGGCGCACGCGGTTAGGGCGAAACGCGTTCGAATCGTTCTATGGAAGCCTGGTTTATACACCCGGTCGTTCAGTAGAATACAACACGGTCGGGAGCACTGTATCACCGCCCGGGTATGATATAAACATTGATACATACACTTCTCAGTGCTCAGCCACTGAGGGAATGTTTGTTAAGAGATGGAAAGAAGCACTAGAAATATAGTAAACTGATAGTGCCAAAATTGTGCAGGATGAAAGACTAACTAACTCTTGTACCTTACAGTAACTGGTACTGTGCAGCAGATGTGAGTGTCCCACTCAAGATGCTGGTGGCAGGAGAAAGTCAAGGCAATGTAGTCATGATGGACACAGATGGAAACAAGGTTTGTTTGTTTGTTTCTGTTTTATTTATACAGGGTAAATACAACTCAGTGCTAACCGCATTGCTTTTCAGGCATGCCCTGTACACAGGTAGGACATCACAAACTGAGACAAACGGAAAACAAACATAATAACAATACATACATACATACATAACCGAGTGTCAAAACAGAATCGTGTACCAGAAATCGAAGTCGTTAGTCCAGGCCATGGTTGGTGTTCCCCTCACAATACCACATTGCTGATAACTTTGATGCTGTTTTCCACTTTCCCTACTGTAGCTAGTGAGTATGGGACTGTAATAATGTTGCTGATTGGCACTTAATGTTAAATCGATTACCATATGTTCAGTCCTGCTTTTAAACTTAGTCTATGTTAACATCAACAATTGTATGTCAACAAATCTGTTTCTCCCCATCTTAGTTGTGGCAGCATCGACTGCACAAGTCGAAGGTGACCCACGTGGAGTTCAACACTGGCTGTGATTGGTTGCTGGTGACGGCATCTACGGACAGAACAGTGAAGCTGTGGGACATCCGTATGGTAGAGGGGAGGGGCAGTGCACTGTACACTCTGGAGCATGACCACCCCATCAACAGTGGTGCGTTTCATTTGTGATGTGGCTATTCGATTATCTATAAGTATTTCTTTGTAATCTGAAAATTTCTCCCTTCTCAACATTTTAGTTTAGTGCTTATCAGTTCAGAAGGGTGGAAAACAACACTTGTGTGTGCAATCTGTCCACTCATATATACATATACAGTCAGTATATGTATAACCCTAGTCAGTATATACATATATCGGTACCCAGGCAGTATCATAGTGTAGCTATGATGGTTAGTTATGGAATTGGAGATATGATGAGACAGAATTATAATTTTGTTGGTAGACGTTTGGCATTTATGCTGAGTCTGTATTTTCTCTGAAGCATACTTCAGCCCCAATGACCACTGCAAGCTGCTGACCACTGACCAGCATCATGACCTGCGAGTGTACAGTGGGCCAGACTGGGGCCGGCTGGACACTGCCATCTACCATCCACACAGGTTCTTCCAGCATCTCACACCCATCAAGGTGATGTTCCAAAGTTTCAATGTAAAATACGTGTCTCAAGAATCAAGATGTATGACTATGTTTAGTGTTACACATCCTCAATTCCAAGAAACCACATTCCCAACAAGTCAACGTTTGTTGGCATTGGGAAAATGACAGTGCGGAGATCTGTATTTGACCAGTTTGTCTTTTTCAAGAATCTGGAAGTAGCAAGGTATGAGGGAACAAGAATTACTGCCTCTACCATTAATAAGTCGAGTTAAAGACCGAAATGTTAATAGAGATAATGCAGTCTGAGACTTTAGGTTCTCCAATACTGTGTGATGGAGTCAGGCAGAAGGTTTGTGTGATAACTAGATGTATAAAAGTATGTAATCTAAGCATGACTACCAACGCCAGAATTGAATCTTGGTTGTTTTCTAACATTTTGTACACATCAGGCCTCCTGGCACCCCATGTATGACCTGGCTGTGGTGGGCAGGTACCCAGATAACAAGTCTCCCCATCACGGGCCTGGAGAGGCGAATACCATCGACATCCTCAACATCAACACAGGAGAGACGGTGTGTCAGCTACGGGACCAGGGGGCTCCTGGCATCAAGTCGGTCAGTAGTTGTAGTTATGTCGCTGTATGACACTACTGGTGTACTGAAGTAGAGTGGTGGTATTGTACAGCACTTACAGTTAGTTGGTCCTGCAGCCAAATTTGTAGTAAAATAATTATCAACATAATTTTTTTTCCGTTACTAACTCCAGTTGTGCACGGAAGTTGCATGTGGTTAGCAATTTTAGTTGTTTGCGATTTTAGTGGTTAAAAAAGCGACATTTGTTGTCAGTGACAGTGCAATTCGGTACCTCTAATTGGGGCTCCTGCAAAACTGTAACCTTTTAGAAGTCATATAAGTGCTTTATCAGTTTCTGACAGAAAAGAACACAGTTATTGCTATGTTGATAAGTTTTCTTTTGCTAGCAAACATGTACAGTATTTTCTACAGTAAAAGCACTTTGTTGTCTCACTTTTTACTTAACACATGTACATGTACTCTACAGCTCAACAGGTTCAGTCCAAGTGGAGAGTCACTGCTCTCAGCAATGGGTATGTGTCTTCTTTCCTTCTCAAGCCTTAAAAGTCTTAAGTCAACAGTACCTTGATTATGTTTATACACTAGAGTGGACTAAGGTAGTGGACATAGTCTGGCTGGTGTAGTGTCTGTACTTTTTGATGAAGATATACGCCAAGCACTTCGAAGTTGAACATACATATTCATTGCTTCTTTCAGGATACAACATACTGATTTGGCAGCGTAAGGAGATTCTCCAGGACAAGCAGGAGAAACTGATGGAAAAGATGCAGGGAGAGGTGGCAGCACACCTGGACACACCTGGGGTTGCTAGGAGACCACGGCCACGCCCTTCTGCAGGCAAGATTGCTGCCAAGATTAAGAAGAAGCTTCAGGACCAGTGATGTTCATGCAAAGTTGCTCAACTGTATAGTTGTATAGCTGTGAGAAGTTGGGACCACTAGTATCTAAAAAGTTAAAAGATGGCATTCTGCATTCTTTACTTGTCAGTACACACCTTTGGCAATATAGAAAGTAAAGAAGTACTTTGTGAATTACATCTGTGAGAAATGTAAGTACATGACCAAGGAGTAACAGACTGTTGACTAGATTGAGCTAGATTAGCAGAGGTCCCAACATTTTTTTAGCTTGATTTTTGAAACGTAAAGAGATATTCCTTTTTTTATCCTCTGATTTTATACATGTACTATCTGAGGTTACCTGTAATACCTTAAGCAAGGTAAGCTTGTTACTTACTTTTGTTGTTATTTTATTATGTTGATAGGTATATTAAAATGTTCTAGGATATTAATTCTTTCATTGTAGCATTTTTCTAGTAGTTTTTGTACTAGTTACACAACTTTCATAGGCCATATTATTTTCTTTGAAGGTTTAACAATAAAAGATTACAACCTATGTATGTACAACTGTCCTACTTTGTACTGAGTTTACCTTAGTTTAAATATTCAACTGGGTAGTATGATGCATTGAAAGTTAGATGCTCTAATTCTTTGAATGGTTTAGTGGGATGGCCCTGACTTAGTACAGACTTCACAAAACATACTGATGACAAGAGGTATGATAAAAGTGACATTTTTTATTCAGCACTACTGGCCATGACTCAATACAATTGTGATGACGGCACTATAAACTACGTTAGACTACACCAACCAATCAAGGAACGGATTCCAAACATTCTAACTGCATCTGTGATTAAGAATATAGTGAACTTTCATTCTATGTACACAGGCACAGCTGCAGTTAAATGTAGAAATTACAACAATGCGCAGCGCTTCGGTATAATCCACGTACAAGCAGACGAAATGAAATTTGTACAGTTGCAGCCATAAAGGGTCTAAATCTCTGTTTTGTGGAGGCTGCCATGTGGAAAACATCATTTTCTTTTATCTAAAACCTACAAGGGGCTGGGGAAAAACGTATGATCACAGCAGACTGGTACAGCTGTGAATTCTGTGAAGTGAAACCGTCTTCCACAGCGTCAGCTATTTTTGGCAAGACAACCACTGGTGCGAGTAAAAGCATGACTTCGTGTGGCTTCGGGTACACCATAGTTCATAATATTTTCTCCCCACAAATAATACACAATGGGGGTAAAACCTTCAGCATGGATTGAGTAGGAGAATTTTGGACAAGGGATAAGCCGTTGGCCAAACAGGGCACTCAACATACACCAGTGACATTGCAAATTGTTTCTAAATAGTCACCAGCAGTACAACATTCACTTTTTTGTCAACATTTTGCTAAAAACATCATCTACATTGGGCTACTCAAATAAACTGTTCATTAACAATATCCCTGTAAAACTAATAGGCCAGTACATGCACCAAATGTACGGATTAGTATTACAGTATGAACAGTAGGGATATGGTTAATGAACACTTTTCATCCTAACTACTGATGGAATTAAAATGCAAATTGAGTGCCTGTTTGAAACCATGCCCAAAACTTGATCTCCATTGTGTAAACACTGCTTCTGATGAGTTGTGGTCAATTCCTTTCTATTATATGGTGCAGCTTCAACTAAGTTGAACATAGACAAGATTTACAGGGAAGCAGGGTTGTGCTACGATAAATTTATCTCTAAAACATCAGCAATATCTGTATTAACAGTACAATTGTGCCTTCCTGCTTCAAAAGCAATTGCTACAACGTTATGCGGATTTAAAACAGGTTGCATCAAAAGCACTGGTTCAAATTATCATCCTTGTATATTGCCATACTTTCTTTGGACGTCTTTCAAGGTGAAAAATAACAATACAATGCTTTGTCCATTTCTGAAGTGGTATAATACACAACTTCACTTATCTACACAGCTCTAATTCCTAAAATGAGCTATAACTTAATTTAAAATATGACTTCATTACATACATTTTTTTCATTCTAAGAAGGAAGACAGAACTAAGTAAAATCTTCAAATAATGTTTTTCAGCTATTTCATCAATATCATTGACTTTCTTGGACCAACTGTCTTTGGGTTGCGCAGAGTCTTAATGCAGATGCCAACATGGTACAGATGATTTAAACTAAGAGATAGAAATGGCCATGACATGCGTTACTAGGTGGATCAGTGTTATTGTAAGAACTCGGGCCTCTTCTAGGCCAGGCAAAATCATGCATGTTCTTTTCTTAAATCTTGTACGAATCTTTTGAAGTGACTGTTCCCGCAGAAGTGTTTTAACAGTGTTAAGATGTATTTTGTATATACTTTCAAGATCACATACCTGTCACAATAAGATTTAACTATGCCTTTGGACACTTATTGAAACAGAATTAAAAATATACTATAATGTCCCGTACGAAACTGAACACTTACAAATCATAACACAGAAAATAAAATAAAATTGAGAATGGTTACGTTTAAATCAACTTGTACCAAGCATGAAGTCTTCCGAGGAATTAACATTTCTTTAAGTTTGAGATCATTAAACCATCTTCTGCTCGTAACAATTACACTGCTTCTTAAGCAATAGGTTGGCATATATTAGATCAGACTTAACATTTCCTTATTATTCTTGCATGGCATTTTCTCTACCACCCCTACATTATGTTATGATCTCAAAAATACTTGCTTCCTTCAAAGTGCCCGTTAACCAGAGACGTAGGGATGGTAGAGATAAATGCGTGTTGACCTCGTTATGCGTCCTCTGGCATCAACGAAGAGCTATGTTACTGCTATTGGTACAGCAGGTAGTTCTTGAGAGCTTGGGGGAGAGGGAGCTTCGGCACATCCTTCAGGCGGTCTTTCCCCAGCGACAGACGGATGGTCCGCCTACACAGGTCCATCAACGGCAGGGGTTCCGCTGTGGGGCGACACAGAACACAGATCATCAATAAAAACATCCCTGCTGTAGACATTACAACTTACATATGATTATCTAGATATAATCATTTCTAGTTCTACTGCTTCAATAATCTCTATATAATGATAATGATAAATGACATCTATACGCATGAAAATTTTGACAGCAACAAAGAACAGTAAGACAATAAGAATATCTATTTCAAATTTCTTAAATAAATATCCTGTATTGCTGTTCATTATTAATTTATGGTGACAGCTGCAAGATCAACATGACTGTCTCCGGAGACTCCCATCACACAGGCTTCAGTTCTACTGCCATTCTATACCTCTGACCTTGGCCAAGGACATATCATTCCATGAAAAGGAATGCAGAACAATAAGTCAAACTTTCAGGTTGTCTGGGACTCACTGCTTAGTACCTACTCTGTTGTAATATCTACCACCGAGTAAACTTTTGAACTTGCAGATTGAATACACTTGATCTTTAATCAGTTTGACCTACACTGTAACCGATTCATCTGCCAGACATTAGTCCTGTGTAGTTTTTACTGAAATACATACATGTTACAATAGACCTTTCACATGAAACCATTTACTTTTTTCACTTTTTATTTTATCATCCATATTAGCATCCATTTGTAGAATCCTTATCCCTCTAAATGTTAGAGGTCTTTATATAATTTTTCAATATTTTTTAAACATTTCAGTAAATCTACACTGAGCCAAAATCTGAAAACAGGCTGAATTTTCCAAATCTAGGAAAAGTGTTGTGTGCAGAAGATGAGTTTAGAAGCCACATAGGGCATCACAACTGATAATACATGTAATCAGCTGAACCCCTACAGCTACATGAAGACACCACCTGTCACTGCAGCTGTCTACCTTCCCTTCAGAACGCTCCACACAGCTTGGAAGCATGGAGTTGCTGGCCCACCTACATTGAGTTGGAATTAGGATTTGTAGCACTCAAAATATATCTACAACCCTCCCATTTGTTTTATTTGGCACAAAGATGTTGAACGTTAGATGATTTCAAATCAGTGCTGAACCAGCAAACTAAAAATCATGCTTTCTGTTTTCTTGTGTTGTCTACAAAACTTTCAGTTTGAACATTTGATTCCATTTTACTTTCTTGAAAGCAGTGTTTGTACTATAAGATGCAGAATTTAACTCAATTTTGTTCTGTTGGGCAAACACTAGTGATTGACTCCTGAATAAGTGTTTCACAAAATTTGTGACAAATGAAGTAAACTAAGGATAAGTAAAATGACAATGCCAAAGTTAAACAGCTTCTTCCATTTGATGAAAATGAGTTTGTTATAACCATGACTACAAAGTAAGACAGTACAAGTCCAAATGACCACTAGGTGAAATGCTTGGCCTTTGTTGCCCTGCCTCCCTGTCCATTATTTCTCCAGCTGCCCCTTCAGCTGTGCCCTTCCCTCCACCTTGTCACGGCACCAGGCATGTGAATTCTTCATCATGTAAGTAATGCCACAGATACACCAGGCAAGTCTGTCAGTATGCATCACCACGAGCACGTGTGTGAGGGTTTCACGTACGTAACACGTTGAAGAGAGTCCCTTGTTTCCCGTGGGACAGCAGCGAATCTCTCACCAATTGTCTAATTCGTGATGTAGATGCGCATACATCTTGGGCCACCATGACTTATGAGTTGGGTGTGACAAAAACGTGAAGCCATGTGGATTTTTCCCAATACTGTACAGTAAACCTTTCTGATTCTCAAATTTCTGTTTTGCCATGGTTTTTACATAAGTAGGAACTTTTCCGACACTCTACTCATATGTTGTCTGTAACATAACGTCACATAAAGGTATTCTGTAAATAATTAATATACTTACGATCCAAGCCTCCGATGTACTTGCTGGTGATCTCACAATGTCCCCACACTGCGCTCACAATTGGGTACAACTTCTTTCCCTTCAGTCCACGGAAGGCGATGCCCAAGAACTGTCCGTCCACTACAAAACTGATTGTGCCCTCATCCATGTCTAAAACTACAAGGAACTTGTCTGGTACCACAAAGTTCTCGTCCGCTTTCAATGTCCTAGGATACGTGATTCCGGGGTTGTTTTTACTATCGTGGTAGAGCTTGTTCCTTCCCAAGTCCCAGCCCCACGACTCTGCGTTGCTCCCCACTAGAGACTGGTACCCTACCGAATGCAAGGCAGCGTGCTCTGTTGCTACTCCTACCACCGCATGCGTCCCCCGTTGTCTCGTGCTCCAGTGAATCTCCCATACATGAAGTCCTCTTGTGTACCCAACTTTACCACGAATGCAGTCCGTACTCTGAGCAACTGGGTGTCTGTGGAAGGTGAGTTTGTCGTCTTCCTTCACAAAAATGTTCAGAGACCGATCTTCGTTGTTCCACGCATGTTTGACCTGTGTTTCCCTGTCCGCTTGAGGCATATCAAGGAGCATATCTAGTCGGCTAGGCTTCTGCATGTCGGGGTGTAACAAGTCCCTGTCTGAGTTCAGCGCCTTCAGCGAAGGCTCCCGTCCTGGCCCTGCCGTCTTCACCCCCCCAGACACCTTCTGTCCCATGGCCCGCACTTGTCTGTTCGCGCTGGAAATCCTGGAAACTTGGCGGCGGGTCTGCTCCCGCAGTTGGCGTATCCGGGACCTCAGGCAGTTGCACTCTCGCAGGCTGCGGAGGCGTGTGTTATGGGCAACTGCTGCACCACTGCTTCTTGTTTGCTGCACAAGGAAAACAAAAAATGCACATTTTACACAAATGTATCACAAGCAAACACTACATAAGTCATTTCGCTAGTAGCTGCCCTTTATTATTGAGGGAAAAGGGACGCTAACATTGTTCAGAAAAAAACAGAGCAAATCCACATGAGGTTTAGCAATTTGGCATCTTGGGAAGTTGGAGTTTCCTTGATCTTTGTTGTTTCAGGTCCTTCAGATATAAATCTGCATCTTTCACTTCACCTGTTCATTGTACAAAAATAATCAACTTGCTACGAGCTACATCCCGAGGGAAATTGGTCAGTGTCCCCCACACAAAGGGAAAGACAGCCAGGGACACATGTCAAAGATATGACCGACTGGGAGAGAGTCTTTGTTCTGATGCCAATTGTGTTGGACCAGCTGGACGAAAACTACCTGAAAATTGCTATTTGTTCTGAACAAAAATGCAATAAATTATACTAAGAAGCAGCACATACAGCACAAATGATGTTTTTTAGCTATATATGCAGTTGCCATACTGGAGGTTTCAGAGATTTTGAAAACTTTCATGAAAAATTTCTGTGTAAACCAGCCGCCAACATCTTTACATAAGAATACAAGTGTATTGACAATAAGTAAGTGAAGAAAATACAGGCAAGTACTAAAATCTACACACAGAGGCATGGCAATCAAGTTAACAGTTCTTTCACAGCCCAATCATTAGAAATAACAAGTAGCTTCCTTTCACTGGTGAATCAAAGCACAACATGTATACCTTGGCACTGTAACTTGCAGTGCAAGTTTGCATCATAAAGGGAAATAAATGAGGCTTCAACCGGAAATATAAACAAAGCGTATGTCAATCTTGTGCGAATGATTAAGGAACACCAAACAGCTACAACTGATTCTGTTAAATGTTGTATTTTCATCATTTTCTTACAATATTACAATACATGTACTGGAAATTGTACTTTTGAATAAAAATCTGAACAGTCAATGAAAACCATTCTTTCTCCAATTCATTTGTGATAATTAATAAATCATTTCCTTTGAGGGAAGATAACAAAGAAACACATCACAATTTCCACACATCGGCGCAGAACTTCCACATAACAACATCCAGACAACTTGCTTACATAGTGATCAACTCTTCTACTGCCCGAGGCATGGTCATCAGTGAATCATTTGCCCCCCTCCCACACAGGCAAAAGACTGCAAAAATTTTAGTCTAAAATCAGTAATTTTGCCTGTCGTCCACAAAAAACATGTTCACATAGACTTGTTACACCTACAAAAATTCGTACAGACCTTTTTCGAATGGCCCACCTAAGGGTGAATGGCTCATCTTGGTGTATTTACTCCCCTTATGTAAATTTTGGAGGGAAACGGGACGTCCCGGAAACTGTCTGCCCAACACAAAACAGGACAACATCCGGACTCCTGGTCAAAAATGATCATCTCGGAAAGATCCAGACACTTCATCCCTGACATATTTCAACAGAAAAAAACCTTCCCTGTAGTTAAGAGTCTGTCTAAATCCCTGTTTGATCAAGGGATGTCCGTGAACACAGTTTAGCAGGAAACGTGACCTACTATTTCCCTCCAAAACTGGGCACTGACAGAAACTCCCTATCAGTGCCCCTGGTTATATGACGCATGTGTCTGAGTGAGGAAATATACCATCAGTATGCAAGGTGGGACAGATCTGTTGTAGATTTTTGGGCAGAAACGCACAAGAATGTGCTGTGACCTTTGTTTGGCAGGCTGTTTTGATTGCCAATGGCTGACTGGCTGCGTTTTCCCTCCAAAAATGGGGATGTGGCTGTGCCTTCCCAGTTCTGCTCTCACACCAGTAAGACTGGGTCAAATGACACAGATTTTCAAATAGCAGAGTTTGAAACCATGAATTAGATACATTTTTCTGAGATTTCACAAAATCTTGCGAAGAAGGTAAGGAAGCTTTTGTCAAGTGTGGGAGGGGGGCATAATTCAGGGTGAATATTTTTGCTGATTAAATTTTTTGCCATCCCAAACCTACAGTCATGACTAACAGCTGGAAAATGTATGCCTTTCTACTAAAAAAATCAATTTCAGAGATGACTAAATAATTTCTGCACAATGCAGCTAAAGTTCTGAATCATCCAGAGACAATCCTATGCAAATAAAGGCCTTGAAAGAGAAGCTTTGACGTAGAAAAAAGTGTATCTGGGGTACGTGACTTTTCCACATCAGCTAGCCTACATAAATCTTGTGCCAAGGGCACCACCAAGGATATGGCTGGTACTGGGGAGGATCTACTGGAATAAGAGTACTCACCACCATCCTAGACTTGTGAGAATCTGGCCTGGATCACCACAAATGCACCTGAACACACCCTACTCCCACCAAGGACTGAGGCCATCTGGCACACTAGAGGGCAACAATGCCAGTTGGACAACAAAAAGGGGGCCCTGGTCAGGGTACAATGGGCCCCTCATGCAGATTAGGTCACATGATCTAATTGGGACAGTCCATGTTATGAGCAGGGGAGAAATGCTAAGGCAGATGCATACAGCTATTGTTTGACCCTAGTTATAGAATGCTAGTAGATATGAACTCTTTCCAAAAACATGGATAAGGTATCATACTAAAAATGCAAAGATTTTCATTAAAAAATTGAAGGATGACTGTTGCAGAATTTTGATAAAACAATACACATGTACTTTTCAAGTACTTTCGAACCGAAAAGCAGAACTATTTCAGCATGTGTGAAAGAGTAATTCAAGAAAGTCCTCCCCTTTGTACCTAATGGCACTGTCCTTACAAGAAAGGCCTTGTCCAGACAAAAGACTGGGCAGGAGACTACTTTATTTAGACACACATGGACCACCCTCTGTCTATCCATGAATGAACTGTACAACCCTTAGAGTTCACACCTCCACAACCCAGTGCCAAGTGATAATAGCAAGACAACATCAGTGCTAACAAATTACATGATTAATCCCAGTGTGAATGGACCGAGGTATGAAATGGCCGGGCAGTTTAGATTGTCTGGGATTGACACCAGTTGTCTTCGCCTTTGTCAGTTGGTCATAACCCCTTTGTTTCAATCACTGTTATTGTTGGGTGGGACTGTCTGATTGCCAAGAACAAGGCAAAAGTAACATATTGGCTCCCAATAATGACATTTACTCCAGACCATACACCAATACTTTTGTAGACCAAAGAAAGCCAAGGTCGTGCCAAGACAAATGTCTTGATTGAGAAAATAATATTATACAATCAAATCCTAGTTAAACTTAAAGAGGACAGATACCAAAACTGTACGTGAGAGCAGATATGAAGAACGTAAGAAAGACCTGCCCAGACAAGGAAATTGATGACACCACAAGGATTTGTCTGAACAAGCAGTTTCAAGCTTTTAACTTGTCAGGTGCTAGAAAAGTTAGGGGAAGGAGTTGGAACTGCAAGCCAACTGTAAGCCAAATAAATAAATAAACTGCAATACTGTCTGCAAGAGGTAGTCTCTTACTGACTCTCTACCAGGCTTGTAGATACAGTAGGAGAGCATTACTTTTTAGCACTAGCACTCATGAAACTTATCAGTTTAGATCACTACCAAAATCAGTGTGAAGAAACTACAAGCAGATCATCTCTTACTGTGCAAGAAACTGGCTTACCTGAACACAAAAGATGGTTGAAAGTGATGACAAATTTGTTAAATCTACTATTCCATGTTCGAGTCTCTCATGGCTTAGCCCTAATCACAAGCATAAATCAACTCATTACAACTGCTGATTATTCAATCATTTCACAGCGTTCCTTCCCAATCCTCCATTAGTTAACAGGAAGGCATGAAACAGTTCAGGTGCTTCAGAACTCTTCAGTCAGCAATTAACAACTAGTCCTCAAGGCTGCTGATGTGTGTGAATCACTAGCAAGTGTTAAAATACACATAAACCTGGCATGTTCCTGATACCAAAGTATACAAATTCATCAAGGAAAACAACCAAGACAATCTTTCCGACGTTATAGCCACCATTTTTGTTTCAGAGGTCAAGGTTTATGTAATAATTCAGTCTAAAAATTATTTAAAATTATGCTAAACATCAACAGTTAAAACATTGAATCAGACACAGTCCATAGCTTAACTCTCTCCATGTTTTGAACGTATGAATATCAAGCAAGAATTTTGACACTATGCCTTATATTATATAGTTATAACGCAGCATTCTAATTTATAACTGAAGCAACTACATACAGACCCAAATCAGATAGCTTGTGCATGCATCAGGTGTGCAATATTTAAAGCTGTCACAGGCTTATCAGATAGTATAGGATTATTTACATAACCTGTTCTGTACATTTCCCATGTACCCTGGCATTCTTTCATGTATAAATAATCAGAAGGATTTTTGATTCTGCCAAGCCCTGCATCATATTCGCAATTGTGGATATTTGTGCATATTTCTTGCCTGGGAAGTAGTCACAGACATTTCTATCAAAAGAAATATTCAAATAATATTTTGGCTTCCAGTGACTATCCATGTTTTTATTAGCTTATATAAGCTACACCTAAGTACTTTGAAAAGCTGTAATTTGTAGGCATGGAAACCACATATGAATCCATGACCTGCCACAAATAAAAAACGACCATGCAGAAAGTTACCAAAAACAGACTGTGACATGGTTATACAAACATCTACAAATGAAGGTTAGTCTGATTAAGGACATTAACAATATATCATTTGTAGAATAACCTCACTGTAAGGACACATTGCTTCCAGCAGTGACGGAACAAGCTAACACAGAAATGACGTAAAACGTATGCTAGAAAACTAGATACACATTAATTTTCGGGGGCTAATGATGTCACTAATCACATATGTAAGATCATCATGACATGTTTATACAAGCATGGGACAAAGATGGCAAGGTTATGTAGGTATTCAGTACTGCATTTCTCCTTTGTTTATTACCCTTTTGTGACATGGACTTTGCCGTTTGCTGTCTGGTTGTAAGCAGGACATAATGGAGATGCAAACAGTTCACAGGTTACAATGACACTGATATCCTTCTTAGATCAAATAAACACATTATCATCAATAAATGATAACTAACCTGAGTAAAATAACTCCTAATTCACAGGATGGTTGTTATGCTAAATGGTTCTCCGATGGTACTCATCAACTGACAAGCTTGTATCAGCAGTGTGGACTTTGTTTCATCGTTATATAAATCTTTAGTAGGGTAGACTGACCTTCCCATAGTTCAAACAGATCGAAATAGAGGACAATGTAGGATCAACAACATTTATGTAAGTCCCTTTGTAAATAAGTCAGGGTGTGGCAGGGGGGAAAATTGAAAACAAGTTGCTTTTTAACCTTCTCTCTGCTACCTAATGCCATAACGAATACGAATTTGGTAGCTATTGGAAATGGCTACCTTAGCAGGCTGAAGGTTAATTTTATGCCATATTGTCTCCTGTAACAGGATAGCACAACATCAGGAAAATAACGTACACAACAAAGAATGATAGAGCTGATCTACCTCTTCTGGGACATTTATGAGCAGCACAGAACAATGACATGTACTATTAATCAATCAAACTTTCAAAGTTCCATGGAAGAAAATTTCTATCGTAATTTCAAAGTCAATAGGCAAGAACTTCCAGCATACATATTACTATGCTTCTGAAGCACTGTATCTAATTTGGAAACATCACACAGAACTTACAAAAATGCAACTACTGTACCTGATTCAACTAAATGTAGCTGCAAGCTAGTGATATTATACATTCTGTAGTATACTCACTGCAATATGCAGGTCATGTTTTCTCTACCCAGGCTTCAATACACATCTACGCACATCAAAGAAAAGCGAAGCCTGCTCTGTCTTATTACAATCTACGTCAGCAAACATTCTGATGGCTAAAACTAAGCCAGGCTGATGGAATTGACGTCATTGATGGATTCAGTGTCGAATGAAGGACACTCACGACCAGGAGATCTAGCATATGGAATTTCAATATCGCACAACCCTACAGTATAAAAGTCCTTTCTAACCATGATAGATATTGACACAATGCACTGCAAGGCACACTACCAGTAAATGTAATCGACCCGATTATTACACTGTCACATACATGTTGATCAATACCCACACTCAGTATGCTGGAAAAACAGTGTGGGGATTCGGTGTGCAGGCAAATCTTCTTTTGCAATAAAACATACTTGTAATGCTTCATATACTTTAATACTGTATCTGATCTACAGCATTATGGTATAGGTCAAATTTCTCATACAGTTACAAATCTAGTGGTACTTGATTTCCCCTGGTGCCTTGCTTTTCATCACAAGTGTCCCCACAAGTGGAGTATCCAATGCCTTCTTGCCGGCCAGGGATAATGCAAAGCTGAGGATCATGGCTGAGGGCTGACCAATTCATTAAACAGTACGCCAAAAACTATTTCGATCTGTGATTACGTACACATCAATCACAGCTCGAAGCTATCTACTGCCTCGCCTCCAACATGTGCCACTAAAAGTCTGACAAAGAAAACTTGAAACGGTTTGCCATTTTTAGGTGACTGTACCTCTCTGTAATACCGATACAGAAATAGATGTTGGAAAAATTCCACTATGTCACTCACGTGCCCGGCCCTGGGACGTGGAAGGCTTGTAGGCATGTATGGTATCTGAGAGAGATGTAATACATCGTCATGACTCAACGGCACTGGGGTTGAATGACTCAACTGTACACTTGACAGTTAAACAGATACATTTAGAACTTAACTGAAATGCACTATCCAAATGTCCAGCAGTCTTAGATGGTCTGGAACTAACTTAATAATAAAACATAGTTGCAGAGGCAAATTTTGAAGTTCTGTACTGAGGTAAAATGTAAAAAGGTAAGACAATTTGTGCCTTTGAAATACAGTACTTTGTACATTTCATATATGTTTCCAATATGGTATTACAAGTGCAGTCTAAGTGTACCATAAAAGATTAAGTTACCTTATTTCCAACCTTGGACATTAACACCATGGTAGCTATTCTATCTTACCAACAGCAAACCTCCAGAAGAGTTCAAAATAAAGCCTAGGTACCATCCTGGTTAGTTCACCCCCAATAGTTGCTACCAGGAGATAATTGGGGTGGCTGCTCAATATTTGGTCTGTTTCCTACCTGACCAACAGAACCCCTCTGTTGAAAGAATTGTCTGTTGAGAAGTCCAGGAAGATTATACATGTATATTTTTTAGTGGTATGCCCAAATGAATTTTCTAAATAAAGTCTCTCAGGTCTCTGGAACCATACCTAATCACCAATTACATGTATTTGGGCCAAAGTGAACACTGGTTGACTTACCTCATTAAGTTAAAAAGACACAGCCACTTCCCCTTGTGGAATATATGCAGAAGTTACCTTGCCTCAGGCATTCATGGTGTTTCTTTTTAGATGAGGGTCACTGACCCGACCCTCAGCTAAAAAGGAAAACACTTGCCAGGCAGCAAGCCAACTGACACAACACTGTCTCCTAAGTCAATCAACAATTTTATGAGATGTCAATATGTTGCGTACCATGCAACTGACTTGTCTGTGACATGGTTATGATGAATATAGGGCCATACTTTACCTAAGGAGTACTACATTTCTTTAGGCTAACCATGTGACATATTATTATAGGTCATGACATGACACTGTTATCCATAATCACTTTGTGGCAATACACGTACACACATACCTGGTTTCACAGTTAATAATACTTGTGCAATAAAAGATTAGCCTGTGTCTTTATGGTATGAATAGATGGTAATTTCACTACAGATTTTCAGTCACTAAAAATGTTATAATATAAGTATCAGGAACATAGGCTAGAATGAGATGAACAGTGCTACGTATGTGACTGCATGGAGTCCAGACAAATACCCCATTGCGGAATAAAGTTTTCCTGAACAACAATTGTCTTTCCCTCCCCTTGTCCTGCAGCTACCATATGGTATCTGAGATTTGACACATGGTTGATTCTTGTTCTTAGAAAAATATACCATATGAATATCATATTTCATTGCCTAAAGAGCTTAATTTTTGTCATGATTTATGTTTAGAATCTTACGCATCCTGTCATCTCTGATGAATGATGTTGGGGCCAGTGTGCAAATAATGCAATGCATCAGGAACGTTCGAAATCCATTGCTATCCATGTGAACCACTGGCGAAATGATACTATCGATGTAGTTCTTTTCTTTTCTTATAATATTAGATACAAAAGCTTGACATGAAACTACAATCTGTCTGGCAGAGATGATATTTACCTGTGTTTTATTTAACAACAAAAGGAGTACCTGGCGAGTGCCATGATGGAAAGAGAGGACTGGAGGGAGAGGGTCTGGGACCGGGGACCACCCCCGACATGATGATGATGATATTTAACAACCTAAACACAGCCATCAAAAACTGACCAGAATGAAGAAAGTGAGATAATAAAATATCCAAGGCATATGACTAGATGAGAAAAGAACATTTCTCCATGTGTCTTCTTCTTGCTCTGCCCTACATCATTAACAGTTACAACAATATTGATCATTAGTGTCTATTCCTATATAATCAACAGCCTCTACAACAGTTGACTTGTGGGACAAGGATAATGATGATGATTACCAACAATAGAAAACAAGCAAGTCAGAGACAGTACAGAAAATGACTATCTCTGTTTCACAGGCTATGCAACTGTTTTTCTCACCTTCATTGGACCATAAATTTTTAAATGAATAATAGCTATGAACAATCACACAATAACACTGGTTTATACACAATACTCATATCTCTTACACACAATTAGGAGTAGAAGCAAAACACAGTAACATGTTGAAGAGCTCAGGTAAGCCACAAGTTGCAACTGCAACCATCTTCTTGGGCTACAATAAACGTTATGGTCTGGAAGGATGGACAGAACATTCCCACCATGTCACTCCCTTGGCACATGATTACTAATGTGGTAGTTGTTGTACAGTAGTTATAAACTGGTGTGGCACAAGCAGTTGACAACTTAATTATCCTAATAATGTAAAGCAGAACAATGCATCCATTGTCTATAGATGGGTGGGCACAACTAACCAACATAAACAATACAAATGTATTGTCAATCATGGCATTGTATAATGTTTGTGTCATGGTTCCACATAATTTATAAGCATACACATCAACATTTATTTTGAAAAATAACAGTCTCAACTCAAGTCTTTATAGATAAAGAGTCCAGAGATGCTAAAACTTTTCTTAGTTCTGGCCCAATTGAGATAAAATATGAATGAAATGGTTATAACTTATTTCAAAAAGCAAAAGACAACGCCTGGAATGCCACGTGCTTTTTGACGTCCATTTTTTTTCCTCGTCACCTTTCCAACTGATGTGATCAAAAGGGAGGAAAGACAACAACTATTTAGCCTTCGGTATACACTGAAGTCACTGCTCGTATCTTACTCGGAAGAAAATTTATAACGTTTCTGGAAAGCTGAGTTGGCAGTGATATGAAGACAGGATTTTCCACGACGCAGTCCTGCATAAGTATCCATTATAAGCTATGTGACTCAAACTAGTGAAAACTTGCCCTGGAACGTTATATACTGAATAGTCTTCCTCATTTAAAATGATATAATCTGTGTAAACGTTTCCCTATGTTGGGAAAGGAGATTCAAGTCGGAGGGCTGTCTGTGGCACATCCGCATCTTCCCCAACGCAAAACAACTGGAAAATGAGGACAAATTCCGTCAGAAATTCAGCCTTACCTTCCTCTTAGATAAGTGATGGATGTCGTGAAGGTGCCAGGGCTGGTCGTTTAACAATTAGTCAAGTTTACCGCACACGCTGAAGCTGGCAACTCCGACCATCCCTGTCCGAGTCTTGCTGAATCTCAACCAGTATGGCGAACTCTTATCTAAATCACCGGGGGTAAACCACTGTTTACTGAGGGATGTTTCAAAATATCGGAATATTGATACAACCGTGACAATTCAAACACTAGCTCGGATATTATATGAAGTTAATGTATGACTGAATGACTTAAAATGTGTCAGAAATTTGCGGTTAAGGAACATTTGTGTGTCCAGTGAATCTTTCAGCATCTGTTGACAGTTGAAGTAATGTACTGTCCCTAACCTTTAAGTCACGTGATGTCATAGTTTTAAGAGGACAAAATACTAAAACTACGCAGTTAGACGCATGTGTTAGGACTCATCCACTTAAAACAGGCAATAAAATGTCCAGGGATCTGCATTTCTTGGCAATATTGACGATTTTGCGAATTTTCAAATAACAATGTTATTTTGATGACGTCAAACCAAGATGACCTTTTACCCCACTTTTCCAAGATGGCTGCCCAGACAGAAGCGAAGAAGACGATGCCCAAGTACATCAAGTTCCTCTTTGGAGGGCTTGCGGGGTAAGTAGGTTACTTACAAGCCCATAAATCTTTAATAGAACTATTGCCCATCTGTTTGTGCCTATGGAATGCTACCCAAAGCTTGAAAACGCACGCATAATTGCGTTAGAGTGTGTCCTTGTCAGCCGGCGTTTTGCAATTCTTTGATCTGTCGCAAGGCTTAGGACTGGGATTTTTATATTATAGCCGTCAAGATCATCGCAGTTTTGTGATACTTGACGCAACTTGTGTTTTGATTTTACATTCTCCTGTTGCTGCACTGAGTTGCCAGCTTTTCATAACTTTTGTAACTTTAACATAAGTTACAAAAGAATGTTTTTGTCACGCCCCCTGTGTTGTGCTTGCCTCTGAAACAGACAGGTTTTGCAGTTAATTGAGTGCAGAATGCGCAACGTGTGGGGCTGGGTTCACGCCCTCCTGACATGTATTGACTTCCAACAATGTCATGATCCATCGGACATCGTATGTGTGAAGTTGGACGTTGTTTTTTTCCAGAGTCAACGTCTATAGATGAAAACATTTTGGAAATGCAGACTACTGAGCTTGATATGCAAGCTGTGACCAGTAAATTGCTTTGTAATTAAAGTTTCAAAAGTCTTTCCTGTTGTCATGTAAAACCTCCCTTCTTTCTTGGGATTCCAAATGGAAACAGTCCTGGCCTCTAATTGTCATTGAAAAAGTGGCCTTAGGGCTAAGTACTTTAGTATCGCGATGGGAGCAAATTGGAGGTGACGTGTATGTAGTATAATGTGCAGCATAGAAATAAAATTTACATATGATATGGAAACAAACAAACAAGCAAAACATGACGATGACAGCATAAGAAAAACTTCCACTAACAGGTAATTAAAATATACCCTTGAGACAGTAGCCTGGGTACCAAACCTTTGGTCGGCTTGGCGGTAATTTTTCGGCCCTGGCTTTTAGCAAGCACAGGCGAGTTACGCCTCGGACCTATCTCCAGCTGGTTTCCCTGTATCCGCTGGCTTCCTGTATTACGCTCAGTCTTCTATTGCAGCGAAGAAATTTAACCCCCCCCCCCCCGAAGCGCGGTAATTGAGGCCTGGTTGGCGGCACCAAACGCTCTCGGCGCCGAAGGAATAGCGCTGAGCTCACGGCGGTCTGGTTACCAGGCTATTGAGACAGATACTAGTACCCTTGTTCTTATTGGTCAGTGATCCAAGATAACCTTTGACTGTTTGCATGATGCAACAGCTGTATTGTATTGATCTGACATGGAATGGTGTTCCTGTGTATCAGACGTCTTATACAAGAGTACATTGTTGTTTGATTTTGATTACAAGTAATACAAGAAAAGGAGGTCATGATGTTTGACATTTGCCATTACAACACTTCAAAAGATATACTAAGTACAGTGTATATGTATATATTCACTTTGCATGCTCTAACAACTCCACCTTTACATTACGACTTATTTGCATGAGAAATGCAGAAAAGTAACCTGTTTGACCACCAAATTACTTGGAAAGACTTGGAAGTCTTGAATAACTTGTAAGCCACATATACAAGTACCGGTAAGTCACAAACATGTTGACTGCCTGTGTCCCCAAGTTTGACTTCTATTACATGTTCTAGTTTTAGCATGGTGGTTAACTCAGAGGGCCAACTTGGGTTTGTGACTTATGTAGCTGACCAGAGCTGCATACCCACTACTGACTAGCCTCCTGTGCAGACCTCTGAGTTTAGTAGAATTGTTTAAAGCGTTCTTTTGCCGGCCATCATACAACCAGCTGGCCAGAGTAGGTCTAACCCACCACAATTCTACTGTGTGACAGGCTGAATAAAAGTTCTAAACGGGAACTATGCGGCTCCAGATGTCTTACTGAGGGACGACTGCATGTGCAAGATGTCGGTCAGCTTGAGGAATGAATCCCCTCTACTATATACCACCACAATTCTACTAAACGCAGTATCAAAACTCCCACCCGCTCGGAGGCCTGCATAGGAGGCTACACACCCACCCGCTAATAGTCTGGTACCTAGGTTACCTGAAGCACAATACACCAGCTTGCAGGCCTAGGACAGTGGCTTGACCTAATTAAGTCAATATTAAATCCACTAACTTATCATTAACTAAGTTGGCATGGACACAGCTGAGCTCACAAATATTTGCACAGAAATTTAGCAATTGCAGTATCTAAAAAATTTTGTTCATGACTAACATCTACTTTTCAACTTGTAATTCTAGCATGGGCGCAACTCTATTTGTTCAACCTCTCGACCTGGTGAAAAATAGAATGCAGCTAAGTGGTGAGTATATTTATCAGGTTTTGATAGATACAAATGAAATTTTGTCTTATGATACTTGAGAAATAATGTAAAATGAATGGATAATTCCTGTTTGTCTGTTTATATTAGAAACATGATTTTCCTGTGACTATTGAATTAGGGCTATTTATTTACAAGTAGGTTTACAATACAACATACTATTAAGTGTCAAGTAGATTTGTTTTCATGTATTCTATTATACAGTTCTTGTACTTGAACCACATGCCATGTTGGACTGACACATGTAATAAACACTTGTTCTAATTTTAGGCGAAGGAGGAGGAAAGAGACAATATAAGACCAGTTTTCATGCTGTGTCAAGTATATTGAGAAGCGAAGGCATAATTGGCATGTATACAGGGTAAGTGTAACTGACTTTTAAGTTGAATAATTAAAGATACAGATATGAAAGAGAATTTCAAGCTTCTCCTAGGCAGCTGTCTTTGTGCAATAAAGTTTTGCAAACAGTTTCCTGTTTCATGATCCTTTATCTGTATCACCTTCATTAAATGTTTGCCTTGATGTCTTTAAGAAATAGATGGCCAAAAGTCAGTTGGTTTTATTACCTCAAGTACTATAAATCACATTCATAGCACTTATGTTACTAGTACTTACTTGGGCCCTTGGAGCCAAGCAGAGCATTGGCCACTGATGATGTTACTAGTACATTACTGAAATATGTTACTAGTACTTGTAACACAAGTACAATGTACTAGTTGTTACTAGATGTTACTTGTACTTTACTGAAATATGTTACTAGTACTTGTGTTACTTAAGTTGTTACTAGATGTTACTTGTACTTTACTGAAATAAGGTTTTCTCTCTCCAGGTTGTCTGCAGGGCTTCTACGACAGGCCTCTTACACCACTACTCGTCTGGGCATCTATACCATCCTGTTTGAGAAGTTTAGCAAGAATGGCCAGCCTCCCAACTTCTTCATGAAAGCTGGGATAGGTATGTACAAACTGGTCATTTTTCCTAGAACTATCGTAGAGTGGGGCATCATCTCTAGATAGTTTTAAACACTGTTTAGAGTTGGACGTTCAAAGGTTAGGTGTAACATGTCGCTTGGTGTAATGTAGCCAGCTGCCGCCGCGTCGTGTGCCTGCGAAGCTGGTGTGTTATGCCGAAGGGCGGTTATACTGGCTATACAGATACAGATACAGATTCAATGCTTAGGCTGTAATACACTAATGATTTGCATGAGAATTTACAAATAAGGCATTTGGAGAGAGATAATATACAAGTAAAGACGTGTTGTTTCTTGTCCCCAGGAATGACAGCAGGTGCAATCGGTGCGTTTGTAGGGACTCCTGCTGAGATATCACTTATAAGGATGACAGCTGATGGAAGGTAAGGACCTGGTTTGCTTCCTTCTGTGATAAGTAACTCCCATTCCCTTGATATATGTTCTCATGATTTGTACAGAACAGCAGAATACAGCACTGTTCAGAGGGTGCCTCAACAATGTTGCTTTTCCTTCTAGCTTTTGTGCTTTATTGCTTTTCTCCTGTATTTGTCAAATGTTTGAACATCTTTTCCCCGCCTTTGTAGATTACCAGTAGCTGAAAGAAGGAACTACAGCAGTGTTTTCAATGCCTTGGCTCGGATAACTAGGGAAGAAGGCCTCTTCACATTATGGAGAGTAAGTATACTTGGTTCAGAATAGATAGATTGTCAGGAAAACAATAAAGAAGAAACAGGGAAAATTGAGGTCCCCTAATTAAATCACAGTTTGTGTTACACAAAGGTCTCATATTGTACAGCAAAACTCAATGCAGCAAAATACAGCCTGTAGATATTTGTGCTGGTTAGAATGTAAAACCAGAAGGCTTTGACTAGAATTGAAAAATTTAACTTGTACTTTAGTCTTATTCTTATTCTTAACCACCTCCCAACTGACATGCTGTAACCAATGCAGAACTGCTGTATGGGTGATGCCATGTTATTGTAACAATTCATCATTCAATATAGTTTTGTAGACAGCAGATACACATTGATATTGTTGTGTTCCAGGGTTGTGGCCCGACAGTGTCCAGAGCTGTTGTGGTGAATGCAGCTCAGCTGGCATCTTACTCTCAAGCCAAGCAGTTCCTCTTGGGCACAGGTTTGTGTCTTGAAATTTTGAAATGCCTTCATTTTTTCCTACTGGTAGCTAGATTGTGTACCCCTTTCAGGTAAACTTAATGAAGAGTCAGCAAAGTGGGGAAAAGTGGGAGAGGCAGAATTATATATAAAGTGGGGGAGGCAAGAAGAGTCGGCGAAGTTCGGAAAAGTTCCTTCCTCCCCCACTTTCTGCCTCTCCCTCTTTTCCGAACTTAGCCGACTCTTCCTACCTCCCCCACTTTCTGCCTCTCCCA
Organism: Branchiostoma floridae x Branchiostoma japonicum; assembly: GCA_013266295.2. Lineage (NCBI taxonomy): Eukaryota > Metazoa > Chordata > Leptocardii > Amphioxiformes > Branchiostomatidae > Branchiostoma > Branchiostoma floridae x Branchiostoma japonicum. The sequence continues at coordinate 10,652,794 of CM023832.1, forward strand.
CTTTTCCGAACTTCGCCGACTCTTCCTACCTCCCCCCCTTTCTGCCTCTCCCACTTTTCCGAACTTCGCCGACTCTTCCTACCTCCACCACTTTCTGCCTCTCCCACTTTTCCGAACTTCGCCGACTCTTCCTACCTCCCCCACTTTCTGCCTCTCCCACTTTTCCGAACTTCGCGGACTCTTCCTACCTCCCCCACTTTCTGCCTCTCCCACTTTTCCGAACTTCGCGGACTCTTCCTACCTCCCCCACTTTCTGCCCCTCCCACTTTTCACCACTAGTGGTGAACCCATAAAAAAACTTGCTGATTTTGAGTTTGCATCTGTAGATGTAAAAGTACTTTCCTCACTTATAGTTGTTGTTGTTTGTTTGTTTGTTTTGTTAGGCTGGTTCGGAGATAACATCCTGTGTCACTTTGCTGCCAGTATGATCAGTGGCCTGGTCACCACTGCTGCCTCCATGCCAGTGGACATTGCAAAAACCAGGTCAGTACTCAATCTGTTTACAGAAAGACTTTGGATATGTATCCATTGAAGAAACCAATTCAATGTGAAACAATGGAAAAAGCCAATACAGTGAAGTCAAGACCACTTACTTTCCACTTACAGTGCATGTTTGACATTTGACATACACATTTTACTAGGAGATAGCAAATTCTTGGATGTACCATATCATAATAGTCATTGTCACCGCTCCCATCTGTTGACAATGCAGGCCACCACTACTTTCCACTCTCTCCTGTCCAACACTTGCCTTTTCGCTCCCTCCCAAGTGAAACCCGTCTCCTCTAGGTCTTTCATGACTGTTCTTTCCCCATGTCGTTTCTATCCAGGATACAGAACATGAAGGTAGTCGATGGGAAGGCGGAGTACCGTGGAGCTCTGGATGTGCTGTATAAGGTCATCAGGCAGGAGGGTCTGTTCAGCCTCTGGAAGGGCTTCACACCGTACTACTTCCGCCTCGGCCCCCACACCGTCATCACCTTTATCTTCCTAGAACAGATGAACCGCCTCTACAGAAAGCTGGTGCTGGGGGAGGAGGGAACAGGCAGCAGCCTCTAGGGGGAAGACTGCCACCTGTCTCCTCACAGATATCCCTGGGTACTGTCTTGTTTCACAGGCTGGAGCCAACGGAGACAGCACCCAGCCTACTGTAAGACTTGGCTGTAGTAGAAGAGTTGGCATCTCTCAGCTCCTTGAACTGAATAATGTAAAAGGCCCTCCAATAGAACCATCTGTAAGGTTCAGTCCTGTGCAGGTGCATCATTCAATGATGGCATCATAGAACAATACAGAAATTATGAAAAAAAAAGTTTCACTTACTAGGTACAATAGAAATCGTTGGTCCAGGAAAACAAGCCTCAAGCATACCAAGTTCTCAATCATCTATTACCTAGAGGTGTTAAAGCCTTATAGGTGTGATAGTGATCCCAATGAAGCTAGTTTTGTATTTCATGGTGTTCAGATTTACTCGCTGGTTAAAGACCTGATTTGTTTGGGTGCTTGAAAGCCTGCGTAATTGGAAAGAGCTTAAAAAGACTTGTATGTACCTCAAAAATTTCAATATGCTGCTTGAAATAGATCTTTACACAGTGCAATGTTCTCTCGTAAGTATGGTGAGGCAACCAATGATATAACACCAAAAAAGAATGAAAGTTGGGAGTTACATATTAGTCCAGGTAGAACTATCGGAACTGAACCACAGATTGTTATATGGTGTGCTGGAGAGTTTGACAATAGGAAGACATGTGGCAAGATAGTCCTTAGTTGGGCTGAAGTTGCCCCCCATATATAGTGATTTTACCCGTACCATTCTTAATATTGTATAGTCTGGTGAAGTCTTCACTCGCAAATGTCTATATTTGTATGTGAACAAACTATTTATGACATGTGGATACAAACGTTCGGGGGAGTTAAGTGCTGTATTTGTCTTATTGATGATAAACTAGGGACTATCTTGTCACTTGTTGGCGCTGAGAGTTATGCCATAATAGCTCCTACTACAACCAAGTCGATTATGTTCAATAAGGTGGCTTGGAAAACGCTCTAGATAGCTGGATACTATGCTAAATCATACCGCCTGCCAAGTTCTAGAAATGTTGTGATTTGCCACCCAGTGGTAATTTGTAAGATGGTGAAGGAGGAATATTTCGTTAGAACGTAGACAGGTGAAATTTATGAGATGTTGACACCTTTGATTGGAATAAATCTAGCCCAACTCAGGTTATTACCAGCAATGAAATGTTGGTATTTAGCTCTGCTTTTGGGGAGACAATGTGTGTAACGTTGTAAAACGCTGTGGTGGATGTGTAACATGCGGAGATGACATCGCAAATGTTGTGGCTCATCCTGACCATGGAAAGACACAGAACTTAAAGAAGTGTAATCTCTCACTTTGTATGTCCCTCATTTTAAGATGGAAATAAAGTGTCTCGTTACGTATGATCTGTTTAAGCTACAATCATGAGGGAAAATGATACTAAATATTTTACTGTTAGGCCACAGCAAGTAATTTTTATGGATGACATCCGCGCGCGCATTGATTTTCGCTTGATTTCGGAAAAAAAAACAAGATTTTTTTTGCCTTCTGACGGTGGCCAACATGCCGAAAATGGGCAAATATGTAAATGTCTATCGGTTCAGAGACCATCAGGGATGAAGCAAACTTGAGGCACAATTGCTTGCGTTTGATGACAAGTGTTGACAGTCTAAGGTGCTCCATGTTGCATATGAATACCCAATGTAGTAGCTCCCATGACCGTAAGACAAGCTCTTCTCCAATTTTTCTAGTTTGGAAATGTATACACATCTACTACATTTGTATATGGGCAGGTACATGTAATACTGTTGAATTCAGGAATAAAAGACTTGTTGGTTGTGATATCATGTTTTGTCCCCTCAATTGTTGTTTGACAATTCAAGGTTTATGACGTCAAAATGTGAAAATGTAGGAATCTTGTTTTTTTTGGCCCGCCTTGTTTTTTTTCCGCCCTATCGCATTAGATTTGGAGTCTGTGGAGGATGTCATCCATAAAATTTACTTGCTGTGGCCTTATGTAAGCATTTAATAATGTTATAGTAAACTGCCAGTTTTACCAATATAGTAGTAGTGAATATAAAATGTTTTTGTTATTAGACATTTATTTGTTATTTTTCATTGATTGCACTGGAGAGAAGCCAGACACAAAACACAAATAGGATCGCAAGAGGGATGTTTCGTGGATTTGGAAAGTTTCGCCATATTTCTTTATAGAACAATTTTGTTATCAAATCTTTTAACTTAAGTTTCTGTCAAAATTTGGTGTAAAGATTTGAAAGACACAAAGTAGCTGGTCAATCTGCTGCAGTATGAACATGAGTTTGTAACTTACAGTAATGATATTAAATGTTACACAAAACCACATGACATGAAGCCTTTGACTGCCATATTTGTGCAAAATTCACTTTTATGTTTGAATATTTTTATGGGTTTACCAAGATAGATGTTAAGGAAATAAAGGTTGTGAAAGAAAGAAAAATGTCTTGTGTGTTTGATTAATTTGTGGGTTTTGGTAATACCCGGTCAAATTTTACATGAAAATGTTCTCACTTAATTATCAACAGCAAGGTTGGGCCATTTATTTGGAGATTTTCTTTGTTACTCCTTTCAGCCCCTCTCTTCTATTGTAATTTTCCAATGGCAAAGATTTATGACGACTTGTATTTGGCTTTAAATTGGCTTTTGTCCAAGAGTCTTAGTGCAAAATTGCACATTCATTGGGATCATTGGATATGACAGTAGATGTTAACAAGCACACCAAACGCATTGTCAATACTTTTAATACTTCACCCAGAATCATGACCACCTCAAGCTTCTATTGTTTGGAGAGACTTATTCAAAAAACATTACATTTGCGAAAGAAATTTTACAAGTAATGTACGATACTATCAATGGTATTTGTTTCTGCGATCAAAAGCTCTGCTTTTTTTTCATGATAGAGCAGCTTACAGCCCTCTTTACATCACAGTTTCTAAAGTGATAGGATAATTATGCTCACAGCAGCATTGGAAAGACTTAATTCTTACCACAATATTTCCTACTTGCCAATGTCAAAACTATTTTCTGCAGCTCTAACAATTCCCTTACAGTCATTAGCAACATAACATATCTAATTCACCATTTAAGTTTGAAGATTTTCCAGCTGCAATGATAGCCAAGTCTACACAAAGAATGCTTTAGCTCCCTGGAGGATCGACAGAGGACAGAACTACAGTTTCACGAGCATGGGAGGGACCAGTTTGTCGGCCACCTCCTTGCCTCGGAGCGCCTCCACGATCTGCAGAGCGAACTCGAAGCAGGTTCCGGGGCCCCTGCTGGTGATGATGTGACCATCTCTGGACACGCGGGCTTCTGTGTAGGGATGGCCAGCTGGAACACAACAGAACAGGAGGAGTTCAAATCAAACACAGATACCATGGTTTGAAATACTTTTTTTCTCAGGTTGCCCACTGGGCAACCTAAGCCAAAATCCAGGTTGCCCATCAACATTTCAGGTTGCCATCAACACTGACTGTTAATTTTAGAAGGCAAGCTGCAAGTCAGGCTCCCTGTAAAGGTATTGCTTATTTGCTGGCCTTGGCGGGACACAGTCTATTTCAGAAGCCATAAGTTGGGGAGCTGTAAACTTTAAAAAGGTCGCCTTGTATGCAAAACTGATAACTTGTGTGCCGAGCAACCTCACGTCTCCAATACGTCTCGCTAAGAAAACGTGACATGCATGGCGTGAGTGGGTACCGGTATTTCAAACCCTGGATACTATAGACGAGTCCTACAGATTTTCACTAATACCGGGGGGTATACACATTTCAGATCTGTAGTGGCAGGACATAACATGGTACCTTTACAGTACTCACCTCCACAGATCCATGTAGCCTGGTATCCAAACCTATCATAGCTGCCCAGTCTCTTTTGTCGTCTACAACAAAAGAGACTCGGCAGCTATAATAGGTCTGGAACTCTGGATACCAAGCTACCATCCATGATGGCTACATGTATATTGAATCTAACAGACCCCTATTCAACATTACCACCTACAATGTGTCGTCTTCTCACTAAGTTGTCACTAAGGGATTATCCTTAATTTGGGATAGAAGATAGAGGTCAGGGTTATACCTTCCTCCATAACCTTCTGCACACTGGGGTGAGAGGTGACCGTCTTGTCCTTCCCGATGCCATGGCTCACCAACGCTGTGGGACCTGAGGGATGTAAAGGGTTGCATTGTTAGTAACCTCTTCAATTTGCATGAACAAGGACACATGCCCCCATGCAAAAACAACACAAAACAAAGCTGGAAACGTTTCAAAAAGCATTGCTGTTACAGCTTGTTTCATGTCTTTGTTGCATGTTGTATTTCAAGTTTAACCATCAGCTTGCTAAAACCGATCGACCTCAGACTGAGAAGGGGATGGACGTAGCATGACGCTTTTCAGTCTGCTAAGGTAGCCATTTGGCTCCAAAATTGTATTAGTTATGGAGTTAGGCAGCAGGGTGAAGGTTAAAAAAAACCTGACCTGCACACACTGCAGCCACCAGCTTTCCCTTCCCTTCCTGGTCCTGTAACACTTCCTTCACCTTGGAAGACTTCAGAGGTAACAGGGAAACAAAATGGTGGTCTTATTAGTAACATACAAAATGTACTTTACAATAGCTGTTTCCAAATGTATGATAAGGCCAATAATGTACACATGTCATACAAATACTGTAATTCCTGATTTTTTCACGGTACTTTTATGTTCACAGTTTTCATTGTCAATTCTGTACCATGAACTTATTGTTTATTGTTTATTGTCATTTTTGCACATAAAAAAGTAACAGTATAAAATGAAATTATATACAAGCAAATATATGCTGGAGAGCCCAAGAAACCTAAAGGTTTGTCTAGTGGGCTCTCCCAAATCCTATTAATTTTACGATCTCTTTTCACATACATTTATTACATTTTCATTTAACTTGCAATGTTTTAAGGGACAAGCAAACAAAGAAAAAAATTAACTCAAAATAGGTACAAAATAATATAAAGTTATCATTAGCATTATCAAATCTTCTGTCTTTTGCCCCCTCCTCCTTTCCCGCCACCAGAAAGATTTAAGTTCTGTGAACATGTCCAATTTTCTCAGACCGTGATATTTTCCTGCCGTGAAGACAAAGTGAATTACAGTAACCATGCTGAGGTAAATGACAAGTTGTAACTCACAGCAGCCAGGTTTTTGGCCCCTCCCAGTCCTCCAGGCAACACAACCACATCATAGGGACCCTAGGAAATAAAGTCAGCATTCTTCACTCATAACAGACACGTATCATTCCTGTGATGTACATAAAAAAACTCATCACAGCAGCGTGCGAAATACTATAGGTTGCCCAGTTGCACCATGCAACCATATTTTGCTTGGTGCAACCTATTCCTACACCCAGGTAGCTCAGTGCACTACCTAAATTTTGTGGCAAGGATGCCCCTTTCTTCCATTGGGCACTTTTTGAGATGTTCCCATGGAAGAGCTCATCACTTCAGGTAAGGGGGAACAACTCTGTGTCAGAAATGTATAAATACACATTGCATTCTAACAAAGTTAATCATAATGTAGAAGAGTTTAAATTCGGGGCAACCTGGAATTTTGATGGGCAACCTAGCTTTCATCCTAGGTTGCCACTGGGCAACCTGTCTCAAAAAAGTATTTCGTACACTGTCACATACATATGATCTTAAATACCAACAATACGTGACATACTGTTCCATACTGTCCTGTTTCACACATTTGTACTAGCCGTGGACGACTCTAGTAATCCTGTTTGCATGATAATGCAGGGATACAGAGTCGTGGGGCACTCCATAGGCCAAAACCAACCTTTGCCGTGCCGGGCCTCATGCAACGGGCCGGCCCCGGATTTTTGGTGTCTCTGGCTTCCTAACGCACTCACCTGCCGTGCCGGGGCAATAAGACCCTAAACAAACATCACATTTAACCACAACAGCGCCTCATGCAGCACAGATCAATACAAAAGCCTCGGAGGCTGCCGCCATCTGGCTTTTCTACACCAGTGCTTAGGCTGGGGGTCAGGGGTCGCCTCGAGCAAGATGGCGGCAGCCTCCGAGGCTTTTGTATTGATCTGTGCTGCATGAGGCGCTGTTGTGGTTAAATGTGATGTTTGTTTAGGGTCTTATTGCCCCGGCACGGCACCAAAAATCCGGGGCTAGAGTCGTCCACGGCTACATTTGTACTAAATATTGTTACACACAACAAGGAAACAAAGAAGAATTCTACACAAGATGCTCACCTTTTTGCGAGCCTCGTCCAGACTGGTGTCCGGACAGATGACCACGTCACGGCTACACTTGACCGGGTCAGTTCCAGCCAGCCCTGCAAGGGTCACCTTGATCTGGTGGTCAGGAACATAACACAGTCAAATTTGTGGCATGAACAATTTATGAATAATGCACATAAAAAATGACATCCTTCTTATAGACAGCATGTTCTGTACAATTTCATGACATCACATGTCTGCCATACCCTCACATGACCTATAGATATTTCATGTACATGCTTGCTACATGTATGGCCACACCCCCTTCTATAATCATGGGGGAGGGACATCTAAAAACAGTTCCATAAAATTGTATAGGAGTCAAGCCGCTGTGATGCATTGTGAGTTATAATATGAGGTACTTCAACTAAACATTTCTTTGTGTTCCACCTTGTTTCTATTCTAATATTTCAAAATTTATGGCACAGTACAGAATGTCCATAAATGATGTTGTTGCAAAGGGTTTTGAGATGCGCTGGCTCTATCATGCCCCGAGCTATTTCTAGCTTTACAGTCCTTTTCAACTGTCTACAGTTAATTTAATTATCTCCGACCCTCACCCCTCCCCGGCGCATGACGTCCACCGAGATGACAGTCTCCATCTCCTCGGCACCTTCGGCCAGGATCACCAACGCTGTCACCTCCTCATCCCCCATGTTGTCTGGTAGGGAACACAACAAACATAGGGGTGTATTCATAATACTGACGAATATAACATGTAGTATAGTATAAGAAGCCAGTAAATATTGATAAACTAATCACAAATCAATAACTAAATCGATTAGTACACATATATTTTAGGGCACATATCACTTTTATTGCTATCAATTTATCTTTAAAAAACTCCATTTACTACTATCTCCCCCCTCAATTTTGGTAGATTCGACCTTTGACATTTAGGTCTGGAAAGACACGGAGCAAATATAATTTGTGTTATTCTCCAGAAGTTCATTGTTTTGTCGGCTACTTTTTGGCTTACCTGTCAAAAATGGGGACCAGACTTGTCCCAAGAAGCTGTAGAATATCTCAAGCGAACTGCCGACCCTGTTTGGGACAGATTTACGGGGAAAAGCACCCGTTTTGTGACCAAGGATAGCAGGTTCCAACATGCGCGGGCTGCAGCCATGAAGTAATGACCCGTCCAGCGAGATGCCCCGAGATGTATTTTTTGTTATCCTGAAGCTTATTTTAGTACCGACGTTCAAAAAGTATTTGCATGCCTAGTATACATGTGGAAGTATGGTTATATGAGTATCTATGACTCCATTTCGATCAGGACACCCGTGCAAGTTCTGAGTGCTTGTAATGCGCACATTTCTCGCAAGATGTCGCCCCTACCAGGTGTGCTGCTCGGCACACCTGCCCGGCGGGGCGGCTGTCACCTGTGTTGCCATGGTAGCGGGACGCATGCCCTTTGCGCTGTCAACTTGTTGATCGGAGTTTTCCCCCATTGTGTGCGTTGTATCCAACATGGGACACATGATCCAGCCGTGCATTGTAGCTGGCAGAAGCAAGGATCGGCCAGGTAGACGCTACAAAACCGCCTGAGCACCGGCTAAGACGTTCTTTTAACCGATTTTTCAATCCGTTGGGTTTTCAAGAGTCTTACTATACTCTCCACTTAGTCACCAAGGTCTTAGGTAGTCTCAATTTCAGCGCAGGTGCCATGGAATTTGGACCTTGAAGACACGGAAGCAGACCCTCACAAGACGTTATGAATCCCATGAAGGGGTTCTTAAAGACTCCTAACGGAGTCTTCGCCCTTACCAAGGAGCCCATGACTGTGGGGAAGGGACAAGGTTGTGAGATCACCTTAAAGGTTTGTAACTGTTGTTTTCTGGGTGTAATTTGGTGTAACTTAGAATGAGCATTCTTACAGTCTCCGTGTTTCGCCTTTATTTGTTTACACACACTTTGGATTCACGATAAGCTTATCCTTTCGATATAAGACCGGCGTTTCCACTTGATATCATCGCAAGTTTCAATATTTACCATTTGAATCAGCAAGCTGTGGCGAGAGAACGAGTGTTCTGGATAAATGTTGACATTCCTCGATTAGCGTCAAACCTCTTGTTGGCTAAGCAAAAATGCCAAAACAGTCAGAGGCTTACCGTAGTAACTCAGGGAATTCTGCTTCAGTGTTATCTGATTCTGATGATAAAATGAAATCCGAATGAAATCATTCCTCGTAATCACAGCCGGGGGTTGTAGGAATATTGCAGGTTGGTAGTCCTAAACATTGGAGTCAATAACCCAACATAGTGAAGGGGGTAATTATCACCCTATGCACCATTCTGGGTAGTAATTATATCCCATTGAAACTACAATTCAGATACAGTACTTACAAATAACTTATTCTAGCCCTTATTTTCTACAATGTCCACAGAGCTCTTCCAACTGTATCTCAGGTTTTTCTTGGAAGTGTTGGAATTCACTGTTCAAAGTTTAGGAATAGTTAGTCTGTATTCAAAACACAACATCAAAGCTGACATGGACCCACACACATAGGTGAGGCAAAAATTGCTCTAGGTCCTAAGTTTGTATAAAAACAGGAAACTACTTCTGGGGTACAATGTTTTTATACTTCTGTTCTTTGTCTTACTGTGTAACGTTATAGGTTTTGAAAACTGTCTGTTAACCCACGTAGTAACCCACGCAGTATCCCACTTTCCCACAGACTTGTACAGCAGCCGTCAGAATTTCCCAAGGTGCCACAATATGGTCGATAATGAACAAAGATGCCTGTATCAGATACACTCTAAACAGCAACTTCGAAATTCCTGTTTAGTGTAACTGTTATTTTTTTCCAGTGATCCAGTCAACATGACAAGCATTTAAAAAGAGTATGTAGTCAGTCCCTTGTGACGGTGCAAAGTCAAACTTTGTTTTTGGTTAAAACAAGTTCCTCATAACACTTCCTGTTCAAAGTTTCACAAACAAGTGAAACCTTTAACCTAAGTTTTCTCTCTGCGTTACAACGTGCTGATGTAATCGTTTTTCCGATACACACTTGGCAGTCACACTCTGCTGAAAAAAGAATGAACTACACATAGTTTGTGATTCAGTTGAAGGGACATATACATGTAAGTTCATCACATGTACGTGTACTTTACCATATGACATACTGGTACCACACTTTTTTAACAATCAAAAATTCAATGTTTTCATTGCTAGCTAACCAGACGGTTGCAAATACAAATCTGGTGCCAAATGATTAACTCAACAGGAAGAAGTTTAAAGAAAATATATTGGTAATCCCCGAATCCGTCTTGCTAGATGCCTTCAATTCAATTCAATTCATTCTTTATTTTAGGCACAAGGTCCATATCACTACATAGATTTAAAAAAATACAGGTGTACAAACTTCAGGCTCCATGAGAAAGGTAACTTGACAATGTGTGATATAGAGTGATGTAACAACTATTGTCAGATATGTATCATTATACCCAAGACCACACCAATTTAATTTGTGGGTTCTCGGATTTTTTCAGAAAAATTTTTTTTTGGCAAGTCATCAGAAAAAAACGAAAAGGTTAATCCAAGAACCAATTCATTAAATTGGTATGGCCTAAGGGTCATTTGTAGCAATTACAGTGGGATAAATGTCTGCAAGGCTGAGACATTGATAAAAACTACTGATAAGGGGTCATTACAGGTAGTTATTTAGTAATCAGTATCCTGATCAACAATCAGACTAAATTTAGTCTTCTACAACCTACTAACTTCAAATCCATAATTACGATTATGGATTTAAGCAAGATTCGCATCTTTTCCTGGCATTTTGCAGTATCCATTATGGCATTAGACAGGTAACAATGTGTGAAGAAAGGCATGACTCTTCCGGATATCCTTCCATGTCTTTCAGTCCAGGAATGTGTCGGTAAAACCAGGTGATTAATTACCGCTACACAATCTGGAGAAAATGTTAGCTGTCTGTTACGGGGTCGATTTAGTGATTAAGTTGAGACAAGGTCGTCCAATGACGTCTTGTCTGCTAGAACAAAGAATGAAGTAACACTGTAAAGTGATAAATCTTTCATAAATCACTAGTGGTCTTTAATAATGTTTGAGGTACGAAAGCGGAGGGAAAGAGACACCTTCTTTATTGAAGCTAGCTGTGTTACTGTCTTTCCAGGAACAAAATGTTTTGGACATTGAAAATAAGGCAATAGCCAAAGCTGTAAGCAATCAAACTTTTTGGAGAAAATTTGGGAGGCTTTTATTTATTTATTTATTTTTTGGGCTTGAAAACTAATAACGTAGACAGGCAAAGTATATTCTTCTAGTAGGTGTGACAAAGGAAAATACACCATTGTTAAATTATTTGGTATATTTTAAAATAATACAGTACATTGTAATTTTGTTTGAATCAGAGTTTCTAGAGCAGTAAAAACACTGGGGTATGCATTATGTATTGACTGAAGGCTTCTGCAGGTTGTATGAATAGTTGTTCAATTGTACTGATCACCTGGTGAAGGGGGCAGAGGTATTTACCAGGTGTGTTATGGGATTAAGGGCTGATGAGTGGTTACCTGGGCAGGTGAGCTTCAACGTGTGTTACTGGCACAGACGTGGAGTCTGATAGATTACATACTAGTAGTACACACTTACTAGTACTGTATATTCCCAATGCTTGGTCTGTGTTCATCTTTGTACTCTAGCCTCCATATTTTAGTACTCTGTCCTATTGAAATCCATTTTGGACTTTTGTTCACACATATAGATTTAGAGGTCACATCCTCAGTAATATCATAAGCCATAACTATGTATGATTATTGACAATATGGACAATAGATTTAAGTACATGGTCAAAGTATACCTCATCTGTATTAGGAAAAGGTACAAAGATTAAGCATGGTTAATGTTGGAAATGGCCTGAGATCCTAATCTCCAAGCATGGCCCATTGGATACTGTCTGGCCAATTGTATACTGTCTGGCCAATTGGATACTGTTTGGCCAAGTTGGTACTATCTTGACCACTGAAAGATCTGCTTGCAGATTATATATGTGTATGTTATCCATCCACATTCAGCTTGCTTCTGCTGTGAAAAAAAGGTTCCTCTGACAGTGTACAGTTCTACTGCTGGCCCCTGGTTCATTCCTCCCCAAACGGACTCTCCAAGCAGAGGTTGGTGGGGAAAGATCGTTACCTTTTTATATGCCCCGTTTTTTTCTGTCGCTACCCCCACCAACGTAGCGACAGAAAAAAACGGGGCATATAAAAAGGTAACGATCTTTCCCCACCAACCTCTGCTTGGAGAGTACCCAAGCGAAGCTGTTGGCTGCCTTTGTTTTTCCTGGAGACCCGGCACACACAGTAACCAGCGCAGTCCGTCTGTCTGTTTGCACAGTTTATTTGTCCCCGTTTTATCCCCTCCAGTCGATAACACGAAAGTCGGACAAAAGTTTTCTTTCTCCTACTTCACGGTGAGTGCACGACAGCGGTTTGACCATTGACATTGGCACGACTTCCGAGACAATACATGTTTTTTACGCCGTAGCGAGTACAAGCTCTTTTTTTCTCACAGTACCCCCCAAGGTGGTTGTAAAAGTCACTCACCTTGTTACCCATTAATGTACTGTGTGTTCACATTTTGTCCCAGATGAACACAGTGTCTACATAGCGTTGTAGTTACTGGCATGTAATTGGTTGCCCCTCAAAGGCCATCGTTAATTCCAAATAGCCTTTTCTTGTCGACCCCAAATGTTTTGCCATTTTGTACGTAACAAATTGCCTAATCTTCCTGGGACTTTTTGTGTAGAAGTATGAATTAGACATTAATTTTACACTAAAAGGTTAAACTCCGCCTACCTACATAGTACCTACCTTCACTCTCAAGTGTGGGTGCGGTGTTGAGCTTTCCCTCAGTCTAGTTAAACTCCAAAACATTCAAGAAAATTCTCATCAAACCAGGAGGCAAGCCTGGAGTTTGTCAAGAATTGGTTGCAAGGTACTTTTATTGCTGATTGTTCAAAATTTGTAACATTTTCCAGCACTTGATTTAGACCAAAGGTTTGAGAAGTTTTGTGTTGAAGTGCATAGTAGATCTTTTGACCGTCCATGAAGGTTAGACATCCAGGTAATGAGATACACAAGGAAACAGTTACTCAACCAACTGGATAGATTTTTGAAACTGTCAAAATCTATCCAGTTGCTTCTCAGGAACAGTTATTTTGTGGATCTTTTGAACATTTTATATATTTTTTTGTATAAAAACTTTTCAGTTATCAGGACTGCAGATAGTCCCAAGTGTTTGTAAGTACCGGGTAGTTAAAAGCCTATTCTATCAACCTACCTAAACTTTAAGTTAAAGGAAAATTGTTCAATCCACATGTTACAAGTTGACATGCCCAGCTGATATGGTATTTGGGCCATATACTTTGGCCTGAAACATCACAACTCAAGAAGATATTAGGTCTTATTTTAAGAATACTCGCAAGACATGGCTTTTCCAGGTCAATGGTATGTAGGAATGCTTGAGTGCTCATTCTTATAGTGTGTGAGCTTCTTTGCTACTTCTTTGTGTTTTCTTAGCTGTAAGGAGGTTGTTTAAAGAATAAGAGGATTGAAACGTGCCTATTTAAAGAGGTTGGCCCAGTTTAGGAGCACTCAAAATAGGAAGTGAGCCTCTTCAGTGCAGCAAAACTGGACAGGTAGAAGCACGCAACAAAAACACAGATCTTTTCAGGGAACACTTATTGTACAAACAAGAGACTATCATCATTTCCTATTGAAAGTACGGAAAGTAAGTTGAAAGTTGCAGTTTGGGCTTTCAGTATTTTTATTACAAAAACTTTACGGCAATTTTTGCACTTTTGGCACTGGTACAAAGTTTCTCTAGATGTCTGGGAATGGAAGGGTCCGATACAAAGTATTATTAATTTCTCCTTTTTGAAGATGCTGTGCTAGCTGGTAGCCATGATTGCACAGTAAAGTTTGTCAAAAGTAACACTAGACACTCACTGATGGTCCAGTCTAGAATTGTCCTTCATTATCAACCAGTCTGCTGTCTAATCTAGTTGTGATTGTACCATCTAGACAAAACGCATTGTGTACATGAGGGTTCATAATGACATTTGATCATATCTAATTGAAGCTTGGATCAAAGGCGGCAAGAGACCGAATACATTCCAGAACGCAGCCCATTATCCACTGCCTGCCTGCGATGCTACCGTTCTGGAACGAAAAACTCTCCCATGCCGTGACAAGGTTAGAAAGTAAGGGTCAACGGTGACATTTATTTTTCTGGCATCACCCTTGACAACCAAGAGATGATGTTATGTAAACAGGTGTGATAATGATGGTTCCGTTGAGAGGGGGTCGTTGTTTGTGGCACGTTCCGTCGGAGATAATGTGCCCCTTGTGAAGGTCAGACCTTTACACAGGTGAAATTCTGTACTTCCATGTGAAACAACACCGGTAACACAGCCAGGAGACATTGTGGTCCACTGTTCTCTACCCTGGTACCGGGCTTGTTCCCATCTAGTGGCTCACAAAGAAACAAGGGCTCTCCTTACCTTTTGCCACTGCTCTTTTTTCTGGACACATCCCCGCGGCTAATTCTTTGGACAAGTAGGATTTAAGTTTTTGTGTTGACTTTTACTATTGGTACTTTGAACTTCGTGGAACAAAAAACAAAAAGTCTAACGCCACGCCAATTTGATTTGTTGGTTTTCAGATTATTTTAGAAAAAATATGAAGCGACAGGGTGAAAAAAAAAACAGGCATCCCATGATAGCACCAAATGCTACGATAGGAGTCATGAAATCAACATACCATGGTGGTTTGTAACTCAAGCAATGAATTTTAAAATTTTAATCAAACCGCTGCATTGATAGATGGATAAACTGTAACAACAAGGAAGAAAAGAACTTTCTTCAACTGTTGGGGCAAGACTATATGAGCATTTTGAAGTTGATTCAGAACCTGAATTTTTGTCTGTTTTTACAAATCAGGAAAAACGAAGAGGGCAAATCCGAGAACCAATTGATTAAATTGGTGTGGCCTAAGTAGCCAATCTATCTTTAGCTTAAGCCTAATATATAATAGATCATTGTGAATGGATTTTTCTTCTCCTTCCTCTTTCGTAGTCATCACTGGCCATGTACATGTACTGAACGCAGTTCTTGTTCAGCTCTTACTTTTAGGCAACAGATGCCTAACAACCGCAGGGCCAGTTTGTTGGTAGCTGTTTGTACCCCTTAATAAGCCAGCTCTCGTGACGTGGGGAAAAACAGTCTTGACACGTTAGTCAATATTTTTGACTCAGGTCTGCTTTTTTTAAGGTGCAGACTGTATGCAATAGCACTCGAGCATTTGCTGTACAATTACCACTGCTCCAAGAGATACAATAGTCCCTCGTCAGCTTAACCATGTGTCAATAATTACTTGGCCTGGTTAGCCATTGATGAAACATTTAATGATCCTTAACTCAAATTGCCCAACAATACTACTTTTTGACAGAGATCAGTACTTTTTTTATTGTTGGATATTCATAGTGACAGCTCTACATGTAGGTTGGTAACAATGCAGCCAAAAGGAGTTATTTTCGAGTAGCTCTATTTCACAATTTTTGTCATTTATCTGATGAAGCCACAATCGAAGCCATAAGAGAACTCCAGAAATAGTCTGCCGAGACTGAACTGCCAAAGAAAGAAAGAAAGATGATTAAACTTGCGTAAACATACAATGTGTTCTTAAAGAATTGTACCAGTAAAGTTGCCTACAGTTGCCTGTGAATTAAACAAGAAAAAAGAGGGGAAAGAAATGTGCTTCCTTTTTTTTATTACAGTAACAGGTGTTTCCTTATTTGGCCATTAAGCAAGCCCAGACAAACTGTCACGTTCAGAAGAAACGTGCGAAGGAATGCGATCAGGTCCCTAGGTCAACACGTCGGCACCTGATAGGAAACTGGACCCGCGCACAGGCCCACGAGCGTTTGTCCGCCTGCATTTCCCAGTGTTTACACAAGGGGGATGCCTGTATTTAAGTAAGACATAAAACACGGCCGTACAGAAAGACACAAAAAGGACGCAGCTATGTGGATGCAAGTTGTAAACATTGGCTTTTCATATAAAACAGGAGGGAATTACATTTCCATTTTTTCTCAGGATGTTTTTGGAGCGTATTTTGTTACATGCCCTTTAAACACTAAGGATCATGGCTTGATGCCTTAAATAGCTTTTTCTTGTTTGTTATTGGACTATCCAGTATCGCAAAGAACAATTTTCATTATGGGATTTTAGAAGCTTTATGTCTGTGAAAGGCTGAGAGTTTGACGGCAGAATGTCCACAGTCTGCACTGGTATGACATGCCTAGAATCAGCCTTGTGGGGTTGTAAGTAAAACCTTAGTACAATGTATTAAGCAAAGTTTCTTAAAATGAGAGCATAGTCTGTCTTTCAAGTTAAACTTGAACTTGAAACAGGTCCTTTTCTCCTTCAGCATCCTTCATATGTGAAAATTTCTACACTTGTAGCAAAGGATCTTCAAGCGATGCATTGAAAAGAAGTAATATTTTTGCTTCCATGCATCATGCATACTTAGTTTCCACATCTGATGGTGTATATATAGTTTTTGTAAGGGTTTTTGTATTCTGAAGATAAAAATTGTTCAGATTTCCTGCCAACTGTAAAGCAAGGAATTCTCCAAGAATCAAAACTTAGCTAAAATAAATGTGAAATGTTGGTGGTTCCAGTGGAAAACATCACAATAAAACCCCTTTTGATCACTGAAATTTGCCACTTCATTCCATGGACAGAATAGTCGTCACATGCCTCAATATCTGACCAGGTGTACAGAACGATAAATATCAAACTCAAACTGTTTTCCCAAGGAGCGTTCTGTTTGGGTCCTCCATTTGATTATGTTTGTAGATGGCGATGTCATCACAGGCCTTATCTGTCAGACTGTAACTGTCTAACTATATCTATTCTCATGGATTGTATCATATGTAATTTTCATGGGGTGTTTAGTGGTATTTTCTTCACTTATTGTTAAAATTGCTGTGCATTGTAACCATGATTCATGTTAACTTGAAGCAATGCAGTCATCGACACCACTGCCTGTAGAACTGAAAAATTTAGTACATTAGAACATTTTGAAAATTATGTACCCCCCTTAAATGCTTTTGGTAAGGTCCTAAAATAGTTCTGCTTCTCTTATCGTTGCAGAATCCGCATGTGGAGGATCACCACGCGGTTATCCAGCTGAACGAGCGTGACCACTGCTTCGTGCTGCAGGACCTGAACTCGCAACGCGGCACTTATGTGAACGACTGCCGTGTACCCACCGGTGCAGTACGACTGGCGCCCGGCGATGTGATTAAATTCGCAGGAGAAGGAGAAGGATACGAACTAGAGGTAACTATGTGAATGTGCTTAATGTATACATTAACCTTCTCACTGCTGCCTATACCTGTAGCCAATAGAGAATTGGTAGCCAAATGGCTACTTCAGTGTGCTAAAGGTTAACCTTCTCATTGCTGCCTATACCTGTAGCCAATAGAGAATTGGTCGCCAAACAGTTACTTCAGTGTGCTGAAGGTTAACCTTCTCATTGCTGCCTATACCTGTAGCCAATAGAGAATTGGTAGCCAAACAGCTACTTCATGATCAGTGTGCTAAAGGTTAAGCAATTTTTAAAGCATATTTTTAAGGGAGAAAGAAGAACCTTAAAGTGATAGCTTTAAATATACTTTGTAGAGCCAGCCAAAGCCCTTGCATAGTTACAAATTCAAAAGTTTGTTCAAAGATACATGAGTTCATTACAGAAAAGAAAGGTCCAGAAAGGGAACTCTGATGGTAAATTTTTGAGTGGTAAAGTTATCCACCCTAATTTAAGCATCAGTGACAGTCGATCATATCCTTCGCGCATCCATTGTCTTCTCTGTGTAACTGTATCCTCTCACCTGTATCAAGTAGTAACAGAATTAAGTATGGGTGTAGAAGGTGGGATCCATTGCTTGTGTGTTGTTACCATGGCCTTAATACAATCTGTTTAATGTTTCTTTCTTAGATTACTTATCAGCTAAATCTGCACAATAGTTTCACAGACATGCCGCAGTCAAGTTGTAAATGTTTAATACACTTTTCCAAGGTAGAGAATTGTGGCTAGAAGTATCTGTCGTATGAATTAATTAAAAATTGTACATTGTAGATGAAGAATGTAACTAAAGCACAGCATACCAGTCCATCAATTATCATAGCGCAACTTATTTTACATGTGAAGTGTCATTATTAAGTCCTTCATTATAAATGAATATAGAGTTGATGTTAAGGTTGCTAACTCACACAAATATTTTATTACTAATGAAAGCCAACTGTTTCTGCCATTAATGGAATGTTATCACAATCAAGATCACATAGCTCTGTATACTTGGTAAAGTCTCAAACCAATATTTAGTCACATACAGTGTGCAACCACATCTTCATTCAACAACGTACCTCGGCAGAAGGTAAATTTTTATCTTTCCTTTGAAGAAGTGGCCAATTGAAGTAAAGTTAAGTATTATATAGAGAAAGAGATAACTACTGGACCAGGTAGTTTTCGTCTTTGTCAAGACTCGCCCAAATGTCACTAAAACTGGGTTGCATCTTGAAGTGGAATTGTTAACGTGACTTCTAGTTTCTGAGGTAAATATTTATTACTAAACCCAATGACCATTATGTAGGATTACTTCTTTCGTCAAATCATTATGTCTCAAGGATTAGCTGTGACCCGGATATGTCTTCAGGTGTTTGTAGATGTCCGTTGAGCAGTTTGGCCGTGATATCTTCCAAGGACAGGTTTCCAGTTTCAAACTTGCCATTTCTGTTCAAGATGTGGACAAGAAGTTACAGGCTTTTTAGAATGTAGATGATTTTTTTCCACAGTTTGGTAAGTTTTACATTTTTGTCATCATGATAGTTAATGCTAGAGCAAAGGCTGCTCTAACAGTTGTTCCAGGGTGCGAAATACTAGGTTGCCCAGTTGCACCATGCAACCATATTTTGCTTGGTGCAACCTATTTCTACACCCAGGTAGCTCAGTGCACTACCTAAATTTGTTGCAAGGATGTCCCTTTCTTCCATTGGGAACTGTTCATTGAGAAGTTCCCATGGAAGAGCTCATCACTTCAGGTAAGGGGGAACAACTCTAGCTGTGTCAGAAATGTGTAAATGCACATTGCATTCTAACAAAGTTAATCACAATGTAGAAGAGTTTAAATTCGGGGCAACCTGGAATTTTGATGGGCAACCTAGCTTTCATCCTACACTGGGCAACCTGCCCCAAAAAAGTATTTCGTACACTGTGTTCTGACAATGGGCCATAGAGAATGTAGGATAGAGGTCCTGAGACTCAGATTCAGAGATATACTACAGAGTATTAATCACAGTGTGCAGGTGGTAGCTGGGACAGGATTAAATTACTACTTGAAAGTTTTGACTACTAATACTGCAAAGTACTTATAAACAAATCAATAGATTCTTATTCATTACCGTCAGCACAGTAGTAACTCTGATTTATTCAAAGGTGGATATTTGAACAGCTTGGAGACATAAAACAGTAACAGTATTCTTAGGTCGGGATGTGGTCACTGTTGTCACAGTGAGAGCCACTTGACTCTTGTACCAATGTTATAACAGGTGTCCTTAACATGTGTAACTTATGTGTAATACCTGTGGGTTCACGGAAGAGTCACAAGCCTTTGTGGAAATTTGAAGTCTGAAGCAGCTTAAACATCAGGTACAGTTAGAGTGCATTTTCTTTTCAGCACCATAAAGATGTGACTTTTGTCGTAAGCTCCTGAACATATCCAGTACTGTTGAGCTTTTGGTCTCCATGGAAAGTTGGTCAGGATTCTCTCACAGTGACATGTCTTGGTTTTTAAGTCCCCAAAGATGACTGAAACAGTGATTTAGATGCAGTCAAAAATTGTTGTGAAAACTTAGAAAGCCCTTCCAATTGGTTGAACCAATCATCTGTGAAAGTCAGTATAATTCCCATTTGTGAGGAAGTGCTACAAGGAAGTTAGAACAAAAGAGGGTTAGACGTCACACAGTCACGGAGAGCTTCTGAACTATGGTGACATTTGCATTTTGGATTTCCATATAGCTATGTACAGTTTGTTTTACAAGGTCTGGGGCAAGGGTAATATTGCCCAACCGCCTGTCCTCTCTTGTATATTCTTGCTCTGATCCAAAGCGTTTGCCACCCCAGCATGCCTTTGTTCACGGTAATTGGCACTGCGTACAAATAGACTTTGGTATTGAGTCACTCAATACATGCCTGTCGTTGCTATACTTAGCGTTCTGGCAGACATGTTTGACTTAGCAGGGAGGGTGCCTCTTGAGTAGGGCTTATGAATAGAAGACTTTTCAATTCTGCTTTGAGTTATTAGCTTCTTGATTTACAAACCTTGAGTTCTAGTACGTTGCATTTTCGACTGCTGGTTGCCAGCACTGACAGTTTGGTTGTCAGGGTGGCCATGAAGTGGCATTATAACTTCTGAAGTCATAGCAGGTAAGAATAAATTGAAAGTCAATGATGTGACAGGACCATTAGTATCTAGGCTACTACAACAGCCGGTGGCCGTATATTGGTAAACAACACTTACACAACCCCTGTAGCAGATACACAGGTGTACAGTACATGGGAAGTGGCTGGATATGGTTGTGCTCATGTGAAGAGAAGTCTTATTCATGTGTAGAGTAGGGAGATTCCTGATATGCTTTACACGTTGAAAAGGTTACATTCCTTTAGTTCTGTTAGTCTCTTCTCTTTTTGTGTACTAAATAGACAGCTTGCATGATGGTACAAAATGTATTGTTAAACTCCATTCCAGCAGAGCTAGCTTGATGCATCGTATTGTCATTCCATTTTTCTTCCAAATGTGATTTTTGTTCAAACAAAGATCAACACAAGAAATAAACTTTGTCATATTTGAGTAATACTAAGAAATTTACTTCAGATTTGACATTCTTGCAGGACTCAGCAGCTTCGTGTAACCAAAGACCAAGACTAAAAGAATGCATACTTCAATGTTTTTCAGGTTTACTACCCTCCAGTGTACCAACGTCCTGCCTCCAACCTGCCCATCGCTATCTCCACATCAGCCACGCCGTCCCAACCCTGGGCAGTCCAGAGCCAACCCAAGCCCTCTGCACCGCGGATTCTCAGCAGGAGGCCCGGACACAGCTCCCCTCCTCAGGATAGGAACTCCTCTCCGAAACCTCCGCAGCAGGCAGCAGCCTTCGCGAGAAGACCGGCGCCGCCTGGCCCCGGCACGGACACCCTACCCCCGGGGATGCAGTTTACGACGGTGGAACCTCTGGGAGCAGGGAGAACCATGTCGGAGACGCTCAGTGTCAGCAGACAGAGCCTGCCCAGTCAGCCCATGCTGCCCAACTTGGGAGGCCCCGTCGTACACTCTACGACATACAGAACAGACTTGAACCAGTCATGGCCCAGTAGCAGGAGCAACACGCCCAACCAGCCTTATGTAGTGGGGAACCAAGGCAGCAGTCGGATGGAGAGATACAGACCACAGGTACACAAAGTCAACAAGAATGTTTTAGTTTTATTGCCTTCATGTGTTAAAACCTCTTCTTTTCCCCAATGTTACATGTTGAATTGGTACCTCAAACAACTTGTATTCAAAGCATAAACGTGTGTAGTTGGAAGAAAGAGGACTTCCTGGGCTACAGTGGTTACCATTTCAATGTTGTATACTTTAGGGTTTGATTAGTTAATTTTGTTTTAATTGTACAAGTTGGAACCTTGCACGTTTAAAAGCAGGTAGCAGATCCAGAATTAAGTCAGCATTGTGATTAGTTGTCCTGCAGATATACATATATAACAAAGTGGTGTTTTTTTTTTTTATCTTCAGTCCCCAGACAGAAACATGTTACATCCAGGCCACCAGGCCTGGGCACGGCCACAGAGTTCCACAACTCAGTCTTCAGGCATCGGCAGTGGCTCCCACAGCCCCAGTGTCAGCCCACCCGCACACAAACCTACCACAGGTAAGGGATGATGGGGTATGGGTCGGAACATAGGACTTGATATAGAAAAAGTCCTTGCTATGAAGTACATAGACAGGATAGAGCAAGCAAAGACAGAAGGAAAAAGGAAAGAAAGAGCTATTAGAAGATAAAGGAAAAATTGAAATTGAGAAAGACGAAAGAAAATAGTAAAATAGAGGAGGAACAAGGAGAAAAGAAGAATGAGAGGGGGAGATAAAGGAGAGAAGAAAGAAAGAAAGAGGGGACAGAAAACTGCCATATACGAGAA
This sequence comes from Branchiostoma floridae x Branchiostoma japonicum, assembly GCA_013266295.2. Classification (NCBI taxonomy): domain Eukaryota; kingdom Metazoa; phylum Chordata; class Leptocardii; order Amphioxiformes; family Branchiostomatidae; genus Branchiostoma; species Branchiostoma floridae x Branchiostoma japonicum. The sequence continues at coordinate 10,675,406 of CM023832.1, forward strand.
GGAAATGAACAAAAGAAAGGACATTGAGGATATAAAGTCAGGGACGAATGGCTATTATGACTTGAAATGTCAAACAATTGTGACGTTTGTGTAGCGACATTTCGCCTATTGACGAGCACTATGTACCTCAAGGCAATTTAGGTCAATTGCTTTCACACCTGCAGAAGACATCACCTATAGGGGTATAGATATCCGAAAGGCCACAGAGGAACTTATCAAGCACTGCGGATTGTCGTATGAATAATACATGTGGTAGTATTTAAGAGAATAATCCCCCTCTCCTTGTCCCTTTATTCCCCCAGCGCCGGCTGAATGGATGACAAATGGTGCTATCAGACCCGCGGGACCCTCTGTCTCTCAGCGCAATGGCAGCCTCAGTAGCAACGAGAGTCTCAATTCCACACCAAACAGTTCTCCTAGAGACGAGACCACGTCACACAGAGACTTGGCAGCCAAGAGAATAGGCCAGGCTGGCCCTGAGAACAGTGGCCTGGTTAGGGACAGGGCTCAGGACGGCATGCAGAAAAAGTTTACATCTCCGAGGGTTAAAACTGCCGTGGGGGGCAGGAAAATAGGCGTCACGGACAGGAGAAGATACAGTCAGGACATCCTCGGTTCAGGAGATAACGGTGCCTCTTTCCTTGGTGAACTCACGGAAGAAATGAACGGACATGCGCCTGTCAGTCAGGATGCCTTGAACATCACTGGTAGAGACGTTGATCAATATAATGGCTATGACTCAACAAGAAATGGCCACGTTCCCTTTGAGGATGCTTTTGAAGCGTCTCCAGCCAGCCCAAGGTTTGGCCAGTCGTCTGTGGAAGTCAGTAGCAAAGCCATGGGAGTAGAGGAAGACGGGGGGTTGACTTTAAATGGATCTGTCCCTCACGGGTCTCCAAACACTAGTAGGAGGTTATTCAATGGAGAGGTGCTGAAGGCAAGAACACTGGAGGAGAAGGTATGTGTTGTTAATCAACATTAATAAGTTTTTATGGGCTTTTTCTATTCAATTTGCAAGATTTGACACTGACCTATCAGATGTCAGTGTTCGAAATACTTTTTTGAACCAGGTAGCACAGTGTGCACCTTTGAGTTCAGCGGTACATATTTACACATTACGTGGTGCGCTACCTGAGTCAGGGAGCAACTTAGTAGCGCACAAGAAAATCAGGTAGCAATTGCTAGTGTGCTAGTGGGTATTTCGAACACTGGATGTTGATCATGCCAACTGAAAGTCAGTGCTTTGGATTAAAATTTGGCTCTTTGATGACCCTGATTTTGTCTTATTACGTATACCCTTTTTGTTCCGTACTAGGACCAGTACATAGCTGAGTTAGAAGAGAACATGTCCAGACTGCAGTTACTGGAGGAGGACTCACGAGACAAGGACAACACCATTCTATCATTGACGGAGGAGATCGCACAGTTAGAAGGAGCGCTGCTACAGGCACAGGGCAGCGGAGACAGCGAATCCTTCATCGCCGAGAGACTGTTTATCCTGGAGAGCGAGGTGGCTCGGAAGAACAACGAACTCGCCAGACTTAGACACCAGGTAAGGTTTACGTCTGCACAACCTGTGTTCAAAAAGGAAAGGAAAAATAGACAAATGGAAATTTTGACAATGAGGAGACAATTATGATAGTGTCTGTTTCTTTGTAATTTTTTGTGTCCCAATATTCTAATTCTGAAGTCTTAGAGCACTGCATCTATAGTAAAGCAATACTTTGAATTTCTGTTCGAATGTTGAACAAGCATAGTGATATCAATGAAAGAGTCTGTCATATGTGCCCCCAAAATGACATTTTTGTGGAAATCTCCCTCCCCAGCTTGGCTCAATGCAGGCAGACTCCTCGGTGTACCATGACAGTTATGAAGCCATGAGATCAGAGTTGGTCGAACGAAACCAGGAGGTCTCCACACTACGGGCTAACCTGGAAAGGTACAGTACATAATGTCAAGGGTTCTTTTGCGTTTCAAGATTCTGCTACTTACCTGATATCATCTTTTAAAAAAATGCATTTTCGAGGAAAGAAATTATTTTGCAGATTTGAGTACAAATGTGTAGATTGTTAAATGGTCTATGTACAGTTTTCAATTTTTGTCCTGTCTTGTTTCACTCACTCACTCACTGTCCGGTTTATCGTCTGTTGTTCCCCATCCTTCGAGGGTTAGACGTGCTTGCACACTGATGCTGGCTTTATGGCAGTCCACCATTTGCCATCTTGTTTGAGATGAATATTACTTTTTTTTTTCATTCCCTCAAAAGGTGAGGATAGATTTTTAAAGATGTTGTGTGACCTTTGTAGGACAAGTAAGAACTACAACATGTCAGCTGGCACAGTCATGTCCCTACGGAGGGAGGTGACCAGGAAAGATGAACAGATCGCCAAACTGAAGAAAGAGATGGACAAGGTCAAGAAAGAACTGAGGGAGAGGGAGGCAGAAGTGGAACTCATGTCCACCAAGGTACGGTAATTCCTTTATCACCAAACGGTTTATTTCCAATGCAAGATCTAGATTGCAAAGAACAGTTGCCACCTGGCGGCCAAGGCTGAATTATGTGTAACTGTTTACATAATTAGGTAAAATGAAGGAACAAGATAACCTTAATAACATAAAATCTATAGAATTAAATCTTTATTACACCCTTATTCTAGATGGAAGTGGAATAGCCAGGAAAAATACAGATCTGAAGAATGTCTGTTGTCAAACCTTTTGACAGATGAAACGTAGCTGTCATTCTGTACTCTCGTGTATATAATGTCTTCTGCTCTTTATCAAACTGACTTAAAGCATTTTTAGAACCCCTGGTACAATTCCTCATCGTACATATTGACAATACAGTTTTTGATTCTCCCCTCCAAGATATACTCTGTACTTGAAAACTGAGTGATTGACATTATGTTACCCCTTACAACACCTGACTATTCTTGTCTTTGTGCCACCAGTTCTCCAGACTGAGGGAAGACAAGAAGAAGTCTGCGGCTGACGACAGCTTCTCCTTGGAAAAGGAGATCATCAACCTGAAGAACGTGAGTCATGCTGTGTTAGTCATGTGTTGTTCTTGTTGACTCACCCAAGACAGGTGTAAGATTTCCTACACACTGGATAATCAGCGCCCCCTAGCAGCTAATGTTATCATTGCAGCTTGCTGCTTGCCTGTTCCTTGACAAGCTGTCAGTTTTGTGACCCTTTTAATACTGAGTTGTCGATGGAGATACTTTTGTGGATTAAAGCTAAAATGCATTGATCTTAAAACAATTTACAATGTACTTTCTTTTCATTTTCCTAGTTTATCTATTTTTCAGTTTTTCACTCCTTTATTTTTTGCCGACAGACATTGAAGACTGTTGAGGAGAAGGCAGCTGAGCAGGAGCGCCAGTTGAAGAAGTACAGGGTGGACATGGTGAGACTGAGGATGCAGAGAGCAGCTGACAAAGAGGTAAAGATGCACTCCTTGTGTAGTAGGAGTTGTGAACTCCTTACATTTCAACAGAAAAACAATGATTGGTTGACCTTGACCTTACGTTCTTGGCTGTGGCATCATACTTATCATTTCCTTTGCAATTTTCCAAACTAACTGTGCTGATAAAGAAAGTTCAATACTTTTCCAAATCTGCTATTCAATCATTATACATGTACTGGACTCTACTCTTAATGCCTAAACTGACCCAATTGGCCCAATGCCCGTCACTCAAATTTCAGGGATGATTTGATAAGCAAATTCCAATACATGCACTTCATGGGCTTTCAATTATTCAGCACAAAAAAAGATACCAGTACAAAAAAGAAAGCCCGATAATAAAAAAAGCCTAAAAACATGCCAAAAATATGCCAAAGCCTAAACCTCTGCTTGGAGAGTATAAAAATCCAGACTAAGAAAAACATGTGGCTGTTTTCTCCCCCCATTCAGGTCCACACCAGGCTCCAGTCAGAGCTGAACGAGAACAAGTCGTTAGCCTTGTCCAGCCAGCACACAGAGCAGCAGCTGCGGGTGGAGCTGGAGTCCACCTCGTCTCGTATGGAGAGACTCCGCAGTAAGATCATCCAGGCCGTGTACGGGGCACCAGCAAAGGTGAGACGCACTACTGGGACAGAGAATCTGAAATTTAGACATTGTTTTTTCAGACCCTTCTTGTAGTTACCACCAAGGTAACATACCAGTACTAAAAATATTATAGGCTGTTTTAAAAATGATCGTTAGGGGCTCTGCATCACATTGGGCCCATATCAATTGGGGTATAACACATTATGGGTATAACGCGTTATTATGGGTATAACACGTTATGTGTATAATGCGTATGCATATAACATATGTGCATATGTGTATAACAAATGTCAATCCCCTAGCGAGAAATGATGACAATCCATTCATAACTTTTTAAGTTATATTGTTCGCAAGCCAACTAATGAACCTTTGAAGGTATGATAATGAAACCTATTATTTTTTTTACTATTTGTTCCTGTTATATCTGTACGTCCTTGCTACCCCCCAAATTTTTTTTTTTCCTGTATTTGTATTTATTGGCAATGATACATGTCATTGCCTGGGTCAGCACCTGTCAGGCAAACTCAACTGGTCGGGCAGAGCCACAAAAAAGTACACAATGAATAAATAGATCAGAATCTAAGATTCATAGTTGTGTCTCATAACACATTTCCTCCTTCCAACAGGCCAACAAGAAGAAGCCATCGTCTCTCCTGTCCGACAACGACGTCCTGACCAACCTGCAGCGACTGATGGACGAGCGGGTGGCGTGTCAGGACATCCTGAAGCGCGTGAAGGAGAAGGGAAAACTGGACGAAGCCACCAAGAAAGAGATGACACTGATGCTGAAGGATCAGCTGGGGCCTCCCACTTCTGCCAAAGGGAACAAAGGGAAATGAAACAAACACATCAATTAGTAAAAATCTGTAACGTTATTTCTTTTTATATAGAAAGCTGAAAGGAAACCGTCGGAAAATCTTTTATTCATTATTTTCCCTTGGCCAATAGTCCCCAAAATCGATTTCTCACCTTGTTTACATTAGTCCGCCATGGTATTTGCACTTGGGAAGGTTTGAAGTTCGCGCCGTACGGCGCAGCCATGTTTTGGCTACATCCAGGCACTTTTCACTAGGTAAGTATATGCATGACGTCAGGCTTGAAATCACGTGACCTAAATTTCGCGGGAAAATTCCTCTAGGCATAAGTTCACAAGACTGTACACGTACTGAGGGAGTGGAGTGTTACCAAGGAAAAAGGAGCGGGTCACCAAGAGACGCGGCGTGTGGTCGTCTGTTGTTGTTGTTTTTTTTGCGCGAAATGTAGGTCACGTGTTTATTGCGTGACGTCAGGCATGAAAAGGGCCCGGATGTGACACAAAGATGGCGGCGCCTCCGCGTTGGAGACAGAGCGGTACGGCGTGAACTTCAAACCTTCCCAAGTGCAAATACTATGGCGGACTAATGTAAACAAGGTGAGAAATCGATTTTGGGGACTATTGGCCAAGGGAAAATAATGAATAAAAAATTTTCCGACGGTTTCCTTTAAAAAATAAAAGCAATGAGGACATGCCAAAAAAACAGTTACTCAAGCAACTGGATATGATTTTGGAAACGGTGACTCCAGAGACACTGACGAAAGGTAGTGGATGCTACCTGAAATGTCTGACCGTTTCCAAAATCATACCCAGTTGCTTGAGTAACTGTTTTTTGGCGTATCTTATTACCTGGATGTTTAACCTTCACCAACGTATCAATGAGGATATGAATTGTCATCATTAAAGCCTTTAAGTTAGTTCTTGGTGAGACCTTGGAATTGTTTGAAATTTACTATGCGAGAGCTTGGAACAAAGAAAAGGAAGAAGAAGCCATTCAGAGTTTTCGTGTACACTGTACGCTGAGATTTCCCCATGTTCTACTGTATCCCAAGAAAGCAAAACAGATCCCGAAGGCACAACAAATCCCTTTTATATCCTACTTAGCTGTTGGTTTCGCTAAATAATCTTTGCTGTGGAGTAAGCAATAGATTAAAACATTCCATAGGAAATTATTCTGGACTTTGTGACACTGAGGAAAAGACCACTTATAATGTTAAAGGCAGTCAGGTTCAATGTTCTATCTCTTGTTCCCTGTTGATACTGTCCATATTTTTAGAAACATTGAAGGGCCTGTATGGATGTACAGACTCCGATTCAAATCTGTTGTAACGTAAATATTCAAGTAGAACAACTTAATGTAGAATATATCAGACTTCGCCATAAAGTGACTGATTTTAATCAAGATGTTCCATATTATGATGCTGTGTGTTATTGATATGGGAACATGTATTTTCCCATTGTTGTATGTTTGTCAGTCTTTAATGTAGTAAAAATATTTTATACAAGTAAAAATAATGTAACTACATAAAATGTCTATGACTTGAGCAGACATTGCTCAGAGATTTGAGTGTATGAGATTTTAACAGATAACCCATTGAATTTAAGTGCAATAAAACACAGGACAGCAGTTATACTGTATGCAAATATGCATTTGGAAGTACTGTACACTAATGGTATATGTTTAGGTCCATTCTTGTATAATTCTATGTTGGGACATTTTTTGTACCTTCTGTATGTATGAGACTTGCATGACCTTAAATGGCTGAAAATATCAGTCGTAGAAACTTTCATTCAATAAAAACATATCATTTCAATATCCATTGACTTCATTGTGTTATTCATGTTTTTCATGTATAAATAGTCAAGTATGACAAAGAGACTGAAAGTCTGATGAGTAAGAGCAAGACTACAGTTGCTGGTATTGACTTATTTTGGACTGTACAGGAATAAGAACTTAAGAGTTCCACGACCCTAATGTTTAATAGCCTGTTACCCATTAGAGTAACGTTAGCAGGTCACTGATAATTCAACTCAACATTCATGGTTATGTTACAAGGGCTGAAGGGCACAATGTATCACAGTTGAGTTACAGTAGATGGTCAGGTTCCATCATCCATGAATTGCCACATGTAACGTTAACGTTATAACTGGAACTGGCAAAATGGAAAACTTTCATTGAAGGATGAGTTTCTGTTTCCTATGTTTCAATCAATCTAATAAAAACTCAACCGTTAGGAAAAGTTTTTGACTGTTCTTTAGCAATTTTTTAACAATGAAAGTTTGCTTCAAAACCCCAGAAAGTGACAGCCCCACCGTCAGTCACGCCCCCTAGCGGAAGCAACAGTCCCCGTTGCTAAGGACTCTGTATGTAAATTTACCCGGTTGCTAAGGTCAATTACGCATGCGTACTGGATATCTATGATCAGAAAGCAGGCTTCGGCGAAAGGTGATCCTGTCTACCGAAAACACCGGCCAAACATTCCGCTCAAACCGTCATGGAGCGCTGCAAGCTCGGGTAAAGAAGCCGCCCGGACATCTCAAGACATTCCTGAAGGACTGAATTTGTTTTGGAGACAGATCTTAACACGAGAATCGTTCAATCGGCACTGTTTTCGACCAGCTTTCGAGCGAACGCCATAATTTTTTTTCACACCGGGCGGTCGGAGTTTGAATCAGAGACCGGGACATTTTTGAAGTCATCTTTGGTATTTCTGAAGGGCGATGAAGGGATTCCTTAAGAGTCAAGACGGAGTGTTCGCCTTGGGGCCCAAAGTCACGAGTGTTGGCCGAGAAAACTGCGATCTGGCGATACAGGTGAGATTTAAAGGAAGCTTGTCAGGGGGGAGGGGGGCTAATGGGTTGTGTCATGTACACAATGAAATGACCCTGTGTGTATTCCGTTGCCAATAACATGGATCGTACCGTAGTGCACTTGTCTACTTTTCACATTGGTGTAATTCTTTCCTTCGTCATTAAACAAGGAAAGTTATTGTCCAATCAACTTGTCAAGAATGATGATGACATGATTTTCTTAGGTTTATAAAATGAAACAGTGTGAAAATTTAATACAGGTGATCACAAGGTGACACCTACCTGACAGATATGGGCCTTTTAAGCACGCCATTAACAGTGATGTACAAATAGATCATCTATGAATTGGTAACTTGTTTGTGTATCTCAAAAGCTAAACTCTCCTAAGTTTCAATATTTTTGAGTGACAGGAGAGCCTGAAATTCTTCTCGATAAGTTGGTTTGAGAACTTGGACTCTTTGCTCCTCCTTTTGCGTGAACAAAAGCTTAACATCCCCTTCGAAAGACAATCAGTTCACTGAATCGTCACCCCTGTATAACCCCATTTCTAGACTCTTTGGGCCCAAAACAATCTGAAAATATGATGATTTACTTTAAGAATTCAAGTTGTGATATTGGCTGTATTGACTTCCTAGTTGGGTAAAAGAGCCCAAGTATGATTAGATGACAGTTTGCCTTCTTTCTATAAATTAGAAGGAAAATTATGTGGGAGAAAAAATTAGGCAAAAAAATCTACCAAGTCTTTTTCAGTTGAAGTATATAGCTCTGAACCACAGGTCTATCTCCACCAAAGTGCGTTAAAAAACGGTGTTATTTTTGTATCTTTCTTGTACAGCCGGTATAACTGCCCTTTGGCATAACACGCCAGCTGCAGCATTCTGGTGTCTGAAAAGGCTGTCGTGTCTGCTGCTACTTACCCATCAATAACAACATAAAGAGAGCTGTGTGAATTGACCGAATATGAGAAAAATATATGTTCCAAACTGTAAATAGACTCCGTATGTGTGTTTTATTGACTCTACTCTAGAATCAACATTAACTTTCAAACTCAAATAAGTACTAGTATGCACATTTCACATGTTACGGCCATCTATATTCCAATATGCTTTTAAGAGATCAAGTTCTGGTGCAAATTTTCCATTAAATTTTGTCACCTTGAAAGCACTCAAAAGGATTTACATCTAGTAGTACATCTAGCTGTACATTTGGAGCAAAGCCTGTCCACTAAATCTCCGAGTTGCTTAGCAACTCTGAAGTGGTTACGCCAAAGGCAAAGTTAAAAGGGTTGTCCCATTTGTAAACTGCACCCAGGATCAGATGGACACAGTTTGCAAGCAAGCATGAATAATTAATCTCTACGGTTGTTAACATGTTTTGGTGATGGTTTTGGCAACAGAAGAATTTTTCATCCTGACTTTTAATCTAATACATGTACAAAATGTACATCGCATTCCCTTGTGGAAAGCCTTTTTTTTACATCAGGAACTCTGTCAAAATCAGTGTTAGTGCTTTAGATATCTTGCCCAGACTATTTTGACCCTTTGCCCATATAATGTTAAATGTAATAAGTCTTTAACAAACAATGGCACAATCCAATTTCCTCAAGTAAGGTCAAGCACCCTAGAAACAGGGATTTAAAGGCAATTTGGCTTGCAAAATTTCTGTTTGCAGACCTAATTAGTTACTTGTTTGTGAAAGTGCGTGCAACATTTTGGATCAAAGCGAGTCGTAGATTGAGGTGTCTGAAGTCCAGGATTAGTAGTCTCTTGTGTTACTAAACTACCTTGCTTGTTTGTTGTGCCATGGCAATAGTGTACCAGGATCAGATAAGTTTCAAAGTACAGTAAGTCTTCCCTTAGTACATGAAATACCCAGTCTAGTGTACCCGTTTCTCAAAATGGCATTCCTACGAATACATCATTGTTGTAAAATATAAATCTCTTTCACATCGGCTCTTTAATCATAATAAATAACTGTTACCTTTCTGTTGAAATGATCATTTCGCACCTCGCTAATGTTCTTACATGCATATTTGGGCATCAACATCCATGATGTCACAGTACTGATTAAATGAAAGAATGTGGGTTAGAAAAGCGTCATGTCAACAGAGCCTTTTGTAGCAGACGGTTAAAACCAATTTCACCCATCATGTACTCTGTAAAGATTTGTTTGGAGACATGTAAGACTGGCATACTGGTCAGGAGTAATATTACATGTATTGGTACTACTAGTTGAGCAATGGCTGACTGACAACAGACAAGTCATTGGAAGCTTAGTGCCCTAAAGGGCTAAAGGTGATATTTATCATGGTTTGGAGGGAGACCATATTATAAAGATCAGTAATGAAGCAGGAGTGTTTGGTTATGACTTTTTCTTGTTTTTGGTATGCAACTGAGTCGCCTCTTTGTTTTAAGTCAAAGAATCAAGAAACTGTATAATTCTGTCTGGAGGCAGCCCCATTTCCTAATCTCCAAGCAGATCCTACGGTGGCAAGACAGTATATCCATTTAGAGCTGTAACCATTAACCACCCTATGGTGATGGTTACAGGGTGGCTAATGGTTAATCTCCAAGCAGATCTTTCGGTTGCTTCAATACAGTTTAAAATTGGCAAGACAGTTTCAGGCAGTATCCAATACGCCACCGCGACTTGAAGTTGTTGGTGGGGTCACGGTGGATAGTATTTTGCCCCTGTAGAGACCTGATTAGGAGATTAGCTTATTGGTAACAGCTCTGGTCAATGGATACTGACTTGCCACCGTAAGGTCTGCCTGGAGATTAACCATTTCCCAGTAACCATTTCTAAATTCTAACCTGAATTGCCAGTAAGCGTCCTGTAATTATCCACCAATTTCTATTCAATGAACCTAACTACCTGTGACTATATGTACATTGTTTGCTCATTTTAACTGCCACCACATGACCCTTAGGGCATTGATCAACCAGTCCAGAACAAAAGGGTAGACTGGTGTATTTTGCGTAAATTGATTGGCATGAGCCATGAGGGGTAGTAGCAGGACAAGTAGTTTTACCAACAAATATTAGGTTTTATTCAAAGAAACTTCAACTCTGTAAATCTGTTATATTTTTTGGGTTTCTTCAACATACGAAATAGATCAATATTCTGTATGAAAGTTTTGAGAGGAAAGATACAGTCAAGTGAGGGTGCAAAAGATTAGAGCAGATAAACTGAAGGATAAGCAGTTAATGCACAAGATTTTCTCTCAGGTCTTTCTTGCACTCAACTTGTCAGTTAACCAATTAGCCCATTATGTCAAAAAGGGCTTGAAACAATCAGAGTAATTAGTACCAGGTAGAACACTGGTTACCTTATGTTTCCATCTTGAGATAATTTTGCTTCTGGGTGTTATCAGTATAACCATGGCAACTAGAATAACAACTCCAGTTTTTGATTGACAGCTACTGTAGAAGTTGTAAAGAACCTGTCCTGCATGTAGTACAAACTTTGAATCTTGTTTGTAACAAAGAATAAACATTTTTTTCTCAGGCCCAGAGCGTAGAACGCCAACACGCCATAATCGAGTACAGCGATGTGGAGAACTGTTTCGTGCTACAGGACATGAACACGGTACAGGGGACGTACGTGAACGACTGCCGTATTCAGAACGCTGCCGTGCGGTTGGCTCCCGGGGACATGATCCAGTTTGGGTTCGGAGGAATGCCGTACGAGTTGGTGGTCGAGGATGCACCTCAGGTATGACCAGGTCAAGAATTCCTAAACACAACATACCTGTGTACACCCTACACAGGTCTGGTGGTCTTTTCCATACCTCACATTCCTACTAGCACTAGTAGGTCTTATTTGGAACATTCTGACACTTCTGTTTGTATATGATCCTACAAATTGCTCCATAGATTTTGGAAAAGCTGTCTGAAACCAGTCGGTGTTCAAGGGATTTTAAGTTCATACACTGGCCTTGAAATGGTCAGACTACCATTTTGATCCAAGCAATTTTCTAAAAGTGGGCTCTAATTGCACATTGCCTTTTTAGTTGCATAAAATAATTGTGACAACAAAACAGCTTGATAAATTTTTCATAAGTTACAGTGCAAGACCCTTTCCTTTAACTGCAAGGGTCCTTGCATTGTTGAAGTCGTTGTTATGCCAAGATATTTTAGTAACATTTTTATGAAGAAAATACTTGGTTTCACATTCTCTTAAATGTTCTCAAATTGTTTCATAATCATTGAATGCTGGTGTCTGTTTTTTTGTATTCCTTATCTGCATGTACTATTCTTTTCTCTTGTCTTGATCTTCTGTATAATTTCATAAATGATCTAAATCTCACATCTGCCTTCACTGTTTTCTTTCCATGCTGCAGTATCAACACAGGGTAAGTCTAACATGCCTTTCTTTCCTCCCTGTTAGATAACAATGGAATGTCCCTAGGGTCTGTACACTAGTGCTTTGGATGGGTTGAACTGCTGCATGTAAACGTTTCCCTCATTTCTATGCACTTCTTTATAACAGTTACCAGATTGTTATGATCAAAAGGATATGATATTCTGATGCAAGTTAGGGATTTACAATCCTGATAATAATTGAAAAGAAAGAAGGAAGGGCAAGAGTAGTGTAGGAAACATTGATGGAATGATTCATTGATCGTATCTTACGTTCCCTTCTGTTGCACAGGTGTATTACCCCCCTGTCCAGCAGCGCCCAGCCTGGAGTGCTCCCATCACCATCCTCCAGACATCTCCTGTGCCTCCCTCTTCCACACAGACACAGCTGCCCTACCTACATACAGCCACCAGTACTGCACCCAGCTTCGCATGGGCTGGTTCAGGTAAATATATGTCCTACCTACAGCTACTAGTACTGCACCCAGCTTAGCTTGGGCTGGATCAGGTAAATATTATATATCCTACCTACAGCCACTAGTACTGCACCCAGCATTGCTTGGGCTGGATCAGGTAAATAAATATATATCCTACCTACAGCCACTAGTACTGCACCCAGCTTTGCTTGGACTGGTTCAGGTAAATATATATCCTTCAACCTGCAATGACCATACAAGAGTTACGGGAAAACAAAGGCTATGAAACTTTCAGATCTATATTTTAAAAGCATTTCCTATCATCATTTTTTACCATAGGCCGCATAAAAAAAGAAGTTGCGCAATGTCTAATCGCACGTTACGCAATGCCAAGCCAAGCCTCGAAATTAACAATGTCCTGATGTCAAAATGACGCTAGATTTCAGCTCGGGACAATTCAAATTACGTTTCGGCAATTTCGGGGCAATCCGACAATTCTGACGTCCACGTCATTTAGGAACGCGATCCATCCGTGGGAAGCAAAGGGAAGCAACACTGTCTATTTTTCAGGTCTTTCAATTCACTCTTTTTAGCATTGCTACAATTCGAGCAAGGTGAGCAAGTCATTAATAGTGCACACCCATGCCACCCAACCAGCTATTACCATTTTGGCGGCCTATGGCCAGCTTCTTTTATAAGCTTTCTTGTTTAAGTTCAGTGTTTGATACCCATAGTTTCTAGGTTTTTACGAAGTTCTCTGTTGTAACTGTTGTTGAACGTTGTGTCCCAGGGTCGCCGGTGTTGCCCCACCCCCCACAGAAGTCCCGCCCCCTGAGTGCCGGGGCCAGGAGGGGCAGTTTTGGAGCCAGTCTCAGTGACCCAAACACGCCCAAGAGCAGCCCACCCATGCCTCACAGAAGTAAGGGTCTATGATACATTAACATCCCATTCTTTGGACAATTGTTCAGGGAAGCATCTTTCTTTCTAAATATATTTGCACAACCTGGTCAAATATAATTTAATATGTAATAATAAGACAAATGATTGATTTGATTTTGTAACTATTCATTATAAAAAGTGTACAAGTTTCCAAAGTCTGAATCCTGAGTACTAACCACTATATTATTTTGTTCTTCTTCAGCCATTACGGGAAGCTGGGTGGGAAGAAATGGAGTCAGTGGTTCTCCAACCCCAGACATCTCCCCTGCACTGCTACAGGACAAGGTAAGATGTAGATATGTTTTGATCCCGACTTAAATCAACAATGTCTCATAAAGCTATTGACTTGACTTATGTCAGGTGCCACTCTTCCTCTGCCAACCGAACCACCATGGCTGCCCAGAAGCTCCTATTCTGCATAGCCTTCCCCATGTCATCGGCCTGTAGACCGGTGTCTCGTTGCAGCACGTCTAAGTATGTGAGGGGCAGTCTTCCAAGCCTCCTTCTCCCATGTGCTGGAGACCATAGCACTGAGTTGGAGACTACTTCCGTGTTGTTTCTAAGAGACTGCCAGGCAAACCTTAAACATCTGGCTCGTACCTTGTCTGACAGTTTTGGGAGACCAGCGTCAAGTTCTTTGTTTGCACAATGTTGCTCCCATTTCATATTGCTCCCTAAAACTATAAATTATCATTACTATAACAGCAGTTGCTATGCTTATCAAGAGAGGTACTAGTATATTGTGTATTGCCAAGTAACAAAGCACTGTAACGTCACAGTATCAAATTTCTATTTGTAAAGAATTAATGTAAAGTATTCCAAGCACTGCTTTGAGCTAGTTCACTCACTGGGATATTGAAAGAAATACGCAGCTCTCTCTAACGTCCAAATTGTACCAACAGGAGCAGAAAATTCTGCGTATGGGGGACGAGATCGGTAGGCTGGCTGTGTTTGAGGGTGAGTGTAAGCGGAAGGACGCCATCATTGACTCTCTGCGCAATGAGGTCTCCCAGCTTCACACGGAGCTGCGGAAGGCGAAGGAGTCTGGACAGGGAGACGCAGTCGTCACGCAGAAACTTCTGCTGCTGGAGAACGAGGTGGAGCAGAGGAAGTCTGAGGTCAAGGCTCTGAAAGACCAGGTCAGTAAACAGTTTCACTTACCTGGTGTCAGTATTTTCCCTTTGATTCCAATTGGAGATTTAACTGTTGGAGTTACTCTCAACTTATTTGATTAAAGTAAATACTATCCTGGTGCTTTTAACTTTATAGATAGATACAAAACTACTTACAAGCAAACAGAAGTTTAGCCTACGCACTAGAGCATCTCACAGCCGTTTACAGACAGATAGACGGTTGTCAACAAGTGCCCATTTATAAATGACTTTTTATTTAAACAAAAAGAAGGTTCCCAGCATTGGTAACTCCAGAGACTTGTCATTGATAGAGTTTTGTTTTCCCCACAGTTGTCCCACATCAGTAGTGGCATGGGCAGCACGTCTACCCTCCACAGCGAGCTGTCGGAGAAGGAACGGGAGATTGGCAGGCTCATCACGGAGAACGGAAAGCTGCGCAAGGACTACAGCATGACGCAGGGCCTGGTCACCTCGCTGCAGAGGGACCTCTCCAACAAGGAGGTCGCCATCAATAAGCTCAAGGCCGAAACAGACAGACTGAAGAAGGATCTGAAGGATAAGGATGTGCAATTAGCTGCTATGTCTGCAAAGGTGGGAAATTTTTGTACGGTTTTCAAATGTCTTTGTTCCCGATCATTGTCATTATCATTGTCACTGCTTAGCATTTGTCAAAGGCAGAATATTTTCTTTTCAGCCACATCTGTATATCAGTTTGGGCATATTCTTGATATACTAGTTATTTGCAAAGAAATAGTCATGTTGTTTTTGCTAGCTTTTGTCAAATTCATGGTCTAATAGTTCTGTTCGTTGTGTTTCAGTTTTCCCGCATTCGTGAGACCAAGAACTTTGAAGAGGCACTAACAGCCAAGGAGAAGGAACTGGCAACTCTCAGAGTTGTAAGTAGTGTGTTGCTTATTGCATTCTTGCTTTCTCTAGATAAGTAAAACTTACTTACAGATAAGTAAAAGGTAATAAACATGATAAATGATGAATACAACTGTATATAATTCCTGTATTACACAACTACAAAAAGGTATAATGTAACGTGAATTAATTTCAATTTACAAAAAGCAGAATATGATGGAGTATGCCATAAGGGTAGTATGGGATCCCATGATTGATCAGGCACTGTTTGTTTTCCTCCACAGAAACTGAGGAACAGCGAGAAGAAGGCAAAGGATGGAGATGAAACAAGCAAGACACTGAAGGATGAGTTGGACCGTGTCAAGATCCTATTGTCTGAGGAGAGGGAGGTGGGTGACTTTTTTGTGGCATTTTTATTTATGAACCTATTTTATTTCATATGATAGATTTTGAAGACCACAGAGTATGGCATGTCAGTCATTTGCAAGCACATACAAATTACAAAATGTATTTAGTAGTGACTGCAGCAACTTCTTTAAAAGTTTTTCTAATATGTGACTGATCTTTCAGTACCTCCCCTCATAATAATACAATTAAGCTGATGACAAGAATATGATACGCCAAAAAACAGTAACTGTTACTCAAGCAACTGGATATGATTTTGGAAACGTGGTTATAAACCTAATAGTACGTGGTTATAAACGATATATAAGAAAGGTAGTGGATGCTACCTGAAATGTCTGACCGTTTCTAAAATCATATCCAGTTGCTTGAGTAACTGCTCTTTGGCATATCTTATTACCCATTGACATGACAACTATATGGTATTGACCGATATTCAAAATTTTTTCTTCTCTTTCCCAGAATGCCAAGACGTCCCGGGCCCAGATGGAGCACGCGAAGGCGCAGTTCCTGGACGTGCAGCGTTCGGAGCGCCTGCTGCGGGTGGACCTGGAACAGGCGCAGGCACGGCTGGACCGCTTCCGCAGCCGCATCATCCAGGTCACCTACTCTGCACCTGGCATCGCTTCACCTGATGAGGAGGTACTGTGTGTTTTCTGTGTGTTTTCTGTGTGTTTGTTTGTTTGTCTGTGATTTGCAATGTTTGTTGGTTAATTGTTTGGTTGTTTTTTTACACGACAATGAAAATACAGTTTTGTTTGCTTTTGTCCCCACAAATAGCATGATGAGGAAGAAGAGGTAAAACTACAAATTCCCTATATCCACCACTTTGAAGAAGTGACAGGCACTGTAGGCTTATGGAAATTATACAAATGAGATGCTTTCAGGGAGTCTTGTCATTGATATATGAATAAATTGCTGATATTCTTTATAATCCTATACAGTCACAAAGTGCACAAATTGTATGGTACAATTTCAAATGACCAAAAACTCTTAGACTATCATGTTTTTCCATCCATTGCTCTTCTATTAACTGAGGTATACAATCAGACACTGTCACTTTATTCATCTTGCACCAGTAGTCAGTATTGATTGCAAACCAAACAAAATCTCATGATACTATTGACTTGTTGGCTTTTCTGCAACAAGGATGAAGAAGAGGAACATGAGGTATTTTTCCCCATTCTAATTAATTGCCTGGAAAACGTGCAACAGAAAATATTTCACTTTGACATTTATTTTCTAACACAAAGGCTCACTGTGATTGACATAAACTTTGCCTTGCATTGCATTGCATGAATTTGCATTGTTCATAATCTTAACCATATATGATATTTTAGGTTATCACAGGCCCTTTATACCCGAGATCACAGACAGAACTTTGAACACTTAACTGATAGTACTGACACACTCCACAGTAATGTTAAGACTGATAGTTTTATTTGAAGACTTACTGTTGATGACCAACTTTTTCATACTTACCTGTGACTCAGATCAAGTTTTATCACTATGAGGTATGTCAGTAGGTTCCCTCTTACATTTTTCATGAGGCCATTTTGTCTTGTTGTCTTGAAAATGTCTGTGAAGATCTCTACCAGACTTTAGGTCACCAGAGGAGCACCACTGTAGCAACATACATTGCAAAGAGTATTTTTCCAAAGCACTTTTCACTGGTTTTTGTCACTGTGTTACACACTGCACTTTCGCAATGCTAACAACCACCTTTCAACATTATTCCATAGCAGGTTCAGGTTGTCTTCTTGGAAACTGTGGTAAATTTGAAATTTCCAGGAGGTGGCAAGCAGAAAAGTTCTAAATGTAAATTTTTCTTGACTTCCACAAAGTCTTGACCATGCACCTGTCCCTGAACTTCATAAATGGAATAGCCCAGCATCAGAATATCTTTTCTTTTCCGTAGGTTGACGACAACCAGGTGATCGATCAGATGAGGAACATCATCCAGGACAGGACCCAGTTCCAGAACAAGGTGCGAGACATGAAGGACAATCTCAAACTGGCCGAGGAGTCGCAGAAGGAGTCTCAGCAGAGCGCCAAGGCACTCAGGCAGCATCTTAGCGAGGCTGAGGTCAGTATAAGATGGCATTGTTTGTATGGTGCAAGATTTCTCAGTCAAGTTTGCAGGTCATTTGAGATTTGTTTATAAAGACTATGTTACATAATTTTATATGTTTCATTATTGATATCAAATGCAGTTTGTGTGTTTCTATTACACGTGTGTTTCTATTACATGTGAAAAACTTTATTTCAAATGGAAAAAAGTTTGTCATCAAATGAAACATCTTGATATATTCATTGAAATAGTAGCTCTTGAAGTTACATTTTTTCAAATGTAATGCAATGCAGTACATTACAAGAAAGGGTGGACAGTAGAGAAAAAAATTGTATTTTCTCTACAAATTTTAGAAGTACTATGCAACACAGCAGGACCTAAGGTCTAAGATGAAGTATGTAATATACATTATGTAGAAGCTAATGTTTTTGATGCACTTATTCTTCACAGTGCCGTCTGCGTGACAAGGGTCGCTCGGCGAACATGTTGAAACAAGAGCTGCGCGTTCTCCAGTCACTCTCCGTGGACGACAACGTGCAGTGGGTGAAGGACGCCGCCTTGAACCTGTTCAACGCCGAGTTGTCATGGCAACAAGAGATCGAGAGCGCCCTGGAGAAGGCTGGATGTAATGTCAAGATGTCCGATGAAGGTGTGTGTAGATGCTGGGTACTGTTTTGACAGGTTCACTTTACAGTTGGCAAGAAGACTAATGGATGCCAATCTGGCCACATTTCTGTTTTTGATTCGTCTCTCTTCTGGATTATTTACTGCCGCCGGTACAAATGTGGTACAAAAAGTCTACCTCAGCTAGGAGTTATTTGCATATTGTTATGAGACAGAAATACAAGACTTGAAAAATTTGTACCAACAATCCTACAAAAGGACTTACCAATAACCAAGCCCAGAATCAAACTGATTATGCAACACTTCCTAAAGTCTGTTGGTGCACTCTATATTTCCTGTATCTTCACCTAATATAATGATGCCTTCTTGTTGAAATATTGAAAGGTTTATTCATGCAAGGATAGAAGCTCCTTGATTCATGTCAGTATCCTTGTTCTTCTCACAGCCTCAGCTAAGCACATTGACAACCTGTGGAAGAAACTGGAGGCTGAGCTGAAGGAGATGGACAAAATGAGGTCCCACATCCGCGACCTTGAGGCACAGCACAAGGGTGACCTCTCGGAACGGCTGTCAGAGCTCCGAATGCAGCATCAGCAAGACTTGGCAGATGCCATCGCAAAGGTGGGTTAAAGTTAGAAGTTAATTGTTTACATTCAACCATGGATTCACAAAATGAATCAACTTTAAACAGTAGAAAGGGGACTGCACTCTCCTATATTACAGATAATTGTGTTTTCTGAAAACGTTTTGGAAAGTAAGTTTAGAAGAATGTGCTTTAGGAGAATATGTGAAGCATTTGACTGAATTTTCCAACTGCTTTTGGTTAAAATGCTTGCAAGAATGATTGAAAATACACTCAGTTTTTGCCTTGTATTTTAGTAGATTCGATCTTTCCTTGTCTAGTTGGATTAAGAGTCCAATGATTGTAAAGTAATGCCTAAAACATACTGAGCAGAATGAAGTTATTCTACAAGGTTTACCAAAATGTAGAGAAAATGAGGATAATCATGGTGTGAAATAACCCCAGGTACGGCTGGAGGATGAGGAGAAGCTGCGCAGGGCCCTGGACGAGCTGCGGGAAGCGGAGGCCGAGCGACGGGCGCAGGCCGTGTTGGCGGAGAGACAGAAACTGGACGAGGCAAACAACAACATGGAGGAACTCCGAGTGGTGCGTACAATATTTGAACACAGAACAGCACCTCATGATGAGGGACTTTTTAGTAGTACTAGGCTGGTTTGTAGGGTCGTGTGGCATAACAGCAGGGTGTTTGGCCTAGAACCCAGAGCTCCTTGGATCAAATCCTGTCATGTCAACGATCTTGTGTCCTTGAGAAGGCATTTTGCACGACTTTCCTCACTCCCCCCAGGTTTAAAAATGGGTACCTGACTTTGGTTGTGGAGGTAAAAGGCGGTGGAAGGAGAAAAAAGTGAATGCTTTCCTGCAAAGAAAGCTGTGTTGAGGTTTTCAGAGTTTCCAAGTCTCAAGTGATGCTCCCCTCCAATTGGTTAAAAAGAACTGCAGTGAACT
This sequence comes from Branchiostoma floridae x Branchiostoma japonicum, assembly GCA_013266295.2. Lineage (NCBI taxonomy): Eukaryota > Metazoa > Chordata > Leptocardii > Amphioxiformes > Branchiostomatidae > Branchiostoma > Branchiostoma floridae x Branchiostoma japonicum. The sequence goes on from CM023832.1 coordinate 10,695,417, forward strand.
AAAACTACTCAAAACAGAAAAGATTGAAGGCGTGTCTGTTTCCTTGGAAACTTAGCATACTTGGATGGAGATATCCGTGTTTTCACAACTCTTCATCCCTTGAAATGGACACCAAGTCAACAGACGATTCTTGAGTTTCCTTAGATCTGTTGAGCGGACAACGAGTGTAAACTGTTGTGACCCAATTGTGAAAGACATATCTTGTTTGTGTTGAATGTTGTGCTTTGTGCAGTGTTTACCCTATAATAGACAGGTCATGCACATACATTTAGATGTATGTCAATACCTCTTGGAAGTGAGACACTGTAATAAGTGTGTGAGTCTTGGAGATGTCTCTACTTCTTAACTAATCTAAGATGGGTTCCAGTTAGTTTGTAATTGTCAAATCTGTTCTGATCTTTGCATCCCTACCTAGAATTAGAATTTGCTTTGAGTTCCAATGTGGGTCAGCCTTCAAGTATTGTAACAGTTGCTGGCTAAAGATTTAAGTGATTGTAATGACAGTAACGTTTTCCTTTTTTCTCTCTTTCAGTCATTCCTGAAAAGACAGGAAGAAGAAAAGGAGACCAGAGCTGCTGCACAAGAGGCGCTGGATAAACTGGACGAGTACAAACAGCTTGAGGTGGGCACGATTGTTGTTTGCTGCATAGCATTTGAGAAGCAATTGTTCAAGATCTATGCCAAAATATTCCATTTCATACATGTATGCTACAGGGTTTATGTATTAATTTTTTATCAGCCACAAATCATTTCCCTGCTACAAACATAAAAATGTTTGTTACTTTTTTTGTGAAGTTGTGTTAGTCATATTTTTGTCACTAACTCAGCTGAGCAAGTTGTATCAAATGCAAGTAGGTCATGATCTATTTTGTAAACATCTGACATAAGAAAACAAACAGATATGTATTTGTGAGCACCGTTATTGGCATATACAGCTACATTTGTTGCATGACAAAAATGTGAGGTACAACACTGGCTTTAAATTTGTTTGTTGAATGAGTCAGATTATGAACTGCACTGTAACTTAGCTCTTGAGCTTATGAACTAGGACAAAAAATGCACAAACTTTTTCTGGGGTGTTTCTTCTCATTTGAATTAACTACCATTCATCAGTTGTTGAAACATCATGTCTTTTTACACCATAGAAACAGTTACTCAAGCACGAAAGGTAGTGGATGCTACCTGAAACATCTGACTGTTTCCAAAATCATATCTAGTTGCTTGAGTAACAGTGTTTTTTCGCATATCTTATTACCTGGATGTCTAACCTTCACCGACGTATCATGTCTTTTTGCTCAATCTTTCTTTCCAAATGTTTAATATCCCTTCCCTTCCTCCAGGCCAAGTTGAGGCAGGAGATAGAAGACCTGGAGCAGAGGAACAAGTTGGAACAGAAGACGTTGAGGGAGGATCTCGAAGACAGGCGGCGTGGTCTGTCCCAGGAGACAGACACGCTCAGAGAGCAGGTCAAGCAACACGCCCTGACGATTGTTGCTATGGAGGAACGTCTCCTGGCCACATCCAAACAGCTGAAGGAAGCGGAGGGACAGAAAGTGGACCTGCAGAAGAAACTGGAAGGTGAGATGTCTCTTTTTTTGTTTTCGTGGTCATGGACCTACAAATGTACCACTGTTCTGAACTTTTTGAAGATGAGAGATTGCAGGATAAGATTTATTTTCATTCAGGGAAAAGGAGTTGTGAAAATTATACTGTTTCTTGTAAAGGAAGCAGGAAAGAATATGCAACAGGATCCAATTCATTTGCTGGATACAGGAAGCTTTGTTACCTGTAGTTCTTAACTAAACCAACAGATGTCTCTTTTGTGGGTAAGGTAACATTGTGTAAAGTTACATGTTGCACTTTGGATCTGGCATAGTTTAACTGCCTAGTGAAGTAGTGAAAGTCACTGCATCTTGATTAGTATTTAATATCAATTCAGCATGGGCATAACTGAAATACCTGGCTGCTAAAGCATGGATCTTGCTTTTGAAAGTCTCATGAAGACTCTTCTGTCTGAAAACCAATGTTGGCAAAATTATAGGATTATGTTGCTCAAGTTTGCCTCCTGTTGTTGAGAATAATTCTCCCTGCTTTCATAAATAATACCTTACTTCATCAGTGCTGCATGAACTGCAATATACCATGTCCCCTCATGCTCCTAACATCAAGAACTGCATTGTCTCATCATTCTAAGCATGGTGTTTACACTACAGATGAAAAAGTGATCTAGGGCTTTTGCACAATGAATGTTCAGCTTCGTTTTCCTCAGTTTTTGTTTCTGCAAGTGGTCCGCTGCAAGGGTCATGACTTCATTTTACGCACAGTGAGCATAAAAGGAAACAGAGACTTTTTAAAGTGGTGTTGTTTTGGATTTTTTCTTGTCTTGTTGGAAACCAAGGTGGTGCATCTAAGGTCCGGTCCAAACAAAAAACAATATCAAAACCAGGTAAGACAACTTTTTATAGATGCGAAATGAATGTTTGGCTTTGCATGAAGCTGAAGGAAAGGATTGGTCTCTCACCATTTTGCATCACAGAAAACTTTTCTTGGATATGGGATGGCTATTTTGTAAGTTACAATATGCTTGCTTTCTTGCCTAGATGTTTGAAACATAGCTGCAAATCTTTGGCAAAAGGGCAACTGAAATGCATGCACATGTCAAGTAAAGAAACTTGGACTCTAATTTGTGCAGTCTTTGTACAGTTACCGGTACATTGATGAAATTTAAGGAATGGCGAAGCATATGTTTATGTTGATACACTTTTGAAGTTTTGATCATAAATGATGTTAGAAAAGGTCTAATGTGGTTTGCTCTGCTTTCAAGATGGGGTAAAATGTAGTGTGGATATTGTGACTCATGTCCAGACAAGCAGTCACAACAAGTCTCACCTGTCATGTACACCTGCCCCCTCCCTCCTCTATTATTTCCACCTGACTCGACGTGTGTTGACCAAATACCGGCGACACCACGCACTACATATGGACAGTCTAGGCTCACCGTTACCGTTACGGCATCTGTTATACCGCACTTTGTTTTCCTTAGGAAAGTTACACCTGTTCGTCTATGAATAGCAGAAGTGTGAATGAAGGTTTTCAGTTACAAATCGTTTTTAGAATCATATGCCGTGAAGGTTTCATGTTCCGACAACGAGATATTGTGTGTCAGAATCCGATTGTTGTGGGAGTTGTGAAGAGGGATCAGCCATTGCAGTAGGGGGGTGTTCCATTCAGAGCAGACGAGGGTCGCGAAGTGGAGCTCGAGGATTGGGTTTCAGGAGGCCAGTGGGGGGCTGAGGGGTGAATGAAATTGACACAAACGTTCTGGACTGGGGAGGTTAAAAAAACTACCTCTTAATCCAGAGTTTGCTGCAAGTGTTACATTATCGCTGCGTACGCGTGCGCTTTGCCCTTACACTGGAAAACGACTACTTGAATTACTCTATCGCCGAAAAGTAAGAACATTTTTGATTATTTGCTATTGTATCAAAGATCAGAAAAATCACAGAAAAAAGCTTAACATTTATTTTTATTCCAGTGGTTTTGACATAGGAAAACAAACAATCCATTATTATATGGCGTAACATAAGGAGCATTGAAGCTCCCACCAGAATGGTACGTTCCAAACGACCTTGCTAGGCTAACAAACTTATCGTGTCTCAAACCTTGACAACGATGAGGTGCCTACTGTTTGGCTATGGGGCGTCAGCGCCTGTTAGCACGTATGACTCTTTACACTCAAGATGTCAGACTCCACTTTATTAATGAGAAATTTGTTGAGGGTTTAAGTTGCCAGTTTTGTGTGTACTATGGAGGAGAGTGAAGGTAAATTGCTTTCTGTGTTTGCCTGTTTGAGTTTGCCTAGCGATACAGGAAGGCAATTGACTGAACCTCACAATGGTCTCGCAGTCGTCACTGCAGGCAGGTTCTTTGCATAGTTATCCCTTAATGCGTTCTGCTAGGTCACATTAACAGCGCGTTGGTGGGTGATTACCTTGTTTTTCATAGTTATAGCGGAGTGATAGCTGAGCTTGCTCACTGCCTGCTTGGCAAAATTCTCTACCGGATAAATTGCAATATTTCTTGAAGGTTTTCCATCGTATTTTTGTTAACAAGATTTACATAATAACATTACTTTTTGTATTGTGACATTTTTTTGTGAGAGAGAGAATTGGTTTTGTGTCTTTTTCTTTGTAGGGGATTTGTTGTGTGTGCGCTTTTCAAATGAACCACCGTCTGAACACTGTATGGAGTGTCCTCGAGAGCTTAGAGTGTTGTTCTCCGACACTGCTTCTCATTCAGAGCACACCTACTGTTGCCATAGAGTGCTGTTGTTTGGCATTTCGCTGTAGCTGCAATGGGTCGGCATTTGTATCCTGCTCGTGTCTGCAAATGCAACAGTCTGTACCAAACTAATGCTCAACAATGTTTTCTTTCCTGTTGTGCCTCCATGGATGATTGCAGCTAAACTACTAGGTAGTAACCTTTCCTCATAGCAAATCTTATAATCAAATCATTATGAGGTTCTTTATATACTCTGTCATCTTTGTAAGATTGTATATAGCCAGGTTATGTTTCAATTTTTTCTTATGTGGTGCCTGATTTCAGTTAACATTTAGTTAGAGGCACTTAGCTATTATTAAAAAAGAATTTTTTTCCTAATGATGTTCTGTTAATTGACTTGTAACACTTCTTTGTCATACATATTTGTATATTTGTTGAAGTTAACATGGAACAGTCTGCCATGTCTAATAGTAGCACATTACAAGTAATCTGGCAAGAGAAAAGAGAAAAGGTCATGCTTCTATGCTTTGAACTAAGGACTCAAGACTAAAGCGTGTTTTCTGTTGCTTTCAGAAGCTCAACAGAAACCGAAGGTGCCGCCAAAGCCTGTTAACATCCCCCCCTCCCAACACGACGTATTTGCCTTGGAGCAGCTGGTTGCCTTGTTACGGTGAGTATCTGCGATCAACAACCTAAACCAGCGTGGGTGGGCGCTTATCTCTGCACTGGTCTTGCAATTCTTGCTTTGTGGGGCAACTTACTTACCTTTTGAATTGTTACAGTTGTTACATGTATGTGCTAAGTTGAAAGTCTAATGAGTTTCAAACATGCCTTTGACGATTTCAGTCTTTTCTTCTTTTGTTAGTTTGTGACTGTGAACTTGACCTGTATTATGTTCAGGTTGACTGCAGTGTGTGTTAAGTGTGTTGTTGGAATGTCAATAGTTTCTACACTGAAGATTTATTGGGATTTTCCTGCTAGTTTATGTCAGGACGAGACATGGAAGTCTTTATATGCAAATCATAGCAAATTTTGTAACATTTTAATATGGTGTCTAATGATTTCTTCGTATTGCAGACGAGAGGTGGCTGACTGTAAGCAACAGATCAAGGTGAAGGAGGACGTTATCGAGGGTCTGAGGAAGGACCTGGCTGGGGCCAATGCCAGGCTCACAGATATGGCCGGTGAGTACTGGGCTCCTGGCTTCAAGAGAGAACTCAGGACTGAAATACTTTTTTCTGCGTAACTAACTGCACTGGTGCAGGTAACATTTAAAATTACCTGCACAGGACAAATTTTACCTGCACCACCCAGACTTTGAGAAGTATGGATCATACTAAAAACTGTTCAGAAACCATTGCTATTATTGATTTTATACTCCATAGGTGGTACATTGTAACAGTTAAATGCAGCAAATCTTGAGCCCTGATACCGTAGTGTGAAAAAGTGCATTTTGCAAAGGTGAGGCAGGCAGGGGGAAGGGACTCCGAGGAAAACTTCTGGAAAAACAGTAATTTTAAAGGGAGGTAGGGGAAACAAAGGAAGGAGGGAGATGAATGTGAGAAGTGAAGGAGGGAAGGGGAAGTTAAGGAAGGGATAGACAGAAGGAAAGAAATAGGAAGGAGAGAGGACATTAAAGAGAAATGTAACTAATGTAAGGTTAGGAAAGGAAACTTTCAGGCAAATTTAGTTTTGCGGCAGGCTTGAGCCAAGATTTGTACGGAGCAACAACTTTCTATGCCACTCTCCAGGGTCAGAAGATTAAGAGATTAAAAGCACCACTACAGCTGTATGGTGGTTCTGTTTTTTGTGTCAATATTGAACAGTTTCTATTGACCAAAAGTACCTTCCATTAGTGAAGTGATCAGTCCAAGGGTTCTGATTATAGGGTCTGCTTTGTGTCCTGTCAGATAAGATTAGATTATAGTCCAGAGAAACCTTTGTGTCTTTTGTTGCCTTCTGTTGTGTCTTTAATTGGTAATTTGAGTTGGCAAGTTGGGGGCATACATCAGATGGTTCATAACTGAAGTCTGCAGTCTTGTGGTCCAAGGCAATGATGGAATGTTTCTGTTTTAGCTTTTTTAGTTAGGCATGGGTATGTTCTATGTTAGATGTATGTAGTCTGGCAATTGTATTTTCTGTTTATAACAATTACTGATAAGTGCTTACTGTCATGTCTTAAAATGGAGTGTTGATAATTCTGTATATTGTCATGTAAATTGCCACAAGCTTCAGTAACTGTTGCTATGAGTGCATCATGCCCTGAAGTTTTGTATTCCTGAGTAGTCTGTGTCTCACCGAGTTTCAAAATCATCCACAGTTTTTCAGGTTACAGTATTGTCTGTTGTATCTAAAGTTTTTAAAAGTTGTACGTTTGTTATTTTCTGTTTTGAAAATTGGTTTGGAGCGTACTTTCTTTCCCATCTTAACGTGGTTAGAATCCAATACTGCTTAATTGTTACAAATCATCAGGCATTTTTGTTTTTTACTTGAAGATTCTTCTAGTAACTCAACTATCACAATAGAAAGCAAAGATCGGTACTGTAAACTTAAAGGTATCCAATACAATTTCAGGGCGGCAAAACTGGATTTTCAGAGTTAAATTTTCTGGTCATACTTTTAATGTAGTAAGTTCAATCAACCCTATGCCATAGCATACTGAAATCTTCGAGGCAAAAATGCTATGTCACTGACAGAAAACAGTTGCTTCTTTTGTATCGTAGGCTGGTGGTATCATTTCTTGAAGGAGTTTGAGTCTTGTTCTAAGACTTCTTGCTTGTTCTTTCCCCCACTAGGTGAGCTGAGTGAACACCAGAAGCAGGAGCTGGAGAGAAACAGGAACCTGGTGAGAGACCAGGAGTTGGACCTGGCCAAACTCCGTCAGCAGCTGGCCAAAATGTCTCAGTTGGTCGACAAACAAAGTGGGGAACTGCAGAAGGCCAACGAGGAGATCAGGTACAGAACAAGTTTGGTTAACTAGTTAACTGTTAGGTTAACTAACAAACTGGGGAACTACAGAAGGCTTACGAGGAGATCAGGTACAGAACAAGTTTGGTTAATTAGTTAACTGTTAGGTTAACTAACAAAGTGGGGAACTACAGAAGGCCAACGAGGAGATCAGGTACAGAACAAGTTTGGTTAACTAGTTAACTGTTAGGTTAACTAACAAAGTGGAGAACTACAGAAGGCCAACGAGGAGATCAGGTACAGAACAAGTTTGGTTAATTAGTTTACTGTTAGGTTAACTAACAAAGTGGGGAACTACAGAAGGCCAACGAGGAGATCAGGTACAGAACAAGTGTGGTTAATTAGTTTACTGTTAGGTTAACTAACAAAGTGGGGAACTACAGAAGGCTAACGAGGAGATCAGGTACAGAACAAGTTTGGTTAACTAGTTTACTGTTAGGTTAACTAACAAAGTGGGGAACTACAGAAGGCCAACGAGGAGATCAGGTACAGAACAAGTTTGGTTAATTAGTTTACTGTTAGGTTAACTAACAAAGTGGGGAACTACAGAAGGCCAACGAGGAGATCAGGTACAGAACAAGTTTGGTTAACTAGTTAACTGTTAGGTTCACTAACAAAGTGGGGAACTACAGAAGGCTAACGAGGAGATCAGGTATGGAACAAGTTTGGTTAATTAGTTTATTGTTAGGTTAACTAACAAAGTGGGGAACTACAGAAGGCTAACAAGGAGATCAGGTACAGAACAAGTTTGGTTAACTAGTTAACTGTTTGGTTAGGAAAATTTCATTACAAGGGAACACTTCAGAAATGCACCTGTATCTTAAAAATTATAGCAAAGATATCTGAAAATTATATCTGGGATTAATTACCTTTTGAATCTAAAACCTCACACTTCGATGGTGTCCTAACACAGAATTTTTTAGATGATCAATGAGAAATTCTTAAAATAGGAAATATTTTTTTCTGTTTGTATGTTCTACATTGGGTTGATAAAGCTGAAATACTTTTTCTTGTCAGTCTTACAAACACTTGACAATTGATATTAATGTGTTTTGGATCTTTATCTACTTTTCCATAGAAACCAGAAGCAGGCAGTCAGCAGTAAGAGTGCGCTAGCCTTGTCCAAAGAGGAGGAACTGGACAGACTGAGGACAGAGCTACAAGCCAAGATAGATTCTATGGACAGACAGATTACTAACCAGGAGGAGGAGGTAAAACTACTTCTTTATTGCTTTTTTTTAATCATCATCTGTCCTTTTCTACCTAATGTGTTGTTCTTCCCATTGCTGGAGAAAATTATTGCATTGGAATAGAATCCAATATGATACTTACTCATCCTCGTATGCTCCTTACAAAAGCAACGTACGGCTGAGGATCAGGTATGGGTGGTCCATGAAAATGCACACTATGGCCAACTATCAACACTATAGATCTACCTTAATGGTATCAGATCACAAAATTACTTTTTAAAACTAAAAAAAATTGTCTTAAATTTTCTTTCATACACTAAACTCATATTATGTTTTTGAATTACATTCTGTGATCATTCAATTTGAAACATCACACTATTGTAGTTGATGTTGACTGGTCACATCCTTCTTTCTAGGAACACGTAAACTGACATGTACTCAGCTTGTATAACAACACAGTATGTTGCATCTGTTCCTGTACACAACAGAATGGCCCTTGGGGGCCAGTGCACACGTGCACCAGTGCAGATTGGCGGGAAATCTAGAGATATAACAGTTGATACACCTTAAACATAGTGACGTTTTGTCTGATTATTTATAAGGTAGTAGACTTTTCACTGAGAGGGTTTGAGTAAAAATGACAGAATCTCTCATCAAAATTGTTTCTCTGTCTGTAGGGTAAGATAGCGAATGAGCTACAGGCCATGGGAGCTCAGTGTCGCGGGGAGCGCCACGAACAAGTCATCGGCAGACAACGGGAGGCTCTGTCCGAGCTACGTGCAAGGATCAAGGCTCTGGAACAAGTCAGACCTCCGAGTAAGTGCCTCAAAAACATTTTCTTTCAATGTCAACTAGTTATTAAAGGTTATCTATAAAATTCAAGGTTGTTATATAATATAAACCTCTTATCCTTATGACAAGTATGTAGTTGAAAGGTTTGTTTTCGCATAAAATTTTGTTATTCACATTGTTGTTTTACCATTTAAGTTTGCGTACCTGAAATACTTGTTTTTCAGACATACGATTTTTATGACCAATGTACACATTTATATCTGTTGCCTATGTGTGCCCTTTATCAAGGGTGATTTTGGTTCTGTTAATGTGTCGTTCAAGTGCTAGTTTCTACCCCATTGTTCTAATTTGTCCTTCATTGGTCAAAAATGTGCTTCCCAAATATGGCAAGTTCTGGATGATCCAGGTTTGTGTTGAATGTTGTAGACCAGCTGTAGATGTTTGTGGTAGCTGTTGTGGTAGCTGCAGTACTGAATGTTGTCACTTGGTGGCACTGCTACCTGCAGATGCATCCATGGCTGTTGTTTCTCTGTAGATCAGTAGCCTCTTCCTGATGCACAGCATTAGAAGTAGACTAGCTACAGTAGGATCAGATCTGACCTTTTCTATCCAAGCTATGCTTTTTGTGGTACTCAGAAGCGAATGCCACAAAGCTTGCAGGGAATGATAGGTGTTAGTATCGCTTCATGTATTGCTTGATGAGAAGTTATATTGCTGCCTGTGATCGTGACATTCTCTTTTGTGAGGATACATTTTTTCTCCCTCACACAAAAAACAATGCCAGAAGTATGAACGTTCTAACAACTTGGATCTCTCTTTGTTTTCTGAATGACAAAGATTCTAACCCTGTCCTGTGTTCCCCAGTCCCCACCCATGAACAGGCCCTACAGCAGGTGGTGTTATTGAAGAAGGAACTGGCAGAGATGCGAGCCAAACAGGCCATGGCAGAGGACCAGCACTTCAACAGCACCACCAGGTTAGTCACAACCACGTGAACCTTCTGTACGTAGAAGACTAGTTGTAAAGAAGTAAAGGACACATGCAAATAAAAGGGAACCATATCATTCCATAAGGGACCAAATGAATGTTTTACCACGCAGTCACCAGTATCATTTTCCAGAAAGCATCATCATTGCTTTATTCTAGTACAGTCGCTTGTATTTTTGATGTTCTGAAATCTGTTGTTTCTGTGTCCTCAGGTTAGAGGGTGAGGTGCAGGGTGTACGCGGGATGGCGTCGGTTGCCTCGTCAGAAGCTGCAGTTGAAAGGAGCGCCAGGATTGAGATGGAAGAAGCCATGGACATGAGCGAGAGAACAGTGAGTTTCCTTGTCAACATTCACAAGAGACAACTTTACTATAAGTAGATTTTCTAGTCGACTGGGTGTCAGAAGGATGGCGGCTGAGACACGATTGCCAGTTTCGACCTTTTGTTCAAAAATCTTCATCAGAATGACAAAGAGTGGTGCTGCACTTCCTTTTATACTCTTCTATTCCAGTTAGATGGTATAAGTCCATTTTTCTTTTTGTGATCCCTTCCAGATTTTTTTATTCGAACATATTATTATGTGATGTCACAGAAATACACATTCCTTTTTTCAAAAACATTCTTATGATGTTCAGTTACAATGTACATGTATTTCCACATCACATTTCTAACAACTATTCCCTTGTCGCTCCAGTATCTGGAACTTGCTAAGAGGATGGCGAATGAACTGGAGCTGAATGAGTTGGACGGCCTGAAGTCGATGGCTCACCTGCCGCGTGACGAGCGGGACAGACTGGCGAAGGCGCGACAGAAGGCGATCGAGCTGCTGGCCAGCAGGATCCGCGTCCTCCACCAGAGGATCGAACGTAAAGACGAGCTGCTGAACGGATACGAGAAGGATATGTCAAAGCTGAGGTGTGTAGTTCTTTGATCTGCCGTTATTTAAGTTTGCAAGATTGCGTGACGAAGATTGAAATGTTAGTCTCCCAAATTTGCATTTACCGGTAGGTTTAGATTAGATTAATTGTAGAATTTCCAACTGCATTTGATGTAAGAGCTACTCATATTTCCAGCTTTTCATATAGAAAGGTTTGGGTTTTACACAATATTTGATATTACATGATTTGTCATGTAACTGAACATGACATCTCTAAAGATGAATAACTGAATATGGCATCTCTACTACTACTACTAAAGATACAAAACATCTAAGGTGTAGTACATGTATGTTGCAGGTATTGATTATACTAATAAAGTTTTGTTTGACATTGTATATCATTAACTTTTACAGACAAGCGGAGGGTTTTGCCCAGCAGAGGGCAGCTGAGGCAGCGAGCTTCATGAAGGAAGCGCAGGAGAAATCTGACGAGACTCGTTACCTCAGGGAGTCGCTCCAGCGCACACGGGAGCAGCTAGACGCAGAGAAACGCCTCAACACTGCAATCAAACAGAGAAAGGTCTGTTTTATGATGTTTTACACTGTATACATTTTGTGTATACATGTACTATCAGAATTGTAGTACTGTAGCAGTTGATGATCCCAATTTTGAAAATTATTTGTGCCTAAACACCTAGTAGATCATAACGTCAGACAATTGTATGTTATGTTTGATAAAAATACCCATCATGTGTATCATGGATGATTTGATAATGTCACATGATATAACATTTGAAATATTTCCTTTTTTTCTTCAGACGTTCCACCTGGAGGAGCATGCTGTCCAGTCGCAAGGCTGGCCCAAACACAGGTGTCCACCGGAGGACATACATGGACGGGTGAGACACAACTTTCAACTCCCTGCTCAGCACACTCATAACATTAAAGGCCCTTTATGTGTGATTTCAAACCATCAAATCTAACAGATATTTTCAAGTACATGTATTATATGAATTGTCTTCAACACTTCAAGAATGCTAAGTCGTTAAAGTACCTTTACCATTTTGACCTTTACAATCTTTTGTGTACAGGCTGATGCCAAGTTAAGAAGCCAAAAGGACAAGCTGAGGAGAAAGGACTATGAAATAGAGACTTTGAAATCGGTAAGTAGTCAGTGATGATCACATTAATTTTATAATACATGTATTTTACCTTAGTATGTTGAGCAGCCCGGCTGCTAGGAGCGCAATTTAGTCAGGCTAGTTCTCTATCACAGTTTCAGGTCTTTGATTAGACAGAGGCATTTACGGTTTGCAAAGTAATGAAAATGTAAATGATTAAAGATGTTTAAGTAACTGGAATATTCTTTTTTCCTACAGCAACTTGACAGCAAAGAGCAACAACTATGTGATACTACAGCTAGACTGGCTAATATAGAATCTAGTTTGGTAAGTACATGTGTATGTATTTTTGTTTCGTTAGAAGTAGTGTACCAGCATAATTCAAGTTCAACTTGACAACTTATGTTATATATTCATATGGCTTTTATATGCATACTTTTGATCATGTAGGTAGTATGAGTGAAATTTGTAAATATTTATTGTCATTTATTGTTGGTGGTATCTTCAAATGATAAGATTAATATTAACGCTACACCAACATTGGCAAAAGCAAAAGCCCTTGTTGCTAATAGCTTTTCTTCTCTTGGTACCTTCAAATATGACACCAAACCATTGACCGCCAAGTATCTAATGCCTTTTCCCTTTTTTCCTCCAGGGCCTTGATAACAGAGAACTTGAATAATAAGAAGATAGAGAAGTTAAACAAGGGACCGATACAATACAAATATGTCACAGCAAAATAGATTAGTGTAGAAAGTATTGTAAGAGCACTGATGATATTTTGTGTAGAATTTTGAAATTATGCTATTATATAGAAGTATAGTCATGCTCAGGTACTTGAAAAGTGAATGGTGTGGAAAATTACTAATGTGTCAAGAAAAATCCTGTATTTTTCAGTTTTGTAAATATGATAGATATCTCTATTTTCACTGCTGTACTTTAAGATGAACACTATGCATGGGTGTTTAGATGTTTTTCTGTCTATAGAAAAGATTAATGGGATGAACCTAAGCTGTAAATACTTGTGAATATTTTTTAAAATCTCGCAGAGGTGATTTTGAATTTTTATGAAGCATGCAGTCATAATGCAATTTTAACTTCTTGAAAGGAATAGATAAGATATAATCCTTTTTAAAAATCATTAATTTACAATTCATGTCCCTTGACAATTTATGTCATGTTTTTACCATGGTGAATATATAGCATTTGGCACAACTTTACAAACTCACAGACTGACTAGAGGTACACTGTACATTGTACTTCATACTTAGCTGCAGTATTTGTGAACGGTGCTAGAGGTCGCTTTTGCAGGAGAACACAGGCCTAGTGATGGAGAATAATGTGAATGAAATTGTAGACAGCACTTGCTCAAATAACTGGAGACTGAAACAACTGATTGGCTTCTTATAGGTAAGGTTGACCATGATAATGATGATGATGAAGGTTAAACAAAAATCATGAGATTTTTAGTGGACATTGTTGAAGGTCAATTATAAATGGTTGTCATGTGCATTCGTGACAACAGTGTCGTTTATAGTTATCGACCCCATATACCCTGGAGACCGACGTAAGGATAGTGACGGTAGACATGCTTGACGACATATCCTCACATCGATTCGAAAACGTCTGTCACGACTGCTAAATTATGATACATTTCAGGAAATCTCACGCATGAGTCAGAATCAATAATGGCCAGGTGCCATGGGTTTGTAATGGTCTGTGTATGCTTGTACATATTTTATGAACATCCCTATGGTTTTGTATGAGATGAAATTTGATTCACTGTTTAAGCAATAACTCATTTTGTTGTATAGAAATGGATGTGACAGCCCCATTTGATGGGTCTGTGACATTTGGGAATGATTGACAGGTTTGTTGGACAACAATAGGTCGCAGAGGGCAGTGTGAAATGTTTGCTTATTGTGCTTACCTAGTACCTATATTTCTGTCAAGAAAGAAGCAAAAATAAAGTCTTCATTCTTTGAAACAACCGTCCTTTATTCTTATAGATAAACAGCATTGGTTGAGTTGATGGAATTACCAACATGAAAGTGTCTCCTTTTTTTTCTTTTTCCTTCTTTTTGATTTGCCTAATTACGTATGGGAGTCTGTAGATGACTTTGGATCAGGAAAAGCGTACAACATTTGACAAAAGAAGGCCAAAAATACCCTCTTCATATACCAGTTTATGTGGGGTTTTGTTTTAGACGTTTCTCCCCCAATCCATTTCGCCTTCGCAACAATTTCGCTGGCAATGTGGCTTCAAATCCTAGAATTCTTGAGCGGGCATATGATATACTCGTATCACAGTGTCCTGGTATTAGGCTCGCTCCTGAAGCTTTGCCAAAATCGCCGCCGATCCTTAAAATACGCGCGATAATCAAGATGTAGACAGGACGATATCGGTCACCGACCTTTAGCTTTCTTCATACACAAGGCCAACTGTATTAAAGTGGTCTCAGAAGTCCAAACAAATCCTTATTTAGCCGCTTTTCCTTGGTCACAAGAGACTTGAAGTCGTGGTGTTAATTTAAGTGACCTTCAATAAGATAGCATCCGCGTAAAACCAGTCAAAACAAGATCGACTACCAGTGAAACAAAACCGCACAGTTTTGGGGATTATGATAAGGTGTGAGGCAACGATGAGTGACAGGTGTTTCGTAGGAAAAGAATCCGAGCAACTGCAAAGTTTATTATACAGTGTACACTGTATATGGTTATATAGATCTAACATTATATATAGTTAGTGAATAGTGAATAGTTACCGCAAAAAATCACTGTTATTAAACATTATAGGTTTATAGCGTTGACAACTGAAACTAAGAAGCCCTAAATTTGGGAACTGTCCTTGGTTGTAACGGTTCCACTTTCCGTTTCAGCTGTGTGTCAGTATTTTGGTTGTCAACACCCCCTAAAACACGAGGAGGAAAACTTCCCTATCAGCTAGCTGACCAGAGGCGCCAGGCCGTCCCAAATACTAGTATTACATCACCTTCTAAAAAAAAAAATAAAGGGGATTTCCGTTGATTATACTGGGGGAGATCCCCGATCATAATTTGTCCTCCTGCTTCATAATGATGATGGAATATTCATTTCTCCATACAATTTCATCGCACTTAAAAATAAAGTGCGTTTTTTTATCCCACAAGGAAGTGAACAAGATCATATAGATAGAATTTGCATGACAAGAAGTTAGGATAATAAAATGAGAAAAATGAAGAAAAAAAACTACTAAGGCCACCCCGCTCGACGTTTGAATGGAACATCCCTATAGCGTCAGGTTGTCGGAGGAGAAAGCCTGTATACTGTAACGTTACATGTACTGTACATCTTAAGTTTTCTTTTGTATTCACAGCCAGCAAACGTTAAATAACGACAACGTGGTAGTCTACAAACAGACGTTGATTTCCTATGTCTGCCTTGGTCGATGATTTATTCTCAAAAAGAGAAAATGCAACGTTACCTTACAACATCTGCTTGGAGATTGACGCATTCCCCAAAAGACCTAACGCTCGGTCCCTTTCGCGGGTCTTCCCTCCCCCATGCCCATATATGGATGACGTTGTGCATTTCAAATTCGCAGCCTCCCATTCATACTAATCACACCGAAGCGCACTGAGCTTCGAACCCACAACCTTTGCAGCCCTGGCCACAGGAGTCACGGTCATATCTCAGAGCTGTTTTTCTAATCCTTCTTATTTTTTGGATATCATCCAAACTCTTTCCCGGTAAGCTCAAAAGATCCAGGTCGTTGTATCTTTTATAATTTTTCATGAAGAAGATAGAAAGATAGGTTTTGAGTTCGCCTGTGGTCGGAAGGGGTTGGTAGATCGTTGTGGGCCAAACACTTCCTGTTTCTTTCTCAGCCTGGCTAGCGACGAATTTTGTCGTGAAAGCGTCAAACGAAGCTCCGGGATACCGCAAAAATGTCTGCAGACAACGAGCTGACGGCGAAGCTCCAGAGGAGGCTCAACATCAACGAGGGAGACGAGGAGCCCTCCCCCAATTCTCACGTCTTCAACCCGTACACTGAGTTCAAGGAGTTCTCCAGGAAGCAGATCAAGGACTACGAGAAGATGTTTAAGACGTGAGTACGTAGATGGCTAGATCTTGAGACTTACACGCGTGATTTTAGGACTTATCTGTTGTAATCGGAGCTTCTGTTTGTCGGTAAATACACTCATCTCCGGTGTTTGCCAACAGAGAAAGTTTTTTTGGTTACAGTAGCAATTTTTACCCCCCCCCCCCCCTTCTTTCTGTTTTTCTACGGCGTACATATTGTTCAGTGTTCCTTTGGAATATATTTACCACTTAGACAGCCGTTATGTGTTTCATTATATCTTAAGGGTTAGTAGTTCCCTTCTAAAGATAGCAGCTGTGAATTTGTTTTGATCGTCTTAGTAATTAAGGGTAGATCAACCAGTGCGGGACATTCCATATCATTTCTGGAGGGGGGGAGAATTTTTTGGCATCCATGCAAGAACTTTTCTTTTGGTCTTTGCCATATTTTTTGTCATTCCTTTAAGTTAAACTCTTAGATGCTTTTGTAATTGAATTTTTCTCCTAACTCCAGTATCTGAATGAGTGATTGTGTCAATGTTGATTGCTCACAGTGAATTTGTTTACATTTTTTATACACCTCTTAACCAAGCCACCGTTATTACTTTAACGGATGTTAACTGTAAAATTATTGATTCTTTTGTCGAGTGCATTTTATGCGACAACTAGGCACTTGTTAAGGTGACAGAGAAGTTTACATTATGTATGCTATGTAATATTAGTCAAATCAAAAAAATTGTGCTACGATATGATGCCTAATGATTATTCACACTTTATAGGCATGTATGTACATGTAACCCTTAAAAGTTTCCATACTTTTTTGATACCAATTTAGGTTAGGGTTAGTGTAAGCATGGAGCATAGGAATTAGATTTAGAGATTTGACAAATCTTACCGAAAATGGATGATTGTTTTTTTTTCTAACTGGCTTTTAGAAACGTCCATGACGTTATCCGCAACAGAGTGCTTCCACTGTATGGGATATATCACTAGCACTATGTTTGACCTACAGTACCCTTCCACCCCCTGGCACTTAACTTAACATTATCCTGTAACCTGTATGCTATATATGTGAGGAGCATTTAACTCAAAATGGGCATTTTCCTCAGGACTGCACTGTTGTTATTGGCAGTGCCAAGTGCATGATATATATGTTTAGGCCAGTGTGGAAACCTCACAGGAAAAAACAGTGTGGTAATGTGGCATGACTCATTCATGGTTTGTACAGTTGTGTCTCTAGTTGCTCAGGAGCCTGTTTCCCTGCCCACATGGGAACATGATTTTTATCCTGTGAAGTAATGTCTCTCCAGGGGCAGTGCTGTAGGGCTGTCCCATTTGTGATTAATCCAACCATCTGATGGCACTTTGTCACTGTGTTTTATGTGCAGTAAAACATAAGTATACACCAAGAAATGCTTTTCTTCGACACTATACACAACTTAAAGTATAGGATATCAAACCTGAGACAACTTCCAGACATGTGATTTCTTGCTACTGACTGGAACGTTGTATATAAACCTGGTAGAATATAGCCAGGCATGTATTTTTAATTGCCTTGTTGAAGAGGTCCATTTAGGTATCCCTGGGGTACACGACTCATAATTGAGCAGTAAGCTGACTGGATTGTGGGAGGTGGGGAACCACAAGAATCTCCAGGGAGTGGGAGTCAGAATGTACATTGAACCAGACAGCAATGTTATAATATCCTAAGGGTATGTTCATAAATCATGAGGCTGAGATTCTTGTGCTAAGCCATAGGCCTTTACAGGCTGATATATGGTGCACAATTTGTTTCCATTACAAGGTAGTAGGTGTGAACTGAAATCCAAGATCCTAGGGGAGCATATTGTCAGTAGTGCAACAATGTACAAAACGTATGTCTGTTGATTTTAACTCCCAGTTTGTGTACATATCAGAGAACCGTTACTGTGGTCGACTCATGTTCAAAGTCCGTTCAGTGCAAGATGTGGGAAGAGCAAACATCCTCATAATTCAGATTCCTCTGTTCAAAGTAAAATCACTGGTATGCAAAAATCATACCGTATGACTTTCAAGATCCAAAAGAATGTGATTTAATAAGAAGGACATGTTCAAAAATGTATTTTTCTGCACGACATGCCATTTGGTCGAATATTCAATAGCGGACATTCTTTGAGTTAATTACATTTTACAGGAGTCTTCAAAGGAATATGTTTCATGTAGGATCTTCAAGGTCAAGCGAATTTGATTTAATTTAGCTTGGCTCATGCCTTGAGGGAAGAAGACTCCTTATCCTCTTAATTGGCCTTTTCTAAAAGTCTCTGAGGTGGAAAATTTCTTCAGGGGCCAAGATAATTGAATTATCTTATCAAAGCAATCTAAAAAGGCCAGTTGGGCCATATACATGCATGATGAACATACAAGTGAACCTGGCTTGGCAGACGGCCTTACAGTAATGTTAAAAGCCCTTATTTCAACAAACACCGGAGGCCTTAAGGGTTTGCTGCAGGAGCACAGGTTCATTTGCAGCACAACCGGTTTTACAGGTGTTATTTTGAAAACAAAAGTACCTGCTAAGGTGTGGCCCACCCCATAACAATGGAATAACTCAGATATGGCTGTGGGTAAAAGCAGCAAACAACAACAACAACAATGCAAAATCACCTAAAATGTTGCATGACCTGTCATCTGCTCTTGGACAAGAAAACGATTTATCTCTTTCGGCAGCATCTATATTTAGTAAACGGAAAAGGCAGATACATCACAGACAAACGTGACAATTTGTTAAAAATACACGCAGTCTCTGAAGCTTTCCGCAATAAGAACAGTTCTCTGTCAACTGTGCGAATTGTCACTTTTCAGCACTGTACTACCGTTTTTTTGAGAGAAGTTATACAGTGTTCGAAATACCCACTAGCACACTAGCAATTGCTACCTGATTTTCTTGTGCGCTAGTTGCTCCCTGACTCCCTGACTCAGCGCACCACGCAACCTGAAAATATGTACCGCTGAACTCAAAAGGTGCACACTGTGCTACCTGGTTCAAAAAAGTATTTCGAACACTGATATACTATAGCATACAAAGCCACAATTTGTCTGGTGGGCATTACTTGAAAACTGGTATTCTAAGTAACTGTGTAACGTTAGTTCTTATATGTCCCAGGGTATTTGCTTACAGGTCATGACTGTTACAGACAGATAGAGTTCTAACATGCTGGTATGGTAAAAGTTTTACCGACGGGGTAGTTTTGCAAATATTATTTTATGAGCGCTACTAGCTTTCTTGATAAGGGAAGGGGTCAACATTTTTCCTTTTATGGCATTATGTGTAGATTTCAAGTAATCTTGATTATATCCAGACATAATAAACAATTCAGGAGTCACCTAATGGATTATTGATATTGATACGGTCCAACAGGAAAAAAAATAACTCTGTGACCTTGCAGTCTCTTGGCGGAAAGTGCAAAGTACAAATACTACAATTTTCCTGTTGATTCAGCTTTTAATGCTTTTATTTGCTTGTCAGTTAAGTATTTTTGATTAGATTTGCCTTGTTGTTCACCAAATATGAAGGTAGATAGATATGCATTTTTAATTAATTCTTTTTATTCTGCAATATCCATAAACCAAAATTATAATCATTATTAGGGGGTGAGAAAGAAGTGGTATTTTCTTACACTGTTGTGAAACATGCTTAAAGGAATATTTTTGTGAAATTCATAGAAACTTAATTTTTTTCTTAGAACCAACCCCACAAGGAAATCATTAGGGTCACTAAGGGTCACACACTGGTGTGGCTGACCTGGGTCACTGGACAGGACGACTGGATTGTTTGTTGTCTCAGGGAGGGAAAGGGGAGGAGCCACCTCACTGTAAATAAACTGTCAATAGACTGACCCAAGTTTATCTAATCTTAAATGGGTTGTTGTGGGTTTCTAAGGAAGTCAATAACAACTTGCCTGATACATGTATTTCTATGTTTTATGTTACATAGTACAGCTACTTGTTTGTATTATTCAAGAGTTATAGCTTCAAGTGATTGAGTTTGAAAGTTAAAATTAAATAGGATTTTGCTAAAAAAACATTGTTTATATCAAGGACATTATGTGTGCAATATCCTTGTTTATATTTATGTATTATCATACAAGGTTGCTTGTGTGTTGTCAATGTACAAATATGTAGTCTTTGTGGCTGATTCTTTCTATGAATCTTGTAAGTACAGCTAGTATACATGCATGTTTGACTAGCTTTTAGTTTTAACGCAACCTTGGACTGATTAGAGTGGTCATGGCTTTGGAATTTGGCACAGTTTGTCAGAACTTTATGTGGCAGTGCGATTGGAGCCAGCTAGAGAGACAAGAATTTCATTCATGGTGACACAGATTCTTAGCAACAGGGGCAGCATTCTTCCCATAGTGGCACTTATAAAGGACAACAACAGCAAATGCCATGGTGTAACAATATAGGGAAACTCCTGCTAGGGGATATTTGAATTAACAGGACATAAAGTTCCACCGTACTGTAACAATGTAGTACTGTAACATTGTAGAGAAACTCCTATCAAGTTGATGCTGACTAAAACAGGCCAACAACATGTCAAGGGATCATAAACTAAAGAGTATTAAATTTATCGTCCTCCCGAAATGTCCTTAATAGTCAATTACACAAAGCTGTTAAAATTCCAGCTTCGAGTTAGGGTGGTGTTTTTGTTTTCCCTCTTGTTGCAAGACATGTACAGCTTTTAAACACTTACAGAAACCTAAAGAGACTCCTTCTGAGTTTTGCTCCCTCCCGTGTCGTAAAAAAGCCTCTTTCTGTTTGTCTTTCCTTTTCTGAAGAGGTCCTGAACTGAGCAGCACCACCAGATTAAGTTGGATTTGTTTTGGCTAATCTGTGGATGTTTGGAGCAAGTTAAATGTTTTCCAAAGGCAGAGATTGTGACAACTGTAGTAAAATGTCCCAGCTTCCTCACATTATTCTTCCCAGAGCATGTCAGATGGTTGAGGGGGAGTATGTCTTACTTTACACTATTTTCCACCTGTGCGTAGATTGTTATCTCTGCTCCTTAGTTAGTCTGGTGACCATTCTCCATGGGCCATCTTTGGAGTGTAATTTCGACCCCAGTTTGTTAGCACAGGCCTTTCCTCTGGCCGTTGATCTTTTCAACTGGCCTTTCTGATTACTGCCCTTCTGTAAAAATTTGTCCTAGTCTATTGGGAAATATCAGATACTGCTAACAGTATTTCAAGACAGTGGGAAACTGTTGTTTTTTTACTGTCTGAAAGAGATACACATTTTCACAGTTCAGAATGTTCCAGATAAGCACGTCGGCAGAACGTACTGCACCTGCACAAAACCTTTAATGTATTATGCATACCACTTTGGCAGAATGTCTTGTTTAAAGGTCTTTAGTCATGTATTTATGGATGGCACCCAGTTCATAGTACGTTTTCCAATGTTGTGTCTGAAAAGATATTGTCTGCAACAGGCAAAATTCTGATGCAACAGTGACCAAACATCCAACGAAAACTGTAAAAAAAAATCAGTTTTTCGTGCAGGCGCAGTACGTTCTGCCGACATGCTTACCACCAGATAGAGTGTATACAACAGATGTGAACTGTAGTTGTGCCAAGCATGTTCCCTGGTAAAAAGATCTGCTTTTCCTCAGGGAACGTGTTCAATTTCCCCCTAAGAAAAACAGACCCATGCATGTTGTCATGAGCCTGCCAGAACTAGTTGGGAAGGACGGCTGATTGAGAGGTAAGAACACACCAGGTAGGAATGTGACCTGGCCGTGGTGCTGCCTTAAAGAAAACCAAGCTGAACTTTAAACCAATTCCCTTTAGCCGCCTACCCTCTGGCAATTATAGTTTGGTCGCGGGGTTGGACAAGTTTTCAAAAATCCACTTGCTGTATCGGGCAAGTACATGGTCATTTCAACTACTTGCCCGAACCAACTTTTCACTCGCCCAAAGTTTAAATGACATACTGTACTTCTATGCATTTTTACATGCAGCAAGGAAATCATTTCATTTCTCAGTAAAAAAAGTTTATAATGTTGCATGCTTTATTTACCAAAATAAGGGTACTTAGAGACTTGCAATGGATTTTCTGACAAAAGGACATACTTTTGACTGGCATCAATATAATATCTTTTATTTATTATGATATCTTTATGGGAAAACGATGAGTAATTTTGCTTGAAACACCACTACACTGGGGCATAATGCCGCATCCAAAAGGGGGATATGCACTTGCCCGATCGGTGCTTTTACTTGCCCCGGGCAAGTGGGCAACTGGACTTTCCCGACCCTGTTGGTGGTGGAGTATATAAGACCCCTGGGTCAATGGAGTCAATGGCTGGATTATGTAACACACCCTCTAGTCTGTAATTACCTGGGGTAAGCAGCAGGGGGAAAGACAGCTCCAATTTTGACTCTGGTGGTTTTACATGTAAATTAACGACTGCAGCCAAAATAACATGTCAGAGGGTTAACTTAGAAGTTCCAAAATTTCAATGGGAAAGCATATCCTTCTAACCCCACGTGCACCCCAAGACACCCATAAACTTTTCCTCTATATTCAATCATCTCGAGCCTGTCTGCCTGGAATGCACGGCTGAAGACACTGTTGTTTTCATGCATGCTAAATGGTTGTCCTTGAAGGATGAACTCAGACCAAAGAGGTTCATGCACAGTGACTGGTTGTGCTTGAAGGATGGACTCTGGAGAAAGAGAAGAGTGACACCTTAACTGACCCTTATCTATTTCCTCCTACAGGTCCAGCTTTCCCACAGCCAGGGCTTGTCATGTGGTGAAGGGAGTGATTGTAGTTTGTAGGCAGCTAGATAGAGAATCAGCCATCTTGTTTGAAGGTCATGACACTTATGCCTTTGTTCTCTTGGTTTCAAAGGTTCCAAACAAGGACAGCCACTGAAGGTCTGTTGATAGTGTCCTGACTGTCCTGTCATTCTGTAAATACTGAACATTTTACCATTGACAGTGGATCTATTGTTTGCCCCCCCCCCCCCCCGAATCTCTAAAATATGTCTACAGGATTTTTCATATTTCCAGCAAAACGGTATGTTGTACTGACTGAATGACATCAGCAAATTGCAATTTTGTTGTTTGAAAGTTAACCCTGGCAGCTTCATAACAAAAGTAACTTATAGTTATACTGATATAAAATGTAAAATGCTAAAGATTGAATTATGGGGTTATAACTATCTACAGTAGTGTGCTGTAGGTTCATTAAACAGTAATGATTGACATGGGCCAGGTTGGTGTTTTTTTCCTGACATCCAGAGAAACTGATGAAGAACTTGCAGGCAAAGCTGTTCTCCCTGATCGTGATGATGACAGATGTGCTGAGGTGGCCAGGTTAGGTATAGCAGGAAACAGCTGACAGCTTGCCTTCTTTCTTGGGTACCCAGGTCCTATGTGATGTGTACCATCTTGTGCTGTAACTTCATAGGATCCAGAGAATTAACCTTTCCCCTGCTATTTAACCCCATAACCCATACAAATTTGGTACCAAAAGGCTCCATCAGCGAGAAGAAGGTTAATGATTATAGTGCATGTAACTTTTCAGTACTTCCTCCACTGAAGAAATTATGAAATGCTATAAGACAGAATGTCATGTCTCCCCTCTTAATCCTTTTGTCATATTCACACTGTCATCTCTTCCCTCTTTTAGCATCATAAAGATTCCAGAATATTTGCTGAACTTGGCTTTATCAGTAGGCTTCAGGCTCCATGATGTGTATCAGCATTTATCAGGTCTGAGCCTCCATCACCCTCCCTTTGCTGAACATTTATCAAGATCATTTTCCCATTTAAGTGGACAATCTTGACCTCTAGTGACCTCTCGGAGCTGGAGGTCACTCTGTAACATTGCAATATTGATGAGTCGCAGCCAAGTACACAATAAATCACCACCATCGGTGTCCAACACAAAGACATCTCCTTGGACGTTCCGATCAAAATAAAGAGCCTGTCTCCTCGCCATTGTCTTGGGGTGTGCAACACCTGTGAGTTGTCAATACTCCACGTCCTTGCCACTTTGTAAGTGTTGGACTCCCTGTG
The DNA here is from genome assembly GCA_013266295.2 of Branchiostoma floridae x Branchiostoma japonicum. Classification (NCBI taxonomy): domain Eukaryota; kingdom Metazoa; phylum Chordata; class Leptocardii; order Amphioxiformes; family Branchiostomatidae; genus Branchiostoma; species Branchiostoma floridae x Branchiostoma japonicum. The sequence continues at coordinate 10,719,753 of CM023832.1, forward strand.
GTAATGGGGTGCAGAGGGAGTCGTGTCAAAAGTTAAAGCTGATCAGAGAAACGTTAACTGATGCTGGCAAACAATTTGTGTAAATCAATATACGTGATGTAGTCAATTCTGGCAGATTATATGTTTCAAAGTCAATTAACTAGCACAGAATTGCTTCTTTGAAGCCAAATTAAGCATAGAATATCTCTAAAATCATTTCCTTGTAGTAAGAACAACTGTCTTCTTTGTAGCATGTTAACCTTCTTCCTGCATCCTAACCCCATAAACAGTACACATTTGCAGCTAAAAGACAAACACAGCAAGGAGGTTAATTGTTAAAAATAAAGTATTAATACTTTCTTGAACTTCATTGTGGCTTAACCATAACCCCTTTCACATCCTCGGTTAATTACCATGGTAAAACCAGGCCATTATCCCAAGCCATTATCTCATTCATTCCTCTTGTTTGATAACATTACCTCCGAAATAGGGCGGCAGTCAGCCAATTTGGAAGCTAGATCGATGGCATGTCATTAACAATTAACACAGGGCTATTTCTGTTCTAGTGCCTTCCTGTGCTGTCATTGCTTTAATGGCCTTATGAAAAGATAGAGACAAACGAGATAAAGTAAAAATTCCTTTGTAACCCTTGCCACTTTCCTTGAAGTGCAAAATTGAAGGGCAAAACCACCCACATATTTTGTACTTTCCAAAGGATTTTCATGGGAAATGTGCAATATTAGTGGAGTGGGATAATACCAAAACTTTGGGCAAGGTACATATATTTTTCCAGTGTTATTCTTTAACTTTTTGGTCAACTTTGAAATCTTTTTTGTTTGTTCTCAGTTTGCTTGAAAGCTACTCCACTTACGTTCCCCCATGGTCCATCCCTGACAGATTCTAAAGTTTAAGTCAAGTTCAATGCTATGTAAACCACCTGCTATATTGCAAACACATGTAAATGGTGCAACCCTGCTGTGCCCCATATTGGACATTATTTGATTTGTGCCTGTACCAGGTATTTACTACATGCCTCCTGCGTCTTGCCATGCCAACACAGGTCACTTCCAGTTTCTCTCTTATTACATGCAGCGGTTCAGTAAATCAGATTAGACTGATGTTCTTGAGGCCGTGGAGTCTCACCAGTTTTCCTCATTGCCAACCTAATTTTATGCAAAAATCTTTATGTAGTTATACCTGAGAATATACTGAATACTTTTTCCCCACATTTAGAGGAGATGTTGAGGAAAAACAAATGTCGATCATTCTAGTTTAAATTTAACAACCCAGAACTACTGCTTGTTATGTTGGTCCATGCCAACAGGGGAATTTGATAGAAATAATCTTTCTATCAAAATGTTTTAGCAATATTTGCCAGAAAATGTGTGTATTTGATCCAAAAGCCTTCTTCTGTGCTGTCCAAAATGTTGCACACTGTTTTACTCAGCTGCTTTGAATAACATACTCTTATGGTATCATATTTGCTTGCTAACGGGGGGTGCCCTAACATCGAACGCTTTTTTACGCGCTCGAACTCACGGCGCTCTATCGCTAGTTGTCGGAGAGTGGTCAGGTTTTGATGAATGAATTTTGAAAACCTTTATGTAAAGAGTATACTTGGATAAAAAATGCATTCATACTATTCATGAGCCCTTCACGCTCCGCGTTATAAGCGGCAAACGCTGTGAGACATTTTCGTAAATTTACCTTCGTGAATGTGCTACGCTAGACAGTGTGCCCTAACTTCGAACGCTTTCGTAATTTTGTTCTGTTCAGGCGCTGATGATGAAATTAAGTAAAAAAAAGCAAGAATTGAATTTTGTGATATTTAAGCTTTCTTTTGATAGTATAATTGCGATTATGTGCACTTGTCACCTCACGTGAGGAGGGCTGTATTGAACGCAGTTCAGTCCGTGTTTGATCAAAAAACCGTCTTACGCAATCAACGCGGTCCCATGGGAATCATGGGAAATGCAGACGATAGTGGTGTTGACGTAGTGTTGACGTTGTTTTCTTAGGTTGGTTTTATATTACACAAAAACCCGGAGACCCAATTTTTTTACTGTTTCCTAAAGCTTTTTTTGTTATGTATGTGGCAGCTATGTGACTGCTTGGTACAGGTCGTTTATATCTGGCACGAGCCGCCGCTACGAAGGGACCCCTTTTTTAGCGCCATCATTATGATTGGTGAAAACGACTGAAATTTTGTTTTTCGACAAAACGATAAATAAATATATAGAACTATACTTTGCATGCAAATAACGGCTGTATGCATTGACTATGTTTACTTATCTTTTTATTTAGCAAAGTCAGTGGCAACAAACACGGCATACTTATGCATAATAAGATTAGTAAAAAATCCGTCCGAAGTTAGGGCACGTGCGAAGTTAGGGCACCCCCCGTTATGTGTTACATACAATGTAAATGGTTCAGAACTAGATATTTCAAGCACAACTGTTATATAGCATTCCTTGATCTCTGTTATCTTTGGGAATCTTCCATATTTCTCAAACTTCATGCCAAAGACTGGCCTATCACATCAGCAGGAATTCTGTACAACCATTGGGATACCGGGTATGTTTGTCTCAAGTATTCGATTTGTGAACTTCCCTGATTTTTAGTTCACTGTTCTTAGACAGTAGCCTGAGTACTGTCCTATTTGTATACCGGGGCTCCCATACTCGCTCCCCAAAAAAATTTTTAAGAAGATTTTTGCGGGCCAGCGAGTATAAGGAGCTCCGTAGCAAATCGGATGACACTCAGGCTACTTAGACATCCCAGGAATACCGAGATGTCACCTTCCCATGGTGCATCACTGCAGGTGGTCAGATCCCAGCTGTGATTGGACAGAAGTTTGCCAGGGGTTTATGTAATAGTTTACAGATGAGGGAGAAATATATGCCAGAGTTCAAGCTGTCAAAGCAGACACCTTGCAAATATTGATGACAGAGTTAATGTTGTTAATGTGGCTCAGATTTCTACTCTCACTGACTGGCTCTTCTTTAGTCAAAGGTGTCTTGATCTCAGCCTCCAAAATTTCGTCGTCCAAGAAAATCATAGCTTCCTGCATTCTTCCTGCCAACAAAAACACCTCTCACCACTTTGTTTAACCTACCGGGTCTCTCTACATCGCCCATGTCTGATGGCTCAGGCCAGTTATTTACATTCATTTGGGGGTGTAAAGGCAGTGTTATGACTCCCAGAAGATTGATGTAGATTCCAGGAGGCCAACTATGCAGTGGTGAGGGGTTCTCCCATGCCCGTGCATGATACCAGTTTGCACAGGGTTCATCCATAGGGGCTTAGGTAAGATTAGGAAGCTTCCAAGGATCTTGGACTTGACTTCTAAGTGCAGGAGTTAAAGAAATGTTTTGATAAGTAAATAAACAACACGGAAGCACTTCAATCAGTCAAAGAGGAAAACCTGTTTAGAATACGGTTGATATGGTTTAGACTACATGTTGAAGAAAACATGTTGATTTCATCTCGGGCAAATGTATTATAGAGATTGTAGGTGCAGATCTGCCTAACTTTTAACTAAGATATTTACCATAGGTTCTCAGCCTGAATCATTTTATCTTCTGTAGGTCCAATGATATTACCTTATTTGGATGAGCAGAAGCACTAATATCAATAAACACTATATAAAAGATGATGGTATTGGTGAACTGCATTAAATCATATCTCCATGTCTATCACTGATAGTGGATTGTGTATATGTAGGAACTACATGTATATTATGAAGAGTATATTTTATTCCTGTTGCTTATTTTGTGATATAATCTACAATATTGCTATATGCCTAGTATTGTCTACAATGTCTACGATCTACATGTACAATGCTGTCATGTGCTTAACTTAGAGAGGATCCTACATTGTACAGTATGCCACGGATTTCGACGGTCATTCGTCGCCATAGGATGTCATTGGCAGGACATGTTACGCGCCACGAGGAAATGGCGGGTCTGATTCTCCTCTGGTCACCAGAGGAAAAGCGTAGACGTGGTCGTCCTTCTCTAACTTTAAAGAAGGTGATCGAAGTGGACACAGGACTAGACTAGAGGGTGTTGAACTGTCCTCGGTCATGCGAGACAGGAACTTGTGGAGGCACTTAGTTGTGTCACCTAAATAGGATGAACTGAACTGAACTACATTGTGCAATCTTTTTAAGGCCTACCCATCTGTTCATTCCACAGGTATGACGTGGACAAGAACAACTTGATTGACTTCAATGAGTTGAAGCTGATGATGGAGAAACTGGGGGCTCCTCAGACCCATCTGGGCCTCAAGGCCATGATCAAGGAGGTGGACGAGGACAACGATGGTGCCATCAGTCTGAGAGAGGTGGGGAGCTTCTGCTTTTAACAAGCACCAAAAAAACAGTTACTCTGAGTCAGCACGACGGCAGAACGTACTGCACCTACGCGAAACCCGTAGTGTACTGTGCATAGCACTTTGGCAGAACGTCTCATATAAGGTTGCATTAGAGCATATAAGGTTGACAGCCTGTCTGTAGTTTTCAGATGTTGTATAGGAAAAGATATCGTCTGCAACAGGCAAAATTTTGATGCAACGTTGACCAACGAAAGACGTGAAAAATCAGGGTTTTGCGCAGGCGCAGTACGTTCTGCCGACGTGCTCTCTGAGTCACTGACGAAAGGTAGTGGATGCTACCTGAAACGTCTGACTGTTTCCAAAATCATATCCAGTTGCTTGAGTAACTGTTTTTTGGCGTATCTTATTACCTGGATGTCTAACCTTCACCGACGTAATAAGCATGATATTTCTTAATATTACACGAAATAGCCATACAAAACAGTATCAGACAGTGTTACAAGCATCATGATTTCTGCTCATTGTTACAAACTTGAGGAAAAAAGTTATCTTGAAAGTTGATCTGTGTTGGTAGAAGTCATTATGGAACAAACTGTAATTTCCAACACAACAAATTGGACTTACCCAAATTTTCGACTGCACAACTCCAGTCTTTGTAAAGGAATAAGAAATCCACCGCTTCTGTGACGTCACGTTATGCAGGTGACTTAGTGAGCAGTGGATCATAGGTTGCAGAAAGTCTGTGGCGCCTCCCGTCTTTGTTGATTTGAACTTAAGTTGTTAAACTGTACCCCAGCATAACAAATGGTCTTTATTCGGGGACAACTTCTTGGTCGTCTTGAAATATACTTAGAACATGTTCTATGTCTACCTTGCCCTCCCCCCCCCCCCCCCAACAACCAGGTCGGGTTGGGGAATCAGGTAGGTACATACAGTGTATGTGCAATATATCTATAACTTGTATAAGACAAGTCATTGCTACATATTACAATAGATTAGGAAAGATAGTAGAGTTATTGGAACATTTGGGAGTTATCATCTATATAATTTTCCTCTCAGCAAGTAATTTTTGTCCAGCCTGCTGAGGATTTGCTATCCCAGTAGGCAACACTGACCTTCAGGACTGTGATCATGACCTTCATGTCTGGGTGACATGGCTAACATGATAGGTAGTCAAATCAACCATGTGGTTCATGTTAGTCCTTTTATAAAGCCATGGAGAGTATAAAAGAACATTTTAATGCAAAAAATCAAGACTTTCCCATAACATACAGAAGTTGGGTGTTTTTTTTAATCCATTTACAACCTGCATACTACTTGTCAGACAACAGAATGTATTGGATTTTCCCTTCCTGGCAACAGAGATGCTAGTTTGCATGTTGAAAATTGGGTTTAGACATGTTAAATTTTCCCTGAACTTGCCCCCTAGGGTTTACTCCAACTAACATTTGAATGATTTTCACCTGCAAAACCACCCACATTGTTTTCAATTTCACACCTTTTAACAACACTGGACCTCCCCTGTAATATCTAATAAGTACACATGTGCCTGTCACCCCCCCCCCCTTCTTCCCTACACTACCTACAGCATTGTTTCTTTCTCATCTCCATCTCTTACCAAACTACATGTGATTTGATTGGTCACTCCTAACAGCCAATGATGGAGTCCTGTGATATAGTAAAATTTTAGATAGATAATCAGAATTATAAGAACATGCTAGAAGGGGTGTGTAAGAAAAGATGCCTTCCTACGAGCTACCATACAGTGATAAAATTGCCATGGCATTTTTACTTCACTAACAGCCAATACAACTAAATGGATGCTAGCCTGGGTGCCATTCTATTTAATTTACTGGGAATCCCATACTGGCTTCCTCAAATATTTTGTAGGAACTAAGACACTAGGTAAGATTCACATCATCCTCCTAGAAGGTTAATCTCCAAGCAGTGGCCAAAGACAGTATCCAATTGGCCAGACAGTTACCATTAGCCACCGAATGGATACTGTCTTTGGCCACCGTAAGATCTGCTTGGAGATTACTAGAAGGTAGCCTGGATGCCAGACCCATAGCACACTAGGCCCAAAGTTCCCCTGTGTGCTAGTGTGCTATGGGTCTGGCATCGAGGCTACCTAGAAGGTAGGTTCCCTGTTGAGGCCTGTGAGAGAAGGTATGGAGTATGCATTGCCTCAGTCACACCTGGAGCGAGGAAAGTGGGCAAGAAGTTACTAAGAACACATCAAAGCCGTGTTTAGACAAAGGCATGTCCCCGTGGGAAGCTCCCAATTAAAGGGGGATTAAGTAGGATTAAGGTAGAGTCAGGGGTGAAAGTTAATCCAGGCTCAGGAGACCTTTAAGTAACCTCTTACCACTCAGCCTCATCCATCAAACTGACAAGGAGTGGAAGGTATTGCCCTTCTTAGCTAACCTTTTCTTTGATCTGATCTGCTTTAGGCTTAAAATACGAGATTCCTATAAATAAGGTATGTGTATCTTCGTGACTGTTTACATTGCAGCTTTTTATGCTGTGCAAGCAAAAGTTACTACCGGTAGTCATGTGTGGCCAGCATGAGTTGTTTGTGAAACTTTATTGGACAGTTTCAGTATATTTATTGAAAGTACATTAAAAACATTGCCTAGACGTGTTTGTTTGGACAGGGCTTTGGACTTGAAAGTAAGGTTGTTTATGAGGATTAACTCTGCATGAACTTGGCTTCTGGTCATGTCAAGTTCGCTGCAGCTGCACAAGCTCCTGCTAAGCATCATGTTGTTTCTCATTAGTCTCTCTAAGAGTATTCAAAGCTGTCAGAAACTTTCTTGCACGCTGAGCTTCCTGAAAATGGAACATCCATGTTTTGATGCAAATATTTTGAAAGATGAAATGTTGTGGAATGTTGATTGTTTCAGTTGTGAACTTTCAGTGGTAATCCTTGCTTCAGGGAGGTTTTTTTGTTGTTGCTTTAATTAAAACCATTTGTGTTAACTTTGTACCTCCTCTTTCACCTCTCTTCATTCCAACTTCCAGGACTCATGTATACATGGTAATTTCATGAGTGGCATACACTGTCCAGAGAATTGTCTTGCAACTGTAGAGGTGAAAAATTTTGAGGCTACACCCAAATTCATGACAAAATTAATTGTACATATTGGATCTTTGTATATGATGGCATTTTTGTTTCAATTGAAAACATTTGTTTCAAGTTGGTTGTCCAAATTGATAATATCCAAAATCATAGTTAAAACTGACAGCACTGTAGAGTCTAAATACCGGTATTTAAAAATTAAGTGACTGTCATCAGTTGCCATCAACAAAAATTGAAATATCAAGATTTCAAACAGTTTAAGTTTCTTCCATGCACCAAGGGATTTCTTGTCGCTCCTACCAGATGGTATGTAAGTAAGAGCGGTCTGGGCACAAGCGTGTGACCCCTGACCTGAGCAGGGCCTTTTCAGGTCATCCTTAATCCTTTAATCCAGGTGGGATTAACTTTTACTGATGATGTAAATAACCGTGGGTAATGGATTCAATATACCGGCAAGGTCAAGTGGAAAGTCAGTCCACACAGCAAGGGCACAGGTGGCCAGTACTACTTTGATGTTGGTCGAAAAGTATAGAAAGTTACTGTAATTCACTTTGTCTTCACGGTAGCAAAATTTCAAGGTCTGAGGAAAATGGACATATTCACGGAATTTAATCTTCACAGTGGCAGCAAGTGCAGGGAGGGGTGAAAGACAAAATGATTTGATAACGGTGATGATAAATTCACGGTACAGAAGTGACGGAGAAAACCCGAGAACATAAAGTACTGTGAAAAAATCAGGAATTACAGCAATTGACGTTCTTGTTTCATCCCTGGTATGATTTCCCTGTGTTTTTAGAAGGAATAGGCATTCTTCATCATCCTCGCTAAATCTAAAACAAATTTTCCCATTTTGTTTATTATATAATAACCTTTATCACACTGAAGTAGCCTTTTGGCTACCAATTCTCTGTCTGTTACCGAGTTAGGCAGCAGGGAGAAGGTTAAACTTTAAATGTTTTTTTTCTGGTGTCAGCAAACTTTGCTATATACAGTATGGGCTTCACTAAGCACTAAATTGACTTTCAAACTTTTTTGCCAGCATTTTACATTGGTTTTTAGATTCAAACATGTAGGCATTGGGAAAATCAAGGATTTAACGATAGCATACACAATCAAGATGTTTGTACTCCTGTGTAGATGCAGACAGAAGCATTTCATTTGTACATACCCTACTGGCCTGAGGTACATGTATTTTACCAGAATGGAGAGGATCACTGTCACTTGACAAAGAACAATTAACAAATCCCCTAAACACAGTTAATCCCTCTTGTCTTCCACTGGACAAGGCAAAACAAAATCCTGTAATTCTAGCCCTAATTCCGCCCTCTGATAAACTCAGGAGATGGAGACAATAACATAATCTGTAAACACAGTTAATCCCTTCTTTTTGCGAGTAAGACTAACTAAATAAATGGTAATGTCATACATTTTGCATGTTCGTGTGGCCGTGTCATACAAAAGTTGCCAGGCCGAGTCACTCACATCAGAGGCTGTGGATGGAGTTTTTCTAGACTTGTACTGAACTGAAGGGTTGAACTGAACCTTTTCTGAAGCCCATATATACTTGTACTTTTAAAGGATTTAGACAATGTTAAAAGTTTGTACCAGCTGATGTTCATGGATGTTGACTGGCCCTCATCAACTTTCTGAACGTTATAGCCCATATAAGTTACCCTGACTCTAATATGCGTTAGTCATGCATGTGTCGTACAAAATTCAGCTGTCTTGTTACCAAAAAGGCTGTCTTAGATTCTTGTTGGAGCTTTCGAATTCAACGGTTCTGTCACAGCCTGCTTGAAAATGGTACTACATCAGAATTAATTGTACCACGACCTACGACGAATGTGACTGCACCGTTTACCAAACTTTCGAGTGCCTTAACTTGATGCACCTCATTGGTTGTCCGTATGAAAGTTGGAATCGTAAACCCGCCATACATACCCTCCCAAATACAGACGGGACTGTGTCCTGTCCTGGAGGAGACAGTTCCCCTAATCCTCCCTGTCAGCAGCCACCAGTCCCCGGGACTAACTGTTGCTCCCCACCCAGCTAGCCCAGAAACATGAACTTCTCAGAACAGCAGCTGAGTCTATAGCTATACCCTTTCTTTCTTGTTACCTCCCACATACAATTGACAATGTTTTGCATGCCACATTGTCAGGAATAGCATGCATATGGCCGGGTGTCCTGTATATTGTGGTTTGGGCGGGCTCTCTTCGTGCCTTTAGACGATCCCCGCCACCCAGTTCAACTTAGGCTCCCCGGTCTATCGTGGTGGGCTAATCAACTTCCTGACATGCAAAACTCCTATGGCCGTAAAACTCCTACTGGGGTGCCTAAGAACTGGGCGGCGGGGATCGTCTACAGGCCCGAAGAGAGCCAGCCCAAACCACGATAGACTGGACACCAGGCTAGCAATAGCAGAGCTTATGGTTCAAGCTTAATCATTATGCTTGAACAGGTGTTATTTAACTTACATGTAAGTTGGTATTGAAGAAAACTTACCATCACACACTGGATTCTTTTAAAGCCTTTAATCCTTTGAGAAATTTGTTATACATTGTAAATTAGCGATACTTCACAGATCATTAAGTCTGCCAAATGCTAATAATTAAAGTTATGATGATGATGATGATGATTGGATCATACCGGTACATGTAGGATCATACCGGATCATACCAGATCATACTGGTACATGTAGGATCATACCAGATCATACCGGATCATACCGGTACATGTAGGTCTTGTTTTCCAGTGCAACTGTGTGATCATGAAAACACTACTAGTAGCAGATGAGAACTCTACTTCAGATCTGACATGGGTTAAAATTCCAGAAATTTCCAGAGGCCTAAATGTCAGAAGTAGGTCAGAAGTGGGTCGGACGCGTACAAATGGCCATACGTCAGTAAGTGTCTTGTAATGATGCACCTGCTAGACTCTATAGACAGCACTGTACACAGACCTAATCCTTCCCTGTCCTTAGTGTTGAATGTAAGGAAAGCAACATCATTAATTCTCATGTCCCTCTTTTTTTTTTTACAACTAACAGACTATAGATCTAGATAAGACCTGAAAATCCTTATTTGACAATTTACTACATTGTAATCAAGGTACATCTTTACCTCCGGGAAAGGAGATACAGGTACATTGTACTACTAGGACGATCTTTGCATGCAGCACCCCCCCCCCCCAATGACTTTGACTACCCTAATTTAGGATTTTGAAAAACCCTAATTTATTTTAGGGTTTTGACAACAGTCATTGCGATCACCATGTGTCATGTTACTGCCCAAAGGTTTGGAATCTCAGATTTCTTGTTTTTACTGTATAGGAAAATACCAGACTGAGTGTAGTTTTATAGTTTTCTTTTTTTTTTATTCAAAATTTCGAGACACGGCATGGTGACGGCACACTCAAGGTTTTTTTCAACTTATTTTATGCCGCCACCAACACAGGACAAATACAGGACAATACTCATTTACACCTGAGTCAAGTGAGGAAAGTCGTGTAAAGTGCCTTTCCCAAGGGCACAAGGTCGGTGGCATGTCAGGACTCGAACCCGGGAATAAAATCAAATTAGGGAGAAATTCCATCCAGTAAATTTAGCCACAGTCTCTATTCATTTCTGACGCTGTTGGGAGGCATCTGTACATGTATATCAGGAAGCATCGATCACACTTCAAGTGTTTGGCAGAAGATATCACGTATTGATTAATTACTTCCTAACTGTACTATATCAAACTCTTATCACTGAATCCTTCCTCAGATATGGGGTGGTTGTGAGAAGCAAATACAGGTCTTAAGTAACACCTGTTATGTCTTAAAGGAGACATCCCCTGTAGATATATGACTTTCTAATCCAGGTCCATCTTCAGGGTTAAGCCTGGGGGGCAAGGGTCATTTGTCATTCTGGTGGCCCTGCATGTCCAATGTGGAGATTTTCAGACCAAATAGAAACATGGGTCATCAAGCAAAGGTATCTATATCTTTAACTGCCCTTCGGCGTAACACACCAGCTTTGCAGGCACGCGGCGCGGCGGCAGCTGGCTACATTACACTGAACGACATGTTGCACCTAACCTGTGAACATCTAACTCTAAACATTGTTTAAAACTATCTAGTAATGGTGCCCCTACTGTACTTGGTGGCAGGGAGTTCCACTCCACGATAGTTCGAAGATCTAGAAAAAAATGAGTTTTTAAACACCTCAATCCTTGGTTGATAACTCTGGTACTTGAAGGCATGACTATTTCTTGTTCTTTTCTGAGCTGGTACTAGGTACTTGGTAGTTGGTACATCCACCAGTTTATTAGTCATTTTGTACATCATGCATAGTCTGGACATTTTTCATCTATCTTCCAGTGACGCCCACTGTGTGGTAGTGAGGATGGGAGATGTAATGTCTGTGCAAATAGCCTTCGACAATCTCTAATATATACTTTTTAAATTAGTAGTCTGCCCAATCTTCAGGATTGACAAGTTAGTGCAATCTGAGGCCAGTTGTAACCTTGATTTTCCAACCATATTACTCCTCACACTGTAAGAAACACAAGTCAGACTACACCCCCACCTAACCCCTGACCTTACGTGTAGCATTGCCAAGAAACCAGTTGCTCTTATTTTCAAGCAGCAGATCAAGCAAATCAACCTTGTTGCCTCAAGGCCTGAAGAGTATCTTGAGCAACACCTGCTGTACCTTGAAGAAGGTGCCACCAGGCAAGATGACCTTTTAATATTTGTCCATCTGTAGGACCAGCATGGAGGGCTAGTCATCTATTTTTCATCACCAGAGACCATTAAATGAAATCAGTATGAGGTGTCAAAACACACCCATATGGTACAGTATGGATTCAAGGAGCACGTCGGCAGAACGCACTGCACCTGTGCGAAACCCGTAATGTATTGTGCATAGCACTTCGGCAGAACGTCTCATATAAGGTTGTATTAGAGCATATAAGGTTGACAGCCTGTCTGTAGTTTTCAGATGTTGTATAGGAAAAGATATCGTCTGCAACAGGCAAAACTTTGATGCAACATTGACCAAACATCCAACGAAAAACGTGGAAAATCAGGGTTTTGCGCAGGCGCAGTACGTTCTGCCGACGTGCTGATTCAAGGTGATGAACATCAGAGATGTATCAGTATTACCAAAGGAACGGTACTTCTTTGTTATTGAAGTTCTAGAAAAGTTGTCTGTTTTCCAAGTAGCAGATGGTTTGAAGTTGAGCAGGCCTAGACTTGAAGGACTGAGCCTTTGTCTCAAGTACCAGGTGTCATCCTTCCCATGTCCTTCAGTTCCAAACTGAAGAAGAGCAGATGCAAGTGTTGTATATTTAAAAACACATCAGAGATTTAGATTTATTTCTTCCTACACGTCCTTTCAGTGATAGTTTGAGGACAGAGCTTACTCATGTCTCTGATCACCCTAATGTATTGTGAGGAAAACCAGTCTTTCAGGAAAAACATCCAGCATAGATGTATTCTATACTTATTCCAGTCCTATCTTTGTTTTAGATGTTTAGATGTTTTGCATGTAGCCCTCCCTTCAGACCAATCCAAAGAAGGTCTGACAATGACATCCCAAATCAATCACATACTCTGAAAACACTGATTTAAATACGCTGATACAAGACTGTATATACTTCAGTAACAAGAAACATTTAACACTTGAGATGGTCCCTGCTTCATACCTACATGTAAGATATGAAAGTCATGTTTATCTTGTGTCTGGTTTAATCTCATGTCTCAATATCTGAAATGACGTTCCATAATTTTTCTCCCTATGGCATCAGACATTATATCAGTCCAGACCTGTAATGTCATGCCAGACTTATCAAATCATATATGAAGCCATGTATTTTCCCTGATCTCACATTGTACAATTAGTTTTCATCTTGATAATTTTTAAAGTTCTTTTTCCAATTAGAATGTTCATCTGTCACATTCAGTGATAGATCATAAGACATTGAATTTCTCATTTGGGAGCAAAAATGATAGAGAGCCACCTCAGCAGTGCATTATTGCTACGATGTGAGAGGGCATAATAAACATTCATGACTGCCCTTTTGTAAGGTTTTATGGTATCTCTCTCTGTCAGGCAGTCTAAAAAGACTACCGTAATGTGCGAAATGGGATGGTACAGTTCCTTTACATATCAAATTCGATATCAAATTCAACTACAAATTAAGCATTTTTAAGTTTAGGTTTAAGTTCATTGTTCAAAGGACAAGTTATGGGGCCTGCTTGGCAGCACTGGCAGCATGTGTAGTCCTAAGAGGCAACAGGGACCTTTTACTATGACATAGTCATAAGTCAGAGTCAATGTTTCTCTGCAGTTCCTCCTGATCTTCAGAAAGGCGGCAGCAGGAGAGCTTCACGAGGACAGCGGGCTGGGGAAACTGGCTGAGCTGGCGGAGATAGACGTCGACAAGGAGGGAGTCAAGGGTGCCAGGGACTTTTTCTCCGCGAAGGTACTGTCTTTGGAAACGCTCACAACACATCATCTTTTATATATCATACCATAGCTGAACGTGTAAGTTATCCCGGTGGTTGGACAAACACCTGCCTAACTGATGAGTTGAGGGACTGAAGTTGGTCCAAATGACTAACTAGTTAAACAGTGCAGACTACAGTATATAGATTCTCCCTAACTGTTTGGCCTGTATCTTGGTGGACTGGCTGGATTTCCTTGTGTGTCAAGTGTGAGTTAGCTACAGGCCAGCAATAGTTCTTCAATTGCTTTTCAAGTGAAGCTAGTTTCCAATTGTCTTAAACAGTTTGAAACTTCAGAAAGATTTTTCCTACCAATAAATCTTAATAATGATTTCAGTGATGTCTGTGACAATGGTGTTATTATGTTTACCGAAGGAAAACATATTGTTTTTGCTACGTTTCTTCTTCCTCCTCCTCTTCTCCAAACAGTGACCTCTGACCTAGTCAATGACCTGAACCAGACTGTCTGTTACCGTGGTAACTGGTGTTGGGTTACATCATGTTGCAATTTTATAGCAGGAGGGATTTAGACTCCTGTCTGACCACATATATGAATGTGTTTGAGTAAGAATTAACAGAGCAGACCATATGCGAAGGTAAACATTATGTATTTGCTTTGCAAATGTTACTTTTCTAGTTCTCATTACAAATTTTCTAAGCTAACTGAATCCAAACTGTCCACCCTGCACAGATTGAGGAACAGTCAAAGGGTGCTCAGTTCGAGGCTGAGATCAAGGCTGAGCTGGAGGAGAAGAAACGGGAGGCAGAGGAACGCAAGATGAGGAGGCAGGCTTTCAAGGAGAAACAGGCTGCATTCATGAGTGCCTAGATAAAAAAAACAACACCCTAACTAGCCTGGGAGCCAGACTAATTTTGATGGAGGATTTCTACATTAGACTAGAGTAACTTGTGATTCCTCTGTATTTCTTAATTTGGTCTTGAGGAAGAAGCATGATGCCTTCCATACCATCTGTGTTCATTCTTTGGCTCCTCCTCATGTTGGGAGGAATCAAACCCTCAGGACTATGGGTAGTACTAAGTGCGGGATGTTTGTACTGAAGTATTCAGTATATGGTTATGTGTATTACATCCAGCATCACCTATATTACTAGTATGAAGAGGACAAGCCCAAGCTTGTCTGTACTACCAGTAGTCAACTGTTTGATACAAGTATAAGGTCAGCCTAACATTTCAACAAAGTCAAGACCATTCTGATGACAAACATCGCTGAATTCTGACCATCTCCTTCAGAATTCCAGCTTATACATGCAGGTGACACACCCTGTACATGTTGTATAGAAAAGAAAAGCAGTGATTGTTCTTAGAGAACTTATGAGAGTTATGGAGACCGATTTTAGATTGGTCTAGCTCCCAGGCTTGTTTACAGACATGCTACTGCACATATCAGCTGCTTTCAGTCCCAGAGATGGTGCTGAGGTTTCAACAGACTTCCATCCTGCCTGCCTTCTGACAATCAGTTGACATGACACTACATGTAATATTACCTCCCCCCCCACACACACACACAAACCAGTCTGAAATACATTGTACCCCTATACAAAATGTAAATGGTTACAAGTTGGACCTACAGCTTAGTTGTAAGTCCACCCTTGCCCCTTTCTGTTATACTAAAGCATCTATGCTAATTCAATCATATTGCCTTACAAAGATGCAATTGCTGAGGAAACACTAAGCAAGAACAAACTCTGGTCGTCTTGTACATACAGTACTAAGCAAAACATTTGATATGTGCAGTTTTACTTAGAAACGACTGACTCTAAATACTCTTAGGCACATTTTGCAATCATTGCTGACTGCCTTAACACTTGGGGTGCCAGCTTATACTGTCACCCTGTTCTTCCAAAGGAGTAACCCTTGTGGTGAAGACTTAGAAAAAAGAGAAGAGTTGTACAATTTATTTTTGATGAAACAGGAGTGGTTTATTGTGAATCCAGTATGAGTGATCCAAGGTCAAGGATAGGGAAGGACATGTGATGATTGGAATCCACTAGATAGGCTAGAGTAGTGGTGCTCTTTGCTATATATAGAAATAGTGGAGAGTTAGGCTAAATACATGTGTACCACCTTCTAGAGCATTTCTGCATTGTACTAGGGACTATGAAGAGGTGGGAAGTTCCAACTAGATAGTGAATGCATAAATATATGCGTTTTAGGTTTGGGCCATGTAATATGGGTGCATTTCCAGGTTGGCTAATCATTCCGTTGTTTGATCAATTGCTGAAATTAAAAAGAATATATCACTTGATATGTTTAACCAGATTTGACATAGTTATCTGGGGCATTATGCTATTTAGTTATCTATTACATTATTAAAAAGACTTTACCCTTAATGTTTAGAACTTGACTGAAGAACCTAAGTAGAATATAAAGCTGTGTTTGACACCTCTTTCCATCATTCCACATTTGGGATTACTTTAATATTTACTTATCACTATCAGGATACATATATTGATTTTTTATTCATTTTAGAAGTAGGATGTGTTGAAGACTGCTTTCATGTATTCATTCCAGACAAAATGCAAGAGGGCTATGGTTTTACAGTTGCACTGGGCTAAGATATGATTGAATTTCAGAAATTTATTTTCTTTGGTTTACCATTAGTTTTTGTACGTATTCAATATAAGAATGTTGTGTTGAAATTATTGCTTTAGATTATGCCAAGTCTTCAGATAATTTGACTGTCATTCTATTCAGATTCTTGTCACAGCTAGCAGCTTACGTCACTGTGATCTACCTTGAGTGCCACCATGCAAGATTCATATGAATTGCACCAAAATTGTTGCCTTCTGTATGTTGCCTTCTATATGTTGCTTCCACTTGTATGGTTTGAACAAGCTGCATCCCTACACACTTCAAATTGATGAAGGTACAAATGTATGTTGCAAAGCAAGGTCCAAAGATGGAAGGAGAATTGGGTAAAAGATTTGAGCCAACTTCAATGTACAATACATGGTCACAGGCTCCTTAGCCCGCCTGCTATAACTTACCTCCTCTAGAAGGTTTCTGAAAGAGGTTGGACAAATAATCAAGTGCTACATTGACTAATTCTAGTTTTGCCTTGGAAATGCTACTAAATATTCAATTCCACATTCCAAGTGCCTCTTCCTTTCATCAAGGCTTTCCTTGCTTTCCCAAGTTTGGGGCATTTTTAGCTATCCTTAAAATTTGATCTAAACATGGCCCTCTCTCTGTCAACCTCCGCTATCACCGGTCTAAATTTAGCGTCAGAATTATCAATTGTGGAATAACTGGGGGATTTACCTACCTGCTATTTCATGGAAAATGCTCCCAGATCTTAAAGCCTTGGTCATTTACATACTCGTCATGCCAGTCATAAAGGCAACACAGCAAAACTGACCTACTCATCCCATGTAAGCAGACTATTTTTGAAGTGATGGTATCCAAATCTGCAACTTTATATTTTGGAGGAAATAAAGTTAATTGATAGGATTGTGATGTGATGTGAATCCACTGCATATACATGTGTAGTTGATAATCATTCGGGATAGAGTAAGTAGCACTATAAATGTCATGCCAGAAACGGCTGTGAAGATGCTTTGAATTTCTTGAAGGGTAAGACCACTCTGTGACAGACATCTACTGTGATCAGTGATGAAGTCCTTGCATTTTTAGCTCTTACCATGGACAAGAACGTTCATGTATATACTACCCTTTCCCTGAACTGTGCCTTCTGCTCTAAACACTATGCTAATGCACTTGTATCTTTCATGTCTTATGAACACTTCACTTCTCTTGCATATGTTGTGTTTGTAATTACGAGGAAGTAATTTTCTTACTTAAATAATTTGTCTCTGTATCGGTATTATTGCTAATGTTCATTTCTATGATATTTGCTGATGTTGGTTGCAAGATTTGCAGGCCAATAAATGGTACATGTGGGTGATACAGCCTACAGCACAGACATTGGAGTGTCATGACTTTGTCTTGTCTTTGCCATAGGAAACTTTGTATTACAACTAAGGCCACAACAAGTAATTTTTATGGATGACATCAGCGCGCGCATCATTGTTCGCCTGATTTTCTTAACTCCCTTGGCATATACAGAGCGTCTGTTTTATACTCCCAACATCTGCTTGGAGATTATGTAGAACCAGGGTTTAACATGGCGGGGATATAGAACAAATACGCCATGCTTAGGTCAGCAAAAGAGCCGTTCTTGAGCAGAGGAACACACTTCAAGGTATTATTCTACAAGATAGGGGTAACAAGGAGACGTCAGACATTAATTCCGCCAATCAAAGTATAAAAACAAAGGCATTTTGGGTAAGGCATTGAGCCAGTACGTTATCCTCAGGTTGCTGTTTGGAAATAGGTGCAAAACATTCAAAAAAGGGTTAGGTTTACAAAAACACTGCTGTATAATGTGTAAAATGAGTCATTCTTTGTATGTACACAAAAATTTGACAAGCAGAATTAAATCTAAGAAGTAGATATTACATGAAAACCAGTTTTGCAATAAAATATTTTTCTAGTTTCAAAAAACTCGTAAATTTTCATAATTTGTCGCTTATTATTTCACTTAAAACCTATGAAAAATAAAACGATATATTTTGAACGAGTAAACACTTTAACAAAGTCATAATATGAAAAATTCCATAAAAACTTGAAAACCCCATACGAGCCCGATGGTTTTGGCCATTCCCAAATCGCCCAAATCACAAAGTGTAACCCCTTTCCGTTTTCGCCACATACAGCCTTCTTTCGGCACTTCCGGTTTTTAGAGCCCGAAATTAGGCTCTCTTGGGGTTTACGATTTTTACTTCGTAATTGATGTTAATATTTTTAGAAAACGCTAAGTATTTTCAATGAGTTTTCAACAGTTCTGTAGTACATTTGAAATGTTCTACAAACACCATGGTCGAGAAAGGGCGTAAATTTAAATTTTATCTGATTTTTTCTGGCTCTCGCGGTTTCGCCGTTTGCTGAACAGGTAATTTCTCGGACGCCGTGGAGCGAAGCCACGGCAACCGGAAGTGACTTTGTTGACAAAGTCCGGGTTGTTTCAACCGTTCGTATCGCGTATTACAACAAACATTGAACCGAAATTGCACACTTTATACCACAGATAACTCAGTCTCATGTCATAAACTCTTCATTACTACATTTGAGGAGGAGTAGGCGTAGTTGTTGGGGCGATACACTGGGTGTTTTCGGCGGGTTGGGTCGTAAAACGTGCCGAGCGGTTGTTGCTGAGAGGCCGGTGTCCCGGCGCTCAGGGTACATTTTGCGAGCAGAAGTTGAAAGATTGTGGCTTTCCTCAACCCTGGAGAGTATCGTGGGGCTAGGGCGGTTCACTCGGTAGGCTAGAATCCAACTGGCGCGGCCGCGGTGACAGTCCAACGGTCTCAGATACACCGAGCCGCATCATACATTGGCCGGTCGGATTGACGCTAGCGGGCCGAGTACGAACCGGCCTGGCCGCGGTACTGGCCGACCTTCCAGGGTCCCCTCTTTTTTTCTGACGGACTCACACCAGAATCAACGCCCAGTAACTTGTGGTCTAATAAAAACACTGAGATGTGTCCCTCTCCTCGGCTTCAAGGCCGACTTTCTTCTGTGTTTTCAACAAAGGAGGTTCTTGAAACCAGCCTTGGTTCAACCAACTCAGTGCCGCCGCTTCAACACACACAGTGTAATACTAGTAACTATATAACTCGCAAAGTCAACTAATCCTGGCTATAGAATGCATCAAATGCTGATATGTTTATTTATCGATAGGTAATATGCCGTTTGACTCACAACTTTCATGAGTTTTGTGCGGTAGGAGTTCAACTTCAACCGCGTTAAAGTCGTACCGTGTGTGTACTTATAGCTTTCAGTGGGAGGGTGAAGTGCATGCATCAAAAGCGGCCCCTAGCAGTTGAGTGCAGGACTACACCCAATGTGTTGGCTATGATAGCAGACAAGACCGAAGAAGGAGGCCGATTGTAAATGTATCGCCTGTATAAAGCTTCCTGCGCGGCGTTTGACTAAATATCTGGGTCGACGAAATATCGGAAGGGAAGGGGGCTTTGTTCGGTGAATATTTTCCAACAGTAAGCTGAGTAACGTAACTATCGATCTAATCATAGCCGGGCAACAGTTAACCGTGAGCTTCCGTGGATTTCTTCGGTGTTGGGACTGGTATGTGCCCGCCGAGGTCTGTTGGGACACCCGGGAAACGTTTACGAGGTGTTTCAGAAAGGTCGGCCGTCTCTCACCTAGGCCTCTGTAAGTAGCAAAATTATGCTTATTATCGAAACATTAGAAAGGAATATGGCCCTTATTTGTCCATCTAGGCCTCGTATTCGAGCCCACAAACAGTGAACTGATCGTCCGACAGGATGATGAGGCCTTGTATTTATTCTTTTTGTTGAATTTTGTTTTCCTGCTGAACGACCACTAGGAACGTCAGGTAACTTTACTTTAAGAATCTGCCTCTTCCTGGTAACCTATCTTTCCAGTCGGCCTTTCTGATCACTGTCGTGCTGAAATGATCAAAACCGGCCCCGTAAAAACGCTCCGGCGTGCGGTAAGGGGATCCGGCGGGAGGGCAACGCTCCCAGCGCCGTAAACATGCCGGGGAGCTCCCGGCGGCATGGCCATTTCTGTCGGAGGTCAACAAAATTTCTTGTTTTTTTCCTCGAAATCAGGCGAAAACCAATGCGCGCGCTGATATCACCCATAAAAATTACTTGCTGTAGCCTTATTATTCCAGGCGCTTGAGCCAAATTTTCCTGCAATAATTTCAATGACTGCTAGAAGTCGCTTTTGATCCATGGCGCTGATGGTCATAAAGTTACATTGAAATATATATCCTTGACGCTGATTGGTTGCCTTTATGATGACGTACCCTTTTGGCGGGATTGTATCATTGATGCTGATTGGTTCACGTTTTTTTCTGCTCGCTGTTGATTGGTTAAGAACCATATGACGTCTAGCTGTATGCCCAAATATGGGCAAACAATTCGTTTTGACGAAGCCGCCCTACTTTTCATGTAAACAAGGTGTAAATACTGAAGTTATGAAGGATTTTCCGACGAACGGGAATGTTTGAGACGATTGTGCCCCACCAGATAAGCAACAGAGTTCTTAGAGCTGCCTTTACTGAGAAAAAGGGCCGATTTATGTGACAAGAAGAGGTGAAAAATGTCTGTCCTCCCGGCTAATAATATGACGAACGGGGGAGGGGGGTTGACATTGCTTCGGGATGGCTTTCAGCACCAAGGACATGGATGTCTTCAGTTTCAACCAGGTAGGGAAACTTTGCCACTACAAATGATGCGATGATATGGAGAGAACACTGCACATCCTGACATCGCCAGGTCACTTACCAACTTGGGTACTGCCTGGAGGTGCCTTGGTGATCAGTTAGCAGTTTTTAAAACATGACATACTTTCCTGTTACGTTTTACACATGTATCTTCTGTGAAATTATACAACATGTACATCACCTCTGTAGGAAAAGCAAAGAGTATCAAAATTTACCTTGTTTTGTGGACAGCATTGTTAGTTTCAGTAACAATCATGATGGACAGGTATAAATTCCAAATCTTGAAAGAAATTATTTCAGTAAAACAAGAACTTCATTTCCTCAATACTTTTTGTATTAAAACATCATTTCCACAATACGTTATATATAGAAACAAGTTATTATGGTAGCACATCTTCTAACACTGTATTACGTGCTATTTTTAGATCCCTACAGGAAGATGCAGCTTTACAGCAACAACAAGCGGCTGAAGAAGAAGAAGACGACCATTAAGAAATGAACCCTGAACCCCTACTACAACGAGTCCTTCACCTTTGAGGTGCCTTTTGAACAGATCCAGGTGAGACAGATTTTGGCCACACCTCGTGTTTGAAGCCATTTGTGTACATGGAATAAAAATATTTGCTTGCAAATTTTGTAACAGTATTCAGTCCTTTGCAAATATGATTCATTGTAGACAGGTCTGGTAGGAGCATGGTCTTGGTAAAGGGAAGGAAAGGCACTCAGAGTCAATTATTATTATCATATTTTGTTTGTACCATTTTCAAACTTAAAGTAGCCCTTTTTAAAAGATTATAATAAGTCCTTTAATGTTGGGACACTGCTTTAGGGTAACAACAACATGACATTTTTTTTGTGTGCAACAGAGGGTGGAATTGAAGCTCACTGTCATGGACTGGGACCGTACCAGGAAGAACGACCCAATCAGCGAGCTCCGTCTAGGACTCAATGCCACGGGGGCCGAGCTACAACACTGGAGCAACATGGTGGCCGACCTACTTTGACCAATCGCACAGTGGCACATACTGACAGAGATTGAAAAATGAAGCAGTCTTTGAGTTCTCTTAGCCTGGGTGCCATCCAATCTGCTACCAGGCTCCTTGCACTCACTGGCCCGGAAAAATCAGGGCCAACGAGTGCAAGAAGCCCCGTAGCAAATCGGGTGGTACCCAGGCTAGAGTTCTCTAGACAGTGGGGGTCATGTCAAAACACCCTTTATTTTCCAAAATGAAGTTAGAACAGTGATAAATCATTGACCTGTAATATGGGCAAGAATTTCAGTATGAAACCTGCACAACATATTGTAAACGGAAGCTTTTGTGGTATAGTTACAGCCAGTACTTGTTGACATAACCACATTCTATATCTTTTAATAGCTGTAAAGTTTTATGGAGTATGATTTGTCATTATCATAATAGTCGATAAGTTGTACATAGAGAATGACAATATTAAGAATTCTGCTGTATTCATGTTGTAGTGTATTACTTGATATGCATGTGTAATAACATAACGGAATATAACAACGTAATGGAATATAACTGTTACAACGTATGTACGTAACGGAATATGAGCTGTATTTTCCGGTTCTAGTCCCTCCTTCAGACGGGGCTGGTCACCTGTTTGATCACGTGCGAGCGCACGTGTTTGCGTCGTGTTGGAACAGGTGATGTATACCTGTTCGAAGGAAGCTTAAGGGACTCTAGAACCGGCCGGTTATAAGTTGAATAGAGTCAGTTGAGTTTGAGTTTTCTCTGTATCTGTTTCACATGTAATATTGATGTATTCTACTTTGATGCTTGGTGGGCAAGTTCTATAATTTGTTTTCAAAATTTAGTGAAATAGTATTTGAATCCTCAGGGTTTCAAATGCTGGTGTATAGAATGAATTATTTAAAGCCTTGATGGAACAAATTTTTGGAATATGAATATGGTGGGACCAGAATTTCAAATGTTAAGCATGGAAAAAAATTAGAGCATGATTATAAGTATCATGTGATACAGTTAATCAAACTGATTTTGTTTGAGCCTCACATTGCATACATACATTACGTACAAGATACTTCATAAACAATAGTTCTGAGACCTCATACCTCCATGAAATATGGGCTTGATATGTAAATGTCCATTTCATCATTGATTATGCAAATGACATAACATTAACGTAACATGATATTTGGATGGTGATGTTAACGTTTAACTAACTTACACATGCCACAAGTATGAAGTTCCCATCTTTAACCAGTAATAAGTCATAGAATTTTCAAACTGAATGTGCAGATTAGGTCCGTATTTGCATAATTGGTATACGTTGATATTCCAACTGCCATAGATTATATACATTACATTATCAAGTCCTATGATGTAAAACACTGGAATTACAGAATTTTCTCATCAATTATGCAGATTTAGTCCTCATTCGCATAATTTGCGTCTAATTATGTACATCTCTGTCTCAGCTACCTACACACCAAAAATCATTAAATACGTTGCTTCTTTCTGGAATATTTCGCCAGAAACCCTCCTGTAGTTCCAGCACAAGCTGCTAGGGGGACCAAACCCACACCACTTATTCCTGACAGGAAAAGCTGTCTACCACCAAAAAATCAAGACCATAGCATGTTCAGGCCAAAAAGATACAAAAACAGGAAGTTCTGCCGCAAAACCAAGGTCAGCCACCAGGAGGCCCAGATTTGACCTTGACCTTTGTCTTCCTAAGACCTACCTATATACCAAATATCATCACAATCCATAAAGGCGTTGAGTTATGCTGACCAGAAATTTGCGGAAACACACAGACACACACACAGACAGACAGACACACCCAAAACATTACCTCCACTTTTCATGGAGGTAAATAAATGTAGGCGGCGCTTCGACGGGTGGACATGGCGTAACATACAGTAATTATGTATGATTTGCATAATATGTGGACACGTGGTCGCCAAAGACATGAATTTTTATCCGTGTCATTTTGCACCCCTGTGTAGCAGCACGGGATTGGCTGGAGAGCTGGAGCGTCAAGTTATGATGATGATGCACCCCTGTGCAAAAATCACGTTTGGTACAGTCCATCTATGACCATGTGCGGAGGCTGCGACACAGTGTCCTTCTTGATGTTTTGGCGAATGGTCAGTTTTCCATCTTTTGCCTTGAAATTATTCCTGAAACATATGCCATGACTCGTCGACGGGATATTTCAACAGTGGATTTGATGTGTCACACCGAAGGGAGGTTATACCGGCTATAACGTTACAGAAACAGATATGCCGTTCTTTGGACATTTGGGGAAGAAAATTCTCATTTTCTGACCGGGTGAGCTACTTCGAGTTAAGAGACAACAAAATGGCGTGTCTGAGAGTCGGACAGACGGCGTGGTGTGGGGAAGACTATTCAAGGTAAGATAACAAGCTGTTTTCGTCAAATTTATTTCCAAGAAACTGATAACCGTAGGTTGTATGTTAGCTATATTCTGTATTATTTGGTGTGGTTCTTAGAATGCTACATGCTTAATTTAATTGGTTTGTCTATGACCATTCTACGCTGTGTTGAAAATTTATGCCGCTTCGTGCCGTCTTCGGAGAACACTGTATCTTATTTTTCGTGTGTCTTGTGGCACTGAGAAAAAGTATGAGTTTGTGTTGTTGGAGGGAAAACTGTTCTGATATAGAAATGCTTTGTTCTAACGCCACGTGGTAAGCGCGGCTCAGTGGCCACCTGTTGGAATGTGCCACACGTGGCCTTATTGATGTTCCCGCCAAATTGGCGCTCAAATTATGAGGCACGTGAACCCGCAAAGCATAAAGGCGGCAAAAGTACAGCCCTAATTAGCATATATATTGTGAAAAATGCCAGGACACATTTGAGCAGACTGTTGGTTTATTTGAGTGAATGACTAGCCTAGTACCCACTGTGCACTTCTCAACATTTCTAGAAAGTAATATGTTACATGCAAGTGTTTATCATCGATCTTGCTTGTTGCGTTGTACTTATTATCCTGTATCATGCATAGAATGGTGCATCCTGATGTTCCAAGGCTGCCCTGACGTGACTGTGATGACGGGCGACTTCTGTCCAAACCAGACCAGATGAGGGCTCAGAAAACCAGATGACCGGTGAATAAGAGACAACAACAACGTGGATCCGGAGACTAGATAGTAGCAAGAGGAAGAACCGGACTTTTATCGGCAGAGCTGTGTGAAAGAAGATGGGGGGGGGAGGTGTGAGTATGATTTCTTTGTTAACACGAGACAACACTCCACATGCACACACTCGCATTTCTCTTTTTTGCCCGCTTCACTCTGCTCTGCTCTGAGGGTCAACATGCCTTTTTTCCGTAA
Organism: Branchiostoma floridae x Branchiostoma japonicum; assembly: GCA_013266295.2. NCBI lineage: Eukaryota > Metazoa > Chordata > Leptocardii > Amphioxiformes > Branchiostomatidae > Branchiostoma > Branchiostoma floridae x Branchiostoma japonicum. The sequence goes on from CM023832.1 coordinate 10,745,271, forward strand.
ATCGTAGCTGGCCGTTTGATTCCACGTTGTTATCCTAAATTCGTCGCTGAAATCATGATTCTTTGCATCTTGTTGTTTAAGCCAAGATTACCCAAAATTGTCGTTTTGAACATCTATTTACACTTAAATTTTCCAAACTTGTGGTTGATTGAAATTTGCATGCAAAATAGGGACCCTCACCTGGATTTTTAATCGAGTTAGCTTTTCCCGCGCTTTTAGATAGTGCAGAAATCTGTATGCCCTTTGACCCCAACGCTTGGGCCTCCCACACTTAACCACTTCTGCTACATTGAACCAAGTTACATAGTACGTTAGTTACACTGTTTCAACACTTTGGACTTAACTTTTCCGAACACTTATAGTCACCACACTCTGCAACATCAGACCAAACACTTGGTTAATCGAGTGCAGTTTTTCCGCCTGACTTAGAATAATTTCTGTCTCTCCTGGTCAGTCAAGCGCACTAGTATACTGTTGTTTCGAACCAACAATGTCTCATGCATAAAGCAAAGACATCCCCGATGGAGTAGACTTAGTGCGCATTGCTGACTGGAGAGACAGAAATTATTCTAAGTCAGGCGGAAAAACTGCAGTCGATTAACCAAGTGTTTGGTCTGATGTTGTAGAGTGTGGTGACTATAAGTGTTCGGAAAAGTTAAGTCCAAAGTGTTGAAACAGTGTAACCAACATACTATGTAACTTGGTTGAATGTAGCAGAAGTGGTTAAGTGTGGGAGGCCCAAGCGTTGGGGTCAAAGGGCATACAGATTTGTAACTTGGTTGAATGTAGCAGAAGTGGTTAAGTGTGGGAGGCCCAAGCGTTGGGGTCAAAGGGCATACAGATTTCTACACTATCTAAAAGCGCGGGAAAAGTTAACTCGATTAAAAATCCAGGTGAGGGTCCCTATTTTGCATGCAAATTTCAATCAAGCTCAAGTTTGGAAAAGTTAAGTGTAAAAAGATGTTCAAAGCGACAATTTTGGATAATCTTGGCTTAAACAACACGATGCAAAGAATTTCAGTGACGAATTTAGGATAACAACGTGGAATCAAACGGCCAGCTACGATTTACGGAAAAAAAGGCATGTTGACCCTCAGAGCAAAGTGAAGCGGGCAAAAAAGAGAAATGCAATTGCAAGTGTGTGCATGTGGAGTGTTGTCTCGTGTTAACAAACAAATCATACTCACAGCTCTGCCGATAAAACTCCGTTTTTTTCCTCTTGCTACAGTCCAGTCTCCGGATCGACGTTGTTGTTGTTGTCTCTTATTCACCGCTCATCTTGTCGGAATATGGTCCCATGTCACCAGGTTCTCCCTCCTGCTACAGTCCAGTCTCCGGATCCACATCTTGAAGACAAAGAAACAAAAATCAGAGTATTGAAAACAGCAAGTGGCCTGGTTGAGAACTAATGTCTACAATGTCCTGTTATGGCCACATAAATTTGATATGATGTTTCTCAGATTTTTGTAGGAAATTCCTCCTGCTACAGTCCGGTCTCCGGACCCATCCACCTTTTTCACACAGCTATGCCGATAAAAGCCTCAGGTCGTTCCCACCATGGTCTGGTCTCCGACTTCAAATCCGACAGAAACAAAAGTCAGTGTATTGTAAGCAGTGATTGGCCTTGCCAAGAACTAACGTCTACAATATCATGCTTTTATTACTGCTGAGCCACATAAATTTGAGATGTTCTTGGATTTTTGCAGAAAATCAAATTATGAAGCAGGCCGGCGAAAAGAAAACAAAAAGAACAGTTCTTTTACAAGATAAGTAACAACTGTTGTTTCCGTGTTTATATTTCTCAAGAAAGTAACGATAAGAAGCAGTCAAACTTACTTGGGAAAACCATTCAGCTCCCTCAGTGTCTCCAAGGAAAACTGCATTGTAAGTCTTCATTTTCCTCGGTGTCTTCAGCAGTTCTGGTCTACTGAGCCCTGGTCTGGTCAGGAGTTACCGTCATCAAAGGAACACCAACACAGCTGACCCTCAGGACATGCCTACATGCAACATTATGAATAGTTAGTATGTTAAAATATCCAGGCAACAATGATCATTAAAGATAATTATGATAAAACCCTACGATTGAACTACCCCTTTGCTCATCATTGATTATGAATAAATGTAGAAATGTGCTGTTTTTAACATATTTTCTGGTATAGACTCGGGTTGTTTAACACATCTAAAAGTAAGATGTTGTACAGCAATGTCTCACCTGTGAAGACTCTTCACTTCGCTGCGTCTTCAAGTCAACTTGTTTGCTGAGCCCTCATCTGGTCTGGTTTGGACAGATTTCTCCCACTCAGGACAGGAATGTCAGGACACACCTAGATGTAACAATGAAAGTATAATTAGTGTGATGCAAAAACATGTCTCCATTCAACACTGATCATGAATGGCCATTAAAAGAACTATCCTCGAACGGATCTAGAAACTTGAGGTGTTTTTAATGTGTCACTGGTAGTGGTGGTGTGTTGTGCCTCAGAAAAAAATACTTTCATGGCAATCTTTGACCCATGTCTGAAGAAAATGGTTAACAAGATCCCATGGCCTCCATGTGCAGCACAAGAATAACATATAATGGTTCGTCCACAAATAAAGCTTCACTAGTCTTAACGTTAGACTTTCATTAGAACGAGAAATATTTTGCTGAATACAGACCCACTTGTGAAAAGTCTTCATTCCCCTCCATATCTTCACGTCGTAAACTGGATTGCTGAGCCCCAATCAAGTCTGGTTTGGTTTGGACGGGAACATCAGGTCTGGTTTGGACAGCTGACCCTCAAGACACACCTAACAGTGAAAATTATTATCAGATGATGTTAAAGAAATATCTCCAGGCAAAAATTTTCCTGGTGAATGAAAAATGCCAGGATAACTAACACAATTGATATACATGATTGTATCCCTTATATTAGCTTGAATAGATGTAATAAGCGGTAAGACTTTTTCCAACGGTACTGCAGCGGGCTTTTTATGCATTTGTTCATTGTATCTGTTCAGCATAACTCGAGAAGCTGTATCTAGTTAAGGAAGCCTCTCTCGGTCCCAAATTTTGCCATTTCGCGAGTTGGGAAACAAGATGGGCTCTTAGGCCACAGCAATGTTTTTCGCAGGAAAAGCCACATATCGTACCCATCTTTTCTTTCACAGACAAGGGACACACATGTTAACCAGGAAAGCCATTGGTAAACAAAAACAACTGCTAACGTCCTTTTTTTACTTCAAAATTAAACTAGAAAACTAGAAACATAACTGCGATATTCAAGAAAACAGTAAAGAAATTTTCAATAAAACAAACCTACCTAAAGCTGGAAACTAGCGCGTTGTATTCTAAAAATCACACTAATTTTACACGAATATCAAGTAACGTGTGTTCTCTGTTTGTTGGAAATCTATTCGACGATATGGTTTGTTGTCTTACCTTGTGAATTTCAGCCCACCCATGACCACGCCGTCCTGGCGCCTGGCGCCATTTTCTCGTCTTCTCCCAAAATTTACCAGGTCAGAAATATGCATTTTCTTCGTAAAAAATCCATGGAACGGCATAAGTCCACATAGCAAACATCCCCGAAGATTTGCTCCACGCGTTATAATGAATATTTTGCAAACAGGAAGCTAAAAATTTATCAAAAAGGTGACAAACAATCCCTACTCTTCTCCGCATGACCAACAGTCTAGACTGAATGGACCGTGCCATGTGTGATTTTACACAGGTGTGCACAGCAGCTGATCTAATTTTTACCCTGATGGCCACAATTATTTTATCACCAAGAATCCAACCCCTCCAAAATACTAGTGATGCCCACCCCACTATTTCGGACTAGTGCATGTCAAACTCACTGGCTACGTCTGAGGCAACAAGTACTGGTATAGAACGTCTAGTAGGGTGAATCTGCTAACGCAATCATGCGGCGTAACTCATTTCCATGCACTACACGTGTCTGTGCAAACATGTCTGTCCTTGGTGCTGAACGCCATCTGGAGGTCTGGCTACGAATTACATGGGATTAAAATGGCTGATTACGCTTCAGGTAAAAGGTCATATAGATGTTTTTTACGGCTCCCTACTTCAGGAAAATTAATACGTTTAATACAACTTTGATATAATTGAACTTAAAGTTTTTGTTGTTTTGAACCACAAAATTTAAAGATTTACTTTGCAAAAGCCTTTCAAACTTAACAAATTAAAGATCAAACAACCTTTTATGGTATGTAAAAATCGATAAGCTTTAAAAGAAAATGTATGTACATGTATCTTTATTCTGGCGTCACAACTTCAATACGACATACATGTACTTGGCACCCATTTTCGGCATGTTGACCACCAACAAAGGACAACAAATTTTTTTTTCTGAAATCAGGCGAAAATCAATGCGCGCGCTTATGTCATCCATAAAAATTACTTGCTGTGGCCTTACATTGTATTACTGCATTGTTTTTTTGCCGCTTAATGGCATTTTAGATCCGTAATCATTTCCAATTACTGTAGTGTCTGTAGCTCCCCTGCACATACTTCTAGCAGGACAACTACTAGTTTCTACAAGCGGCTAGGGTGGCAGTTTCTTTTTTGGGGGGAGGGCCTTGTTCGGGGCTGTATCTGCAAAGACCTGTATCGCCCACTACAAGTCTGCATAGGAGGCTAGATGCCTGTCGACTACTTCTAATTGTATGCAAAGAAAATGGCTCAAGAAACATAGACAACGACAAATGACTTGGCACATATACTTTAATGTACAATATTAACAAGGTGAAACATAACTGTACAAAATGATTTCACAACTTTTGTGAAGCCGTCTCTAGGAGTAACTTTAAGACGCTTTGTTTCAGAAATGCACGAATCTTTCAAGTTGTCTGGACAAAGTCAATAATCCAAGACAGCACAAAGGTGTTCTTTCTGTTGGTTACTGAGACGTCAAAAAACAAGATAATTTTATATGCACAATATTATACAATCATTACAATTTTACATGATTCAACAAACTATATACAAGAACTACAAAAAATGCAACTTTTTTTCGTTAAGCAACATTCTTGCCAAGACCTCCGTGGGTAGCACTTTGAGAACTTTTCAAACAATAATTTGCTACTTTCGTTGTCTAAAATAATTCAATCTTTGTGTTAAACGTTTTCAAATGTTTCCACTCATTTGGTAAGTACTGTTCAAAGAAGAAAAAAAACTAATACAGGGATTTTTAAAACTCTTCCCTGGAGTCTTGGGGTAATAATACAACCTGTCTCCTTTGAGCCAGGCTATTGGTAATAGCAAACTTCAGAATAAGACCCTGACAATCGTTTACTGCAAGTCAGTCTTTGGCACTTTTACAATGTCTATCACACTTCAGATAATGGCTATGTTTGTATGCAGTGTTCCATAGCTATACAACATACATATGTATCGATATATAGATATATATATATTGTGGCACCACAGAGTGCAACTACAATACTAGGCTGTCCACAGACAGAGGTAAGTTTGCATTAACCTGGTCCACCATCTCACTTTCTCTGTAATGGTACCATTCACCAGCAATTCACAATAGTACTGGAAAGTACAACCTGCCTCGTACAAAACTCAGGCTGGAGAATCTCTCATGCCAACTGCAGTCACTTCCAAATGTACCATACACCATCTTTCTGAGTTACAATACAGCTCAGCTCTGTACACCTTCCAAATGGTCCCTATCTACCATTCAGCTTAACCCTGCTCACTTCTGAGTTGGGAATGACTCAGAACAAGTCTTCGTAGTACAAATTGCACAGCTAATGTCTTCTATCGGCAACGCTTGCCATCCACTAAGTTTACAGGCACTACTGTTGACGAATACGGCACTAGGTTCTGTTTACATAGAAACAACGCTTTTCGACATTTTGTACATGCAGTGCTTGTGTGATTGCAGAGATTTTACGGAACTGTCCATATCATTAACTATTGCTCCCCTCACCAAATTTTAATTTCCAGAGCTTTGTGAACTTTTGTCCTCCAGTAGGGTAAAAGTTGAGGGTATGAAGGGGGTTGTGTAGTCTTCCATGCATGCATCTCCTGTTGTAGCGTTGCATAGCTAGCTCTCCTGTGTTGAGAACTACATGTACACCCTCAGCAGCAATGTCCTCACAATGTCTGTTTGTGTATTGCCAGGTCCCGGTTACCCCTCCAGGAGGTACACGACGACCTCGTACACGGCCATCATGGTCGCAGTGTTCGGGATCTGTCGCACCAGCTGTGTTTTCAGTCCGCGGTACAAGGCGCGGTAGCCTTCCTCGCGTGCAACAGTGGTAACCGTCTGGAAGAACCCATGGTACTTCTTGCCTTCCTGCCGTAATCTTGTTCTTACCACCTCTGTAGGAACAAGAAGGGAAAAACATCTTTAAGTTGTTACCTATGGAATAATACCCACATAAAAACACTGGTGTCTGTTTAAAAAAAGAAAGATTTCTTAATATAGCAAACCTTGTTTCATGTGAAGTAATCAGATATGCAAAGTAATGGGTCAATGTTACAGCTTCACTGTTTGACGGAAAATATCTGAACAATTGCAGCCAACAGGTGTAAAACAAGCCCAAGACAATTTCATCCCAAGTCATTTCAGAAGCACTGTGCGAAATACTTTTTTGGGCCAGGTTGCCCAGTGGCAACCTAGGATGAAAGCTAGGTTGCCCATCAAAATTCCAGGTTGCCCCAAATCTAAACTCTTCTACATTATGATTAACTTTGTTAGAATGCAATGTGCATTTATTTGAGTTGTTTCCCCTTATCTGAAGTGATGAGCTCTTCCATGGGAACTTCTCAGTAAAAAGTTCCCAATGCCATGGTAGAAAGGGGCATCCTTACCACAAAATTTAGGTAGTGCACTGAGCTACCTGGGTGTAGAAATAGGTTGCACCAAGCAAAATATGGTTGCACAGTGCAACTGGGCAACCTAGTATTTCGCACGCTGAGAAGTTTCAAGACTTGGGATGAAAAACCTCAGGCCAAATGTCTGTTACTTCATGACAAAGAACTCACCATGAGGATAAGCTATGCAGGTGGCCAGTGACTTTGATACAGCTGCTACTCCCATGAACTCCACAAAGTCCTGCCAAGTCTTTTCACAATCACAACATCTGTTCCGAGCTATCATCTGCTTTATGTGCTCATAGATCACAAAGTGAATCACAGTCTCCGAGATCCCCGCGTACGACGCAGTAACTCCACGGTAAAATCCGCGCAGTCCTTCCCTGCCGTAGGTTTTCCGGACGCAATCCCTCACTGTCAGGTTCTCTCCCGTTTTCCTGTCAATAGAAAACACGCTTAGCACAATACTCGCTGATATTCTTCAAAATATTTCATATATATTCTATGTTTCCTAATGACACTGAAATATATCCATGTTTAGTTCAAAGTGTTGTAACAGTAATTTCCACATACTATGAAAACCATTTTGAAGCCAATGTTTCTCTTCCAATTTTGATAGTTTGTTCAATAGCAACTTAGTATCACCATCTTACATTACAATATTTTACATTACAATTTCAAATTGCTATACACAATCAAGACAATCTTTTATGATAAAGAGCAATATATGATTTGTTCACTTCAAGGCAAACGTGCTAGGCTGCTTTATCTAAAGCTACACTTTTCTCTACGACATGACATCAAGAAAAATCATTTGTTCTAATATCAGTAAACCAAAGCAGGCATCTACCATCTCATTCCATTTCATACACTTCCATCAGTTAATTCAATCAGATGTAGCAAGCCACGAAGCATAGCAGCAGCAAATCAGCTTTTTTTTGGCAATCCATATTCGGCTGAATTGTCAGACTTGCAGAGTAAATTTGAGAGAAAAACAGAATGGTGAAACAAAAGGTAGACGCCGTACTGTGCCTGTCTAGTATGGTTCAAGGCAGAGTTGACATACTTCTGGTCCAGCTGCAGTCTCGTCTTGACATACCAGATGGGGTTGGTGAGTGTGCAGGCCGTGAAACCTTTGGAGGGAAAAAGGAAACAAATTCAGAACTACAGCCTAGCAATCCACGAAACAGTGATGTTACACAGGCATGGTCATTGGCAAGAGCCAAAGTACCAGCCAAGGTTATGTATATCAGTTGTATCTTCCATCATATTAAGAGATGTATGAAAATCATTATCAATGTACAGTGGGGCACGTTCACAGCTAGGGAAAGCTGATCACTTGTTTTTGCCAAAAAAGGGGGGCAAACTGCGTAAGTATCCGTTAGCAAGTCCCCATTCAAGTTATTAACCTTTCGAACAAAACACACAGGTGTTATTGTCAAGAACTGGGGTAAACCTCCTGAAGTCTTGTCTCAATGCCAAATCTAAGGATCAAAACACCTTTGTTCACAAAGGCCCAGACAAGCGCCCCCTTTTTGTTCCTGACATTTACACTAGGTGTGATGTCAGAACAGACCTTGGACATGTGCCAAGTGAACAAACAAATCAATATGTCTGCCTGGAAGGGTGCTTTCCGCAAGCCCTATATTTTCTGCCCAGTAGTGGGGTCCAAACTTCACCCATGACAGGAAAATGGGAGGTGCCTGTCACAGTATTTACTTAGTAGGTGTTTCTATCTGGAAGTCTGGGGGTTAACCTCAGATCAAGGCCATTGTTTGTAGGTGCAGCACCTTAAAACCCTTGCAGGGACTGTCTTACAGGTGGGTAATTCAGCAGGGACATTTTGTTCTGGCTGAACATATCTACAACTGTACAGCATCAGAATTCAAATTTTGTACATATACAGCTCACAACTGTCAAAACCATGACAAGAAGCACATTAAACACGACAACATGGGGTCTTGCTAAGATCTCCAGTAGTCTGTAGATACATTCCTCAGTAAGATAATTATAGGCTCCACATAGCTTACATTGTTGTCTAGCTGACATGCCTGAGGCAAACACAGTAAAAAGGCATGACCTGAGCAGTTCTACACCTGAAAGGAGCTTTCCACACTTGCTGGTCATGTTCGATTAGGCATTGAGCTGAAAATGGACAGTTACCTGCACACATAGCAGAGCACATGTGGACGGCACTGGACTCATACTTCAGGTGTCTGTTGAAGAACTTCTTGGCCTGAGCGTAGGTGCCAAAATAAATGGCTCTGTAGAGAGTGGACAAAAGCAAAACAACCAGTTACACAATGTGCAAAGGGGCAACATAGTGGAAATCACAAATCATTGGAACTATTCCCTCAAATATATTTCCTTTTCTTCAATGTTTTTATCATTTATATCTTTGTTGACGTATATTCTCTCCAAACTAGCAAAGAATGTCCGAATACACGGGTCCAAATTCTGGAGTGAAACGTATATCAGGTATAACTTTTTCATGGCTTACAGTTTATTACAGATTGACGAGACGAGACAAATGAAATAAGCCACACTGAAATCACACGCAGCATAAGCTTCCCAATGAACTAGAGATGCGAATCATTCATAAGATCAATATGAGATGAAAACTCCATTCTAAAACATCATCATACATGTACATTCTACCTTATCTTTACAATAAAAAGCATAGAAAATATAGCTTATCTGTGATGCCAAAAAATTATCCATGGACCTATTCTGCCTACGAAAAGCTAATCCCCAAAGCATATTAACCATTCCAGTGTTAAGCCCAAGGGATTAGAATTAGAGGTAGGACACAGCAAATGGGCAGCTTGTAATGTCTATCCCCCTCCTATAACCTCACAGCAGCAGCACATTGGTAAAAAAAAATACCCCTGAATTTTAACACAGGTTCCGAAACAGAAATTTGGCACGTCATCACCTCTTGATCCAACGTTCCAACAACACAGGATCAAAAGATATCCCAAACATATGGTGTTGTTTCACCAAAAACACATTAATACAGTCACCATGTTTCCCCTGTTAGATACACATAATCTAATAAGTCCGACAATTTTCTGTTATAACTGTCCCAGCCAACGATAGAAGTCTAAAGTTGTTGCCTAGTGTATCAGAGCTGGTATATGTATCTAATGGGAGAAACAGGGTGCCAAAACATTGTCACAAAGAAGACAACATATTCATATTATATGATAAAGTCTGTTTTGCACTTTATCTGTGCTACCGTATGTAAAACAGCCCACTCACGCTTAACTAATGCGAGGGACGGAGGGAATTGCCATATTCCCTATGATATTCCTTGTATCCTCCATATTCCAAAGCCACCAGCTGAGGAAAAAAAACACCACTTCCAAAGCAGCCATGCACAATCACAACCATCCCTTTACATAACCAAGACATTAAGCAGTGCGCGATAGTTACTGTTAAAAACAAGGTTAGCAATTTCCATCTACATTACGGCTTTATATCAAATGTAATTGGAATGGTGTACACATTGCCCAAAGCTCCATTGGTAGCTACAGGTCCAGCTATTTTCAGATCAGAAAGATTTGCTGTTCATGCTTGTCTCTTTTCATAATCTTTCTCAACATGCTTAGCGCACAAATGAGGTGAAGTGTTGATTGAAGTTGGAAGATAGTAAAATATAGGATGAGCTATGGGCTGTGGTACATGACACACATCAAAAGTGATTTTTACGTTTAATTCACAGTGAATTTTAAGGCTTGCCAAAGGTGAAATAAAAGCCACACTATATCCTGAACAATAGCAATATCGTATGTAGATCCCGTTATAGAAATCATGCAGTGGGGGTGGGTGGGTGGAGAATACAACCACACAGTGTCAAACTCATACTAAAGCTCGCTGGTAAATGTTAGATATGAACAAAACCAAACTAGTGGTGTTTATTTATTTGTGAACAGCAGAATAGAAAATAAAAAGTGTTGGTCCTGGATATTGTGCATCACACATACAATGGGGACGGAATCATGAGCAGCCTTGTCTCAAATCAGAATGTGACTTACCTGGACGGTGCCACTCCCACCAAGTTGGGCCCCAGGCCTTTGAACAGTGCCAACACACCCTCATTCTCCACAATATGTCTGTAAAAAACAGAAAACATCCTCACGTTATAAATCATGAAGTTTATTTTCACTCAACAGCTTGCCTTTCTATGGTCAATTCATAAGGATACTTTAATTTGCTGAAGATTAAAACCATTCATTCAGTTTTAACAGTTATAAACAAATACCCATTATACTATAGACTGCTATGTTTTCTCTTGTAATATACTTCTCACTGCTTTTAATATATTTGACTGAATTTCAAAGCCTCATATCTCTTATTCTAAATGCCTGCAGATAAGATATGATTTTCAGGTGTAACCGTTATACTGTACTTTGTAACCTTGTGTCCTCAGAAGTCAATTACAATGTAGTAGCCCGCTTATTGGACTTTCACCTTTCAGGGTCACATGTTGGTTCCAAGCCAAATATTATGGTCGTGGGTTTCACATGGGCGATGCATGATCGAAGGGGCTGCTGTCATTGGTCAACCAGCTCACTGGGCTGGACTTTCAACAATGCTCTGACGTAATTGGCGCCCGCTTTTAAAATTCCACTGTTCTCCAAAACAGTTTACGTTACTGTCCGAGAGCTTTGGCGTGATTAATGCCCCCCCCCCCCTCACACACACAACAGTACAACTTTTATTTAGAACTTTTGGTAACATACTGTAGTCTTGCGAAGGGCTATTACTAATAGTGTCATCAGCTTATTTGCAATTACAGACATCATAATAAACTCATTATCTTGTTAATGAGCATCGTTGGCAATATCAGTATTAGCAACACGTGAACTATTTCTAAATTTTAGGAGTACATATCTAAAATTGTCAGAAACAGCCCTACAACACCAGATTACCTCAAACCAGTTTCGTGAATGACTTTCACCAACTAGTGGGACAGATATTTTGAGATGGGCACCCTGCCAGTTGGCTCCTGTTCCCCTGGCTATTTTAGGTGAGCCAATGTCAGCACGCCCTAACAGGGTGATGGAAAAGTTTGGACATCCCCTGGTACTGAGAGTCTGGAGGGTTGATGGAAAAGTCTGGACATTCTATCCCTGACACGGATAGCAAAGAGGGCTTGTGGAAAAGTTTGGATGTTTGACCCATGATACCGGATACTGATACTGATAGTTAAGAAGGCTGATGGAAAAGTTTGGACATCCCCTGGTACTGAGAGTCTGGAGGGTTGATGGAAAAGTCTGGACATTCTATCCCTGACACGGATAGCAAAGAGGGCTTATGGAAAAGTTTGGATGTTTGACCCATGATACTGATACTGATAGTTAAGGAGGCTGATGGAAAAGTTTGAATATTCGACCAGATATTGATAGTCCAGAGGGCTAATGGAAAATTCTGGATCTCCGAACATTGATACTAATATTTCGTACTGCCTTAATGGGTGGAATTCTTGCTGTGGTGGGCGCAAAGTCAGACAGTATGTTTGCACGATATAGAGTCACTTAGGGACATACAAGGACAGGAGCTATATTTGTGTGGTTATTTCAGCATCTTTGGGTCCTCCATTTATGACATGAAGTCCTTTAGAGGAGTCAAGGACATCCAAGGAAAAACCCCACTGCAGCAGCTAACCTTGAATATGATTAACCATAAAATTATGTAATGTTGTTTTGTTTTTTTCTAAAGTGCCTAAGTATCCATGCCAATGAAGCTAAGAAATTAAGAGATCACACTAGAAACACTATTTCTGGTGCTCATATTGTCATATTGTGGGACATGGAAAGGCTTGCCTTGTGACCACAAAAGATCATAAGACCTAACCAACTGTTCAGCTGTGGTACAGGACTGCACACTGCTCCCATATCTGGGTTGGTACTTAGTAACTTACTGGAAACTGCCAGCCCTGACTGGATTCCATCCCTTTGTAGCAAGGTTGAAACTAGGTCAGATACAAAAGGCCTTGATTGTTTTAGCACACGACCCAATTGCTTTTCAAAACTGACCAAAACAAAAAACTCTTGAAGCCACTGAGCAAATAAATTTGTCACCACTACACCTGTTTAGAGATGATGGACAAATCCAACAATTCACAAGTTATACAACTGCTCCACAGGCTAGTTCCCTTAGGCTTCAACACAATTGTGTAATTAAAACAGTTCCCTTGGGCTTACACAAGTTATACAACCACAGAGGTTCCCTTAGGCTTTATCATGTTATACAACAATGAGAGTCTGTGGACATTGTGGGAACTCTCCCAGATAAGATAAACACTGTCCAGCAGAACTATCCTGGTGGAGTGTTTGCTAAGGTTATATAGTACATCACATGTTGCTGAAATCGGGTCAAACTGACCGCTCCATGTGACAAGCACATCACATGGAAATCCCCCATACTTAGGTTACATGGAGTTCATGAAATGAGGTCAAGCTGACCGCTCTGGCATATGACAAAGGCATCTATTCAGGGTCTCACAAAGGTAGCTACAATGTATTTAGGGGTGCGTACCAGTACAGACCGGAAAAATAGTTCCAGTACGGACCGGAACAAAAATCCATACTTGTTACTTCTGATTATCACTACACACAAGGAGGTCTGCCAGGAAAATGAACATCAAGCGTTAAAATAAAGAGATTTGCCTTAGTTTCCGCCTCTCTCATTTAGCAAAATATTTTTCCATATTTTCGTTAACGACAGACATCTAGGAATCAAAAAGAAGAAGTTTGTCCTTGTTTGAAGAATTTCAGTGGAACACATTAATTTGCCAAATTGTTCAGGTACAGGTACAGGTCGGGACCTGTACCTAAACCTCTGTACCGGTACCTGTACCTGATGTTGCGTTTAGGTACGCAGCCCTAGCATCTATTTAATGTCTCTTTTATTTTTTTATTGTTGTACATATTTCTCAATGTTTCCCTAGGACAGAACAGTCTTTCTTCATAATCATGTGAGCTGGCTAGTACAAACTTTTTATTATTATTTTTTATGCAACTGGTAACATGAATACAGAAACTGAGGAAGTACGAAGCTGTGAGCTGGCTTACCTAATACACTGTACTATTCCGATGGACGGTCTTGCTGTTGTGACGAATGCTTGTGTGCTGGTCTGGGCACATGTGCTGAGCTGTACGATGCCTGTGGCGGTGCTGTGGCCATTCTGAATGCCGGCCAAGACGACATTTGACGATGGGAAGGTATATACTGATGACTGTAACCGCGTTTTGACTACTTCTAGAGGGCAAGTCAGAATTGCACCAGCAGTTCCACCAGCTCTGTAAGAGTTAACAAAAAAAAATATAAAAACGTTATTCAACAGTGCTCAGAGTATACGCAAGTTCACAAAAATAGTGCCATTACAGACTCATTTACCTTGCCACGTGAGTCCACAACATGCTTGTTTGCTAACCGCTGTTAAAAATGGACCACTCCCTATATAGTATTTGCTTGGTACGGTAGGCATATAATCGCCTCTGTATTTTGCATGTGACTCTTTCAGTTTACTTGAAAAAAATGAGAAATGATCAATGTAGATACTAATGTGAGGAACAAATGTTTTTGGTAACATCATTAGAATATTATTGGGGGTTGCTTGTTCTGGTATGTTCAGCAACGGAGGATAGGAGTGTGATACAACAGCTATGGCAGGAAATGGATTTTTATGGATTCTTCCAAATCTGATTCACTCTTTCCACATGACAATCATGTCTAGCATGTATCCCCTTCACAATTATTCAAGACCTGTAAATTATAAAGTTAAAACCCCCTTACTCTCTTGAGACATTGAGAAGCAAGAAGATTCTTTCTGATAGTGTGTGTATCATATAACAAAGACCCCATTGTTGTGTTAAACTTTTAGACTAATCAGTAGCACAGATAATCGTCTGCATGCTGTTTATGTTTTACTCAATACCAATCAACACTTGCATCAGCATGATAGGGGTTTGGGTGAAGTAATTTTGCTTTTGTCCAAGATTTACAACGTTTCTCAACATTTCTGATGCAATTTGACCCTAGCCATCCCCAGCCCAGCCCCCCTCCCCACCCACCTACCCACCCAGCTTTGTATGTAGCCGTGAGGTGTGAATTTTAGATCAAAATGGGAGGGGCAAATGGACAAATTATGTCTAAAAGTACAATCCAAGTTAATTTTAACGAAATAAATGTTTACAAATATCTATAAACTTCCAATCCGTCTCAAACAATTGCAACATTATAATATACAATTTATATTTCGCAGTTCATAATCATACGACCCCTCCCCCGCCATACATTTTCGTCTCCGGAAATTTTCACTGGATTGTTTTTGTTGCAGTACTACTGTCTACAGCTGTTTCGTCACATAAACATATGATTCTGCTGTCTCTATTCCCAGTTTTCATTTGTAAAAAAATATTGCCTGATTTGGAAATTTACCAGAAAACCAGACTGAGGGTGCATGTCTTTTAGAACCAAGGAGGTTCTACCTTACTCCTTACATAATTTCTATCTATTTACACCAGGTATAGGCTTTCGTCACAACAGAAAATATGTTTCGTAAGTGGAAACTAGCGGGGATTTAAAGGCTGAATCAAAAGGACAGTAAAGAAAGGATGCCAAAAATACAGCATTACAGTGGCGGGAGTTTCCATGACACATGATATACCAGTACTGTATTTTCAGTAAACGTTCGAAACAGGACATCACGAGTTGGCGAGATTCATGCGTTACTTTCTCGAGCAATATTTCGTTATGTTTGTTATCTTTAGGTCAAAAGGCTTCCACTAACCCTCCAGCTATCAGATGGATGACAGGGTTCCGTTGTGTTGCCATTTTCTCATTTCTGGGCCGAGAATGTAGTTGAATTCACGTCTTATGGTCCACGAGTCGTCTGTTGAATTGATACCACAAAGACGAGCGCACACGCAGAATGGAGCAATAACGCGCTCTGATTGGTGGATTGTTTAATTTATTCAAAATACTAATCGCTGATTGGTCATTCTCTTTTAGCCCTAGGAAATTTCCAATGGTTCCTATCACGTGAACTCTTTGTTCTGATTGGCTGGCTGGTGACATACCACATGGCAGACGCATGGTAAACATAAACACCCTTCAAATGCCCCTTCACCTCCCCTTCGTCCGTCATCTGCACGCCCTGGCCCGTCTTGTATGTTTACTTTCTAATATGTCGACTTTTTGATGATAATCAGGGAGGTTTGATGACAATTGTGAACAATGGGCCCTTTGTGACGAATTTCTTGCGTGGCGTCATGACAATAATCTGTTACGGTCTGCGTGCTTGAGCCAACACTACACGTTCACGTCACGTGTACATGTACCTGTAACACTATATAACAGTGAGGGGAGTGTCTTTCTGTTTGTACCCTGACTCGCCCCTGTGTTTCATAACGTCTGAGCGGCAAACTGTACTAGAGGATTAATTCATCCCCTGCCATCATGTGGCATGTTATATGTCTATTTGCAGCCTCCTCTCAAGGAGCTTACTCCTTGCTCCTCTGAAGCCTGGTAGAGGCCAAGTTTTCTCTGTTGTGTTATGGGAGCTACCCTAGTGCTCGCAGTCGTGGGCTAGCAGCAGAATATGAGGGGGACGTTGTTGACGTTGGAGCTTGGCCAGATTGCCAAACGTGCGGATGATCATATCGAGCAAGGAGCTTCTGTGTAGAAGCTCCTTGTATCGAGTCAGAGAACACTGATAGCCTGATAGGGTACAGGCGAGGCCAAGGCCAACTGCACCGAGTCTGCACGTTTCAAAGAGACCCAAAACGTCTATTTCATTTATCTGGAAAATCCGTGCTCAAGCAGCTAGTGGGACAATCCACAGAAGGGCTGGATCAGGGGGTGTGGATGTGGGATGGGCCGGGGCCCGGGGGACGCCTTGAAGGGTCAGGTGTCCAGCGTGTCCTTTCACCAAGGAGCTATTTAAAGTAGTGACCTAAGTAAATTGTCAACTGGGTATAAGTTAAGCATGTATGTGCTCATCTATCCTTGTGCTCATCTATTAAACCTTTCAGCAGAAATGGAAAGGAAAGACATAAACATTAGGGACTGTACGATATTTAGCGGGGGGGGAGGGCCGGTCGTCAGAGGGGGGAGGGCCTAGGTAAAAAAATTTGAGCTGGGGGGAGGGCCTAGGAAAAAATATTTTACCTGGGGGGAGGGCCTAGGAAAAAAATAAATTCCAAGATCCACGAATCTTTCCGACGTTTTGATAATTTCAAAAACGTAATCTCACATGTACTGTAGTGATTTGCCGGCCTTTGGAATCGGCAGAATGTTACGTTAAAATAGTACACATCCCTATAATTCTAGTGGATTCGCCCAAATCTCCCACAACCCTCTGGGAAAGCTGGTAGTCGAGCCGGGCGCGAAGCCGAAATTCGACGATACGACCAAACTAACTCGCGTTTCGTAGCGGTTTTCGTAACGATATCGATAAAAATGCAGCCAAGCCTCTTCTGAAGAGAACATTTAATTAATTTTCGCGGCATAACGCACCCTTCCCAGCCGCACAACGGTAGTTTTTTCTTGTTTAAAATCGTATATGCGTCGTCGATAAAGATCCCGCCCCACGTTCCGCTCGAACTTCTCGGCGTGGATGTGGACGTGTATTTGCCTCTCTGAATGTCCTTCCAAAGTAAATTGAAAACAACCTGACAATATTGTTTTCCCGGTTGTGTAAATAGCACGTGGAAGAAGATCGTGGACGAAATATAGCCCGAAAAAGAGGAATAAACTTAGCTCGGTGTACCAGCAAAATTTACCCATTAAAATGCAGGAAATAGCGTTTTAGAGGGTTAAGATTTCAAAATTTTCCTGGGGGAGCATGCCCCCCAACCCCCCTAGCTTCGTGGCTGGTTCGTGCGGCGCGACGGCTCGCGCCTTCGGCGCTCCTGCCTGGTCCGTGCGGCGCGAGCGCTCGCGCCTTCGGCGCTCGAAAATCTGCCCCCTCCCCGTACGAAATTTCCTTTAGATAATTCACGCCGGGGGGAGGGCCTAGGAAAAAAATTTGAGCCGGGGGGGAGGGCCTAGGAAAAATTTTTTGACCTGGGGGGGAGGGCCTAGGAAAAATTTTTAAACCCTACCCCTGGACGACCGGCCCTCCCCCCCCGCTAAATATCGTACAGTCCCTTACTGACATACAATCATTTGAAACAACAACAACAAGAAAATTACAATTTCACTCCCAGGTCAGGTTGGGATAAGTCATGATTGACCTCAATACCTGACCTGGATATCACCTCAGTGTCAGGACCAAAATAGCTGCTATCTCCATAACAACTAGGGGTAGTGTTACAGGTGTAGACTGTTGTGCAATAGACACCTGTTGAAAAAGGTACTGGTAGCATTTTACGATTTCAAAGTACTGTACATAACCCTGAAATATGATGTTGCATATGTGTACCTGGTAGAAAATCAAGTTTTATGCTGCCAAAGCTACCTACCCACACACTAAAATCTAGTATGACCACTGGGACCCTGGGACCCTGACATTTAAGATTTTCCTCATTCATTTGTTTCAAGTTCATGCAAACCCAGTAAATACTGCCATTACAGGTATTTGTCGCAAACAGCCACGTGAACAGGTAGCTAGAGGCAGCTGTGTCAGTATGGTTCCAGGATGTGTGTCAGAATGTACCATTTTGTTTTTACCAGAAAAGCTAATATTCCTTTAGAATTATGTAACTCTTGATTTTTACCATTCAAATTAACTCTGCAGTTATGAAAACTTCTAAATTAGTTTAGTCTATTGACATTGTCTCATTTATCAACTTGCAGAAAAAAAAATGTACATCCCTCCAAATTTCCAATGGTATAGTCTGTCAGAGATCAACAATGTGTCAAGGTGCAGGAGCATGTAGCCAAGTCAGAGACTGCTTCCCTGACTTCAACATGAGGAGGAAACATGCTGTGATACTCCTTGCCACATCCTGCCTAATATCTTGTCTCACAGGTAAATTAAAGATGATTTGGTACCATTTGATCTGAGTTGTTTGGCATCATCTATAGTTTTGGACTACTGTATATAAATGAAATGTATAATTCTGTATCAATGTGAAAATCCAAGAGGAAGAGGAATGTGAAAATGATCGTATTATTTTTCATACCTGTGTTTCAGTTTTCCTGATCTCAACCTGGGTCCATGAGGATCCCCGTGAGAAGACAAGAGGAAGACCTCCCAAATATGTCACCAGTCAAAGAGCCAAGATAGTGAATCACGACAGCATTTACACACCAAGCAGACACCCATCTATTGGCCAACAGTTTCTGAAAGAGTACTGCAACGTTCCCAATGCTTCTGTCTCAGGAGGGGAAGGTATGATGGCACCTGTGAACCTCTGCAAGTACATGTAAAGGAACCCAACACGCTTATCGAGAAGAGTAGCGGTCCAGTATGAAAACACGAGCAGTAGCAAAGCTGCACTGTACTTCTACATGCTTACAGTAACACTTGAAAAAGCATTGTGCTTCACCTCAGTTGAGGATGATGCACACTGCTTTAACATTTTCGGGGAGTTGATATTTTAGTCTATAAATTAGATTCGGTTAACATGTTGTTGGGGAGGGGGGCAGTCTGCACTCTTGTCTGGGAGTGTATAATGGTATGTTTGCTTGGAAGTATTATCTGCAAGTATGATACATGTATATATAGCTAAACTTGCAGTTGGTATGTGCTTCTCATCAGTTGCACAATCTATGCATGTAAACAAATGACTTCATGTAACTGGATCAATATCCCTTGTTATCCTTGCAGGTGAGGCCCCGCCTGGTTACCAGTTGGAGTCGGTTCAGGTCCTGATACGTCATGGCGACAGAACGACACAGTACGCCATCCCTGGGCTCAGCCTGGAACGGTGGAACTGTAAACTTGATCCCAACAGGTCGCCCTCCCACCCCAAACTCCCAGCATTCCTTGCAGGGCTTTAGCCAGCTCAAAATGTTTCACCGTCCACCCCAGGTCAACCCAATTCGCGATTACTTAACTTTCGCGATCCAATGATCGGCATCACGCCCTCCCACACACTTCATGCATACTAAGTACTTCACACGCACGCGACAATTACAAACAACACGCACGCACAAATTATTTCTTCTGAAAGTTTATTAGTTAAAAAGAAACACAATTCTATTCTTAATGGTATTACCATCACCAGATAAAAACTACCACACAATTAAAAGACATTTTCACTTTCTAAGAGTCTGCGTCTCCTTCAATGACATTTATAACAATTTGCTAGTCTTTGCATCTTCGCACTATATTCTACTGGGATGACGGCAAATCGGCGATCCGACTACAAGACTTCATGCCACAACTTCATCGAAAAATTCGAGGTAAGAAATAATTTACTATGATAATAAGATCCTGATGACGGCAAGTCGGCCAGCTAGCGGACTACAAGACTTCATGCCACAACTTCATCGACAAATTCGAGGTAAGAAATATTTTTACAATTCTAATAATAAGATCCACGGTCTCCACAATCACCTATATCGTCGTTTAAAGCTTAGTTTATACCACGTCAAGAGATGTATTACGAAATAAAAAGGGACTCTGAATACCGGCCAAGTCAACGTAAACACTCACTTTGCGCAGTTTGCGGTCATTTGCGTCTTTGAAACAAGATGGCGGCCAGCAGCAAAACAACAACACGTCATTCTGGGTTGAAAGGTCATGTACACTTACTTGCGTGTGTCTGAGTCGAGCCATTGTTACTCCGTGAAGGAGGCATACCTCCTGCAGGAGTATTCGGGTCAGCCGGTTTTTCGTGTTCGCAGCTAAAACTCACGGTTCCCCTTGTTCAATCGGCATGTAATTTTATACGTCGTCTGCAGGCATGCCAGTGATGATGCACGTATATCAATATTTACCGTAGGTGTTTTCGCGGTCAAGATAATATTCAAAAAGCACCCCTACATTTAGGGGC
Organism: Branchiostoma floridae x Branchiostoma japonicum; assembly: GCA_013266295.2. Classification (NCBI taxonomy): domain Eukaryota; kingdom Metazoa; phylum Chordata; class Leptocardii; order Amphioxiformes; family Branchiostomatidae; genus Branchiostoma; species Branchiostoma floridae x Branchiostoma japonicum. The sequence goes on from CM023832.1 coordinate 10,766,058, forward strand.
AAATGGGACCGCCCGCGAAAAACCCGTTGTTTTGAATAGCGGGGGGGTCGAGCATCCTTAATGCAGATGCGCGGGGCGGTTTTTAATGCAGACCAGATGCGGACCGTAATGGTTTATGGATGGCCGGAATTGTGAAATGTGTTCGCACGTAAAAGTCATGTTTGTGTACGTTGTATTTCTATGAATTTTGGCATGTGGTGTGCCGTTATGTCCGTGTTGATGCACGTGTCTTTGTTTTCACCGTAGCGGTTTTTATATCGAGGTAAATTTGATATTTCAAAATCACCCCTATTTTTATAATCCTGTGGAATAGGCCGTAGGTTAAGTAGATATGTGGTAGGCGAGGTTCTCTAAGCAGATATTAGGTGGTTGTTGACTTGTTGTGTATATTCATTTGTGAGTATCTGTTGGGATTGTGACTTATGGTTTGCACCTAAGGTCAGGTCTATTGTCTGGCAAGATGTTAATATCATAGTTGTTCGGTAGAGCTCACACACTGTACTATTTATAGCTTATAATATAGCGACCTGAAATTGGTCGGAGCGCGGAGAATGCGCCAAGATATGTGTTGTTTCCGTGTGCAACTGTGCTAACGTTGCTGTGGTGATCATGTTGTTTTGTTAAGCAGTTGACTTGAGCGGCAAGTGTTAAAATTGTTGACGTGGTTTTAGACTGACCGCCAGTTGCGCAGTTGACTTTGTGTACGTGTCTTTGTTTTTACCGTAGCGGTTATGTGGGACGGTGTTTTCCGTGTGCAACTGTGTTAACCGTTGCTGTTGTAATCATGTTGTTTTGTTAAGCAGTTAACGTTGACTTGAGCGGTACCCGTTTTTTCCGTGTTCGCAGCTAAAACCCACGGTCCCCTTTGTTCAATCGGCATGCAATTTTATACGTCGTCTGCAGGCATGCCAGTGCCAATACCACCTCTCAATCTGCAAATTATAAAATTTCACGGAGAATTGTCGCCTATGGCGTCTTGTTTTATTTTATTTTTATGTGGCCGTTAGCACATGTTGTTTTGACAGACATCAGCATTGAACAATAGAACCGAATCAACCGGCGTCGGCACGTTCCCAGAAGTCAGGTTTCCCGCCGTATGCAAATAAGAAATGCGTGGGACGGCGCGGTTCAAAGACGCCGCGCGCTTGGAAATGACGCCTCGCGCTCGGGAATGACGCCGCGCCGTGGATCAGGCGTGGCTTATTCAAATTTGCCAGACTTTTTGCCCACGATTTTTGACCGTCAAGGTTGACGGTGAGCACTTAAATTTTTACCGTCCGACGCAACAAAATACCGTCAATTGACGGTAAAACGGGCGCTGGCTAAAGCCCTGATTCCTTGCGAGTGTGACAGCTATAAAACCTGAGCAGTTAGACAGACAGTTGCACAGGTTCTCTGCCTATCCTCAAGCTAAGGTTTGTAAGTATGGACACCTGACACAGCAAGGGGTCGTACAGCATCTGTACAATGGTGAACACCTCCACAATGTGTATATCAAGAAGTGGAAGCTCCTTCTACCCAACTGGAATAAAAGTGATGTTCTTCTTATGACCACACAAATGAGTCGGACATACCACAGTGCCATAGCTTTCTTGTATACATTTCTGCCAAATTTTGACTCTTTGAACTGGTTTATGCATGCAGTCAGCAACCTAGTTTTTTGTCCACATGGAAAAGACTGCGAGTGTTCCTCTAAGATCATGTACTTCCGCAAGGAGGCTTCAAGGTACTCGCATCGTACGGAGTCTGCAGAAGGAGTCGTTCGTGTGCTTAAAGAAATTGCACATACGTTCAGGATGACGCGGGCTGAGCTTGGCTCCCTCACCCATGTTCTGGACCTGTTCAACACCCACCTTTGTCACAACATAGACCTCCCTTGTGGCAAAAAGACTTGTCTGAAGATGGCACAGTTTGAAACTCTTATTAAACACTTCATAGAAAATAATCGTATAAGGGCAGAGGAAGGTGTTTTTGCTAGTTATGCTGATCTAGAGATGAACCCTATGTTGTCAGACATACTGTCATTGATGGAAAAATCTACAAAACCCAAGTTTGTTCTTTACTCAGGACATGACGTGACGGTTTCTCCTCTTCTGTACACGCTGGGCGTCCCGGAAACAAAATGGAGCCCCTACGCCACGAGAGTCGTGTTTGAGTTATGGCGTGATAGTGCGGGCAGTTCCCGCTACATACGCGTGTTGTACAATGGGGTAAACGTGACAGACCAGCTCAAGTTCTGTGCCGGCCACACTAAGGATGGAATGTGCCCTCTAGAGTCGTTTGCTTACTTCGTCAAGAATGGGGTATTCAAACAATTCGGTGCAAACAGTTATGAAGAGGCTTGCATGGAAACTGTGCCATGATTCTAGACTACCATGTTCAATTGTCAGCCATTGGTCCTTATATGTTTACCACAAAGTTTTCAGAATCTAAGATTTGTTCAGTGTTAAAGGACAACCGTTTAGGCTTTGTTGATAACTTTTATTCAGTTGGGAAGAAACTATTAGTGTATGGAAAATTATATCAAATAAGATATTGCAAAGTAATCGGGGTCTGTGGGGTCGGTGGCGCAGCGGTAGCGCGTTCGGCTCAGGGCCAAGAGGTCCCGGGTTCGATCCCCACCCCTGTCACCGATCTTGTGCCCTTGGGAAAGGCACTTTACACGACTTTCCTCACTTCACTCAGGTGTAAATGAGTACCTAGCTTCGGTTAGGGACGTCCCTCGGATAGGACGTAAAATGGAGGTCCCGTGTTTGAGGAGAGCCACATCTCGAGCACGTAAAAGAACCCACCACACCTTTCGAAAAAGAGTAGGGGCATGCCCCGGTGTGCGATGGAGCAAATTCTACAGTGACTGGCCTCAAGGTTAGCCCTTAATAATAGCCCCGTGCTAGTTGGGCAGCCTTGGCTGTGTCTTCAGCCGAATAAATAAAATTAAAAAAAAAAAAAAATTAAAAAATATTGCAAAGTAAAGGGTTCCATCCTGGATATGGTGGAAGAAAAATTCAATTCTGTATGTATATTGGGTCACTGGCATATAGTAGCATTGTTGTAAATTTAGCAATTCAAGAAGCTAAAATGTCTGTACATCAGTATTATTAAAACAAGAGATATGTACGTTACGTAAGAGATATGTAGTATTCAAGTACAAAGCATTCTTCAGATGAACTAGAGGAACTAGGTACATGTACCTAAGGCTGCCCAAGTTTTAGAAAAATAAACTAAATGTACCAAGGAGGTTAAACCTCCTTGAATGTACAGATTATGGTATTTTCAAAATATCTGTTGTCAGCTTCTCTAATGAAAGTAAAGGGTTAATACCAAATATTTGTGGTCTGTTGTGTATATACAAGGAGGTTATACGGAGATACATGTATGCTGTATACAAAGTTACAAACATAAGTTACTGGATATTCTTGCAAAGTTCATTTGATTTCTTTTTCAGAGTAAAAATCTTAAAAACAAGAAAAGATGATAATCTTTATACCTAATTTGCTTTATTTCCTTTCAGATTTATGATTTGGTAACAGGTATGGAGGCATGCGATAGGTTATACTACATTCAATATTGATTGGGACGATAATGCATTACACCATTCCCCTAAAAGAAGCGCAAGCCAAGCGGTTTGGAAAAGTACTACACCCAGCACGTACGCATGACCCGTGACACACCTTGTGATAAATTACAGTGTTGTTTCCCCAATAAAATAGATTGTTTTCATTCCTAAGTTTTGCCACAAAATAATATTCAATGACCGTTCACGCGTAACGTTACATACTAAACAATATAAATCATAAGTAGATGAACTTGTTAAAGATAAAAGTCGTGCAGAAAAGCAAATTCTCCATACAACAAATGTAAAAGTAACGCTTATTGTACCGCGTTTTTAATAGAGATGGTTTGTAAGTAGAAACACCAACAGAGCGTTAACAAAAAGCGCCCTTGTAGTACAGATGACTGAGCAAACAGCCATGAGTTGCGCACGCGCGGACTGAGTCCCAGAGAAAAAACAACATGGCGGTCCCTGGCATCTAGCGGGCAAGCCATATGGAAAATAAAACCGATGTGTCGTCACCTGGTGAGATAGCCTAAGGTAATTATGAAAACTTGAAATTTTTTATACATTGTTGAAATCTGAATTACGAAGAATAGCGAATCACGATGGTGTTAAATATTTTCCTTTGGAATGTGACCGGCGTCATCCAACCGTAACGTAATCACGCTGTTTTGTTCCTGGAATACATATGCTCCACCTTTACATGTACATGCCGTCATTTTATTACACCGTTCTTTTTTATGTAGCATTTTCAGGAGAAGCTATAATTTCTATCGCGTTCAGATTTTTTTCAGAGCCGACTACACCTGTTCGCTGATGGTGGGCCGGGGTACAGGTGTATTAAGGGTGAGGGTCATGGGATCGATTTGTTTCGCACCACGTCACTTTCGCTGAGCGCCGGGAGGAATTGCAGGTTTGCAGCCTGAGCGTCAAGGATGAAGGCAGCCCGTCGTTTGGTGGGGTTTCTGGGCCTTGCTGCGCTAGGAATGGCCGCTTTCTGTGAGTATTTCGCACCATTGCTAGTAAATATGTGAGTATTTCTGTCTGGGGGGGTACCTTATCCTGGCCTGTATGACCTGCTTTTTTACCAATGTTTACGTGTTTGTTACGCGAGCACCGGTGTCCAATGGCACCAATTACCATGCGGAATTACACCATTCAAATCCAGCTGTGTGTGTTTAATTTTGTTACGGCAGTGGGCGCTTTCCTCCTTTTGTGCAAGGTAATGACATCTTACTCCAAAGTTCTATTCGAACAATGAGGTTTCTGTGAATATTTCGCACTACCGCTAGTAAATGTGTGAGCATGAATGAGGTTTAACGATTAAAAAAAAGACAAAACATGATTTAATGCGTCTAAGTGCTTTGTTGTCGTCTCACATGCCCTTGCCACTTCGGAGCCGATGATGTGCTTGTCCGGAAATTCTATTGAAAGCATGCCTGCCTATTGAATACATACAGGCTTCCTTTGTATACATACAGGGTTGGCACTTGTTTGCCCTGTAACTTTACCTTATCAACGCACCACTCAGACCTTCAGTCTTGCAGACCAGACGTGTCAGAAGGGTCTTGAGAAGTAACCGGCGCTGTTGTTTTTGCAATCAGTATTGGTTTTTAACACGTTCCTGGTTCAAATGTTTCATATATACCTGTTAACAAACTATGTAAACAACCACATACCACACGCTCCTCGATGCACACACGACTCTGAGAAACTTGCTATTTGATTGGTTCACAAGCGTCACGTGATTTCAAGGACGTAGACCTGAAGAAGAGGACCCGTAATTCTAACTTCCTATCTTGTTTGTAAAAAGGATATAAGAATGATGATCTTCCTACTTACCCCTACTCACAGATGGCGTCGTCCATTTCGACCTAGCCCGGTTCGTGAGTCTGAAGGCAGCGCAGTCCACACGTGTGTTCCACAAGTCCAACACTACAGCGCATGCGCACACCAACTCGCCCGACGTCACCACGCTGAACGACGCGCCTGCGCAGGACATGCCCGAGGTGGTGCGGTGGTACTGTAACACCCCGAGAACACTGGAGGGCGAAGAAGGTATGGATCGACTAATCTCCAAACAACTACAGTATACTAAACATAGCAGTGCACTACACGTATTCTCCAAGCAGAGCCCAGAGGTTGGTGGAGGGGAGATCTTGTTACCGTCTTCTGATTGCCCCATTGACTGGCAGGGGACGGCTGACAGAAAGCTGTGTGATCAGAAGGTAACGATCTCCCCGGGCCCTCTAACCTCTGCTTGGAGAATACAACGTCTGTGCACTGAAACCGGCTTAGACGTTAGAGCGCCATTTCAGCACCAAGGACAGAGCCAGGGCTGTATCTTATCTAACGGGCATCAAAATTACACGTTTTAATTCTTAATCTGACAAGAATGTGAATGATGTATAGGCCAGGAAAATTACAAAAATAATGTAAAAATGAGTGAATTTCAGCCAGATATTAAAATTGTGCGCATTCTACAAGTGTGACGATCTTCTATCTTGCTTAATATGTATGTTCTGGGGAAAGTCATTTTAAAAGCTCCTTCGTAGAAGCATATATGGTATGCAGAGCTTAGGCTGTTGTCACGTATGTAGCGTTCTAACGTGAAAGTCTAGGCTATATACCCTGATGATAACGTGTCCGTCTGTTTTCTGTAGGTCAAGCCCCTGAGGGATTCCACCTGAGAGGCGTGTTTGTTGTGAGTCGTCATGGCGACAGGGTTCCCATGGAAACGCTTCCCAACGTCAAGTACAACTACAACTCCTGGACGTGCAAGCTGGACCCCGACAAATGGCCGTCCGATCCACTTCTATCGTCATTGGTGGAGAACGCCGAGAAGGTGCGGAGAAGTCCGAATGTTTTCGGGACTTCCGCCAAAGGCGTGGTGAATATGTCGCCGTACCCGAACAGTGCTGGCGGACCGTCCAGGCTAACGCAGACCGGAGTCGCCCAACTTCTCCGTGTTGGGAAGAAACTACGAAGAGCTTACATAGATAGCAAACTGTTAACGGTTGCGGACGCAGAAGACCAATTTACTATCATTACCACGCCATATTCCAGAACGTACCAAAGCGCCATCGCGCTGATGTATGGTGTACTGCAGGATGATTTAGTCAAGATAAGAGTACACCAAGAAAACAACGTACTGTTTTGTGGCGCTAGCTGTCGTTGTCCACGCAGAAATGAGTATATGAAACAATTTAAATCAGTTGATGCTAAGCAGTTTCATCAGAACGCCGAGTTTGTAACCGCGTTAGAAACAGTCGCAAAGACTCTTGACAGCAAAGTAGCTAACGTTCGATATAAGATCATCGACGCTTTATTTGGTCACGTGTGCAACAGGCTGGCCCTTCCCTGTACTGCGCAAACTCATTCATGCTTGGAGAGGGAGCATGCGCGGAACGTACTCAAGTTTATCAACCATGATGCAGAACAAAGACGGGAGTCATTTAATAACTATTCACGTCTTGCGATTCAACCTCTTCTAAGCTCCATAGCAACAAGAATGGTAAGACTTGTGGAGGAAAAGGCGGAGGTTGGTAAGTTTGTGGTGTACTCTGGGCACGATATGACGGTTACACCATTGTTGAGCGTACTTGGACTGACGCATGCGCGGTGGGTGCCCTACGCGGCACACGTTGTCATGGAGATGTGGGAACGAGATCATCACGAAGAGCAGACGTCGTTTGAGAAAAACTCCACTTTGACAAAACCGAGAAGACTAGAATTAAAACAAGCAGCGACGTCACTTGAGGGAACTTTTGTTAGATTCGTCCACATGGGAAGAGATGTGACGGACAGGCTGGGATTTTGTACAGGGAAACTCCAGGCAAAACTCTGTCCACTCGAAGAATTTTTGGAGTTCGTAGAACAAGGTGTATTTCAGAAATTTGGCAAGGACAGCTACACAGAGGCATGTAGACCATAGCACTGTCTAAACAGTAACAAAAATTGAAGGGGCAGACACCAGTTGGACCAATTCAAATCCCTCCAATTTGTTTTTCTTTTTATTTATTTATTTATTTATTTATTTATTTATTTTATTTATTTACTTCTCTATCTGTGAGACAGCATTAATACTAGTAGTGGGTACACACAAACGCACATGATTAGAAGTGGAAACTTTATTTCTCAGGGCATGTAAGACCACAAACTTCAACTAGTCGTGTTTGTAAAATGTATGCATACTTTTCGTGGAACTGCTATTTCATTTGATATTTTCTATTCAAGTTAACGATGTACAACAATGTATTATGCAAACCAAGTTATTCTTCAATGACGCCACAGCCCACAAACAGACAGGGAAACATCATGGAAAACCTGTTGACTAGCTTTGCGTAGAGGATTGAAAAGTAAGTGCGTAACCAGCCACACTTCGGACTCCTCTGGAGAGCTTCCCACATGGCGAGTAGTTCTGTGGGGGTGTAGTGGTGAGAAGTGACGATCTGATCATGGGTACACACGGTGAAGCCGAACCGAAGGAATGTAAAACCACTGGAATGTAGTAAAGAAAAACACATAAAGTAATATTGCTTCCTGGAAAATCTCAGTCCTAGTATTGAAGTACAAAAAGGGGCACTGCACGAAAAGTTGGATTTACCAATGGTAGTAAATACCAGTAAAGACTGGTAATGTTTACTTCGTAAACAGCACCGGACTTCACAACGGTAGTAGATAAAAGTCAAGTGCGGTAATTTGATTTATTACCGTTGTTAAGTCCGAAATTACTATCATTGTAAAGCCTGGTACTGTTTACTAGGTAAACATTGCCTGACTTTACTGACATTTACTACTATTGGTAAATCTAAGTTTTCGTACAGTGGGAGGGAAGAAGCCAAACACTTGGATGCTTGTTTTTCTTTTTTAGAATAAATCAAAACTTTCAATTAGTTTCGTATGCAAAAATGAAAAATCAACCCTGATATTTTTTAAATGAAAGTGATGAAACCACCGTACCTGTGGTCCCATGGTGCAATGCCCGCCCTTTGCGCACAGATGCCCATGTACACGTCCTCCATGGGCATGGGTGACGTCATCAGTGCCGTGACGTAAAGCCTTCTCACCGTATCCATCGACATGACGTAACCTGTTCCACTGAGGTAGTCTGGGTAAATGTCTTCGTTAAAATCCTCCCTCGAGACGTAATATCTGTCATTACGTGGACTTCTGACAGGGCGGACACCCGTTTGGATAGCTCCCATAAACAAACCCGAACTATATATAAGGTCAACTTCTAAAGACTTAAGATGGGACACCAGTGTCTTAATGTTCACAAACATGTCATCATCGGTTTTCATGACGTATTGAGCACCGCTGCAAAACGTAACAGCCCATCTGAGGATCATGACTGTTTTTGTGGTCATGTTTCTGTAAGAGTCCCGGAAATCTTCCTGTATGATATCTCCGCATGTTTTGGCCTCTTCCTGGACGGCGTTCTCCAATTGGGCATTGTCGCCGATTCCCAAAGCGAAGAGAACTCTAACGTTTCCTTCGGGAAACATGGTCTCGTTTCCCCATGTCTTACGAATGGCGTTCCGCTGTTTGACATGTGCAGGCGAACTTGTGACAACAACGACGAGGAAGACGTTCTCCTCCTTACACTTGTCCTCTAAACTGGTGACGAACCTGTACCTATGTGGGTTTGCAACTGACGATAGCTCTGTCTTCCTGATGAATAGATCGTCAACTTTGCTGGGTATTGTCATAGCTGCGCGGTAGTGTTTGTGTTCGTATCTCACAATATGGTTGAAATCTGTCCAAAACGCAAAGTTGACAATAAAAAGGAAGATCGTGACAGCAAGAAGGTGCGCAAGGGTCTTTGGTCTTTGAGCAGGAGACTTATACCTGCCAGCCATATTTTGCTCGCTAGAATTAATTCAAGACAACCTTGTCGTCCTTTCAAAACAGTACAAATGTATGTCTCAAGTAAAGGCGCAGCTTTGGTGTAAAATCATGTCAGTTGAACAATTGTTAAGTGAAACAACGGTTGTTCTGAGCTAAAGTCCTCACGCCATCTGAACTGGGGGAACAAAAAAAAAAGAAAGATTGATTAGTTCAATATCACATGGTTTATTCATGCTGGGGGGGGGGGGGGCTAATATCACATTGTTTTACCATTGTACAGTCCGATATACTACAGTTTACAAAGTAAACTTTACCCGACTTAACTAGCATTTACTACCATAGCAAATATTGATAAATTAAACTTTTTACGGTGGATGTATACACTTCAAGAAGTTGGATTTACCAACGGTATTAACTTGGTTTACAAAGTAAACATTACCGGACTTTACTGGTATTTACTACCATATTGGTAAACCCAACTTTTCGTGCACCAATGGCAATGAAATGAAACAGTTCCTGAAAATAGCCAAACATGCGTGATAGGCATTATACAATGAACAAAGACGTTTGGATTAAAAAAATACACTCTTACGATGTTAGGGAACATCTGATTTTGAAAATCATCCTTCCAGTTCTTGATTTCTGCAGCCATGGCGCCAGATACTAGTAATTCAATTACATGCTGGCAGTGACGTCACACGGTAAGAATGGCAGACAATTCAGAAACCGGCACCACGGCTCGTGAAAAAAACGTTCTTTCGAAAAGCAAACAGTAACGTTACATCACAGTGTTTGTGAAGTCTTGACCTGTGCCTAGCCCGTCGCGGCAGAGACGTAAATGCTGGCAGTGACATATGCACGGTAAGAATGGCAGACAATGCAGAAACCGGTACCACGGCTCGTAATAAACATCCTTTCAAACAGTACATCGGAAGTTTACTTTTGTTTGCTTCTCATCAAAAGAACGTTTTTCACGCGCCGTCACTGCCAGCATTGAATTGAATCTGGCTGCAGGTCGACGTTCCCTAGCATCAGAAGAATGCATGTATTTTTGGTCCAAACGCCTTTGTTCATTGAATAATTCCTATCGCGCATGTTTTTTTTTACTATTTTCGGGAACTGTTTTATTTCATTGTCATTGGTTTCATGCCGTCTTTAAGCTTCCTGGCGGTATTACTGGGTTCGAGCCTTGGTTCGAGCATTGGGTATAGTCTGCATCAAATAACCACCGAAAAACACAAAAACACATACAATGTATAGTTTTGAAGCATTCAACTTTCCACAAAAAAAAAAATGAAGACTGAGAACGGACCTAAAAACAGAATGATAACCCCCTCCAGCTTTAGTGCGGGGTAATTAGCACTTGTATCGGTATAGAAAACCAGGACAACCGTAATTATGCGTGACACACCAGCTTGGCAGGTGCCAGCTGGCTGTATTTTCCTAATCTCCAAGCAGATCTTGGGGTTGGGTAGCAAAAGAAAATAGGCAAAATTACAGTATAAAATTGGCCAAGCTGTAACCATTAGCCAGACAGTATCCATTTCCCAACCCAAGGGGAATGGATACTGTCTGGCTAATGGTTACAGCTTGGCCAATTTTATACTGTATCTTTGCCTATTTTCTTTTGCTACCCAACCCCAAGATCTGCTTGGAAATTAGTATTTTCCCCCAAACACGGTGACTTACACCATCTTTACACTCGCACAGACACTATGACACGCACATACACACACACAACTCACACACACAGTCAGAGCCAATGTAATGGAGGTAAACACAAATGATTATTGGAGCAGACCTAGCTATCGCAGTGATACCATAAATTAAAACAATACGTACCAGGAGCCGTCCGACTTGTCCGGCGGAACCTGTTTTCAGTGGCGCATGTGCTGTCCGATCCGATTCCTTATCGCTGTGACCAATCGCGATCGCTTGACCCGAATTCGGACAAAAGCGTTTCCTAGTTCGAACAAACCTTGCTGATGTGTGATTCACCTGTAACAGTGGGGTTCAAGCGCCACCAACTGACCAGCCCCACTGGCGCGGGTTCGATTCCCGGGAGCCCAGGAGCCAGGGGTTATCCTGTTTCTACTCGCCTCTAGCGTTTCACACCTGCATCCATCTCGTACCTTCAGCAACACCTGTCTCCACTATGCTAAATATTGGCAGGTTTCCAATACAAACTTTTTTCAGTGCAAATTGGTAACTGAGATGTCGCCTGTCAAGACTCATTCTGGGGGGGGGGGGGGGGGATGGAACAAGCCGCAAAATGCAGACGTCGACTGGAATTGTTGTTTTTGTTTTCCATTAGTGTCCAATTTTGAATAATAGTTACATTTTTCAGCAAAACTCACACATTCCAAAGTCCAACTCAATCATTTGTCTGTAGATTCCACCATTCTGGAAGTGAGGGTAGGTGTGGCGAACGTTTTTGTTATTATTGCCTTATTATTATCATTTATCAATTTGCTAAAAAAAATACAGAATTTCTTACGTTCAAATTGCACCATATGAAGGGGAGAGAAAAGAGGGAACCCCCGTTCAACGCGTCCTTATGGTATCGTCTGTTGACCCGGAAGTATTCGCACCCAGGTCGGTCAGGTGATACCGGCCGGATCATCAGTCATACTTCCAACGTGGCCAAACTGAGACGTTTTCATCCAAGGTAGCGTCACATATTCAATATTTTTACCACTTTGTGCATAGAATTGTGGCTTATGTTACTCTTAATGGTCATGTACGTTTTTGGAACGAAATGTTGAGTGTAGATCGAAATTTTCGTTCATAACAACATGGATTTCATACGCACCCTTCCCACTGACTTTCGGATTCTAAGCGATGACGTATATTAACACAGAAAACGTCAAAATATATGAAACATTATTTAAACTAGTTACTGTGGAAATCATCCTGTTTACAAACAAGTCTAAGGTATATTTGAGCGTGGTTTTAGACGTAGTTTTACATATACGGATGTCGACTCTTATGTGGTCGTTTTATTTAAAAGAAATGTAACGTTTTTAATAGGTATTATGCTAGACATATGGACATTCTTGCACGACTCAATATAAATTTCTGAGGGAGCGGGCATCTATGTTATGTATGATTTAGTTTCTTTGATTTTCCTTAGACTGTAATAAACCACACAGAGAGAATACAACAAAAATATCGCCATAATGCTCTGACCTCAGTATGTTGATTTAATTAGGCAAACAATCTGTTTAACGTTTGATAAATTACAGAAGCATCACCAAGGAGACATGCTTTCATCACTGTTTCAGAACATATGGTTAAAAGAATATTTTGAATTTGCCTTAAACGCTTTTTCTATGACTTTTTTCGTAAGGCGTAATCAGGGCTTTTTAGTCTCCGTAATCCATAGACAGACACCCCCAAAATCAACGTAATTCGTAATAGTAAATTTGCTGTAAATCGTAAAGGCGTAATCAGCTCTGAGAATTTAACGTAATTCGTAATCGGCGGCGAAAATTTTTCCGTAATTTGTAATCACTACCCCCCCATGCAGGCCCGATTGTTTATTTGAGAAAAAGGCATCTTTTGATAAATAATTAGTCAAGGAGGTTGGAGAGAAACACAGTACATTGTGTCCAAATAACTTAAGAAGGTTTCAAATGATTTATATATATATATAGTTTATTGCAAATTCATGCCCGAGGGCTAATTGCAAGAACATGATAACAAAAGTAGATAAACAGTAAACATGACGATAAGTAATGCTAATGCTACTTAATATATACATTTGTAGTTATTGTTGGGTTTGATTTCTTTTCCGTGTGCAGTGGAGTATGAAATGGCCAACATTTTGCGAGATATATGAATTGGGAGGTGCATGGAGGTATAAAATCAACTAAAAATGCAGTTTTTTGTAGGCTGGGAAGGTGAATAAAGCTAGGGAACATTTTGGTGACTATTTCAAATAAGTTCTCTCTTTCGGTGCTATATAAAATCCAGACAAAGTGGCCATGGGATTTTAATAATACTATATTTTTTTCTCTGTACAGACCACAAGATGGGAGACATGACAACTGCTGACTCACTGAAGCCTCAGCCCAACATCATCTCCAGGGCCTCCACACGACTGGGACAGGTCTGAGTCTCGTCACGTTCAGTTCTAATTCTCAATCAGGATTAGTGCTGTGTGCCTAAACCCACGTTTAGGTTCAAGTCCGGATTCAAGTCCAGAAGTTTAGGTTCAAGTTCGGACTTGTAGGTCCGGACCTAAACCCATGGTATATAGAAAATTGCATGGTGTCAACCTTGCGATGTTGTCTGGGCGAAACTGTGGCCACATAACATGGAGGCCGACACTTGACAATGCCCGATGGCAATGTTTTCTTCATTTTGCAGCACAGATTTTGCGATCTATGGAAGGTTTTATGTGGTTCGGAACGAAAGGGGTATGTGACATGTTTTTTTTTCCAACCAAGTCCGGAACTGGTTCCCACAATTCAGGTTTTTTTGGACTTGAACCTAAACGTTTTTACAAGTCCGGAACTGAGTCCAGCGAACCGGTACACAGCACTAATCAGGATAGTGTAATACTAGAACATATGAGGATTACATTGGTGGCATGGTTTGTACTGTCTACTACCAGAGATACCGCAAGTGTCTGACAGTGGGCGTCACTGGGTGACAGGAGAAAAATGTCCAGACTATGCATGATGTACAAAATGACTAATAAACTGGTGGATGTACCAACTACAAGTACCTAATACCAGCTCAGAAAAGAACAAGAAATAGTCATGCTTTCAAGTTCCAGAGCCATCAAGCAAAGATTGAGGTGTTCAAAAACTCATCGTAGAGTGGAACTCGCTGCCACCAAGTACAGTAGGGGCATCGTCACTAGATAGCTTTAAACAATGTCTAGAGCTAGACGTTCAAAGGCCGCGCCGCGTGCCTGTGAAGCTGGCGTGTTACGCTGAAGGGCAGTTATACCAGCTATACAGATACAGATACAGATACATGTACTAGTACCAGTCTACTAGTAGTTCTTCCTGCATCAGGTGGTGCCTAGGGCAGTGCCCATCTCCTGTTCAATAGCCCTTGGGCCAAACAGTAGTGCAATCACTACAGCAGGGGGCTAGTCCGCTGGTAGTGGTGTGTGTAACTAATCCTCTATCCCAAATGCTGAGTGCTAAGCAGAGAAAGCAGTATGTACCATTTTTAAAGTCTTTGGTATGACTTGGCCGGGGATCGAACTCACGACCTACCGAATGCAAGGCGAACACTCTACCCACTCGGCCATTATACCAGTTCATGTATAAGTCTAGAACAATATTATATGAGCTGGACCAGGGATTAAAACTCAGCTATTTTGCTACCCTTTGTAGGCAAAGAATCATCATAGCAAAGTATGCCTACCTACATGTGCTTTGTATTTCATGCTTAGGCCACACCAAGTAATATTTATGGATGACGTCTGTGCGCGCATTGATTTTGGCCTGTTCCCAGAAAAAAACACAAGAAATTCTGCTTCCTGTAACTATCACCAAAGAGTCACAAAAGTGCTGCAAATCGCAAGATAAAGGGAAGATGGGATGAAAGGAAAGAAACAGAACAGAACGACAACTGTTGTTCCACTGATTTATTGCTGTTTTCATGACAAATAAAAATAAAAGACTTGTTGGTTGTTACACTGTGTTCTCTCATTCAATTTGTGTCCTAACATTTGTCTTCCCTTATAATATTTCAAATCTAGGCATCTTGTTTTTTCGGCCCTTCTTGTTTTTTTTTTGCGCTCTCGCATTAGATTTAGGGTCTCCAGAGGACGTCATCCATAAATATTACTTGGTGTGGCCTTAACAAAAGAGCCATCCAAGTATCTTAGAACAGAACATGACTTATTTCTCTCCATCACAGATCTACCAGTCCATGCTGGATAAGTCCACGCCGTACACAGCTGCTCGATGGATCTTCACTCTCGTTGTTTTCGTCTCGTATGCCGTCAGAGTCTATCTTCTACAGGTACGTGTTACAGTGGTGTATCAGTAGCTGGTATTCTGCAGCACATTGGCAGAACATACAACACCTGTGCAAAACGTGTAATGTATTTTGCATAGCACTTCGGCAGAACGTCTCATTTATTGTCGTATTCACGTATTTAAGGATGACATCCCGTCTATAGTTTTCAAATGTTGTGTCGGGAAAGATATCGTCTGCAACGGGCAAAATTCTGATGCAATGTTGACCAAACATTCAACGAAAACTGGGGTTTCACGCAGACACAGTACGTTTTGCAGACATGCTGTAGGTATTCTGCTATGTAATGTTACCAGCATTTTTGCCAACAGGTTTACTTTGAAACAAGGTAGTCATATACATGTATAATCAAATGTGGGATTTTTTTTCCATATAAAAGAAAAAAGGGATTGTCTGTAGTGTCTTTTCTGCAGAAACTATCCTGTTGCAAACGCATGTGTAAAGTATTTGTTCCTTGTAGGAAACACTGATAATAAGTACATGTTATATCTACAGGGTTGGTACATTGTGACATATGCCCTGGGGATCTACTATCTGAATCTGTTCATCGCCTTCCTCTCACCCAAAGTGGACCCTTCCATGGAAGACAACGGTCAGTAATGTACAATACTATATGAGATTTGTATTGACTTTCAAGCCATTATGTAGGGTAGTCTGCTTTTGCTGTCTGGAATACTTGTGTGTTCAAAATGTATATATATATACAAACATGCTTCTTTAAAGTGTGAACTGACTCATAATCTGTACTAATCTTAAACCAGCCTAATCTGAAATTCTGATGTTTTTTTCCCCAGAGGATGGACCGTCACTTCCAACCCGATCCAGCGAGGAGTTTAGACCCTTCATCAGGAGGTTACCCGAGTTCAAGTTCTGGTAAGGTTGACATTTGCTGTGTGGTCGATCTGAGACATAGATTTGCTACAAGAAGTTAAAGACTTGCAAATGGATGTCAAAAGTAGAGTTTACAATCTTGTACATGTACATTTAAATGCAGGTCATATTATCAGCGTGCGAAATACTAGGTTTCCCAGTTGCACCGTGCAACCATATTTTGCTTGGTACAACCTATTTCTACACCCAGGTAGCTCAGTGCACTACCTAAATTTTGTGGTAAGGATGCCCCTTTCTTCCATTGGGAACTGTTTATTGAGAAGTTCCCATGGAAGAGCTCATCACTTCAGGTAAGGGAAACGAACTCTGTGTCAGAAATGTATAAATGCACATTGCATATTAACAAAGTTAATCATAATGTAAAAGAGTTTAAATTGGGGCAACCTGGAATTTTGATGGGCAACCTAGCTTTCATCCTAGTATGCCACTGGGCAACCTGGCTCAAAAAAGTATTTCGCACACTGTATTATATTATATTATAGGTACATTTTATGTGTCAAATGTGCCCACAATGGACAGGGAAACTCTGTCAGAGCACCTACATTTCAGTCAATGAAGGTCAGACATCCAGGTAATGAGATACACAAGAGAACAGTTACTGAAGCAACTGGATAGATTTTGAAAACTGTCAAGACATTTCAAGTAGCATCCACTACTTTTTGTCAGTCACTTACATTTCCCGTCTGTAACAGCCATCTCAAAACAGTTAACAATTGTAAGAGTAGAACTGTACAGAGCTCTTCAAATTCCCTTAGCGTGCGTAGTCCAGTGGTTAGCGACCCTGCCTCTGGACTAAGAGGTTGGGAGTTTGAATCCCAGCTGTTGTCACTCACCCGACATGCACGCTACTGGAGAGGGTCGCAGTCCTTAGGACGGGACGTTAAGCCGTGGTCCACTGTTCATTGTGCATGTCGAAAAGAGCTAGGGGAATTTCCCCGGTACAATGAACCTGTAAATACTGTACATAGCGTCTATCTTCTCTGTTACGACCAGTGTAAGATTAGCTCTTCAGTGAGCTAAAACTGGATCGAGATCACTTTTCCTTTACAGAGCTCTTCAAATTCCCTTTAGCAACATGGTTTTGACGTGTTTTCCCAGGCATTCAGGTACAAAAGCTATCATTATCGCCATGACGTGCACGTTCTTTGAGGCGTTCAATGTGCCGGTGTTCTGGCCAATCCTGGTGATGTACTTCATCATCCTCTTCTGCATTACCATGAAGAGACAAATCAAGGTGAGGGGCCCATCGCAAAACTTCATCAGTACTTCCAAACAAAGTTAAATCTGTCTACAATAGTCTGTTATCATGATACATGTAGTTTCATTGGATACTGCAGATGTTTAAAACCAGTACATTGGTTGCTGTATGATACTCTTTTAAAGTATGTGTTCTACTTAAAGCGACTGATTGAAAGAATAACATTACATCTCCATGTTATATAAAGTAAAGTGGATTCATTCCTCAAGCTAACCGACATCTCGTACGTGCAGTCGTCCCTTAGTGAGACATCTGGAGCCGCATAGTTCCCGTTTAGAACTTATATTCAGCCTGTCACACGACCGGTTTTGCCCAGTGTGTGAGATGTCGGTTAGCTTGAGGAATGAATCCACTCTACCATATACACGTACTATATTACATCTCCATGTAGTTCAACATAGCAAGTACATGTATTATAAGATTATTCTCTGGAAAATCCTTTTTTAGACCAGCATAGATTGACAAAGCTTTCTTATCTGTACCCCAAAGCATCATCCATGATATCTGTTCTTATTAATAGTATTATCTATATACTGTATATGGCAGCATTTTGTTCTACTGAAGAATTGATCCCAAGAAATGAGCAAAAGTTACTTCCATTTCTGTTTCAGCACATGATCAAGTACAGGTACCTGCCCTTCACCCACGGCAAGACCAAGTACAAAGGGAAGGACGACTCTGGAAAGGTCTTCTCTAGTTAGGTATACTTAAGAGCGAATCTTTGTTTTTGTCGTAACAATATGTAATGTGCATGTGCTATATCTAAAAATGACATGAAATCAGAGTCATGGGACTTGAATTTGCATGACATTAACAGGTCACTATTAATCTACTATGGATAAAAGATATGACTCTGGAAAGGTCTTCTCTAGTTAGGTATACTTAAGAGCGAATCTTTGTTTTTGTCATAACAATATGTAATGTGCATGCGCTATATCTAAAAATGACATGAAATCAGAGTCATGGGACTTGAATTTGCATGACATTAACAGGTCACTATTAATCTACTATGGATAAAAGATATGTTTTTATTCGTGTTTGACGTATAAAAATAACAAACATGGTATGATGAAATGTTTGCTGGCTAGTGAAACATGTACTTGTATCATAAAAGGACTGCTGTTTTTTTGCTCACATGGTAGTTTGAGTTGCTATGTGGCTCTCAAAATAGTAGTGTTTCAAAAACAGGCCAGCTGATTTCTGTATTGTTGATTTCAGGTAACTGATGTCACAGAGGAAGTACAGAGGGTTTGAAGAGGAGACAGTTTGTGTATAACCTGTAGAAACATAAGACTGTTCTCTTTTTATGGTATACCTTTTCTGTGCACATGTAAAAAAAGTTTCTGTGTTGTCATACCAATCAAAACTATCATAAGCTGGAGGTACATGTATGTAGAAGTGCCACAAAAACATGGATAATTGAAATGTAAGTATAAAAGGTTCAGACACCTGGTTCAATGAGCTATTTCAACAAAGTGTCTCAGAGTGTTACATGTACACGCCTTTTGCTTGTCTTCAACAGCATTTACTCCAATAGGTTTTCTTCCCTAGTGTGTGCGCACACACACAAGAAAAACACTTTTGTTTACACATTTTAGGGCTGGATTTTGTGTTAGCTGTAGACCATTAACTGTTGTGTGATGACAGATATTTACAGTTTTAAGTTTTACTCAGAAATGAAGTAATTGTGTTTCTGACAGGAGCCTTGCATGTATGACTGTATGCCCCTTGTTAGAGACTAATGCTGTACATGTGTGATAGGGTCACATTGTACACTGAGGCAGTCTTTCTCATTGAAACGTTGTAAATAGTTGGGGTCTTGGTCATTTATATACTCTATGTGTATAAATATAAATCAGAGAGTTGACTTGGTTACTGGAAATTTCTTTCAAACAGTGACATGTTGAAGGGTAAAGATACTGACCTCCAAATTTTCGATGGCTATCAGTCCATCTTGTTCACGGAGTGGCCTAATCTCGCGAGAATGCGAGACTAGGCGCGCCCGAGACTTGCATCAGTCTTCAACATGTCACTGTTTGAAAGAAATTTCCAGTAACTGTATCTATACGTGACAAATGAATCTCTTCAACGAAAGAGAGTTGACTTGTAGTTGACAGATTGTATGAAATTGTACGAGGAAGTATGGAGACGTTGATGCACAGTTTAAGACGTAATGGTCTAATGTTTTTGATGTCATCGCCAATTTATTTCTTTGGTTCATAAACTGTTCTTATTTCAAAAGGTAGAGGGCAGCTAGCTATCCAAAAGAAAAAGGATAACACCTACAAGTTTGGAATGACTTGAATTGAAAGTATATTCCAGGGTATTCAAATCTCAGTTATGAGATATATTTTAAACAGTGCATCTGGGAGAATGGGCATTTTGAGTGTCTTGTCCAGGAAGATTATTGATGTGTATACAGGGCTGGTATTTTTTTTCTAACATTGTTGTTGAAAAGTAACAGCATTTCCTCCTGGTATAACCATTGCCACACAGCAGGCCATGGCATGTCAACATTCAGAAATACGTCCCCAAAAATACTGCAGGAGCTATTGAGTTGTGAGAAATCCGCCTTACGTCCTAAAAGCATGTGTTTCCAACGACTGTCCTGATATTCTGGGTGAATCAGGTTCTAACCCCATTACTTGGGAACAGAAAAGGGAAACATAATATCTATTCTTCACCCCTGAACCAAGAAATAAATTGGTGTCAATAGACGTGTTGATATTTCAATGAAAGCTGCTGATGAGAGACATTTGGAAAAACACAGTTGTAAAGCAGTAGTTAAAGTGAAACTACAAGAGAATAAAGAATCTTAAGTGTATTTATGATGTTTGAAATGCAGTACCAATAAAACAATACTGAGTGTATGTAAACTGCACAGATATGGGTCATTTCTGAATTGTTTGTTGTGGTGCAAACTCAAGCAAATGATTTACCCCAAGAAACTCATACATTTAGGCGAGGGTGTTTTTTGTCCATACGTTTTTTTGGGAGGCCACGTCCACCACGTTTTTCTGAAACTGTACAGGGCATGTGCATTGCCCGTACTGGCTCGTACAGGGGGTGAATCCGCAGCCTGAATGCAGAGAAAGTTCTGCATGGACGTAAAGTGCTACGGCGTGTCTGCGTGCTCCCAGATTTGTTAGATTCTGTAGGATTCCATACGGAGGGGGTACTCACCACTTACTGATCCTCAAAATTTGCCCACGTAGACAGCACACAGTTGCACGTACGGCGAGTTGTGACAATCGCTTTACCTTGAGGATTAGTTGATTGCAAACTAGATGAACGCGCAAAATGTAAGCAAAACAGAGATTACCACATACAATAGATCTATGTTTCAGTTGCATTTATATATGAAACATTACATGTTCATTACTTTTTTCTGAGAATTCAGGAACAAGTATATATAAAGAGAGATATGTAGATATATCTATATATAGAGAGAAATCTGGTTGCTTATTTTTGGTTATATGACTTGTCACAGTTTAAACTTGATACAGTAACAAACATACCAGCTATACTATCATTAGCATTGACATTGATAACAACAATCTAAGAATCATTGGCTTTGATTTAAACCTTGTTTTTCTTTATTGCCTGCCAATGATTAGTTGTTCCAGGTACAAAATGTATGGATAACTTTCTCAAGAAGGTTGGTGGATGGGAGTTGTTGGCAATAGAAACTCAGTGCACCAGATTTTTGGCAAAAAAACTGCAACTTCTAGTTTCATCTTCATGATTCTCATCTAGACAGCTATGGCAGAGTATCCAGGCCTGCTGTACATGTACATCACTGGTCCTTCGGAGGCTGCCATAACTCTGTTTCCCTGTCTTTAGGTGGGTTGGACTTGCGTAGACGCACTTGGGTGCTGCCCCACCATCTGTTCTCATGAATATAGAACATCTGTTGGAGTTTCTTATTGTCAGGACCTGCAAGATGCTCCTTGGTCTGCTCCTTAAATGTCAACTTCAAGATGTCTTCTTGGCTGGCTCCGGCCTGCGAAAGGAAAATAGAAATTTTATTCTATTTTTTTATCTATTCAGAAATTGTAACATGACAATACAAAGTGTGCACTAGGCAGCAAGTATGCTGATTTAGCGTGCACACCTAACACATGATACTCATTTACACCTGAGTCAAGTGAGGAAAGTCGTGTAAAGTGCCTTTCCCAAGGGCACAAGGTCGGTGGCATGTCAGGACTCGAACCCGGGGCCTCTTGGTTCCGAGTCGAGTACTCTGTCGTTGCGCCACACGACCCCATTTTAGCTGGGTGTCTGTGGAAGTTTGGAAAAAATTGACAGAAAAACACATGTAGAAGTATATGTCAGGTTTTGCCACATATAACATAAACAACACATGGTTACAAATATCGTATGTATGGCAAAAATCAGCATAATGTTGAAGAGGCTGGATCGGAGGGAGGGTAGGGTTTGAACCAATCTGGATTGGAACTAGGGAAGGTTTGAGCAAATTTGGATTGGAAATAGGGAGGGTTTAAGCAACTTTGGACCAGGAACTAGGGAGGGTTTGAGCAAAACTGGACCAGGAACTAGGGAGGGTTCGCGAAAAATCTGGATCGGAAGTAGGGTAAGATCCAACGTTGATTTTTTACCTCTTCCACCCCCGCTCCACATTTATTTTATTGAATGAATGAATGAAGACCTTTATTGTACTTTTGTGTTCTACAGAACTAAGTACAGGTCGCATGGGTACAGAACATGAACATAAACATATACATTACATACATATGAGCATATAAAGGAGTAAATAAATGTCTAATTACTATTCTTTTCGGCTTCATCTCGCTTAGTAGTGATTGTATGGATATATGTGGCTGTGAGGTTACTTAAAGTAGGTTTATCAAAAGTTAAAAGGAATACAAATTTCTCTTTGCTAGTCAGATATCTGAAGTGGGGAAATATACTTAATACATGGCTAAAAAATATGAGTCTGTCTCTACTATACAAGGGGCAATCCATGGTGAAATGTATTTCATCTTTATTGAACAGCCCATTGTCAATTTGGTATGTAAAGGGGGAGGGGGGCAGTGGCATCTGAAACGTTGACATGATAAATTATTTTACAGATAAGGTATTTCACAACGAATGATGTTAAACATACAAAGATACAGACAGTGTGATAATCTAGCTTCCAGAAATTTAAATCAATATACGTTCATGTGCTTGTAGGTCATCTCTGTATCATTATCAAACGAAACGTCAGATACCTCCACGTTCATATGGTCCAAGGGCGGTAGCGGCTTGGTGTGTTCGTACGGGAAGGGTTTGGACGGGTGATAGCACACGATCGTCCGCCCGTCGGATGTTACGGCCAGCTCCGGCTCACACAACGTGCTGTCATCCTTCCTCGTGCTGTACTTCAGATGGGCACATGCGAGAGGCTGTGTTCTTTTGGTGAAAATTTGCGAAAGACTCCGAATTCGAGCCATGGGCGCCGCCATGTTGAACGCCGAAGTAGAGAAGGTCTCACACAGAAGTTTATGCAATGCATATATTGCATGCGTTACACGCCATGGACGACAGGTGGCTTTGTTATGGTACTTAGCGCAGAAACTGGGCAACGTAGTCATTTCACCACCCACATATGAACAAAGATTTCTTCATATACTTCTCAACAGACCTCTTGAAATTTTAGCCAAGTTTTGATCAGGAAATCGTTTGGCCACTGGGCTACCCTTGAGGTAGTGGCAGCGCTTCTTCAATTATAACTTTCAATTCTGAATTCGTGCAGTAAGCTAGAGTTTGGCAATCCTCCTCTTGAATCAGAAGATTAGTGGTTCAAATCCCGGCAAAACTTGGTCTAGTGAGTCCGAGCTTCTGCCAAGCTATATGCTGTAAATTATCCAGAATTTGCACAACAGTGACGAGAATGTAACCGTTAGCATCCAAAGTTAGTGAATCACAAAGTTAGGGTCCGAATCTCAGATAAGCTGGAGGTCCTGCTGGGATTTTCCTGCAGTGGTCTAGTTTGCAGAGCCATCAACCATCAGAGATAGACGCACTCACTGAACAAAACGTCATGAGTTTATCACTACTGACATACACTGTACATGTCAGGTCCGATTGGTGTTAAGGTTATAACAACTTGCAATTGACAATAGCAACGCTAGCGCTGTCATATGTATCAATCATGGTAGAAATCAAATAAGAACACCATGCATATGCATCGTATCATAAAGTCGGGACGTCTAAACTTCTGCAGAAAATGGCACTTGCATGATGAAGCAGACTTTGATAACAAAAATGAATAAGCTCTCCTTGAATGAGGTACTGGCAGAAAATCTATCAAAAGCGTTGCCTTGTACTAGGGACGACGTCACTGCGCTGCGAACGCAGATGTTAATTAGCCCGAGTACTGTAAATTTGATTTTAACTCATTTCCGCAGAGTCAGAACCGAGTTTTCTAATAACATGAAAAAAAGTCGGCCTTCACGATCAACCTTTATGTGCACTCCTCGCCTTTTGTTACAGCGGTTGAAGTGAAATGTTGAAGACGGGGTTGGACCTTTGTGATTTTTCAGGCACCAGGTGCGTCAGTCCCCGACTCAATGTTGTCAGAGCCAATTATTGCCCCAGTCCTTATTTAGACTAGGCGGATTAGTCCAGAATATTCGAACGGAGACAAACGAGTCGCTCTGAATAGTGATTGTGTGGAGATTTACAAAATGCGGTTTTGGCTTTGTACGGTCTTGGTTTTCATTTTTTTAAAAATCTTTCTATCCCAAGTTCGCATTGTGGTCTTGGATGTATCAAGGAGTTCTGATACAGATACTATGAGATTCTTGGAAATATGCACAGCCTTATCTCAAAGCTGGAGCTTGGTACCTCATTGGTGATAAGTTGTGTATAGGGACGGAACTACATCTAAAGAATAATCCTATTGTAAAGACTTGTTAAAAGAACACAAAGTTTATTTTCGAGTCTTTTTGAACACTTAGTCAAAATCTTTATTTAATGTCTTTGTTTGCACATCTCAATCAAACTACAACATATCATTGTCAACTGACTGGATGACATATATCATGACTGGATGTACGAATCATTCAACAAGATCAAACAAAACCACGAACATTGATAACCTGGTCACCAGTCTCTCCCAGGGCTACAGGCTGGGGTTCCTCGGTACTGTTAGCTTCTATCCCCGCCTGGCCAACTAAGCCCAAGTGATGTAGCCTGGAGTCCAGCCTTGTTAGCTTTGGTCCACTCCTAACGTCGCTACCCCGCCTTTGGGAGCGAACCAAAGCTAACAAGGCTGGAATCCAGGCTAGTGATGTTAGGTGGTTGAGGCAAAATTTCCTTGGTGTTCTTTTAGATCTAGTGCCCAAGAGGTGGCCTGTGTGGGCCCTGGCAACAGTTGAACATACGTTATGTCACTATATATCATTGATAAAATTGTTCTCACATCGAACTACTGTCTGACTGAGCCGCAGGAGGTGTGCGTTGTTGAGTATTGTATTATAACCTCAATAATGTCAGATACACATCATGTACTAAGCTAGCTGATTGTCTGTGACACAAACAAAGTGTGAATATCATCTGTTATCAAACTACAGTTTGACAGTGATCGAACTTTTAGACAAGCATATTGAAATAGGGATTTAAGGCCGTGATGCTTTTTCTTTTCACACAAGACGAATTAATTGTTCATTTTTACTCATATATTTGAGATGATTATTAATGTAGCAACCATGAATGAATGCAATTAATTTTCGAATGAAGTTGCCCTCGTAGGGGCCATTCTCTTGTCAGGTTTTCTCCGATAGGCACTTTTTGCATAATTGTACTATTGTTTTCATGATGATTTTTTAAATACATTGGGAATGTTTAAGAATGTATCAAATCCACCTTTTGGGATATATACTTCGTTCTATAGAAACATTTATATAGATTGTAAAAGGATTTAAAAATATGGTTTATACCTTGTGTTATATAAAAGGGGGGGACGTGCCAAATCTACGTCATATAAACTTTCTTTTTCAAAAATAGCATTTGTTTGGTGAAAATAGTGATTTTATAAAATCTTTTTTTTTCTTTTAGCTACGACAACAAACTTCGCTTAATTCTTGTATCATTGAGATCCATAGTTGCTGCACATATTTTACAAAGAACTTGACTCTTTGAAACATCTAGCACGAAACTTAAGCGTATAGCAAGGATAACCAGAAACATACATTTAAGCAATCAACTACGTAATAGTAATGTTAGACATAATCCATAAAGAACAATAATTCCACCGATGACTATTTTTACACTAACTGTATAAGGTTAACAACTTATAAGGTAGTCTTAAATTCCTTGTTAACAAATATATCTCCGCAAAAATAAGTCTCATTAACAGTGCATATCACAATTGAATCACAGTGACGATATGCCAAACAATTCACAATTCTCTGCCAAGTCAAATCACTAATAATAATAACATAACAGCGTCGAATTCTCGATCAGTGAATTCGAAACCATCATTGTACAGAGACTAAAACACACTATCTGCCCCGATATTTCAACTTTTAGTCTTTCTCCTTTCAAGTTGCCTAATCATCATAGTATTTCTCATTTTGCCTCATCAACATATGCGGAAAGGCTATTTAGCAAATAATGGGTTGCTTAGCTACTACATTATTTGATGAAAAGTACAAAGCGCAAAGAATCTATAGTGCCCAGGCTGTTGACTACAATGGTAGTAGTTAAAATTCCCTGTCCCTTTTCTCTTCTACTTCTCACCCTGGCGTATTTAGGCCAATGGCCTGCAAGTTGTCAGGCTTGGCCTGTCATTATCGCATGTCAAGCTGCTGTTGTCAGTATCCTGAACAAACAGGCACCCGTTCTAGTAAAACATGCATGTCACAGAACTCTCTTCCAATCTATTACATTAAGCTGTCACGAGTTCAACCATCATTGATCTTAATTACAACGCCCGTTTTCCGTCAACATCTGCTAATTGTCCTGAACAAACAGGCACTCGTTCTAGAAAAACATACATGTGACAATCACAGAACTCTCTTCCAATCTATTGCATTAATACTTATAAGCTGTCACGACTTCAACGATCACTGATCTTAACGTCAGTTTTCCGTCAACATCTGCAAATGGTGGTTTCGGCATTTGAAACACTTGCTGGCAAAGGGTTTGAGCAAAAGGCTCGTATAGAAAAATAGAGCTGTCCTGATGTCTTTAAAGACTTTGATCTTCATCTTCTTCATCTTCGGTACTCTCGAAAAAACCCCTACTGGGGTATCACTGAGAGGGGGGGGGGGGGGGGGGGGGTTGCGACGGACTATGGCTGCACGGCCGGGAGCCCGGCCTTGAAGGCCTCTACTGTCTGGGCTTGTACTAAGTGTCCTGGCAGCTTATTCCACTCTTTCATTGTTTGTGGAAAAAAGAAAATCTAAAACAGTCTGTTTTGGCTGATATTGGTTGATATTTGTATTCATGACTTCCCCTAGTGCGCCTATGGGCAGGTTTGAGATATTGTTCTGTTTGAATATTGATATGTCCATGAGCAATTTTGTATAAAGATATCAAGCGAGCGGTTCTCTTTCTGTCAACAAGTAACGGCCACTGGAGGCGCTTTAGCATATCAGAAACACTGCTTGTATAGTCATAATCACAAACAGCCATGCGCGCCGCCCTTCGTTGGACCCGCTCCAACGCCCGGGAACCACCAATAGTATGGGGATCCCATACAGTCGCACAGTACTTCAGGTGTGGGCGTACAAGTGTTCTGTAGCATGTTGATTTAACACGAGGAGGACAGTGCGAAAGGTTGCGGCGGATGACTGCTAGTATCCTATTAGCTTTACTAGTAATATAATTGATGAATTACTCTAAATGACACATGACAGCATAATGCTGTAATGACACATGACAGCATAATGCTGTTTCATTAAGCTGTCACGACTTCACCGACCAATGATCTTAACGTCAGTTTTCCATTAACATCTGCTAAAGGTGGTTTCATCATCTGAAGCACTTGCAATATTGTTGGCAAATGGTTTGAGCAAAAGCTAGGCTCGTGTACAGAAATACTAATCTCCAAGCAGATATTTTGGTGGCTGCAAAGACAGTATCAAATTGGCCAGGCTGTATCTATTTGCCAGACAGTATCCAAAAGGCGTCAGAAAAGATACAAGTACAAAAAACAGACCGATAAAACGCATAAAACTTGTCAAAAATAAGCCGAAGCCTAAACTTCTGCTTGGAGAGTACAAAAATACAGCTGTCTTTATCTCTTTAACAAACCTTGATGAGGTACTCTAAATGGCACATATATAAATCGAACTGGTGCTGTGACATGCTCATTAAAGAAGGCTTGACGTCAGAAGGAAAAACGTTCCTCGTTTTGTGATTGACATAATAATCTTGTTTCCACTGTAGGATGACGTTACTTTTGTGTCTTGACGCCCGGAGAAGAAAAATCGAAATACTTCACCTGTTGAAATTAACGACAATTACCAGCAACATCACGGCAAATGTAAATACTCGTCTGTATCACGGACTAGAACAGAAAGACGACAAAAAAACGTTAAGGAGACTTAAG
This sequence comes from Branchiostoma floridae x Branchiostoma japonicum, assembly GCA_013266295.2. NCBI lineage: Eukaryota > Metazoa > Chordata > Leptocardii > Amphioxiformes > Branchiostomatidae > Branchiostoma > Branchiostoma floridae x Branchiostoma japonicum. The sequence goes on from CM023832.1 coordinate 10,794,180, forward strand.
AAGTTTGGCGTCGTGTGGCGTAATGGTAGGGCATTCGGCCCGGAACCCATGGGTCCTGGGTTCGATTCCCACCTACATGCGCCGACGTTGTGCCCTTAGGAAAGGCACTTTACACAACTCTCCTCACTTCACTCAGGTGAAAATGAGTACCTAGCTTCGGTTAGGGACGTCCCTCGGATAGGACGTTAAATGGAGGTCCCGTGTTTGAGGAGAGCCACACCCCACGCACGTTAAAGAAGCCACCACACCTTTCGAAAAAGAGTAGGGGCATGCTCCGGTGTGCGATGGTACAAACTGACACTGTCTGGGAGTTGGTGATTCATTACAAATCACCCGGGCGGAGGCGTGGCGAACCCCTGTCTCGTATTAGCCACAAAAAGGCGGCAGAATCTTCAGCTAGTTGAAGGCAGCTGCCTCAAATGAAAGAAGAAGAAGAAGAAAGTTGAAGCTGCATTATGTAACATTAGGACAATACAAAAAGTCAATTTTCTGGTCATTTCTTTACAAAGTAAGTTGAATCAACCCCACTCCATTGCAAATAAGTGCCATTCAGGAAGTGGAGGTGCCAAAATATTGCACCATACCATAGCTGTTAGCCATGTTCTGATAGTTTGTAGAGGTGCCACAAACTGAATGTGCCCTGTGTGAACTGTTTAAGCGCCAACCATAAATGGAAAAAATGTGAGATAATTGCACAAATATGTTGAAAAGTGGAAGTAAATGACAATCACATGAAGATTTTTTTCTATTAGAATACTTCAATTCTTGGTGCAAAAATGTTACATAATGCCCCTTTAAAACTTCTGGCTCCTGAGTTCAACGTGAACGTGACTCTCAACGGTTCTCAATGACAAGCCCCACCGGCGCACATGGCCTTTCTGACCACCCCCAGTATGGCAACAAAGTCCTTGTTGAATGCAGTGTAGATGACGGGGTTGATGGCCGAGTTGCAGTATCCCAGCCACACGAACAGCTTGAAGACGACGTCCGAGACCACGCAGGTCTTGCACACGGTGATGGTGACGTAGGTCACGAAGAACGGCAGCCAGCAGACCACGAACGCCGTGATGACGATCCCCAGGATCACGGTCAGCCGCCTTTCCTTCTTCTTCAGGAAGCGTTCTTTGTTTTGGAGGTGGCCTTTCATCTCGGCCATAACCGATCTTGACTTTTTACGCATACGACGAAGAGGGGAGGGGGGAGCGTCTTGGCTGGCCGACTTGAAGCAGTGGCGGCTCTCTTGAGGAGAGGAGTCGCCCTTAGGTTGGCTCCCGCTCATCTTGCGTGATGACAGCATCTCTATGTCGTTGCCGAACTCTTCCTGTTGTCGGTTCAGTGAGCCCGACCGCTCGTCTGCTCGGGCCAGTTCGCCATCTGCGGTAGTGTCGGCCTGGATGTCCGCTGGATTGATGTCAGCGATTGCAGGGTTGGAAAACCACTTGGAAATCTGCGGACGAGAAGAGTTGAGATCAGCTCTCGATGCCAACACTGTGTCCAGACTGTAGCTGCGGCGTAGTGGTGTCAGCTTGAAGTCGGTGATGCTAGTACTGTTTCCTGACACAGATTTTCCTTTGGCACAAGAGGAGGTAGACGGTTTGGGCTTGCCGTTTCCTTGGTCGCATCTTTCTTTTGAGGGTGTTGCCAGTTCTACTGTTATGGCCGGGTTGTTCTTGGTGCTGTCCTTGGTGGGAGGTGCTGGTTTCTGGCGGGGAGACTTTTTCAGGAGTCGTCTGGTCACGGCGAAGTACACTTTAGTGTATGCGATTGTTATGCCAACCAGAGGGACGAAGAAAGAACCTGTGAAATGCAATTGAGGAATGTTTTACAGTCAAACCTGCCCAAGAACACCACTCTGATAAAATCTGGTCCATGTAGACAGGTGGTCAGTATAGACAAGATTCTTAATGATTATGTCGATGGGAAAATTATATGGACCACCAAAAAGTGGTCACATTGGAAAGGTGGTACTTTTGAAGAGGTGGTACTTGTACAGGTTTGACTGTAATTCAAATTATGCGCAACTGAATTCATTGCGCCATATATATATTCAAGTGCAGTCACAGTCTAACCTCCTTGCTGCGACTGTAACTTTACTATTTCTGTTTCTATCGGCGTAATTTTCTTATGATTGATGCAAAACCTGTTGACAAATCTGCTGTGACAATATGATTACTTCATGACGACAGTAGAGCAGCTAGAGGGCATACCGGAAGCAGAGAACAGCACGTAGCCCACGTTATTGCTGTAGCGGCACTGCGGGTAGTCCGGGTCCCACGGGCGGGAGTCCTTCCACCCGAACAGGGGCGGCACGCTGATCAGAAACGCCACGAACCACACCACCGCGATGACAATCTGAATTGGATTTAGAAATAATTTTAAGAAAAAAAAATATATGAATCTTGGAAAAGACTCATAAATTAAAATACGACATTACAACCCGACATGACATCGATTACGAGCATGGATTACGATTTTGATATTGATGTTTAATTCTGTCTTTGTCTTGTATATATATATTGTAAAATCTGTATGTATATATGTACCCAGGGTTATATATGCACTCAGTGCTACCCTGGATAAACAACACAGAAATAAATAGATAGAATAAATACGGTCTTTATTCCTCCATCATAATCAATTGAATGAATGAATGGGGACGTGTCAGCAAAAAATAAAAACCCATGCAATTATGTAATACTGAAATGGGGCTGTTTGGGCGCAGACACTATTAGGCAAATGTCCCAGCGTTAAAAAAAAAAATTCGCTTTTAAAACATTCGAACCACGTCAAGGAGGTCTTGACGTCTTATTCTTAAGTAGAGACTTAAGAAGACTCGCCGCGGCCAGCTCTTGGCAACTACAGGCCATTATAGCACAAATCAGCGGCTGAGCGAAGAGTAGCAGAATATGGAGAAGCCCCCTTTGAGAAAATAAAATGCAAATGACCAATCCTCCACCTTTCTCTCAAACACTTGATAACAAAATCCGGTCAATTGCAAAGAATTGGAAAATCAAAAACCGTTTCCCACTATATCGAATAGCATATTCGCAAAGCTCATAATCACAAAAGTCGGCTATACGGCAAAAATTTTAAAACTGCAACACATACGGTGAACCGCGAAAATATGCCAAGCAAATCACCAGAGACATCAAGAATGAGTCGACAACTGCCTGTTTTAATATGTCAGGATTGAGGTGTTAAAAGACTCATTTTTTCCTAGAACTATTTAATTGTAGAGTGAAACTCACTGCCACCAAGTACAGTAGGGGCATCATCACTAGATAGTTTTAAACAATGTTTAGAGTTAGACGTTCAAAGGTTAGGTGTAACAGGTCGTTCGGTGTAATGTAGCCAACTGCTGCCGCACTGCGTGCGGTTATACCGGCGGTTACACCAAAGTGCGGTTATACCGGCGATACAGATACAGATACAGACCGACAAAGGGAACGGAGTTGCATCTTTTGAGTCACAAAGGATGAAATTAACGTTCATAGCGAGCGGTCCCGGGGATCGGCGCACGGCGGCACTACATAAAGGACAGGACGCGCGTGGGGGTTCATAACCACCAAAGGCGGCGTTATTACATGTGCTTTTGTGTTCTATATTCGTGGTTCTTCGGAGAACGTTTTGTTTCTCGATCTCAGACAACTCGTTCCGTGAGAGGACAAGGACGTAGAAGTAGACGAGACACTCATGTGATGATTCATCAACGCCTTATCTCCAAGCAAATCTTTCGGTGGCTGCAAGTATCAAAGTATCACAGTATCAAATTGGCAGGGCAGTATCCATTTGCCACCCGTTTGGCTGGCGTGAAAAAAGATACCAGTACAAAAAACAAAGCCCGATAAAAACGCCTGAAAACACGTAAAAAAATAAGCCGAAGCCTAAACCTCTGCTTGGAGGGCATCAACGCCAGGGCGAAGGGCAAAGGGGATAGCCTGGATGCCCAGCGAGAGTGTGCTAAAGCTATAAAGGCAGGAATCCAGGCTACGAATGAAGGGGGGGGGGGCAGTAGGTTCAACCAGACATACATATACCCTTACTCGTCGTGTAAGACCCTCATCTATTTGCCTCAAGTCCTCGTTTTTCTCTTCACCGAACTATTACATCAGAAACTGGGTTAATTGTGGCCTGTTTTACACAACCTCTGGCTGACAGGGGTTACTAGTAATTGGCGGGCTGCTAGGAGCACGATTTAGTCAGGCCAGGCTAATTGGACCTCTCGAGTACAAGAAATCAAATTTTCTACGGCTTAGCATCTGCGCAAGATGTCTCTTGTATAGTTTGATGCTAATCACCATCTTGCAAGGCTGCTTGTCCTGACTAGGTCATCTCAGCTTCTCTAAGCGTCTCTGTCTTTCTTTATGTTTTAATATACACGTGAATACCTGAACACGTGCACATTTTTAATCTCCAAGCAGATTCTGTGGGGCAAGGGGAGTCTATATATACTGCCAATTCTGTAACTTAGGTAAAGTAGAAGACGAGATACATTTTATTGTAGATTGTCGATGTATGTTAGCGATAGAAACATTCTTTTCGGATATGTGTTAAGTAATTTCCCCCACTTTAGATACTTGAATAGTAAAGAGACATTCATTTTCCTTATAGCCTTCGACAAACCAATTCTTATTAATCATACAGCCTTCTATATTTCTACTATTTTTAAGAAGCGAGAGGAAGTCGAAAGTGTATATTAGGTGTTTATATATATATATATATATATATATATATATATATATATATATATATATATATATATATATATATATATATATATATATATATATATATATATATATATATATATACATGTTTATGTATATGATTGTTAACATGTGACCTGTATTTAGCCCGGTGGGCCAAAAATGTACAATAAAGGTCTTCATTCATTATATTGGCCGCCTCTAACCATTGGCCGATGGTTACAGGCAGCCGATATAGACTCCCCTTGCCCCACAGTATCTGCTTGGAGATTACACATATTTAAATGTCCATTCTATGCACGTTGAATACTCGTTGCACTTTCTACACTGTACACACGATATTGCAATTAGCGTCGACAATGAAACGACATCATAATAGCTAGTTCTATGCACATGTTAAGATTTTAAGAACATATGTTTAAGCTTTTTCATGGGCCAATTCTACACACCCACACACCACTTCGACACACCCACACACCAGCTGTACCCACAAACGCACCACGTGCACACACCACACCAATAAAAAAGTTTATCTTATAAAGCTTTCAATTTCAAACTTCATAATTCTGTTGATGCCTCTATAGTGGAGCAAGAACTGGTATTAAGCTTGGTGCACATTTGATTCGTGTTAAAGTTGATACAGATAACCTGTAAGCACATACTTCAGCACCTTGGACAGTGGTCATTTTTTCAACCTGCGTTTGGCATTGAAGAAAATGAAGCATTCTACCAGGCTTTTGTTTAATTTGATTTGAAAACAAATTCTCTCCCACGGTTCGTGTAATTCTACATCGTTAAGTCATTTGCCCAGATCGAAGTCTTTTCGTTGTTCCTCTACTGCGATGCATTTACTTTTTACACATAGACACACTTCCATCCACTCTGTCTGGCACTGCCACATCAACGTTAACAGTTTCTTTTTTTACTAACCACTACACACGCACACAAAATCCTGGAGAAGCTAGCTAAAAGCCTTTTAGAGTTTGCTACAAGACGACTGCTTGCCAACACTGCACATTACAAATTACACAGAGCTCATGAATGTCGGCTACAAATAAATGGAATCGTCCTCATGCAATCTAACGGTCATTCAACTCAAATAATAGCTAGTCCATATTACAAATTACACAGAGCTGACGAATGTCGGCTACAAATAAATGGAATCGACCTCATGCAATCTAACGGTCATTCAACTCAACTCAACTCTGTAACTTTCATCAGGTTGGTGAATAACGTTTTCATATAAAGTGCCAGTTCTAAGGACTACCGAATTGTAGACAGGTAACTGTTAATCGTTGTGTTCAAAGAACCTTTAGAAAGTAAATATCTTGTAATATAACTGTAATAAAGCCCACATCATCAAAGCAAAGCGGCGCCCAGTGAAGTTTGGTACAGGGAGGGAAAACATGCCTGAGAATGACACAGTCTGTTCATCACATGGAGGATTTGCTGATGCTTTAGAGCTCTTGCTTCAGTCAATGAAGAGTGTGAGCGAGGTCGAGAGATGTTAACCCGTTCTCAAGTGGGTGAAATAGAATATGCTTTTTGCTGAAGCATGAAACGCGAGGTCATAATCAATCCAGTCATTAAAGCTTATGTCTGAGGATATGCACCAAATAGAAGTGGGGAATATAATAAGTGCAATGTAAAATAAAAATCTTCGGCGATTTTCCACAAAAACTGCCAACACAACAGAATTTTTTTAACGTTTTTAAGAATGGTCTAACAAGGTTAGAATTTGCGTGAATAATTTCATCAGGTCGGTGTATGATTGAATAGCAAAGTTCTTTATTCACAACCACTTGTTCAACAAGACTCGACGTTTCGATGACCGTCTGTCATCTTCATCAGAGCAATTATGACTGGTTCCCTGTGCACTGAAGCTAGGAGTTACTGGTCCACTGTGCACTGAAGCTAAGTGTTACTGGTTCACTGTGCACTGAAGCTAGGAGTTACTGGTTCACTGTGCACTGAAGCTAGGTGTTACTGGTTCACAGTACACTGAAGCTAGGTGTTACTGGTTCACTGTGCACTGAAGCTAGGTGCTACTGGTTCACTGTGCACTGAAGCTAGGTGTTACTGGTTCACTGTGCACTGAAGCTAGGAGTTACTGGTTCACTGTGCACTGAAGCTAGGTGTTACTGGTTCACAGTACACTGAAGCTAGGTGTTACTGGTTCCCTGTGCACTGAAGCTACATTGTAGGTGTTACTTGTTCACTGTGCACTTAAGCTAGGTGTTACTGGTTCACTGTGCACTGAAGATAGGTGTTACTGGTTCACTGTGCACTGAAGCTAGGTGTTACTGGTTCACTGTGCACTGAAGCTAGGTGTTACTTGTTCACTGTGCACTGAAGCTAGGTGCTACTGGTTCACTGTGCACTGAAGCTAGGTGTTACTGGTTCACAGTACACTGAAGCTAGGAGTTACTGGTTCACTGTGCACTGAAGCTAGGTGTTACTGGTTCCCTGTGCACTGAAGCTAGGTGTTACTGGTTCATTGTTCACTGAAGCTAGGTGTTACTGGTTCCCTGTGCACTGAGCTAGGTGTTACTGGTTCACTGTGCACTGAAGCTACATTGTAGGTGTTACTTGTTCACTGTGCACTTAAGCTAGGTGTTACTGGTTCATTGTTCACTGAAGCTAGGTGTTACTGGTTCACTGTGCACTGAAGATAGGTGTTATTGGTTCACTGTGCACTGAAGCTAGGTGTTACTTGTTCACTGTGCACTGAAGCTAGGTGCTACTGGTTCACTGTGCACTGAAGCTAGGTGTTACTGGTTCACAGTACACTGAAGCTAGGAGTTACTGGTTCACTGTGCACTGAAGCTAGGTGTTACTGGTTCACAGTACACTGAAGCTAGGTGTTACTGGTTCATTGTTCACTGAAGCTAGGTGTTACTGGTTCCCTGTGCACTGAGCTAGGTGTTACTGGTTCACTGTGCACTGACGTTAGGTGCTACTGGTTCACTGTGCACTGAAGCTAGGAGTTACTGGTTCACTGTGCACTGAAGCTATGTGTTACTGGTTCCCTGTGCACTGAAGCTAGGTGTTACTGGTTCACTGTGCACTGAAGCTAGGTGTTACTGGTTCACAGTACACTGAAGCTAGGTGTTACTGGTTCACTGTGCACTGAAGCTAGGTGTTACTGGTTCATTGTTCACTGAAGCTAGGTGTTACTGGTTCATTGTTCACTGAAGCTAGGTGTTACTGGTTCATTGTTCACTGAAGCTAGGTGTTACTGGTTCACTGTGCACTGAAGCTAGGTGTTACTGGTTCCCTGTGCACTGAAGCTAGGTGCTACTGGTTGACTGTGCACTGAAGCTAGATATTACTGCTAACAATGCTGTTCCAAACGTAAAGTAAAATCGTCGGCTCTTTTAAACAAGTGGTTGCGAATGCAGAAATTTGCTATTCAACGCTACAATTTGCCACTGGAATATCTCTGTACAACAAGAACTTTTCTACGGATCTAAAAGAAAAAATGAAGCTGTAAAAACCTTAGCTCGCCGTTTCTCCTTGCTCTCCACCAGGTCAGGCGGGTTGGTGGCGGCCCAGTAACGGTCGATGGCGACGCCGCACAGGTTCAGAATGGACGCCGTGCACACGAAGATGTCGGTGGAGAGAAACAGGTCGCACAGAGCCTTCCCGAAGTACCAGTAGCCCAGGAGTTCGTTCACCAGGGCTAGAGGCATGATGAGGACGCCTACCAGGAGATCGGCAATGGCCAGGGAGACGAGGAACCAGTTGTGGACGGTTCGGAGCTTTCTCTGGGTCAGCGTCGACGTGCAGACGAAGAAGTTGCCGACGATGATTCCCAAGATGACGGCGGAGACAGCGGTGGAGACGAGAATGGTCTGCGTGTACGTGTAGGGATGGACTGTGTCGTTCCTCGCGGCGATGGAGGACATGTTGTCGGTGGTGGGGAATACCGCGCTCACGTTCGCATCCACCATCGGGGGAGGCGCGGACGTATTGTACCGGAGGGAGGACGTCATTGTTAGCTGCGGGACTGAATGAGAGAAGATACTTCATTCCGTCCTAACGGAGTCATCATACAGTCAAAACGAGCCAAGCAAAGGAAAACTGTGTGGGAGAGTGATTGGAAGGCAGCCTACCCGAGCAAAAACGACCGAAACTGAAAAGACCGCACTGTAAGAATGAGCCGACAAAAATAACTTACGTAGCAGACAACATGACTGTCTGACTGATAACTAAGCTATGTACGTGTACGCACAGGTGCGGAAGCTAAATGCCAATCCAATACTTGAGAATAAATTACTGCATGACGTTCCGTCGTCCCGGCAACCTGCGATACCATGGTTCATCATGCAGGCGAAGACATGTCTATTGTCGAGTTATTCTGGGAGGTTCTACCATAAGCTTTAGCTTGTTGGGAATCTCATGAATTTTGTTTACATCGTTTACTCTGAGGGAAGGTTTCATATATGTTTTCGACTTTGACGACGACACAGCACTGACGAAATATTATAGAGAATCTCTCAGTGTTGCGACTGACATACATTAGCCCTCTAGAGACCTCTCAGTTGGATTCCTAAAACCGACAGTATACTGCTATTGGCCTGGGTGGAAGCTAGCCTGACTAAATCTCACTTCTGTGCTAGCCGGCCCTCCCGACGGTTGCCGCTTGGGTTGGAGGTCTTTAACCCCCGGCCGAGAGCTTGTGTAAACACAGACTAGGAGAAAGCAATCTCCAAGGAGATTTAGGATTCGATTTATCCACAAAAACATGCGTAAAGCTGGATCCTACATCTGCATGCAGATAGGGCAGGAGCAAAGCTTTCTCAAACGGGTTATTGATTCTTCTCTTCATTCCAGTCGCCACATTAATTAATTATGCTTTTATTCTTGAGGAGGACCGGAAGCACCTCTCCAGCCCTACTTACCTGTAGTCTTCATCAGTCGATCATTGAAAGGTGGCTAGCGAGAGAGTGCAAACATCGCTACAGTGTGTGTGTGGAGAATACATACACTAACACGAAAAGCACTTTACACCTATTTCTTCACTCGACTCAGGTGAGAATGAGTACCTAGCTTGGGTTAGAGACGTTTTCTCACTCGGATGGGAGGGAAAGCTGGAGGTCCCATGTTTGAGGAGACCCACACCTAGAGCACGTTAAAGATCCCACCGCACGTATCGAAAAGAGTAGAGGTCCTTCCTATATTGTGAATGGTTCAAATCTTACAGTCTGGTCTCAGGGTTGACATCTTGAAGAGGTAACAGTCACCTGTTATGTCTACCCTTCAGCCAATGTGGTAAATCCCAATAGGCAAATAGATGGGACGGTGAAATTTCAGTTATTTGTTCGCCAGCAGAAACATTATACCAACGGAGCATGACAGGTGGAAACATTTAATGAGACTTTCCCGTCGCCTCATGTAGACATGAATTACGCTTAAACATGTTGAACCTTTCCTAATCACCAAAACCACCCAGTTTGGGACCCAACCAAGCATGTCGACATTTTCAGGGTTCGGGTGATTTTCACGTGGGATTTACTTGTAAGAAATCAAAGTGACATACAAAAATGGATGGATCATAATCATGCGCAGTCAGTACATACACTACAGGTGGCAGCTTGCCAAATAATTCTCGTCAGTATCGTTACAATCACCCAGGGACTGTCAAAGACATTATTCATATGGTCATGTATCTGACTCGGAGAGCTAATGATAACTACTAACGATCAGATAGAATTTTTAGGAATGCATGGATAAAAAAACAAGAGCGTTTTATTGTGTTTTCTTCCGTCTGTCCTTGTCACAACCTAAAAAAAAGTCTGTACTTTCGGCGAATGCTACGCAAACTACGGGACCAGAGATCTACCCACACACCACCACAATCAAATCACGGTAAATAGGTTTCGTCCACACACCCACACGCACACACGCACACACACATACACACACACACACACACACACACACGCACACACACACACACACACACACACACACACAAAAACACACAAACATACAAACGCGCACTCACAAACATACACATACAGGCACCAATAAACAACATCTCCTTCACGGATCTAGATCAAATGTATCTGACCGCCAAATAAGTTTTATTTTGCTGCAGGCGTTTCCTCAATATCAAAGCATGGTCTCCTTTAATACACGTATTCTTCATACAGTATGTAAACAATTTTATTATCCATAGCGGAAAGCATGTTATGAGATTTAATTGTTGTCAAAGCAACACCTCTAACAACAGCCACACGACTGCTGTTAGAAGTCAGCGATCTACGCCTTTATTACACTTATCCTTCATACAGTATGTAAACAATTTTATTATCCATAGCTCAAAGCATGTAATAAGATTTATTGTTGTCAAAGCAACACATCTAACAACGTTAACAGCCACAGGACTGCTGTCAGAAGTCAGCGATGTACGCCTTTGAAGCGGTCGCCTGGATCCAAACACGGACGCTTTGCTCAGAAGACGATGACGTATTCCCTGGAGACAGCGGGCAGGGCGCCCGAGTGAAGTGAGATGGTGACGACGTCAACCACGAGCTCCTGTGCCCCGGGCACATGCAGGGTGCATTCCGAGATGGCGCCTGCGCACTGCACCTGGAGGAAGCAGAGTCGCTGAGTTACAAGACTGAGTACATAGCAAAAATGATAAAAACTCTATCGTGAAGACCCGACTTATGTCAAGTAGACCTTATGATTTCACATTAAGCTGGTGTGTTACGCCTAAGGGCGGTTATACCGGCTATACAGATACAAATCTCTTACCACGTACACTGTAAACATACAGTAGCTAACTCTAAAGAAAACAAGAAATTGGGGATTTCAGACATCTGGAAAGTATACAATTATCGGCTTCCTGAATTCCCCCAGATCATGTCGACCTCTAATTCCTGCTGGTTCCCGACCAGATTCTGGGACCTTCAAGTTTACTCCATTTCCTGTGTCTGACCTTTTAACCCTCCTGTCATCTTACCTGTCAATCTCCCCCACCCACGTGCTGTCAACCTACTCTGGCCGGACAAACATACATACAAACCCACAGACAATCCACCCAAAACAACTAGTCTTACTTAGCATGTCGGCAGAACGTACTGCGCCTGCGCAAAACCCTGATTTTTCACGTTTTTCGTTGGATGTTTGGTCAACGTTGCATCAAAATTTTGCCTGTTGCAGACGATATCTTTTCCTATACAACATCTGAAAACTACAGACAGGCTGTCAACCTTATATACTCTAATACAACCTTATATGAGAAGTTCTGCCAAAGTGCTATGCACAATACATTACAGGTTTCGCGCAGGTGCAGTACGTTCTGCCGACGTGCTGTCTTACTTCATTTTGGTACCCATCCGTTCCCACAATCCTCATGGTGGCCACGGTGGTGACATCGGTGCAGACGAACTGCGCATGCGCGACGTAGCTTTGGCCAGGTAAGGGATCTGGCGGGTTGATGTCCACCGAGGAGATCACGTGACCGCTGCTGGAGGAGATGCTGAAGGCGGGAAGTGTCTGGTTGGCGACTCCTGGAGACACGATCTTTCCCGGGACGGAGACTTCCTCGCCGCTCGAGAACACAGCCTTCGGGACTACAAGCACCGGCTCCGGCGAAAACGAGTCAACAGTTTCCGTCACCTACAGTCAAGTTGAAAACAAAATAAGAAACTTATTGATCTGATGTAGCATCCAACGTCATAACAGTAGGACGGCGTCCATAGATTCTCTCTGTAGGACCTGTGGATAAATGATTCAGTCGTCCCGAAACCTAAAATGTAAAAATTTACAAAATACGGGTTACGTTTAAAGATGAAAGCAAATTTATGACTCCGTGATGTTTATAATGTTGTCCAACTTTTTACAAACAAAAACGTGCTCCTGAAGGGCCGTGAACATCAAAACTATTCCCTGTGAAATAATGTACGGAAATTTAGGAGACAAGAGTACACTACTACTAGTCAAAGGCTCATCTCTTGAGGCAACAAGTTCAAGATCAAGTACAAGTACCTTTTGACAGAGATCAGAAGATGCAGTGGCTTCCTCCTCTCTTGCGCTGAAGCCAATGGCGTCGCAGAACGCCTGAACGGCGCCAAAGCCTCCCGAGCAAGCGGACAGAACAAGAGCACTTTCCCCGCCTGCAAGAACATGACACACGTTAAGTCCCTGTCACACATTCAGAACCTTCCCCCGAACACCAGCCGACCAAGGTTGGCTGAAGTTCGTGAGCAGTCTGACCAGATTTATGCCACGCCCACCTTTCTTTCGAATCGAATCGAACTTGAGTTAAAATTTGAGTCAAATTTGACTGCCAACTACATTCCGACCTACTCCCGAACACCAGCCAACCACCAGACAACCATGGCCGAACACCCAAATGTTGTAAACATTTTTAAACATTCGGCTGGCGCAGCCGAACAGTAGCCGACCCGGCCGAACACCAGCCGACCCAGCCGACCTTGCCCCTGAACTACTCTTATTAACCATTGTCGGAGGGAGTTCGGCTAGTGTTCAGGAGGCCATATTCGGCTATGTGTGATAGGGGCTTTCAGTACGCATACATGGCACTATGTCTATATTTGACGACATAGTGTAACAGTCTAAGATGATGACAACTTAGACTCTGAACAGACATCACTTTACTGACCTGATTGAGTGGTGAGGAACTGTGCGGCGTCGGCGACCTCGTTACAGATGGTGCCGTCCGTTGCAGGCCTGACGCCCAGGGACGCGGCGCACACGCCCCCGACCACCTGACTGACGCTGTCGCACACGGCCTGAGCCGCCTCAGGGGAAGAGTCCGCGGGGCTGGCGGGGACGACGATCTCGTACTTCCCAGCGTCACCTGTCGGGAGAACACGGTACTCCACGTCCGGGTCCAGGGACGAAACGTCGGCAGCTGAGGTCAAGCCTGTGGAGATATGACATTTCTCTTTAGTGTTATTTCCAAAAACCCTTTTTAAAATTCTCAAATAGCACACACACACACACACACACACACACACACACACACACACACACACACACACACACATACACACACACACACACACACACACACACACACACACACACACACACACACACACACACACACAAACACACACACCAAATTAATTGAAAATATATACTTCAACAGACTTGACAACAAGCTACATGTACATACCTTTGTAGCCAAACGCCTTGACAGTCACGTCGTCTGCTGGCAGGCCACACCTAGTAATCATGACGGGCAGCCTTAGACTCTGCGCCGCCATGACGGTAGCCGACTCCGAGGAGGGCATGCTAGTCTCCCCTGTAGCCTGGTCTCCTTGACCTTGGGTGCCCGGCAGTCCAGTCTGTGCAGAATCTACTCCGCTGCTGGAAGACGAGTGATCGACTGTTGGGGACACCGTTGCTGTTCCGTGCACTTCAGACAAGGGAAACCCAGGTGATAAGGCACTGGGCTCCAGGTCGACCTAAAAATGGAGTGAGGGTATTCTGAGTTATTGTGGTGTAGATTCAACATCAGGGACAAGAGAGCAATTACGAAGGTACCAATAGGTAATGGCTAGCCTCCACCAGACCTTCCTACGGGGGTACGGAGCGTAGAATTCGGCAAAAAGGGGCTAGGAGAGTTAGTCCGCGGGCAATTGAACTCTACGGTGGCTAAACTCCCCTGGCCAATGTTTTCTCCCTGTTTGGCTAAATTTTACTGTTTTTGAACCCACGTTGCTAGTGTTGTGGAGACTAGGTAATGGCAGCCGTAACATGAGTCTTTTGGAAAAAAACAACACTTGGGTTACATTCACTGTGGGTTACATTCTAGCCTGTGTATACAAGCTCTCGGCCGGGGGTTAATGACCCCCACCCCAAGAGGGGGGCGGCAACCTAGGGCGGCGGCCGCCAGGAGCACGGTTTAGTCAGGCTAGGTTACATTCAAACTAGATCAAGATACTGAAATTTCATCCGAAGTAACGTTAGAAATGTTCTTAACAGCTCTGAAGACACCTTACCTGCACATTGAGCTCAAAACTAGAGTTCTGTGCCGAAGCGGTGACGAAGACTTTGTCATCAGTCCACGTGAACGTCATGGAGACGCCTGAGGACGTCACCACGGTGTCGACAAGAGCGCTGTCCGGGGAGAAGCCGACAGTGGTGTGGTCCCCGCCGGTTGTGGTCTGGGTAAGGGACTCCACCGAGGTCGCCGCTCCTTCCTCTGTCTTGTTTCCTTGGACCTGTCGGTACATACATGAAAGAAAGTTTCAATTCCCGGTTATGAATAGAATATTAATATTAATTGACCTATATTACTTGGAAACGGAAGCTTAAGCCGAATATGGCCTCCCGAACACTAGCCGAACTCCCCCCCAACCGTGGCTAGGAGTATATCGGGAGCAAGGTCGACGTCGGCTGGTGTTCGATCGGCCAGGTCGACTACTGTTCGGCTGCCATCCGAATGTTTAAAAATGTTTAAATTCTAAAACATTCAGATGTGGACGGGAGGTTCGGCCATAGTTGGCTGGTGTTCGGGAGTAGGTCGGGGTGTGGTTGGAAGACAAATTTGACTCAACTTTAACTAAAATTCGATTGATTCGTATAGAAAGGTAGGCTTGGCCTAAATCTGGTCAGACTGCTCCCGAACTTCAGCCAACCTTGGTCGCGGCTGGTGTTCGGGGGAAGGTTCTGAATGTGTGATAGGGGCTTAAGGTGGAAAATTGGTCTCAATTGGACTGCTGACGCGTTACGAAGGAAGAGTTGGCGGCTAAACGGGAAAATTTCCACCTCACCCATTGTAAATTCAACAGCTACAAACTGTAAGATTTTGAATCAATGCCAACTGGTCCAAACAGAAGTAAAATAGCGAATGATTGTGACCTAGAAGCAGACGCGTTTTAATTTTTCTGTTCTTACCTGTATGACGTTGCCGTCCTCGGTAGCCACCTCCACCAGAAGGGGGTCATCAGGGTTCAGGAAGGTGGACACGCCAAGTAGACCTGTCGTGAGGAAAGGGAACAGTCTTTTTACTTACAAAAAACAAACGTTTTCTGTACATAAACATTACAAATGGAGCAGTACTAGCCTGTGTACACAAGCTCTTTGTCCGGCACTCAGAGAGCCGCCAACCCAAGAGCGGACCATCGGGAAGCCGGCGAAAAGCGAGGTTTAGTCAGGCTAGAGCAGTACGACATATTTGCCTGTTGAAAACTTTTGTTAACAAGACTGGCAATGAAAACATACATTGCCATGGCGACGATGGTTGCTGTTAGGGTTACTGTTTGCATGGCACTGCGGCCCTGCCATCATTTCATGATTTTGAGGAAGACTTGGTACCTATACAGATACAGTGCACTCCTCCCCTAAGTGTATAGTCAACGAGCCCCGGGGTCACAGAAAGTAGGGCATCCGGGGCCTCATGGCTCCCAAAAGGTCTTCCCAAAGCAGGGTGCCAAAGGTTTCCAGGAATGTGGGCATAGATGTGGGTCACATGCCTGTGGACATTCCATTCCTGTGGACAAAATGCCTGTACGATTCCTAGAATTCTTGCGAATTGCACACAATACTGTACCATTAGGCTCCTCCCTGAGACGTCCGTCGCCAAAAACAGAACAGCCGCTTCCAATACATACATAAAATCGCAACGCAATCTTGAGAGAAACAAAAGATACATTCGAGGTATGAGCGATGACATTTTATGAAGAACATCACTTACCGAAGGGACTAGGTCCACACCCGGGCACGTCCTGCGGCCATTCGCAGTTGTGGGTCACCTGACTGAAAGCCAACCAGCCGGCAGGCCCACAGGACTGGTGTAACGGTCCCGTGTACCCGTCAACACAGGTGTAGTACATGTGACAGACGCTAGGGTCGCGGTAACTGCCCTCGCTTCGTCCGTCGCAGGAAACTGCAAGAAGTCAATAAGGTGAAGTAAGACCCAAATGCGATATGGTTGTTTTGCTAAAAATGCCCCTGGAATTATTTGACGTGTTGTTCATAACATGCAAGCTACAGCACAACTGTATACATATCAGTAAAGCTGCATTATGTAACAATAGGACGATTAAAAGGGAAATTTTCTGGTCATTTCTTTACAAAGTAAGTTGAATTAATCCTACTCCGTTGCAAATAGAGCCATTCAGGAAGTGGAGGTGGCAAAATATGACGCCTTACGAGTGTGTTCACAAGTTTGAAACACAGCTGTGAGATATATCTGTTTACATTCTGGTAGTTTGTGGTGGTGCCACAAACTCAGTGCGCCTCGTGTGGGCTGTTTTAGCGTCAATCATAAATGTAAAAAATGTGAGATAATTGCACAAATATATTGAAAAGTGGAAGTAAATTACAATCACACGACTTAAATCCATTTGTGACAAGGTATCAATGGCCTGCAAAGCCTTAGATATATTTCAAAAGATCGGCCAAATAATTTGTTCTCTTTAGAATGCGGATACATAGAAATAAGTAAAAGTAGAAAAGAACACAGCCTGCCACAGTGCTGCCTACAACAAGAAGGTATTACAAGCTCCGAGAAGACTCACAGTCTTTGCAGGAAGGACCAGTCCATCCCGGCGGACACTGAGAGTCTTCAGCTAAGGAAAAACAACAAAGATGTTGGGAAACTGTAAACTGTAAAGATAAAGTTGCCTACGTGCGCGTGTGTGTGTGTGCGCGCACACACACACACACACACACACACACACACACACACACACACACGCACGCACACACACACACACGGAATAGTCGAGTTTTCACTAAATGGAAAGATTACTTTCGTACCGTACGTAGGTCTCCATTCATAGGTTATACAACACAATAAGTATTGATAGCTTACCCCATGGACAAGGCATGAAGGACAGAAGAAAGCCCAGGCAGAGTGCGTATGTGGCCACGTTTCTGAAACAAACATGACATAATAAAGCACCTTGGCAACCTAACTTATAAGACATATCAAATGCAAGTTAAGAATATTTATCACCGTCAACCAGAGATATTCAAATCAGAAAAATGTAAGGAAAGTCACAGCTTACCCGTCCATGATACAAGACGATCCGCACCGCGTACAATAAAAGTGGTGGATGTGCGAGTACAGTTGTCTTTTATGCTGACAGGTACAGTATAAAAATAACACGTGAAACGCCACGTATATTAGAAAAAGTGCTGTGCAAATTTCAAAAGGTGCAAAAACACTCATGGTTCACTTCCTCATGCGTGGGCGATTTGAAAAAAAGATATAAAGAAGGGACGTTCTAATAAATGTTCAAGTGTAATGCATATTTAGATGTGGATGCGAAAGTTTATTGAATTCGTGAATAGTTTGATCAGGTTGATGAATGATTGAATAGCTTCAGTGCACAATAAACCAGTCATAATTGCCCTGATGAAGATGGCAGACGGTCATCGAAACGTACGCGTCGGCTCTTGATAAACTAGAGCTCAACGATCTCATACCTTCGCCAAATGCTTTACGACTGATCAGTTGATCATATTCTGTATCCAATGGCAGTCTTATCCTAAGAAAGAAGCCATTCTAGTATTTCAGAGATATTCAGTAAGTAACTTTAACAAAACAATGTACATGTAACACTTATAAGACATGAAATTTAGTCCTGTCCTTGCCACAAAAGAATATCCTATCCCTCTATCCCTATCCCTCTATCCCTATCCCTCTATCCCTATCCCTCTATCCTTATCCCTCTATCCCTATCCCTCTATCCCTATCCCTCTATCCCTATCCCTCTATCCCTATCCCTCTATCCCTATCCCCCTATCCCTATCCCTCTATCCCTATCCCTCTATCCCTCTATCCCTATCCCTCTATCCCTATCCCCTATCCCTATCCCCCTATCCCTATCCCTCTATCCCTATCCCTCTATCCCTATCCCTCTATCCCTATCCCTCTATCCCTATCCCTCTATCCCTATCCCTATCCCTCTATCCCTCTATCCTTATCCCTGTCCCTCTATCCCTATCCCTCTATCCCTATCCCTCTATCCCTATCCCTCTATCCCTATCCCTATCCCTCTATCCCTATCCCTATCCCTCTATCCCTTTCCCTCTATCCCTATCCCTCTATCCCTATATCCCTATCCCTATATTCCTATCCCTATATCCCTATCCCTCTATCCCTATCCCTCTATCCCTATCCCTCTATCCCTATCCCTCTATCCCTATCCCTCTATCCCTATCCCTCTATCCATATCCCTCTATACCTATCCCTCTATCCCTATCCCCCTATCCCTATCCCTCTATCCCTATCCCTCTCCCTCTATCCCTCTATCCCTATTCCTCTATCCTTATCCCTCTATCCCTATCCCTCCATCCCTATCCCTCTATCCCTATATCCCTATCCCTCTCTCTATATATATGTCATTATCGAACTTGACCTTTCTTTTCCTTAATCCCACCCAATGAATATTCTTATTACGATCCATCCACGGCATCTCGAGTTATCCTGCTAACAAACAGACAAACAAACCAACAAACACAAAATGTCCATTACAGTGCCGTATGAACCCCCACAAGGCCCACCGTTCTGGTGAAGGTAACACGTGGTTGTGAATAAAGAACTTTGCTATTCGGTTAATTGAAGTGTTTTTCCTTGACAGCCAATCAATTCGGGCCAAAAGCTTGAGAGCAACAAGATGACAGTATAAGCTGGGCAAACACTATGTAATAAAGTTATTTTAATCAGGGACCTTTCCTCGTCCTTAACGACAGATTTTTGAAGGGTGACTGTTTCCTCATAACGTTTGATACGGAGTAACGGTGGAATTTTCAATACTAGTATACGATGAAGAAGAGATTTTTTTTACCAGCAACATCTAGCTGTATTATACAGAGAACCAGTACTAGTGACATCCAGTTTCAGTATACTGTAAGCTGGCATCACCAAGGAGGTTACAAATCAGGGATTTATAACCTCCTTGGTAACACCTAGCCTCAGTGCATAGTGAACCAGTAACATCTAGATTCAGCGCAAAGTGCTTCACTAACACCTAGCTTAAGTACTCAGTTAACCAGTAACACTTAGCTCTAGTACACAGAGGACCAGTATCACCTAGCTTTAGTGCACGGTGAACCAGTAACACCTAGTTTCAGTGCACAGTGAACCAGTAACACCTAGCTTCAGTATACCGTGAACCACTAACACTTTGCTTCAGTACAGAGTACGATGAAGAAGTGATACACATTGCAGAAGTTCCGGCAGGTATCATGTGCTGAAAAACTGTCATATATGGCGAAAATGCTTGCAGGAGAATGGTTTTGGTCGACAATAGATAAGAGAGCGTGCATTCGGTTACGTTACGTCTGGAGGAGTGTAGTTACAGTCACCTAGCGAAACCGTTGTGAAGTGCATACACTCTGAACCGCCCCAACCCATACTTCTTTTAATACTACTATGTCAATAACGGAAGAAAACAAACTTCATCACTTGTCTTCATCATGTTATTTTCTTTAAAAAATGATTATTACATGTTCTGTCCATCGTGGTTCGAAAACATCAGATGACTAGTACTGTTACGACACGTTTCATGCTTCTGAACAAATCTCAAATGTTGCATAAATCAAGGAGGTTTAAAATGAGAAACCTCCTTGCATAAATTATAGTCCATCATGGATTTGAAGTCGAATTCTAAGAACAGATATCAGACAGGGTCCTAAGAGCACGTCGGCAGAACGTACTGCGCCTGCGCGAAACCTGTAATGTATTGTGCACAGCACTTCGGCAGAACGTCTCATATAAGGTCGAATTCGCGTATATAAGGCTGACATCCCGTCTGTAGTTTTCAAATGTTGTGAAGAAAAAGATATGGTCTGCAACAGGCAAAATTCTGATGCAACGTTGACCAAAAATCCAGCGAAAATCCAGGTTTTGCGCAGGCGCAGTACGTTCTGCCGACGTGCTGGTCCTAAGACTGGTGAATGACGTCACACAAACGCCCAGAAGTGGCTGCTATGCTGTAAAAGCCACACGCCCCTGACATGAGAGCTGCGCAACCTTATCTTCAAGTACCGCACGGTTAGGCACAAGATTTATGACGTATACACGCTTATCTCATTAGCGCCTCGCTCACGTGACCGACCATGGCTCCCAAATTCCATTGCCTGTGTAACGTGATTAAATCCGCTTGTCGTTACAAATGCGATTCCAAATGGCACTGTGAAAGTACTAGTCCAGGAAAAACATTCGCGACGGAATTTACGACACAGATTTTGACTATCGGTGTCGTATTTCGCCCGCAGTGCTTTCTGTGGAAGGCAATGGGGCGAGGGGAAATAACGCGGCGTGAAATAGCGGAGCGAAAGACTGTTCACATCATGCGCGCCGTTCCTCTTGGGTTGATGGTATTTCCATATCCCAGCGACTAGAGCAATTCCCATGCAACTCTATCCTCTCTTGTAACGCGTAATGATGCAGAGAAAATTACACATCGCCGTGAGTTTTCCCGGAGGTTATTTCCATGTGAATAGATGCTTAAGGGGAGGCATAAGTCCCCCTGGTAGGGTAGCAAAATATGAGACCTTTCTTTTTCTGCCATATTTGGCATCTATTCGCACAGTGATCCCATTCACATGTATCAGACGTCCGAGCTAAATATTTAATTCAGATTAGGGTGTTTACACTTGACGTTTTCACAGACGGGGACGGTCAACAAGAAGGCCATTTTCAAAACGTAATCTATGCACATTTATGGTCATGAGCGGGGCACGTCCTGGTAATGCCCGACTGACGATTCCCGCGGGAACTGACCCCAGAGCCCTCCGCAACGTCCTGCTCTGAAAATGATGCATCCGAGCGAAAGGAAAGTCACGTGGTTGGGAGAGTAACACACAGTGTGTTTTTGGCTGACAATTAGAACCTACGGGCCTGTCTGCATCCACCCAGCTGCCCCGCCTGTTTTGGTACCCTATATTCTACAGCGATAAGGGTGGGCGCTATATAAGGTAAGGTCATTTTTTTAAGCGCTGCTGTTTTTATCCCGTGTGTGACGAGATGGGTAAGTCCTAGCCACGTCCTTTGTCTACATGTTTCATATCCGTCGTATTTCGTCAATTATGCAGCACCGTCGCTGCATTTGTCACACGTGTTATCTTAAAATATGATGCATTTGTGCGAAGGATTGCATACGTTATCACCAGCAGTACAGAGATTTGATCTGACGTTGTATACTGTATTTATGATATTGGTACATCAGTACATGGTGTTGGTACAGAGGGAATTCGAAACGCTTAACTATTATGACAACATGTCCGTAGTGGTTAAAAGCACTGTGCATTTTGGGCGTAATTTTCAACGACGGGAAGCTATAGCATGACAACAACTGGGAGAACATAAGGGCTTTCCATTCCAATCTAGCTGTAGTTATTTCTCCCAGCCTGGGAAACACCCACGGCCCTTCCGGGCGGACTTATATTTAGACAGAGCCAGATGCTCGAGTCTGTTAGTCGTGTTTTTTTTCACCGCACGTCCCGCAAGCCGACCCCCAAAACATTTGATACAATTTGTCTTCGGTATCAGAAGGTCCCCATGGAACTGGGTCGTACTCATCTAGTCAAGTTGCCCCAGGCTAGGGGGCCGTGAAAACGAGTCAAGAAGGAATCGTGTCTAGAAATTCTAACAGGACTTCGCTGGAATTCAGCCAATTTGGGCGGCAGGAACAAGTTGCCCTCTGTGTAGCTGCCTTGTGTATCAATCAGCTGTTATTTAACCATGACCTTTCCGTGTGTTTTATGGGTTAAAGGGTTATACAAGATGGGAGGGCGGAGGCAAGGCATCATTGGTCACCATGTGAACCTTTATGAAAAGCTTTGTGTTTTTACTATTCATTTTAGACATTTAATGTGATATATTCTGACATATTGGGGGCGACCGTGTGCTGACATTTGACCTTCATGAATACATAACGACGTTCGGTAAACCACGCGGTAACTGTCATAACATAAACAGAATATTTCAAAATAATTGATTTCATGTTTAGACCTGTCCCCTAGGATTATTACACAGTTTAAGAATTTCTTACCAGTGAAAGAATACACAATGTAGACTCTACTATATCAAGTAATGATTGTGGAATTGTTGTATTTGTTAGGATGTAATTTTAATGTACAGGACTCCAGGAAGAGAAGTAAAGAACTGTTGTTTTTTTTGCTAATGGAGTTCCTAATAAACATAAACATAAACATAAAACCATTCAATGATTCAGCCCCCAATCCTACTCGGTCTTTGTTCGCCATTTTGCACTACAGCCACACCGCATCCCATCCCACATTATTTTGGCCAGTCCTATATTATTCGTCCTCAGTAGCACGACTGAATGTTTAATCTTTGTAAACATAACGTGCCAGTTACCATGGGGACCGTATTGACGCCTGCATGACATATATGATATCATATGTCAATCGATGTCAGACGACAGTTTTATGTTTCATGCAGCAACACAGTGAAGTAGATTGTTCATGACCTTTGACATGACAAGCTAGTGTGTCGGGTTTCAATATTGTGATACTGTCATGACGTGCTTTGCATGCTACAACGCCTCTTTGTACTGTATGATCGTGCATTTGTACAGAATGGTAGCTTCTAACCCGACTTTTACATTATCTTGTTTAGTTCTGTTCTTGTACATTGGACGTTTCCCATTTAGTATCTTTGTCTCGAGTTGTAATTGTTATTTTATGTCTAGTGGTGACGATAGTATAAGCTAGTTCGCTTGAGTGCGTCACCACTACGTATTGTATTTTTTTAAATGTTGAATTAAAAAAAAACGACTTCCCGGAATTAAGCTGAGCGGAATTAGCAACAGTGGATAGTAGGGATGAGAAGTAACAAAAAAAAAGAGAGAGGACACTCGGCCAAAATATACAAATTATGAAAATTAACCAAAAATAAACAAGGGACGATACAATAAGGCCATCAATCAAATTTTTAGAAGCAAAGGGAAAAGCTTGTATATGACAGGTGCGGTATTCAGACGTTCTGTCCTCGGTGAGTACAATATGTAAATTGTTTGATGATTGCCACTCCACTCGCCTACCCATTTACGAAAAGGTCACTATGCCATCCATTCTGTGTGTGGTAATTATGACAGAGAATAGCGATGTCTCAGCAATTCAGCAGTACTCTTCATATATTTTTCTATATTTATTTTAAGTATATTTTGTATTTGAATATCATATCATAAGGCTTAAGTGCACTTGTGAATACATCTAGCGTAGTATATATCTGCTGATTTCCTTTGACAATTTAATCAAAGTCCATTTTCTTTCTCTTCGACTCACGTGTTGGAAGAGTTTGGACTTCTCGGCGCCTGTCGTTTGGCAAACCCTGTCCGCCTACGTCAGAAGTCGGATCACCATGAAGACAAATTACACGGCCAGGCTTGTTCGGAGTCGTTAGCATTTGTCTCCCTTGAGACCTACTCTAACAGTGGTTAATGAGCTGTCGGTATAAATCTGATATCTATTGCAACACGTGGTTGTCATGGAGACGTACGTTGCCATGGAGACGTACGTTGCCATGGAGACGTAACGTGTAGAGCTACAATGTTTGTTTCTCATGAAACGCATCCTGGTCACGTCCACAAAACTAGCTAAAATGGCGCGCTTGGGAGAAAAATTGGGTCAGAGCGTTCTCTAAGACTAGATTAATTTCAAGACTACTCTTCACATTTTTGCACACGTAATTTTTCACCACCAACCCTAGCCGCTTCTTTGTCTTGTTATGCATGTTGAAAAGATATTATGGCCCACGCAATTTTCCGAATTCTTGTCGCAGACATAATTCACCACTCGTCCCCTTGATCTATAATTAAGCAGCAATGTCATTGCTATATGGTCTCACTGTAAAGCATAGCCACACTGTGCCTGTGTTGTACCTGAAAACCACATTAGCGACGCAGTGTTTATCATTGTATTGTATCTCTTGGGACAGAGAACAAAGATGCTTGTTCTATGGGGGACATCGGTCATGATTCTAGTGGGATTTGATACGGAAACATGATTCAGTAATAATTGGGACATATGTCGGACGTATTGCAGTTTTTCGTAGAGTGTGTATCTGTCAAGGATGCACTAGTGAAGTCAGCACTACACTACAGTTGTGCCAACAATGAATCAATGCAAATCCAAATGCACATAATGTCATAGACTCATAGCTATAGCCTTGGCAACATATTCCCCTTTGGCCTACACAATTCAAACGACAACACATTATGTACATTACTTCTTACCCTTCCCTCCCCTACTCTACTAATTGCTGTATTTTCGACATTGTTTTCAAGTTCATTTTCCAGTCTAGAAGATTTAATTCATCAGATTAACGTTATTTATTTTATGTTTATGTGCGCCAGCCTCTTTCATTTTATGTTCATTGTATATTCTGTATTTGTTTTACTCTGTATTTTGTATGTTTCTTGTTGAGCAGAGGGCTATATAAGCACGAATGTGCTTGCTGCCGAATGCTCGGTAATCTATGTGAATAAAATAAAACTATAGCCTAGGATAGATGCCTTGTACCCTTAGCCCATACATATTGCAACACCATCTCCTCTTCAATACCACCCCTCATCGCTCCTAAAGCATCCACAAATTTGACGAGAAAATGTGATCTCGAAAATAACCAATATTCAAAGTAATCCACGCTCCTGTTATGGGTTGTCATACCAGGATATAGCGGGATGAAAGAAATGACCAATTTAACTGCCTTTTACTTAAATTGTACGCACGCACAGGGCTGCTTTAAACCGGTTGAAAGATTAATTTAATCCGAGAGTGCTGGACACGTTCTGTTTTATTTGATAGACTACTTTTAAATAGTTATGCAGGAGGAGTACAGCTTTGCCGTCGTAATTATCATATCCCCACTGGAAACATTATTCAAACCCATGTACCAACCCAGAATCAGGGACGGATGTATTACGTGCAGCAATTTGTTGCTGGGCCGTAGTTAATTAGGACAGCCATATGGAATGCTATTCCCCCTTTGGAATATGGTATTACTGTCTCTTTGTCCCACACGTATGCACTCTATGTTCCTGCTGTTTATAAAGAGACAGGTATACATGGGGTATGGAAAATGAAGATTTTACATGGCATGAGTCTCTTCATTGCATTCGAGGTTGGCACGTTCGTATAGGAACCTTGGTATATATTTCTTCACGCAAAACGAAGTTGGCAATCATTTTGATGCGCAGTAGACAGACCTTAGCCTCTACCAGGCTTCGGGAAGCGGCTGAAAAGAGTAGAAGAGATCAAGGAAGATACATATCATGCATTACACAAACTAGACAAGGGCATACATTGTACGTTTCAGACAACAACCGTTGTCTTTCATCAGTGGCTGTGAATACATGCAGATTATGATGTAGATGCATTTGTGCCCTGGTACGAATGTATTGTATTGAATGGCTGAGCTGTCGGGCTGTGTGTCTGTTTGTTCTGATAGAGTAGCTTGACAGCACGTGGGTGGGGAAGATTGACAGGTGGAATGACAGGAGACGAAAAGGTCAGACACAGGAAATGGGTGAACTTGAAGGTCACGAAAACTCAAAATACACAAGAAATTGTTACTTAAGCAACTGGATAGATTTTGAAAACATGAAAACATTTTCAAAATCTATTCAGTTGCTTGAGTAACAATTTTTTGTGTATCTCATTACCTGGACGTCTAACCTACTCTCCAAGCAGTGGTTTGGGGTTTGGCTTATTTTTGGCGTGTTCTGAGGCTTTCTTTTTTGCACAGGTATCTTTTTTTATGTAAACCCAACTGTTGGGTTTGCGTAAAAAAGATACCAGTGCAAGAAAGAAAGCCCGATAAAAAAGCCTAAAACGCGCCAAAAATAAGCCAAAACCCAAACCTCTGCTTGGAGAGTACGTCTAACCTTCATACATCGACGAAGACTCAAAATATTCCCGTAAGTCTGAAATGTCCGGTGTGTTGTGCAGGGTTGGAATGCTGCTGACGGAGATGATGTCTGACGGGAACCCCACGGTGGTGCTGGACCACGGCACCGCCTCCATCAAGGCAGGGCTGGCCGGGCAGTTCAAACCACATGTGTTCTTACCCACACTGGTCGGCAGACCAGCCTTCCCCCAGGTGAGACTCTTTTTTTTTTAACGGTGTCGCTCAATGCAAAGCCAAATTGACCACTTCTAGGCACTGAGCTAGGTAGGTACAGTGGTTGTGTGACTAACTGTGCGTAGCGTGCGTAGTCCAGTGGTTAGCGACCCTGCCTCTGGACTAAGTGGTTGGGAGTTCGAATCCCGGCTGTTGTCGCTCACCCGACATGCACGCTACTGGAGAGGGTTGCAATCCTTAGGACGGGACGTTAAGCCGTGGTCCGCTGTTCATTGTGCTTGTCAAAAAGAGCTAGGGGAATTTCCCCGGTACAATGAACCTGTAAATACTGTACATAGCGTCTGTCTTCTCTGTCACGACCAGTGGAGGAATAGCTCTTCAGTGATCACTGAATGAGCTAAACTGGTTCGATATCACTTTCACTTTCACTAACTCAGAAGATGGCGATGGATGTTTGTCTTGAAAGCTTACAGGTGGTCAGATTACAGGTGGTCTCTTAAGGACTCAGATCAATCCCCAAGGATGCACAATTATAAACAAACAATGTATTATAAGCTCCATATGTTCATACATCTACAACTGTCTTAAGAAGAGAGAAGAAGTTGAAATTGTACATAGTAGTCGAAGCGGTAGGTAGTAGTACACAGTATGTATACTGAGATGCCTCTGTAAATTTTGTATAGTGAGATATCTCTGTGATTTATACAAGACCTGTACTTAGCTTGAATGAGCATAAATGTACAATAAAGGTTTCATTCATTCATTCATTCATTCAATTATATGTTTGATATCTAATGTTCCTATTGAGCTTACTGACCTGTTTTTCGAAAAATGTTACTATCTTTCCTCTTTCCTCTACTTATCTTCAGATATAAGAATAAGTTTTTGCCGCAAAGTATTGATTAAACGACGTGACTCTTTTCACAATACACCCCTTACACTGAACATATTTAAAGGGAATTGTTCTGTTACTTATTTCCAGCACCAGTCCATAGGCGTGTGCTGCGGAGAAAAGGCGCTGAAGAACTGGCGGGAACTAAAGATCACTTACCCGATAGTGGAGGGTACCATCACTAACTGGGACGACATGGAGGTGGTGAGTAAGACTAGTTTAGCCAGGAAGGCTGAGGAAAAAAAATCGGATTTGGCTATGGGAAGGGTTTGACACATAGTTGAAGTTCCTGTGCTGAGATCCTGTACGGATGAAACGCCGCTTAGTGCTAGTAGCGTGTGTAGTCCAGTGGTTAGCGACCTGCCTCTGGACCAAGAGGTTTGGAGTTCGAATCCCGGCTGTTGTCGCTTCCCGACATGCACGCTACTGGAAGACGTCGCAGTCCTTAGGACGGGACTTTAACCTGTGGTCCACTTATGCTTGTCAAAAAGAGCTTTAAAAAATTCCTCGGTGCAATGAACCTGTAAACACTGTACATAGCGTCTTTCTTGTCTGTTACAACCAGTGGGAGATTAGCTCTTCAGTGAGCTAAAACTGGATCGAGAACACTTTTTTGCCTCTCGCCACTCCCAAAGACAATGAAGGGCGATGAGCAGTCACAATATACTCTCCAAGCAGAGGTTGGTGGGGAAAGATCGTTACCTTTTTATATGCCCCGTTTTTTTTCTGTCCCTATCCTCACCTATAGCGACAGCAATGGGGATGCGACAGAAAAAAACCGGGGCATATATATATAAAAAGGTAATGATCTTTCCCCACCAACTTCTGCTTGGAGAGTAGTCACAATACATGTCGCCTTCTCTGACAAAGAAAACCGAGCCTTTTCTTGTTTGTTGCAGATTTGGAACCACATTTTTCACGAGGAACTGAAGATCCAGCCGGACGAACACGCGTACCTGCTAACAGAGAGGCCGAGGAACCCGCGACAGGCTAGGGAGAAGACTGCGGAGGTCAGTTTGTTTGTTTGTTTATTTATTCGTACAATGTTTCAAAATAAATAGAATAGGTAGAAAATTACATAAAAGAAAACAATGTGCAGGAGGGGGTAGGAAGCCTTCAAGGCATGAAATTAATATGATAATTGAAAAGGAATGAACGGAAAAGAAAGATATAACCAAGAAAACTAGTGGCTCACAACACCACAGGCTCCCCTGCAAACTTATTCATACATTTTTGCTTGCCAATTAACACACGAATTACTTGTAACGCTAAATGCTTATTGCGTTACAAATCTAGAAGAAATATTCACAAGAAGTGAATGTTCAATGAGTTGCTGCAGTCTAAATTGTTGTGAAACATGATGAACCATGAGTTTTTTTTCTCAGATCTTTTTTGAGAAGTTCGGTGCCCAAGCGATTTACCTGGCGATTGAGTCTGTCCTGTCCCTGTACACGAGCGGCCGCACGGTTGGGATGGTGTTAAACTGTGGGGAGGGCGCTTCGCACGCCGTGCCCGTGTATGAGGGGTACGCCCTACCCTTGTCATGGAAGAGAGTCAGCGTGGCCGGCACCCATCTCACGGACTACCTTATAACGCTGTTGGAGAAGAAAGGACACTCTTTCAAGACCCCAGGTGAGTTTATAGTCTCAAAAAAGTATTTTATAAAGCAACTGTTTCGTAAAAGCGTGAATTTTCCTCTAACAGAGATAAAAAGAGTGAATTTACGTCCCTGTACTCTTTCCACGATTTTCCTCACTCCACCCAGGTGTAAAATGGGTACCTGACTCCGGTTGGGTAACTAAAAGGCGATTGAAGGAGAGGGGTGGGCTCCACCTTCCAACACCGTGCCCTAGACACAGTGGATCAACAACCCACTGCTCCTACAGCCTCAAAAAGGCTATGGGACTACCGACCTACTCTTTCCATCCCTGTTTTTAACTAGATTCTCCTATTGTAGCTTTGAAAGCTTTCCTACCGCCCCTTTGCAGTAGACGTAATGTAGTAACCGGAAGTAGTCGTGAAGGCAAATCAGCACCAAGGAGAGACACCCCTTCTTTTCATGAACCCGACCTAAAGTCTTTGTCACACATTCACGACCATCTACCGAATTCGTTCCCGAACACCAGCCGACCAGGTTTGGCTGACGTTCGGGAGCAGTCTACCTTTCCATACGAATCGAAACGAATTTGAGTTAAATTTGAGTCAAATTTGACCCCCAAACAAGCTCTGACTTACTCCCGAATGGTTGGCTGATGTTCTGCTGATTTACCGGCGAATACCTGCCAAGCATGGTCGAACTTCCCGACTAACCCCCTAAACTAAAAAAATGTTTCAAACATTTTGAAACATTCGGCTGGCGCAGCCGAATAGTAGCCAAATTCGCCGAACATCACTCCTAACCATGGTTAGGGGGGGGGGGCGTTCGGCTAGTGTTCGGGAAGCCAAATTCGTGAATGTGTGACAGGGGCCTAACACATCCTTTCAACACAACCGCTTTTTTTTATTAATCATACACACAAAACAAAATATAGGACCTAGTGGTGGCACACTCAAGTTGAGAACTTATTTTGATACCACCACTAAATAAATAACATGCAAAAAGAAAATAGACATACACTTGAAAATACATTTGTATGTACAAAATAAAGGTATGCAAAAGCGCAAGTCCGGTTTCCCACCAATGATGAAACCGCATTTTTCAGTTGAGCGGGAGATTGCTGGGAAGATTAAAGAAGAGATGTGTTACGTCGCCATGGATGTACAACAGGAAATGGAGGCTGCGCCCACGAACTGGCTCTTACCGCAGAAGTACGTCCTCCCTAACGGAGACACCATCAAAGTAGATCACGAGAGATACCAGGTTCCCGAGCCGCTATTCCATCCTCCCATTTTAGGTACGTACGTGTTGGTTACCCTATATTTTAACGAAGTCTATTTTATCAATTACTGACACATTTTCAAAATTAGTTTTACAATTCTTAAATTTTAGAGAAGTATTTTGATAAGTAATGACGTTGATCTTCGGATTGTATAAGAATATCCAACAAAACTACATTTATAAATGTCACTGTTCCCTTTTAAACTTAAAACTTTACCACGTATTTTTTTCTTCTTCCAGACATCATGGATGAAGGTCTCCCCGAGGCTGTAGTGACGTGTGCAAAGCGCTGTGACGTAGACATCCGGGACACGTTCTATAAGAACGTGGTGCTGACGGGGGGAGGGTCCCAGTTCCCCGGCATGGCGGCCAGGATGCAGGTAGGATGATGATTTGGATGTTATATCTATTTATTTTTTATTGCCTTCGTCAAGAAGGGTATGTTTTCATGGGCGTGCGTGTGTGCGTGAGTCTGTCAACAGTATAACTCGAGAAGGCTTAAATGGATTGTCTTCATATTTGGTAGGTGGGTAGGTCTTGATGAGGTCTAGAAGTGATAGGAATATGGGCCCCCTGGCGGCTCGTTATGGTACTGCAGCGGTACTTCCGGTTTTGAAATATGGTGATCTGGAGGAGGTAGGGTCATGATTTTTGGATGGTAGATAGGTCTTGTGCTCGGGAAGAAGTGACATAAGTTTGGGCTCCCTAGCGGCTTGCTCTGGAACTGCAGGAGCATTTGTATGAAAATGTTTAAAGTAGGATAACTCAATAACCGGTCGACGGATCATCCTGATATTTGGGGCATAGGTAGGGTAAGTGATGCTTGACATAATTAGATGACCAGTATGCAAATGATGATGTAATTTGCATAATTAATGAAGCAATTCTATAATTCAGTTACCTTCCATGATACTCTACCTTCATTGTGACACATGGGCTACAGGCTGTCCCAGAGGGAGAAAGTCCCAGAGGGGATATTCATTAAGCAGTCCATGTAGCTGCAGGCGGTGTTGCCTTACATTTCCTGCACAGATGTTTTTTTCCCTTGCCCAATGCATGATTGCAGACTGCATCGGCAGGGGTAGTTTTCACAATCCAACTTCCATATTTAGGGGGACTAATATATCACTTCTACCTTCTTAAGTTATATAACGATAACATCCTTTGACGAAGGCATGAGATCGTTGACCTCTAGTTTAAACTTTATTTCAGGCACTTGGCCCATATGACATACATACAGGAGTAAAGGTACATAACAAGGACTGAGTAGCTAAAATACTATCTAAATAACTAACTTAGAAGACAAGGTTAACGTAATACCTCCAAAATGGGCTAAGATAAAAACAGTCGGAGTGGGCAAGAGTTTGTATAATGGAGTTCTCGGAAGAAAGCAACCGGGAAACGAACGAGTGGGACAGTTTACGAAGCTTAGCGTCAAATGTGTCAAGCCTGTTATTTGCGAAATATCTAACAACAGGCATCGTAACGTCCTCGCATATCGTTTGTTGGTTGTCATCAATGATGGAAAATTTGACAAAACACTCTTTTCGAAATACAGAATATCATTGCGTTTAGTACTACTTACCTTGATTTATCAATTCGTCAATAACCTAAATAAATCTGACTCACAAACTCGTATCTTCAACATTTTGGGTCTGCCATGCATCCCTAACCCATTACCATCTACAAAGGCATATGATTTGATATTATCTGAAAGTGCGGTACGCAAATTGATACTGTACGAAGATTTAGAAAGCTTAATATAATAAGTATTTTGGGGGATGGCGTAAACTCAATTTTCGGCGAGCTTAGAGGTGTAATTCTGTCGTGTCTTCTGGATCTTTGATATAGGTTTCATTTATAGGTACCAATCATAAGGACATTACTATTGGATTACCTCTCCCCTACCTGCAGTATCATCTAATCCCATTTCTCAGTTATGAACAGAAGATTTCTATTGCCTTTCAGAGCGAGCTGGAAGCCATTACACCATCGAACACCAAGATCCGGGTTCTTGACCCCAAGTACAGAGGTCACGCGGTGTGGCTGGGCGGTTCTATCATGGGGTCTTTGTCGACCTTTAAGTCGATCTGCGTCGACAGGCAACAGTACAAGGAGTATGGGCCGGAAATAATCCACCAAAAGTGCTTTTAAACAACAGCTCTTTCACGAATTCCACTTTGACATGTACTATTTTTCTGGCTAAAACATTGCAAAAATGCAAATCAGGCTAATTTCAAATCTCTGAAGTGTTCAAAAGAGTGGAAATATTTGATATTTTATCACAATATATAGTTTAGAGCACACATGGTGTAGTTGTTGGGAAAGGTATTGTTAGGAGAAAAGGGCTGTCAAAGGAGAGAAAAAGAGACGCAAGTGGCCGACATACTAGAATGGAGGGAACAGGAAGTGTGAAGGACTGAACAGGTGCAATGTGAAACTAGGGTACTGGTAGGTGAGAGGTTGGTGACATTTAGAGGATGCAGCAAGGAAACAGGGAATATCTCTTATTCATGCAGCTGGCTTACTCGGAAGGTCCGACCCTCTTGGACGATAAAATCGTAACAGATAGCATATTATACCGTATTTTACTTTAATTTGTTAATATGTATGTTAATATTGTATTTACCAGCATGGGTGCTTATGAAGTGCATGCTATAGTCGCACAAAATATTTATTTTCAGTGCCACAAGGTTCTCACAAGGCTGTTTTCTAACCATATCAACACAAAACTGTGTTGTTCTATCTGAAACAATAACCATTTCTTATATAGATCCTAGCATACGATCGCCTGCAGATTCCATGGCCAGTGCCTTTCTTTAACCTGCAATTCTAAACGATTCCGCAAGGAGGTGAACCTGGGGGTTGCATTTTACGTACAGTGTGCTTTGTTTGTAAATCTTAGGAGATATAAGGTGGCAGCAGAAAGATCTATGTAAATTAGGCTAGGTACATTTTTGTACGCGTTTAAGGATAACGGACAGCAGGCGCAGAAAAGCATGCTGGGACTAGGAGTCAGGCAACAGTTAGACACAAATGAATTTTAGCTTTGTACATAATGTTTAGCCCACCAGTAAGTTGAATAATGATCCTACTGAAAGTTGCACAATCTATTCTCGATAGAAACACAATCGTGACCCAAAAAATAAACAAGGGTAGCTTAAGAGGTATTGTGTAATCTTTTATATTAAGAAGTTTGAAGCGTACGTTTTGGTGCTATTTTTCTCTTCACTTTATGTAACTGGGCATGGGGTCAGTGATAGAGTGGGGAGGGGGGCTGTGAAAGATCATACATTGTTTATACTTTGATAATTTCAAAGGTGGTAACAGTTATGATAGAATAAACTTATCATTGTTGCAGCTGTATTTGTCATTCCTTGATAAAGACCACAATTATAATCCATATGAAAAACGTGCAACAAGTATAAAGCAATTACATGGATAATGTGGGGATATTTCGTTGTATACACCCCAAAGATGCTAAAACTAGAATGACACAAAGTCAAGACGGTCATTGCTAAAATACTCTTTATTTTAGAAGTCCCACACACATTATAAATACATCTTGATACGAAATACCGCTTACAGCTATTAAACATGCATATTAAGTAGACGTATCTCAGCCTAGCGCATTGTTTATATTTGTATAGAAAAAAATCTAGTTTTCATGACTTCCATACAGCGTGAGTATTAGGGTCTCGTCTTCTTACAATAACTTACATATCATGAAAATGGAGCCAACTAGCACACATCATAATTACCCTTACCATTGTTGCAAAGGCTCAGTTGTCATCTGGCTGGTTTACTACGAGTACATGTTATCAGTCTAGATTGGGCTTCTGAGCACCATCTACTAATAAACTTGTTTTGCTGATAAAACACAAATCTACAAACGATATTAAGCTCGGCCGTGATTATATGGAATCCTACTATGTACACATATAAACAAACATTTGGGCATCCTCAAAGGGGATCCTTGTCACATCTGGTCAACGATAACGTTTCAAGGAACGTTTCAGAAAGATCCAAAGCGCATCGATATGTGCAATATACAAGCAAAGCTACAAGAACTAGAACGTATCATTTGGTCATAAGGTAAAACCTATTAATAAGGATCTTGTCCTAGGCTAAGACGAGACACATTGGAAACTTTATGAAACTGTTAAACCAGCTTCATAAAGTAGTTAACTGTTAAACCAGTTCACAATCATAGTATTAAGAAGAAGTCTACAGCTAGCTGGAACATACAAACAAATTTTATTTCTCATATTTACAGATTATGGCAAAGTTATGCATCTTGGCACTGTTTGGGCATGTTAAGTGGTACAACATGGTGAAGTGAAGTAGCTGCACACGTGGCATCGCATGTTCACCATTACAAAAGATGGAAGAAAATAATGTATCGTCGACTTTGAAAGGGCAGTCAGTTGGTTACGACGTCTCACGAGATTTCACTCTTTCTCGCGAGACTTCACTGTAACAGTTACAGCTTCTCTTACGAAAAAAGGGCATACTGTACATGCCTCCTTATATTGTAGCATTCTTTCTTCCATTCATGGAGGTCTGAACCGTATTGTTTCAACTCAGTAGCGCTTGGCCCTGTTCCTGTTGATGCCCTCTGTCGCCTGCACGGCCCACTGCATCAGAGCGGCGTCCATGCCGCCTGTAGTCAGCAGGTAGCCGTCATCGTACAGGAACTTCACACTCGTGACGTTGCTGCTGCACATCTTCCACTGGTGACTTTGTGCCTGTAGAGTCACCACAACGTAAGCATTATGTTGTGTTATACAATTTGTACATTGCACCAATGTTATGTGTATTAACTAACAATGGACCATGGATGGCTTGGCCGGTGTTCACTACATTTCTGCTGCAGCCTATACCTTGCACAACCTCTTTCTACAATTTGGTCTTACAAGCCATGTCGTGAAGCCTTCAGAATTGCTTACGACGTTTCGTACATTTCTTGTTTTCTCTGACTGAATGTAACTGATCACTCTCAGGGATAAGAATGAATATTTTTTCTCAATAATTCTACAATCACTTTTACATTTCAAAGGGCGTACATAAACGACTGGATAGTATGAGGGTTCTCGTACCTTTTTCTGTGTAGAGGGATATCTGTAGAGCTTCAGGAAGCCCTGGCTGTCTCCAACAGCGAGAAGGTCTCCTGACTCCGAGCGGCTGACTGTGTTGATGTCAATGCCGTTTTCTCTGGCTGGCCAGATTCCTGTCAACATGGAAACAGGTCACTATTTAGTCATGGTTTTTTATTTATTCACATATGTTTAATGAGTATTGGGCAGAAAGCACAGTTGCTTATATGACGCCTTCTACTCAAAAGCACAAATATAAAAACAAGAGTAAAACATAATAACAAAATACATACATAATTACAAAGTGGGTCAAGTAGAATGAGTACAAACAAGACAAGTTGGTGATCTATCAATTACGAGAATCTACCTGTACAGTGAATAAAGGTTTGAACTATGTCGAAGATATTACAGTTTTGTGAATGTGAGAGTAACGTGGATCCTCGTAGCAGTAAAGAACATAAGGTACTGTCATTGAGATGCTGTAGCTCTACTATATTGGAAAGAGATGATAACAAAGTACTTCTATAACTGACATAAAGATTACAGTGTAGGAAATAATGTTCAGTTGTTTCGCTATGATAGCCACACTCACATGTAGGGTAATTGATACAATAGTGTTGAAATAAGTGGTAATTTAATTGACTGAAGTTTTGGTCATGGTTTAGGGACGACATAGTTCTAAGCAACAATACAAATTGGCTCTATTGCAATTCAAATACTGGAGATAAAATACAACAAGGAAAACAAGTTACATGTCTGCCAATATAAGTTTATATTGTTGCAGGTGATAGAATTCTACTTTTCTCATCCAATGTTCAATTGACCAATGGTTTCTTCCTGTTTTCGGAACGTTGCTGAACTAATAAACATTCTCAGTTAACTAATCTCCAAGCACATCGTTTGGTGGCTGCAATACAGTAACAAATTGGAAGGGCAGTATCCATTTTGCTGGTGCAAAAAAGAAAGCCCGATATAAACGCGTCAAAAATAAGCCAAAGCCTATTAACCTCTGCTTGGAGAGACTCTGCGCCAAGGACTTTGACAACTCACCCAGCACGTTGTATCCCAGGATGCACGTCTGTGTGTGCCACGTCACGTCTCTCGTCACGGCTGGGTTCTCCCGACGGTTTTCGTCCACCTTCCAGAAGAGCAGCTCGTAGTCCCCATCCACACTCTGTAGGTGCTGTCCGTCCGACGACCAGTCGATGTGAGTTATGAAGTTCTTGTGTCCCTAAGAAGAGAGGGTGAAGAGAAATCGTAAGAAAAAACTTTATTCGCCAAGAAAGGGCACTAGGTGGTAGATTTGCACGGTGTTACGTCAATGTGAGAGTTTGAGAGGTGTTAAAGAAAGCTCACTTTCAACAGCGCCGCCTTGCGGAATGTCCGTCCGTCGTCTAGCACAGAGAAGAGGTAGATGGTGTTGTCATGGGAACCCATGGCCAGGAGGCTGCCGTCTGGAGGAACATGGAATGCAGAAACATTTCGTCAAAACTGACTGAACAACAATCATTTTATGTCAGTAGAACAACTGGGGGAAGTAGAAGTACATGTATCTGACTTTTGACGGTCTAAACTTCAAACAGAAGTGTTATTATTTATGAGGTTTTTGCTTTGTTTACAGAGATGACTCCCACCTGGTGAAAACCTGATGGCGTCCAGTTGTTCCGTGCCGACTTGGAAGGAGGCGACCAGGGAGCCATCGTACGCGTTCAGCGCCACAAACAGGCCGACGGTCGTGCCCACAACCGCTAGAGCACCGTTAGGAGAGAACGTCGCAGACAGGCAAGGTTTCTGCGAGCAAAGATAAAACATCAACAAAACATTCATGATCGCAAAGGCATCGCTATACTTCACTTACAGTACACAGGTGGTAAGAGATATATGTAATTGTAACGATCTTTAACAATTAGAAGTGATAACAAATATTTGGAACCCCGTAGTCGATTATACACCAACACTTTGAAAACGTCACCAATGATAAGATTTTAATATCAACATCTCCTTATAAATTAGTCTCTACCAGGCTTCGGGAAGCGGCTGGAAAGAGTAAAAATTGGCCAAATAGACAGATTAACAAATAGAAAGCTCCCGAGAACGGCAAACTGTTCTTCTTAGCGGACCAACTCCCCTGGCATGTTATCTGCTAGTCTATTTGGACAACTTTTACTCTTTCCAGACGCTTCCCGAAGCCTGGTAGAGGCTACATTTTACTTATAAATATATCTAATAATCTTCTTCTCAAATTTTTGTCATCCTAGCACCTCCCTATGACCCCCGGTATGAAGTGAAGATGTACCTCCACAGAGACCCTCCACAGTAGCTTGTGTGTAGCTGAGGACCACAGGCAGACATGATTGTCGTACCCTGCCGTCAGGAACGCGTGCTCGTGTGGATGGACAGCCAACGCCCACAGCTCCTCACTGTGGCCCTGTCATAGAGATAGAGATTCGTTATTGACTCGACAAAAGTACAGGGACTTTCGTATGTATGTATGTATGTATGTTTTGAGTTGTAGTATTGTCTACTACAACTAAGATCGAACAAAGCTAAATACACGTATGAATAAAGTCGTCCTACTTACAGAATATATGTGTGCGGCAAACTACGTACAGAATGTATGTCAGTGGCAACATTAGAGGTTTAACTATTATCACAAAAAAGAGGCTAAGTGTGATGCTGCAATATCTGTATATCGCTACTACATGTACCTTACCAGATCGCAAAGTTTTGTCGTGTGAACACATTTAAAGCAACTCGCTTCACATCATGGTTGGCAAGAGCATATTCAATGAAAACTACCCATTTCGTAAGTTGTATCATGTCATTTTTCTTGAAACGAAAGACCAATAACGACATAAAAAGGGCCTGAGGCGTACCTGGATAACGGTGGTGAACTTGGTCTGTAGGGACCCCTGTATGATGAGGTTGTTGGACGTGGCCAGGTACAACAGACCGTCCGCCTGTCCCGCGTTCTGTTCAACAATGGTCCGGATTCCACCGTTCGCTTCGGACAGCTATCGGGAAAAATCAAAGTGTTTTGGTAAGATATTCACTGTTCAGTATAAGAAAATATATTTTTTTCATGTTACACCGGAGTATAGTAGTACACTCCTAGTTGCAAGATAGAGTAAGTGATTGCAAACTTAACCGATTGTTACACAAAGAACGCGACTGTAAACTGATACAGAAAAGCTACCCACTGACTTATATGTCTATTATTGAGTCACGAACAATATGTTAATGACATACATGATCTTTATGTATAAAATACAGTTTGACCAAGCCTATACAATGTCCTTGTTTTGACACATTCTTCATCGGCATGACTTATGAATGAATCTACAAATGTCCCATAGAAACTGTAACAAGACTGGCAATGAAAACATACATTGCCATGGCGACGGTGGTTGCTGTTAGGGTTATTGTTTGCATGGCACTGTAACTGTATTGTTTGCATGGCTCTGCCATCATTTCATGATTTTGAGGAAGACTTGGTACCTATACAGATACAGTGCACTCCTCCCCTGAGTGTATAGTGAACGAGCCCCGGGGGCACAGAAAGTAGGGCATCGCGGGGCAGAGAGGTCTTCCCAAAGCAGGGTCCCAAAGGTTTCCAGGAATGTGGGCATAGATGTGGGTCAGAGACATGCCTGTGGACATTCCATTCCTGTGGACAAAATGCCTGTACGATTCCTAGAATTCTTGCGAATTGCACACAATACTGTACCATTAGGCTCCTCCCTGAGACGTCACCAAAGAGTGATAGACATAGAAAGAGTGATAGAATGGTATATATGACCCATGGTTACCTGTCTCTCAGCCTTTGCCGGGATGTACCCCCTCAGGGAGTCCCAGGCCACCAACTTCCGGTCAACCCCGCCTCCGGAGAGAAGGGTCCCATCCGAGAGCATGCGCAGTGTGAATACGCTCTTCTGTGGAGGAAAGAAAAAACAGACATTGTAAGAATGAATACGAGAGCAAAATCCGTAACACTGTCTCCTAAAGTTTGGCTTCTAACACTGCATGAAAAGTTAGTTTTACCAATGGTAGGAAATGCCAGTAAAGTCGGGTAATATTTACTTTGTAAACAGTACCGAACTTGACAATGCTAGTAAATAAAAGTCCGGTAATTTTGGACTTAACAATGGTTGTAAACGAAATTGTCGGACTTGACTTTTATTTACTACCATTGTAAAATTCCGTAGTGTTTACAAAGTAAACATTACCCGACTTTACTGGCATTTACTACCATTGGTACATTTTTTGTAAATCCAACTTTTCGTGCAGTGTAAAAGGTGAAGAAATGGACGCAAACGCATGTACATGTACATTGTTTTTAGTGTGATACTATATATATTTTGCCAAGCTTTAGTCAGAGAACGTTTGTGGTGTTTGTAGAACAAAAACAAACTGTCTACACACCTCGTGCGCGCGCATGATGGCATGCTGAAGATTGAAAATGCTGTTATCGTCACGTGACCACACCAGGATGTTCCCGCTCGAGTCTCCCGTGATGACGTCACCAGCTGCGGAAAACTCCATACCGGTGATGAACTTCGGCTTCTCGCCCTGAAAAATGGAGAAAACATCAATTATTACATGTTGCCTGTTTCATTATGATGAATATTGATTGAATATTGATATGAAATTATTTAGCATGTAAAAGCCCTTAACGAGCGATCGCTGTTTTTGTTTACATCATATACATGCAAATCTTTGAAGCCATATGCAAATTATTGGTAGGCAAATCAGCCAACCGTCACCCGCTTTTTGCCTACCACTCGCTGGCCGTGCACGTCATGGCGATCGTTCGTAACTGACACATGTTTAAGAATGTCTTTACCTCAAACACACCGCTCTTCTTGTCCCTGAGGATCTTGCCGCCGACCATCTTCCAGAAGTACATGTGCTGCTTCCCTGCGGTGATGAGGATACTGTCCTCGTGCGGGTGGAAGGCGCCTAGCACCACTGTGTCCGGGTGAGTCTGGAAGGAAACAAGAAAGCTTTTTAAAAAAGCTGGCCATTGGCCAAAATGGGAATAGCTGGTTGGGTGGCATGGGTGTGTACTATTAATGACTTGCTCACCTTGCTCGAATTGTAGCAATGCTAAAAAGAGTGAATTTAGATGCACTTTGCTTATAACATTAGCGTGGTATTGCGTAACGTGCGGTTAGACATTGCGCAACTTCTTGTAACCCATCCACCATCCACCATGGTGATTCCGGGCATTATAGTGTTAATTTCAAGGCCTGGCTTGGTATTGCGTAACGGCGGTTAGACATTGCGCAACGTCTTGCGTCCCATCCACCATCCACCATGGTGATTCCGGGCACAATGCCATAGGCCGCATAGATTGCGTTTGGCCTGGAAGTATCGTGGACGACACTTCAGTCTCCACAGCCGTCTTTTCTGCCATCAACATCGTGAAGTTGTCCATACATTTATATCTTCATGAACGTGAAATGTACGTTTGCTAGTCTTATGCTTAAGCCATTTTGTTATTGTTGTTGTCCTTGCTTAACGTCTATTACTACAAATGTACATAAAAGTATTGGAGTTGCAGGGCGATTTGACTCACCTTTGTTTTTGCGACGATTTTGTCCGCCTGCCAGTCCCACACACTGAGCACGTGGTTGTCTCCCTCGTCCACCGCCATCAGGTAGTTACCGTGATTCTGAGCAGAGAGGACAAGAAGATTACTAGAATTCTTGAAAAGATGTAATTTTTTCTAACGGTATGTGCATGATTTTGTCTTCTGATTCATTATGAATAGATTTGATCAACCGCCCGCGTTAAACTTCAAACGAAGGGAGCAAATGGTTCACCACCCACTTGTTGTTTCTGGAAATTTCCAACTCGGAAGCGCATGGATTTTACGGGCTCTGATTGGTCAGTTTAAGAAAGCTCGAGAGGAGGCCCGCGCAATCCAAATAAGGAATCCCCCGTGCACCGAAACATGAGCCTTTCGTGTCCCAAATTTGTATTTACATGCTAACACACACAGCAGACTTGGCATTCTGGATGTAAGGAATAATTCTGAAAGACAATACTATCGTCTCGAACTCAATATTTGTTCTAAGACCAATATGAACAGTGCTACTGACAGCACGTCGGCAGAACGTACTGCGCCTGCGCAAAACCCAAATTTTTCACGTTTTTCGTTGGGTGTTTGGTCAACGTTGCATTAAAATTTTGCCTGTTGCAGACGACATCTTTTCCTATACAACATCTGAAAACTACAGACAGGCTGTCAGCCTTATATGCTCTAATACAACCTTATATGAGACGTTCTGCCAAAGTGCTATCATGCGGCACAATACATTACGGGTTTCGCGCAGGCGCAGTACGTTCTGCTGATGACGTGTTCCTACTGACCTGTTTGGAGAACCCGAGACAGCAGATGCCATTTTGGAAAGTGTCCAGCCCGATCACGGCCAGGGTGTTGAGTGTCACGTGATCCCAAACCCTGATGTGTGCCTGTGTGGTGTTCAAGAGAAAGAGATTGAGTTCAGGTGAGGACACAATACTTCTTATTCAAAATTATATCAGGGCCGCTGTAGTAAAATCCTACATGAATCCGTTGTTATCAAGACTTTACACGTGTTTGTCGACTGCACCATTGGTACTAGATATACAATCTTTATTATTGCATTCCTCCAAATGTACATTGGCAGGGGGGAGCACAACTGCCTCCCCCTGAATTGGGTACAATTGTCACATCAAAACACCAAGAAACAATACATTAACATCTATATCTATAAGTATATACAAAGACACATACAAAATTATTAAAATAAAATATACACAATGTTGCATCTGGTCGAGTCATACAGGTTATAATGTGGATTCAAGGCCCGGAAAGTGAGTCGTTGTAAAGTCTAATGGCGCAATACAGGAATGACTGCTGCAGTCGTTTGGTTCTTGCATAGGGAACGGTGATATTATGACCGTTCCTCAGTGCTCTACCTGTGGCAGTTGGTACTACTGCAGATGATAACACGACTTTTGGAACTCACGTGCGCGTCCGGTAGCTGTCCGGCCATCTGTCCGGTGGCGACGTACTGTTCACTGGGGTGGTGGGACATGCTGTTGGCGAGAAGAAAATTTATAATTTGAGTAAAACTCCCGACCATTTTTGCCGTACAGAAGATTCTAGTCCTATGATATCAGCTCAGGCCGACTGCGTACATTCTGGTACTTCATTCGACAAGACAGTACTACATTGTATTTAGAATTGGTAACATTGAAATTCTTCTGATAGTATTGTCGACATCATCAGCAAAGTATACAAGCAAACAAACAATGTTCAGGACATTCAAAGGAATAATCATAGTCACCATTGAATGTCTTCCGTGTGCCCGAGGTAGTGTCTCTGTGTTTCCTTGCGCGGGTTGTACATGACGACCACGGTAGCCACGAAGTACATGAGCTCTCCAGACGGCAGGACACACAGGTTGTCCCGAGCATCGTATCCGCGGTACCCGTACCTGTGGCGTCGTCAAGGTAGAACGGGCCGCAGGACTAACTTATCGCAAAGTGACTATCCCATTAATAACACTGGTACTAAGACGATGCTTACAAATGCCACTTTTAATAGTCTATCTGTAAAGAAAATGTTACGAAGTAAAGATATTTTTGACTGACCAGAAATAAAAGGTTTGCTAATGCCTTGAGTTAAACTTTACTTCCCATCTGTACAGATTATTGTCAAAGTATCTGTGTTGTACATGTAGCCTCTACCAGGCTTCGGAAGCGACTGGAAACCGGGTCCAGCAAATGTACTCCCTTAGCGGACCAACTCCCCTGGCATGTTATCTGTCTATTTGGCCAATTTCTACTATTTCTAGCCGCTTCTGAAGCCTGGTAGAGGCTACCTGTATTGTTCCAGATTTTACCTAGTATTGAGAGTAAAACTGGGATAGTTTGAACCCTGTTTAATCTAGTTGAAACCCTCAAAGTTGACGATGTCAGTTGCCCTTTCTGTCACATATCATTAGCATGAAAAGGATACACCCATTCCAACTTGAGTTTCTTGCTGGGTCTGCTGCCGGGGTTCACGTACGTCTTGTCGTAGCTCGTGGGGCGGAAGAAGGTCTGCCGTCTGCCGTGGATGGTCATGCGCACAACGTCATCTTCTGAAGGTATCGGGGTCGACAAGTAGGGGTCATTGACCTGGACGCTTGTCGTGTCTATGGAGTTGTCCGCCATGTCGTCCACTGGGGATTACAAATGGAAGGGAAGCTTTAAAATGCAAGTCGTCGTGCACTTGACATGAAAAGCTTTTGCTGACATAGCGTTAGCAAATATTACGTGCTAGGTGTGTCAACATCTTGTACAGGTGAATGCACAAAGCAAACTGTCCGTGCCTAATCTTTGTCAAGGTGCTTTTTAGACTCACACGTTCGTGAACAAACGACGCTAAGTGCCGTTTGGTCACACCTTCAGTTGACAAGTTCGAGAAAATTCTACCCAAGGAACCATTCTTAAACGTCGCTGCTTACTTGGTTTGGGATCGACATCGATGTCTGTTTGTGTGGCGTTGGACTGCACACTGCGCCTGCGCGGTCTGTAGGCCTCGCTGGGGGGTGACGGGAGATCGTCTTCTCCACTGTCCGAGCGGCTAACGTAACCTGTAATATAGAGGGACACAGAATTGACATCTGTTCAGTTTTGTTTGAGTTTACGTATTTCGATTAGTTTTAGTTGTTCAAGCTTGATGTTGAGTAGTGGAGTTGATGTAAGTCGTTTAACTTCAGTGCGACACCGCCTGGTCTGTTCCTTTTCATTCCAAGTTTTATCAAAAGAGCGAAAGCAAAAAAAAAAACCCTGCCAGAATCGTGCAATTAAACTGATCAAATACATTGAAATCGAGAAAATGTTTATATATATATATATATATATATATAGAGAGAGAGAGAGAGAGAGAGAGAGAGAGAGAGAAAGACAGAGAGAGAGAGAGAGAGAGAAAGAAAGAAAGAGAGAGAGAGAGTGGTTTATTTGCAACACACATACCATTGCAGCCTTACATGGCTGAATTGGGGCAAGAGACACTTAAAATTCATCATGAATCATTCAACAAGTCGACAATAAAGGGTAAAACACAATTCTCAAACATAGACGTTCTGCAGTTGAACTGCGTGAAGTTAAAAATGTGTACACAGAAGTGTAATATTGAGCCTGTAGTACCGTTCGTCTGCTGTGTCTGTGGTGTCTGTGTTTTCCTGGACTGTTTGATGGACGGACGCTCGTAGTGCACATGCGTGTCAGGCTTGTACCCCTCGCTGGTGGGTGGGCCTCTCCTCAGGGCCTCCGAGCCGCAGGCGATGAAGATGTCACAATCAC
This sequence comes from Branchiostoma floridae x Branchiostoma japonicum, assembly GCA_013266295.2. Classification (NCBI taxonomy): domain Eukaryota; kingdom Metazoa; phylum Chordata; class Leptocardii; order Amphioxiformes; family Branchiostomatidae; genus Branchiostoma; species Branchiostoma floridae x Branchiostoma japonicum. The sequence continues at coordinate 10,839,145 of CM023832.1, forward strand.
GGAACTCACGGAACAACTGGCCGAACCCCTGAACCTGAAACACAACACAACATCTCCTGTAATGCTGTAGATTATTGGTGTGATGATGTTCTGCTCGTAAAGGCAAGCTGTAGCATTGTAGCAAGACGCTGTACATGGCCATAACACCAGATCTAGAGTGCTACCATCATCTTTTGAGATGGAAGGATGCCTACTACTACTACTACTACTACTACTACTACTACTACTACTACTACTATTACTACTACTACTACTACTACTACTACTACTACTACTGCTGCTGCTGCTGCATGCCGCTGCTGCTACTACAACTACAACTACTACTACTACTACTATTGCTGCTGCTACTACTACTACTACTACTACTACTACTGCTGCTGCTGCTGCTGCTGCTGCTGCTGCTGCTACTACTACTACTACTACTACTACCATTGCTGCTACTACTACTACTACTACTACTACTACTACTACTACTACTACTACTACTACTACTACTAGAATTGACTTTCATCAAACGTCAGCATCTACACACGTTTTCATTTTGTAATAAAAAAGAACACAGAAACTATAACAGTTCCTCCTCTTGAGTTGCGTTTGCATGTGCAGTGTAGTGTGGGACGTCCGTTGCTATCCTACATGTACTTATGTACTTAAGCTACCATAGATCGAGGATGGGCCAAGGTGAAGGTGAAGATATGTAAAGAAGTTGTTTGTATTGCTGTTAAGAATATAATGGTAAAGCAGTGATCTAATTATGACCAATGTGCAATGTTTCCTTACATGCTTTACTAAATGTGGTTACTAGGCACCTGTGTAAGCAGAAAAAAACATTGACTGTTGAGTGTGAGAACTTGTAAGCACAGAGGTATAGTGAGATCATTGTTTCTCATAAAGTACCACAGGTGTGCTTGTCACTTTGATTGTTTAACCTCGGCTACATCATTAGACTTAACAAGTAATGAATAAGGCGGTAATAGCTGACTACGTCAACAAATGTTGGGGTCGGTACAACACAGCGACAATCGCATTCCTGGGTTATATTAGTTTTAAGTCTGGGCACTCCACAGCATACCTCTGGAGCGCGCAGTTATGAGTAGAGTTATGACCTATGCTTCAAAATGTCAGGGCAGGGCGTTAACTATTAACCTCTGATGTTTTATGTAATTAGTTATATCGTCGTTGCCATGTACAAAAAGACTAGTGAACGCTTGATCCACAATCAAGTTAATATTCATGGTATTTGTCTAGGGATTGTACGTCAAATAAGGATATTGACAAGAATGCTATAGACTGTCTTCTTGTAACAAACAATGTCACCGCAGGCCAATTTGGTCATAGGGTTAAACAAGAAAGGAAGACATTTATTAGATGTCGCCGACCATAATGACTGCAAGTTTTTGACAGAAAGACTAAGGATAAATGTCAGTAAGAAACTAGGCCTACCTTTTGTTCTGTTGAGAACGTGTAGAGTGCCTCGATGGGAGGGTTGGCCATCTTGATGGCTCCCGTCATGTCTCTCAGGATGTCCTCAAAGTTCTGGGATGTTCGTGGGTTGAGTAAGATCTTGCCGCGGGAGTCCCTGTGAGAGTTGGAGATGATGGTGATGACCCTGGGCTTGCTCCGCGGAGACAGCTGGTCGCTCATCATGCTCTGTCTGGAGTCTATGGAGATCCTGTCCACGGGGTCTTCCTTGTAGAGGTAGTTTTCTCCTCGGCGCTTGCCCGCCGTGGGTTTCCTGTTGTGCCAGTAGCGCTCGGTCTTCCTGCCGTAGTCCACCCCCTTCACCATCTCCCCGCTGGCGCACACGTACGACTTGCCGTGCTCCAGCTCGCTCAGGTCCGTCAGCCGCTTGCCGCCCAGGGTGTACACGTGACGGACGCCGTACGGGAGGGGGATCTTCTCACTCAGGAGGATCAGCAAGGCTTCCATGTTGCGGATACGTTTGTTGTTGATGGCGAAGTTGACGCCCTTCCAGTGAGGGTCGCCATTGCGGTAGAACGTCACCCTCCTGGCCCGGCGTGGCTGACCGAGAGGCTGACGGCTGTCCAGGACGCTCCGAGCCGTCGTGAGATCGTCGTCATCGTCGGAGAAGTCACTCTCGGAGTGGAGGTTATTGGTGGTAACTGTTTGGCGGCTTTCTGGGTAGGCGGGTTTTGAAGGGGGCAGAATTGGAGGGATGTATGGATGCTGTTCGACCCGTGCGATGTCCAGACTGTTGTTTTCAGGTGCCTGTATACAAATAGAACACAAGGTAAACAGGATGTTTTCCAAAGACATAAGTAGAATGAATCTATGATGCCAAACAAGGCGCTAACATAGGTGAAATAGAGGGACAGATCTGAACACCTTTGCATTGCTATGCAGGTTAACCTTACCTTCGTTTTATCGTTTGAAAGCAGGACAAACGCGTAACGTTTCTTTCGCACATCACGAGGGAAAATATTCCTGCCAGAGACTGTTAACGTTTCAGTGAACGGTTTGGCTTTACGTGGTCCCAGGGGCTTCCCTTTCCTCACCTTCCCCGTCGGTTCTCCCCCAGGAAGATCAGAGGGAATGAAGAACCGCACTCCCTTCTGCACCTTCCCGCGACGTTCACCCATTCTCCAGGAACAGAAATGGGGCCATCACAGCTAAAACGTCGTCTGTCATTCACAGCAGCGCCCTCCCACCATCATACGTGCCGGAGAATCTTGTCAGAGTTTGCCCCACACGTTACGTGCAGTATCGCGGCACAAAGGGATCCGGCCGTTGTTAGGTGACAAATGGTCCGTGTTTAAATAGTTACTGGCAAACAGAGGCCGCTTTCAGGCGACAGTGTACACATCCACCGAAAGTCGGGCGTGTTCAAACATATAACTGATATAATCTTGGCCAAGCTGTTGCAAAGGTCAGCATTTCATGTTGTAATTGGGGCACAGAATTCATTATATATCAACCATTTAAGAAGACAATAGAAATCAACACAATCTCGCTGTTCGAACAGTTACTATCAACGCTCTTTGATATATGATCATATCATAACAAAGATGATATTTGTAAAACTTGAGACTTGATAAACAACGTCAACTTCACAATGATGACTTTTATAACACTTTGAGGTAACATGTCCGTAGGCACACATAGCCATGTGGCTGTCAATATGATAAGTATGAAAGAACTTTCCAGACGGTTTTTCCCTTCATTATCTCCCCATTTTATGTATTGCTTTCTCTCGGGCTCAAGACATATAAAAGACGTAATACACGTCCACAAAGGGCTTGTAGGCTTCAAAAGAAGCTTTTCCAACAAGGCAAAATCCTCCTCACGGTCCAAAGAAAACAAGTCGTACTTGCGTGCCGCTTAAGAACACGGATTAAAGTAAAGAGAGCCTCTCTCCTTTATAAGCTCTCCATGCCACCAGCCAGCTTACAAATTTGTGGAGTGGAATTCTAGCAGATAGAAGCGACACAGAGCACTCATGGCAATATACGCATGGGAGTCAGTGTGCTGTGGAGAAATAGTAAAGGCGTACAGGTTTATTTGGAGTTAAGCACCGGACCATTGTTGGGGGGTAAGGAAAGAGGGATCTCATCTCACAAGAAAATGACATACGACACATTTAATGTGTGATGATAAGCAAACAAAACCGCGTGCCCGGGGGGTGCCTGGCGAGTCACGGAGATGGGCCTGGCAAGTCCCGATATCCATATTCCAGTCATGACCTCCTCCTGGCATATGGAAACAAGTTGTGTAAACCTCCGCTACTGCGCGTGCTTACCGCTGCACCACAGGGACTTTGACTTTCTCATGGATTCATAGAACGCTGGGGTGCATCGAGATAGGTGACTTAAGAAGAGCCTCTTAAGGTGTAGAATGGTATCAGATGAATGAAGAATGTAAGCTGTGATGTTTGCCAACGTGGTGTCCAGTTGAAGCCAAAATTTTTCTCCAGTTTACCGTTGAAATTGTCAAACTCAACAATCTACATTTTAGAAACGCTAGTTCAATGTTAAAATAAAAAGATTTTACTCCCAAATTAGTATTTATTAATCCTATACACACGCCCTCTACCGAAAAATATTGAACTTGCACCAAGTAGAAAGTGGTAGCAATGCTTGAATCCGTACCCATAATGCCTTGTCATTTTTCTATACATCTGGCACAGTGGGATCAGATTGACCCTTAGCGTGACAGGTGCTTGCTCTTGACATGCTCTCAACGGAAACCCCCCGGTGTGTATCCTGCTCCACCCAGAGTGGCTTCTCTGCAAACAATAATGATTTAATCCTTCAAATCCTTGTCGACGCCTGGGCAGAATCCACTTCAGGTTATTTCAATGTTTGTTACATAAGTCGGAGTATCCTGGTCAACAGAATGTCACTTGGCGTGTCTGGGATTATGTGAAGTGGACAGAGGCTGCGGAGAGGATGATTCATCATACTGCCGATCCGACCAACACTTGATGAAAAAAATAAACTCACTGTTACATTGTATAAGTTATTAATTATATACATGTAGTTTAGCGTATCTTAGCACCTTTTTTGGCAGAACTGTAACAGATATTAGCCAGAAACTTAGTCAATACTTTGTACAATACGTGTAGAACCTGTATAGTATATGTACACCGTAGTATAGCGTAGCCTAACATTTACTTGTAGAAGCGCACAAGCTCTTAGTCAGTAGTTCTATTTAACATTTTACCATATATAGTACCCATTGAAGCTGTATATAGAATTTTGCTAGACCCATACCAGCTAGTATACCTTTCTGTCTGCCATACATTGTACCTGTTGCAATTGTTGTGCAATAAACTTGACTTGACTTGACTGTTACTCACTGTTACTCACAGTTACTCACAAACAACGGCTAGTTTATGAAGTGCATGTTGTATCCAGAACCATGCTTTATCAAGAACTTTGCTCAGGCACGGTTCTGGATAGTGCACGCGTACCCATAACCGTGCCTGGGGCGAATCTACGTTCTTGGAGACTATCCAGAGCCGTGCTCGATCCTAACCCTAATCCCTTCAAGCATAGAACTAGACAGGCATGTTTCTGGATACGATACTGCAAGTTTTTGACCGATGCTGATTGCTTGTAACTGACTCTGCCAAAAAGCCATTTGAGAGCAAGATATGTCATGAATGAAGTCATCCTTTCCGACTAACAAGTAGCAAACTCTACAGTTTGAAAGAATATTCTCTGTGCACTTTATTCATGATCATACTTCGTAGCGTGTTTTTAGGCTTTTTTTTATCGGACTTTCCTTTTTGCACTGGTTTCTTTTTACGTTGGGTTGGCGTAAGACAAAGATACCAGAGCAAAAAAGAAATCCCGATAAAAAAGCCTAAAAACACGCCAAAAATAAGCTCAAACCCAAACCTCTGCTTGAAGAGTAGCTTCGTACGGTTGTTGTGATTTTCTATACGTGCTACTGTGTGCGGAAGGCGCATGCGTCACTAATCCATGGCCTTGAATGAAGCACGCACTTGGTCTTCATGTAACAAATAGAAACAGTCCTGAATGGAGCAGGCATTTCCTGAAGTAGGCATTTCCTTTCCAACAATTGCACGAAATCCTCTAATGCAACAAGTGGTCTTTCTTTTACTAATACCCCCTACTTTTATATCTATATGTATAACGCACACAATCAAAACATGGTGGACTTCCCTTCTTTCTCTTTCGATTCAACTGAAAGTGCGCGTGGTTGCATCATCATATGGAGAAAATACAATGTTGAGAAAACAGAAGGATCGTAGCTGTTTTTTAAAAAAAAGGAAACAAAAGAGAAGGGTGTTTTGAAGCTTTCTACTTCGACAACTTTGGGGTTCTTTTAGCATATTAGTTGTTTACTGAAACGGGGGGGGGGCTCAAACAAGCCTCGTGGTTCCATCCCCCTCGTACGTTTTCTTTTGTACTTGTTATTTATCATATTGTTTTTAACATGTGCGGATAGATAAACAAACAAAAACAACATTATGTTGACAACGTCCGGAAAGTTTTCCCTGTAATGGTCAACAACCGCAGATTCTGGGATACTTGTCCTACGGAAGTAAGCATACTTTTATCGGTATCACCCTAAAATCACATAGTATAGAAATGTACTTTACCTTAGGAAAATCTTCCAACGACATCCATAGTACAGTGCATTGGGCGCGACGCAACACGTTCATGTTTGAACGGTCAATGTGCTTCTGTTTGGGACGGCTACAATACCCCATATTTATTGGTACTTCTGATTTGTGAAGTGTTTACGTAGTTTAAAACAAAGGTACACACCCAAGGCCAAGTACGCACTTCGTCCTCGTTGCAACAAAGAGATATGACACAAAACAGCAGTACTTGACCATGAGTAAAACTATCAATTTCAATATGACGTAGATTTTGATATGCCTATAACATACAAATTAATCATATACACTGTATATGAAAATAGTTGTCTGGAAGAAAGATGCCCTGTTCTAACATTTAACATTTGAAATGTTTTTTTTCTCGAAACAGCATATTGATTGTGAATATGGAAGAACACGGTCAAGTTTGAACTATAAGCGTACTTTTCTCAATCATCAACAATACTGTCTTGCGACTTTGTCCCAGAAAAAGATATTGCATTGTTGGGATCATATTCATTTATCTACATTAATTCGTAGTAATTATGCTTCTATAAATCAATACTTCGTGCAAAACACCATGCAGTCATGAGGACGGTGCTTGAAGTTTGGAGTTAACCTTGGATCCTTTGACTGAATGAAAAATGAAAAGTGGGAGCCATTTTCATCACTTTCTGTGCGCACGTATGGTGAATTCTCAGAAGCTGTGAAGTATGTACTTGAAGGGGAACCAATAGAAATTGTTACACAATGGCTCGTACTTCGGACACTGATAAGTGTCAAGTCCAGACAAAGAGTTAGCTGAAGTTTCATTGGTTACGTGACTTGTTAGTCAGTCTTCAGTTGAGAAGTGTATGCAAATGACGTTATGTAAGTTCCCGAATCGCTAGCTTAAAATGTGCCATAAAATGTGTATGCATAAGAAAAATTATTAGTTTATGGTCAGTACTCACACTGCGTACTGAGTCTAAATGCATTGTTAAAATTGAAGTTTGCCGGTCACAGAAACTGAACCAATGCTTATTTTTTACCATAGGCCGCAATTATGGTATTGTGCCCGGAATCACCATGGTGGATGGTGGACGGGACGCAAGAAGTTGCGCAATGTCTAACCGTACGTTACGCAATACCAAGCTAATATTATAAGCAAAGTGCATCTAAAGTCACTCTTTTTAGCATTGCTACAATTCGAGCAAGGTGAGCAAGTCATTAATAGTGCACACCCATGCCACCCAACCAGCTATTCCCATTTTGGCGGCCTATGGCCAGCTTTTTTTAGAAGCTTTCTTGTTTTACTAGTCATTGGTAGTGTGACGTATTTTTAACATCTACATTGAGTAAATGTTATGAACATTTTATATAATGTAAAAATTCTATGTGCTTCTAGTAGCTGATATGGATACTGCTTTCCATAGAAAAGTCTAACTAAACATCTGGTTTGCAAAACGTTTAATAGTAATCGAGGGTGTTGCTAAGGACAGAGGTAATTTTCCAATTATGTTCAGATGTTATCGTCTTTGTTTGATGTCAATGTGCAGACTCTACAGGTAGTTCTCTGGTCGCTGTAGTGCCGAATGGATCGCATATTTTCTCTCAGGTCTGGCCGCCTAGCTACAGCCTGTTAAGTGCAGCTGTGGACCAAAGAACCGATTCATACAGTCCTCTAGTCACATAATTAACGCGGACCTTTGGCCTGTTCGACGCATTTGTCTTCCGCCATTTTGACGAAGATTGTTTGTAATCCAGACAGTGCTGTTAATGATGATTCCATTGTACACTTCAGGAAGTTTGCAGATTAGGGAAGTGCTGGGTTGTGGTTATTTAAACGGCGAGAAAAATATGCCAGTCGACCTTATAAATTATAAAACATTAAGGTTTTAACTTTAATCAAATTTTGTTATCTCATATACCTATCTTCCTGACCTAGTGCCTGGATACCCATTCATTAAATTGTACTTACGGTACAAAGTTAAGCAGGTTATCCGGAATTTGTGAGACGCAACACTGACCCATACCAGAAAACCACTGTATAGCATAAGACTACTTAAATAGGTAGTGTAAAGTAATTGTGACGCGTTAATTAATACGTACATAGTGACTGCCCACCCCGCTGTATAGTGTATACACTCAGTACACAGTGAGGACGAAATGAGTGGGTCTTAAACAAACACCACATGCTTCATTGGCGAAACATCCTTTTCCTAACATAAGAAACGGACCTCCTAGGGTCCCCGAAAACGTACTTCAAGCGATAACGTTGTATTCAAAAGGGGCGAGATAGTCGCCTAGGTACAACGCTTTACTGACAGCCATTATAGGCATACCTGGGTGTCGCAGGTGCCACATAGAGCGTTAAGTAACAAACCAAATATGTAAAAGCAACACAGTTCACTCCTCGGTCAATTTAAGGTTAGCGTTGACAGCTAGCTCTGTTGACGTAGGGGAAGCCTAACTGCTCATTCTATGGACACGGTATAAATGAATAATTTATTACTTTGTAAGCAACAACAAGATGACAAAATGCAGGTTACTGTATTGTCCAACCAAGGACGTCGAAATAGTTAATATAACGTCCTTGGGTCGACTTAGAAGCACATAAAAACACACCATTGTGATGTTTTGTCACTAAACAACCTCCCAAGACCAACATCCTCCCTCCCCACATACCTGCCATGACGGGGGAAGCAAACAATGGACCTCATCAAACTACAATTGGTCATGATGTTATCTCGACATATATGAACCAGCTGTTGTCTACATGACTATATTTATATATAATCGTACACATGTATTATGTATGGGCCATATCTGGTAAATAATTATACGTGCCATTTCGCTATTGTATTGCACAAAGCCGACCAGGTGCGAAACACAACTACTTGGACACCATATTTATTCATGCGGCACACACTCAGAAATAGCCGTAACGAGTAACTACATGACCAAAACTTATATGAAATACGCAGCAGACTACTACAAAGTGATTCAAAGTCAGAAAGCATTTTAAATGTCATATTTTGACAAAAAATAAACGTTTTCGGTAGGATAAAATTCACTGTCTAAAACAAACGATTTCTTACCTTCAGTAAACTTGCGTGTTGTTTGTTCTGTGTAGGATCCATGGTCTCTTGAGCCCTCAGCAGCCGTTCTGCCCGGTTCAACACGTCTGCCCTGTTCTCCCTGCTGATGTCCGCCGTCTGTACAGGCACGGGGATCCGGCTCCTCGGGGAGGTGGTGCCCGGGAAGGCAGGCTCGTCCTGAGCGGCCGGGGCCGACTTGCTCTGCCGCCCGTCGCTGGCAGGAACCCGTATCTCGATCGGGATGGTGATGTTATCCTTGTGGGTGGGTGCTAGGGGACCGCTGTGCCCTTCTTCTGGCGATGTAATAGGCACGAGCTCGTGCTTGATTTTCCCCACTTCGATCTCCATCTTATTTTCGTCGCCACTGTTGGGGATACTGTCCTCCGACTCGGCTCTGATGTCGATACCGGAGTCCCTCATACTATGTACGCGGGAGTCCTGGACGCTCGGAGTCGAGCCAACCTTGGCCAGGTTCATCTTGGTCGAGATCTCGAAATCTTTCTGCTCTTTCGAGGTGAGCTCTTCGGTGTTGATCTTGAACTTTTCATCGCCGATGGTGATGTTGATATCCTTGATAGTGTACATTTCCTGTAATAAAAGTCGAAAGATATGCTGTACCTGTACAGAAAAAAAATCTCACCACTCTGAACTACACTTATAGTAGTCGGTGTAGATCGTCGTCATCTATCTAGAGTATCTGTTGCCATTTCCTGTTAGTCGCACGTAGAACGCACGTACAGCGAGTCTGGAATAATGGCGGATACACGGGGCATGCCTGACAAAACCCGCCTCAAGAGCGATTGTCGTCACGTCAGCGCATTGGCTGCCACGGCCTCTTTCGTTCGTCACTATGGCCGGGTGCGTGCCTCGGACAAGTGTACATAGTTACTCAAGCACATCAGCCAGGCAATAGAACGGTGTGGCCACAATGGAAACAACCACCTCCTCCGCGCTGTGAAAAGCCGTCACGTGGTGTGACGACAAAACCCCTTAAATGGCTCGATCACTCTTATTAATGGATTAGTTGTTTGCCCACTGATTGGAGTGTTGGTTTAAGGGAAGCAAATAAGGAGGATTTGTTAAAGAGAGTAACAGGTGGGGCGGCACTACTTCGCGGTCGGGGCGGTTTAATTTAAAAACAGTCTTAAATTGTAAATCCGGCGGCCAAAAGACACCTAAATGATAAACTAAGCGTGTGTAGTTGCCACGGTAACTAAGCACGTCATGTGAGGACAAGTTTCCCCAGCCCATGGCGGGCCTACCCTCCCGTGAAGCGGCCGCGGCGGCGGTATGTTTGGCGAAACAAGTCTTTATGCGACATTAGCGCGTGAAAACATTCCGCCATGGCAAGGCGGCAAACACAACAGAGCCATTCAGATTATACAACAGACTTTGGTCTCCCGTGGCATTCTTTCTCATGTCCGCCATGGCTAACTTCAACTGACTTTCCTCACTTGACTCAGGTGTAAATGAATATTGTCCTGTATTTGTCCTGTGTTGGTGGCGGCATAAAATAAGTTGAAAAAACTTGAGTGTGCCGTCACCATGTCGTGTCTGGAAATGTTTCAATAAAAAATAAAAAACTTTAAGCGAGCGCCGGCAAATTCAAAACGTGGCAAAGAGCGGGGATGGCTGTGGGCGCTCACTGACATGGCCATGAAAGGCGTCAGTCTGTCCAACACCACAACTTTTCTCACATGACGCAGACAAAAGATGCCCATACTTTTCGTGGCTGTGTTCGACGTCTGATCGTTTGGAGTATAAAACGAAACCCAATGGTATAGCATATAACATTCTCCATAGAAGAGGATAGGAACAATTTCCTATCCTCTTCTATGGAGAATGTTATATGCTTTGCCCTCCAATTTATAAATTTTTGGGTGATTTTCGACGATCGCGAAAAGTTTTCATTGCAAATAAAAAAAGCTTTGACAGATGTTTAAGGCTTCCACTCTGAACGGACAATGTCAAAAAACAAATTGAGACCTACCGACTTCTGTCCTTCTCCAAGTCCAAGAGAGAGTCGTCGCACTTGAGGCTTCTCCGAAGGAGTTTCAGAAATCAGCGAGCCTTGCGTCGAAGAGTGTCGACGACGCGAAACTTCCTTTACTTCGGTTTCTTCAAGGGAATATCTTCGCACTTGAAGTTTCTGGAAGGCAGCCTCGGGAAGCAGCGCCTCTTTAACATGCGCAGCAGAGTGTCGACGGCGAGGAGGAAACTTTATTTTGGTATCTGTGGGAATAAACAAGTTCATCAATTACAGATTAATCGGAAAATTTTGTTTCAGGTCGCTGTAGTTACTCTACCAAGAATCTAACCCATGCCACACTGATTAAGGAGGTGAATCACTGAGGAGGCCTGAAAAAATGTAGAACTGTCATGTGGCTCAACACCGGAATTGCATCAAAAGGCAACTACTAAGTATTCAATGGACACATTTGAAATGAAAGGGGTGCCAGTGTCACGGAAATGAAAAGAAACCTACAGTGGGCGTCATTGGAAGATAGGCGAAAAATGTCCAGACTATGCATGACGTACAAAATGATTAATAAACTGGTGGATGTACCAACTACTAAGTACCTAATACCAGCTCAGAAAAGTAGATATATAGTCATGCCTTCAAGTACCAGAGTTATCAACCAAGGATTGAGGTATTCAAAAACTTTCCTAGAACTATCGCAGAGTGGAACTAGCTGCCACACCAAGTACAGTAGGGGGATCGTCACTAGATAGTTTTAAACAATGTTTAGAGTTAAACGTTCAAAGGTTAGGTGTAAAAAGTCGTTCGGTGTAATGTAGCCAGCTGCTGCCGCGCCTCGTGCCTGCGAAGCTGGTGTGTTACGCCGAAGGGCGGTTATACCGGCTATACAGATACAGATACAGATACAGCTAGAAATGTCCCCAAAAATTTCACCTTCGCCTGAAATCCCGCTATCGTCAGAGTCGGAAGGCCGCCGGAAGGCCCGGACATCTTCCTGCCGATGCATACTGTTTCGTGGAAAACCGGCGACTAATCCGACGCAAGAATTCGAAATCCCTTAAAATCCACAGAAGTGCGTAACACAACAATGGTTGGCGCTCTTGAAGGTTTTAAAATAGTAACACATTGTTCATAATCAGGTCCGTCATTGGTTACTGTACAAACTTGATCATCGGGTTGATGTAAGCATTATGCAGACGTTTGATGAAGGGTGCTTATGTGGTTCAGGTACGATTGATTTCTGTTTCACGAGGTTTCGTTGAGATGGTCTGCGCATGCGTTCCTTTTTGCAAGGCTACTGAAGGGCTTTCGGAAGGGCTTTTTGATCCCCTTACAACATTCGAACGAGCGGTCAAGATGACGCTTACAGCTGAAGTACGTCATACACAAGGACTGAGAACCGGATAAAAGACCGCTTTGCATCATGGTATACATATAGCTTTTACGATAAGAAGTAAGAACTATTGTGTATCCGCCAGTTAAGCAAAAATTGTATTTGCTGACTTTTGTCTTTTGTTTATGTAAATATGTAACCGTTAGTAAAATCATCGTTACAATTAGTATTGCTTAGTTCTGTATATTTCTAGCCGTCACATTCGCGCACATGCGCATAAACGTGTCAGGAACTTATATAACTTTTTCAAGTGCATCCACTTCACAACTGACAAGTCGTGTGGCCAATGAAACGTCGGAAAAAGTTTGGTCTTTGTCTGGACGTATGAAACTTTTGTCTCAAGTAAGTTGCGCATATGGTCATACACGTGTCAGGAACTTCCAAAATGTTATTTGCATACACTTGACCCTTAAAATTCGCCCACATGCACATACACGTGTCAGGAACTTACATAATTTTTTTTGGTATACACTTCATGACTGGAGACTGACCAACAATAGCCTGGGTACCATCCTTCTCCGCTGGCTCTCCCTTTTCACTTGTTACCGTGGTAGCAAGCAAAATGGGAGAGCCAGTGGCGCTCCCTTTTCTTTTTTTAAAATAATTTTTCAATCCTTTATTTCTTCATAACAAAGTATATACAATAGTTGTGCATACATAACAATCAGGTAAATAGAGACTTTGATGACATGTAGTAACATAGCCATTTCTGCACACATTTGTTTGTTACTTAAGAAAGGAAGTTGTAACAACATAAAAAAAGACAAAGGGATATACTATCATTCATTGTTACAAAGAAGTGACCACGCCTTCATAAGAACAAGGCAAAAAACATAGAGATATTTTCGTAACACAATCTTCACTGTTCTGTAAATAACTTGGGAGAAAATAAGTACTCTCTCTCCACATCTTTAACTTAACGATTAAGACTTTGTTGTTGCAATAAATTTCCATTAGCCATCACAGAAGCAAACGAAAAGAGAGAGCCAGCGGTAACTACTGAAGATGGTATCCAGGCTATTGTTGGACAGTTGGACAGTCTTCAGCCATGAAGTGAAAAATTATGTAAGTTCCTGACACGTGTATGTGCATGTGGGCGAGTTTTCAGGGTCAAGTGTATGCAAATAACATTATGGAAGTTCCTGACACGCGTATGTCCATATGCGCAAGTTTCCTAAGTCCAGACAAAAATTAAACTTTTTCCGACATTTTTATTGGTTACAAGACTTGTTGGTCAGTCTTCACTTGTGACGTTTATGCAAATGAATTTATGTAAGTTCCTGACACGTGTATGTGCATGTGTGCGAATTTTTGGAACATTTGAGGCTATATGTTAGGCTAAGAATTTTAGTTTTAAATTTTTCAAACTTTCCAGCTTTCATATTGTATACAGGAGCCAGACATCGACATATATGCATATTACATGAATTTTGAAATGTCTAATGTGAAAAAGATGTTATATTTCAATTGATACTTTGTTCAAAATGCAAGTAATAATTGAAAGAAAAGTTCAAAGAAGAAGATTTGATCTCAAACCATTTCTTTACTCGTTTATATGTAGATAACCGTACCAGATTCTGTCTGCGACGCTGGTGTGTTACGCCAAAGGGCGGTTATACCGGCTATACAGATACAGATACAGATACAGATTTACCTTTAACTTTCGCTTCTTTTCGTTCCTTTTCAAAAACGTACTGTCGACAACAGAGAGAGACAATAGAATACTTTCTGATTGCTGTCCATCTTTAAGGAAATAACGCCGCACTTGATGCTTCCTAGAAGACGTTGAACAATTTTGCCCGTCAACTCCAAGCTAATTTGATAAACAACGCAAAAGACGTGTACAAAACATACGTCTCAATAGGCTCAATCTCTTTAAGCCCTGTAGTACTTTTACCCAACTGAGCGAAATATGAAATGACATCAAAAGGCATTAAAACAAAAAAGCAAGAGCCTAAAAAAAGCCATTTGAGGAAAAAAGGGGGAAAAGTTATTTGAAGTGTATGTAAATAACATTATGTAAGTTCCTGACGCGTGTATGTGCATGTGTGCTAATGTGACGGCTAGAAATATACAGAAGTAAGCAATATTAATAGTAACGATGCTTTTGCCAACATTAAATCTTACGTACGGTTCTTCTCATGAAATATTTACATTAACAAAAGACAATCATTAGCAAATACAACATTTTTGTTTAATCGACATTTACTAGGTGGACACGCAATGGTTTTTACTTGCGACATAATTGTGACATCAAAAAAAGTCCAAAGAAAAAGTAAACTTTTTCCAACGTTTCATTGGTTACATGACGTATTGGTCAGTCTTAGGTTGTGACGTTTATGCAAATGAATTTATGTAAGTTCCTGACACGTGTATGTGCATGTGTGAGAATTGTCTGTACAAGTGTATGCAAATAACAATATATGAGTTCCGGACACGTGTATGTCCATCTGCGCGCGATGTTTCGGTACATCAAACTAAACTAACGCTTCAGACTATATGATAGGCTAAGCATTATGGTTTTGGAGTTTTCACATTTTTCAGCTTTCATCTTGTATACAGGAGCCAAACATTGACATATATCTATATATTTATATTGACATATATTCCATGAACTTGTCTACTCTAATGTGAAAAAGACTGGAGAAAAAAATTCAAAGACAATTTTTTTTGGCCGTAAATCGTTAAGAAGTAGACGTTAAGACTTTTGTTTCATCGACGATAGTTATCAATATGGATATTGCAAAAATCCTTGAAAAAAACTACACCTACGTCCTGGTACATTGAGAAAAGCATAGAATTTACCCAAACCCTCTTCAAAGTTTTCTTTTGTTACCGACGTTCTTTTCAAAGAATCATGATTTTGCCTGATGGATATAGATACGAAACTTCTCAACGTGCTGGCGACTACAGAGAGATAAAATAGAATACTTACTGATTGCTGTCCGTCTTCACGGAAATATCGTCGTACTTGGTGCTTTCCGGAAGTCGTGTTTGAAAAAGTTGAAGATCTAGAGAGCGTCTGCAACAAAACAAAATCGAATTCATCACCTAAATAATGGCAAGTGTATTTCTTATATAAAATAAGAAATAAACTGTTCTCCAACTGAAGAAATTTGACTCACTGGAATTGGCGACCGTATCTCTTGGTCTTCATCAGCTATGTGACCCAAGTGCCGTAGACACGTGCGGAAAATTACGCACGTGTCTGCAGCATTTGAGTCAGGTAGCTGAGCGATTCAGTGGAAAATTCCAGTGAGTTAATTTTCTTGAGTTGAAGAATAGTTTATCTCTTATGATGTAATTTACCAACTCAGATGAACTTTCGCGTTAAGACAAGGTTACTTTGTGTTTGTAAAAACCTAATCCTGTCAACCTGTCTACAAGAGGACAGCAGGGCTAGAGTTATGTAATTTACGTAATCTAGCGGTAACCACAAGCCAGCTTTGGTATATAATGTCTTCTAAAGCGCATGCATATGCGGTTCGTAAAAGCGATAAACAATTTTGCCCGCCAACGCCAGATTAATCTAATAAACAACGCAAAAGACATGTACAAAATGTACGCCTTGATAGGATCCATCTGTTAACTCTAGTCCTGTCGCATTTTTGCCCAACCGAACGAAGTATGAAATGGCATTAAAATCCATTAAAACAAAAAGGCGAAAAAGATCTCGACATTTGAGAGGAAAAAAAGAGCGGGAAAATTACCTGAAATGCTGCAATAAATCCTTTGCATCACGAGACAAAAACCCACGCTTTCTCTCTTACACAGCCTGTTTCGTAGGACAGCGACGACAAATGTGACTACTTTCAACGGATTTGACAGAATTGTGTCAACACGTTGATTGATTGTTTTAAAAGCTAAAAATAGAAACCAAGTGATTTTGAAGGACAACGAGAATAACCAAGTGCGTTAGATCGAATGATATCATTAGCTGGACCTAAGAACTTGAATGTCGTCGTGGCCGAGAACTTGAACGATTCAAGCGTTTTGTAAGTTATGTAATATAAGTTATGTTTTGTTATGTAACATTTCATAACGGTTCTTTGTCGTTTTTCTTTCTTTGTATTTTTCCACACTACCAGGACGCTACATACTGCGCATGCGTCGTTGTCATCAAGGCTACTGAAGAGCTCGCGGCAGAACTTTTGATTGTTCTGAAGGCTAAAAATAGAAACCAAGTGATTTTGAAGGGCAACGATAATAACTAAGTGCGCGAGATCGGTTCTGTCATTGGTTACGCGCGCAAAGAACTTGAACAATTTCACGATTTCGCATGTGAACTCAGTACTTGCACTTGTATCATTCTGAACTTCTGAACTTCTCCGATCTTCTTACGCAAAATACACAGTTCACAAACAGTGGTTGTACCTGTCCCTAAGTCCCAACCATGCATCCAGGCTCGATCAGTTAAGGCCCATATCATTTCCAGGGTTTTGTAATATTTCATAAGGGTGCTTGGTCTTTCTGCTTTGTTTCAGATACAAGTGTCTTTTTTTCGAAGTTCTTAATAAATACTAGTCTCTACCAGACTAACTGCGCGGGCAATAATAGGGAGATATTTGCTAGGGGAGTCTGGCCGCCTTGAGGTTGACTGGCCGCGCTTCGGAGGGGGGAAACTACAATGTAACCCTCCCGCGGACCGACTCTATTGGCCAGCTATTCCCTTCTTTTGCCGAATTCTACGATTTGTACCCCCGTAGGAAGGCATGGTTGAGGCTAAATAAATACCAGGACGCTACATACTGACTCATGCGTCCCTGTCACAATGGCCGCTGAAAGAGCTAGCTCACAGCACAGTTTTTGTTTCTGATCAACGCAGACGCGACGCAGTTTTCTGAGTAGTTTGTTTGTTTGCTTGTAAGTAAGGAGTTGAGATGACAGCCGAAGTAGGCTGTTACACAAAGACGGCTACTCTTTAAATGAATGAAGGTGTCGCGCAATACATGTAGAACAGTTTTATTAAGAACAAAGGACGAAAAAGAATTAAGGACAAAAAAAGGGCAAATGTGCCACTTGGTATGGGCACATCTTGCAAGTTCTAAGGTGTGACGGTTAGAAATGTATAACACCTTTGCTACGTTTTAGACCCTTTTAAATCGTTGCAGTTTAATGTGCGATTTTACGAGAGAAATAAAGACATATACATTTCTAAGCCACGTGGATCATTCGGACTAAATGTCCTCTGTCTACAATGAAAAATTGGCTTCTGTTAAAAGTGTTATTGACAGCTCAACTTAAATTACATTATTACGGGCACCTCTTTCAAATATGTCCAATATCACTGTCATTTTGACCAATAAACACAGATGAATGGCCATGGGTGCAGAATAGTTGGAAATTTTTAAGTCTCAAATATCTAAGTCTGTAGCTTTTCCTCTGTCAGCGCTGGGAGGCAAGCTTACCAATTAACATCATCTACACATTAGGAGTGTATCTATAGACACTTTGGACAATTCAGACTTTTACCTATTCGTTCGTTCGGAAGTAAATCTTCGGTAGCCGTGCACCTGTCTTAGACTAAAACTGGGGGACCTACGGCACTGAGAAGGCAAAAACTTACCCATATGTTCTCCCACTACCGTTCCCCGGCGTTCAGTACTTTTCCATATGCAAGGCAACCGCAAATGAGGGACAATGCTTTTTTCTCGGAGTAGTTCTACCCAACAGGTGGAAAGATCTTGGCATGCAAAATTGTTCGGATTATGATACTTAACTCATGCCGGATATCGCATTTCGCTGCAAGGGTTAACGTTTGGTACAAAGGGAATAATCTGGAGCGGAATTTTACAAGAGACCGACTTGAGTCTAAAACCCACAGTCAATTTTTCGGTGTTTTTGGTAACAATTATATTCTTTGCTGGAGATCCCAAAAGCTAGAGAAGGGTGGATAAATAAAGGGTGCATGAAATATCTCAACAGGTGGTAACGTTAATATCGGAAGGAATGTCTGTAGTGGGTGTGTTCTCTTACGGATTAAAATTCTGTTTGCGGTGAGTAACCCCACTTGAATATGGAGAGGACATGTACACGTTACTTTTTATTGTGAACACAAATTTTTGTTACATGTAAGTGGTAGCGTAAAAATAAGTCGTCGTAACTTGACTGCGATACCACTTTGTGCTGTATCCGTGTCGAACTATATCTTTCCTCAGAATGTCAGAATATCTGTATAATATCCTAACGTTATACTTTCACACGAAGATCTAGGTGGAAAACAATTGAAAGCAACGCAAAACCGCCTGAGCTTGGTTCTCCCTTTCTCTCAGTCTACATGTCGGTATACACAAGAATATTAGTGAAATTGTAGTGATTTGAAGTGTTCGTAAATACCAGATGAGATCATAGGTGAGATTTTGGGGGATAAGGTTAATCGGATAACGCCTGAAAAACGGGATCAATGTATATCCGGCAGGTGCTATATTGCCACCGATGTTTGTAGATGCGGTGTCTTTGTATTGATCTCTTCTCGATGGCTCTTGCCGGTTTTTCTGAATCCATTTTCCGGAACCATGGGGGTGTTATATAGTATATCTGATTAAGAGTGTTCATACCAACAGTAACATCAGACGAGGCCGCAAACATGCGGGAATTCCAAAAGCAGCAAGATTTGGAAAAAGTATGTGTGGGAAACCTAGGTTTACAGTTAACAGACTCTTAGCTCGGGGCGGAACACATCACGAGGAACGCGTACACGTCATTGAGCCATTTGAGGTCTATGCAATTTTATCATAAGTCGCTGACGTTGGCAATAATTGACACCTTATATTGCACAGAAATTGAAGATTTTGATGAATTTATCTGAAGTAGATCGTTGATAATGATCACACGTTCTGAATCAGCACATTTTAAACATACATTATCAATATATGGAAGTCTAAAAAAAAAATCAACATTCAATGAGGATACACCCAGTTACTAATCGTAGAAACACTGAATGGTGTGACTCAGACAGTTAAACGTCGTACTGAACAATGTAAGCATAGAGCCAATGAATGTCATCTGTTTATTTGACTGTCATAGCAATAATCGGAATCTCATTATCTAAAGCGTCTTTTCGACAAACAGATATGATCAGATATCATTATTCATATGACGGACCTTGGCAAGTCTCTTTGAAGGCTTAATCCTTTGAATAACACCCATTAACTTAAGTTCATGTTATTTCATACAAAAGCCCACGCTGGCGCCGTCAAGAACTTATGGCATCAGTGGCACCAAACAAAACACGTACACTGTCCCGTTGTCAAATACGTAAAACTCTCAGTCGAATCTAGGTCAACAATCCGCGGTTTAACTAAAGTGATGCTCGAATCCTCTCATAACTCCTTGATAAATATGACTTTTTGTCTCGTACTCCAGAACATGAGGTCATGCTCCTTGACTAAACAACACTTCAAGTTAACAACATTAACCTCAAGTAACTTATAGCGCAAAGTTGACCTCGAGTAACACCGAGGACATGATACGGTGCATCAGGTAATATTGGTACAGAAACTGTGGTGCGAGACTACATATGCCAAAGGGCAAAGGTCATAGTTCACCTGTGACCGGCGGAGACAGGCTCGGAGAGTACACGTGTGAAATCAGCCGTCTGTTTCAAATATCACCTTTCAAAGCTCCATAAAACTCTGTAGCTTCGTTGTCCCACTATGGACGCCATAAGAAACGGCTGGTTCTCTGAGCTGAGCCCCTTGTGGCCAGGCCAGGCCATGAGTTTAGAAGTAGAGGAAGTGCTCTACCACGAGAGGTCCAAGTACCAAGATGTGCTTGTCTTCAGAAGGTAAGACGGATTTCTCTTATCGCTTACGCCAAGGAGGTTCAAATTATAACCTCATTGCTCACCCCTTCGTGCTTTCGGACAGTCTGCGAACCTCAGGTTTACCCCTCACCATTGTCTCCTTTCACAAGTTAAAGGCCCCCCGTTAAAGGGGCAATATGTAACATTTTTGCAGCAAAAATTGAAATATTTTTATTTAAAAAATCTTCGTGTGATTGAAATTTAATTCCACTTTGCAACATATTTGTGCAATTATCTCACATTTCTTGACATTTATGGTTGGCGCGAAAACACCCCACACAAGACGCACTCAGTTTCTGGTGCCACCACAAACTACCAGAATGTTAACAAACATGGCTGACACTGTGTTTCAAATAAACTTCTAAACACACTCATAAGGCATCATATTTTGGCACCTCCACTTCCTAAATGGCGCTTATTTGCAATGGAGTAGGGTTGATTCAACGTACTTTGTAAAGAAATGACCAGACAATTTATTTTTTGTGTCGTTCTAATTTTACATAAGGCCACACTGATTTAATTTTATGGATGACATCCTCTGGGGACCACAAAACTAATGCGAGAGGGCGAAAAAAAAATCCAGCAAAAAAAAATGCTGCTTAACCACAGGAATACAAAGCCGGTATTGCGAATTGAAGCACAGGACACAGTGACTGCATCAAACAAACAGGTTTTTGTTTGCAGGAGGTAGATGTTGATAGTCTTGTTCAGGTCTCATCCTCCTTCACAGCTTCCTCCTTCGTTTTACGATAAGCCGCCCTTTTGCGGCATTTATGAGTCGGCAGTCTGTACTGAGTTCCAGCCGAGTTCCGGAGTTCCGTGAAGCCTCGAAAGACATGATTTTTTTTTTTTGAGAACAGGCGAAAATCAATGCGCGCTCGGATGTCATCCATAAAATTAAGTCGGTGTGGCCTAATGCAGCTTTAAGAAATGTTGGACCTTGATTTCTTGTTGGCAGTAAGACCTATGGGAACGTGCTAGTGTTGGACGGAGTGATCCAGTGTACGGAGAGGGACGAGTTTTCCTACCAAGAGATGATCGCACACCTCCCCCTCATGAGCCATCCCAACCCCAAGAAGGTTGGTTTCTTCTTCTTCTTCTTCTTCTTCTTAAATACTGCTTAGCCCAATTTGCATCGGATTACGAGCAGCTGCACATGTGTTACATGTAGTTACAAAACAGGTGACCGGTACAAATAAAACAAGGGTAACTGAAGGAGGGGACGCTAAGAAACATAAATGACTGAATCTGTGGGTGTAATTTAAACTGTAAAAGACAAGACAGGTGCATTTAGTGTGTTAGTAGCACATATATATACATATATACAAGATTTCAATTAGGAAGGTTTGAATTAACATCTTTGATTGAAAAGAAAAGGGGGAGTAGTGTAACAGTGAGGTTTCAAGTGCTACGGACTGACTCATCTGACGGGTCTGGGCCCTTTTGGCTGACTAGTTACGTAGGGTGCTGGGGTTTCAATCTGGTGGCCCGGGTTCGATTCCTGGGGCCAGGGTTTCAAAACTAAGAACACTGACCTACACTCTCCACCAAGCCTGCAACTGTGCAAGGCATTAGGTTCGAATTCATGAATATGTCTTGTTGAAAGCTGTTGTATTGTCCTTGAAATGATATCTTGTATATCAGAATACATTACAAGACTAAATTGTATGTTATATCCTGAACATCATACATGTAGTTTACATAGTCGTTTGGTGTAATATAGCTTGCTGCCGCCACACTGCGTGCCTGCAAAGCAGTTATACCGGCTATACAGATATGGATACAATTTTTTCTCAAATGAGTATTGCCCCCCAAAATAATGTTTTCTAGACTTTTTGAACAAAAATACATGATTTTCTAAAAGCAAAATAACCTCCAAATGATATTCTGGTCAGCTTGCATTTATATGAATGTCAAATTTATGACCAATTTTTAATTGCCATTCAATCAAGCCTGACACTGTTATTTGATTGCAAACTGTTGATTAATTTGCTGTGCTTGATACATGTACATGTAATTAAGTGTAGAAGGTGACCCTAAGTCAGACATATGACATCTGGATCTTTGATTATTTATATTTGACTATTTTTAGGCCTAAACAAGTAAAATCGGCGATTTTGTACCTCCGGGTTTGTTGTAATTTCTTTTTGTATATGTTGTTTGTTATATATAGTTGATAGTGTTAATGAAAGGTGTGTCGGGTAATGGTTGGGCGTTGGCATTGTAACTGGTAGTAAATGCAAGAGTTTCTGATTCTCTGATGTAGCATGGTGAGATATGGAACATAACTGTTGATCGGTTTGTGTTATTTTGTAGTGTGAGTAGCTTGTTATGTTATGCGTCCTTCATCAACGAACAAAATTTTCTTCTAACCTATACTTAATAACGTGACGGTCTAAACTATGTCTAATCCACTATAGCGATATTAGTTATGTTAACAACATATGCGGTATCTGTCTTAAATTTGAAAAACTAGCTATAAACTTTAAAGGCCATGTCGTTGTAAACCTTGTAACTGATGGCCACAAAACCTCCGTCTGACGGCGGTGTTATGTTACAGTTGTTGCTATAACTGGCAACGTCCGACTGACGCTAGACTGACTGCTAATTACATCTAAGCTGACTGACGGCTAATTACATCTAAACTGACGATGTTGTGTATATAACGGTCATGATGGTGTAAATATAACAGATGACTGTCTATAACATTCAACTCACATCATACCGCGATAAAAAAAACTAACGGAATACTATACCTACCTAAACCCTTTTTAAACACGAAAAATAAAAATGTATAGCATAACTTTAATATACAAAAACCAAACCACATTACATACAAAAAAATTAAAACAACATTTGGTTACAGAATGCGCTATATTCGATAACTACTAACGATACAACGCAACCATTAAAAATAACGTTAACTACATGTAGTCCACACTTCTGACAGCTCCGCACGATAGTGTCAAAAACTAACATTTGAAACAACAAGCCACCAACCAATTTTCATCTGCAACTTAAAACATACAAACTTATGAAAGCCGCAAGGAACACGGAACGAAACACAGAATGACAACCAGAACAGTAAAATCAAACGTTAAAAATAACGTGTAATACAGTAGCTAACCACTGCCATCAACTGCACCAAGTTGCATCTGATCGCCTACATCTGAAACAACTAATCTCCGACCCCGTCCCGCGCCTACGATCTGACTAAAACCTAATTTCTTTTTATCGGAACCACACACCCCTCTGTCAGACGCCTGATAAAAATGGACGCACCCGGCTATACCTTGACAACAGCCAAGTAATTTATGCATAACCATTTTCAGACAAAAAGGGGTGTCCAGGGGCCTCCAAAAGGTTTCATTTCCACGCCCGAAAACACACATACAACGAAAAAAAAGGAACGTGCCACAACTGCAGCCTAACAGCAAAACGTATACCGAGTCCCACAAAAATCCGCCCACCCAACCGCGAGATATAGCTGCGAACATGAAAATGACGAACAGTCGCCCTACCCTTCCGCGGAAGGATACCTCCTTCCCCGGAGGTAATAACTATTCATTATCATTTTTGGAGAGAAATGGTAACCATTTCTCTCCAAACTTCGATAACATTCTGGAATGATTTCCAGACCATGATTCTGATATCTGTGTTTGTTTGAACTGAAAATGACTAAACAGAAGGTTTATACATGTATGTCACCATTGCTGTGTTCTAAATCCACCATACATCATATGTTGCTATTGTTGAGGCAACTTTCCTTACTCTACTAGTACATGTAATTTACTGTACTACTCATATCTGTTAGTGAATACGTTATTGACTTCCATACCCTCCTTGTTCTGTCCAGGTGTTGTTAATTGGAGGAGGAGATGGAGGAGTCCTGAGGGAGATTGCCAAACATTCCTGTGTTGAGTCAGTGGTGCAGTGTGAAATAGACGATGTAAGTAAGAAGAACATTTATGTCAAGGAATGTTACAGAAAGTGTGTGTGTGTGGGGGGGGGAGGTTCATGTGTAAAAGTATTCATGAAAAGGATATTGAATCCTGATACAAAATATCACAACAGAAGACAACAATAGTCATTAACTTTGGACTTAGGAAAATGTTTAATCATTCTAAACATCTAATTTTTGATAGTCATAGTCACACACACACATATGCTTGAAATAAACAATTGTCGTGTTGCACACTATTGATTGTCGTAGGTTTTTAAAGGTATAATAACTGTTGATCTATTGTTCAGGTTTATATCTACATGTACCTGTCTGTACATTTGTGTGTGATTTCTCACTAGTCATGCTGTGTATTTAGTCCATGCGTAACCTTTGTTTCTTGAATGTTTAGATATGCATACTGACAAAGGTAGTATGACCTAGTTAGTTGGAATCATCCCTGCTATCAGCTAGACCATAAATATTGTCCTCTCCTTGATCCATTGACCTACTTACTGAAATGGCAGATGGCTCATTATGTCTGACCTGCAGAAGAAGGTTAATTGGGTTTTATTTTTGTATGTTGCATTTTTTTAATGCAGCAAAGATAAATTGGAGAATAAAACTTTGAAACACAAATGAAGAAAGAAAATAATGTCTTATTTGCCCTGTCCAAATTGTATCCTTTTCTGTTGTAGGAATGGAAAATTTTACATTTTAACCTTAATCCTCCCAGTGTCATGGGCTAGTTGTCTAGTTCTATGAATTCCCTGACACTTGGAGGGTTGAAGGGTAAGAGTTTGAAATGTCTATAATTTGTTAAGTGTGCCAGTCAACATTTGCTATGTAGGATATTACAGTGTATTGCATTTGATATTATTGTATGTTACAGAAAGTGATTGAGGTGTCCAAGAGGTACCTGCCAAAGATGGCGTGTGGCTACGACAACCCCAAACTGACGGTGAACATCGGGGATGGATTTGACTTCATGAAGAAGAACAAAGGGTCGTTTGACATCATCATCACAGACTCTTCTGATCCTATAGGTAACTATCAAACCCTTGTGCAGTGTACGAAATACTTTTTTGAGCCAGGTTGCCCAGTGGCAACCTAGGATGAAAGTTAGGTTGCCCATCAAAATTCCAGGTTTCCCCAAATTTAAACTCTTCTACATTATGATTAACTTTGTTAGAATGCAATGTGCATTTATACATTTCTGACACTGAGTTGTTTCCCCTTACCTGAAGTGATGAGCTCTTCCATGGGAACTTCTCAATAAACAGCTCCCAATGGCATCCTCACCACAAAATTTAGGTAGTGCACTCGGCTACCTGGGTGTAGAAATAGGTTGCACCAAGCAAAATATGGTTGCACGGTGCAACTGGGCAACCTAGTATTTCGCACGCTGCTTGTGTTTCCTATTTTGTATTTCTATGCTTCAAGATGGTCAGATTTTGATTGCTGTATATTGATCAGATTAAATTGCAAAGTCAGAAGTGAAGGTTTCTGGTTAAATGTGTGTTGCCCATGTTCAGGTCCTGCGGAAGCACTGTTCCAACGTTCGTACTATGAGCTGATGAAGGAGGCGCTCAGGCCTGGTGGTATCGTCTGCACACAGGGTAAGTCAGGCTTTTAGCTAGGATTTTTTTGTTGGGTGTCCATTTTTTTTTAATTATTGTATGCTATAAGGTACAAGCTTTTTAGGGCGGGCTTTTTAAGCTTTTTGAAATTCGTAATACTCTCAAAACACTACTTCCTGCATTTTGAGGTGGAAATTTTGAGGAATACAGCCAGATTTTTTCCTTCATTACTTCATTTTTGTATTTATAGTAAGGCTGAAGGGAGGCATGAAGGCATGGCAGAGGTTGGGAGTGGAAAAAAATAGGGTGTCTTTAGGGTGTCCTACCAAAAAGTAGGGTGTCCAATTTCTCATTATTTTCAATACAGGGTGTCCAAAAGACACCTGGACACCCCCCTAGCTAAAAGCCTGGGGTAAGTCAACGACATCGAGATGATATGGACTGTCTGTTAGAACAATGTCTGTATCACCAACTTGAATAGAACCAGAACAGTTAGGTTAAGACACGGCCAGGAGATGCTTTCTTTGCTGAAATATTTTACAGCATTCTGAGCCCACAATGTACACTGTAGCCAACCCACCATTCCTTTCCACACTCTTAAAGACATTCTTACTGTTGATATGTAGACACAACACCCAACCTATGTAGAAAAAAGTTTTTTAATGAGAGAGCGAGAGGTGTATGTCAAAACCCTCAAGCTGTACTATGTAAAAGAACACAACTGGGTGTTCATGATGCCATTCTGTTACCTGTGTTGTCTTGAGATTTTCTTACATCTGCACCTTTACTAGAAGAATCTCTTTTTTTAGTCAAGTCCTTTCCTCAGTGTGTTACATTGATACATGTATATCCACTTGTTTACCTCAGGTGAGTGCATGTGGCTTCACCTGGACCTGATCCGAGACATGCAGGAGTTCTGCAGTAGCCTGTACCAGCACGTGGACTACAGCTACTGCACCATTCCAACCTACCCCAGCGGGCAGATAGGCTTCGTACTCTGCAGTACAAACCCGGTCAGTTTTCATTATTTCAAGCCATGTAATACATGTTAGTAAGGTACAAGAACTGCATATGTATAACAAGTCAACATATACAACTGCATATGTATAACATGCAATACATGTTAGTAAGGTACATGAACTACATATGTATAACAAGTCGCTCTGACCAAATAGAAGTCTAGATTACATGTACCTGTATGTC
The DNA here is from genome assembly GCA_013266295.2 of Branchiostoma floridae x Branchiostoma japonicum. Taxonomy (NCBI): domain Eukaryota; kingdom Metazoa; phylum Chordata; class Leptocardii; order Amphioxiformes; family Branchiostomatidae; genus Branchiostoma; species Branchiostoma floridae x Branchiostoma japonicum. The sequence goes on from CM023832.1 coordinate 10,866,214, forward strand.
TTGGTGTGCCATAGCCACATTGTAATATACATGTGTATCTTCAGTATATCACAACAGCTAAAACTTTTGTACTGTATCTTAGTTATCAATGTATCAGTAGTCTGTCCCTTGGTAATAACTGTTTTAATTGTTCAAACAGTCATACATGTACATGTAGGCTTCTTGACTTGCATTGCTGATTATCTCTTTTTTTCTGCCGTATAGGACACCAATTTTATGGATCCCGTGAGAAAATTCACAGAAGAACAGCTGGAAGAGCTCAACATTCGATACTACAATGCAGACATCCATAGAGCCTCTTTTATTCTTCCCCAGTTTGTTAAGAAGGTATAGAAATTCCTTATTCCCATCCTTACTTAGGGAAAAATAGCCTGGGTACCATGGGTAACACGGTGGTGGCTAGCGACCTTTGGGAGCGGCAAGAACTACAGAGGATGGTACCCAGGCTAAGGGAAAAAAGGATACATGCAACATTTTGGAAGAAAAGTCACCTTTGTTAACAAAAAAAGATAATGTGTGGATTTTTTACCATAGGCTGCGCCATGCGGCCTATGGTATAGTGCCCGGAATCCCGTTGGTGGATGGGTCGACAGAGGTTGCGCAATGTCTAACCGCACGTTACGCAATGCGAAGTCAGGCTGGCCTCGAAATTAACATGTGAATGTTGGATGGCTTGCAAGAAGTTGCGCAATGTCTAATTGCACGCGTTACGCAATGCCAAGCCAGGCCTCGCAATTAACAATGTCCCGATGTCAAAATGACGCTAAATTTCAGCTCGGGACAGTTCAAATTACGTTTCGGCAATTTCGGGGCAATTGGACAATTCTGACGTCCACGTCATTTAGGAACGCGATCCATCTGTGGGAAGCAAAGGGAAGCAACACTGTCTATTTTTCAGGTCTTTCAATTCACTCTTTTTAGCATTGCTACAATTCGAGCAAGGTGAGCAAGTCATTAATATTGCACATCCATGCCACCCAACCAGCTATTCCCATTTTGGCGGCCTATGGACAGCTTTTAAAAAAGCTTTCTTGTTTCTCTTCACTCTGCAGGCACTGAAGGCTCCCAAACCCAAGGTGAACAATCAACCTCAAGAGGATGGCCAGAATGGAGAAAAATGATAACAACTGAAAACATATTTATTTTAAGCTGTATGATGTAGAGATTCATCCAGTATAATGTTGGAGGTACATGTAAGAATGTTGGAGGTACATGTAAGAATGTTGGAGGTACATGTAAGAATGTTGGAGGTACATGTAAGAATGTTGGAGGTACATGTAAGAATGCACAAATGTACCAGAGTTGCTTAGATAGACAGAAAATTCTCAATGTGCAAGGAGGAATCAGAGATTAGGTCGTGATTGAGGTGAACTGCATCAACCCTTCTGTCAAAAATTTATGATAGAGGTTTACTGCACAGACAGTGGACATATTGGTAAGGAAGAAAAAAGTGTATGAAAGTACCAGCCATTTCAAAATCTCACAAACAGGCCATTATCAATATTGCAGTGTACGAAATACTTTTTTGAGCCAGGTTGCCCAGTGGCAACCTAGGATGAAAGCTAGGTTGCCCATCAAAATTCCAGGTTGCCCCAAATTTCAACTCTTCTACATGTACATTATGATTAACTTTGTTAGAATGCAATGTGCAGTATACATTTCTGACACAGAGTTGTTTCCCCTTACCTGAAGTGATGAGCTCTTCCATGGGAACTTCTACATGAACAGTTCACAATGGAAGAGAGGGGCATCCTTACCACAAAATTTAGGTAGTGCACTGAGCTACCTGGGAGTAGAAATAGGTTGCACCAAGCAAAATATGGTTGCACGGTGAAACTGGGCAACCTAGTATTTCGCACGCTGTATTGCTGATTTTTTTTACATTTAATTATCCATGTAATAGATTATTTTATATTTTAAAAAGTTGACTTTAACTTACTTAATAGGCCACAAGATTGGCTTCTTTTAGCTGATTACAAACCCCAAACTAACATTAGCTTTACAAGAAAAAAAAAAAAATGATGGTAGTTTAGGAGACATGTTTTCCAATAGGTTTGGCAAGACCTGTATTGATGTACCCATCTACTACAGCAATTGATGTGCCCCAGGAAGATTGTCATTAGAATTGATTGGTATTTATGTTAGGTACGAATGTTCTGATATTAGTGATAAATTGTGCTGCATTACAGAGTAAAAGTGCTGTAATTCAACAATGATGGGGGTTGCGGGTCTCTACAGTACATGTAGATCTATGCCATCAGCGTTTGTGAATGTCGTTTGGAAAATGTATCAAGCACACCAACAACTGTATTACTAACATAATGTTCAGATAGGATGTCTTACATGTAGGACAAGGTGCCAAATGTGTACATGCAATTTGCAATGAGGAAATGTAAAAATGCAGTCTGCTGTTTTGTAGTGCATTGTGAATTGTGGTAGTACCGGGTAGTACTGTCTCTGATTGAAGTACATAGGGCAAGTGAAAGGTTAAGTAAAAGGCATCCATATTTTCTTATTTTAATCAGCTCAAGGTTCATGTTGTATCATCATCTCTGGCTGTGATATTATGTGAGCTCTTATGTACTTAAGTATGTAGTTAAGTTGGTAACCAATGCAGCCATTCAATTATGCAATTCCAGATTCGTTATGGTCATTTAACAGATGGAAGCATTCCCACACCCAGGCAAGACTGGCCCTGCAGACCTGTATTGGATACATGTAGATGTCACTGTTGTGCCTAGTTTTTAGGAAGTTAAAGTGGAGTCAATTCTGGAGTCAATTCTTCATGTCATAGATACAGAAATAAAGAGGAGAAACGAAATTGTTTGGTTGTATTTATGCTACCACTGAATAATTGTACAACAATAGATCACAGTGATATTTTATTACATGTTTGAACCATGTAATCAAATAAACAAGACTTCTGACACATTTAGAATTGCCAAATAAAAATAATATTTTTATACATTATTTGGCACAATATTATTCTGTAAATGATTTGAGCCAAACCAAATTTGACACTAGGGTATATCATTAAAACTTAGAAACAGTTGACCAAATCTTTTTCACAGTTACTACAGACTTGAAAAAATACAAGATATGTGAAATCTGTTACCATCATGGTAAGCAGTTCAATATGTATTCACTACTATAATAAGCCAGTTCATGGAACTGTTTCTTTCAGAAAACAAAGCATTTACATTGTACATCAACCTTAAAGGGAAGCACTGTTCAACACAGCAGCTCTTCACTGGTCCATGTACATGTAATTTGTTATGTACCACAATGCTTGATATACATTCTATCCACGATGGCTATCTATAGAAAGGACTGATGTGTTCTTCAAGTTAATTAGCTACATGGAAGCAACTTATAGGCAATATATTCACAATACAATGTACCATGGACCTGAGGTACAAAAAAAATGTATAACATACTGTCCCTCAGAAAATCTGGGAATCCAAATAAACACTCAAAATATTCATAATATAAATAACATAAATACTATATGGACAATATATACCTATTCCACATTTCGTCATTTGTTGATTGTTTCATGACTGTCCAACTTTGTCCATTCACAAACACTCTAACATAAGCTCCATAATTTCATCATCTCACAGTAACTTGAGTAAGACCACGTTAATGCAACACTCTTGATCACAGATACACGAATAATTATGTTAACAAGACCTGACTATCCATTGGCTAGCAGTTTTCTTGGGATACTGGTAATATTCAACAACATAAATCTGGGGACAAGATTTAATAGCGGCAAACTAGTCCCAGGTTAGTGCTGTGTACTGGTTCACTGGACTCAGTTCCGGACTTGTAAAAATGGTTAGGTTCAAGTAAAAAAAAAACTGAATGGCAGGAACCAGTTCCGGACTTGGTTGGAAAAACAACCATGTCACATACCCCTTTTCGTTCTGAACCACATAAAACCTACCATAGATTGCAAAATCTGTGCTGCAAAATGAAGACAACATTGCCATCGGGCATTGTTAAGTGTCTGCCTCCATGTTACTTATGTGGCCACAGTTTCGCCCAGACAACATTGCGAGGTTGCCAACATGAAATTTTGTATATAACATGGGCTAACCGAGGGTTTAACTGAACCTAAACCTCTCGACTTGAATCTGGACCTGAACCTAAACGTGGGTTTAGGTACACAGCACTATACCAGGTACAAGCACAAACTATCACAGTACAATAACTTAGAAATCAAAGATGACGTAAGTATTTTCCCATGTAATACTGATACAGTATTTCATCAGCCCAATGATTTCATCATCAGTGCTAGCTCAACCCTGGTAGCTGACCGGGCTGTGCCATCAAACAGCCCAACAGATACAACAGCCCTAAAGGCAGGTTCAGTCTCGCTGTCTTCTGAGGTAATTTTGTCATCCGATGTTCCCTGAAGTCCCGTTCCAGGCTGAAGGCCAGTGGGAGGGTGATAAGAGGCAGGAACAGCCATCTTGAGAAGTTAGTTGCCAAGATTGCGAACAGGATATATGGCGTGAACAGGAGTAGCGTGTACAGCGCGTAGGATCCCGTTTGACCGAGGAGGATGGCGAGAGTCACGACCTTTGCCTTGTTGTCTGTCTCCATGTCCCTCGCGTTGTTGCTGTGCAGGATTGCTTCCGTATTGAGAGCCAGGGGAATGGCGTAGAGAAGCGGTGATAACGTAAGCTTTCCCACGTGTACAGAATACGCGAACAGGACAGCCAACGGACCAAAGGTGATCAGTATGACGACATCCCCCAGTGCCACGTACTTCAGCCCCATTCCTCCCGTGTACAGGAACGACCCAGATAGTCCTCCGAAGTACAGGAGAGCCAAGTGCTCCATGCTGAGCTGTGAAAAGTGAACCAGCAGCACAAAACACCCACATCCTATACAGTACAGTGTTGCCCCCAACCCTACTACTGAGTTGGGTTCCAGTATGTGGTCCACCAACGTTCTGTCATCACTTTTCTTGGTGTCTATCCCCTTCATGAAGTCATAGTACGTGTTCACAAGATTCCCAGCTCCGTGCACTGATATAACGGCTAAACAGGTGATCAGGACCAGTAAAGGGTCAATGGTTCCCGTCGTTCTGTAAGCCAAAGCGCTGCCCAGGAGAACAGGGGTCAAACTGGCACTGAACGACCACGGACGAAGGGCGAGGATGTACTTCGCGAAAACAGACTTCTTTGGGGGTTTCAGTCCGTTTGGTGTCCCGACCTCCACTTCAGCGGTCCCGTTAGGTTGTTTGATGACTTCGTCTTGGTTCTCTTTCTCCGTTGATATGGTAACAGACATCTTGTGGAAGGATCTGGGCAGAAAAAAACGATAAATGTCCGCGAAACCTTCCAACACGGAACTGTTACATGTGTGGGTGAGTCACGAATCCAAATCTCGCTGACCTCTCGCGAGACTAAAATGTTGTTGCTCTTATAAACGTTGTAAACTAATAGTTAATCAATAAACAAACAATTCCTTACCTCAAAGTAAGGAAAGTAACAAAATGGTCAATACTTAAGACTTTAATCAAGAGGTGTAGAGGCGGTTATACTTCAGAATGCTCCACCAATGCTTTATATTCTCGTTTTAATCATGTGACTTTCAGAAACCAGAATGGGCGACTTATTTACGGGGATGATTTCAGTATCAGGAAAATAATCAGTATTTCACAAATAAATGAATATATTAAGACAACGTTGGATTTATCTATCGATGGGTATCTATTTACTCTGTTATTATCCTGAATTATTTTTGTGAAATATGAAAGATGTAAATTTGTGTTATGTAATCCCCGTCTCGCAGTGGTCACGTCCAATCATGGCGGAGACTTTTCCCAAGTGATTGCCGATCAGGTGGGAACCTTTTTGTTGTGTGACCTTTAACGTCTCACTGTCGTCAAAACATGACGATGTGTTTTGATGCATTGGCTTCACTTCTCAAACATGCAAAATTATGCAATGCTTGTCGATTAGGCATAAGGTTGTCTATTTTGCGGTGCTATACTGGTGGTGGGAGGGGGGGGGCAACCTCTGATGCGTTTGTCGATGAAATCAACAGATTGTTTGTTGTTCCCGGTGAATGGACGATTGTAGGCCTCAAATAACTACTAAAGGCGTCCAATTTTGCGGTTTCATACGCAGTATTTAGTGTACATAGTGGTTAACATGTTTCATGATCATTGCCTACCCTTGGCTCTAGTACGACCGATGTAAACGGTCCACATACAAATTATTTTATAATATGTACATGTAGCTAGCTGAAATAACTTCCGGGTCACTTGGGGGTCGACATTATTTTACTTATCAAGAATGATATTGTTTAGTGGGACAGACCAAAACATGGGTAATAATCCAATGCGTAAACTTGTATCTGTTCAGGTCTCCTTTTGTAAACATACAAATCATGGTTAGGCCACACCAATTTAATTTGTTGCTTCTCAGATTCGCCTCTTCATTTTTTTCTGATCTGCAAAAAAAAAAAATTTTCTGGTTCTAAATCAACTAAAAAATGCTCAAATATTTTGCCTCCAACAGTTGTAGAAAGTCATTTTCTTCCAAGTTGTTACAGTTGTTACACTACCAATGCAGTGGTTTGATTAAAAGTTAAAAATTCATTGTTTAAATTTTAACCCAGTCTTTTGTGTTGACTTCATGGCACTTATAGCATTTGGGGCTATAAAAGGATGCCCAGGCCTGTTCGATTCCCGGCGTCTCGGCGTCCCGGGAGCCAGGAGTTTTCCTGTTTCTACTTGCCTCTAGCGTTTCACTGGTTCCCACACCGGGAATCGAACCCGGGCCTTGCCAGAATCTTGAAAGAAAATGGGGAGTAGTGTAAGTTAACAGTGGGGTTCAAGTGCCACCAACTGACCAGCCCATCAGGTCCTGGACCTTTTGGCCTAGCAGTTATGGCGATGACTTGTGGGCTGGCTGCCCGGGTTTGGCGCAGGATTTGATTCCCGGCATCCCGGGAGCCAGGGGTTTTCCTGTTTCTACTTGCCTCTTGCGTTTCATAACAATTGAAATGTGATTTTTTCTAGTCAATACTAGATGAGTTGAGCTGAAGCAATAGCAAGTCTTCGAGATAACTGCCATGCTGTCGCAGTTTGTCGCCGGCCTGAAGAGCCGCAATGAAGACTCACGGACGAAGGCCGCGAAGGACATGCAGCACTACGTCACTACGGAGCTGCGAGAGATGTCAGCGGAGGAGAACACCGCCTTCATGGACGAACTCAACCATCACATCTTTGAGATGGTGTCAAGTTCTGATGCTAATGAGAAGAAGGGGGGCATACTTGCCATCGGTATGTGCTATACCCTTCCTTACATCAATCTGTCCATGCATATATGAAGTAAGCAGCATTTCAGGATGTAAAGAAGACATACAAAAATACATTTCCTAGTACATGTAGTAGTACTGGTAGGAAACCAATACTTATGAAGGTATGTTGAAGGTAGGCATCAGTGTGGCTGTTTAATAGAAGGATCAAGCCCCTGTCACACATAGCTGAATATGGCCTCCAGAACACCAGCCGAACATCCCCCAACTACATGTACAAAATGTATGGTCGGGAGCAAGGTCGGCTGGTGTTTGGCCAGGTTGGCTACTGTCTCAAGGTTTAAAACATTCGGGTATTGACAAGAGGTTTGGTCATGGTTGGCTGGTGGTTAGCCGGTGTTGGGAAGTAGGTGGGGGCATGGTTGGCAGTGAAATTTGACTCAAATTTAACTCAAATTCGATACGTATAGAAAGGTAGGCATGGCCTAGATGTGGTCAGACGGCTCCTGAACTTCAGCCAGCCTTGGTTGGCTAGTGTTTGTGGGAAGGTTCTGAATGTGTGACAGGGGCTTTAGTCAGGAATCAGTTTAATAGAAAGTAGAAATGTAGTCTGTATTGAAGTGAACTCACCAGTGAATGGACATGTAGCTTTCATTTATTTAACATTTGATTTGGGTAGGATATTGTTCCAATGTATCTAACAGTTGCTGTTTGGCTCCAAATGTTTGCTACATGTATGGTTATTGTAAAGAAATTGCTCTCCCTTGTCATCATACAGTGAGCCTGATTGGTGTAGATGGTGGCAGCAGCTCCACCCGTATCAGTCGCTTCGCCAACTACCTACGGAACCTCCTGCCTTCCAATGACCCCGTTGTCATGGAGATGGCCTCCCAGGCCGTGGGTCGGCTGGCGCTGGCAGGGGGGACCTTCACGGCGGAGTATGTGGAGTTTGAAGTGAAGCGAGCCATCGAGTGGTTACAGGGGGATCGACACGAAGGCAGAAGACATGCTGCTGTATGTACTCTTGTTGACACTTGTACTTTTGTACTAATTGTAGTATGGAAAAATCTTTTGAAAAAAAATTGTGCAATCTGATTTAAAAGACAGTTTTGCAAATTGCAATTCAAGGCATTTTGTGTTTTGGTAAGCCATTTTCACTGGCTAAATTGATTCTCATTTGTTTCACAAATGAATGGATAGGGGACAAGTAAACTCTGCAGTAAATAAAACAGTTTTAATGGATAATAAAGCAGAGTGGATTTATTCCTCAAGCTAACAGACATCTTTCACACCACAGTCGTCCCTCAGTAAGACATCTGGAGCTGCTTAGTTCTGGTTTCGCCTTGTCAGTTTAATTGATAATTTTATGCCATGTTATAATTACAGGTTTTGGTTCTCCGAGAGCTTGCCGTGAGCGCCCCCACGTTCTTCTTTCAACAAGTGCAGCCGTTCTTTGACAACATCTTCAACGCTGTACGAGACCCTAAACAGGCCATCAGGGAGGGCGCAGTGGCAGCGCTGCGTGCCTGTCTGGTACTCACTGCACAGAGGGAAACTAAAGAGATGCAGAAACCACAGTGGTACAGGGTAAGTCTAGTTAGAGTATAGTGAACTTGTTGACTGAACAAATCTGTGAAAAATAGGAAAATACAGTCTCTTGTAGTTTAAAAAAATGTAGAAACCATCATATACTTTGTCTAAATCTCACTTTCATTGGAGAAACCTGCTACTTGTTTTCATGATAATCAATATCAAATACTGTAACAGGGATATTACGGTTTAGGAGATAGATTGCCAGAGTGTTTTCTTGTGGCCCATTCTCATCCCATACTACATTCTTATCCCATACTACACCAGTGTACGAAATACTTTTTTGAGCCAGGTTGCCCAGTGGCAACCTAGGATGAAAGCTAGGTTGCCCATCAAAATTCCAGGTTGCCCCAAATTTAAACTCTTCTACATTATGGTTAACTTTGTTAGAATGCAATGTGCATTTATACATTTCTGACATAGAGTTGTCCCCCCTTACCTGAAGTGATGAGCTCTTCCATGGGAACTTTTCAATAAACAGTTCCCAATGGAAGAAAGAGGCATCCTTACTGCAAAATTTAGGTAGTACACTGTGCTACCTGGGTGTAGAAATAGGTTGCACCAAGCAAAATATGATTGCACGGTGCAACTGGGCAACCTAGTATTTCGCACGCTGTACACACTCTTGTATTAGGTAGATACACATGTAAGTCTTATGGAACTGTAGTTATGTACCAGTAGATTCCATACTTTGTACCTTGTACAATTGTTGTGCAATAAAGTTTATTTCTTGTTTCAGCAAACCTATGAGGAAGCCGAGAAGGGGTTTGATGATTCTGCTGGAAAGGAGCGCGGAGTGAACAAAGATGACCGGGTCCACGGCTCACTGCTGATCGTCAATGAACTCATCAGGAACAGCAGCATGGAGGGAGAGGTAGGTTAAACTTGTGTGATGTATCACAGCTCAGATTAGTGCTGTGTACCTAAACCCACGTTTAGGTTAAGGTCCGGATTCAAGTCCAGAGGTTTAGGTTCAGTTCCGGACCTAAACCCACGGTATATACATGGGTCCAGCAGAAAAAAAAGTTGATCTCTATGGAGCTGTTGCTTATGCCTACGTCACATTGTCGACGAGCTTTGGCCGTATTTGTTGATCGCCGAAAGGTCGCCCGATTTTAGATCGACCGAGGATCGCACGTATTTTTGGTTTGAAAATCGTCCCCGTCACATGCAGTGAGGCTCGGGCGATCGATTGAGAATATTTATATGACCTCTAAAATCGGGCGACTAGTCGCTGATGTCAAGAACACGTTTTGCGTGTCAGCGAGCTTCGGCCAACTCCTAAAAATCGCCGGTGATCCCTAAAATTTGCGTGATGCTCGACGAAACATCAGGCGTACTACTGCCGTAAATGTTGTTTAGAGCTCGCCGACTCGTTGGCCGATCGATTTTCGCACAATGTGACGGCCCCTTTATCCCCCCTGTACAGCGACTACGTCAGGAGATGGAGGAGATCAGCCAGCAGCAGGTCCAGCACGACCAGCAGAAACCCATCAAGGAGTTCTCCTTCCTCGGCTTCAAGTCCTCCAAGAGCCTGACCAGCCACAGCAGCCACCACAGCAACTCCCACACCACTGTGGCCACCTTCCAGGGGCAGCGGTCAATGCTGTCCTCCCTGGGGATGGGCATGAGGGGGGGTCAGGTGCAGGGCAAGCCTGTGAATGTGGAGAGCAGGTACTGCCGAGAACTGATGGAAAGCAAGTTTGAGCTGGTAAGACTGGTCAGGTTATAATGATAATAGGATGTAGGGATTTTGTTCTTCGGCTACATATAGTGGCAAGAAGCAGAACTCCAGTCAGAAGCTCTGAGGAAGGTGTCTGATAGACACCAAAATGTAGGCAGGTGAGGAACTTTACTGGTTGTATAAGAAGAAAATCCCTATATTCTATGTTCTACCAATCTGATGAAATTATTTACGGATATAATGATAATTATAGTTTATTGCAAATTTATGCCTGTAGGCTAATTGCAAGTGAACAAGTGATAACATACATACATAGCACGTCGGCAGAACGTACTGCGCCTGCGCGAAACCCGGAATGTATTGTGCATGGGACTTCGGCAGAACGTCTCATATAAGGTCGAATTTGCGTATATAAGGGTGACATCCCGTCTGTAGTTTTCAAATGTTGTGTTGAAAAAGATATGGTATGCAACAGGCAAAATTCTGATGCAACGTTGACCAAAAATCCAGTGAAAATCCAGGTTTTGCGCAGGCGCAGTACGTTCTGCCGACGTGCTAGTATACATGTGCATGTAAGTCAAACAATGAGGATTACACACAAGTTGCTGGTCTATATTATATTTTGACTTCCTGGCTTTCGATAGTATTAATTTGATATCTTTGAACAATACAGTCATGATTTGTCTTGCAGATAAGATTTTTTTCCGACCTTTCAGGTGTGCCAGCAGGTGCTGAAGTACAGGACCAGCAGGAATGTGCTGCTCCAGCAGGTGTTGCTGCAGCTGCTGCCTCGCCTGGCCGCGTTCCAGCCCCAGAGATTTGTCCAGTCGTAAGCAGCTCCTCTCTTTTCCTGATTCAAAAGTCACGTCAAATGATATTGTTGCCAGTATTTTCTAATATCTATTCTTATTATAGTTGTAGTAGACTGGTTTATTTGATATTCATACATTTTCATATACATGTTTGAAAGTCATGGCAGCCTTAGGGCTGAATTGTAGACTTTTCTTACGTCTTAAAACACTTTAAAAGCTTCTACATCAGACTGTGAACTTAAAAGCAAATAATACAGTTCAAAAAGTAATTGTGCAATAAACTCTGACATGTTAACGGTCAAAATCTGCACAATGATCGGCATATTTACTTACAATTGCTTTGTTGGTTAGCCTAAGATTGCCCGAATGAATTTCTACTGAGGAACTCTGTGTTCTACCTTTAATAGGTACCTGACGGACACCATGAGCTACCTACTGGGGTGCCTGAAGAAAGAGCGAGAACGCTCCACGGCTTTCCAGGCAGTTGGCCTGCTGGCTGTGGCCGTCCGACAAGAAGTCATCGCGTACCTGAACCGGATCCTGGACGTGGTCCGAATATCCCTGCCGTCAAAAGAAACGCCACACAAGTAGGGTTCTCTTCAGGACAAGCTATGCTTGATATTTGTAGTGTTTAGTGAATGTGATTTCCTTCCATCTTCTTTTTGGACATGAACAAGTTGTTTATATCTGTATCTTTGCTGCTAACTGCTAATAAGGAATTGTAACCTTCTCTGTATGTACCTAACCAATACAAATTTCTCAGTAAGATATCTGGAGCCGCACAGTTACCATTTAGAACTTTTATTCAGCCTATTACAATACAATTTTGTAGTGTGTTAATAGGCTATAGCAGCTTGAAAAAGATTTTAAAAACAATTATGTACTAGTATTCTAGTCCAGTTTCAAGCAGAACTATGGACTAATGGCCTTTAGAAGTACATTGTAAAGAAGATGAGAACTCAATTAAATCAAATAAAAGTTGGAAAATCAACCTTGTCAGTTTACAGTGATCACAAAGAATCTCATCGTTAAATCTAATTGTTTTTGTGTGTATTCCTCATCTGTTACAGGAGGCACAAGAACTTTGTGGTTGATCCCTCTGTGTTCACCTGTGTGAGTATGCTGGCCCGTGCGGTGGGGCCCTGCATTGCTAAGGAGGTGAAAGAACTGTTGGAACCCATGCTGGCTGTTGGTCTAAGGTAAATGTCTGAAAACCCTATCAAATATACATGATCATTTTCTGTATAGATCTGTATTTGTATCTGTATACCCGGTATAACTGCCCTTCGGCGTAACACACCAGTTTTGAAGGCACCGGCATGGCAGCAGCTGGTTATATAACACTGAACGACCTAACATTTGCACATCTAACTGTAAGCATAGTTTAAAGCTACCTAGTGATGATGCCCCTTCTGTACTTGGAGCCAGCCAAGGGGAAATTTTGAGGGGAAATCTGACCAAACAGTTGACCATATATGTAAATGTAACTACCTTTCACATTCGCTTTACACTGACAAGTGTAAAGTACCTAGTTTTGGTTAGGGACGTCCCTCGGATAGGACGTTAGATTGACGTCCTGTGTCCACCCCACGCACGTTAAAGAACCCACCATACTTATCGAAAAGAGTAGGGGTCCTTCCCGGTGTGAGTGGTTCAAGCCTTACAGTCTTATGGCCACTTCTGTGGCCGTATTGAGGACACTTGAGTTAGCGCTGAATGGCAGCCGCTCCAGACCCTTGCGATTCAGCCCCACCAATTGTAAGTTCCTCACAATTCAGCCCTTGGCTGCAAGGAGAGAGTAAGCCGGCCCACCCCAATATACAAAGTGCACTAGCTGTGTACTTGATGCCATTCCATGTTGTTGTTGTCCCCCCCAGCCCTGCCCTGACGGCAGCCCTCCATGACCTGGCCCACCAGATCCCACAGCTGAAGAAGGACATCCAGGACGGGCTGTTGAAGATGCTGTCCCTGGTCCTCATGCACAAGCCGCTCCGCCATCCCGGCATGCCTCAGAAGTTCACTCCTTCCCTCACTCCTTCTGGTAGGTCTCATTTCTTCCCTCACTCCATCTGGTGGGTCTCATTTCTTCCCTCACTCCTCTGGTGGGTCTCATTTCTTCCCTCACTCCATCTGGTGGGTCTCATTTCTTCCCTCACTCCATCTGGTGGGTCTCTTTTCTTCCCTCACTCCATCTAGTAGGTCTCATTTCTTCCCTCACTCCATCTGATGGGTCTCATTTCTTCCCTCACTCCATCTGGTAGGTCTCATTTCTTTCCTCACTCCATCTGGTAGGTCTCATTTCTTCCCTCCATCTGGTGGGTCTCATTTCTTCCCTCACTCCATCTGGTGGGTCTCATTTCTTTCCTCACTCCATCCGGTAGGTCTCATTTCTTCCCTCACTCCATCTGGTGTGTCTCATTTCTTTCCTCACTCCATCTGGTATGTCTCATTTCTTCCCTCCATCTGGTGGGTCTCATTTCTTCCCTCACTCCATCTGGTGGGTCTCATTTCTTCCCTCACTCCATCTGGTAGGTCTCATTTCTTCCCTCACTCCATCTGGTAGGTCTCATTTCTTCCCTCACTCCATCTGGTAGGTCTCATTTCTTCCCTCACTCAATCGGGTAGGTCTCATTTCTTCCCTCACTCCATCACATGGGTCTCATTTCTTCCCTCACTCTATCGCATGGTTCTCATTTCTTCCTTATCTCCATCTGGTTCTGTTAGGTCTATATTTCACCCTGTAAGTAATACAATATATAGAAATGTCTTTTATTGACAGGATTGTCTTCTTGTATTGCTTTTTGCTTCTAAAATTAAAATTTTTTTTTACGGCTCTCAGTTGCAAATGTGCAGATGTTGGCACATTGGCAACACCAAATCCGTAGTGTGTTTTTGCTTCTAACCAACCCATAATGATGTCTTCTTCCATGTTTTTCTAGCTTCCTTCTCAAACATCCAGGATGCCAATGATGTCACAAACACCGTGCTGGCACTGAGAACACTGGGTAGCTTTGACTTTGAAGGTAAGTGGTGATGTTTCTTTTTCTATGGTACCTTTCCTTGGTGCTGATTGGCTTTCCAGTGTCTCTCCTTGGTGCTGATTGGCTCTCTGGTGCCTTCCTTGGTGCTGATTGGCCCTCTGGTGCCTTTCCTTGGTGCTGATTGGCTCTCTGGTGCCTCTCCTTGGAGCTGATTGGCTCTCTGGTGCCTTTCCTTGGTGCTGATTGGCTCCCCAGTGCCTTTCCTTGGTGCTGATTGGCTCTCCAGTGCTTTTCCTTGGTTCTGATTGGCACTTTGGTGCATTTCCTTGGTGCTGATTGGCTCTCTGGTACCTTTCCTTGGTGCTGATCTGCTATCCACTGCTTTTCCTAGTGCTAAATAACACTTTTTTGCTTATTCTGTATTTTGATAGACTGTCATGTGGTTCTTAATGGTGATTGGTCCTCCAGTGCCTCTTGTGTTGAACTGTTGTCATGGCAACATATATGCCTTTAACATTGAAGTTGTAAGTATCAGGGAAGTGTACGCAGTATTGTGTAAATGTGTAGCAGAATACTGTAATTTACTTTGTGTTCACGGTAGCAAAATTTCACGGTCTGAAGAAAATGGACATGTTCACGGAACTTTATCTTCACGGTGGTGGCAAGTGCAGGGAAGGGGCAAAACACAAATGATTTGATAACGGTAATGATAAGTTCAGGGTACAGAAGTGACAGTGAAAACAGTGAACATAACAGTACAGTGAAAAAATCAGGAATTACAGTATGTTTCTGTCTCCTCCAGGCCACTCCCTGACAGTGTTTGTACGACACTGTGCCGACCACTTCCTGGCCAGCGAGCACAAAGAGATCAGGATGGAGGCAGCACGCACCTGTTCTCACCTGCTGTCTCCCTCCATACATGTAAGGACACGGCTTACATCGGGGCTTTGTTGTTGTGTGTGTGTGTGTGTGTGTGTGTGTGTGTGTGTGTGTGTGTGTGTGTGTGCATGCACGTGCGTGTGTGTGTGTGTGTGTGTGTGTGTGTGTGAATCAATGTATATTCACATGTGTAGAACACAAAGTGCCCATTCGCAATATACAATTTCTGGGCTCGAAATACCTTTTTCTCCATACCTGCACTGGTGGTGGTACATTAAAAACTGGTGCAGGTGGTATTTCGAGCCCTGAATATGGAGAAAAAAAGTTTCAAGATCTGCAAGATTTGATCCAGTCATGCATACTTTTGTTTGTGATATGTCATATTTTGAGATAGATTGGGGAACCAAAGATGTCAAATGCAAAACAGTGTCTACATGTGCCGTATAGCAGAAATTCAGTTAATGAATATAATGGCCGTTATATGAAATGGTCATCACAGATTCTTGCAAATATGTGTGATATTTGAGGATGGTTGCATTATTTCATTTTATTGTTTTCATTTGCTTTCTTTCATTTCATTCATTTATCTCTTCTATAACTAGTCTTCCATTCATGTCCATTATAATGTATATATATATTTTCCCTGTCCCAATGTAGCATCAAGTGTTTCTCAAATCTTTCCTTTTATTTTCGTCCTTTTAGTTTGACCCAGACTTCCTCTCCATAGTAAGTCCCATGTGTTGGTTGTCTGCAAGGCTGCACTAACTGTTGGGAGTTTATGGGCTATTCCATTAGCAGTATGGGGGGGGGGGGCTGAAGCATTATACCCTGTCAGATTGGCATGTATCTTGAATTTAAAGAAGTTTAGGATGCAGGGAATTTTAGAGTGGAACTTAAGAAGAAAACCATGAGAAAAGAAGATTTAAGGGAACCATATTATAAGTAAAAACGTGGTTGACGAAGAAAAATATGAATAACTATTCCCTGAAATGTAGAAAATGGAGTGGCCCAAAGTCCAACTAACAAGGCATTTCAGCATCCTGTTGTGCTTTGCTGTGTTGTGGTGAAAGATTGCTTTTGTTTTTGAACTCCACATCTGCATTCTGAACTAATCAGTGTTTGGTTTTCTTCCTTCTTTAGTCCTTTGGTTTGTGATATTATGACCTCCTCTTGTAGCAGATTGTATAGCTACAAAGTAGCGATCTGGAAAACATGTCACTCAAAAGAAGTCACGTCTTTGCTGTGTGTCTTTCTCCATACATTTCAACATTTCTCTTTGGACATTTCTCTGTATATCTTACATTATGCTTTCAATACGAGCAGTTGCTGTTTTTGTTTACATCATATACATGCTATTACTAGGCAAATCAGCCAATTGTAACTCGCTTTTTGTCTACCACTCGCTGGCCGTGACGTCATGGCAATCACTCATATACCTAATGTCAATACCTGATGTTGTTATCTGTGATGATTTTCTAGTGAAAGCATCTCTGGTAAGGAAAAGCTTGTACTCTTGAAAACAATTAGTATAAGCTACATGTACATTGTACCACAGTAGTATGCCCAATTGTCATAATGTTATTCTTTAAAGAAATACAGACACTTGACAATTTTTTATAGCTTGGGTGCCATCCTGGTTAGTTTACGTCCGCCCAACGTCTAACCCACCAACCAAATATTCGAATTCCGGACGGTTTGGATGACCTTGGTCCCAGATCTGGTTGGTGTGTAGTGACTATCGGAGCGGACGTAAACTAACCAGGATGGTATCCAGGCTACAATTTTCATGCATCAGTGTAACATGGCCATTACAGTAGGGATTGCTGGTACTTGTATAGTTGGGTAAGCTATTGTGTTTGAGGGGACAATGATAGCTACCCTGCTTCTCTTGTTTATTTATTTATTTGTTTATTTGTTTATTTTGATTTTTCACAAAGTGAAAGGGAGGGCAAAACAGGTGCTAGTGCACCTTTACAAGTTGCCCTCCCCCATACAAAAACACATATTATACAACATCAAAATTACATAGTCAATGACAAGTATAGAAATACATGTACACAGAATGGGCAATCAATAATAGAAGGTTAAGCATAATTCAAATACCTCTTACTGATAATGACACCTGTTGTGTTTAACAGTTGCTAGGTAACCACCACAGCCATCCCAGCTACACACAGACCCAGGTGGTAGCTGATGTCCTCAGTAAGCTCCTAGTGGTGGCCATCACAGATACAGGTATGGGTACAGCACATGCCGACTGTGTACATGGCAGCGTGCGAAATACTAGGTTGCCCAGTTGCACCACGCAACCATCTTTTGCTCGGTGCAACCTATTTCTACACCCAGGTAGCCCAGTGCACTACCTAAATTTTGTGGTAAGGATGCCCCTTTCTTCCATTGGGAACTGTTTATGGAGAAGTTCCCATGGAAGAGCTCATCAGAACTGTATAAATGCACATTGCATTCTAACAAAGTTAATCATAATGTAGAAGAGTTCAAATTTGGGGCAACCTGGAATTTTGATGGGCAACCTAGCTTTCATCCTAGGTTGCCACTGGGCAACCTGGCTCAAAAAAGTATTTCATACACTGCATGGTGTAACACTGTAGCTTTGTTGTCATCATCAATCATATTATGTAATACCTGGTGCACTCTAGTAGTAAGGAACTCAGGTACACCTTAGCACAGTTTAACAGTTTAACAGTTTAACAGTTTTATTAAGGAAATCAGCCTCGCAGCATACAACACGCTGAATTGCGCTGATTTTACATACGACATGGGAACATCAACATTTAAAATAAAGCATAAACAACACTCGATCAACACTGTACAGAATACAAAATGGGCTCAGAGTAACGAGGGCGTCCACAAACCCTACTATATTGTACTGCTAAATAGATTTGTTATTCAGGTGTATGGCCTGGTAGAGGAATGAGTTTTTGAGTCTGTTTGTCTGAGCTGCTGGTAGGGTAATCGCCGTGCCATTTCTCAGAGTTCGCCCTGTGGCCCTCGCCCTAACCTTTAGTACAGTGTTACTTCTCTTCATTATGCCTTACAATATGTATGTCAAAGCTTCTATCAAAGAGACAAATTAACAAACTATGGGGTGGACTTTGCTACTGAAAGCAACTTAAAGAAAGAAATATTTAAAATTTTAGTTATAATTTCAGAAGAGCATAGACCATTCAAGTCAGATGTTTCTAACTTGGGAAACATGAAACATCATGATTATGACTGTGTTTATGGATTTGTTTGGACTTCAATCATGTAATGTTTATCTTGATATGATATACACTGTATTGTCTGAACCTTACCTCTTCCTTCATGACCTCTATGAAAAGTGGCCAGCAGACCGATTGGAATATGTCATGAATAAATAAAAGCTCAAACAAGCAAACAAACAAACAAACAAACAAACATTACCTTCCTCCAGACCCTGACATCCGGTACTGTGTGCTGGCCTCCCTGGACGAGCGGTTTGATGGCCACCAGGCCCAAACAAAAAAAAAACAAACAAACAAACAAACAAACAAACAAACATTGCCTTTCTCCAGACCCCGACATCCGATACTGTGTGCTGGCCTCGCTGGACGAGCGGTTTGACGGACACCTGGCGCAGGCGGAGAACCTGAGCGCGCTGTTTGTCGCTCTGAACGACGAAGTGTTTGAGATCCGTGAGCTGGCGATCTGTACCATCGGCCGCCTCAGTAGCCTCAACCCTGCCTTCGTCATGCCTTCCCTCAGGAAGACTCTTATTCAGGTATTACTGCTAAAGTCACATTGTGCGAAAATTGATCGGCCGACGAGTCGGCGAGCTCTAAACGACATTTAGGGCAGTACTACGCCCGGTGTTTCGTCGAGCATCGCGCAAATTTTAGGGATCGCCAGCGATTTTTAGGAGTCGGCCGAAGCTCGCTGACATGTGAAACGTGTTCTTAACATCAGCGACTAGTCGTCCTATTTTTTAGGTCATGTATTCCCAAGCGATCGCCCGAGCCTCGCTCCATGTGCGGGGACGAATTTCAAACCAAAAATACGCGCGATCATTGGTCGATCTAAAATCGGGCGACCTTTCGGCGATCAACAAATACGGCTGAAGCTCGTGAACAATGTGACACAGGAATAAGGAGTTGCTGCCATCATAGAGAAAGTATGGCAGTAGCAAGCTCTGAAATCTTAGATATTTTTCAGCCTTGCGATAGAAGTCATGAAAAGAGTCATGAACGTATCCGTGAAACTCTCACGACAAGACGACGTGATAGCTGTTTAACTGCACCTTTTTATTTTTTGTACCCCATACGTGGGTAGAGTTTAAATGAATTATGATGTGTGAAGTTGTCTAAATGTTCTTGAGACCTTGTTACTCTTGTTTTTGAAAGAAATCCTCTCAAAATTTGTCTACTAGCATGTCTTGCTTTACAAGATCAGATTGATAAAGTTATGATAGCAAAATGATGTTTATGGTACAATTTTGTTGCCCAGATTCTGACAGAACTGGAGCACAGTGGTGTGGGCAGAAACAAGGAGCAGTCAGCGAGGATGCTGGGACATCTGGTGGCCAATGCACCAAGGCTCATCAGGCCATATATGGAACCCATTCTCAAGGTCTGCATTGTCATATGTGTTTGGTCAGAACTAGTGCTGCATGTGTACCGGTTTGCTGGACTCAGCTCCGGACTTGTAAAAACGTTAAGGTTCAAGTCCAAAAAAACCTGAATTGCGGGAACCAGTTCCGGACTTGGTTGGAAAAAAATCATGTCACATACCCCTTTTCGTTCCGAACCACATAAAACCTTCCATAGATCGCAAAATCTGTACTGCAAAATGAAGAAAACATCGCTATTGGGCGTTGTCAAGTGTTGGCCTCCATGTTATGTGGCCACAGTTTCACCCAGACAACATTGCAAGGTTGCCAATGTGCAATTTTGTATATACCGTGGGTTTAGGTCCGGACTTACAAGTCCGGAACTGAACCTAAACCTCTGGACTTGAATCCGGACCTGAACCTAAATGTGGGTTTAGGTACACAGCACTAGTCAGAACTGCTGCTATGAAAACCATTCCTCTTTCTCTATATGATTATACAGAAATTGTAAGAGATTACAAGTAAAACCTTTCTGTCCCAATAATTACTTGAAGAGGAAAAGAACTTAATATCATCTGCTGGAATAAAAAAGGGTCCTAATGTACCTGATAAATGTGTTAGTCTTGGCTAGATTGCAATAAGAATTTCTGACTCTAAATTTCTGAGTGGGCTCGTGTGGTGTAATGGTTGGGTGTTTGACCCAGAACACATTAGGTGCTGGGTTCAAATCCACCAACATGCCCTGATTTAGCATGAAAGTTCATCTGTGTTGGTACAAGTCATTATGAAATGGAAACTAAACTTTAACAGCCAACACTACAAAGAATATTGGGACTTACCCCAAATTTTCGGTTGACTCCACCAACCTTGTTCATGGAATGGACCCGTCTACTCTTGGGACGTGATGTCAGAGACACGTGACCGTAGTAGCGGGTCATACGTGCCAGATAACTTGTGTCTCCCCCTGTCTCTGTTCAGGGTAGGTCTGTGAGCTCTTATGTAGACCGCCTCCTTCACTCCTCTTGCAAAGAAGTCCGATTCAGAATCAAGGATTTTAACCCCTTCTAAAGATACTGAGTGTCCCGGCGATTCAATATGGATATGTTGCAAAACCTCTGAATTTACAGAACTAGGGCGTTGGTGTTCCAAGAATCTTGTTTTTAATGCACGTTCTGTCTCACCTATGTATGTCTCCTTGCATGGACCCTTCCTGGTTTACCCTGATGTTGTGCCATTGGGAAAGGCACTTTACTCTGCTTTCCTCACTTCATTCAGGTGAAACTGAGTACCTAGCTTCGGTTGGGGACGTCTCTTGGATAGGATGTTAAATGGAGGTCCTGTGTTTGGGGAGAGCCACACCCCACACAAGTTAAAGAACCCACCACACTTTTCAAAAAAGAGTAGGGACATGCCCCGGTGTGCGATGGTCCAAATACTACTATCTGGAAGTTGGTGATTCACTACGGACTCCAGGGAGAATATTGTGAAATTTACACTAAGGGAGATCCTAATAAAACAAACAAATAAACAAACAAACAAACAAACCCACCACACCTTTTGAAAAAGAGTAGGGGCATGCTCCGGTGTTTTATGGTCCAAATACTACATTGCACTCTGTGAGAGTTAGTGATTCACTACGGACTCCAGGAAGAAAAAGTTACACTACTGGAGATCCTAATAAAACAAACAAACAAATAAACAAACAAACTCTGTTTCTTTCCCACACAGTCCCTGGTACCCAAACTGAAGGACCCTGACCCCAACCCCGGGGTGATCATCAGCGTCCTGTCGACCATCGGGGAGCTGGCCCAGGTGGGGGGGCTGGAGATGAAGAAATGGGTGGACGAGCTCTGTCCCATCATACTGGACATGCTGCAGGACTCCTCATCTCTAGCTAAGAGAGAGGTAAGGTTCCGGTTTCAATAGATGTGTAGCCAGGATAGACAAGATTTGTCTCTTTTCTTTGTAAAAGACTATAGAACATGTCTTATACAGGGATCGAAATACTTTTTCTGCATACCTGCACTGGTGCAGTTAACATTGAAACTTACCTGCACCAGACTTTACCTGCACCACTCAGACTTTGAGAAGTATGGATCATACTAAAAACTGTTCAGAAACCATTACCATTATTTCTTTTACACTTCATAGGTGGTGACAGTCAATACAGATAATGAAAATCCACATACACCTACATTTGTGTACAGACCCAGTACATGAGTGCAGGTAGACATCAGAAATGCCTGCACAGCCCCAATCTTACCTGCACATATGCACCCAATATTTCGAGCCTTGTTATGTCTTGTCAAATTGTTGTTCATTTTTTGTGTGTATAGCAGACAGTTGATATGGTAAGTATCAGGGATGATGTGTACCAATGTATGTGCTTTCCATTGCTTGTCACATCTACATTGTACATGAAAACTTGAGCTTGCTTAAGATCAATAACTGTATACTGTTGTATTTTCAACGTTCCCCCGCTACATTTTCTTGGAGTTAGGTCCATCAGTCTCAGCATAGATACTATTGTCATGGTACAAAGTTCTGAAATGTTGAGAACCTTGCAAATGCTGTGTTGTTCCAGGTGGCCCTGTGGACCCTGGGACAGTTGGTGGAGTGTACTGGGTACGTGGTAGAGCCCTACACTAAGTACCCATCACTGCTTGAGGTACTGCTCAACTTCCTCAAGACTGAACAGGCTCCTGGCATCAGGAGAGAGGTCAGTACAGCAGAAAAAGGCTAGGATAGGATAGCCTATTGTAAGTTTTAAAGTTTCTACCTTTGGGAAGTATTGTTTTGGGTGGCTGAGCTGTGGGTTTGTGTATGCCTTTGTCTGGACAGGGTACATTTGTAGGTTGACAGCAAGTGGGTGGGGGAAGATTGACAGGCAGAATGATGGGGTCAAAGGCCTCAGAATCTGTCTGGGAGCCAGCAGAGGTCAACATCGTTGAATTCAGGAAGCAGAGTATACGTCCCGGAAGTCTTGTTTTTTTTTCAAGTTGCTGCCAAACATTATAGACAGGGGAGGGAAAATGTCTAGATTATTAATCATGTTTAAAGAACACTTTTCCCACATTTCTAGACCATGTAGTACTCACATATGTACTTTGTAGGATCTCCATTTTACTTACACTGTGTCTCTCATCTGCAGGCTGTGAGAGTACTGGGTCTACTGGGTGCCCTTGACCCCTATATTCACAAGGTCAACACAGGCGTGATTGACAGGTCCAGTGACTCTGGTGCAGTGGTCAGCCTGTCTGACACCAAGTCCAGCCCAGAATCAGGTAGACTGAGAAAATATCATCTGTGGGTGTCCCAGGGCACTGGTACAAATACTAATCTAGCTGAGAAACAAGTGTAAATGAAAACTTCATGTTAATGGTTGCTTATGTGGTGTAGGGCTCTCTCATGATATAGAAATCCCATGGAATTTTGTGTTTAAGTGTGGCACAAGATGTCAGAAATCTGGCAGTGAGCTCTGGGTAGCTTCAACATTGAAGGTAAGTGGTGATGTTTCCTTGGTGTTGATTGGCTGGTTGGTACCTTTCCTTAGTTCTGATTGGCTTTCTGATGCTTTTCCTCAGCACTGATTGGCTCCACAGTGCCTTTCCTTGGTGCTGATAGGCTCTCTGATGCTTTTCCTTAGTGCTGATTAGCTCCACAGTGCCTTTCCTTGGTGCTGATAGGCTCTCTGATGCTTTTCCTTGCTGATTGGCTCCACAGTGTCTTTCCTTGGTGCTGATTGGTACTTATTTTCAAATCCATTCTCAGGAGAGTCAGCTGCCGAGATGCTTGTGAACATGGGAGGCTGTCCCCTGGAGGAGTTCTACCCAGCCGTTGCCATAGCAACCCTGATGCGGATCTTGAGGGACCCGTCCCTCTCAAACCACCACACCATGGTGGTCCAGGCCATCACCTTCATCTTTAAGAGCCTGGGGATGAAGTGTGTGCAGTTTGTGCCCCAGATCATGCCGACGTATCTTAACGTGATCAAGACCTGTGACGCCAATGTTAGAGAGGTGGGTGCATCGGTTAAGGTTAGACATCCAGGTGATAATATACGCCAAAAAACAGCTGCTCAAGCAACTGGATATGATTTTGGAAACGGTCAGACGTTTCAGGTAGCATCCACTACCTTTCGTCAGTGACACTTGAGAATTCTTAGGAACCGCAGGTTTATAACCACCAACTATTAAGAGAGGTGGGTGCATTATGGGAATACGACATACTGGAAAGGCCTTGATCTTAAAGGCTAGGAATTTTGAATTGGAGACGGCTTTCCTTTCAGTGCAACACAGCATCCTATACACACTGTACATAATTCATATATATATACTTTTTATTGGCAAGCGGAAATTTCTGGAAATTCGGCACAAAATTGAAAAATCTGGCAAAAACATGACCATGCAGAAATTCCGTAGACAGTAGCTCACCCTGAGATGCTGCTGTTTTTTTTAGAAGGAAATGCTGCACAGAATAAAAACCTAAATCACATACATGTATCACACGTGTTAACTGACACCTGTTACTCATTAGTAAATATGTATTAGGGAAAAAAGTACATGTAGTGCCGCAGACTTCTGACAGGTGTCTCCCCTGTGCAGTTCCTTTTCCAGCAGATGGGGATGCTGATCTCCATCATCAAGCAGCACATCAGGAACTACCTGGATGACATCTTCACCATCATCAAGGAGTACTGGACCCCCAACAGCCCCATGCAGAACACCATCATCCTGCTGGTGGAGCAGATTGTTGTGGCTCTAGGAGGGGAGTTCAAGGTACCTAAGTGGATATTGCTGTAAACTCTGGAGAAAAACTCTATATTTAGTATTACCTGTAGAGTACCCCTATAGTTTGGAGTCTAACCTTTTGCTAAAGTAGCCATTTGGCACCAAATATGTATAAGGGTTAGGCAGCAGGAAGAAGGCTAAGGTAAGCTTAAGAAGCTGTCTTAAGAAGTACTGACATTCTTCTGAATCCTACCAGGGGGCACTGCTATTTTGCCATCAATTTTTATCACTGTCAACAGTGATGTTGCTGCACCCATGCTGTTCAACATACATGTACAAGTGTACAATGAAGTTTTTCTGCCTTACTGCTTACCCTTCTAAGAACAACATTTTGCTACATGTTTAGTTGAGTTGCATGGATTTTTGTCTGTGTTTTAAACCTGTGAATGATATTACTCTGTTTTTAAGTTTTTTCTGACATTCTTGTTCAAAAACAACCTCGTCCAGCATTAGACATAGATGTTAGATGTACAGTTTAAAGCTGCATCATGTAACATTAGGACGATACAAAACGTCAATTTTCTGGTCATTTCTTTACAAAGTAAGTTACTCAACCCTACTCCATTGTAAATAAGTGTCATTCAGGAAGTGGAGGTGCCAAAATACACAAAAGTGTGTTTGAAAGTTGGAAACACAGCTGCCACCCATATTTGCTTACATTCTGGTATTTTGTGGCGGTGCCACAAGCTTTTGTGGTGGTGGCACAAACTGAGTGCGCCTTGTGTGCGCCTTGTGTGGGCAGTTTTAGCACCAACCATAAATGTCAGAAATGTGAGACAATTGCACAAATATGTTGAAAAGTGGAAGTAAATGACAATCACATGAAGGTTTTTTTTCAATTAAGATATTTCCATTTTTGATGCAAAAATGTTACATAATTCCATATACCCTTTAGTAGTAGTCAATTCATATCAGATGTGGGTTCATATTTCTCTGATGTGTGCTGATTGGCCTCTATCCAGCAGATTATGTGCTTGGCAAGTTCCCTCCCACCAGAGGTCAGATGAGGTTATCTGAAAATTAAAACCATCCATACCAGAAAGGCCTGGTGGAAAGGGATGAACATAAATTGTAGAGGCAGGTATTTGACTGATTGGGGTTGTTGTCAAGTCTCTTGGATTGTTGCCCATTTGAAGAAGCACAACACTGTAAAATCAAAAGAAGACACATATGTAGACGACCGGTGAAAAGAAAAACACCTCAAGGAATGTGAAAGCTTGAAGGTACGAAAAGCAGAAGTCCCAGACCTATACTACCAAAGAATGTTGTTAGGGGGTCCATAATGATACTTATCTCGACTTGCTCAGACCTAGGCACATAACAAATATCGTAAAGATCCATCCACAATTTCTTAAATTTTGATGTCCACATCCTACAAATGGAACAGAAAAAGTTGTTAAGCATACGTTACAGTAATAATTTGAAAACTTCAGGCTAACAGAATGTACCGACACTACCTCCAGATATCAACTGGCTTTCAGGCTTGTTATTGACCTTGGCAGGCTTTGCTGTGCCCTTGACTTTGTCCTTAATGTGGCTGGAGGAATAAACACTGTCTGGTTGTGAGTGCACGCATGGCTGCTCATCCTAGGTCACCAGCCAAGGGCTAGGGCAACATGTTTTGTCATTATTAGTAGAAGGGAAGTTCGGGGATGGAAACTGGGATTTTAAAACAAGAATTTCAACTGCTAGTTATCTCTGAAATGGTACTTACAAAATTATTCAACATAAAGGTGCAAAAAAGAGAGATCACAGGAAGGGTGGGAAGAATGGATGGAAGGAAAAAATGTACGAAGGATGAGTAACTGAAAGTGTGCTTTTATGTGAAACAAGAAAAAGTTATTGGAGATGCACATTTAGTGTTCCTTAGTCAGGAAGTAGTATGCTGTGAAAATATTAATGTCTTAGTAAATGAGGAGGCATATTTTCAACCAAAGTGATACTTGAAATAGAAGACAAAAGAAACTCACTCTGAGATGGTGGGTTTCTGCCCAACACCTGTTCGACCATTAGCGTCTATAATCTTGAACTTGAAGGGCAGCGGAAACGCTTTGAGGGATTTAGGTTCGTGTTGAAGGCTACTTTAGGAAATCTGACACTTTTAGCATTGAAAAAGATTACCTTAAATTGAAGCCAGAATTTCGCAAGAACAAACTGGTCATTTAAGCCAATTGTGTTATTGAGAGGTCTCACACCAAGTTGTTCTACTCTTGGCGTTACACGGACATTAACCTGCTCTTAAGAAGGGTCTGTATGGCAGCTAGACAAAATATAGACTTGCAAATGCATGGTGCAAGGATGGGAATACTCTGTCTTCTTGATCCTCCTCAGTTGGGTATGTATTATGAATGTATCATTGATTTTTTTCTTGAAAAATTTGGTGCTTTTTGTGCATTTGCATATTGTAGAATGAGTAAGTCAAGCACAGAGAGTTGAGTATTATTATTTTTAAATGCTGAGAGTTAAAGAGTTGAAAAATCAGAAGATGTCTATTTCATTTATTGAAAGTCCATTTTAAGTTTAATTTATGATTAGGAAGAATTTTGAATTCCTGTTGATTCATATCAAAATGAACGTTTTTCTTACAAAATGTTGTAAAAGGAACTTCTCTGCAAGAAGGTTGAATGTTTCCCCAATGTGGGAGGTCACATATTTCTCCCAAGGATTTGAGGTAATGTTAATTCTAATAGAGACTTTGAAACTTTTAAAACTTTAAAAATTGTGGTAGAAAGGTAACCGTTTTTCATCTACAAAATTGAAGTTTCTTCTAACAGGTCTTTTTGAGTCTGTGGAATCTAAAAAGCATTTTTACCATTTCCAAAACAAGGTAACTTTTAAGTTCAAACATGTTGAAGAGAATTGTTAATATTCTTCTAGGCTTGGAAAGAAGTTATTTTTAAAGTAAGGAATTGCAGAAGAAATGTTAATGAAAGCTACTGCAAGTTTAACAACGATCTAAGCTACATGTACCTTTGTACCATGGGAAGATGTAGTGTATTAAGAACACCTGGAAAGCTTAGTGTCCTACTTGAAGGCCAGACACACTTCTGGGACAAAGGAAATGCTTTTGGCTTAGAGGATCCCTTCATGGACGGCTGATGAGAGAAGTAGCATATTTCATCTGTCTCTGCTGCTAATTCAATGCAGAGATTTCATTAAAAGTGGGAGTTAATAGATGGAGGGGTGGGGTAGAGATTTATTGTGTATGCAGGGTCCTTTTATGTTGGTCTTCAAACTTCAGTTTTCAGTCTATAAATGGATTTTTATGAAAGGTTCTGGCGAACACAATGGTTCACAATGCCAGGGTATAATGTAGTGCCTCAACTTTTAATTGGTAAGTCAATTATGAAGTTCTTATAGCTTGGACTAATGAGCATGTTCCTATTACATATAGAGGCCTGGTATAGAAGTAGAGACTCCCAGCTTTCTCATGTCTGTAAATTTTAGAGACTTAGAATCAGTATGTCACCAGTTATACCCAGTCAATGTACTGGACAAGTTTTCCTTGGTTAAAACTGTTCTAACTTAGAACTGGGTTGCAACAGCTGTACATGTACACTTAGTTGCTAGAATTGAGGATTTTTTGCATGATACTACATTTGTTGTACATGGACCATTGTGACTGCCTGTTTGCTATGTTACCATGTTTGCTTTGTTTGTTTGTATGTTTTTAATTATCAGATGTTCTCATGTACATGTATATTCACCTTGAGTTCCAATCTTTTGAATTAACTGCAGGTTCACACGGGTCAAAATTCAAGCTTACTGACCATACGGTAGTTTTTTAGACCAGTGACCATCCAAGTATGGGATAGGTAGATTTATTGCTAGGATGGTTCCCAGGCCACTTAAGGTCAACCCTATCAGGGCAGGGTCATCAATTCAGACTGTTTGTCTCTCAGTATCAACTGTTTTCTATTCTGAAGGATGACAATCAATCAACTACCATAGTGGTAGTAAAGTTCTGCTGTTATGCTATGTGCTGCATTCTGGGTTCTGAACAAAGCATTCATGTTTTCGCCAAAAAACAGTTACTCAAGCAACTGGATATGATTTTGTAAACGGTCCAAAATCATATCCAGTTGCTTGAGTAACTGTTTTTTGGCGTATCTTATCACCTGGATGTCTAACCTTCACCGACGTTCATGTTTTCTTTTGTCCTTTCCAGGTGTACCTGCCCCAGATTGTTCCACAGATCCTGAAGGTCTTCATGCACGACAGCAGCCCAGGAAGAGGGGTCACTGTCAAGGTGAACTTGCAATGCTCATTGTGAGAGATTGGGATAGAATAGCCTTATGTAGAAAAAATGTATACTGCTTACACTGTATCTAATGGGTCAAATTTCATCTTGATTCTAGTCTGATACATTTAGTTACTGTAAGAGTCCATCTTAGTCTTTGTTTCCAAACTTACATGTAGCAGTGTGTTCATTTGGCAGATGTAGGCAAAATAGAGTGATAAAGGTGTACTATGTATAAATTATACATGTACATGTAGATGACTTTCAAATTTTGGATCTCCTGGCTTCTATCATCTAGGCTATAATTCAGTTCAGTTCAGTTTTATTTAGAATATGTAACAATTAACCTTCCCTATTCAAGTGGTAATATGAGCTGTTTTGCAGTAAAATCTGTCACATATTCCCCAAATTAAGCCACACCAAGTAATATTGATGGATGACGTCCGCGCGCGCATTGATTTTGGCCTGTTCCCAGAAAAAAAACAAGAAATTCCGCTGATGTGATGAAAGGAAAGAAACAGGACAGGACGACAACTGCTGTTCCACTGATTTATTGCTGTTTTCATGACTAATACAACACTTGGTTGTTGGTTGTTACACCGTGTCGTCTGATTCAATTTGTGTCCTATCATTTGTCGTTCTTTAGTATATTTGAAATCTAGGCATCTTGTTTTTTCGTCCCTTCTTGTTTTTTATTCGCGCTCTCGCATTAGATTTATGGTCTCCAGAGGACGTCATCCATAAATATTACTTGGTGTGGCCTTATGATGAAACACTTGAAGTGTAGCAACTTCTAAAAAGCTGGTATCAAACCAACAGCTTACTGATGATGTCATACCTGTCCCTGCAGCTGCTGAATGCCATGCAGATGTTCGGAGCCAACCTGGACGACTACCTGCACCTGCTGCTGCCACCTGTCGTCAAGCTGTTTGACTCACCTGACATCCCCACATCTGTCAGAAGGTGGGCATGTGGGCTTTTTTTCAATCTTTTAAAAGTAGCAACATCAACATTGTTTCCTTTGTATATGTATCTTGAAATTGGCTAAAAATTGGCTTAAATTTGGTTATGTAGCCTCTTGATTTTGTGTTTTTTGTTCTTATTTTGACTTTGAGCCTTTGTCAACACAGATGTACCAAACATGTGCTTTTGTAAAAGTTTTTAAAGCTTCCGAAGAAAATCCTTTCAGCTTTCATTGTTGTTCACATGTTTATGATCCACAAGAGAGTAAATATCGGTTAAACCTAAAGTTTTCCAGCAAGGTTTAATGCAGATTTATGAATCTTCCATCAGAGCTGCCCTGGAGACCATTGACCGCCTGACCGACAACCTTGACCTGACAGACTTCGCCTCTCGGATCATCCACCCCCTGGTGCGCATCCTGGACGTGGTGCCGGAGCTCCGCCCGGTTGCCATGGATACCCTGTCGTCCCTGGTGATGCAGCTGGGAAAGAAGTACCAGATCTTCATTCCCATGGTGCACAAGGTACTGATGCGGCACCGCATCTCCCACCAGAAGTACGACATCCTCAGCTGCAGGATCATCAAGGTCAGTGCCCTCCCTAATCACCAAGGTCATGTTCACACATGTGTTCCTAAATCAAGGTCAATGTTCCTTGTGAACCCCAAATCACCAAGGCTACAGCTACAGCTGGAATCATTAAGATTAGCGCCACCTCACAGCACCAAGGTCAAATTCATGTGTGTCTAAAAGTTGAACCAGTGTCTGTGACATTTGTGTACCTCTAATCACCAAGGTCAAAATCAAGCACAAGGGTCAGAGTCATGTGTTTGTGCCTGAACCTGTTAACTTGAAAGCCTGTTGTGCTCCAGGGTTGTGTTTGATGGCAGCCTGGGTTAGCAAGGTCAATCAGCAAGGTCATGTTTACCTTGTTGATTGTGTTTTTGTTAATACTGTCTCATTTGAAGTTAATACCTACTCATTTGGGGTTAGTACTGACTCAATTGAAGTTAATACTGACTCATCTCAAGTTAATATTGACTCATTTGAAGTTACTACTGACTCATTTCTAGTTAATAATGACTCATTTGAAGTTAATACTGACTCATTTGAAGTTAATACTGACTCAGAGGTCATCAAAGAAGCATCGAAGAAAATAGATATTGTCAATTGATTTATTGAAACATGCAGTAATTCAGCTCTGAAAGCACCTGGAAAAAATCACTGGCCAAAACAAGTCAGGCAACTGGTCAAAACTATTCAGACATCAATCTCAAAACCTATAATCAGATTGTGATCTGCACTAGGTGCTAAGGTGTGCTGTATTTTACCTGAGAAGACACTCGAAGTTCAAGGTTTCCTCAAGGCCTTTGATGCTAGTTTGCCCACACATGTTGGACTTGAAGCTCTTGGCTCAAGTTCAGCAAATTTCTGATAAGACTAGATTCAAAGCCTTGGTCTTACGACTGTTGCACTGTAGGATGTTGACATTTGACTGGGTGCCAATTTACTGTATTTGCCTAACCTTTAGCTTACTAAAGGTGGTATCTGTCAGTGATACAAGGTGTATAACAAGAAGATTCAACAGTTTATCATGAAAGTTCATCTGTGTTGGTAGTAATCATAGTAAACGGTTGAACTTTATTCCAACACACAATTATACAGGGATCAAATTTTCAACGACCACTGTCGCCTTCATCAGGATAATTAATGACCAATCACTTCACAACGTGATCTCGCGAGAATTACGGTTTACAAACACGGGACCTTATTCACACGAGATTTTACTGATACGTGACGTAAGTAATTGATCAAAAGTGCCAGGGAGTTTATATCGTCCACCATCTCTATTAAGTGAAGGCTGAAGTGCTCTGATATATATGGCCTCCTTAATGCCTCTTAAAAAGTAGTCCTGTTCAGTGTCCAGTATTCTCACTTTGTCCAAAGAGACGGAGTGGCCCGGTGATTCGATGTGTATGTGTTGAGAAACTTCAGATGACAGCGAGCTGGGGCGTTTGTGTTCAAGGAATCTGGTCCTCAGTGAGCGTTCTGTCTCGCCAATATAAGATTCAACAGTGTATTAGATGAGAGGATATAGTCTCAGCATCAGCATGCTTGCCATGACAACCCCCCACAGTTTATTCTTGGCAGTGGTACTATGTTCTAAACAGTTAACATTGAGTCACCCATGAACTTAGAGTCACTTGGCAAGGGATTGGAAACAAAAAATTAAGTCGATATGGTGACAGATAGGTCCCTTAAGCTCCCAGTCAAGTCTGAGCCTGTCTGACCAACAGCTTGGCTTTTTCCCAGGCCTTCAATTTCAAAGTGCTTTGGGTAGATACCATAGCATTGTTAGTAGCAGTTGTAAGGGAGTACTAAGTGTATTTCTTCTATTTTGTAGGACTATAACATTTAGAAATACTTGTCAAGTTCCATGACATGCCTGACTGGAGACACCACAAATCTTGCCATCTGGACGATTCTTCATTTTACTGTTATCCAGGCTTTTGGGGTGATTGTAGCTAGATTTGCAGGGGGTTGTGCCAATGCAAGAAGTTTGATCAACCAATTGAAAACATCAACCAAAACATCTTACTTGAACAGACAATGTATCTTTTTCCTGTTACTGTAGATTCTGGTAAATGACTGTGTAAGATGGTAAAGTGTAAATGATGGAATTCGTTACTTCCAGGTCATGGGAACTGAACCTGGGGATAACTCAATGTAGAACAGTTCTTTGAAGTGTTAGCAGGCTTCTGCTATTATTCTGAAAGTATATACACAGATGTCCAGACTTAAAAGTGCCTCATAATCAAGCAGCCTTTTAAAAGATTGGCACCATTGCATCTATCAATAGACTGACCATGACTACTCTTACTTTGAAGACTTTTAAGCTTTATGCAAGGATGTATAAATCCCCATACTCTATTTACAAAAGACTTCCTTTGAAACAACAACTTTTAATCTTTGTCCTTACAAACAGGTTTAACTGTTTTCTATACTTCAGCCATATAATAGTACTATCAATTGTTATATTAGTTGTACATACTTTTTATCACTTTTAAGCTGTTGTGTTACACCAAAGGGCGGTTATACCGGCTATACAGATACAGATACAGATCACAGTTAACTTTATCAACTTTATGGTCTTATCATGTTTATTAGATTAGATTGTAACATCAAACTGTTTGTGGTCTTTTCAGTGGGAATTTCTATACACATACATGTATTCGGTCACTACAATTTCTGTGTTTTCTTTCACCTTTTCCTTGTCTTAATGTCTTTAAGACATTGACTCTAAGATGCAGCTGTGAAACTGTTGTCTGATTTCCCAGGGTTCTACCATTGCTGAGGAGGAGGATGACCCCCTCCTGTACCGCCCCAGGCAGAACAAGGGGAACCTGGCCGAGGACTCGGGCAGCAGCACCATCGAGGCCACCACCGTCAAGAAACTCCACGTCAGCACATCCAACTTACAGAAGGTGAGCTCAATACCAAAGTTTAACCTCCTCACTGACTCAGCCTTGTGGTTCTAAATGTTTGCATTGTTGACAGGTGCATGTAGCATTGAAAAGGTTAAAATGTAAATGTTTTGAATCCAATTTGCCACCTATCTGTCATTTTAGACTTAAAAATTTTACTTCCTATGTTACCAACTTGAAGGTTATCCTATAAAGGTTACATTTTTGTGAACAGTTAGTACATAATTCAGCTTCGGCTTCCAGTTGGCAACTGTATTTTTGCAATATTGCAATTGAAATGAACCATTATACAAAATCCCCATTGTTCAAGAAAATTCATTTGTACATGTAGGATATGTGCTGTTAGTAAATGTATACTGTAGTTTTCCTGTTAAGTTGTAGATGTCATATTACACAAAAGTCATGTACATGATTAACTTGTGTGTGTTGCATTCATCTGTATCTGTATCGGTATAGCCGGTATAACCGCCCTTCGGCGTAACACACCAGCTTCGCAGGCACGCGGCGCGGCGGCAGCTGGCTACATTACACCAAACGACCTGTTACACCTAACCTTTGAACGTCTAACTCTAGACATTGTTTAAAACTATCTAGTGACGATGCCCCTACTGTACTTGGTGGCAGCGAGTTCCACTCTACGATTGTTCTAGGAAAAAATGAGTTTTTGAACACCTCAATCCTTGGTTGATAGCTCTGGTACTTGAAGGCATGACTATTTCTTGTTCATTCATAGTTGGCAGCAGCTAAGCTTGCACATTGAAGATATAAGAATGATGTTGTGAACTTGACACATGTTGCATGTTTGTGTCCAGGCCTGGGGTGCGTCTCGCCGTGTGTCCAAGGACGACTGGATGGAGTGGCTGCGGCGGCTGAGTGTGGAGCTGCTGAAGGAATCCCCCTCCCCCGCCCTGCGCTCCTGCTGGGCCCTGGCACAGGCATACAACCCACTGGCCAGGTGGGCTGGGCGTCATCCTGTACCATCATTATTTTTTACGTATTTACACCATTGTAAATTTTATGAGGTGCCGGCCTGGTAGAGAAACTAGGTTTCTGCTGTCGGCTTCTTACAGAGTTCCTGTTCTTTTTCATTTGAAATCTGTGAAGTCAAATAAATTAAGAGAAATAAATATACAAGATGGAAGAATCCGGAAAAGGCATTTAGCTTTTAAAAGTTTGTTACAGCATTTACATGTACATTGTACATTGTACACATGTATATACCAGTGTTGAAGTAGTTTTTGATAAAAATTGAATACACACTGTGATAATA
The DNA here is from genome assembly GCA_013266295.2 of Branchiostoma floridae x Branchiostoma japonicum. Taxonomy (NCBI): domain Eukaryota; kingdom Metazoa; phylum Chordata; class Leptocardii; order Amphioxiformes; family Branchiostomatidae; genus Branchiostoma; species Branchiostoma floridae x Branchiostoma japonicum. The sequence goes on from CM023832.1 coordinate 10,900,772, forward strand.
GAATCAGAATGATAATGGAAAAGGGAACAATTTTCATAGATGTATATGTTTAATGTAGAGATACTTTTATCCTAAGTATCTATCTCTTTTAAAAGCTTGACATCAAATTGAGACCCATACTCCTCACGTTTTTCGTATAAATAATCGTGTTTTCCTTGATACATTCTGTCTGCCTTCAGGGATCTGTTCAACGCAGCGTTTGTGTCGTGCTGGTCAGAGCTGCATGAACAGCAGCAGGACGAGCTGGTCCAGAGTATCGAGGTGGCGCTGACGTCCCAGGACATCCCCGAGATCACGCAAACCCTGCTGAACCTGGCCGAGTTCATGGAACACAGCGACAGGGTAGGATAGATAGACAGGACACTGACAGAAAGAGATAGAACTGTAATCTGTGGGCTATCTGTGTAACTGGTAATCCTAAGGATGGACTAAGAAGGATTGTACGGAATTTGGTGAAAATGTAACTCGAATTCTGACTCGAATTCTATGAGAGTCTCTATCTATTGCAATGCCTTTTTCATTTCCAGTCACTATTGGAGTCTGGTGCAGTTGTTGTGAAGACGATAACTCTATATAATAAACAAATGAATTTCTAAAGGTCAGGTTAATGTCAACAGTTTGTGAAATTCTGTATTTCTGTAAGAAATTTCCAAGCTACAAAGTTGAAATTATAGCATAATTCTACTTCTTTCCATTCATTGACAAATACTCCATGCTAGTTAGAAAGTTATGTAGTAAAAAAATTCTATCTACTCCCTACCTTTCCAAAATTGTGATACTGATAATAGCCATGGTGTCTTTTGCTCATTCTAGTCCTACCTTTCCTTTTTACACATGGTATGCCATCTTTGATTGCATGTACAAAGTATGTTTCTGTGGACAGGGCCCTCTCCCCCTGAAAGATGACAATGGAATCGTCCTCCTGGGTGGCCGTGCTACCAAGTGCCGAGCGTTTGCCAAAGCTCTACACTACAAGGAACTGGAGTTCCACAAAGGGCCCAGCACAGATGTCTTAGAGGCTCTCATCAGGTAAGAAATATGTTTGATTTCTTTAAGAAGTTAACCTGTGATGGTCTTGTTTCACATCACATGTTTACATGTTTGGGGTTCAGAAGTTGGCTGCGCTTTAGCCACAGTTTCTGAGTTGGATTTTTTTGGTTCCCGTTTGCCTTCAAGTTAAATGGAATACATTGTACAACAAATTGACCATAACTTGGTACAGCATGTATTTCAGATCCTAACAACCAAACATACATAAGACAATCATAATTATGTTAGCAATCATTAATTCTATGAGATATCAAAATTAATTAAATACAAGTGTGCATATTATCATTGTGGAAAGTGTATGGATTTTTTTCTACACATTGATAAAATGTGCAATTAAGCCAATTTCTTCCTTTCTACCCAGAAGTGAGTTATACAAAACATTAATACATTGTATACAGTCATGCACATGTATGTGGCCATTACAAAATGAACCTTTGTTATTGTTACTACAAATCTACTTTCAGATATTGAAGTTAACTTTTTGTCATAATGATTCTATATTGCAAAGACCACAAAAATGAAATTTAATAACAGGTGGGTTAAAGAAAAGGTTAAAGATGTTAAGAAAAAAATTATGTACAACAACATAAAACTCAACAAGATTTGAAGTAGGAGGTAGATTACTAATAATTTAGCCTGAAATTTAGAGCCAAATTGCAATTGACAATTGGCATCATATAACACTACCAGTCCTACATAACCTTCAGCCTGGTAAGGCAGCTGTTTGGCACCAAATTTGTGTTCATTACTGGGTAAGGCAGCAGGGAGAAGGTTAATTTTTAGATGGTACTGCCTTTACTTACAAATGTACATGCATATTATAAGTACACTCTAGATAGAAGATATTAATCAGTTCATAAAAAAAAGAAGCCCTTGAACATGTACATGAATGGTACTGGGTTAGATACTATGTTTTCTCACTTTGTTGGCACACATATAAGCCAACTACAAAGATGTTACTACTACATGTAGAGGCAAAAACTGTAGCAGCTTAAGAAAACAATATAAGCTTGCAATTTTAAACGGCATTGAGGTCATAAACTAAGATATTTTTCTGACCTATCTACACGTATGTATATTTTGTATTAATTCTATTAAGTCAGACTAGTAATGCACTGTATATGTAGGTATGCTGTACACCTTTGTCTCAGGACTTACCATCTAGTGTTATTCAACGGAAAAATCTATTGGTCTTAATTTCATGACAGTTAATCTCATGGAGTACCAAGGCCCCTCCCAATCCGCCCAGAAAAGGCCATCTGGAAAGCCAGTCTGGCTTAGATACGCCCCACCGGTATAATACCGCCCGTTCACATTTGCTGTTATGCCACAGTTAGTGTACCATCCGCCGCCTCCCAACCTGCTCGCGCAGTTTTCGTAGATGTGGGTGTCCTGGTCTTTATCCCACGTGGAGAACTTTGCGCCGTTCATGATGAAGTTACCCTCCGTGTTGGAGATGCGCCGGTCGTACTTTACCTGATATCCCTTCGACTCGTTTGCAACGGCGAACTCTCGGTAGTCCACGTAGCGGAGGTCTCCGCCCCACTCTGATGCCGTTATGCGTAAGACGTACTTCTGCTGGCTGGTCAGGTAGTGCAGGTTGTCGTTGCCTAGCCAGTACTCGGTGTCCAGGTCACCCAGGCCCTTCCTGTACTCAGCCCAAGGGCGGTCAAAGCTGATGGACCCGTCCAGCCGCCGCTGGATGACCGTCCAGCCAGGGCCGTCCTGTCCTGCCATGTCACACCAAACCTGAATGGGGAATAGATTTATACTAACGCCTGAGCATGTTAAGATATTAACTGTCATGCTAGCTAAGGACAAGGCATACATTATATTGTGTAAAAGAGTTGAATGTTTACAACATGTTCGGATGATGTTCCATGATTATAATGCAACCAACCAACCAACCAACCAACCAACCAACCAAAGAAACAAACAACCAAAGAAATAAACAAACAAACAAACAAAAGAACATGGTCAAGATTCAGATACCCATGGATGTACAAGGCATTGGACTATCAAAGCTGCCATCAGTTTGGGAAGCCAGAACATACATGTACAACTTGTTTCTTATCTCTTGTATTTTTATTCCTCAAGTACAATGTAGATAAAAGCTGAGGAATCATCACTCAGTTTGATTCAGTTACCTCAAATGGGCTTCCCCCTTCAGGACAGATGGTGTGGATCCCACTGTTCTCCTCCCCCTGCTGGTACAGGGCTGCACAGTCCCTGGGTTTGCCTGGACAGGAGACAAACGAAGCATTGTAGGAGTCAAACCAGCGAAACTTGCAAAGCTATATACAGTAGGATGTCAAACAACCCTTATTCACTTCTTTCCAAGATTCCAGAGAGACATATTACAAATTAAAGTTGTGAATGGGGCCACCTGTTGTTTTTTATACGGACTGTTGATCTCACTTTGTGACAGGTGTAGGGCATACTGGGCTACCGGTATTTGGACCTTTATGTTATATTTCAAGGCTCATTTTTGCTACATTGATATTTCTAATACTGTACAAGGCACTATGTACTTTCTACAACGGGGTGCAAGCTTAAACAATTCAACATTATGTCATACTCAAAGTTTTCAGGGACATTATCTCCCTGAATTTGCTCATTATTCCAAATGAAGCAGAAACTTTAAGACAAACCATTTGTGAGAGAAATATCAAATGCCTTATTACAAAAACATTCAACACAGTCTACATGTACATAGTACATGTATGTTGGCGTATAATCATGTAATTATAGTATGTATCTAGAGTGCTTTAGTCTTTCCACTCAGTCTGGACTATCTAATCTGTCCGGGCAGATGGATCTCATCAAACTGACATCACCAGCATTTGACCTTGAACTTGACCTTGAACCTTGAAGAAACAAATATACAGTGTACCCTAACAGTTCATGACTCGTGCAAACTATTTCTGTCAGGAACTGTCTGTAGGAGTCCACTTGCTGTAACTTACCCCTCCTACAAGTCTGGGAAGATACACCTGTACCTGAAGTTTCTGAGTAATACCAGGTATAGTGTATCTTGACCTTTATGGTGTTTGAAGAAACAAATATGGAGGATACAGTTTACCCATATCAGTTCAAGACTTGTGCAGACCATTTCAGTCAGTAACTGTCTGTAGGAGTCCACTTGCAGTAACTTACCCCTCCTACTACAAGTCTGGGAAGATACACCTGTACCTGAGGTTTCTGAGTAATACCAGGTGTACTGTATCTGGACCTTTATGGTGTCACAAGTCAGCAAACATGGGTTATCAAAGGCAGACTTGGGACCAAGAGGTTGTCTGGTTTAGGTGACTAGAGACATCAGTCTTCATTCAAATGTCATTATCATAACCTTGAGGGCCTGTACCTCTGCCCTAGTTTTTGTCAGATTCACAGAGGTTACATTGTGTGTAGTCCTGTACTAGATGTAAGAGAAACCCTGTGATATCTTTAACTTGTTGATTGTTTTATTCAAGGCTTGGGAATGATGTGACCAGGAAGTTTTAGGAGTTCATAGAAGAGACTTTGTACATGGCTGCACAAATTAAAGATTGTAAGATGTTACAAATGTAAGTAAATGTTGGACCCAGGTGTGAATGGATGAATGGTTGTGATTACAATGTGGCCAATTTAACAGGATCTAAGTAGATTTATATTTGTGGCTAAAACTCCTATTTTGTCCAAATTATTTGGAAAGTTGCTTAAAAAACTGAAGTCTCAACAGAAATATGTACATACAGTATGTATTGTGCTTCTTGTTTGTTAGGTTTTTGTGTTGTTGATGTCCCTTGAAATTAGACAAGTTAGCTTGCACAATAGAGACTGCAATACTTAGACTAAGATAGTGTGAATAGGGAAAATGTAGTACTTACCCTTGCACAAGCCAGATCCTCCTGTCAACACCACTGGAACAGCAGGTTCATCTATTCCCCCTTGAACATCAGAAGTGGACACATCATCTGGCTTTTCCTGTGGTGTGGGGTACTCTGGTTGTCTCACCGGCTCAGGATATTCAGGTGGTGGCTGTTCTCCGTCTGGTTCAGGTATCTCTGCTGGAGGTATTTCTGGTTCTGGGGACTGTGGTGGTACTTCTGGCTCTGGATATTGTGGTGGAGGTACTTCCTGTTTGGGGTATTGTGGTGGTACTTCTGGTTCTGGGTACTGTGGTGAAATTTCTGGTTCAGGGTACTGTGGTGGAATTTCTGGTTCAGGGTACTGTGTTGGAGGTATTTCTGGTTCAGGGTATTGTTGTGGGGGTACTTCTGGTTTTGGATCAGGGTATTGTGGTACTTCTGGTTCTGGATACTGTGGAGGTATTTCTGGTTCTGGATACTGTGGTGGTATTTCCGGTTCTGGATACTGTGGAGGTATTACCGGTTCTGGATACTGTGGTGGTATTACTGGTTCTGGATACTGTGGTGGTATTTCCGGTTCTGGATACTGTGGAGGTATTTCTGGTTCTGGATACTGTGGTGGTATTTCCGGTTCTGGATACTGTGGAGGTATTACCGGTTCTGGATACTGTGGTGGTATTACTGGTTCTGGATACTCTGGAGGTATTACTGGTTCTGGATACTGTGGTGGTATTTCTGGACTTGGATACTGTGGTGGTTGTTCTGGGTACTGTGGAGGTGTTTCAGGTTCTGTGGTGTACTGTGGTGGTGAAATCTGCTGTCCAACGTCAGTTGGTCCAGGGACAGGGATGAAGATCCCCTCAACAGGCACGACAATGTTGCTGTCAGGATAGCGTGGATCGTATTCTCTCGGAACGGTGTTGTCCGTTCCGACCTCAGGCTGATTTTCCTGGTATACTACTCTGTTGTCATAGTCGTATGGAGTTGACCCTTCTGGAGGTGTAGTTATCCTGGCATTGAATTCGTGTGTTACCTCCCGACTAGGCTGGACCACGTCTTGTGGTGCCTCCCGCCCATTGCCAGTCACATCCTCAAGGAAGATCATCCTCTGCTCCAGTATAGACATCCTCTCCAAATACGGTCGCATCATCTGGTTTTCCTGCTCGAGCCGCCTTATTTTTTCCTCCTGGTACCCTAGTTTGGTCTCGTACTGGACTATTCTTGGCTCCAGTTCTCCCAGCCTCTTTTCATACTCCTCCAGTAGTGCCACCATGCTTCGATCGATGGCACTTCCGCCGGTCGTTGTAGTTATTGTCACAGGTGGTCGCCGTCGTAGCAAGTTGAAGGCTCTTGTTACATTTTCGAACCGCAGCAAAAGGTAATCCATAGAGCGTCTCATTTCTGACACCACTTTAGTGTTGTCATTCAGAAAGCTGCTCTGGACGGACACAGTGTCCTCGAGATCTATCAGACGCCTCAGATACTGTTCAGGGATGTCTGAGCCACCTTCCACAACATTGGCCTGTGGTCGAAACTGTGGATAAACCATGGTCAGGTCAGCTCTATTTATGAGCTGGTTGAATCTATTTTGCCATTCTATGGTGCTGATGTTTTGCCTGTCCTTGATTTCTTTGAGTTCCACCTTCATCTTAAAGATTGCATCATCCTGCGCTTGGTTGGACCGAACCTGCTCAATAATGCCATTGTAGTATTGGTTGACTAGCCGTTCTTGCTTTCCAAGGCGCTCCTGAACTGACAAAATCCTATCCCTGTATTTACCAAAGTACTTCTCTAACTCACCTTTCAGGTCCCTCAGGAGCTGCAAATACTTTTCAGAGTTCCTGAAGTCACCTTGCTGTTCCTGCTGCATGGCAATAGTCATGTTCCTTGCTAATGCCTTGACCCTGTAGTCCATGGTCCCCAGGTCATGTTGGAATTTTTCAATGACTTTAGCTTGTTCATTTGTCCTCTGTATCACTGAGTTGACTGCAGTTTCATACTCTCTTAGCATGTGCTCTTGGGCTTGAAGTTGAGGCAGGATGTCGGTAATAGCTTGATATTCTGAAGCATCCGTACCGAAACCTCTCTGTTCCAAAGAACCTCCTGTCTCCTCAGATATACCTTGCTGCTGTAGCTTTTGCCTTAGTACGTTCATTCTATCCTGAAGCTCTCTAATCACGTTTTCTCGACTGCTAAGTAAGCCTCGCAATTCGTTGGTCTGTACTTTTAACTCCTTGTTCTTTAACTCCAATTCCCACTCTGCAAATGTCTTGTTCATTTTGCACACATAGTTCTCATGCTGCAGCTCGCGTGCTCTCAGCTCCAGCCGTTGAAGCTGGATCAAAGGATCCACTGAGCAGTCACCAGTGCTGGAGTCACACTCTGTCAAGTTACGGAGCAAGACCAGTAGGTTTGCTGCCTCCAAGGTCTGTTTTCTGTTAAGTGGGTCATCCTGCACTTCCCCCGAGTGCGACCCTTCTTGACCTTGAATCCCAGGATCTCTTCTTGCCCTGGATAGCAGTTGCTTCCATGAGGGTTGACATGTTATCTCTCCTCTCTGATGTTGCATGAGGACGTTGTAAACACACTTGCCATCTTCCGTCACTTCTCCTCTCAGTTTTACGTCCCCGTTTCTCTTTCCCGATGCGGAGATGATGCTGACCAGCAGCATGATCTGGAGGAGAGTAAAAACAGCCATACCTTTCTGGAAGATGCTGAAGCCCCAACTTTTGTCAGAAGAGACGGTGAGGTAGTATCCAGTCCTTCGCGTTGACTCCTGTAGGCGTCTGGCACTCTCTCCGACTCATTCTAGTGCCAGCTGGCTCTGGATGGAAATATAGTCAGTACATGTCAAAGGAAGTCAGCAAATGACATCCACTAAAGCCCTTATAATGAGGAGGTAAACTCACACTGGAGTCTGCAGGCAGATGTGAGTTCAGAATTGTCTGGGTCACCAATAGCCAATAGGAACTCCGTTGCCACGGTAAATAATCTTATTGGGGACCAACTCCTGCTTCCGAGCTGCACGTGTACTTACAGTCATGAAAGATACAGAAATTCTCGGATTCCCTGGCAAATAAAGGCCTTGTTCAAATCAGCAATGCTTGGTGGGTGTCTGTTGCATTGGGTTTCAAACAGAAGCTCACGTTTTGTTGCTAAAAGGTTTAGAAAAACACGACCCCTGTCGGAAGTTGCCAATTCTGTTAGAAAGGTAAAGGACAACACCTTGCCGGGGTGATAATGTTCCCAGCCTACCAGCGAGTTGGACTCGCCATTAGATGTACATTAAAAAGATACAGATGTCTGTTCTGGACTTCAGCAGTGAGTTCACACAGAGGGTTGGAGAGGTATGCAGATAATGCAGGGAAATGGAAGTCAGGAGGTTCCTATGACACCACTGACCCTGTTTGTCTTTCAGGGTTACCCAACCCATCAGGCACCACTCTCTGACATTTAACAGTCCGTGACCAAGTTCACCAATTAACAGCCGGCACAGTGACTTTGCTTGAGTTTCAGGGCCTTGGGTTTTTGGTTATTAACAAGCCTTTGTTTTCTATCAATGTACACAAAGAAGTGTCATGATCAAGTTGACTCATGATGGTGATAGCTTTTAACCTGGGTGTCTTATTGATATAATTTTAGGACGAAATACAAATGGTGTACCATCCAAAGGACATGAAACACAAGATAAATGAGGATCACTGTTATAAAAGCCTGACATAACATAACAGGATAATCCTGGGTGTCCAGAATTAAAGTCTATGATAAACTGCTTCAATTGAAAAGGTAACCTAACCTAGTTTGATAGGTCAGAGAGCAAGGACACTGTTCAGTTTTATAGACCAAGAAATACTCTCTCAGTGTGTGTTTACATGATAATAGGATTTTTGTTAATGTCTAAAAAAGTGTACATCATCTCTTTCACCCTAAATCATTTTCTGTCAACTTGAAGACATGCACATTTTTACTGTAAATGTTGTATTGCATACTTGTATTTTTTTTAGTCTTATCTGGTGTGTCCCTACATTCTAGGGTAGCTAGCATGTGGAAAAAGTTTTGGTTGGGTGTATCAAATGTAGTAAACTAGGCCATTCTCATGCATAAGCTGCTAATAATACAATGTAGTACGGGGCAACTCTTCAAACTTGACTGATACTTTTATAGCCTGGCGTTAGTGTGTTACATGGAGATCTTGCTGAGACCACTAAGTTAACATTTTTCTATCATTGGTTCTGAGTGTGAATGTTATCATATGTCCTTATCCTGTGACAGTTAAGCTGATACAGAGACATCTTTTGACCCCTTTGCTTGCAGATATTTTGCAGCTAATACCTACAGGGTTGTTCTTAACGAACTGTCATGCAGTTGAAAGCTTTGTGCTTATTTGCTTTTCTCAAAGTATTTGAACCTTGACTTTGCGGTATTCATTATAAAAATATATAGAGCGTTTAATTGATCGTTAACCACCTGCAAAGTTTGTGGATTTCTACTCAAGAAACGTAATGTGACCACAGCAAGCTTCAAGAAGTCGCGAGTGGATTTCAAACCTTGTGTATTTTGCTTGGAGGACGTATGCTACATTGTACATTTAAGAAAGGTGGATTAATTACAAAAGTCTCTGAGAATGATTGAACATAAAACAGAAAAACAGAAAATATGAATCTAAGAACACCATTCTGCAAAAATGATTTATGGAGCATTTGATTTGATAAGTAACAGATTTTGGGTACCCTCAGGTAGTAGAAAAACAGTAAGTGTTTTCTTCGTCCTTTCTGGAAAAGAGACACAACAGAGGTTACACGATCTGACTGCTACCTGCAGTTTTCGCAGACTGTATCATTACTGCCAATTCTTACTCACCTACATCATGGAGCAGTTAGATAAGCTTCAGCTGGGAGAGCATTCTGCTGTATTTTCTAACATTCTATGTGAATTTTGACCCCGTTAAATGACAGGCTTGTATATATGGTAAGGCAGGCAGAAAATTGTAGCTATATCAATGGAGACTTATTTCAAACATGCTACTTGTATTAGATAAATTGCATATTATCAAATGTCCTCCAAACAAGCACCAGACACTGTCAGCTTGAAAAGCAAAAGGATCCTCTATCGCTAAATCTTCTCCTTACGTGTTATTCAGTCTAATGTCACAAGCTAGATTATTTCAACATCAAAATTATTTGCGGAAGAAGATGCTTAAAAGGTGTCATCATAACACGACATAAAGAGAAAGTAGTCTTACCTCCAACACAAATAGTAAAACAGAGGTCAGAGCGCTGAGAACCAATGTCCCTGACTTTCCAGTTTATCCTAACTTGAACCTGAAGCTAATGACTTACCTTTTCAGTCTCCCCCCTGTCATCTCAGGCTTCTGTGATGATTCAACTGTTATGATCCTCTCTAAGCTAGGCTGAAATGTAACTCTCCTTGTTAACAACAGGACCACAGTGTATCTTCTCTTCCATCAGTACACAGTTGAATTATGGACTGAGCATCATATAAGGTTGTGTATGGGGAGTTCTTGTATCACATTGTGTAAAATCTTTCAATAAAATGCTTTAATTGTAATCCGATGGACTCAATATCATAACATAAAACTTGTACTCTTGCATGTTTTAGCACTTTAAGACATTGATGAATTATGTTAAATGAAATATCTACTTGAAACAACATTCAACAGATCTATATCTTTGAATTGAAACCTTTTTTTGGTCCCAGCTGGTATCAGTTACCTTTTGACATACTTAACTCTTAACTTACTTAAGAATCTTAAATAGGAATAGCCTCAACTGTCAGTTGTGATAAATCATACCTTTCTGTTATTAGTTTTGCTGACATCTTGACGTGTACCTTAATTACTTTAACTTAATGATAGATGTCCTATAAGAAAAGTCCCACTGAACAGAAGCTTAAGTTTGTCCAAATTCCCTCCAGTAAGCTTAAAAGCACAGTGTAACCCTATATACTGTTCTGCGGTCACTTTGCTGGAAAATCCTTGTTAGACCAAGTGTAATTGTTGTCCCTCTTTCCTCCCCTCAGAGATTAGTGCGGTTGACCTTGTGACTTTGATTCCTGTCTCTCTGGCTTCTATTCAAGCCAGATGCATCCTGGCCCCAATCCAGCCATAGACTACGATAGAGAAGGGCCAAATCTCAACTTGGCCAACTTGGGTTCAAGGTTAACAAATGAATGTGCATTATGTTATTCTCATGGAAAACAGAGGTATTACAGACAATGCATTTATGTTGTGGTTTTATACATTTTAACTAAAACGTAAAACGTTCAACAAGATTGCTATGTTAAAATTTACTTTCATGATGTTAAGTTTTAAGGGATGTACCAGGAATAATCATGGGGTGGCATGTGTAGTTAGAAATTTGCACAGAGTTTTCTTGAACCACCAACAATTAAACCAAGAACAGAATGTCTCACTGAAGTAACACCATAGCTCTTTAAGAGGGCACTAGTACTAGCAGCTACTGATTTGCAGGTAATCGGTTCGTTAGAGCAATATCTGATTTAATCTGTTGTATAATCAACACAAAGCGTTACACATGCTTTCAAATACATATGATCACACACCTGTCACTCACATCTCAGACAACACCTGACACCTGCAAGAGTTGTTGTTTTACAAAAAACACAAAGAAACAAACCAAAAGTGGACCATAGAAAGCAAAAACCTACCTGGGGCAGATGTCAGTTCTGATGGTAAAAACTGGGACACAACAAACCAGGGACTGATTAGAGATAGGAGATAGGCCAAGAGGTGAGGTGCCAAGCATGGCTGCTATTCTGGGGGTAAAACTGTCAGACGGTAGAGAACAGACAGTCCCAATCATGGAGTTGGGTGATACTGCCATGTGGAGTCCAGAAGGCGTGCCTAATGTCAACTGACTAGTGTCCGAATGAGGAGGAGTAGTTATTTAGTCTCAGAGAATCATGAACTTGGAAGAAATTGTGTTTGGGGTTCACAGTGTGAACCTTTTAACAGTTTTGACAGAAAACACAACTGATTATGATAGCTCGTGGATATAGCTACGAATATACACATGTATATAGATAGGTTTACTGATGAGGACTTCAATATGTAAAATGTGTGAGGAGTCTAGGAGGTGTATGGCCTTGATCTTGTAGAGTCAACTTGGGACCTTTGCACACGCAACAAAGGTCGATGTTATAGTACATTGTAAATTGTCAAGGAATGGGTCTGAGATGGTACGAAGAAACATGAGGTTTAAGTTTAACGTGACACGAAATGTTGTTGCACTCTCCTACCTTTTACTGCACTTGAAGAAGTGTTGTGCAGGTTGCACTTCCAAGCTTTGCTACTAGGGGGCGTGCATGGCTTGAATGGGTACTGTACCTATACGAAGAAGAATAGGAAGATAGGAGTGCAGTTTATAGTTGAATGGTCCCTTCAGTCTTCGCATGCCTCCTTTTTAAAGAGCTTAAGCTTCCTTTAAATGTATAGTTTTTCCACAGTTGCCGGCCCGATGATGATGATGATGATGATGATGATGATGATGATGATTAGATTCTTTATTTTTAGTGCACGAGTTAAGAAAATGCTTACAAGCAAGGACTACCTAGTATAAAACTACATGTTTAACTATTTTGCAAACAGGGTTCTTTAGTCTCTGTAACCTTTGTTTAGTAACCAGAATGACAAGTGTTGTGTTGCAGACAGTGACATTGTAATTTGACTGTGACTGCTCCAGGGCTTCCATCAGAACAGCGCTGGTATTACTACCACATGTCACCTCCACTCACCTAGGCAAGGGTGTCAACAGCAAACCCCATGGGGCCTGTAGGAAAATAGAGGGTCTTCCACTCTATATACTTACCTTCTTGGCAACAACAAGAGATAATGTCACACATAAAAGCTTTTACAGTTACACATCTACCAGTATCTAAGGATTTTATAGGTCAAGCCATAAGTTACAGATTAGTACACATGTACTTGCTTTGTTAGTGACTTTATGTGGGATGCTGTCCACTATCAACCCAACTCTCTTTTGATGCAAGGGCTTAACTTAGACTGCAATATGAAAACAGGAGATTACCGTAATCATATTAAATTTTATATCACAAAACTATAAACGAAACAATGTTTATTTTTGACCTTTCATCTTGTCTGAAGGATTTAACGGAACACTCCATACAACACAGTGAATTGTGAGACTATACTATGGTTGAGGAGGGTTTAACACTTATTTCACACTTTCTATTATCTTTAAAATCTTTAGATGATATGGATGAATTGGAAAGGTGTTTGCTGTATGCACATAGTGATGACAACCCTATTTACAATAGGTGATGCACTCTTGATTAAACCCTGACTCTAGTTCACAGTATGTGAAGGTAGACTCAACACCACACCAAAGTTAGGACCACACATCTGGCCATTGGGAGTTCAGAAGTCGCTGATATACTGCCCAACGTTAAACTTCAAGGCCAATCAAAGGGGGAAGACTTGGTCGAAGTTGTCACACAAACCTTTGACCAAGAAAACTGAGAGCTATGTCCAGAGTTCCTTTCTCCCACAGTTTCGGTAGTGACCATCACATGTGCATTACCTGATATCAGGACAGAGCTTCAAGAGAATTGCTTTATGGCCTTTTGCCAAGTGCAGATCTTGTGTCAGTGTTAAAACCTAATTCATCTCAGTCAACCTAGTTACACATGCGACAAAGACTCAGTGATTCGGAATTGAGGACAAGCTAAGAAGACTTTGCGAGATGTCCAGAAGACTTCAATGGAGATATCAGGTTAGCAAATTTAGGATTTGTCGTTTGTTTGGGGAGACTAAACCCTTTTGTTATCACATTTAGACACTGAAACAGATGAGCACTCCTGGCTCCCACTTCTTATGACATAATGTCAGGTATTTTGGCTGCAGTATTTGGCTCTGTCCACTGCAACTTTCAAAGATGTTGCCAAAAGGGAAAAGTTCCAAAGACCTTTGTACCATTCAAGGTCTTTGAGACTTATATACAAGTTGCATTTTATTGGCTACAAAGGAAAGTGTGCTAATACCTTCCAGAAATGTTGGCATATTTCTGTGTTAAACTCATGATCTGCTCTTTGTTCATTCAGCAGATGTTTAGTTTATTTGGAATATCTTTGGAAATGTGTTACTTTTATTGTTGTTGATGTTGTAGTAGTTATACATGTAAGATGCAGCACAGAGTGAGAAATGTATAGACAGTCATCTTTACCATACATGGTTTAGTTTTTATGGGCTTCCTCAGGGTCAACTGTTACTGCTCTGAGGATGAGAATAACATGCACTTACTGGTAGATACATGTACGTATAATGTTACCATAGAACACAATAATGCTAAGCTGTATGCTACTTCTGCTTCTCCTGTGATAAACATCACAAAGAAGACTAGAAATTGATAGAAGATGTCGAAGACAATTTTTGAAAATTCACAGTTCTCTACATTCCATCCAGAATCCAGCCTTGAGATATGATTATGCTGACTCGGCATATCTTTAAGCATTAATCGGTATGTGAACTGCAAGAACCTTAGAGTTATTCCTTTGCGGTTTGACCAGACTTGTTGGTCCTGTCATAGTAGAATGTTTTAACCTGTAAGTGTACTCAAGTAGACCAACAGACAAATTCTGGGACATTCTCCAAGGCAGGGGCCACCCTTGTGGTGACTGCTGTGATTTGCTGATTGGAAGAAGTCCAAACTATCTTAGGAATGAAATGCTGAATATGTTAATTACTCAATTATCACAGGTATGTCATAGGACAGCTATCAATTAGAAATTTTAAGATTAGAACAACTTTACCATGCAAGTTTTTGTGAATTTCGAATCCTTAGAGTTGACTGACTTGAATGACAGTCATGAACTTGAAGATTAGAACCAAATGATACCATCTATGTTGTACTGGTAGCTTTTGGTACTATTGGCTGATTTAGAATTGTTAATGCAAATTTGTACAAATTTTACAGTCTTCCTTTGTAAATTATATATTTCTTATTTCTTGAATTATATAGCCATTCTTGAATACTTACGTGTACTTTTCAGGCAGCATTGAAACAATGGAGCCACCGATACATACACTGTATCTATAAGTATCTTTGATCTTTCACCTGTGCTACATTGTATTTGCCATTCCTTTAAATCATTGGTTATGTACTTTCAACACTGTCTCCCCCTCCCAACAAAAAAACCTGTGGTAACCATAGTGATCCCACCCTAATATAGCACGTCGGCAGAACGTACTGCGCCTGCGCAAAACCTGGATTTTCGCTGGATTTTTGGTCAACGTTGCATAAGAATTTTGCCTGTTGCAGACCATATCTTTTTCTACACAACATTTGAAAACTACAGACGGGATGTCACCCTTATATACGCGAATTCGACCTTATATGAGACGTTCTGCCAAAGTGCTATGCACAATACATGACGGGTTTCGCGCAGGCGCAGTACGTTCTGCCGACGTGCTCCCTCCTATTGTGTCCAGCTGTATTGAGTTAGCCTCTGTACACACCTCAGGGTGGGGGGTGACCTGACAGGTGACCACACATGCCTCTCACAGTCACAGTTCTCTGTCTCCATGCTTTTTCAGACCTAAAAAGGCTTCCCAGGCTACTGAGTAATCGTGATGCAAAGTCTAAGTTGTTTTTGTAGACATGCAAACTGTATGAAAGAATGTCGGACTAGTTGGTCTCATCAAGTCTTAAACTTCTTACCTGCAAGAACAAATGATTATGTTCCACCACCTGTGAATATTGGTCTATACTTAAGCAAGCACATGAATTACTTTCTATGCTGGTTCTCCACTGTTACAGATTTGTTTCTTACCATACACAGTTATTGTGGTTAATTGCTAGACTTGATAGCACCAGCCACTTACTTGATAGTCCAAACTATCTTAGAGAGTCCTGGAGAGCCACCTTGCAGGTGACAGCAGTATCACAATGTAACCTCTAATTTAAAAGTGATGGCATACAGTAGCAGTAATCAGTTTATACAGAATGGAGGAAAGCCATGACCATGACATTCCTAATGCTTCAAATCGTCATATTTAAAATGAAATGGAAATGTGGAAAATGCATTCTGCTTACTAGCAGGTTGAAAGTCAAATGATAATTTGAATGAACATAATTGTCATCTACATATAAATAGATAAATGTTTAACAATAGATATAGGAAGTGAAGACAGACATTGCTTAATTTGATCTGGTTGTCTCTTTTTGATTTAGATTCAAAGTTTCATTGCAAGACTCAGATCTGTGGTTGTCAACTTTTTGGGCATGTGCAGCAGAGACCTCTGTCTGTTATGTTGGACAGTGCAAAAATTTTTGGCTGTCAGAAATGAGATGTAGTATCGGTATTAGCCATATGCTGGAGATTTAAGTTAAAAAGAAGGGAAACTGAGATATTTAAGTTGGAAGTAAGAACTCTATATTCTAGTATCATACTCTGAGAGAAAGCTTTACTTAACTTCAAGTGGTGTTGAAAAAGTTGCAAAAAGGAAATTACTGGCATTCATAATCTTCTCTTAGTTCAGTCAAATTGTTTGAGGTAATTTCAAAAGAGTCTTAAAGTTAGTTTCATTGATTTGGTCAGATGTTTGGAAGCACATGTACAGTCATGTACAAGTATTCAAAATGTCAGTAAAGTGCAACTCCTTCAGTGGGCCCCTATCAAGTATCAAGTTAACTCTTTCTAAAGATATCGCAATCCAGGACAAAGACAGCCGTTTCTAATCAGTTCTGCAGGACACCAAGACTTCCTGAGTGTCCACATGGTCAAAGGTTCTGTCGTGTGCGTCCCTGTTTCTATGGTAATGGTGTACACTCCACTATATAACATCTACAAGGGGGCCCGCATGCCCTTTTCTGTAGAGCCTAATCGGCCGTTTTAATTCTACGTAGAGCGTAGACGGACCGCTCTAATTCAACGTAGAGTGTAATCGGTGCATTTTGCGTAGAGCGTAATTTGCCGTTTTATTTCACGTAATGCGTTGTAGCTACCCAGAATTTATCGTAAAGCGTAATGGGGGAGGCTTCTTGAATTCAGCGTAATACGTAGCAGGCTCTCAGAATTTAGCGTAGAGCGTTGTCGGGACCCCCCCATGCAGGCCCTCCTATAAGGAAGAGCCTATAAGCAGCTTTTTTGAAATCTCTTCCTGCTGTAGGCTTAAAAAGTCGTAACAGTCCCCAAAATAGAGATTAGCCTGCGTGCCAGGCTAGATAGAGATGTCAATGGTCTCATATCATATAAAAGCAAGCAGGTACATATCTCCTGGTATAAAGGAAACAGATGTGACAATATTCATGAATAATTTCATCAGGTTGGCGAATGATTAAATAGCAAATTTCTTGATTCACAACCACTTGTTTAGCCTGAGTTGTTTCAAGGGATCACGTGACAATATCTAATCTGGTGACCAAACCTATTTTAGCTGCCGAGTCTCTTTTGTCTGCTATTTGCGGAGATCGAGAGGACAAAAAAGAATCGGCAGCTGAAATAGGTTTGGTCACCATGGTGAAATACATGTAGGTTTGATCACCATGGCTAACAATAATTGGGGGGGGGGATGAAAACTAAAAAATGAAATCATTTTGTAACTTTTTTTTCATTTAGATACTCCTGCATGTATGATGGCAATAGAACTTGAATTTATCATTAGTTAGGTGTTGCTGGCCCTCCTAATTATAAAATTACCATAAATGTTGCCAGGATCCCCCCATGCAGACCCTTGTTTCTCTCATTTCTTACATGTGTGCCAGGAAGCACCTCGGCAGAACGTACTGCACCTGCTCGAAACCCATAATGTGTATTGTGCATAGCACTTTGGGAGAACGTCTCATATAAGGTTGTATTAGAGTATATAAGGTTGACAGCCTGTCTGTAGTTTTCAGATGTTGTATAGGAAAAGATATCGTCTGCAACAGGCAAAATTTTGATGCAACGTTGACCAAACATACAACGAAAAACGAGAAAAATCAGGCTTTTGCGCAGGTGCAGTACGTTCTACCAACGTGCTGTGCTTAGCCTGGGTGCCAGACCCTACCGCGATAGTGATAATCTCTTCGGCCAGGGGAAACCATACTCCCCGCTAACCCGATTTCGCACCCTGGCCCTAATTATCTCCTCGCTATTAGGACCTGGGCGTATACTTCTGGTAGCGGACATTTTTTTCTCCCAAAATCTATCGCTCATGAAACGCCAGGGTCTGGCACCCAGGCTAGCTGTGCTATAAGGAGTAAGGCAAACTGGTATATGTTGGACAGCTGCACAAAACCCAGTCCTGTGTGACCTCTCCGCCATTGGTTTTCCATTTGCTCCCTTCAGTCCCTGACGGTCAGTCCTGGCATTTTGGAATCTGCAGGAAGATGGATTGTGATAAAAATCAAATCTGTTGTCCCGTCAGCAGATATTTGTCAGAAAGTAGGGAAGGAAAGACACGCACAGCAGATAACTGAATAGAGTCTGCATTTTGTCGTAGTTGGTGGGAGTGTAGTTGCAATGAGCGAAAGAATGTATGTATCATTTTGGAAAGACACAGTGACTGAGAGTGCAGAAAGTTGAATTACATTGTACCACAACTCTAAATTGGAATATCTCTATCACAGAAGCGTTATGACAGAGGTAAAGGTACTGTGATATACAGTCACTGTGGAAAATGTTATTTCAGTTGCGATGATCTCAAATTGTCAAACAACTGTCGTCTGATATTAGAAATAACTAAACTATAAGACTTTTCGGAGTTAATTTGAAATTCCCATTGCCTTTCCCAAATCAAAGTGACCAGATGAGCTGTACAAAGACCATAAACGATATTTTATTGACAAGTCCACCTGGTTGTAGCAACGTGGTGGCAAGGAATTTAATGATATTTCCCAGAAACCTGTCCCGCTAGGCTGTATCTGCCTCCTGATATCAGGTTTTTGTGTGTCCCTCATTCATCATTGTCTCCTCCCTTCTCCTGTGATGAGTTCAAACATGGCAGGTGTGTCCTCCATCTAGGCTGAATGTCAAACTGAAGTAGGGTGCATGCCCTTTTCCGTAAGGTGTAGGCAAACTATTTATGTCACATAATTTGGGAAAAGCTGTTTGATTTCTTGTGATTCGTAGCAAGGTGGCCTAAGTTTTGTAGCTGTGGTTTCCTGAATGAAGTGTAATGCATAGGCAGACTCCTGAAAGAAGTTTAATAGATTGGCAGCCTCCTGAATTTAGCATAAAGTTGGGACCCCCTGTCATCCCCGTGACGCCCCCCTTAAGTGTAGACTTTATCAAACCTCTAACACTTTCTCAAAACTGTTATCAATACTATATCCAACCATGATCATTGTGAATTTTGTGTTGCCTGTGTATTGGTTTACATGTACTTGGCAAGCATACCAGCAAATTCTCTATTGCTGTTGTCTTAACATTTTTACTAATTTTAGATTCCCAATTTGGTTCCTTGCAAAATGTCTTCCATTAGAATGGTAAGTACAAAATATATATGCCCTTGTGTTTGAGCAGGTTTTTGTGTAACAATAAGGTTCAGAATAAAGTAAGTCAATATTAGTGTTTATCATTCCGTACATATGAAATATCACTATTTTCCTTAAAACGCAGTTGTTACATTGCACATCTGGAAAAGTCTACCTTATGATGGCTTATCATCATTTGTGACTGAAAATTTAGCTGCTTGTCCAGAAACTATTTTTTGGCTACCTCTGTTATCCTTTCCTCCCCCCCACTCTTCTGGAGATTCTTGGCATGTTTTGGAGCTTAGCTAAATTAACTGTCAGGAGAAGGTTACAAGAACTGTCTGTCACTCAAAATTATTGGTCTGGATGTCTGGAGACCAGGATGGGGAACAGGCAGCCAGATGGCTGAGGTCTGCTGGGTAACTAAGGACTATTCCATTTCTGTAGGTCCAGGAGGGAGGAGCAGATTAAAATATGTTGAAAAAAGAGAAGATTCAGCTAAGTTGGAATCAATTGCTTTCACATTATATAAAATTTTACTCAAATCTCTAGTCCACATGATTGGTAACAGTGATGAAATGTTGAGGAAAGTAGTTTTTAAAACAAAATATTGTAAGGCAGATGTGTGGCTTGGAAGGGTCCATGATCTGTGAAATATTGGAACAGCCTGCCTGTCAGTTGCAGAGCTAGATTTATGGGGAATTAAAAGGTGAAAGTGGAAAAGCCTCTGGTGGGAAAATCAGCCCTTTGGTAGTTCAAGGAAACAATGATGACCTTTAATTTGGAGATGGATGGAAGATTAGAAACAGTGAAGTCTTTCAGCTTTACCTCAGAGAGTCTTATCTTGTAGATTTTAAAAGAATCATTGAATGCTGCTGGTTGCAAGCCAATTGAGTAGGATAGCAATACTGGTGCAAGTGCCTTGCAAATTTGCAACAGGTTCTTAGCTTGGATAGGGATCAAAATAGATACAGATGGATACAAGGCTAATTATACATACATGTAACCAGAAAAGTTCTGAATCTGGAAGGTTGATTGAAAGATTAAAAATTTCTGCAGTCAACTGATACCAGAAGGTTCTGTGGATTAGGGTTTAGTATAACTTTGTATGAAAAAGTCTTTGAGCTGCTTTGACATCTGTCAACTTTTCCTATCTATTATAAATTTTACAAATCAAGCCTGACATTACATGAATATATAGGTTCAATGCTTTCAGAAGGACAGACCCTAAGGCCTACCTGGGGAAGATGTAAGTACAATGTAAGCTTTCAGAATTCGAAGATAGGAAGTTCTACACTTTATCAAGGACCTTTGAAGGTCATAATGACGTCAGAATAAAACAAAAATTACGAGGTTCTGTACAGAAGACAAATCTAGAAAATTGTTTCTTTGATGTAAGGACAGAGTTAGGGGCCCATTTAAGGGTGGCATAGGAGAGACTTGCCTTCTAGAAAATGCTGGTTGTATAAAGGAGCATCTTGGTCTCATTACTGCATGATCTAGTGTCATGTGATTCATCAACCTGGGTAAGGAGGGTGCATGGAGAGGGCAGGGAGAGGGTGGAGTCTTGAACTGATTTATGAGTTTAAAGAATTGAGCTAATAGTTTTATTTAGCATCTTCATATCTGTCAGTTTGGACCGAAGGTAGAAATATCGTACCGTAGAAATGGAGAGACGTGATGTACATTGTAGGAATTCTTTACACTTTTGTTTGGCTAGACAGTAGGCGAGAGACAGTAGTCAATACTGTAGCAACTTTTGTATGATGCTATTTTAATAAATCATCTTCATCAGTGGTTTGCTATGAATCAGCATGTTGACTTATCAGTTTACACAAAGCAGTCCATTTAAACATTACTGGACCTAGTTACCTAATCTCTGCCTCCAGGCTAGGTCCTGGGGCTAAACATGCCTTGATCTGGTGTGGGAGGAAGACAAGAGGGCAGCTGGGGTCCGGGCTAACTTAGACAACTTCAATTCTAGGGATGTACCAGGAAGAGTTATATGATGAGGATGTTTTGTGAGAGCATTGCATAGGTGCCACTTTTTCTAGTCTTTAGATGGCACATAACTTTTCTTAGATGTGACGTAGGATGTTTCCTCTGTCAATGTTTGCATGGGAATTTTTGGGAATCTTGCAATCTGTAGTATACGTGTGATTCATACTACCCTCTGGATCCCTAGGCTTCCTAAAACGTTTCAGAAACTGTCTAAGTCGGTACGCATACTTGGACTATTTCACAGAATACTTGTCAAGCAGGTGTCATTAAACAAGGTTGACATCCTAGTTACAAGGGGGAGGGACTAAGGAGTTAACAATATTTATTGATACTGTTTGTAGCCCTAAGTCTAGCAATAGTCAGATTGCACACACACACAGAGGCAGACAAACTGTTATAATGATATATACAAATCTTTATTGTGACCATTTTCCACATTCTGAAAGCCATCTTCTTCATGATCAGAAGATTAACTTCATATATCTTAACTTCCTATAAACTGAAAAAAAACTCGAAAAGGATTTTGGAAGTCCTATACACGTATTGGAAGGCTACATGACTTTTACATGTACATGTAGTTCTTGTGTTAATTATGACATACTGCATTATGTATCTTACATACAATGGATTCAAAACAGATCCAATGTAAACAGTTGTATCTTTAAAGGTGATGACAGTAACTAGAGTGTAGCACCATTGTAGGTAGCACCAGTATTACCTCTAACTCCAGTTTACTTGCTACTTTTCTTTTTAAATTGCTGACCCTTCACTTCAACTGTCTAAATGACTAACTTGTGTCTCTTTGTAAGATGAGAATGTCTGACATGACAGTATTCCATAACTGTACTAGCATATATAGTCATGTAGTATACATTGTACAGCAGTCAGCTACATGTAAGTGTGCTATGATACTTTGGCACAGTATATAGTGAATATCTATCGTCTGACAGGGCCATTCTCACTGGTAATACTAAGTTAGAAAACAATTTTACCCTTTTGCGATCCTCCTTGTGTACTATAAATTTACAACTTTGGTCACCAGGCCAGAAAGAATGCTTGAGTACAAGGCTGGTGCTAAAAAAACTACCCTATACGACCACATTTTGTTATCAATTCAATTGCATTACCTTCACAAGGAAGCAGGGTTGAGGAGGGGAAGTAGACCTTTGCAATTCATAATTAAAACTGGTTCATCCACCATAGTAAGTACAATGAGGTATTACCGTATTGAGGCATAAGGAATTAGTGCGCTGGACATTTGTCACGAACAACTTTAATTTAATCAACGTTAAGTTTCTGTGCCACCTTTGCAACCCTCATGCTACATACCAAACTAAAGGTTAGTCACCATGCCAAGTGTCCCTCAGACGCTCCGTCCACTATTGGATGATTTACAGATCACTTAGTGATCCTTACTTTTCGTCTGACACTTGTCTGGTTCAGAGGATTTCTAAAGCTGGTCTCACTCAATTGTGCTTTGGACGTCTCACTAATGCTGCCCCCACAGTTACTCTGGAAGAAAGCCAAATACCTCTCCTTTCAGACTCAGTCAAGAAGCAGTGAAGTAGGACGCTAATGAGGGAGGTTTATCCTCGTTTCCGCCTTCTTGGAACCATTATCATTTACTTAGATTTAGTCTATAGCAAAAATCCATCCTTTCTTAATGTGAGAACACAGCTGGATTTGGTCTCACAAAGAATGTGGACAGAGGCTCTGCTATTACATGTGTAGAAGATTTGTCCTTCTTTCTAGTACATTCTAGGCCCACGGATTCAAACAAGAAGCTTCTAAACCACCCGTATTAAAACCTTTCCTCTTTAATTTGTCATTCTGAATGACCACAGTCTTGTCTCCCATCATTGTTGTCTATTTATCAAGTATAAACATGGAATTTTTAGACAGGGTGAATAAACAAGGCAACGTAACCCTGCTCCCTTGCCTACACAGGTTCCACATTTCTCTATTGTCCAATCAAGTTTACTTTAATTTTAGAGATTAGCAAGTTATCTTTCAATTTCAACTTCCACAATCAGTTATTAGTAATATGAACCTTATGGTAGTAATTTCTATAATAGAATGTACAGTGAGATACAATGTACTTATACAGCATTCATATCTATGCAAATCAGCTGCTATACCTACGTTTTGTAGTTTGGGTACATTTTGAGATAGTAAAAAGCGATACTAAATGCTTTGCTATGCAACAGGACAAATACTAAAACATTATTGACTCCCTGACTTACAAACTTGAACTCCACATTTTCCAGAATGTGTTAGAAATCTTCGTTCTTGCATACTCCAATTAGACAACGACCAACACATCCCCAAATTTAGTATGTTATCCATTAATAGAATTTAAAGGAACTGCTTTCTACAGACCATTCATTGCATTAAGGCACAGTTATAGGAGTCATTTCTGTACAGTACACCTCAATGATTCATTGAAACTGCATAGTCAGCAGTTCTAATAAGTTGAGTTTAAAGTTTTGCCCACATGTTGTGACTTTGATCACGTCCTGATTCAATTTAGGACTTGAGCCATGTCTTTGGACGCCTCAAAAGATCAACACTGCACCAGTTTTGTGACCTGTGCCTGTTGATGAGTGAAAAAGGACTAGAAACATGGCTTCTGACGTAAAGACTAGTCTAAACAGGAACTTGCCGGTGCCTCTCTAGGGTGTAACTCAAGGTGACAGGTCTTGAGTCTTTCAAAGGAGGGATAAGACATCTTTAGATATGTCCCTAGTTTATTCTTAAGCCTGTGTTGACAATGAATGTCCTGACACAAGGTACATGTACATGTATGACTCAGGTCCAGATGTCACTGTGGTTGATAATTAGGGACAAGAGGATTGCTAGATGTGTACAGAATCAGACACCTGCAGAGCTATACAATGTAGATGTAACATCAAATTTTACCTACATGTATTTGCACTTTACTTGCACATATTTTGATAGTAAGTATTTTGACCTATCTTTTCTACTTAAAATTGCTACATTTTTCACTGGTTTGTTGCCATCTCCCATTCAAAGTCCGCAGGTCGAATCTTCATGACTGCACTCTTCATGGAATACTGCATGCCATGCCAGTGGTACCAGAAAATTCCAGTGGCTGCATTTATTGTGTTCACCTCCCCTGGTCTGTAGTACCTGCCGTTGACGTTGCCCGAGACACCGCAGTTGGTGTACCATCCACCACCGGAGTGAGAATCAGCGCAGTTTCCACTGTACGAGTCATGGTCAACATCTTTCGTTGTGAACTCTTCGTTTGGCATGATGAAATGGCCGGATGGAACAACGTTGGAGATGGCTTGGCCGATGCGCGCACGGAAGGAATCCTTCTCGTCCTCAATCCGGAAGGTTTGGTACTCCAGGAACCTTTGATCCCCAGCCCAGTCCGTCATGACGATTCGCAGCTTGTACGCACGCTGATTTGTGAGGCGGTAGACGTGAGCATTTCCCAACCAGTACTCCCCCTTTATGTCACCAAAACCGTCCCTGTACGCCCTCCAGTCACGATTGAAATCCACGGAGCCGTCAGCACGACGTTGGATGACGGTCCAGCCACCTCCGTCATTGGTCATGTCGCAGAAGACCTTCAAGGAGTCTACATCAAAGTACGCGTCCTTGTAGCCAGGGATTGTGTACTCTGTACTGAGGACATAGCCCCTTTTGTAAAGGTCCGAGCAGTCCTGAACTCGATCTGTAGAAAGGCAAGACCATGGTAAATTGGTTAACCGAACAGAACTCTTGTTACATGACTTAGGTATGCATGGACAAAATCACAACTATCTTGTGTGACAGTTAATCATATCTGCACATCATATCTGACTTAGCTGCTAATGTCATCTTGATGAAGGTGTAACTTATACCCTACATCAATCCTGGGAGAGAAGAGTTTCACAGACTGAACTTCAGTCATGTGGAGCAAAGTCATGTGTTAGAAACACTAGAAAGTGGAACAAAGAGAACACAGATGGACACCACAGGGTGATTCACATGATGGAAGGAAAGCCAAGAGGACAGAAGTGTAGTCAGCTGATGATAAGTGGATCAAACAAGCAGGACTAATGATCAGAATCTTTTACATAAAGCTTGCAAATAATTCTCTTATCTCCAGCCCCCCACTGTGCCCTTAAACATGAGCATTCCATCCCCCAGGAAAGTTGGAAATGTTTTGGACATGTGGGGAGAACAAGAAGCTCTGCAGGAGAATGAGTTAACCTGGGAGTTGACCCCAATGTTGAAAGGACAAACAGGACATTGACTGTCGCTTTCGCAGAGGTCTTTGATGGGTTTGCACTTCTGCAGGACTCTCAGCAGGCCTTTGTGATGGTTTAACCAAAGGGGAGGAGGAGGTCATTTGCATTTTGATGGATGCTGATAAAAGCAGTCAGATGTGTGAAATTTGTTTTAATACCCAGTAGAGTCAAGGGCTTGAATTCCCTAGGGATTTGAAATGGGAAATGATAATGGCAGGTGTTAACAGGACCAGACTTTAAATGGTTGTAATTTATGAACTTTTTGACCTTTTTGTATAGAGATTGCCCGTTTACACAAAGTACTAGTGTGATTTTGGGTCCCTTTGTCCCCAAAGCGTGGTCTTTGAAGGCAGTGTAGTTAGTCTGGGGGACTTGAACCTGAACTTAGGATGACCACAGGTGCCAATCACGGTGTTTTTAATGCAGGCTTTAAAGGAACAGCTGGAGATGTGGGCAGGTCAACCTGTTGTCTTAAAAACATTCTTGCCCCATTGCTTTTGGTTGTTTAGGAGATCTCAGGAAGTTAAGATGCTACAGGGACTAAGAAGGTTTGAAAGTGTTTACACTGTGGTTGATGAGAGCCACAACAAAAGCGTCTGGAAATGATGCTACTTGCGCTGAGAATGGCTTCCAACTCAAGCATGACGAGATAAGAAACTGCGGAAACAATTTGTAACAGTACTGTTGGCTGAGAGATTTATTAGGGTTTTTACTACCCTTTGATGATTTTCTCTTGTAATACATGACCCGTGGCAGCTGCCTTAAAGGGATACTTGATGTACAGTACTGCTTGTGGTATAATTAATTCATGACTGCCCAGCCATCTCAAGATCCAGTTATACAAAATAAGGCATTTGTGTGTTTTCTATACAAAGTTTTTTTTCTTTTATGTCTTCTATGTACTATGTATCATATTACCAAAAAATTAGTAATTGACCTTGTTAACATAATTGTTTTAATGAAGTCTGGGGTCTCAATCAAATTTGCATAGGAACCACTTTTTTGCTGTGTGACAGAGAGGATGATGCAGCCCTGGGTGCAGTGAGTAATGCTTTGCCTATGTTGGCATCCGGTTGACCAGTTGAAGAGATGTGTGTTGTTAGAGGTGGAAGAGAAAGATGATTTCCTCCTTCCTTCTTCTTCAATGATGACCAAGGACAACTGCCTTGGAATGATGACACTTATGATGAGGGAACATCCATACACAGGCTTCGTCTTTTGAGGACAAGGGGTCTTATATATTATAAAGTTATATCACACATTCAGAGTGCCATTAAGCTATCTCGTCTTGCATTTAGAGTCCTTCGAACGGTATCTAACATTTAAGTTTTTTTTAAACATGAATCTAACAGATTTAAAACAAGACAGCTTATGCTGTATCCATCACACAGGGTTGTTCTTTACTTACTGGCCATATTACAGTGTTTGGAAAGATAACAACTGAATATTCATAAATTCTTGTCTTTACAGATTGTGTATTCTTATTCCTCAGAGGTCTGAGAGCAAACATAAAGCCTCTTGGGCCAGCTGCCCAGTATGGTTTAGAGATTAGTGATGTCTGGGGGTCCTTGGCATTCCTAAGACCATAACTACTCCCAGACACCCAAAGGCATGTGCTTTTCAGGCCTAATTCCCCTTAAAAATGGGCTTGTGGACACTGGGAACTGATGACCAGGAAAGGTCTGACCTGTGTGTTTACCATCTTCTAACATGAAACACATTGAGCTCAAGATTGCAGATGGATCACTTCCTTAAGTGTTTCACTGTAGGAGACAAATACAATGGATGTTTCCTTTGTTGTCTGAGGATACACCAGGTGATTCAATGTCACCACTGGCTACACGCACTGCTTCCACTTCTCCAATTGTACTTTGCTCTTCTAATTCTGTGAAAATAATTGAGAGATCTCTATCAAGTATTTCACGGTTTTTCTACAGATCTCCGCATTAGATGTAAGTAATGGATGCCAAGTATAAGGATTTGATACACAGATGTTTTCTCTGTGTCTTGCAAGATTGTTACAGCGTCACCTTTGTACCCAGGTAGTACGATAACAGATAACTTTCACATAAGATATCCACAGGATTCTGACATTGGAATGTTTCCAGTTAGGACATGTTTATAATCAGCAGAACAGTTGTGATTCCACACAGTTGAAGGATGTGCCCTCCTCAGCTCCAGCTATAGGAGTTTCGAGATGACAGGGTTTCCCCTCATCTGCTTGGAGTAGACTGTCTGATCACACCCATCTGCTGCAAGGTTCCCTGTGACAATGAACTTGACAAGAATTATTTACTTTTACTTAATTCCATGGCGATTTATCTTTTTACATGGCTTGTGACAAACCGTGGAGATACATTGAGTTTCTATTTCATGACATATCTCACTGTTTGCTGCTATTTTTGTATTCCTTTGTACCATTTGTGCATCTCAGCGACACCCAAAGTAGGTATCTAGGTTATGGAGCAGACCTGACTGTCTCTGGATTAAGGGAGGGATCCTTTAATGTTACTCTAGTAAGTGGTCTGAATTATAGCAGAAGAACCACAGCTTTTTCACATCAATTCAGATCCTATCTGCAATATGACCTTGGACTTGAAGGGGGTAAGTTCACCTGCAAAGTTAGACCAGTGTCACTGCATCTGCCCCTGATTTTGGAAAAGACAGTCACAAACACTTATCAGTCCTGCAAAGTCAAAGGGTAGAGCTGGCACTGTAAACAGCCACATCTGTACTACTGGGCTGATTTGAATTACTTCTAATCCAAGTAACCAAAAAGCAATTTACAAATTTATTCTTGCAGTAAACTTTGGAGATTTTTTAAAAAGAAATTCTGTGTCTGCCATTTGTTCTTTCTGCCAAGGCCTTATAGAAATATTTGTTTTATGAATGAATCTTAGTACACAACTGGCTGCTTATTTTCTCTGTTGAATTGGCTAATTGAGAGCTGAGGTCACCCATTCACACATCATGTAAAACATCCAGCACTTAAAGAAAGAATACAGAGGAAGGTGAGATGACATAAGAGACTTGTTTGAAAGGACATGAAAGATGGCTCTATTAGAGTTCAAGAATTAATTGTCCTAACAACATCCATGTATTTAAATCAAACTTTATATGGCTCTTCATACTATCATCGACAAAACAAGAGTATCTTGTTTTCACACCTAGTTCTCACACCTACTGTATTTTAATTAAAAATTTGTAAATCAAGGAAAAACAAAGCTAATTAGTGAATAAAAATACATAAAATGATAAAATAGATGTCATTACTCAAGAATGACTGTAAATAATAATGAAATAAGTTAAGTTTAACTGATTTCTTAACAATACATGCAAGTATACTTCCTACTCCTTTCATAATCATGTTTCTGATGTAGCCTGGTAAAGGCCTGTCTTACACACATTTACCTACAGTTCCTACTTTTCTAAAATATCTATACTTCCAACAATACCTATCTGAATGCAGTGAAGACAAGTAGCTAGGCTTTGTGACAAGAGCTGAGCTATAGCAAACACACAAAGCTATAGCTGTCTTCAAATGCTTTTAATTAACAGTCACTGAAAAAAGAGAACAACATCCATTCTTCTCTCATACACCAGTGATGTTTACAGTGACGTGCAAACACTTGACATGGTACAAAGAGAAGTGCAGATACTCTTGACTAACATTGATAACAAGTACAGTATATCTCATACATTACTGCAAAATCAGTAGCTTGTGTGAACTGGCAGGACATTACACATTAGTTACCAGCATTAAAGCACATGTAAGCATTTTATTAATCATTAGCGCTTAAAAAAAGGAGGCAATATCAGCAGGGAGTGGTAGTAGATTTGTTGAGCATTTTCCATATATGTCAGCAGCACTTTGTGTTAAGTTGGCCAT
The DNA here is from genome assembly GCA_013266295.2 of Branchiostoma floridae x Branchiostoma japonicum. Classification (NCBI taxonomy): domain Eukaryota; kingdom Metazoa; phylum Chordata; class Leptocardii; order Amphioxiformes; family Branchiostomatidae; genus Branchiostoma; species Branchiostoma floridae x Branchiostoma japonicum. Next base: position 10,930,278 of record CM023832.1, read on the forward strand.
AACACTGTTGGTACATATAACATAGCGGCATTGCGTTACAGCGTCCTGGATAAGAACCATTCATTAAACAAGGTGTTAGGAGTTTTTCTCTCAGCACACCAATATTGTTAGAGGTTCAAGGTTGTCAGTCTGGGGACATTGTTTAAGCTTGGACAGTAAAGATGCATCGACATCACATTGCAGGAAGCTAGCAGCAGTGGTTGAATTAGTTATGGTACTGGCAGTAATGTTGTGTTCACAGGAAATGTCATGTTCCATGGAAATGTTGTGTTCTGACCTGTGTACTTAATGTCAAAGTCCAGGGTGGCATTCTCCAGCCGATCCCTTATTCTGGTAATCTGACTGCCGTGGAGGCCAAGCGTCTTGTCATGTTGGTTGGTCTTCATCTGGTTGTAAGCAATTTGTCCATCGTGGTCCACAGTCTTGTTTGTCAGTTCGACAGACTTCTCCACGAGCTCCGACAGCATCTGATGATGATGGTTGATGAAGACTTCGGACTTCTTTTCCATCCTCTCCAACTGCTTCGTCTTCTCGTGCACGCTGTTGATCTTTCTGCTGTAGCTGTGAATGACAGGAAGATATTGGGGAGTAATGTTGAGTGACACACTTGTAAGACTCACCTTCAATGTTGTGATGATCACCAGTGTTGATGTGTTGACTTGGGACATATCTACAATGTACATGTATGATAGCATTTGTTTGTTTATGTCATGCAATATCTAGCTGTACCTAATCACACAGATGAGAAATAATTCTTGTCAAACTTACTTGTCCAAAAAGATGTCATGTTTTGTATCCTTTTCAAATGTTCTCTTGTCAAGCTCATCAACCCTGTTCTTGACAGTTGCTGCTCTTTTAGAAACATCTTTGATCCTGTCATCGTGGTCCTTAAGTGTTGTCTTCTGCATGTCCTCCAGCTGTCCAACTTTGTCCTTGTACTCATCCATCTGCACTCCTTGATCAGATGTCATCCTCTGAAGTTCCGTCATCTTGGTCCTGAACTGACCCAAGAAGATGGCATGTTCCTCCTTCTCGTGCTGCAGCATTTTGAGTCGAGATGTGTACTGAAAAAGATGGAGGGAGTAATCAATAACTGAAACTTCCATTGTTGAGACTGTAATCTTTTGTTAGATCATGGCAACACCTACCAGTCAATCCTCAGCATCCATGTGCAAGCACATCTAACCCTCGTAAGACAAGGATCAACAGATCATAAACTGGATGGTGACTGACTGTGTGTGAGTGAAGAAAATTGGAGTTTCCTTTTTACTTACCGCATCCATTGAGGTGTCTTGCTGTGAATCCTTCAGCCGAATGGCCTGCATCATTTCCTCCTGTTTTTGGAGCATATCGTCATGACGTTGGAGCGCCTTGTCTTGGGCGTCATTCCTTTCACCCTCTCCAACAATCTTGATATCGTGTTGGTTGAGCACAATGTCCTGTTGGCTGTTCTGCAGGTTGAACTGAAGGATACGGGAGTTGACCTTGTTCAGAGCCTCTGAATTCTTTCCCACATCTCTCTCTTGGTCCTGCAGCCTGCCCTCAAAGTCGCGGATAGTTGTCTTCTGCTTGTCACTGTTTGTTTTGACGTCCGTGATGACCCTTTCATGACTGTAAAGCACACTATCCTGCTGATAGTTCTTGTCTTGGAGACTGTTGATGCTACCATTGACTTGGAGCAGCATATCTCCTTGCAAAGACATTGACCGCTCTGCCCTGACCAGCTTCTTCTCATGCTCCCCAATCATGTTCTCATGCTTGGAAATCATCTTCTTGTCTTCCTTTATTGAGCTGTCATGATCCTTCAGCATGGTGCCGTGCTGGTCTGTCCTTGTCTCCATTCTTCCTATTTCTGCATTGTGTCTTCCGAGGAGACGCCCTTGCTCGACATTCTCACGCTTGATGACTGTGATCTTGTTGTCATGGTCACTCAGCATGTTCTCCTGGCGGCTGTTCTGCTGTTCATGCTGGATGATCTTCTGGATGTGCCTTGTAAGCAACTTGTCCTGAGCTATGTTCTTCAAGGACGTTGACACAATAGTCCTGTATGAAGTCAATACAGAAAATAGGGGAACACACCATTGTAGTCTCATTAACACAAAGTCTGTATAAAAGCATTTTCCTCCAAATATAAATATCACATCTTCTCACCAAAAACACTCAGCAATGCATCCCAGATTGTCGGCTTAAAACCACTGGTCTTTGGACTTACCTGTTGTGATCTCGGAGCATTTCATCTTGGTGGTCATTCCACTCATTAATTGCTTGCAGTGTGTCATTGTGGGTTTCCAAGATGCGGCTCTGGAAGTGGTTCTCTTGTTCCTGTTGGCTATAGAAGATGTCCTGCTGGCTGTTCTTGATGTTGATCTGAAAGAACATTCATTATAATTCATTGGTATTGCTGGTAATGTAGGGATTAATGCTAGACACACTGGACAGCCATGATAGTTCAAGAGGCAGGGGATGACCTGTACTCAGCAAAAGCAGGTAAGTAATCATCTGGGTCATTTTATGTGATGGTAATCCAGACAGTTAAGAACCAGACTGGTCCATTTATAAGCATTCAGGACATAGTAAGATCCAGCCGACTAGAATGGTATGGCCACCTCCAAAGAATGGACAGTAAGAAGTGGCCCAGGAAGATCATCACACTGGATGTGGAAGGCCAAAACCCACGAGGGCGTCCAAGGAAGAGATGGATGGACAACATAAGGGAGGACTTCCACCACCTAAGCCTACATAACATTAACCCACAGGATAGAGGCAAATGGCGGGCTGCCATCAAGCCTCAGCATCAGTGTGCAAGCATGTCTAACCCTTGGAAGACGGGGAACAACAGATGCTAAACTGGATAGTGAGTGAGTGAGCGAGTGAGACGTCAGTGATAAGAAATAAAGTTACCTGGAGTATCTTGTTCTCGTGACTGCTGATCATTCTGTCCTGCTGCCTGACCTTCCTCTCCTGCCTGGAGAAGAGCTGCCTCTGTTGAGTGATGCGTTTGTCCTGTTCCGCATTCTTCCGCTGCAGACGTTGCAGATCTCTACGGTAGTCACCGAGCTGCTTTTCTTGCTTACTGCCGGTTGTAGTATGTTGAGAAAGTTTCGAATCATGGGTGATGATAACCTCTCTTTGTTCATTGTTGAGTTCAGACTGTTCAGAGATGTCGTTTGAGTGTTTTTCCAACTGTGTGTCTTGAGCATTATTACGCTCATCTAGACGAGAAATCTCATTGGTGTGAGTGTTGAGCTTCACATCTTGTTGAGCATCCATGTCTTGTATTTGACTGATCGTGTTTTCAATACGTTGTAGATTTTGCGCTTGTTTCTTGTCTTCTTCCTCAAGTGTCTTGAGTGTCACATTTTGGTGAAGAATGGACTCGTCCCGTTTGATACCAAGCTTCAGAATGCGGTTGATTGTAGAATTGTGAAGGTTTAGACTGTTCTGCTGCATGATATTTCTCTGTTCCACACTTGAAATTCCTCTGCTTTGTCTCTCCAAAATCTTGTCCTGTTGGTTGTTTTTCTCTACAAGCTGGGATATCTTCTGCCTGTATCTCTGTTCCTGTTCATCGCTTGTTTCCTCTAGTCGGTTTATCTTCCTTTCATAAAGCCTGTCCTGTTGTGAGTTCTTCTCGGTTACCTCTATCAGACGAACATCATGGCGTTGCAAACTGTCTTCATGGATGGTATCCATCCTCTTCAAGGAACTGACATCAAGCGCAAGATGATATGTACTGTTTTCCAAATTCTGTGCCCTGCCAGATACTTGATCGACCTCAGACTGCAGCTGTCGGATTTGATTCTTCTGACGGTTGTTTGTGTCATTTACGGAGGAGATGTTGCCATAGTGCCAATTGAGCATGATATCATGACGGTCAGTTTTCAGCTGCTGTTGCTCGACCATCTGGAGGTGCTGCTGCAGTTTCTTGTTCTGCTCGTTGTCTGTTTTCTCAAGCTGAGTTATTTTCACCTTGTGTTGACTCAGAATGTTGTTGTGCTCTTCCCCACGCTTGTCAAGGTCCTCCAGCAGTCCTTGGTGCTTTGCTGTTCTGTCACCAAGTTGCCTGGCAGACTTTTGAACTCTGTCAATGTTGACTGTATTGTCTCTCAATTCTTTAGTGTGCTCATTGGAAGATTTCTCCAGTTCACTTAGTCTGTTAAGATGCTGGTTCAGTACCTCATCTTGTTCCTTGTTCTTTTGTCCATGTTCAGACAAAGTTGATGCATGCTGGCTCAAAATTTGGTCTAACTTCTCCGCATGCTCCAGCAGCAGCGTTTCTTGCTTAGAGTTGACTTGTTCCAACTGGTTAGTTTTAGGCACTTGCTGTAAGATCATTTGTCCTTGCTCGTTGGTGACGTCATCCAGCTGCTTGAGGTGATTGGTGTGTTCCTCTAACTTGGTGTCCTGGTCTTGGTTCTTTTGCTCATTTTGCGCAGTCTTGGTGTTCAACAGGTTCAGTGCAACCCCATGCTCGTCTAACTTCTGTTCATGTTTTGACTGCTTTGCCCGTAACTGCTTTTGAAGAACAGCTAGCTCGTTTGTTCTCTGGTCAACCTTCCTTAACTTTCTTTCATGGTCTTCAAGAAGTGCCTCCTGTCGGTTGTTTCTGGAGTCTTCCTCATTTAGCTTGCGGCTGAGCTGACTGAACTGTTCATTGCTGGTGGTCCTGAAGTCCATGAGCTGCTGTACTTGTGACTTCTGCCTGTTCAGGGTGCTTTCTGCATCACCAGCCTTGGACTGCAGCTGGGAAATTTGCTCGGTATGTCTGCACAGGAAGGGAACAAATCGTTAACATATGGCAACAGCATCACGATGGTTAGATTGGAATGTCCAAAAACTGTCAAGTTCGTTTCATTCCTGACAGGCACTCTTGGAGCTTGGACTTAATAAGCAGAAATTTAATCGGACAACAATACATCTATTGGGCTTCTTATTAAGGTAAGTAACAGCAGACCCTCAGTGTTGACGTCACACTTCAGAGACGCCACGTGACATGTCTCACTGGGTCAGTCTATTGAAGAAGGCCAGAGTGACTGGTCGAATGTTGTGTTGGAGCAAATGTTTTAACTTTAAACATGTTACTACGAACACAGATGAACTTTCATGATAGTGTAACAGCAGACCTGTTCATGTAGATGTCCTGCTGCTGGCCCTTCAGCTTGACCTGCAGAATGGTGATGTTGAGTTCGTTGGCGATGTAGTCCTGCTTGTTGGTCTTCTCGCGCAGGTAGAAGATGCTGGAGTTGTACTGGTTGGTGTAGTAGGTCAGCTCGTTGATCTTCTGCTGCATCTCTGTCATGCGGGTCTGGTGCTGGGTGAAGGATTGGTCCTGGTCGATGTTCTTCTGACGCACCAAGGAAATCGTCGAGTTGATTCTGAAAAATATATGCCTATCATTTGCTGCTCTATACAAATCAACACTGTGTTTTTAAACAACTAAAGAAGAATTGGCAGCTCTTTGGCTGTGTAACATCTTAAACTGTATGGTTTCTGTTCCCCTGTTTGATACTACATGGAAACCAGAAGGCACACGCCCGTGAGGATGGCCTAAGGTCACCCTGCGCAGAACAGTACAAAAAAAAAGATGGGGAAAAACTTGGACTAAATTCACTTGAGGAAATGTAAGTAGCGGCGCAAAACCGCAACCTTTGGAGAGTAAAGTCAGACACCAAGTCGACTTATGCGACAAGGTTGCCGGAGGATCTAAGGTCAAAGGTAAGGTTTGATACAACATGGATAGAAATGTATCTTTTCTGACCTGTTGACATCATTGGTATGGCGCCTCAACCGCTGCTCATGCTGCTGCAGCTTCTGGCTGTGCTGGTTGATCGAGTTGCTGTGCTCGCTACTCTTCTGGTCCAGACGTGACAAGGAGTCCTACAACAGATCAATGTTACAAGTCCATTTGATTATATTGACTGGCTACTAAATAATGGAAAATAAGCAATTTTGATTGGAATAAAGTCAGATGATGGTTTGGTACGTCTATGAAGACATTTGACATTGACCTTGGCTCTGTTGAGGACGTTCTCCAAATCGTTGCTCTTGCCAACGAACTGAGAAATCATAGAGTTGTACTGGTTGATGATGGTGTCCTGCACAGTGTTCTTCTGCTCCATGTTGTTGAGGCCGATCTTATGCTGGTTCAGTTCAGCTTCTTGGTCGTCATTCTTCCGCTCAACATCCTGTGGTAGATGAGGAGGAGGTTCCATTGGTAAGATTGCTTTGCATAGTACTTGTAACTGTGTACTGGCTTGAACTTTGTCTTTCAGTGATTAGAACTCGCATCTCTGGAGATTACAACTAGATTGTATAGGACGGATTTCGTAGTTTCAAAAAACAAATTACTTCCTCACCTGTAGTCTTGTGTTGTGCCTCTGTATGGCGGTGTCCACATCGGAAGACTTCCTCTCAAGCTGCTTTAACTTGGACTTGACCTCGCTTACAGTAGAGGATTGAGACAACAACTTTTCCTCAAGCTCCTGCGTAAATCAGATAACAGAATCATGTACATGTACCTTGGTGTACTAAAGGGTTACATACTGGTAATAGTGATCACGTCATAATTTCTTAGTACCCCTATAGACTGATGGTAATGCCATAAAAGTCTTTTCAAAATTCAAACTTGTTACAAAATTTCCCCGCATCTTAAGACGTTATTAATGGCCTTAACCTCACCTTAACAAGTCCATTACTGCCACCACTGATAACGAACGTCTCCTCCGTGTCATCCTTCTTATCTTCTGAGTCAGCAAGGCTGTAGCGACGGCTGTTAATGAGGGACAGCTGACTGTCATACTCATCCAACTTGTCATCCTGGCGACTAACCTGCAGTTATGTTTCGGGTATAAAGATACAATCGTATCAGGCATATGCTTGTATCATTTTTTAGATAAATAATATAACCACTATTATGAAACTGTAACGAATATCAGTGACCTTGCAACTTGTAAACTTTGACCATTTTTTAGGTGAAGGTAAGTATTGGTATCTAGACATAGGGAGTTGGTCTTCATCAATGTTGTGCTCAAACACACCCAACTGCCATTTTTGACACTGGGCACTACCCTATTCCTTGTTGCCTTATCTGTGCATAGACAGAAAGTTGGGTTCTCTTCGGAACTTGTGAAGAAGAGAAGAGTCGGTTTCCTAGCAAGGTATTTGGAATTGCATGTAGCTTCACCTTTACCTTAGTCTCCACTTGATCCAATCTGACTTGAAGACGTTCCACCATCTCGTTTTTGTCGCTGATGGTCTGCTGCAGCTGAGAGATGCGACGAGCCATCTCGTTGCCCTTTTCTGCCATCTGTTGGATCATCGTCTTGTACTCGTTGGCCGCTTCCTCCGACTTCACCAGCTTCTGCTCCACCGTCTCCATCTTGTCCGCAAACGATCTCTCCAACCTTCGCGTTAACATGCCATACCAGATGGACAAAAAAAAGAGAGGGAGAGGAATATAAAGACGTTAATACAGGTTCGTATTGTGATCAGTGCGGGGGGTAATCAGCTCGTGGAGTGGAGAAACGATTGAATGTTGGAAGGGATGGCATAAAAGCCAGCAGGCTGGTGGGGATGTTTTAAGAAATATAAAAAAAATCAGGGAAGTTGATGATTGGATAGATGGTTGTCACAATGATGGCACATCTGAACATTGGTTAGTTGGTGGTAGGGAGGTTTGGTAGTTAAATTAAGTTAATACACAATCTTAATTCACTAAATTAAGAAGACTATATTGTTAATCAAGATAGTATCAAACAAAGGAAAACACTGAACAGATGTGACATCTTTGTGAAACTTCAAGCAGACGTCAAGCTTTCAGTCTTGTATCGTTCAGTTTTTAGTGATCTAATTTGTGTTTTAGATATATTTCTTTGCCGTCAATCGTCATTGTGGTCACCAACCGTTTCTCAACTTCGCATGCAAGTTCCATGTCTCCTACTCCCTCCCTTCCCCACTCCCTATTTCTCATCATCCTACCTTGCAAATTTGCGGTCAAGGAGAATATCCTGCTGGCTTTTCTTGATGTTGAACTGAAGTAGAGCCTGGTCATGCTTCTTGATGGTGTCGTCTTGGGCTTGGTTCTTCCTCTCCTGCTCCTGCATCATCCCCTTTAACTCCCCGTACGTCAGGTCGACGTCAGCCAACTTGTCCCTAAACTGAGTCAGGAGCGCATCCGTTGCCTCGTCCTTCATCATGAGGCCATGTGACATCTCCTCCTGCTCGCTGGTCTTGAACTTCAGGTGGGCGATCTTGGTGTTGTACTGCTGGATCAGCTCCGCCTGCTCGGCGTTCCTCTTCAACAGCTCTCGGATCTTCGTGTTCTTGCTCTCCAGAATGTCTTTTTGCTCGACATTCTCCCTCTCGTAAACAGCCATAGACGTGGTGCATCTGTCTAAGAGGGCTGTCTGCTCCTTGTTTTTCTCCATCAGTGAGCTGATTGTCTTGTTGTGGAAGCCAATCTCGACATCCTGCAGTAAAGGAATACATATATTAGTTTACTAAAATTCAACTAATCCATTGTTTTGATTTATCATTTTTCTGTTGACGTTGATATCAATCTTTGACCAAACATTTAAGCATGTTCTGAAGTTTTGTGCAAAGAAGGGGGCGACACTCTTTCATCACAACAGAGAGACGAAAGCTTGCGTGAGCAAAGCGTATATCCCCTATTTAGCATTGTAGTATCCGCTTAGTCGTGTTGATTTACACAGCGGCCACTAAGTTCTCAACCTTTCTTCTATTTCCCATGACCTAGGGATAGCTGAAACTACGACGTACTTTAAAAGGTCATAAAGATTCCCTGGGTCAATCTGGCCCCCATTCTGCCTGACAGCGGTACGGCTTGGTAGCTCTTAGGGGGCGACGGTCAATTAGGTATAAGTCTGAGGTGTAGATTTATTAGTCTGTCGGGTTACCGAAGGCGGTTCACCGCTTCCACTCGGTTGCTTGGCGTTGAAGCCAGTTGCTTAGCGTTCTCTTCTTGGAATGTCTCTGTTCCTCAATATTTGTTTTCTTTGCGTGTTAGCCTGGCGCGGCACGTTTTCTTGTCACAGGATCACATATCTGTCCCATTAGGTGCATATTTGACATGATGTTCTAATTAGAGAAAAGTCCAGAAAAACAGCAAATTATGATAACTTCGCTTTTGAAGATAGGCAGAAGCATGTCGCCCCTTGTGGAGCAACATGCTGGGCTCCTTAGCTGTTACTGGTTAGAGTGTAGGCTGTGAAGCCATCTCACATTTGGTTATAACCACAACGTTGTTGACTTATGTAACCGATATATGTAGTTGTACCCTAGGGGGTAGTCTTTGTGTCATACATTACTTGTGATTACACTGTCGCGGTGCCAAACGCATTGCGACACTGAGGACTCCTTTCTTGATACACAATTTACCGTATTGTCAACTGTCGGTGTCGTATTATTCCGCTCATGGCTCTGTATCATGTGCTTGCGCATATCGCAACCTGGTCTTCATTTGTGGTAATCAGTGTTTAGGTTGACTTCGAGTTGAAGGTCAGTAATGCAGATGACTGTTGTCAGTGAACTTGGCTACGGTTTCCCGACTGGAATCTCTTGATGGTGTGGGGTTATTGAATCCCGATGTTAAGCGGACGAAAGGTTGCGGAAAAGGCTAAGGGTGTCGGCAGGGTGTGTCCAAAGTTCAACGTGACCGACGCGCTCATAATTGCAATTTCGAACCTTTATTCCTTAGCCTGTCAACAGCGTGACATTTCCTTGCACCCGGCCTGGTCTGGGAGGCCGAAAAACATCCCGTCATTCGGCGGCAGGAGTCTCGTTAAACAAAAGTTCGTCTGACTTCGTGAACTTCGGTGGGGCCGGTTGTCTCACCACACCTGGTTTACTATACCCGTTATGTACGAAGTTATAAGCCTGTCCCATCGCAATGAGGAGCATATGTGCTGAGCATATGATAGACGTCTAGTCATGGAAGCGGTAATGAGGTTTCTCAAAAAAATGCGCCCTGGGCTTTTCGATCGAAAATCCAATCTCAAACATGGGAACGTGGGTGTGTCACAGGCTTAAAGCAGGAAAAACAAGATGCACACGATTGTGGAGTAGCGTGCGGCATCATTTTCCAACATGACAATTTGTGGAATTTTACTGAATATCATATGAAAGCTTCTGGGTCTTAGACACAAATAGTGAAGATTGAGTGAACCTGCGTTTTGTTGTCGTATGGCTTTCGAAGCCCTGGGGTTTGTTTTGGGAAAAGCCATTGCAATCCAATTGTCTTGAGTCTTCGATAAAGAGGGAAAACTCAGAACATCTGGTTGAACGGAAACTTGTAGGTTTCAGAGGATTTGTGATATCGCCTACATCTGTAATCATGAAGCTGTCGTTGTGTTGGAAACCAATGCAACACTTCAACTTCCCAATCCTTGCTTCCGCTGTAGCGGCCATGAGATTTGGCAATTGGACTTTTGCCCAAGCCATTAACCACTGTCGGTGTTTGAAGTTGACATGTGCCCATCATGTTGTCCCATTTTTTCTTGGCCAATTACAGAGTAACTGCAAGTCTCGCCCGCCAATTATACATACGTCGACCTGGTTCCGAAGTGGGTGGTAGTGTCGGGACATAGGTGATTGTTAGGGTGCAAACAATCAAGGTCAGCCCCTGTGGTTAGAAAAATGGGCCTTGCTGATCTTCCGTCGGGGACCCTCAACCACGGGTCCGGACAGGCTTGCTGAGGGGGTATAGTTTGCCCTGTCAGGAAAGGCGTTGTCTCCACAAATGACAGATCACGAATGCGCAAGGGTCGCACAGAAAAGTCTGGGGCTTTCTGTCTACTATGAAGGGGGCAATTTCATAGTTGTCTAGTACATATCAATTTGTAACAAACCACGTACATATCCACGGAAGGAAATGGGCTGCAAAAAATGTTTTCAAAAACAAATAAAATGTTTAACAGCATCTGTATAAAATCCTTCTAAAAAAACTAACTGCGTGTTTTTTTCTGCTTTGAATAGCACAGCACGGCGAGCTATGAGGCGCCATATTTTGTACGACTTTGGACCTATAACAGCTTTCTATGGCACCAGTTCCAGGTTTGCGTAGTAAATCTTGTCAACATAATTGTTGGTTTTTGAGACGCTTGAGTGATTGTCCGTGATAGTCTGTGTTGCGGGTCTGTCCTCCAACATGTTCAGTAACAAAAACGAAATTTTGGCACAAACAACAAAGTGCCAAAGTACTCGTAATTTTTAGATTCCAATAGAACAGGCTTTCAGGTAGATTGATATTAATCTACCAGAACGAATCGTAACAACGAAGACTGCACTATTGACGATGTTTGTGTTCTACGGTCGGTGCACTTGTGTAATTCTATCTATCCCATTGTGTAGTGTCATTAGGGGCAGGGTCTGGTCATAAATAACGTGTTTTATGGACTTTTCAACAGCCATCGAACGTCCAAGGTCATCAGGGAGTTTTGGACAAGGTCATCAGGGAGTTTTCTTTCATTTGCAGAAAGCGTTTGAGCGGTTTGCTCTCTCCGAAGAGATTATCTTTTTATAGTGACGAGGAAGACTGTTCTGCTCATCGATTCATGTTTGGAAATCTGGAGTATCCATTCCACTTCGGTCCTGAATTCATTTAGAGTTTAGACCGTGATTATATCAGACAGACGCTTTACAGTGCAATACCAGGACAGCGTCCTGCATACTAGAACTGAGTCGTTAAATGGTTCATAAAACTTTCATTCCAATTCTGATCACGTTAGTTACATAAAATTGAGATTTGGTCATAGTTGTTAATATCAGAACAATCAGAAGGTCACGACTGTCTTGGATTAAAAGGGGAATCTAAACGCTTTCACTCGGGATTACTGCAATAGTTTCATCATTTGTGAGGAACGCCGCAAAATGTGTCGACTGAGAAGCAGTTGGTAGAGTTTTTTTTAGTTTATTTTGGAGAAAACAGCTAATTTTACGTCACATATGGTACCAACACAGGTTAATTTGGTCATAATAAAGTGGAAACTTTTATGTGTCCTTAAATAGACGTTTACGTGGGACACAGGCGCGCACGTGTGGCACTGACAATGAAGGAAAAAAAAACGTTCGCACCCTGGGAAAGTCATTGCACAGAAGACATTCATTGCGGTCTGATGTCGCAGGAAAAAATTCCAAAATCGTGACCTAGAAAGTTCTGCTTGTTCCCACACTTCTAGGTACTTGTCTTGTCTGTAGACGTCTGGTCTAGCTAGGCGCTTTAGGGGACGTGGGCATCAAACTGTAGGCCATTCAACTTCTGCGGCAATTTCCACAAAAAAAGGGCACATGAAGGACTTATATTACATTCCTTGCACACATGCTTCATACGCGATCTGGTGTAAGAAAAGTTGTGCTTATGATGAGGCTAATATTAGCATCCGCTAGAGTTGTTGACCACTGTGTCCTGTTCCTTTTCATGTTGAGCAATACAAAAAGTTGTGTTTCGTGGTGGGCGCAACCACTAGTTAGTCGGTGGTTTCCTAGTCATTTACCGCCTGTTAAACAGGGATTATTCGGACAAGGCCCATAGTACACTCTATTAAGTTTGCCAGGCTGTTAACTTTACGTTTCTTGTCACCTGTCATGGTCGCTTAGTGTCACTAGTCGGCTTCTAGTTGACGACAGGAAAATGCAGACTTTGGGCCGAACGTTTAGTTGATTTTTCTCTTTTCCAATGCGGACGGTCGATGTATTGTTTTCATTGACTATTTCTTTCGTCGCTTAGTAAAGTCTGTTGGACCATTAGGCACCAGGTGGTGACGTAGGCAATTAATACTTTTCCTTTGGTTTGATAACAGATAAGTTAGGCTGGGATCTGGTAGGCTCAAAGTCGGTAGAGACGAGGGATTGCCAGTTTCCATGTGTTGGAATGTTGGTATTCACGGCATCCCACCTTTTCGCAAAACCACGACACCATAACACAGTCTTTAGTTGGCAAGGAAACGTTATTAATTTTTCCTGACTTCTAGCCGTCTTATAATTAGTATAATCGAGTATTCCTGCCATCTGGCGAAACCCATTGAACGTAGAAATCACGAGTAGACGTCAACACATTTGCTACAATACGATGACCTCGTCGCTACTCCCGCCATGGCCCCGTCTCCGTTACCGACGGGTTGTGATGAGAAGGTACGGAACTGATTTCCTGTTATGGTCTCCTTTGTGGCAGACTTCAACTCAAGAAATAGGTCAGATTTCACGCAACGGCGGTCTTACTGAACTACACTTTTTGCCTGAAAACATAATAGCTATCTAGAGATCGCAATCTTTAAACGTTTCAGTGGGAATCACAAAATGCTGAAATAATGTGAGAACTTTGTGATAAGTAAGGAAACAACATTTCAGGATACTTGATCTACTTAAAATTTGGTCGACCGCCAGGCCACCGACCGTACTAAATAGCAATGACGATACCCAGCCACAGTGAAGGCAGAGGCAGCGAATTTTATCATATCAGTTGCAGCGAAGAGCAAGCCTGCTATATCCCCGGCCACATGTGTTGAACCAGATACAGATTCAGTTGATACAAGTGGCCTTGGATGTAGCACACTTTTCCAAACATAGGGGTTTAGTACGTTCGGAATTTCTGCCCCGATGATAGGCGTGGATACATTATACCCTGAGTGGGGAGTAGTTTTCAAGCTGAAGTTAGCGAGTGTAGGGACCAGAGTCACCAGACACTGCGGAGGGGAGGGCCTTGGCCTCTGTAGGACGGATTAACCGGACAGGATTAACCAGAAACCAGGCCTGTGCTAAATGGGGTGATAACGGACGCTTCCTGTCGTAAAATGTCGGACAGCACTTACAAGGGGTCACTCATTGCGTCTACCTTTTTTTTGTACCACCAAAATGATAGCCTGGATGCCAGACCCATAGCACACTAGGCCCAAAGTTCCCTGTGTACAGACAGGGAACTTTGGGCCTAGTGTGCTATGGGTCTGGCATCCAGGCTACCAAAATGATGACTTTGCAAGCGAGCAGATCAACTAGAAGTCATGCCATCACAATGGGTGTTCTGAGTTGGAGCAGTTGATTTTTTGGTTGATCTCGTTAGTAGTTACCCAGCCAAGTTAGTGACAGGCTAGAAATGGGTTCAGATATGAGCCATCAACACTAAGGCTGGTACTTATCAGGAATTTGTGGAACGACGAACGGAGATTTCGAGTTCTAGGTTAGGATGCTCCTTCTCTTCTTCGTCCGTCACATCCGTAAGGGTGGTGAGAACCTGAACTGAAGGGTGACTGATGGTGTACCATGTTTACCATGTTTACATGCATGTGTGGTTACATTGGGTAGATACTATGTGCTTTAAGCGTGGAATGCTGTTATGAAACAACTGCAACTTGGGCTGCGCCTGGTCTTATATTTAGATCTGTTGACAAAACTTAAATCTATTGACATTGGAGATTAGAGTAAGTCGCTAGATTGCAATCTGCAGGGAAAACAATCTACGCTGTGATGTAAAAAAAAAAATTAGCCTGTTTTTAATCGTCTGTAACCCTTCGTCTTTTGTAAGTGACAGGTCGTGCAGCTTTTGCTTTTTATAGCAGACAACAGTGTCGATCTTGAAGCTGACGAAAATGGCAAGCCACCGTCAGCCCACAGTGGCACCCCGCTGTGGGGGAGACCCCAAAAATTTCGGCTGGCAGAATTCCCCGATTCGATGCGCCGTGGGGTTTTTTGAGAGACCTCGGGGGGGAGCCTTATTTTTCCAGGTTATTCAGAATTTTCATCCCTGAACCCAAGGTTATAAATCAATGAACGTTTTTGTGCTAGCTATCACGAACACACAAGCCATGGGGAATGTTTTTCGTCTGAATCGTCCTGCTACGTACAGATCGTGTTCTTGTTTCTATTTGGATAAGGGTTGTCTTTCGATGGCATTTATCCCAATGAAAATATTATAAAGAGCCCAGTGCCTAGAACCGGGGAGGTATGGGAAACAGGAGCATGAAAGGGTCACTATTTGTCATCTCCGCATTTGAATCGGTCTATTGGAGATCCGCCACTGGGATGGAACGCCTTCAAGGAGGCAAGACTAGGTCGGGGACGGTTCATGAAACACTCTTGGGTGGGTGGATGCATGTCTTATAAGTAAATATGAATCATGCGTAGACATCCATATCTTATCACGGCTACGTTTTGGATTATCTGCGACGGCCCTTAGGGTATTCTACGATTGGCTTCGATGTTTACCAAACGGACGAGACATATTTACAGGACCTGTATAGACCAACCATCAACGATCCTTCCTTCGTACAACTTAAAACTAAACACCTATCTTCAAGTGGCTGTATTTCGCCTTGCGGAAAGATTGACTACGAAGCCCACTTTTTCATGCCCCCGAAGAAGGAAAAACACGGCGCGATGAAAGAACGTCAAGTCAGGCACACAAAACGTAATCAGTTTGATAAGGCGGGGACAGTTGTGCACCCACGGACCGTGGACAGACAGAAAACACTTGCTCTAGTACCTCAAGAACGCCCCACTGTCGGCACACGTGGTTACTGTGGCCTAGCCACAACAATTTTACTCACAAAGGTCGTTTTGCATGAAAAATTCTCAGTTTGAGACAAGACAGGTACAGTTTCAAGTTATCTGCCAAAGAGACCGATGCCAGGAAGCAAACGGCTGGTAAAATTTGGAGCCAAGATCAAGTTGAAGATATTCACAAAGGTCGTTTTGCATGAAAATTTCTCAGTTTGAGACAAGACAGGTACAGTTTCAAGTTATCTGCCAAAGAGACCGATGCCAGGAAGCAAACGGCTTGTAAAATTTGGAGCCAAGATGTTAAACAACCTTCTGTCTCTATTTCTAGGTGGAGGGTAATGAATTTCTGCATTGAAAGTGTCTTATTTACGACCCTGGGAGGTTGTATGCGACGCACAGGAGTACTAGGAGGGGACTCCGTCTGGGAATGGAATGTTCTCCACAACACGAACAGACATCTTACAGCTAGCGGGCTGGTGGTTGTGCAAAATTAGCCTGGATGCCAGACCCATAGCACACTAGACTAGGCCCAAAGTTATCCTGTGTACTTTGGGCCTAGTGTGCTATGGGTCTGGCATCCAGGCTAGTGCAAAATATGCCAGCATTTTACAGCAGACTTGCCGATAAGAGGCCAGTCTCAAAAGCCCAATTTGATGGAAAGTACTCAAGCAGCATACGGAACTTGTTTCCTGACAGCGAATCGCATTTACCCTAAGACTGGACTAGTCCAGCAAAATGACTGGCAGATACGAAACAGGTCACTGAATACACTAGGATGTAAATCATCACAAGATTATACTTGGCGATGTAGCTACCTAAGCGGTTATATAGGACATAAAATGCGATGTTTTCCTACTAGTTGAGACACGTATATTTTTACATTACATTTGTTGAACGTTATTTTCGTTCACACAAATTGAGCCCAGTTCGACAGAGAGCTGAATAATTTTGCCCCTTTTGATTTGGATGTTTGAATTGGAAATCTGTAAGACGAGGACGAAATTGTCATGACAAGCTGATTTTCCGCGGATTTCCGGACCGAATCCCTCTTCCCTGGGGTGTAAGAAGTTCATGGTCAAGGCCCCTTTTAGTATGCCTACGCCCTGTTCAATGCCAATGCACACTTGCCCTAAAAATTAATCGAGTAGAGTAGAGTAGAAATGATTATGAACTGTGTTTCTTGTTACGAAAAGACTGATTTACAGGAAGAAATGGATTAGGTACAAGAACTGATGAGGTCTTCCAGGATTTGATTTTATTTGTTCAAGATGTTGAGAAAAATAAATGCGTCTGAAAGTAAATGATCAGCGAAATGAAGAGGGGGAGGGGGGTACGTTAATCCATCATTTGGAACATCTGCAGAAAATAGTCCCTAGGTCGCGACCCCGCGTGAAATTATCCATTTTCTGCTTTTCTCCAAGTACTTCCTTCCTTTTTGAAGAGGGGGAAGGACAACGGAATCTCTGTTATATTTTTCTCTAAGCTTTCTTTGGGTTACTGCCAGGATATGGGCAGGGTTTACTCTGGTTTCCTTTTGTTGACGTGTTAGAGTTCTAGCATTTGATCGTTGCTCATCTAGCCCGCAATTACGAGCCATACTTTCAGCGATGCAAACTAGTTCCTCGTAATTTTTCGTATTGAGTATCATAATGACGTAACATATAACAATCTGCCTCGCATTCATCTAGCAAACCTGACTAGGTTCAGCACACGCCCTCCCGTCCTGTGGCAAGTGGTTCCCCCCATCATCCCGTTTTTACGCCGCCCGGCCGGCCCGACTAGACGATTTGAACAATGTCCAAGTGTGTCATACAAACTGGCCCAAACCCATACCGCAAAAATCTCTACTACGTTGTATGTACCCTTTAATTCTTTACACAATGTTGTGTACACTCGAAATCATCATGCCCGACGTTTAAGGGGATAGTAGGAGGCCCTCTTATCACTAACTCTTGGAAAGGGGGAGTAAACAAACATGGGGTACGTATGACCACTGGGTTCCCACCTGGTCGGAGGCCTTGGAAAGCAGTGAGGCTACCGTCTTGGCGTACTTGGCCAGTTCTTTATCCTGTACGTCCATTTTCTCCTGCAGGGCAAGGATTGTCCGGTTACACTCGAACCAGTTCATGACATGAGCGTGCCCGTCTCCCTCATCGACGGACCAGTCGGTGGTATCCCAGGCGGAGCCGAGGCCCTGGTCCGTTACCGCTTCACCCGCACTCTGCCCCGCTTTCCCGAGTTCCACTTCACGTTGCAACACTGCCTTCTCCTCCTCTGTCCAGACCACATCCTTCACTTTTTCCACCTCCACGTCCTGCAGAGTTGTCCAAGGAAAAGTAAGCAAAACGGCTTGAAAGAGAGCCAAAGAGGCGAGGACGACTCTTGGCTTGGCCATTTTTCCTTGCATTTACATCTAGTAAATGGAAACACATGGGTTAGGGCAACTGCTCGCTAGTCGACTAGGCCCGCGTGTCTATGGTCTCAATTAAATGAGGCCACGCGAGGGGACCCACACTGCATTTTTTAGGTAATTGCCCGATCCTCCAGTGAAGTACGGAATAGGTTTGAGCTCCTCTGCTGTGCTGACAAACTCCTTCTGCACTCCCCTACTCCACTGTCAGAAGGCGAGAGGGAAGGGGACTGATGAGTGAATGGCACCGCGGGGGTTTTGCCTGGAGCGGGTGTTCAAGGATGCCCTGCGCACTGGCGACCCGGGTCGACCATGTTTCGGTGCACGTGAGACTGACCGATCCCCCGGTGCCGGTGGTATTTGTTATGAAACGGGTAAATTCACTCCCGTGCCGGTTAGCAGTTATGAGGTCCCAACGGACGAAAGTTAACAGGAATCCGCGACATTCAGTACTTTTCCTCGATATAGAATTTCCAGAAGACCCAGTTTTCTGGTCTTGTGTATTATATCCCAGGTCACTATTTGACATATATGCATGGGTGGACGTATTGTATTTCGGTAAACTTCTAAAAGGGATGATAAACGACTTGAAAGAAGCAGGCTCTTATTTTTCTAGTTTTACGATGAGCATTTTAGTGATTACTGATCATGATTGCCTTCGCGACCAGTTACACAAGGCCACACATCTGCCGAAATGTCCAGAACACCCTTGATCACCCTTCACATAGCGCGATCTAGTACCAGGGCACGACCCGTGTTTTTCTTCCCCACCATACCACAGTAGTTAATTAATGATGTTTTCTTTCCGTGAAATGAACCCGTGCCTAGTCTAGTGTAATAAACAGAACCATATTTGTATCCACATAGACAACGATGTCGAAATACCCCCCTCCCCGCATACTCTTACAGCTTGTAAAACATTCCCGCAGATGAAGAAAAACCGCAACAGCTTTCTTCTCTGACTTTTAATAGACTGTGTTTAGACTCGGCTGTTACGGATGCATGCCTCAACCTTAATTAAAACGCATAAATTCCCGTACATATTTCGCGATCCGAACACATATTTTCCTGACATTTATCCTCCCGATGGACTTTCTCCATGCTTGTTTTTAAGATCAGTTTTTTTAAGATTGTTTTATGAGGACCGTTCTTACATATGCCATTCGTACACCGTTCAACGTTTGCAAAGAACTTGTCGTTTTTATCAATGACATTCCATGGAAGACATGCTGTCTTTCAGCATGTACCTGAAAAACGCATGTGAGTAATGTCAGGAAATTGAACAAATCTCTGAGGTCTAGGCTTGTGAGCACTGGGATTTCAAGCATCTCAAGTTAATTGTTCTCCTTTATCCCTTGACTTGATACACATGATAAGAACCCTCCAGCTATTAGGAACTAGTTCTCATAGTATACTTGTATCTATTTGCACGTTTCTGCAAGATGCTCACTCCATTGGAGTCGGAAAGCATTTGGCCTATAGAGCATTCCCCATAATCATAGCATACTACGTAGTTTCGTCAGATGTCATTTATTGTTGAAACAAAATCTATTTAAAGAACCTTTTAAAATTTTCATCGTTTGAGGCGTAGACGTAATATGCTTATGAGTTTAATATGTGTCTACAAAATAAAACTTTACCAGGACGGACACGATCGACATGGACGTGTGGTGATCCTCGTTTGCGAAGTGTGAAGAGTGAGTAGCCATAGTACTTACACAAAGAAAATAGTCGGCTGCTCTGAAGTATACATGTGAGTTATTTGTCCTAAATCGACAGCTCTAATGATGCTCTTTTACCAGAGAAATAGTGAACTTGATCAACGACACCTGTCCAACCCTGACCAGGCCACCAAAGGTTGTTGTCCCGTGTCCCTTTGATAGACCAGTTGGAACTAAAGTAATTGTCTAGCCTTCGACCTCAGGTCGCCATTTATCCATCACTTCTACACCCGGGTTGTTTGCCTGGAGGATGAAGTGCTGGCGTGATGAATCGTGATGTCACGACCTCTTGTTTACCGTGCGAGACGTTCAAACTGCCCCGAGCACCACGTTTTCACCCCCGTGTTTGTTTGGAGGAGTCGGAATGAGGAGGTCGTTTGAACTTTGCTGAACTTTACTCAACCAGACTGCCGGGTCCTCAGAAGAGCAGCGTGGAAATGTAGCCAATGATGACCCACATGTCGTGTCTGTGCTCTTAAGTCTTGTGCTCTAAATTTCTCGCCTTAACTGTTTTTATTCGCCTTTTAAGTCTCAGCAAGTCCAGGGAAATCATACTGCCGCAATCTCAGAGCTGTGAACCTGAAGACAACAAACAACTGTTTTTATCGGGAAATTGTAAGGAGTTGGCAAAGATTATAATGATATAAGGTTGAAATTACTTTTTTACGCAATGAAAATTCACCACATTAGTTGTATTAGTAGGGCTCGCGATGTAACATTGAAATTTATAAGTGGGCTAACTGCCTGTAACATGATTTGGCGTCCTGCTTTCTTTCCGGGTTATTCAGTGAGTCCCAATGCTTCAATTGGATGGTAATGTATTGCCATCAGAAACAGGCATACTACACCAAAGCAACACGCCACCACAGCACCAATTTTGTTACATACTTCTCAGTGACTGACCGACAAAGACTACTGACCCTTTCTGAACTATCCAAATTGTGGGACTTGCGATGATATTCTTTCTCGGTGAGCAATGAAGTGTATCTGCCAGTAACTGGACTGAATGGTTCAACACTTATGCTAGTTAGGAAAAGTTGAACAATCGGCATGTTTCAATGACCAAGCTGAATAGTTGAAAATTTAATCAGTGTATTACAAATTCGCTACCACTAAAGAAGAGGTCAATAATGCACCAGGCATTTCTTCCTTGTTACCACAGGTGTCGAAGGCATTCAGTAGACAAGGAGTTTATAGCTTTTAGATGAGAAAGAAAAAGGCGAAAATGGCACTAGGGGGTCAGAACTGAAGTTCATCATCACATAAAACCGCTCAGGGGTGTGATGCCAGTGTGTCTTAATCGGGAAATAATGCCCACTTTTATGTACAGTTCCCACCATTTTAGCTTGGATACGTACAGATATTTGTGAATAGCCGAGTGTGTATCTCTACTCCCTGGAACGAAGTTTGCCAAACATGTACTGTTGATACCACCACAATGGAGGTCGGGATGCTGTTCCGAACAGATGGCAGCATCTCTGCTGAACCCCATGCTGTCGTCATGGAGTGCGCAGTCATCTGTAGGCTGTACCGCAGGACGCGGTAGGTCGTTCCGCCGTGTTCTGGGCTTTTCTCGGGAAGAAACCCGTCTTCCACCGTGTCAACAAGAGCTCCATTTGTCAACGAGGAGCGTCTATACAGACTGAGAGAGTCGTTTTGTTTGATGCCTCTTCAAAGAGGCCCAAAAAGCAGCGGTCTAAGCGTTGCCGATCTGATGGCAACTCAATGAAAAATGTAGAAGTTTTGCAAAAAAATCTGGTACAGGAAAATTTCTTAAAATGAAAATTAGGAATCTTACAGTACTTTTAGTGTCTTATTTAGTAGTCACCCATCTTGCCAACACGGTCTGTCTGAACGAGTTCCGAGGACTTCATTGTTACTAACTTTCAAGCATTCATTACACATTTTAATGAGGTGGACCCCTACTCTGGAGTATTGTCTTACTGTTCCGACACACACGGTAGGCTACCAGTCTTCCCTCTGGGGACTGAAGGATTTAGATTGACTTATTCTTACGGTAATTCGGGCCGATACTTCTACCATTTCTGTCCCAACCCTTCTTTTGTCGAGTTGGTGACACATCAGTCATGGAGAAAAACACAAAGTCCACCGTGGAATCAATCTTGTTCCCCTCTTAGATTTTACAAGGAAAGATCTGGAGTTGCCACGCGGGACGCCAGAAACCATTCCGTTACGGTTTTTTCTAGTCAAACGACCCGCATCCACGAGGATGGCCTTACAAACATTGTAAACTGTGACATCTTTAAGCCATGCCATTTCTTATGATTCTTACGGAATGCGATCTGCAGATGGCGTAGATGCGATTCTCTGCAAATCCCCCTTCTGCTGTCGTTATTACCATGGCGACAATGGAACAGGGTTTCCCGAATGTCATCAAGTCCTGGACTCTAATTGGTTTTCGCTCTTCTCTAGTGGGAATCTCGCCTTATGGTCTAAAAGATGCGGATGTATTACCGACTGGAAGATCTTGACGTTTGCGTACTTGTATGTATATGTTCTAGCCTGTACTTGTGATGGTTTTTGTTTGCCGAGATTAATCCTCCTAATCATCTAAATCGTAAGAAAGTAATGGACAGCCTAGACAAGGTGCTAGAGAGGCGGTGTATGGACCCTTTAGCTAGCGTGACAAAACAGCGTTACTTCTCGATGGTGCTGGCTTTGCCTTTGAAACAGTCAATGTGCTGACTTAGAGGGCAAGTGGCCCACATCCAGTGCCAGAGATAAGTACCGGGTGTAGGACCTTTCGGGTCTCGGAAAGCTTAGCGGGGTCACCATTTAATCAAGCAGTAGATTACTTCGATTAATTTGCAGTGCTTTTCCAAGATTTCACCTGTCAGAAAGGATCGCCATCCCCACAGGTCACGACCCGGTGAAGAGAAACACCGCCTGCTGGTTCCAGGCTGCATCCTGGCCTAGAAACACTTCTTTCAAGTAGAGTACAAGCAGCAAATCTTTCAGAATCGTCCTATTTAGTACCTATTAGAACTGATCGTCGTCTAAACCATGATAAGAACAATGTGTGCTATAGTCGGGTGTCTATCTCACTGTGATTGCAGTATCTTTGAACATCATCATTTGTTGTTGGTATGGACATCGTTCATACAATAGCAGGAGACACTTCTTTCAAGTAGAGTACAAGCGGCAAATCTTTCAGAATCGTCCTATTTAGTACCTATTAGAACTGATCGTCGTCTAAGCCATGATAAGAACAATGTGTGCTATAGTCGGATGTCTATCTCACGTCGATTGCAGTATCTTTGAACATCCTTTGTTGTTGGTATGGGCATCTTTCATACAATAGCAGGAGACGAAAGCTTTGTCGGTGTGGCTCCAGAAATCAATTGGTTGTCGCCCTTGAACTTTTGGTATTGCGGGACGCCACAGTCGGGGCGAGGTCAAGTCCGCTGTGTCCTGTTATCAACCATTACCGACAGGAAACAAAAAAAAGGAAAATAAAAAGAAAAGCTTTGAAAAAACTGGGGCAGCCCATTGACGGATGTACCATGGCTGAAGGACAATTGTTGAAAAACTGCTTAATTTTAGAGTCAGGCCCCTAAAGGCTAATTGACTCAGGAATTCTGAAATCCTACGGCGTTTTGTTATACTTCTTAGGACACTCGCCATAGAGTGCTCAGGTATTTCGTCACGCCCCTTATCTCTATAACCTATATAACAGATCACCTATGTCGCGCTTTTTGTTACAAAAATCACTTTGCCCACAGATATGAATCGTATCAAATTTGTTTTCTTTTCACCATTTGGCTTTGAAAACTCTAATTCAGTTATCTGGTGCATACGGTATGGATTATATACGGTATATCAATCATGCTTTTCGATGAAGTACGTTTCAGTGTGGCCCTTCATGAAAAAAACACAACAATGCAATTAAGTTGACGGTGCCATTATAGTTTGCAGCGCCAGAGACAAATGGTAGCGTTCAGTTCTGATATCTTCTTTATGATTTCTTCGCATAGCATGAGCTGCCCAATGTTTGTCTCAGTCTCAGTAGATCTGCCACGTATATGTGGTCAAGATGTCTTTTTGAAGCCTCTGGGCAACAGGTCAGATTTGTTTGTTGACCTTTGTCAACTGGGCGTAGCAGCCCGACGGGAAGCTCAAGACAGGGAGTCGTCTCGCCGTCTTTCGTACTCCCTAAACTCATGAGACCCCCTGGTGGGCAAAAATACAACCTGGCCGAAGATTTTATACTAACAGGACCGCGTCAAGTCACGCGAAGTCTGGACGACTCTTTCTAATTAACCTTTCAAGTCGTAGATTTACTAGTTCGACATCTTCACCTACAGGGCACGTTTATTTAACCTGCTGGAGGGCCACAACAGTGTGATGATAACACAGTTTTCAGTCTCTTATCGGAGCCACAAGGAAATACTTTTGCCTTGATCTCCGAAGTTTTGCCATATTTTGCCATACATGGCCGGTGGAGGTCCTGAAGTTCCATCCTGAAGTCCCCTTGTGTATTCGTCGGGGCATCAGATCAAGCGATATCTACTCCCTAGCCCTTGGCCGTCGGTAAATTACTAGAAATTTAATTTCCTGCGGGGAATTCAAGATACATATGATTTGATTTATGTTTTCCATACATTTCACATCAAAGAAACCATAGTGTGATTTTATGGATTTCTTTTGGAGGTCATGGCAGATCACCTTATAACAGAAAACATTTCCAGATGAGGAATTTTTTTTAGTTTCAACGTTCAAAGATAAGGGCATCATGTTTCTTTGAATGATGACACCCACCGACCCATGACACGGCTCCCCACCTTACTCCCGCCTGTAGCTTCCCCGTGACCCGATGGCGCGGACGAATATTCGTGACGTCAGTGCTGGTGATAAAAAGGAGCAGTGATGCGGGCGATGTTTGGAAAGGAGGAGCAGGATCGCGCAAGATTGATGGAGAAGCAAATAAATCCGGGATGTCTTGGTCGGAGGGAGGTGAGCTGTGCGTGGGCGGGGGGAACGGACACACGGACGGAGTTCATCTGACACCCCCCTTCAGGGTGATTTGGAGGTCAACCGTTTCTGATGGATGTCATTTGAGGTGTTGTTGGTCAAAAGGAAAACTCTGTCAAATTGCTGACATGACCTGTTCTCACCCTTTGCAGCTTATTGCTGTAACGTTTCAGTGTTCCTGTTTTATTGCTATTTCTTTCTCACGAAGATAACGTTTCGAACGGATTTTGTTGATCGGACAAAATTGTTGTATTTCGAACGGATTTCGTTGATTAGACAGAACTGTACATAAATTGTAGTGATATATTTAAACGTCGACATGTCCATGCCAAAGACCATTATAGGGCTACCGGATGATGCTTCAGACACTACATACTAGGCTGAATTTAGATATGCATAGACATGTCAAATGCCTTTGTCACAATAACATGTCTCCATTTGATTAAATACGTAATAATATCTCTCAAATGTCAATATAAACATAAACATTGTTGATTAATGTGAGTACCCATCAGGATACCGACGTAGGAATGTAGTCACGCAAGGATGTTTTTATATAGCTATTTATGGTCAAATATTCAGTTTTACGAAGCATTTGGCCATGGTTTTTGTGGATATCAGAAACAGGCACAATATGGAAATTGTTGAAATTAAATTTATCATCTGGGAGATTCCAGACATCAAAGCTCAGTCAGTGGTGTCATCGCCCGCTTCGTTTCCCTGGCCATGTGGTTCGCGTATGAACTAACCCAATTATCATAAATATCATAATTCACAAGGTCTTTCTTTGTTATCAATTTCTTTGTAGTTCATATGTTTTTCATTAAGGGATACATTTCCAAATTTGCCATCATCAAACATGTCAAAAGGAATAAATGAGTTGGTAAATAAAAAATTGATGATCTCGAATTTCGCGCTACATTTACCTCGTTACCTCCCGGTGTAGTTCAATTTTTTTCAACCAGAGCCTACAGGCGAAATCTTTAATTCCTTGAACCTGTAGGAGGTATTTCCTGATTAAATTTTTGCCTGTCAAGTTGTGTTTGAACTGCGACCGTGCATGGGGCGTTACACCAAGATTAGAGAGGAAAGTCTTGTATGTTTTCCTATGAAGGATTTGTTTGTCCTGATGTCTGGTCATTAGCGGTTGGTGGCCGGATGTGTAATCCTAGTACTCATCTGCCTCACAGCAGTCTCTTGGTCTGCCGGATTAAACCGTAACCACCGTACCTTCCAGAAGGACCCTTTCTTGAATGTCGCCCTTGACCAATGTTGACTTGAACATGCCGTCTTACCAAGAATATTGCTATTCTATAACACGTAATATGGACGGTAGAGCTTGAAACATACCTGAGGGCGTGTCATCCTACAATGTATTTCGAATTCCATTGCATGATATTCACTTTCAAAATAATACTTTGAAAATAATACTGAATATTCATTTATACAGCAATTATGTGCTTGAAGATACATTTTGTATGTACATTCTGGAAGGTGCTCATTGTTCACGCCGACCCTACTCTTTGTTTACATCCATTCTCACTTTAAACAGGGCATTTTACAGCTCTCTTGTGCATTTGAGCCCTTTGTGGCTCCGGTCATTGCTCTGGGTAAGCAAAGACAATAAATAATTCAAAGGCATAGCTACATGTAGATGAGAAGCCATGGCCTTCTGACTACGGTACCTTGAATGACATAGGGTCTCATGATATGTCTGTTGATACTTTGTTGCTTATTTGCCATTTGCGCGTGACATTATGAAGGTGTATGTCACTATGTCTCCCAATGACCCTGGCAGTTCCATGGCCATGTGACTGAGAGTGAAGCTCAGATTCAGGCATCTCCAGTTTGTTGCTCTTGGATGTGGTCCACGCTCCCCCTCATGGCGACCTAGAAATATGTCTTCCTCCTGTGTCTCGACCGTTTTCTTGCATGGGAAGACTCTGACTACCATCTCAGGAAGGTAGAAGCATCTCGAAGCTGTTCTTAGTGTAGGGAGAAACGTAGTTTAAAACCATTGTTGTCAAATAATCTCTCCTGACTATCAAGACACTCATGAACTTGAATATTTATAGGGCACCTAGAATTCTGACAATGGCTTCGGGGCCGGTTTAGCTTCTGGTGCAGATTTGATTGATAGTTTGTCCTACGTCTGAATGTATTATCAAATCCTTGTCATGACATGAGACTAGACTAGACTAGACTAGACTGGACTAGACTAGACTAGACTTTGAGACCTTATCTTCATCCCCATCTGCTTTTAGATTAGATCTTTTTCAGGGCACATCCGGATCAAGCCCCTTGCACCCTTTATCTCTATATTTCACAGATCGTCGTCCAAATATTTTAGGTATGAGACCTGATATCCCGAATTTGCCTCCGGTGTACTCCCCCGTCCCCCAACATCTTGTAATCCTTCTACGTATGACCTTTTCCAGAACCTTCTCTACCTCAATCCGTTGATCCCTTCCACACCCTTTCCAAAAGTGCTGAATCAAGCGACAAGCAAGCGTTTGTAAACCTTCTTTTTAGTTTATGGAGTTTAAAAAAGTACTTGGCAACTGTTTCCCCCTTGGCCTTCTTTGCCTGGGATTTTCTAATTACAGCCCTCGCCCCCCGCGAACTCCTTGAGTGTTTTGGCCTCGGGCCCAGCACCTCCAGACAGGAAGGATGAGTGGCCCGCTGGGGTACGGGTCCAGACAGTTCACATATGTGACCTTGATAATGATAGCTACCCACGTCCGACTGAGCACACCGAGATGCACTGCAGACTGTATATTTATCATCCCCAACCACCGCGGGCGCTGAGCCAGGCTTGCCTAATGAAAGAACGGAGAAGACAGGAAATTTACTGTAGCAAGGGTCTTATGACAGCTTTTTTATTTGATAACCAAGTTGCTCATCTAGTTCCCATTTGCTCCCTCCTCAGCATGCTATCAATCTCATTTCAATAGGATCGTGGTGGGTAGCATTGGGAGAAAACCCGAGGTTTGTCAAGATTGAACTTGATAACTTTTGATGACCGACCAAGGTCAATGTTATGGAATTAGACCCAAATGGGAATGGACCCTGTGTCGCAGAGTGAAGGTCACGGCTGCTGCGCGACAGATGTCTTGCTGCAACTGTTCACATTTGTCCTACCTATCTCATCTGAAGTGGCCGCATTAGTATATTTGCGGTCATTCTCAAGTGGTCTCAAGTTGGTAAGGTCATTGTGGCGTGCTCTGTCAGTGTCCCAACTTGCGAAGCAGCCAGGATTCGCTGGATGCATTTGGCTTCTGCTTGGCAAGTTGATTTATTGGGAGCAACACATTCGTCAGAAAGACCAAGCCCAAACCATTTAGTTACCCGCCCAATTAGAAAACATCATTTTCTAGGGGAATGCTTTGGTGATAACTCCATCAAGAAAACAGCATGTCATGGGGCCCTCTGATTATTCGCTAGATATTCCTGTTGATAACCACTTAAACCACGCTGTTGTGTTGAGAAGTTGAAATACGAGAGATGTCAGAGGTCGGATCAGTGGCTATGGCGTACATTTTCCTACTACTAGAAAGTTCTAACTACCCTCGGCACATTCCTGCGTTCTCCAGCGAACGGTCTAGTACCCCCGTGAGACGACCACGCTTTCTCCTTGTCGACACCAGCCCAGATTCTGGACAGGATCAACTGCCACCACGTACTATCAACGTTTCAGCTGACCTGTGACGTGCACCCTTTCCACGCTTGCCTTTTCGGTCTTTTTAGATGATCAAATAAACACGAGGATGTAGCCGGTCACTTAGGGCTGTCACGGAAAATCGTAACTTCGTGTTAGTCGCGGAAGTTACGAACCGCGCGTCCTGTGCATCCTGACACGGCGTTTTCGGGAATAGAAGACCAGCCTGTTTACGAGAAGATGTAGTGGAAACAGGTGTCTCGCCCACCAGTTGACGTGTCCCGTCGGAGATACGGATCGCGCGGTCCCGGCGGCTCATTTGCTCGGTGTGTCATAAGTGTCGCCTTTCTGTATTGTTCCGATCAGGGCCACACTGCCTGCTCAAGCCAATTAAGGAATTTAGTAAACAGAAGACAAAATTCTCAGAAGACGCAGAATCATTTTAATTGGTTCAATTATTATTTTGACTAGTAGAAACACTTTAATCTGCATTTGGCGATATGTGACTCACATGTCTGTCTAAACAGAGACAGGACTTTCAGACACTGTAGGATGGGGGGATGCTGATCCGAAAATAGCTCTTTATTTATTTCACATGTATAACTGAAGGCAACGTCGTTGGTGGCGCGTGTATGAGTTTGAGAAATCGTGGCACTTTCCAGTTGTCACGAATGACATGTCACTTGTCAATCGAAATGTCCCAAGAGCTACTCGACTCAGAATGTAAGCGGCACCTAGCGTTGTCAGGAAGAACAGTGCGGCAATTTGGTCTCTTTCATTGTCATGTCCACCGCAAGACCTTACTTTTGCCTGAATGATTCGTACTTCTCCAAACGGATTTTCGGTAGGCTCACGGTCGCCTTATGTGGTCTGTCGTCAAATACCTTTCTGTTTAGTCTTAATTCGTTAACCTGTCTCTAAACAACAGTACACGAACTAGGAAAGTAGGACAGGGTGGCTGACAGATTGGGGACGACTTGGAAGAACCTCAAACTTTTTGCTTATACATGACAGTATCAGCGACGAAAGGCAATAAGCAGATGATAGTGTGGAATACGTGCTTCTATTAATTTTCGTGCCCTATACACATGTAGTATATGTGGTATACATTAATACATGTATCTTTAACATTACACGTACAAAACGATCCGCCACTTCCATAGTTTGCTTTAAAATCGCGAGATACATGTTGTTGGATCGCGGTATAAAATAGATATAATAATAAACGTCGATATCTACAGCTCCATCCTTTGTTAGTTTTACTATAATACCCGTTAAAGTTAGCCTAAAATATACAGTGCATAAAATGCCATCTATAGAGGTAATAATTCAAAGATGTGGCTGGAAAGGTAGATTTTCTTGTTATCAGACACGCAAATATATTTATGAGGCTCCGTTTTGCAGTACAGTGCGAACAGTGGTTTGTATTGAAATCGATAGTGACTTATCCTAAATACACGCACTTTTCGCTTATTTTATGTCTTCCTACATTATCCCGAGACCTTTCAAAATCGGAGAAAGTCTTTTCTGAATTCTTCTGAATCACTAAAAACAACACACTACAACATGTATTGCCGCCACTGAGGTACACAGAAAGGCGCCAACAGTATACTGAAGAGATGATCTCGCGTAGTTTCCTAAAGTCAGTCGTCAAAAGTCCACCGGGCGTATTTTCACGGTGATGGCCTTGAGGGAGTACGACACCCCGTGCCAGTTCCACCACCACATCCCGTCGGCGGCACCAGAGATCTGGTACTGACCGGTTTTGTAGTACCGTCCGTTCCAGTTGCACGAGATGCCGCAGTTGGAGAACCAGCCGGCGCTGGCCATCTCCTTCGCGCAGTTGCCGTCCTCGTACGAGTCGTTGTCTTTGTCAACGGTGGAGAACTGCGCACCGTCCATGATGAATTGTCCTGAAGAATATCATTTTGTCAAGCATATATACTTTAAAAAAGACGAATAATACCGAATTTTTGAAAACAAAATTACATACTATATTAAACAACAACGTGCATCATCACGTTTTGCACAATACCGAATTCTTGAAAACAAAATTACATACTATATTAAACAACAACGTGCATCATCACGTTTTGCATCGCATTTGTACAACATACGGTGTCTGGGGTATCAGGATATATTTGGGGTATCTGTAAATTACATGCTTTTATATTTTGCACATTCATACCTTGTATACAATTTGAAAAAGTCTGATTTAGAGTAAGAAGAATTTTCTACCTCCATGTTCATGATCGCTTGAGACCTTTCCCACGTGAGCTCGGTAGTTGGTGCTTTCGTTTTCGACCCGGAACTCATCGTACTCTGCCCAGCGGACCTCTCCTTTCCAGTCCGTCACTACAAACCGCACCATGTACTTGTTCTAATGGAAACGTAAACAAAAGTCATTAATATTTGAACACATTTGAAAGTTCTACAGTGTTGGCAAACTGCAGCTGTTGAAAAACACTTCGTTGTTTCAATATTTTTCGAATCAAAGGGCAAGTAGTACACCTGCAAAGTCGCTTGTTGACGATGAAGCTAAGTTTTAAATCGCGCTATTAAATATTAATTTATAGTGTACCAGAACGACCTTGGAGTCACCCATGGTATGTCGTGACATTGCTTAACGCCATAGCTGTCCTGATGCCTGAAACGCTCCGCTAGACCGTTGAAGAGTATGTCTTACCGTATTTGTCAGCTTGTGGATTTTCTCGTTGCCAAGGTAGAATTCTCCCTCCCACGTCCCGAAGCCGTGTTGGTAGTCGTCCCAGGTCCGGTTAAAGCGGACAGAACCGTCAAACCGCCGCTGGATGACAGTCCATCCTCCTCCTTCATCCATGTCACAGTACAACTAAGGCATGTGAAACGCGATGAAGACATAGAACATCAATGTCGAATATCATCATAACTTCGACCAGACAACCCATGTATGCAGCTTACTACAAAGTTAAAGAATTGTGAACATCATGATGTCCGTCATAATACACTGTTAATGTGGTGAAGCAAAAATGCAATAGATCATTGAAGCCCTATACCTGCGATGGCGCAATCTTAATGAAGGTGTCCTGATACGCAGGTATAGTGTAGACGTGAGATGTTGTGTACCCCCGCATGTAGAGCGAAGCACAGTCCTTTACACGATCTGTAGGAAGGGGACAAGAAAAATATGGTTGTTGGCAAGTGGTTCATGAGAGGCCATGAAACTTTATGCCACGAAACTTTATCCGTAGTTTTGTTGTTCAGCAGGCTTTGTGTATCGAAGTTTCGTTGATGAGGAACATTGATAAAGACCCCCAAAATGTTTCCCGGATGTTAGGAATTGGAGTTTTGTGGACTACTCTCTTTCTCAACCCATCTTCTTTGCGTGCAGTCGCATCCTTCTGTGACCTTTGTTGACTCTCCTGCCATGTGTCTTTATTTATTCGCCGATATCATTACTACTATCTCATCACAGTTCGGTCGTCCAAAAGGACTATGTTTCAACTGTGACAAATTATCAACATTCGGCTCCGTGTTTATTTTTCCACCTTTCATGTCGCATTTTGATTAACTTGTTCCCTTATCAGAATGTCGTTCTAGGACAGGGACATATGCAGGGTTTTGGGCTAAATTTACCCGCGGTCCCTTTTTAGTATGGGATCATGAACATCGTCACATGTGCACTTGGATAACCTCCTATTCCTAAGCTACTCGAAAGAAGATGACCTATAAATTTAATCCTCTACTTTCTTTTGTTACATGGCTTGAGGTTTCCTATGTTTACCTTAGACTTTGAGATCAACACCCAGCAAACTGACTACATTTGCCTGTCGTCTGTAGCTTTATTAGCCTGGTTGCCATCCTTCTTTTGAGGGAGAGCGTAAGGGACCCAGGCTATAGCTTTATGGTCGGGACGGAAAAAAAAAAACACGATGTGTGGCGGACTCGAAAGGGCAGGACCTTGAGGTAGATTTACTGTGTCGAAACGGTCAATTAAGGTAGGAACGTCTTTTTATAAGGTTAGAGAAAACCACATGTCGAGAGGAACTGAATCATGACCCGCAGGTCTCCGGCTGCTGCCTATCTATTGGGAAGCTTGAACCTGGAGTATGGTATGTCCAGTGAAAGCCTCCAGGGACAGACCAAGAGGTCCAAGGGTCACCACTATACCCCAACTGTCAGTTGTCATTAGCACAACCGGAGTAACTCTATACTCAACACCGCTGTGTGGTGTTAGCTCTGCCGATTGACGTACGTGTCACTCGCTGAGTGGCAAACAAGGACTTCCCAAGTATTTCCGCCCGAACTCTGCTAGGCATAATTTTCTACATGTATGAGAAGTTGCTATCATTTGGGGCAAGATTCAGCAATATTAGTTGGAAGAAATGTTTTTAAAATGTTGAACAACTTAAAATTTCATGCATGGAAGGGGAGAGCTCTGTTCTTTGTTTAATAGCTGGGCTGGGGGATGGGGTGATGTCATCAGCGATTGCAGCCGTTTTCTGTAGATCCTGCAACTTTTAGCAGATCTGATAGGTGGCGCTGTGGATAAGCCAAAAACTGTCTCCAAGACGTTAGACTCCCTTTTATACATGAACGACAACACCACCAGTATCTTTCGAGTGTTAGTTGAGTTTTACATGTATAGAACATCAGGGCATTCTTTGTATGGCACCTTGGACAGTTTGAAGTGTAGGAAATTGGGTCAGTAAATAACGTTTTGTTTTGATTATATCAAGTTCCTGATATCCCCCACACCCTGCCTCCTCTGTGAAGCACCATGTGAGAATTCCTTGACCCCTGTCAGTCAAGGTAGAGACATGTTGCACAGATAGAAAAGCAGTTAAGTCCATGGTGTCCCAACTTATCCTTTTAACCAGAACTTAGCTACTATTTCCCACATGCAACCACACTTGTCCTACTAGAAATACTTCCTAACAGAGACAAGGAGCAGACAAAATGAAAAAGAAAAAAAAGCGCAAACCTTTGCTACCGGCCCCAAATGGGACCATTATTTTCACTAGCTAAATCCCAAACACACAGGTCCTTCCTGTTTCACACTTAAGATAGCTTCCCTTTGGTACCAGAGTCCACAAACAGGAACTTTAAGAAGTTAAAGGTGAGGACATCTTTATGCCCTCTTGTACAACCTGTGTTTCAAATGATACCCCTCCTGAGATTCTTGGTGATGGGAAGCAGCATTTTTCCTGAGCTAATGATCTGTTTATGTTGTCAAGTTGCCAGTGGTTCACATACACCAAGCCTACATCGCAGGAGATATTTGTCTGTATGGCTGTCAGTGATACACTTCCCCAGATGTTTCGGAGCTTTTGATGGCTGAACCGAAACATCAGGGCCAAGCAGGTGAACTCCATCAAGTCCAGGAGATCTTACGTTGACAGACGAGTTCATGTATACATGTACATGTACATTGTATGTGTTTAGCACCTTAAAAAGCTGTTCAACACTCTCTCTGAAGATAGCCACCTTGATACAAAATGTAATTGCCTCTTGGCGTAAGACACCAGCTTTGCAGGCACACGGCGTGGCAGCAGCTGGCTATATTACACCGAATGACTTGTTACACCTAATGTTTGCATATCTAATGCCAAACATTGTTTAAAGCTATCTAGTGACGATGCCCCTACTGTACTTGGTGGCAGCGAGTTCCACTCTACGATAGTTCTAGGAAAAAATAAGTTATGGTAGTCTATAAACATTTGATGCATGGATGCACTTGTCTTAGGAAGTTCGCTGTGCTCACAGCCATACTTGCCAATGCTCAACCCTTTGATGATGACCGATGGTCATTTGACTTACCGTGATATCTGATGGAATAATCCCTTGTCATGGTCTCCAGCCTGTTCTGTAACCGTGAGATCTTCCCTGTGTAGTGGTTGATAAAGAGGGCCTTCTGTTCCACCTTCAACTGCAGCTTCCCAAGGACCTATGCCAAGGATCATAATAAATTTCAGAATACACCTCAATATTGTTTAAGAATTTACAGTACATCATCTAAAATATTTCAAATGTCTATGAAAATTGCTTCTTGTTGGAAGGTTGGATGGGGTTTGTAAGGTATCTGTATCTGTATAGCCGGTATAACCGCCCTTCGGCGTAACAGACCAGCTTCGAGCTGGCTACATTACACAAGGTGTAAAGATATATCAACCAACTGCTACTGTTGGAAAGGACCTTGCAGTACAGATATAATCAGATAGGTGGCAGCAGTACTCTGGTCTGTGCCTAAACTTCTTCATCTTTGTAAATGCCTTACAAAGTGCATAATTTTGCTGAGGTTGCATAGTGTTATTTTAGCTGCAGTTTCCAAAGTGATTGATAGGAGGCTCTGCAGCCCCTGGAATCACCAGTAGATTTCCATATAACTCCAACTCAGAATTCATCACTAATTTGACACTTCTTCCTCATTGTAAAGCAAATTCACAAATCAAAATCCATTGATGAATAACCTGGATGACCAAGTCAATAAATCAACCAACACTGTTGAAACGTTAGAAAACTTCTTTGTGAAGAAAACTTCTTTGTGAAGGTCATTCAACACCAGCCAACACAAGAGGAGGATCAAAGGTTACACAGTGACACTGAAAACATTATTAGAATGAAAGCTCATCTGTGTTGGTAGTTCTATAGTGGTAAAGTTTAGCTTTAATCCAACACAAAGGGAAGAACTCACCATAAATTTTCGGTCGATCTCGTCAACCTTCGTCAGATGAACGATCCACTCGCTGACGTCGTTCCGGAAGTCTACATCAGGGCCCATCAACCCTCTTTGAACCGTGACGGTGGGAGATTCCGTCTTCCCGCCACTTACGATTCACTCCTGACGTCATCACTCTTCCGACTTCCGGAACGACGTCAGCGAGTGGATCATTCATCTGACGAAGGTTGACGAGATCGACCGAAAATTTATGGTGAGTTCTTCCTTTGTGTTGGATTAAAGCTAAACTTTACCACTCTGAAAACATTATTATTAGACATTACCACTTTGTAGTCATTCAGCTCTTCATCCAGTTTCTCGGCCCCCTTCACCATCTTGTTCATGTTCTGTAGCTCCTCCTCCATCTGGTTGGCCCTGTCCTGGAGCATCTTCATGGCACGGATCTGTTTACTCATCAGGATACCCTGCTGACTGAATAGCAGATGAAGAAGAAGATATGTTTGTTACTGTACTTAGTTAAATCTGAACCACCGGTGCAATAGCCAAGTGGGTAGAGTGCTTGCCTTGCATTCGGTAGGTAGGTAGTGAGTTCGATCCCCGGCCGAGTCATACCAAAGACTTCCAAAATGGTACATACTGCTTTCTCTGCTTAGCACTCAGCATTAGGAAAAGAGTATGGGAGTTGAACACACACCACTACCAGTGGACTAGCCCCCTGCTGAAGTGATTGCATTGCTGTGTGGCCCGGGGCTATTGAAACAGACATGCGTGCCGCCCTATACATCACCTGATGCAGGACGGAACTTTAACTAACTTAAGTTAAATCCTTCCCAGACTTTTTGGTGTTTTGGGTGGTATAAATTTTTGTTTCTATGGCACAGGGACCACACAGTTGTGCAAGCATTGCAACAGCAAGCCATCTGTTGCTAGGAAGATACAATGTACTGAACTTCTAAAGTTGTAAATCCAGAATTCAAGTTCAAGGCAAAAAAATTTTGCATCAGTCATACTCATGAAGGCTAAAACTTAGTAAAAGCTTTTAGTAGCAGAGTAAGTGCATATTGCAGCCAGTGTCCTCTCCCACTTCTCTCCTGCTGTAGCGATCTTGCTGTAATTTTTCACTAAGCAGCTAGGTGGCAGTGCAGGCCTGCTCATCTGTTGGCTGTCTGTGGTTGTAGCTGGTGGGTGTGGCCAAGCCATCCAAACTTGTACTATCAAAGGTAAAGCCAATAAAACCTGATCATTCTAGAAGAATTTCTAACATGCATACATGTATGCCAGCAATTCTTCCATTTGAAACAGACAACTTCAACTGGCCTGCATTGTGTCAACTGTTGTGACCCAAATGTTACTGTTGTTTTGTGGAATAAGAAGAATTGAGATGTCAATCTTTGTAAGGTGTTGTGTGACAACAAAGACCAGATGACTAATATAATCTGAAAGCCTGTTCAGACACCAGACAGGGTGTTCTTTCATGTGCTGGTATTTATCTGTGCAGTGTCAGATGCCTACATGTACATTGTAGTAAATCTCTGAAATGATTCTATCCAAATGGTAAGTCAAGGTGAAGTTCTGGAGCATGTCTTTGTCATTAGTCTAATTACTGTCTGACTGTCTGATAAAGTAGAACATAAAACCCTTGACACTGTGAAGTTAGTCAGACAGGCGTGCAGTAACTTAATTAGTTACCTCGCTGCTGTGGCTTTGCATAATGACTTGGGTTGTGGTTGGATTTGAATTTGAATTTCTTACAATGCCTGGGATTCATGTTATAGTCATGTGATAGTCTTATCAAGGAGGCTTTTTTGTTTAGAAAAAGTGTAAAAGTGTTCAAGCACTACCAATAGTCTATTGACCACTCCAACTGGTCTGGACCTTTTGGCCTTGCGGTTAGTGCGTTGGGTTCACAAACTGGCGATTCGGGTTCGATTCCCGGGAGCACACCCCTCCTCCCCCCCCCCCTTTGTGTTTCAAAAGACAAAGTTGGTAAAGTTTGTTTGATGTGTGAACAGGTGCTCCCTATTTGTCGGTAAGCGAGGATGTCATCACTTCCAAGTCCACCAAGATTTCACCGTAAGCCAGAAATCCTTTCCGCACAGGTGATGAGAGGAGGTTATCTTTGTGGCTTAGGTGGAGTGGAAGAACAGACCGAAACAATCAAAAGATAAACAGCACTTATCTCTAGATTCTTCCGGAAACTAGACGGGCATAATAGGCAGTAGTGGTCACATGAGCTTCACCACAGGAGTTGTAGTAGAAGGGGGGACAACAAGCATGTGATGGAGACAACAAGCAAAGGTGAGCTGTCACCTGTTTTGTTTCCCCCTCCATTTTTCCAATGGAGAAGTCAAGTAATGAAATAAAGAAGGGTTGGGGTGAGAAAAGATATTTTATTTGAGCCCCATACATGTATCTGTGGTCTGCATACTTTTCTCCAATGTTAAGACATGTCACAAATCCAGAACTGGTCCAGGTAGGCAACACCTGTTCATCATGCTGTAATGGCCAACTGATCATGAGTCAACTGGGAAAAACGCAATCTTGAACTTCCAAGTGTTTTCTGTAGAGTATGGAATGTTCCAATAGCTATAAAAGCAACACTTGTAGTCCCCAAAGATGAAAGAAAGCCTGAAGTTACTTGCTCCATTCATCAAGATTAAAAAGAAATGACAAAGGGTAAAGGAAGCAGATTTTTAACACCTAAAAGCCTACTATGTAGGTTGATTTTGCTAACCTAAAGTCCACCCTTGTTAGCTTTCGTCTGCTCTTGTCAACCCACAGGTAGTGGGTCTTGGGGAGCAGACCGAAGCTAATCTGGACTCCAGGCTAGGATTTTACCTGACAGGACAAGACCACCTGCACATCAGATTTCAGCGACAAGTGGGTGTGTCCCTCCCTCCCCCTGCCCTGCTGACTTTTTAACCAGGCACGCTCACATAGAATGTGGTACTGCCTGCAATTCATTTTCCCACTGGTTACGTGGGAGCATTTCTCTTGAACTTCTTTTTCTGCATGATGAGTTCAGCTACAGGTATACAGGTCAAATTCAATGCTTTAAATGTCTGAAGAAAGCAAAGTTATGTTTATTTTAAGAGACAACTCATTGTAGACTTGTGCAAAGCAATACAACATACAGCCCATTTTTTCTTCACATTTCTACCTTATCGTTGGTATGTCTCTTGTCCATTTTCTCTGTCAGCTTTGATAATAATAAAAGAATGTAGCGGTAACTGGAAAGACAATGAAATAAGGCATCCAGAGTTCTTTGCTAAGGTACATGTATTGTTATACACTTACCAGGGTATTACAAAAGGCATAAAATATGCAAAAGGAGTACATTGAAATAAGCAAAGGACAAATTGAAAAAATGTAACTTGTTGTGTCTGTCATTTTTTTTCTTTTTTGCTCACAAAAGAGAACTGCTACACCACGACCATCTTGTTTACAACAGTCTACAATTATAACTCTCTCTTCCTGTCCTCGTATATATATGGAGTTGCTAATATAAATGTACCTACATGTAAGACCTGGCCCACTGACACTTGTAGGTCAACTTTTGTTTTAACTAGGACTCTTGCTGCCAATTATCGTCTTTGTGTGTGGTTCTTAGCCAATGAGACTCCAGGAACGGTGAAAAAAGTTGGTACAAAGTCCTGTACCCCATTACTGTGTCATGTTGTGTACGGTACTTGAAGGACACTTACCTGTTCCTGATGCTCAGTTGGAGAATCTTGTCGTCGTGCATGTTCAACATTCTCTGTTGGTTGGAGACTTGGTAACGGTTTTCCTCGGCCTGAAGCTCCAACGTGAGCAGGTGCAGGGTGATATTCAGGCCTAGAAAGTGCAAGATGAATTTATGACCAGGCATGGCGGTGATCTTTGCGAGGCTTGTGCTCAATCTGAACAAGGAGTGAACTTTTTCTGAAAAGTCAATGCTGGGTGAATGGGTAATTTGTCAAGGGAAAATTTTCACAATGGCACAGAAACATGTATATAGTCAGGAATGACCTAGCTCCGCTGGGCCCAACTGTTCCACTCGCTCATACCTGACTCCTCCCCCAGGGGGTCACAGGAGTGTAATCCCCTAATTCAAGGGACTGAATATGTCTGCCATGGACCGCATACATATGCATGGAGCTCTGCCTATCACACTGTATTGGAGGATGCCACCAATCTTGTGTTTTAGGTTTCTTTTGCTTCATTGGTTTTCAGTGCTGCCAATTGATAATAAATGCCAAAAAGCATCAAGTTGACAAGGAAAAGTATACATCGGTGTTTGTAATTTTATTTTAAGTTTTTGTTGAGAACATGTAGAGCGTGGAAATTGAATAACAATCAAGTTGACCTTTTCGAGTGAATTTTGCTGGATGATATATTTATTTGGTTATAGATGCCGAAGGGAGTGAATTTTCAGATGGTGTTGCATGCAAGAAATGCAGCTGGCCCCTATTAGAGTTGAGACAACATTTTAAAGTGAGTTATGGCATTTTTGTTACACTTGACTTCCCCTGAAGGCATTCAAAGAAGAATGTGGTCTTGATGAAAGTGATATTTCTGTCAGCAATAACAAGCCTTCAGACTTGTTATGAACTCATTACTGAATGAAGGAGACACAGTGGGATTAAAAACATGTTTCCTTTCATTAGTTAAGCCCTGCCAACAAGCTGACATAAAAATAGAACGTCAAAAGAGTTTAGGATAAGTAGGATCCTAACATCAATCTAGTTCAAAGTGAAAATGGTAACAGACTGGCTAATAATGTTACTATATCAAGTTAATGATAGGAATGTTGCTAACATATGGAAGAGAGTTACTCTGTGATTGAGATAGATTACGACACTGGATGAAATTGAAAATAAACATAAATCCTAACCTGGCTTCATAAGCATAATTTCTTCAAACAGCGTGCCAGGTCCAATAAGGTTGATCTCATTGTCCTCCCTCTCCTGTGATGGACTCTTCCGCCAGCCTCCCCTCCTGTCGTCTCGTCCTGTCATGGCGTTGCCATGGAGACGGACGTTCCTTCTCGCCCGTTCTAGCAGTTGCTCCAGCCGTTGCTCGTACTCCCGTTTATGTGCCTTCTGTCTCCTGACGAGCTTCCTCAGTCTGTTCTCGTTGTTTCTGATGATCTCGCTCAGAAGCCTTTCATGGTCGGCGTAAACGTTGTCCTGGAGTACGTGACCCTGCGTCGGGCACCGACACTGCTGTTCCTTTATCGCCATGCTTCTGTGGCCGTTTGGTTCGTCGGCTAGTTCTCTGGAATGATGCAGGTTTACCAGTTTGGCAGAAGAATCGTCCTGATTAGCGTATACCCTTGGCTCCCCATCCTCTAACGCAGCATCAGTTCCTGGCTTGGGAGTCACTGGAACATGTTTTATGTCTCTTATTACCTCATCTATAGCTGAGCTATCGTCATTTCTTACCTCATCAGCTCGGTACTCGTAAAGTAGGCCAGACGTATCATCCATCTGCCAACTTTCTGTCCCAGTGTTCTCATTGGACGAGGGAAGTGTGACATCATCGCTGTTCGCGACCTTGTACCTGATTGTGTCCTGGTTCTGAGGTGTCCCTGCTGTCCAGTCCCAGTCTCTGTCAGTCAGCGAGTCGCTGAAGACAGACAGCACTTCAGCACACAGAAGTGCCAGCAGCAGGAAGTAAGGTGTCTTCCTGCCAATCTCAGCCATGTCTGTGTTCTTAGACTTTCCTCAAGGACACAGGTGGCATATGGAAATGATTCTCGTCCTCAAATGGTGCCTTTCATATGAATCCCTAATGTTTGCTTACCTTTAAGATAAGCTACATGTGTATGCAGCCTAAACACGGTTGAGGCAGTTACTTTGCATACACTTGACGGCTGCCAATAGCTGGCCTCGATCCCTTCTTCCTGTTTGTCCTCCCCTTCAGGCTGAAAAGAAAGGCAGCATAGAT
Organism: Branchiostoma floridae x Branchiostoma japonicum; assembly: GCA_013266295.2. Taxonomy (NCBI): domain Eukaryota; kingdom Metazoa; phylum Chordata; class Leptocardii; order Amphioxiformes; family Branchiostomatidae; genus Branchiostoma; species Branchiostoma floridae x Branchiostoma japonicum. The sequence goes on from CM023832.1 coordinate 10,971,152, forward strand.
TTAGCTGTCGACAGACACAGCTGCTGACGCACCACTGACTTTGCTTCCTTCCTCTAAATGTCAATCATAGCTTGACTCAATCCCTTATGGGTCAGGTTGAATATTCTAGACAAACATGGCTTTGAGAGGTATACGTCACCACCATTGGGCCACTGTTGTTGCCAGAAGCACAGTGTTGTTGCCAGAACTAAAAGGAAAGGCTTTAACCACTTCCACCTTATGTAGGCTAGATAAATTGCTTGCACATGTCATCACATGAAGTTGAGTCTTCTTTAGGACTCAGGGACATGTAGATATCAATGTAATGAGCCAGATTGCATATGTTTTGCCATGTTAATCTCCAAGCAGATGTAAAGAGATACCATACAGTTTAGAATTAGGTCTTGTCAGTACTTGACCATTTGTCTTTCAACTTGGGACAGGGTCACATCACACATCAGCTTTGAGATGATACTATGTCATTCCCAGTCATTTGAAATAGAACCTCTAGATCTATTCTCATGATCAGAGAAGGGTGGATAGCACACAGTACCTGTACCCAGCATACCTGCTTCAAACCTCTGGCCAGCCTTCAGACTTTACAGCTGACAGTCACTGACCTGCTTTGGCAGAAAAAGTTAGGTGGTTGGCTGGGCATCGCAACTAACTGATTAGTACCAACCTGCACATAAACAACCCACTCTAGCTGGTGTCCCCTTCCCTCTAAGCCATGATCCTCCAGGGGCTTATAACTACTCTTTTTAGCAAGGCAGAACTCAGGCAACTTGGCTGTGGCATGTGAGCAATGTAGACAGTTGGAATCTCAGCAGAATGTAGATCTGAAGTGTATACACAGTTACACTGTTGATAAGAGTGATCACCTGCACTTTTGTTCTTGTGGCCTGGCTTGGGAAGGAGGGAGGTCAAAGATCATATGAAGGCAGGGGGTCCTTCATGGTGATTATCCCTCCCCATGCTTCCTCCCTCTGGGTGGGAAAATTGATATATACTGGGCTGTGCCACTACAGTCTGGAGGGGGGTAGGGAAGACTTTGACCTTTTACACATCTGCCTGCAAAGGACAGGTGATGAAATTGAAAGGAAGTTGGCAAGAAGACGTAAAAGCGGTTGCGTTTGAGGTAATTTTCTATCAGAGCCAAGACATGGACACCATTGGAAAGGGAGAAGGAAAATTTTGCTAACCCCCCAATGTGTTTTCACTGTCCTGCTGTGTAAAACTTTCCCGCCCATTATCAAATGCAGGTTTCTAGGATAGAGAAGGAGAAAGTTGTTTATAAAAGTTTAATTAAAAGGTAATTCTGTTTTGCAAACAAAGGATGTTCATGCAGATTATTAATTAGCTATTGTATAAGTGCTCAGTTCTAAGTTTTTAACTTACATCATTTGATGATACAAAGATCATTCTCTACACTGTACAAAAATCCACAAATTCAGACTGTCTGTCTGTCTGTCTGCAATCTTGCCCCCTTATACTAGAGTAGAGTGCTAGTTATAGACTATAGATGTCTTGTTTTACGTACATTTCTAGGGTAAAGTTACTGTGACAAGTCTTAAAGATAATGATTAAAGTCCCAGCCCTTAGCAAACTATCAGTACTGAAATGTGACTGTCAGTAACTGTCACCCAGTACTGATCAGTTACTGATCAGTTACTGATCTACTACTGTATCACAACTACTAATTATTCACAAAATATGCAAATTTCCAGTAACAGATCAGTAGTAGATCAGTAGTCGTATCTGAGAGACTGCAAGTAATAACCAGTAACCGACAGTAGTAGATCAGTAGTAGATCAGTAGTAGATCAGTAGTAGATCAGTAACTGATCAGTAACTGATCAGTAACTGATCAGTAGTAGATCAGTAGTAGATCAGTAGTCGACCAGTAGTAGATCAGTAGCTGATCAGTAGTAGATCAGTAGTAGATCAGTAGTTGAATTTGAAAGCTGTGATTCAGCAGTTTAATCAGGGGGACAGCTGTAGTCAATTATAGTCAAACAGTGCAGTCCTTTAGAAATGGACCAAGCTTGTTTACTTTTTCTAGTGTGCCGTCGATCTTTACCAGAATAAAGGCCAGAAAAGGTCAAAATATTTTAAAATGTATTCTAAAATGCCTTTAGAAGGAAGGGTGTTGACATCATATATATTGACTTAATTGTTGAAGACAGTTTTGGGGTGAAGTGAAAAGTAGCTAACCTAAGGATGCATATTATGTTAAAAACTTAGTTACAAAATTAATCTACTTACTGTGTAGTATTGTCTGTTCTTTCTGATCTCTAGATAGCTGTGAAATGGCTACAACTTAATGCAGACTGCATGCTACTGGCAATGTAGTGAAATTAACCATTGGCTTTAACTGAAAGGAGAAAAACACTTCACATACCTCTTACTCATTGTCCTTGCCACAGAATCACATCAATAACGGTCATTTAGGCCTTACTTGTTTCCTAGGAGCTCCTAACCGCTTCCCCATAGTCTTGATAGTCAGAACGTACACTGAAATCCTTTGATTCGCACCAAACTTTAACTAAGTACAGAGACATGACTCTGTGGCAAGGCTGCCTTTTTTCAACTGAAAATGGTGGTTAACTGACATCAAATGCTTTTAAATGCACCAATCAGATGACTAAGAATGATCACATGATAAACATGCTGGGGTGACTGTGATTGGTTAAGTGTTCCAGTAGATGTCAGTAACAAAACAGTAGATGACAGTAATGCTTTGATTGGTCAGACAAGTCATCTATGAATACAAACAAATTGAATTAAAGGATGTCAGTACTTGTCAGTACTTGTCAGTACTTGTCAGTACTTGTCAGTACTTGTCAGTAAGAGGATCAGGAGCTGCCAGTAACGGGCAGAATTCAGTAGTATATCAGTTATTGCCAGTAGTTTTTCAGTACTGTCATGACAGTAACCGTCAGTAAGATATCAGTAGAAACAATTCTTAGGAAGCCTAAGTACTTGTCAGTTATGAATCAGGAGTCGTCAGTAAGCTGACTTACTGAAACGTTACTGAAATGTGACTGTCAGCAACTGATCAGTTACTGACAGTCACATTTCAGTACTGATAGTTTGCTAAGGGAGGGATCAAGAAGGTTCAACTGAACCTCCTTGGTCCCATAAACTACTGAAACCTTTACTGGCTTGCCCTGGTAAAGGAACAGTTTTATAGCTGACCTCTGGGGGACAGGTCATGGCTTTTTTGTTATGTCTGCCAAGATTTTATGGTAATGGAGCAGTTTGTCTACTGTCACTGAGTGTCAGTGAAACTGTTACAGTTGAGTCAGGTTCATGTTTGTGAGATACTAGGACAAACTATTAAAATGTAGCCAATTTTGGATGGCTCACTAGGCAAAGTTTGTGTAGTCAACTACAATTTTTTGCACATTACCCCCCCCCCCCCCCCCCCCCATTATCTAGGCATCAGACCACAGGAACTGTTGGCCAGAAATGAAACAAAGCTGTGAGGGATTATCTTACCACAGGCCAGTGGAGGGGATAATCTGTTCTGTCTAAGGAATAATCTACAGTAGCTGGATCAGAAGACAGGGAAATTATTTTGTCTACTACCCTGATGACTAATTATTGATTGAAATTTTGACATCTCTCATTTCTGTTTCACTGCTTTATGATGTGGTGGGGAAAAGAACTAAGGCTGTAAAAATTTTTTTTATGGTGTTCCGATTTCCAAACAACATTTTCAGGTATTACACTAACAAAAATCCTAGAAATGGGTCAAATAAAAGTCTAACTTCTTTAAAGGTCCCTCCATTTTTTGTGCTGAAACCTGGGTCAAAGCGGATAGACCAAGGGTGAGGATGTTTTTTTCTTAGCACCTCCATAACAAGGAATCAATCCTGCTTTGAGTTTCAGTCAAAGATAACTCAAAGCAGTCAAAGATTAGCCTCCACCAGGCCTTCCTACGGGGGTACAAATCGTAGAATTCGGCAAAAGAAGGGAATAGCTGGCCAATAGAGTCAGGGAGGGTTAGTTTCCCCCCTCCGAAGTAGCGCGGCCAGTCAACCTCAAGGCGGCCAGACTCCCCTAGCAAATATCTCCCTATTATAGCCCGCGCAGTTAGTCTGGTAGAGACTAGTCAAAGATAACCCAGGAGGCCAGCATCAGACCTTGAAGAGGAGGAAGAAGAGACCAAAGAGGTTGTAACCTCAGTGGTACATGCCTAGTGACCTGTTGTATCACAATATGCCAGACAGTAATCGAATGCAAGCTGGATTGGATCTGTACCAAAATCTAAATTGAATACAATTCCCTGGCATCTCACCAAGGTTAACAGCTTGCACGGATTGCTTGCAGTGATTTTCCTCAGTTCAAGCTCAAAGATCAAGACTAAATTTGTTATTTATTAATACCAACACTTGCAGCAAGTGGAGTACTTTTTTGTCTGTAACTTTGTCTGACAAGCAAAAAACAAGTCCCATACAAGATGCCCAAGTTACTTCGAATGCCTCAAATTGGAAGGAGAAAATATCCTGGTACAAATTAAACATGTAAAGCACATGGAGTCTGCCTGTCATGGCAGTGGTAATTAGTCACACAACAGCTCCATAATATAAACTTCCTCCCAGGGTGGCTTTGTTCTCCAAGGCCCTGGGGAGTATGGGGTAATCCAGAGGCTTTGGAAGATTAACAGTTAAACTTTTTATGGTATCTGCATGTGGATGAAATGTGGCTGTAATAGACTCCAAAGAGTCTATATAAAACACTCTAGTCTAGACTGATTTGGAAGTGGTTATACATTGATATTGTCTACGTACTGGTACATGTAAGCCTTGAGGTTTTAGTTTTGAAAATTTTAAAGCCCTGAGTTTGTGACAGGAGCTCTGGCACACATTCTCTCGTACAAGAATGAGCTTCTGATGATGTTTACATTCTTCCTACTGACAAGTTATCAGCATTTTACATGAGAGGGGGAACATAGAACTTTTCTTGTCTTTTGTATGTCCTTGGCTTTCCCAAGGACTTCCTTTTGGTCTTTGTAAAGGTGTCATTGAGTTTGACTTCAAGCACTATTTGCAGGACTCACCCATTGCCCTGTTTGTATAATCTTTATAACTATGATACATGTTGTAGTTCTGATGACACTGTGTTCTTACCTTCCATTGTTCTCTTGTGTTTCTACAGTATCAACAACAAGCTTCACCTGCCAGAGGCAGCTGCAGGTGTCCTGGAATATGCCATGAAACATCATGGGGGTGAACTGGTAACACAACTTTGTTTTATTTTTCTGCTATCGTTTTGGTAGTATGAACTTCATTGTGTTTAGAACAAACAAGATTTGCTTCACAAAATCATACTATTAACCTCACAATCACATTCAGCTTTTTGAAAAACTTGTTGCTTTCATTTGCATATTTCAAGTATTTGTAGTCATAGTGGCCAGGAGGCTGTGGCAGACAGCAGGTATTTCCGAACATTCCCAAAAGAAAGATTTTAGGAAATACTATATCACACCAGAAAAACTCCAAAGATTTGTCAACGACCTGTAGTAAAATCTTTTAACCCTCAGATTCAGAACATGTCTGGTGCCAGAAGCATATCTTGTGTTAATAAAGAAGCTGCCTGAATCTGAAAGTTAAGTAGCCTCTACCAGGCACCGCGGACCCTCTCTGGCCGGCTAACTCCCCTGGCATTATTCCTTTATTTCGGCCAATTTCTACTATTTTTTCCAGCGATCCGCGGTGCCTGGTAGAGGCTAAAAGTTAAGCACTCTGTGTGTGGTTTTGTGGGATGAACTCAAGTGAAAAAATAAATTGAACCCCTGTGGTTCTTGTTCTTATACTCCTGAGAATATATTATTACCCACCAAAGAACAAGGTCTAGGGATCACAATCTTAACCTTAGGCCACACCAATTTAATTTGTTGCTTCTCGGATTCGCCTCTTCATTTTTTTCTGATTTGCAAAAAAAATAAAAAAATTCTGGTTCTCATGAATCAACTCAAAAATGCTCATATTTTGCCTCCAACAGTTGAAGAAAGTCATTTTCTTCCTAGTTGTTACAGTTGTTACGTCTACCAATGCAGTGGTTTGATTAAAAGTTCAAAATTCATTGTACAGTTTAAATTTTAACCCAGTCTTTTGTGTTGACTTCATGGCACCTATTCTAGCATTTGGGGCTAGAAGAGGATGCCCAGGCCTGTTTTTATTTTTTATTTTTTCACCCTGTCGCTTCATATTTTTTCTGGAAAAATCCGAGAAGCAACAAATAAAATTGGTGTGGCCTTAGAGTTCATTGGAAAATGAGTGTGATCATTACTTTTTGCTGAGTTTGATTTGAGAGAAAATATGTTTTTTTTGGCAAATGAGGTTTGAACTGCACTATGATGAAGGTTTTATTAGAGTTCAGAGAAGATAATTGCTGAACTGCTCACTAGATTCAGTCTTGATAAGCAGGATTATGATAAAGTGTACACCTGTTTGTAGTAGAAATCTACTACTGTAACACATACCCCCACACATTCCCTTATTCATTAGAACATCACAGTTGCATCATAGGTCCATGTGATCCTGGTTTAGTTTGTTAAGGTTATGTGAGAAAGTCAATGAAACACCTCTAGCACATTCGGTCAGATTGTAGATTATTTGGTGCAATGTAGCTGGGTTCAGAGAAGAAGTCAATTGAACATTTTTTCTGTTAGCATGCTTTGGACTTGTCGTAAATGTTGCCCATCAATACTGGTACTGGTAGGGTGTTTTTTTATGAAGACATTTAACCTAAATCATGAAGAAAACTATTAAAAACAGTATTCATGACAAGAGGAGCTTTCACTAGCATATCATGGAGTCAAAGTGCAAGCTACCATTTCCAAATCTCCAAGCAGGTGTTTTGGGTGGAATTCAAAACATTTTCTAGCTGACCTAAGTTGGCTTTTTTGGCAGTCCTCCACTCCCTTCTCGCTGAATCCTTTGAAAAGAATTGCCGACTACAGAAGATTAAGATTTCTGACAACGATGATGAATCACGCACAGTTGGTGAATTCCTCGATGTTTTGCACCCTACCCTGTGCGATGCTCTTTCACCAAGTTGTGGGCACTGTGGGATGTTCTTTCAGCATGTTGTCATCCCTTCTGTACTGGCACCTGTTTAGCAAGATTACATGTCCAGCCAGCCCAGATGTTTTGCCACCTTTTAAAATTTAAGCTTCTTCTACAGTATTTAGAATATTTATATATTATTATATATCTGCAACATCTTTTGATTATGTTTGTTGTCCATCACTAGCCAAAGAAAAAAGTTAAAAACTGAAAATTCATGGTGAGTGTTGGAATAAAGTTGACATTTTACAACAACATTTTACAGAAACTGTTACACATGTCTTTAGTCATTACAGCTAGATTCATGACATTATGCTATCAATTTGCTCAGTCAAAAAAAAGGCCTACTAGCCTTCTGAAGATGGAAGATTCCAGGCTGTATTTCAATATTCCATTTTCTTGCTGAGTGCATAATATTTCTGGTTCTCATCCACCAAATATCAGCACGAAACGTCACCAAGAGCAGCCTAAGAACCTAATGTAATGTGGCCGCAGTTCATCTGAGGACAGCAGATTGACTGGTCAATTGGTTTTATCCATCAATAATTGGCAGCAAAGTCAACTGTCAACAGCAACTGGACACCGTTTAACCCTTGACCAGCATGGTACCTTAGTTGAAATGTGTCATAAGGCATGTCCAGAACCTGTTGCTTTGTAGTTAAAAAAGAATTAATCATGATGTGTGATAGAAGCTTGGTCAAGGTTGCATCAGAATAATGTGTATTGCATATACATTTTTGATTGCATTGAAACTATCTATGGGATATCATCCTCATATCTGTGAACATGACCCTATACACATTCAGGTGATGTGCTACCTAGAGTCAACTACATGTATATGGTACAAGTTCTTCAGATGTAGTGAAATTGGCTCTCTGTGGCCTGCTGTGCTATCATGTGCATGATCAACCAACCAAATAGTCTCTTAATGCATTCAATTTCCTCATCATTCCATCCTAATCCCTGAGGTGGAGGTCACCATCTTTTCCAGTCTGTCGTTGGTTTCCATCCTGATGAACATTTGTCTTCATTCTATAGATGCCCAGTCCATATTCCTCCCACTGGTACAGACCTAAGGCAGACTTCAATTGGCAGCTACTTCAGATAGACTTTCGAAGCTTTTCAGATTGTACTATTCCCACATTTAACAACTTTTTTTAAAACAGTCTTATTCTCCGTCCTCGTGTGTATTTTTCAACATGATACATACTCACAGGAAATTGGCAGTGCAAAATGATGTAGGGTCGCTTTTGAAGCTGGAAATGAAATTATTTTGCACTCCGGGCGTCGCACGTGGCCTCTAATCCTTCTAACTGCTCCAGTATGTTTCGCTAATGAATTTCGCGAGACGTACACGTCGTAAAAAGCAGAATTGAAGGTTTTCATGGTGCCGTGAACTGTTTTTCATCTGTAAAACTTGTTTTGAACGCAGCTACATCTGACTGGGAATGATAAATCGTCCATATCTAACTGTTACATCGGCTCTTGTGTCATAAGGAAGAAAGCGCGAGGTCACTTTCATGACCTACTACATTCACAGACAACCCCCCTCCCCTAATCCCCTCATTTTTCACTGTCACACAGTTAATCCCATCTAAGGCTAAGGTTAATCCCAGACTCAAGGCATCAAAGACCATTTTCCACATGTTTCCTCCTCATTAGGCCTAAATTGATATCTTGTAAAATGTTTGAGACACCTTATTTCTTCAAGGGTTCTTACACACCTTTCATACAGTTCTGGAGCTCATAAAATCCCCCCCCCCCCTCTTGAATTACAGGGCATACATATTAGAGGTTAGATCAGATAGGTATCCTCCATGTAGGTCATGAACATGCCATGCTGAAACTGCAGTGTATAGTCAAGTGAACTGCCCTCAGTCTGCAACAGATACTGCAGAAAATCTGTTTCATCAAGTTCAATGCCTCAATATACATGTACTTGAGTCATGGCATTGCCGCATTGTGGTACATTTTGTTGTTGACTGTGAACTGTGTGAATTAGCAAGCAAAAGTGATGTTGCAGAGGGGAATGGTGTCCAGGCAAAACTGCTTCCTGAATTACAATGGCATATACAATGAATGTAGACATTTAATCAAATACCCACTCCTACTTCAGCAATACTCTTTGGTCTTTCTCAGGCTCTAACGCACAAACGCCCCCCCCCCCCCCACACACACACATGAATGGATAAAAACACTTAGTGCACTTTGTACAGGTAGACCTGGTAGTGAATGTCACAGCCTCAGAATTAACAGTAAGAGATGTTTATCACAAAGAAGGTAACAGGTCTTATCACTCAATATCATATTATCAGTATTTTGTAAAGTACTAGTGTGTGTGGCATGTGACCTGGAAAAATATGATTGGGAAAACACAATTGATCACCTTTATATGAACCCCTCACCCGTGTATAAGGCAGTGCCTTATGACCCTTTTGTGACCTAAACCTGGAATCCCTAGTAGACTGTGGTCACCCTAAGGCTTTGTGCATCATTGTGCTCACATGTGTGTGTGCAAACATTTGCCTATAAACAACTTCCTTTGCTACTCTTAGCTTTTGTCAGAGCTCAGTGCTCTATTAATTCCTTGCCAGTAGAGCTGATGGGATGATGAAGGTTTACATGTACAGTTGTAGTTATGTTTTTCCTGCTGAGAAAGGCAACATGAACAGTGCTGTAGTCATTATTCATTCTGTTAGAAACAATTGAAAGAGATTAATGGGAAAGAGATGCAGATACAGCAGAGACATTCAGGGAAAGAAATGCAGGGCATGATGGGCGATTTAACTACATGTACCAGTCAAAAAAGATATTGCCAGTTTTTTTTTTAGAATTTATCTCAGCCATTTTTCCTTGCTGCTGCAAGCTTCATTTAATCATTCTGCAACTTGTAATTGTGGGTTTTGTATGTACTCATCAACCTTTAACATATTCTTCTCGATGACTTTCGGCAATTGGAAACCTTTGTGCAACTAGCTGTCAAGTACACAACTTTTACATACCAGGATTTTACTTTATGTAAGATGGTGCTGTAACATTATTTCTCATACAATTCTTCCACTGGTGACAAATAAGTTGCTGAAATTTGAGCAGTTTTGTCTGGTACCAATGTTCATACTGGTCCCCCATGGAGAGGGAGGTATGTATCAGTCCACGATCAGAGTATCACTCTCCCAGCTGCCTGGACTCATGCAGGGACCTGTGGTCACCCTGTGGTCAGGAGTGACAGTGAACAGATGTCTGTGACAGGAGCATGTCGGCAGAACGTACTGCGCCTGCGCAAAACCCTGATTTTCTACGTTTTTCATCGGATGTTTGGTCAACGTTGCATCAAAATTTTGCCTGTTGCAGACGATATCTTTTCCTATACAACATCTGAAAACTACAGACAGGCTGTCAACCTTATCATGCTCTAATACAACCTTATATGAGATGTTCTGTCAAAGTGCTATGCACAATACATTACGGGTTTCGCGCAGGTGCAGTACGTTCTGCCGACGTGCTTGTGACAGGGCAGTTCAGACAGGCAGTCGTTCCTACCAGCTTAGCAACCACCTGCTGCGGAAGGATCATACTGACCAGAGGAATGTACTCATTAGTGCATCTGATAAAATAAGATTGCTTAATACTTTGCTTAATAGCCTTATCAGTTGAAATGCTAAGAAGGGTGGAGACATTTCATGAGGTTTCTTTTGTCTGCCATAATGGTAGCACCATATTGGATGTACAATGTATAATACAATAGCCATACATTGTGTAACATACCTAGTCCCCAGTACCCTTCACCTGCCTGCATAGACATACAAGGCGTCGGTATGGCGAAACGGTTAGAGCATAGGACTCAGAGCCAATAGGTGCTGGGCAATACCCCGACATTGTGCCCTTGAGAAAGGCACTTAACACGACTTTCCCTTCCCTGGCGGTGGAGTGACGCCCACTGAGCCTCTTCGGCTAATCTGTCTATTAGTAAATGTGTGCCAAAAACACACTACGGATTTGGTGCGCCAATGTTCCAACATCTGCACATTTGCCACCAAGAGCCTAATTTTTTTTAAAGAAAAATGAATGGAGTACTGTACAGTAACTCATCACATTGTTGGTTGCATACAGGAATCTTTCCAATTAGACAATTATTTCCCAGTTGTCTTGATAACTCCTGAAGTAAAAAAAAAAAATCTTTTATTACCACAGGATGTTAAGGAGACCTGGTACGAGAAGCTGCATGAATGGGAGAATGCCCTGGCAGCCTACAACAGGAAACAGGACATGCACACTGATGACATGGAGGTGACACTGGGCCGCATGCGCTGTTTGGAGGCACTGGGAGAATGGTACAAAGAGTATTCATAAAATTATAATGGTTATCTTTTCCAGCAAGTGGACCAAGTTATTACAAAGTCAGCTCTGATGCAATGTGTGGTAACTTTTTCAATACTCACAATGCTAGAGCTCCCCAATGGTACAGTGTCATGTATGTAGGTTGTACAGGATTGACGTGAGGAGCATATCAACCTTCAAAGTGTCAGGGAATATTATAAGAACTAGGCTTTAAAACTGGCCCATGACACTGGGAGGGTGAAAGCTCTGAATCATCAGGACTCTCATGCAATGTATACAGTTGATTACTGTCATCGTGTGGGGAACGTGTGGCGCAGCGGTAGCGCGTTCGGCTCAGGGCCAAGAGGTCCCGGGTTCGATCCCCACCCATGTCACTGATCTTGTGCCCTTGGGAAAGGCACTTTACACGACTTTCCTCACTTCACTCAGGTGTAAACGAGTATCTAGCTTCGGTTAGGGACGTCCCTCGGATAGGACGTAAAATGGAGGTCCCGTGTTTGGGGAGAGCCACACCTCGAGCACGTAAAAGAACCCACCGCACTTATCAAAAAGAGTAGGGGTCCTTCCCGTGTGAGTGTGAGTGGTTCAAACCTTACACCATCTTGAAGAGGTGGTAGTCACCTGTTATGTCAACCCTTCCACAAATGTGGTAAAGCTTCATAAATAAATAAATAAATTGTTGTGGCATACATTGGATTGTCAGTAAGTAAGCCCAACACTATCCTACCAGTTGTTCATTGCATTTCCCTATATGCACGCTACAGGGGACAGCTTTACCAAACCTCGTGTGAGAAGTGGCCAATGGTCAGTGACGACACCAGACAGAGCATGGCCAGGATGGCTGCTGCTGCAGCCTGGGGTCTGGCCCAATGGGAGAGCATGGAGGAGTACGCCTGCATGATCCCGCGGGACACGTACGACGGGGCATTCTATCGTGCTGTGTTGGCGCTACATCAGGACCACTTTCCATTGGCCCAACAGGTTTCATCATTATTTGTTTCTAGTGCAAAAAAGATTTTTTGTAACTGTCAGCCTAAAAGACTGGATGAAATTTTGCCATGCAAACTTTTTGTACCAGAGCATATGTAAGGTTGGCAGTTGGACATATCCTTCTGTACAGAGATGCATATACTCAAAACATTAGATTGTTGTGGAGGGGGGTCAATATACAGTCAGCATCTGCATATTTCATCAGAATCACAGTCTAACAAAAGTAGAAGTGGTTCAATACAAATGACTGAACAATGGCATAGCAAGGAAAGGTTTACACTGCTGTTGGATATTCTGATTGATGTAAACATGGTTGTAAGTCTAAGGATTGTGTAGTAACATTAGTATTTTCTACAAGTCTCTATACACCATTCTCCCACGGCAGAGTCCCACCCGTGCCAATACGAATTGCCTTAGGAGCGACTCTGCCTTCCCAGCACGGAAAACCTAGTATTTGGGGCGGAGCCTATAACGATCTGTCAGCCAATCAGAGGAATACAGCACACGGCTCTCATAAGCTGGGCTGTAACCGCTGCCGGGAAGCAGACAGCTCCAAACTTGTTTATCTGGTACCACATATAAGATTGCTCGAATCTGTGAATAGAGGGCGGTCGCAGGATCGCTGAATACCGACCGAAAACACCTCAAATCTACAAACAAACAGGTTTTCTAAGCACAACATGATCAGGCTATGCCGGTAAACAAGCTGCCGGTAAACACGCTTACAAGCATATGTCGGCCATATTGAATGAGTTCCAAATAAGGCAATCTCATTCATATTTATATCTCGTTATAGGCTCCGCCCCAAATACTAGGTTTTCCGTGCTGGGAGGGCAGAGTCGCTCCTAAGGCAATTCGTATTGGCGCGGGTGGGACTCTGCCGTGGGAGAATGCTATACACAGCCAGGGGTTGGAAATGACCTCTAATGTTTTGCAGTATGGATGACTTCCATCATCTTTTTTCCCCACAACAGTGCATAGACAAGGCCCGTGACATCCTGGACACAGATTTGACGGCCATGGCTGGTGAGAGTTACGACCGGGCGTACGGCGCCATGGTGGCCTGCCAGATGCTGTCCGAGCTGGAGGAGATCATCCAGTACAAACTGGTTCCCGAGCGGCGCGACATCATCAAGGAGACATGGTGGAGTCGGCTGCAGGTATGCGTCAATGCCATGTGCCAATAACAAAATGCATTGAAATCCAGCAGTGCCTGCTACATGTATACGTATACCCACTCCATTTCATCTAGATGCTCTGCCTCTTCACAGGCTAGTTCAGGGGTGGATAGCTGGTATAGAGCTACCAAGTCAAAATTGCCATCAAATCAAAATACAGTATAGATATGTTAGAAGCTTTATTGATGCAATGAAACGTACAGGAATTTTCATATACATCGTATGTTAAATTCAACTACTACATACAAAATAAGAACTATAGACATCCTACTTTCAAAATTAAAAACATTGTCAGCTTAGGTGGAATCAATAAGTAAAATTTCAGGTCTTGGCCCATGGACTGAATGGTGTAGAGAGAGGGCTTAAATGTTCTTTTTCCTGAAGCTTCCCACACATGGTCCTTGAGCTTTCCTCAAGCCAATTCTCTTTTAACCTTGAACCAAATATAAAAGCATGTTAGCTGTCTCGCACATAAAATACTGTAGGACTCTTATATTTCATCCCCCTTTCCTGTTCACATTACATCTTCCAACAACAACATTTAGCTTTAACGTGCAGGCAAAAGTCAAAATAAGATTAGATGGCAGCGCCAGTCAAGTAAACAGGATTTGTCTCTGGTCACAATTTTCCCATTACCTGGTTATAACAACTCATAATCACGTTTAAAAATCACATTTCATAATCACGTTTAGATCCTTTGTTGTCTGAACTGTGTATGAACACTGATTTGCTTTGATGCTCGTTCGAAGGTACGATTTCACTTTTAGAGCATTCCTAATAGGATATGCCAACCTTTTAGGCAGAACAGACTTTTGGAATGCATGGCTAGAAGTCATGGGGTAAAAGTGTGGCTAATGACCAGATGTGAACATTCACGCAACAGTTGTGTACATGTAGCACGTCGGCAGAACGTACTGCGCCTGCGCGAAACCCGTAATGTATTATGCATAGCACTTCGGCAGAACGTCTCATATAAGGTTGAATTCGCGTATATAAGGGTGACATCCCGTCTGTAGTTTTCAAATGTTGTGTAGAAAAAGATATGGTCTGCAACAGGCAAAATTCTGATGCAACGTTGACCAAAAATCCAGCGAAAATCCAGGTTTTGCGCAGGCGCAGTACGTTCTGCCGACGTGCTGTTGTGTACATGTATGCTTTTCTTCAACCTATGTTACATATAGAATTCCTCCCTTCACAATAATGTTTACCTGGCACCGGTGTTCTAGCCAGCATCTGTCTTTCTGTCATTTGACAGAATTTTGCCACTCATGATGGATAAAATTTTGCCCAATCTGTCATCTTTGACGGCAAAAATGAGCATATCTACCAACTAAGCTTAGTCTACCAACAAAATTTGCCCCTCAAAATGGAGGAAAAAGCATTTCAGAGGGTCAAGACTTTAAAAGTTCCTGATGACCAGCCACCACCCCACCACCCAGCATTGCCGCACTGCCTTTGGTGCTAGACATGATGTTACATCAGACAAATTTGAGATGACGGAAAAAAAATTCAGGTTGGCTAGAACAGTGCCTGGCACCAATGGCAAGTGGATGCAAAATGATACATGAAAGAAAAAAAACACACCTGCATTCCTCTTTGCCCAAATTGGTGCTTCTGGACAGTCTCAAAAGTTAACATAAAAGCTTATATAAGTTCCTGCACGGCTTAAAGACTATAAGATACAATGCATCATGTCATGAAAATTGGTTCTGGCAAGAAGATGAGATATTTATGTAAGTAAGTCACAATCTGTTCCTTGCTATTAGGCAGTATGTGTTCCAGAGTAGTCATGCCGCTTGGTTAAAGTCACATCCAATCTTTCTATCACTCATGATAATTATAACCTGCTACCTAGGTAAGATAAACTTCTGCAAAATGAAATTTGACTACAGACAGTCCTAATTATGTACACTTAGTAATATATAACACTGCAAGCAGTTTGATCCAGACCTAAGATTATGTTTTATCTAGCATTTCTATCATGACTCTAACAGTATATCTCCAGTTCACGTGTATTACAGAAACTGATAAACTTTGACATGGTTTGCCTGTGGCTCACCTTAACCTTTTACATCAACAGTAATCCAAACTTTTGGGCTCTAAGATGTCACAGTTGCCATGTGTGTCCAATATGGCACTGTACCAGTGGCCAGCTGAGCTATCGACATGTGTGCATGTTAATTATGAACTCATGTAGCGTATCATCTTTGTGCTATTAAGAGAAATCTTTCTGGTACAGTCAAACACTTACTATATACTTGATAATTATGATGATTATGAAGTCACATAGTGTATCATCTTTGTGCTCTTTCTGGTACAGTTAAGTACTTACTGATGATGATGAACTAGGGCTGCGTACCTAAACGTAACATCAGGTACAGGTACAGGTACAGAGGTTTAGGTACAGGTCCGGACCTGTACCTGTACCTGAACAATTCACGTGCGTCACAGTGTGGTAAAGTGGCCGCTGGTGTCAAGCAGCGGCTTGATCCCAACCAATACGCAGGTTGTAAACTTCTCCTTTTTGATTCCTAAGTGTCTGTCGGTAATGAAAATATGGAAAAATATTGTTGCAAAATGAGAGAGACGGAAACTAAGGCAAATCTCTTAATTTTAACGCTGGATGTTCATTTTCCACCTGGACCGGTACGCAGCCCTATGATGAACTGTGTTCTGCAGCTCGGTGTAGTTGTTGAAACAACCTGTAGCTGTAACCAGTCTTTCAAGCACGTATCATCATGTAATAAATCTATGAACTTATAATGTAAACACACATTTTTTTTTACATACCATATGTACCTACAATGTACATCTTCTGTAGTATGTGCAATTAATTTAGTCATCTAATGTTCTTCATGAAAATGTATGGTGATACAGTTAATAAAGTACTATTTCCCATCTTTGTTTGAATTGCAGGGTTGCCAGAGGGTGGTGGAAGATTGGCAGAAGATCCTGCAGGTCCACTCTCTGGTGCTCCCCCCTCAGGAGGACATGAGGTCCTGGCTCAAGTACGCCAGCCTCTGTAGGAAGAGTGGACGCCTGGTGAGATGAACCCTCAAATCTATACAAGCAAGGAAAATCCCCAGGCAAATCCAGCAGGATTTTTACTGGGGTAAACTGGGAGGAAATTAGCTCTTGTATTGGTATCTAAAAGGCCACTTTGAGACTGTTCTATTCGAAAATTATGACATGATATTAAGTTAAAAACCCAAGAACAAGCATGTAACGTTAACACACCACAATCTTATTCTGTCTGTGTTGCTTCCTGGAGCAAAGCCCATGTACTTTGTTTGCAATTACTGCTGACAAATGTGCTGGAAAAGTGCCTTTTTGTCTTGATAGGAAAAAGGACATTTGTTTGGGCCAATACCAAGTTGCTACAAGCCTTGGGGCTTTCTACTCATTTGCTAGATACTCTCCTGTTCAAGTATGAATACCTACGTGTCAGGTCTAGGTATAGTATACATTCTACATCGTACAAGTTGGGCAGCACAGTTGACCTAATAGTCAGCTTGTATCTACCCAACACGTACAAATGTACATTGTGCCAAATTTCGACAGCTGCAGCCACATTGGCTCAAGGTGGTTCTCACTTCTCTAACGTCTACTATCATAATTCCGCCAGGTATTCTAAGACCGCCACATTACATATACAGTGTTACCGAGGCCTTCTCAAGAATGTCTTGAACACCTGGATATCTGAAGTGTGCATACCTTGGGGATTACTGATGCTGCTTGAGTAGAGGTCTTTAAATTCACCGTTTTGTACATGTGACGGTCTTTGGGTACCCGTCGGAATTATATGATTATCTATTAACGGCAGTCAACAATCTGACAAGTACACTTACCAATGTATCAAAACTTGCTTAGTTTTAGTTTGGTGAGTTTACAAACACGGTTAATTCAATCAAAAATGGCTGTATCAGCGTGCGAAATACTAGGTTGCCCAGTTGCACCGTGCAACCATATTTTGCTTGGTGCAACCTATTTTTACACCCAGGTAGCCCAGTGCACTACCTAAATTTTGTGGTAAGGATGCCCCTTTCTTCCATTGGGAACTGTTTATTGAGAAGTTCCCATGGAAGAGCTCTGCCTCATCACTTCAGGTAAGGGGAAACAACTCTGTGTCAGAAATGTATAAATGCACATTGCATTCTAACAAATTTGAAAGTTAATCATAATGTAGAAGAGTTTAAATTGTGGGCAACCTGGAATTTTGATGGGCAACTTAGCTTTCATCCTAGGACTGGGCAACCTGGCTCAAAAAAGTATTTCGTACACTGCTGTATGGACAAAGAATCCCCAAGGCGTTGAGTTGACTCATGTCACAGAGACGTCCCTGATAACCATTAATGATGTCTTTCCTCCAATTACCCTGAAGAACCCGCTGTCACTGTTCATTTGCCAGAAACCCCTCAAAAATATCACGCTGTCATCATATGGAAGTATTCAACCAGAGATAAAATAACTTCCGCTGATGCCGACGCTAGATATACCTGCGGAACTCTACCGACCCATTTATCGTAATTTCTGGTCCAGGTGTGTAATGAAAGACAGGTTACGCATCTTCCGTTCCCGTCACTGTCCTAACAGGATTAGGAATATCACGCATGCCTGTCTGTGCTGCAGGGGGTTAAGCCCAGTTTTGTAAAAGGCAACAATCCCTAGCGCCAAGGCTTAGCCCCCTGTAGGAATATCAGGAGGAGACAGACTGGTTAGAGGGCATACAACCTGTGGGTCTAACTAGAATGTCACACCATACTTCATCCAGACATCTGGACATAGTCTTACTGAGGATCTAAGATAATAATCAAAATTATCCATTGCCATAAGAATGTTTTCTTTTATACTGTTGTCTTCACTCTCATTTGGAGATAGTTGCATTGTGTTATAATTATCCTTTTAGATGAAAAATGTCTAGGATGCATCTTGTATGTACTGTATGAATAAAATTCAAGTCTCATTGAAAGTCCTACCTATATACATGTCTACTATATCAGGTCAGCATTGCTTTTCTCTTAAACTTACATGGAAATCCGGACACATGTGCCTGCATGAACACATCACACCTGGCCATCTGACATCAGTGACCTGGTTTCTTTAAACCCCTTTTCCTTTTCTCATCTTCAAGCCTTGCAGTGTAGTTGGAAATTCTCCAAAATTTGTCAATTTCCTGCCACCACAGGCATTGTATGCTGTGGTGGGTCTGTGTGTTTCAACAACCTCATTTGCATACTTCTACTTCATGACAGTCACTAGTTGAAATTTAGTTATAATTGCAGTTTCTTCTAATGAATTAAGGAGATAACCCAGTAAAATAATGCAACAGAATATTGACTGCTGTCTTTGTTTCCCTCAGGCCCTATCCCACAAGACCCTGACCATGCTGCTTGGTTTTGACCCATCCAAGCACCCTGACCAGCCCCTGCCCACCAACCACCCTCATGTCACCTTCGCCTACATGAAGCACATGTGGAGATCCAACTCCAGGTAAGGAAAATAAGGAATTGAATAAAGAGACTCTTTCTACACAACCAAGTGTTTTATTCAGCCGACATTTCGGTGACTGTCTGTCACCTTCCTCAGGGCAATTCTGACTGGTTCACATTGCACTGCAGCATAGGTGTCGCTGCTATAGATGCGTTCCCAAACGTATTTACATATCTACAAGTACACATGCACTGTTTAGGGAACTGTATTTACAATGCAGTCCCAAACGTACAGGAGTGGATTTTTACAAAATAGTTGTTAAAACACTTGGTTGTGTAGAAAGAGTCTCTTTATTCAGTGACTTACCAACCTGATGAAACTATTCACGAAAATAAGGAATGTTTCTTATTTAGATAACATTTCCCTTAAAGGGAAATCCTTTATTCAGTGATTATATTTCTTAGATAGTTATTGTTTCAGGATAAAATTGAATGATGACGATTGATTTAAAATGTTTCTCTTTTCTAGAAATGAAGCCTTCCAGCAGCTTCAGTACTTTGTGCAGCAATTCCAAGGTCTCCTGCAAGGGGTCTCTCCTGAAGATGCACAGCAGAGGACAGACATGCACAAACTATTAGGAAGGTAAGTTTAGGCCATTCACAACTCTTGTTGACCCTTCCCACAATACAGAATGTTTCTCAGAAGCTATCTGAGCTGTTCTTTCCTTATATACATGTACATATTAACATAAGAGTTTGTAAAATGTCCTGGGTATGATGTCCATCTAGGTGCTATCTGAAGCTGGGAGAATGGCAGTTGAACCTACAGGGCATCAATGAGAGCACCATCCCCCAGGTGCTGCGCTACTACTCCGCCTCCACGGAACACGACAGGAACTGGTACAAGGTCAGTTATACAACGCAGACTCTTGGAACAAAGTAACAGTTTGAACCTTAGGAGTGTGCCTGAACAGGAGATGGCAGCTGTGTACCTTATCTTTTATACTAAAAGTTACTTTTTTTTGTTTGTTTTTTCAAAACTAGTGTTGATCAGTGTCCCTTTGGAAGGAAAGAAGCTAGTTCCTTTGTTTAAACTGTTGAATTACTGTGTATATTTTCACATTTATTGAGTAATACTCAATTATGATGAAGGCTCCTTTCCTATAAGTTAATCATTTGGCACAGTAGAATTATTTTAATAAACAAAGTTGTCAAGACCACATGCATGTCAAAAGGTCTACCTGAGTCAGATTGACAATTTCTACATTTTCCACACATGCAGGCCTGGCATTCCTGGGCCTTTATGAACTACGAGGCAGTGTTACACTACAAGGTGCAGTCGGACCAACAGAAGAGTGGCTCTCAGGCCGAGAGTAACAACGGGGAGGAGAGCGGAGCACAGGAGGACCAGGAGAAGGAGGAGGAGACAGAACAGTCACAGAGCCTCCAGTCTGCCAAGTCAACAGTGGTATGCAGAGTGAAATCCACATTTGAAATTTAAAGAAAATGTATTTGGAGCCATATTAGTATAGTATAAGTTTATTGCAAATTCATGCCCGAGGGCTAATTGCAAGAACATGATAACAAAAGTAAATAAACAGTAAAAAGGATATTAAACTTACTCTCCTTGACAGGCAGATTTAGACAATGTAGTGTCTTGTAATATGCTGGGCCCCCTCAGAAATCAGTTACTGCAAGCTGAATGGGGCTACCCAGCTGTCTTAAGATAAGTAAATAGATAAATGTATATAAAAAAAACATCCCTATTATTTTATCTAAAAAGAGGTCAAGTTTCAGCTACTAGTAGTGCCTGTTACCTGGGTTGAGGCAAAGTGTACAATGTCATGTAGTGCTTTTTATATGGCTGGTGCTGACATGTGAGTATGCTGGAAAGGCATTGGAGACTTGTAAATGTAGTGTTGAGACATTGAGGGAGCAACACTTCTAACAGAAGAGAGAAATAAAATTTAGATATAGATTGGAGTATTGTTAGAAATGGTGAGCTACATTTAATGAGAAAAGCACTTGCTCAGTTAGCTTTTACATGTAGTATATAGAGCATACAACACGGTGTATTCCGTATTGCCCGACAGCGAGTAGGATCGCCCAAAGGCCAGAGGGCCGAGACCGAGGGCGATGCGGAATACACCGTGTTGTATGCTATTTATATCATACCCACCCTAGAAAACACGTCTTTCAATGCGAAAGGAGCAAAAATTTGGTGTCCCTAAACAACAAAACTGCAACAACATCCATACCAACGTCCGAATCTTGTATTCGAATTTTCGAAAGCAGCCCACACGGTTTGGGCGAAATGCGTTCGAATCGTTCTATGGAAGCCCGGTTTATACACCCGTGTTGTACGGGTGGATACAACACGGCCGGGAGCACTGTATCGCCACCCGGGTATGATATAAACAACCTTATCTGCAAAATGTTGATATGTAAACACTCTGTCACTGTCTTATAGGGCATGGGGAACATCCACCACTACACCGTCCCTGCTGTACAAGGGTTCTTCCGCTCCATCTCCCTGGCTCTGTCCAGCGGGAACTCTCTCCAGGACACCCTGCGTCTGCTGACCCTCTGGTTCGACTATGGCCACTGGCCGGAGGTGTATGACGCTCTAGTAGAAGGGATGAAGACTGTCCCTATAGACACATGGCTCCAGGTACTAAAGACTTGGAAGTTACCAATTGTAAAGAGTTACGTACAAGGAAAGGTAAAAGGGTAAAAGAAATGTAATAAGACTTTGGAGTAACAAAACATATGTCTAGCTGTAATGAAACTGAAACACAAATCTAAGGAACGGTTTCAACACTACTATCCCTTGGAACCCTAGAGTATGGCTAAAATGTAAGTCTTTTCAATTAATTTTTGAGTAGCAAGCAAAATTTCAGGACTTAGCAGTAATAACTGTATATGCTGTGCTTTTAGATTTCATCGTCTCTTATAGTTTAGGTTTGCTCTATGCGATATTGGTTATGAGATACTTCTAAGACTTACGTATTATTGTGTTTGTACAACACTTGTTACCTCTGACCTTACCCAGGTGATCCCACAGCTGATCGCCAGGATTGACACCCCCCGACAGCTAGTGGGACGGCTCATCCACCAGCTGCTCACAGACATTGGCAAACAACATCCTCAGGTCAGACATCACAAGCACTATGTACAAGTAGATACTAGTAGTTTACATTTCTAAGATCAGTTGTAAGCTGTTATTTAAGTTTACCTAATCTGATCCAAGTACTTGTTATGTTGGGAAGACAACCCATGTGTGAATACAAAATTTGTATACCAACTGAAATATTGAATTCAAAGAAATCATGCTTAATTGTATGGTTTCTCATACAAATCACTTGCATTCCATGATCGCAGGCCCTGATCTACCCCCTGACTGTGGCGTCCAAGTCTGCCAGCCCAGCCCGGCACACGGCAGCCAACCGTATCCTGAAGAACATGTGTGAGCACAGCCCACAGCTGGTACAGCAGGCCATGATGGTAAGGGTTCTATTTTTTGGCGACGTCTCAGGCAGGAGCCTAATGGTACAGTATTGTGTGCAATTCGCAAGAATTCTAGGAATCGTACAGGCATTTTGTCCACAGGAATGGAATGTCCACAGGCATGTCTCTGACCCATATCTATGCCCACATTCCTGGAAACCTTTGGGACCCTGCTTTGGGAAGACCTCTCTACCGCGGATGCCCTACTTTCTGTGACCCCTGGGCTCGTTCACTATACACTCAGGGGAGGAGTGCACTGTATCTGTATAGGTACCAAGTCTTCCTCAAAATCATGAAATGATGGCAGGGCCACAGTGCCATGCAAACAATAACCCTAACAGCAACCACCATTGCCATGGCAATGTATGTTTTCATTGCCAGTCTTGTTCAAGATACATTTTATGGAGAATCATCACAAACCAAGATCAAATAATCATTCTGAATAGAATATCATTTGTTCCACAGGTTCCATGCATCTGTATTCATTAGTATTTTATCACACATAGCTAAAATTGTTTGTGGGAACAAATTTCAAACTCATCATTTTTCATACATTAGTATACAACATTGTTAGATATTAGGATTTTCTTGTACACAACCAGGAAAATCTCTCACCTTCCTTATGTTTCAGTGTCTATCAGACACCTTCCTCAGAGCTTCTGACTGGAGTTGTGCTTCTCGCCGCTATATGTAGACAAAGTAGGTGGCGCTTTTTGATTGTTGGTTTTATCACAGGTGAGTGAAGAACTTATCCGAGTGGCGATCCTCTGGCATGAGCTGTGGCACGAAGGGTTGGAGGAGGCGTCACGGCTGTACTTCGGGGAGCGGAACGTGAAGGGGATGTTTGCCGTGCTCGAGCCGCTTCACGCCATGATGGAACGCGGACCACAGACACTCAAGGAAACATCCTTCAACCAGGTACGTTGTACAACTTTGTTTGGGAGCATTTGACCTTTAGCACACTGAAGTAGCCATTTGGCTACCAATTCTCTATTGGTTACAGGGTTACAGGGAATAGACTATTGTATTGACTACAGTAGTCAATTTTTTATAGCTTCTTTTCACATTGTACCTTTCATTTAAAAGTACTACAAGAAACAATTAAATCTGTAAAAGTTTGGAACAGACTATAGCATTACAGACTTTTACAGTAGTCAATTTTTTTCTGATAGCTTCCTTTCACATTCTACCTTTCGTTTACAAGTACTAAAAGAAAGCGTTACAGTTTCATCTGTAGATGTTTGGAATAGACAGTAGTCAATTCTTTTCTAATAGCTTCCTTTCACATTGTACCTTTGGTTTAAAAGTACTAAAGAAACAATTTCATCTGTAGAAGTTTCTATATTTGTAGATCTTGTAGATCAAACGAATTGTTATTTGTTGCCACACTCCAGGCATATGGGCGTGATCTGATGGAGGCCCAGGAGTGGTGCAGGAAGTACACCAGGTCTGGCAATGTGAAGGACCTGACCCAGGCCTGGGACCTGTACTATCATGTCTTCAGGAGGATATCCAAACAGCTGCCGCAGGTGGGCTAGCTTCTGTGATTCAAAAGCTGTTTGCTGCTTCTTAATTGTACAGTAGTATATTACACAGTTCAGCCATGACAAACATGTAGATCTGGTAATGTAGTACTACTACATGTTCAGGAAAGTATGTAGAAAATGAAAGAAACTTAGGTTGTTTTGTTGGAAATTACATTTACAGACCAACATTAGTGTTTTCTCAGCTTTATCAACTTCTGTCTCCCAGGTTTTCTGTTTTCCTCTCTCACAATGATTTTTGAGAAGTGAGAATATGTCCAGGGTTACAAGGTTTAGTCTAGACTTCATTATGTCCTTCCTGTAATGTGTTTTCAGTACCATGTATTTGAGAGGTATTTCCCTGTGGTTCTTGTTTTCAGCTGACCTCCCTGGAGCTGCAATATGTGTCCCCCAAGCTGCTGATGTGTCGTGACCTGGAGTTAGCCGTGCCAGGGACATACGAGCCCCACAAACCCATCATACAGATCAGTCGAGCACAGTCCTCACTCGCTGTCATCACATCCAAACAGAGGCCCAGGAAAGTCAGCATCTACGGTGGGTACATGTACTACTGTGGCTACTGTGCTACAAGCCATTTGCTACATGCTCTATTATCTTACTAATCACCATTGTTTTCATCTGTTATTTGTCCAGATGCTTTCTTCACTCTGCCATGTCCTTGGTGCTGATTTGCCTTCATCATAGCCACTTTTTCAAGATTCTTTTTTTTGCCATGATTAAAGCTGTTCTTTGTGTCTTCTTTCCACTGACATACCTCTCCTTGGTGCTGATTTGCCATTGCTGCCATAGTACTAATGAAAACAATTTGTTCCTGTAATGATAATGCTGTTCATGTATTGTGGCACCTGTCCTTGGTGCTGATTTGCCATTAACAAAGCTTTCTTGACAGCTTGTTTACCATAGCTGTACCTGTCCTTGGTGTGGATTGGTAATTTGCATAGCTAATGTAGCTTTCTTGGCAGCTTGTTTGCCATAGGTGTATCTGTCCTTGGTGCTGATTTGCCATTAGCAATGCTTTCTTTACAGCTTGTTTACCATAGCTGAACCTGTCCTTGGTGTGGATTGGTCATTTGCATAGCTAAAGTAGCTTTCTTGGTAGATTGTTTGGCATAGGTGCATCTGTCCTTGGTGCTGATTGGCTATTACCCTATATCAACTTGTACCTCTTCTAATCCTTTGATTTATAGCGAAGTGTTGGTCCATTTCAGGAAGCATTGATGCAGAGTTCATTTTCATGTATCTGTCCTTGGTGCTGATTGGCCATTATCACATCTATACCTACTTGTACCCATTTCTAAGCCCTTGAGTTACAGCAAAGTGTGTCCGTTTCAGGGAGCAATGGTGCAGACTTCATGTTCCTCCTGAAGGGCCACGAGGACCTCCGGCAGGATGAGCGGGTAATGCAGCTGTTTGGGCTGGTCAACACTCTGCTGGCCAAGGACCCTGAGACCATGAGAAGACACCTCAGGTGAATAAACACTTAAACCCCATGTCATTGAGCATTTACTGCAAAAAGCTGTACATATTTTGTTGGACTATTTCAGGCATACCCGTACAGAAAATTGTTTCTTTGTTTGTTTTATTGATTGATTAGGATCTCCATAAGTCACGTAAAGTGCCTTTCCTAAGGGCACAAGATTGGTGGCATGGCAGGATTCAAACCCGGGACCTCTTGGTTCTGAGTCAAACACTCTGACTTTACGCCACACAACCCCACCAGAAAATTTTGTGAAACATTTTGAGATTTTTTTTCATTGTGTGCATAATGAATACTAGCATATTGAATATAGATAAATTGCTAAGGTTAACAGACACTGATTTATAATTTTTGCCACCTTTTTAAATGAAAGTTTTATGAAAAGACAGCTGAATATTTTTGTGTGTTTCAATCCCACAGTATCCAGAGGTACTCAGTGATCCCCCTGTCCACTAACTCTGGGCTGATCGGCTGGGTTCCCCACTCTGACACCCTCCACACACTCATCAGGGACTACAGGGAGAAGAAGAAAATCCTGCTGAACATCGAGCACAGGATCATGCTCAGGGTCTGTTGTCCTTTGCTTTTCTTTCTTTTTTTTCAAACAGCCGTAAAAAATCCTGCTTCAAAAAAGACTTGCACTTGATGCAAGCACGTCTAACCCCCTTTTCGGGGGAAAAAAGACGTTAAAAGTGGATAGAAAGAAATAAGAAAGAGTTATTAACTGTTGCCATATGTAGTTAGCTTTTCTTATTATTAAAGATCAGATACTTTGGATACTTTATTCAGTCCATTAGCTGTCGTACACATAGACACGAATACGCAGCTAATCTTCCTGGACCGTAAAAACATAGAACAAGGACATACAAACTACATAAAGGCTAACATCTAGTATTTACATCATGGATAATCAATCAATTAGATTCGTTGATATACATAACGAGCTCCTGACGAAACTTACACTTACTAGCGCATTTAACGCCACTAGGCAAAGTGTTCCATGTAAAGACAGACCTGTACATAAAAGTCTTTTTCATGGCATTAGTATTAACATCATAATTTTTAAATTTGCTAGGTCATCTAACTTACATATTTATTGATAGGAAGGCAGATATTTTTACTACTACTAAAAGTACATGTTTAACAGTGAACCTATATGTTTGTGGAAGAAGTTTAAAGTATAACAAAGCAATCATTATAAGACTGATTAAGAAAGTTTACTTTGTGTTCGCTTTGCCACTCAATTTCTGTTTAACATTGTTCATTGCCTATTTCCTGACCAATCAGATGGCTCCTGACTATGATCACCTGACCCTGATGCAGAAGGTGGAGGTGTTTGAACATGCTATCAACAACACAGCAGGAGATGACCTCGCCAAGATCCTCTGGTACAAGAGCCCCAGCTCGGAGGTTAGCCCAGTGTTCAACATCATCTTTATTGAATCAATTATCGTCGTTAAAACAATACAACAAGATGAAGGGTTAAAAAGCGTACACCTCGGTCGGCCGCTTAGAACAGATTGACATTGATCTAGAGCACAAGGTTAAAAGAAAGGGGGGCTGTGCATCAGCCATCAATATGTACATTCTGGTTTCACAATATATCTGTTACTACTAGACTAAGTATTTTTGCACATGTTTATAAAGATTACCGGCTGGAGAACAGCCCAGTCTGGGTCTCCCATACAGGGATGTATTATACAGAACAATTTTATCGAGATATCACTGTACCTTTAAAAACTACAGTTTTGTTCTTATACAGATGTTTGCTTGATGATCCTTTTACCATCTAGAAGATCACCAAAAAAATGTTTCTACTAAGATCACAAAACCCACTCATTATGAAGAATGTGGGACTATTCAATATCCACTGCCTTCAAAGAAGTTAAACCCCATAATAAAAAACGTAGTAGTAGTATAAATTGATCAGACAGTAGTTGTAGACTATTGCTTTACTTTACTTCTTTTATCCCATACATGCAGTTAGCCTTTGGGCATGATTTTGCAAATAAAGACACTAATGATTGATATTTCTTGTCCATACTTCAGGTGTGGTTTGACAGGAGAACTAACTACACCCGTTCCCTGGCTGTCATGTCCATGGTGGGCTACATCCTGGGTCTGGGAGACAGGTAAGATATACTCTCACCCAGCATGTACTGATAGTTATTGAGTGACAATGGACAAACATATACAGTTCAACAAAAAGTACTGCTGTATTACACGGTGCATGATGGTAATAGGTTGTTGTTATGACACCGTAGCTTTCTGAAAATGACTGAAGCTTTGTATACCTGAAACCAAAGAGTGCAACAATTGTTTCCTGTTTATCTAGGAATAACTAAAGTTAAAGTAACTGCTGAGAATATTCTTCGACTCAGACAAAGTAGAACGGTCACATTGAAGTTTTCTTACTTTGAATGTACGTGTACATCCAGGCATCCTTCTAACCTGATGTTGGACCGACTGTCCGGTAAGATCCTGCACATTGACTTTGGAGACTGTTTCGAGGTTGCCATGACCAGGGAAAAGTTTCCGGAGAAGATCCCCTTCCGTCTAACCAGAATGCTGACCAATGCCATGGAGGTGAGTACTAGGTCTATCATTCATATCAACTCTTTAATATGTAGTCCTTGTATTTTTGTATTTTTACCTTTTTTAATTGTAAAGGAACGATACCATCTGTCGTTTGTTCTGAGCAGTTGTCATAGTCTCCACTAGACTGACTGACTATATACATGTATGTAGTTCCCAGTTCACAACTACAACTTGTAACATTGGTCACTTCTGTAAAGAGACCACCTGACCATCAAAACCACTTTTGTATGTCTCTTGGGTTTTTCCCATTAACCCACCCCCTGTTGCTATAGTGTTCATGTTTTCAGGTCCCTGTAGTGGTGAGTACATACAGATACATGTATGACTGAATATTCAAAAGTAGTGAATCTAAGATTATGTTTTAATGGAAAGAGACCTAAGCAAAAATCTGGACTACACATGACCAAGGAGGTTCTCCAATTCAACCTCCTTGACATGACTGACGTAATTATGTCTTTGCTAACCATTCCGTCTGTCCCCCAGGTGACTGGGATTGATGGAAACTACCGCATCACGTGTGAGAAGGTGATGCGCGTGCTGCGAGACAACAAGGACTCCGTCATGGCCGTGCTGGAGGCCTTCGTGTACGATCCTCTGCTCAACTGGAGACTGGTGGACAGTATGTGGAGTCTCTGTCTTTCATTTGAAATAATTACTGAGTTTGCCATAGTTTATGCAATAAACATACACTATCTGTGTTTGTTTTTGCTTTATTCTCTATGCTAGTATCAAAGAATACTGGAACAGATGCAGCGTGCGAAATACTAGGTTGCCCAGTTGCACTGTGCAACCATATTTTGCTTGGTGCATGGTGCAACCTGTTTCTACACCCAGGTAGCTCAGTGCACTACTTAAATTTTGTGGTAAGGATGCCCCTTTCTTCATTGGGAACTGTTTATTGAGAAGTTCCCATGTAAGAGCTCATCACTTCAGGTAAGGGGAAACAACTCTGTGTCAGAAATGTATAAATGCACATTGCGAAATTCTAACAAAGTTAATCATAATGTAGAAGAGTTTAAATTCGGGGCAACCTGGAATTTTGATGGGCAACCTAGTTTTCATCCTAGGTTGCCACTGAGCAACCTGGCGAAAAAAGTATTTCGTACACTGAGATATGGTTCCATACTGTGCCTCAGAGTGCTGCATAATATATCTATTTGTATACAGATGTAGCATAGATGTAGCAGTCATCATAAAAATTTCACTGACCCATTACAAAGTATGTGTTCATCTATTTCCTCTTTGCTCCCAGCTGCCCCAAAAGGCAAGAGATCTAAGACTAGGACAGAGTCTTACTCAGCCAGCCAGTCAGGAGCAGGTAAGAACAGTGTTTTAAGTTTGATGCTCTAAGTTCTGATGTATTCTAAAGACTTGACATACATGTTTAGTACCTATGAATATAAACAAATGTTTGTATAGGAGTAGATGTTGAGTTTTGTTTAGAAATCAGGTTGCCTTTTGCCCTACAACTATATTTGCCTTTACACCAGATGCCCTTGAGGAGATTGGCCAGGCAACTCAGAGGAACAAGGGCATGTCTGAGTCTGTACAGGCTTCATGGGGTAAGACATGTTACAGTACTTCTTACTACTGCTAAAATTAACGTAGCTTTCTTTTTATGTCACACACTTTACTCAATATACTCGTTTCACTTCTACATGTAACTTCTTTTCTATGTAAAGAGTTAAACTGTCTTGAATATTGTGTTTAGGTTTGTGTGCAAATTGGATGTGTGTACATACATGTACGTTATTTGAAATCTATATACACTTGCCTAAACATAACTGCACCTTACAATAGATGACAGTGAGGGCCCCAAACCAGAGGCTTTGAACAAGAAGGCAGTGCAGATCATCAGCAGAGTCAGGGACAAGCTGACAGGTTGGGTTAAATCTATTATGGAATATGTTTTTGTATCATTTGAAACATACATGTGTGGGATGTGTGTTCGACCGTTTCACATTCAAATGGCACAAAGAAATGGCGCAAAGTGACTTTAGCAACCCAATTCAATCAACCCACATCCCTCACACATATATTATGTTTGATCCTGATTTGCAACGATTTTGATTTTTAACCTTTCACCTTTGGTCCCCAGGTCATGACTTCAACAAGGATGAGTCGCTGGAAGTGCCTACACAGGTGGAGCTCCTGATTGGTCAGGCCACGTCACATGAGAACCTGTGTCAGTGCTACATAGGATGGTAAGTTACCACTGATATGAAGTCTTTTTTCTATACAAAATTTTATCTCGTTTATATACAATGTAAATGCTAGGACTTTTTCATCAAGACAAACTCTACAAATCAAGTATTGAGGGTAGTGACTTAAAAGATTTGCTTGGGTGCTAGTTTTTTCTTTGATGATGTTATGTGATATACTTTAAGTTTTGTGTAACGTTACATATCTAATGCCAGATTTATGACTAGCATGCAAACAGTGCCTAACAGTAGGATTGTTTTGAATTCCAGGTGTCCTTTCTGGTGATGCTGGACCTTTGATATCCCTAACTTCAGACCTACCACTTTAGTCATTACATCTGCCAAGATGTTATGTAGTGTGATGAAATATCAATATACGGGATAACAGTTGCAATTGTAATAATGATCATGTATGTGTGCCTATAGCAGGACTGGTTGATTTAGCTTTACACACAGAAGCCGTTTGTTGTTCCTTACAACTGGATGTTTCTGTCATCAGAAGGGAAGTTATGATTGTAGATGAACTAATCGTAATATCAATTATGGATGAAAATGTGGAAGTGTACATACCATATGAAAACATAATCCATTGATATCAACAACCCAATAAAAGACAGTGATTCACGGTTTCTTGTGTTGTCTTTATTTCCAAACATCTTGCGCTTCATACTTCCAGCCTGAACCACAACATTGTACACAATATTTGCTTACTTTAAAATTGTTCTACAGTATAAAAGATTTTTTGAAGTTTTACATTCTCTGCTGCAACAACAAACACCCTGGCCATCTGTCTTTGCATTCATAACAGGATTCAAAAATTCTCAAGCAAGATTGCAAAATCTTTTTGTCATATTTTAACTAGGATTTGCATATATCTGAATTTTATCAAAATCTTTTTGTATATTTGTCTAGCACTGTAACAATTTGTACCACATACACATAGGCAATGTTGTAATGTTCTAGTATTTATTTCAACCCCATTACATGTAAAACATTTTTCAATACCTCCTTTTCAAGGCCCCTTTTCTTGACCCCTGTCCAACTTAAGAATGTGAAAGAAAATGGGCTACTATAAGTCTAAACATAATATGAAGGGATTCTTGTTGATTTGTGAGTGTGTTTTCTACCCGTTTCATTAATCAACAACTGCTGTATGGCACAAAGACATAGGGGTAGATAGCACCTCATTTGAACAACCAGGTCAATGTTCAGTTCAACAATACGAACTCCAATACATACGTCTGCTGCCACAAAACTCATGATGTATGCTAGCACCATAATGGCCACAAGTACACAACAGTTACTTAAAAACACAACACTCCATCCGTCTTATGTAATACTAAAACATAATCTATGTAATACTTCGCTATTCTGTTACATTCCCAGAGTCAAAGTGTACATGTAGTTGTTGCTTTTCTGTAGTCTTTACAAACCATGCAGCTGAATCTAGTGGGGTCGTGTGGCGTAACGGCAGAGCATTCGGCTCAGAACCAAGAGGTCCCGGGTTCGAATCCTGCCATGTCACCGATCTTGTGCCCTTGGGAAAGGCATTTTACACGACTTTCCTCACTTCACTCTGGTGAAAATGAGTATGCCAGAATGATCATTGTCATGATCGTGGACATTAAAGGAAGGAGGAAGGAATCTACCATACAATTTTAACAACTTTTGGTTAAAAGTCATCAGACATAATACAACACACAACCGTTATCCTCACACGTCTTGGCAGGTCCTCCGTGGCACTGGTACACCACGTCCTTGGAGTTGGTGGTGTGTTTGCCGGAAAAACACAGCCCCGTCATGTAGGAGTTCACTCCCTCCTGGTAAAACGTCATCTTTGTGATTCGGAACTCAGTGGAGCATGCGCGACATTTGAAGGTCGTGCTGGTCGAGTGTTCCTTCTTCTTGACTACACAGTTGTTCGGGTGGCTCAGGGCACAGCGTTCGGAGTCGAACCTTGAATGAAACGAAACATACTTTATATTGGCGACGTCTCATGGAGGAGCCTGAGTAATGGTACAGTATTGTGTGCAATTCGCAAGAATTCTAGGAATCGTACAGGCATTTTGTCCACAGGAATGGAATGTCCACAGGCATGTCTCTGACCCACATCCATGCCCACATTCATGGAAACCTTTGGGACCCTGTTTTTGGAAGACCTCTCTGCCCCGGATGCCCTACTTTCTGTGACCCCTGGGCTCGTTCACTATACACTCAGGGGAGGAGTGTACTGTATCTGTATTGGTACCAAGTCTTCCTCAAAATCATGAAATGATGGCAGGGCTGCAGTGCCATGCAAACAATAACCCTAACAGCAACCACCGTCGCCATGGCAATGTATGTTTTCATTGAAAACAATGTAACGTTACCACTCTGAGGCGTCGCCAAAAACTGTCTTTCAAACAACCATGTTTCTAAGAATCTTTGACCACGCCAAAAGTAAAAATGCATGTCGCACACTGACTACAAAGATGTGTTCTATCACTAGGCAAAATTACGTCAGATAAGCACCTATTGTTTATTTCTGACTCATAACTATCAATGATAACAGAACAAAGGAATCTTTGCGGTTGCTTGTTCGAGAACAAGGGAAAAGTTTTGGAACAGCAACACCTAGCGCCTAGTAACAAACATTGCAATATCTTCTCTCGAGCATCACATTTGGGGTTCAAAAGAGTTTGTTTTAGCTCATTTTCGCTTGTTTTCGCATTTTCTGTACACCAGATATAAGAGCGTCGAGGTGACCATGAATGGACACGAGGTAAGCAACTACTGACGAATAATAGAAAATGATTCACAAATGCCCAATACACCTCACGCGAATGCACTCCTGTACAACACTGATATTTTTACGACGTAAAAATGGACATGCTTCCCTCATCAGTTCTGCGTGAACTTCTGTCAATATTTCATAACCTGCTGCAAATATTCCCTTTAAGAGCATCCATAAATTTGGCCCATCGCAACAGAGCTCATCCGTAACAATGAAGGTCGTAAATTTAACGCTATAAATCTTCACCTTGGCAATGGAAGATCAAAGACCTTGATTCTGAGTGACTGTGATGATGCATTTTTAACCAGATCATTAGATAACGTAGACCCTTTTCCCAAAGGACTACAAATACGATCGCCGTATTCTGGTAGTTCTTTTACTGTGTACACGCCTGTGCTGCCTACTGTTTGTCGGTATATCATTTAGATGAACAGTCCATGGAAAATGAAATGACCAATATGTGATCGTTCTATAGTCACTTTTTCTAATGCTACTTTTTAAAATCAAATTTACAGTAGTTAAGTATTTCTTTTACTGTGTACAAGACTGTGCTGCCTACTGTTTGTTGGTATATCATTTAGATGAACAGTGCATGGAAAATGAAATGACCAATATGTGATCGTTCTATAGTCACTTTTTCTAATGCTACTTTTTAAAATCAAATTTACAGTAGTTAAGTATTTCTTTTACTGTGTACAAGACTGGGCTGCCTACTGTTTGTCGGTATATCATTTAGATGAACAGTGCATGGAAAATGCAATGACCAGTATGTGATCGTTGTCTAGTCCTTTTTCTGATACTACATCTTTTCAAAGTCAAATTTACAGAAAAACGGAAGGGCTATTCTCAATGAATATTCCTAGGAGCCTCACAATTGAGTCGACTACAGCCGGCCTGATAAAAACATCCAAACCCGTAACGGTGCACTTTTATTTAATGCAACTCGTTACTTAATTTACGAATGAATAGTTTATGAGTGCGGAGGACTACACGGACATTACTAACAGCCCCATCCATTCATCCTGGCCCGATTGTGTCCGATGTTTGATGGTTAGATAGGTGTGATTGACAGCAGCCTTGTCATCCAACACGCACTGCCACTAACCAGCGCTTCTACCCAAGGCTAAGCAAGCTTCTACCCAAGGTTTGGCAACTAAGCATGTCGACTCAGTAAGGAATGAAGCTAATAATTCAGAATTTTGGCAGTGCAGTAAGCTTTGTGGAACACTAAATTTGGGAGCTGTTGAGAACCATTGACCATTCCTTTGACTCTTTGACCTTTTGTATTTATTTCTAAATGCTGTATCCATTATGATATCATTAAAGCTGATATCACTGATCACAATTATGTTTAACTGCACTTGTGAATAGACTGGAGTCAGTCAAGGGAGGGGTTCCTCCGTATAGGAGTGAATGTGTAAATATGGAGTAGTCATAGATATGTATAACTGTAATCATCATGCAACCTTGTTTATTGGCTTATTTGCATCATCATCAACAGCATAACTGGTAGCCGTGACGTACAAGGCTGGATTTCGATGCTTGTTTACAATAACATAAATCCTTCGTAGTAGGGTCATTAATGATTGTCATGATTGATTATCATATACATGTAGCTGCCATGCTTATATATCAATTTTGCAGTTTGAACAAGGTAGAGGATGAAGTTCATTTTGTCGTAGATTGTAGTTTATATAGTATAGATAGAATTAATCTTTTAAAATATATTACAAGAACGTTTCCATACTTCCAATTTTTGTCTAATATTGAAAAATTTATCTTTCTTATGCGCTTTGATCATCCTGTATTAAACAAACCCATATCAGATTATATTCTTAACATCACAAAGAAACGAGAAGAAGCCGAACCTCTGTATTAGTGTTGTTTAGTGCTAATGTAGTTAGATTTGTATCAGTTGTCCTGTTTGTACTGCAAACGTGTGTATACATTTTCATCTGTTCACCTGTACTTAGCCCGATAGGGCATGAATGTACAATAAAGGTTATCTGTTATATTTTGTAAGCGCTGACCTGGGGTTGTAGTTCTTGTGACATCTGACACAGTGTAGCTGGGAGGCGGGTGGATGTCTGTGTCTGGGCAGGAGGAGGCTCAGCGCCATGATCAGTTTGGCGTCTTTCCGCTTCAAACGTCTCTTCAGGGCCGATTTCAGCTCCTAGGGTAATGAGAAGGTTAAACCCATGGCGGCTTGTAAAAACTTTAAATTTAGATGACGAAGTAACGAGGACGCCATTTAATCAGGCGAACGATTTCTTCTTGTTCACGATGAGTTTACCTATTTTTAATTGACCTTTGTTAGTTCATCTTTAATTCTTTTATTGTAATTATCTATGTCATGTAATGTTATGTTGGGGTTATCCCCCCAGGAATCTTTGAAAAACGCCTCCTGGATAAATAAATAAAACAAACAAGCAAGCAAACAAACAAACGATCGAGGCCTACAAATGTAGGTCCAGAACGACCCCGTTTGTCAGAAAAGAGAATGAAATGAAATGAATTGAAGCAAAAATTCACAACTTGCTATTTCTGTTTCACACGCCTGACCGCCCCACACGTCAATTTCGTCATTATCATCAAAATTTGTGCAGCACTAAGACTACTCACAGTATTTGACCAAACTCAGGGAATCCAAGCCACTTACCTCGGGGTCCATTGTATCCAACAGTTCCGACATCCGGACCAGCTCGTTACTAAGGTAAGAGCATTTCACAATGGCCTGGTCCTGAGTCCACTGGTCGCGCGCTCTCTTCGTGGACTCCGTATGACCGTTAGGGAGTCCGTTCACGGCTCGCCTCCTGTCATCCTCGAACTTCACATGACGCCGACCTTTTGGACGAACGTCGTGGTGATCGTCGCTGTCAGGGTCCCTGTGGTGGAGGATTGTGTGCAGCCGGGGTGTTTGCTGATGGTCAGCCTCGAGGATATCCCTGTGCTCCTCCGTGGACGACGGTGTCCTTACGCTGCCATCGCTTGACAGCGGAGTCAGACCATTTTCTCGTTCATGGATCAAGTCACTGTTCGCAAACCCGATGCCAGAGTCTTCAAACTTTTGCACTAGGTCGTTTATGTGCTGCTGACGCGGCATGTTGCTGCTCTGTGGTGGATGCTCGACTCCGTTGTGCTCTGATGGAAGGTCGTTGCCTTCGGTAAAATCACCAGCTTCCTCCGGACGTCTGTCGTAGCCATGGCAACCACCGGCGATACCACTCTCCAACACGTGGTGTCTCAGCTCCGCTTTTGAAGCGTCAGAATCACTATCGGTGCCCTGTTCTACCTTGCTCTGCCTCATGAGGTTAGTCCTTTGTTGAAGGCTTCGAGCAAAGGAACTCTCCATGACAAAGGGCATGCCTTCTATGGAACCATCTACCTCTAGGGGATGGTCATCGTTTTCCTGTAATGTATCGTGCTTGCTGTTTTCCACATCGATATTACTTTGGAAGGTGTCGGATTCGTCATGTATGTCTTTCCTAGGATCTTCAATCTCATCCGACACATGAAAACTGTCGCCATTTTGATGGCCGTGATCTTGTACCTTTTGTTCGTGGTTGTGCGCATCACTCTCTGTCTTCTCAGGTAGAGTGTCATTGCTGTTATGTGGTGAGCTCTGGTCATGATGACGCGGGTGGATTAGGGCGTCACCAATTTGAGTCGTTGCATCATAGATCTCATTTGGCACTGGGTCGTCAGTCTTGACAGACTGTTTCGAATCTACTGTTTTGGCCAGTTCCATGTGATTTGTGGCACTAGTCGGGACGCTGTCTTCGGTGTTTTTGACTTCTTTTGGTATAGCGTCTTTGTCTGTACTAATAGAGTTTGCCAAAGCGCCATGGTGACCATTTTGATGACTGTGGCTCGTCTCTGTACGTTTTGTGGGGGGTTCTTTCGACTTAGTGTCATCTTTAGAGCTGCCAGCGTCTATACTTGCCGGTTGACTCTCAGTTAGGGGGTTTGTTTTTTTGCGTTCATCTCTCATTTTCAGGTCCCTCTGCCATGGCCGCTCGCCATCCATGACTCGTCGTTTTCGTTTATCAATCGGGAAGTGGTTTTCCTCAAACATCTTAGTTATCTTGCCAACTTTTCCTTTGCCTTTCTTTGGATTATTCCATGCACGAGCACTCAGAACGAGAACTTCCTGTTTTTCCGGGGCCCGGTGTGCCCGAGCCGTGTTATCCAGGGACTGAAACCCGTCCACAATCGTGGCGACCTCCTTGTCCTCTGCACAGCCGTCCAAGGCTTGTTCGATATCGTCCATTGAGTACGCCATTTTGCTGACAGTCACGCGCATAAACTCTTGTGAGTTTGATGGCGACAACAGAAGGAAGATGACTCTTTATTCATACCTGTAGAAACAAAAATCAATGAGTATTGTTTTGATAACGATTATCACCGGCATGTGTTCTAAATATCACGGGATGGGGTTTTGTTTGTTTGTTTGTTTGTTTGTTTGTTTTATTTATCCAGGAAATACATGTCGCCTATTGGCGTTTTTCAAAGATTCCTGGGGGGATAACCCCAACATAACATTACATGACATAAATAATTACAATAAAAGAAATTAAAGATGAACTAACAAAGGTCAAATTAAAAATAGGTAAACTCATCGTGAACAAGAAGGAATCGTAGCTAACTCATCATACAACCAGAATTAAACAAGGCAGTATAGATTGCGATGTCAAATTGTCAAGAATGGTACGAAATATAAAGCTGAGTGCTGGTGATGTGGCTATTTCAATCTCTGAACAGTTGATTGTCCTGAGATGTTATGTCTTCTCATACATTTTGATGTATGTGTACATTTCATGCTATAAATCATTGATGCTCCAAAACACATGAGAGCTTTTACGTTTATACTGCAGCCAGTGGACAGTGCTGCTTATACTCATTACACTGGATCTTGACAGGATAGCACTTAAGCTGTTATAGATGAATGTCCACGTGGGATTTCATGTCTTAGTCTGAATCCAAGGTTATGCACGAGCACATGCAATCAGATACCCAGGTAATTGCAGACTATCGTGCACTTTACGACACCACTTTGAAACTATGCATTAAAAATGAGGTAGGCTTTATTTTCTGATTTACCCATCATGGCTTTGGTAGTTTTAACGTAGTCTACTGCGAAAGAGGGCCAAACTTCTATATTTGGGTATTTTATGGCGAAAACGTGTCCTATCACTGTGTGTTGTTCGCTGTAATTTGTATCGCACACAACTCTGATAGGGGTATAGAAAAATCTCCCCATTGAAGTGTACGGAAAACACCTACGTAACTACGTCATTGTCTGTAAATGTAGTGCAAAGGAAAAGTATCAACAGTAAACATTATTGGCCAATTGTGTACACAACCTGGAATACCCACCGACCCCAGAGACCACACGATCCGATGTTTTCCTAGGAGTTTATTCGGTTAGCTAAAGCGCTATGAATAGGCTCGGAAGTCATCGTATTTTACAAGGGTAAACAAGTGATGCAAGGGTTATGCCTTAAACAGGCACTCTGATTAAAGTTTAACCTACATGTACTCACGTCTTATTGAAGAGGCACTGCGTGGAATAAACATGAGCCAAGTACGTATATGTGCACCGCCGAATGTTTATGACTAAGCATAAAAACAAAGGAGAATATGATCAACAATAGCATTCCTCAACTGGTTCTACCGACAGTATTTGTCAGATGTGTCTAAGATGTTGCATGGCTCAGTTTAGTATGTATTGAATCAACTTAATTGAATGTGCTGTCACACACAAAAATCCAGAAGGAAGCAAAAATACAATAGAGTTACGTTACACCACATGGT
Organism: Branchiostoma floridae x Branchiostoma japonicum; assembly: GCA_013266295.2. NCBI lineage: Eukaryota > Metazoa > Chordata > Leptocardii > Amphioxiformes > Branchiostomatidae > Branchiostoma > Branchiostoma floridae x Branchiostoma japonicum. The sequence goes on from CM023832.1 coordinate 11,010,055, forward strand.
GGTGGGCATAACATGTTGCTGCGCACACCAAGCAAATGTCTTATTATCTTTATGTCTTTTACGAAATGACATTTTCTATCCATCTTAATGAAGATCACTGTTGCGTAATGATGATGGCACTCTACACTAGAATGTTACTTGGACTTGACCCCCCCCCCCACTCCAACTCCTTCGTATTTACCAGGGACATGTTCTGTTCGACATGCGTAGGTCATGACAAGGAGACACTGAGTGACCACAGTCATGCTTTGACGCAGAAGATGACAACACAGATGACAGCTCCTGTCCTGCACTGTTAGGGATTCACACACACCCCACGCTCTCTGCCAGTAGAAAACCTGACGCAAACTCGCGAAAATGATAGAGCTACATGTAACATTATAGCTAGTAACAGCTGAACAGAGCAGCCATTCCTATATTGCTTTCATTCACGTTTTAGAATGATATAAGTAAAACACGGCTTCGTTACCTTTACAAGCCAATCTCCCTGCAGCTGTGCATCAGCATGTTAGACGCCACCACTGACTGTAACTGTATTCAGTAACAGGTACATGGTACAGTGATCCTGTGTTGATGGGTAAATATTTGCGTTTCGCAGCGCCCTGACATCATGGCGTCACATGAACGTCCGTTCTAACAAGTGTTCGCACTTTAATGAGCAAGCATTCAACATCTCGGTTGAAAAGGTAGACCTTTATGGCTTTAACCTCTGCTATGTGGAAAGCAAATTCACGCGAAGAGGTTCAACGACCCGGTAAATATGTTATGAATAGATGACTAAAAAAGAACAACGGTTGAACATTTTTCGTCATGCTCGTCTTACATGATATATTGTAATGCGGTTTTGATCCTCTGGCATCAGTATGGGAGTACGCAAGCTAGTCGGCCATTTTGATCTGTGTCATTTTCTACTGATATTGTAAGTTGTTTATAAATGTTCCGTGTCTAATAGGTTATAGCTGTTGCATATTGAGAACATTGACAGCTCAATGCCACAACACCATGAATCATGGGTCTGGAATGGAAAGGAGCTAATTACGACCATAAATATGTCTGTAATAAAAACTGAAGTGCGCTTGACTTGACAGAAACGCTGTTTCGTATTTTCCGAGAAAAACCAGCTTCCTTCTTCTTGAAACAAGTAAAATCGGCGATTTTGTACCTCCGGGTTTGTTGTAATTTCTTTTTGTATATGTTGTTTGTTATATATAGTTGATAGTGTTAATGAAAGGTGTGTCGGGTAATGGTTGGGCGTTGGCATTGTAACTGGTAGTAAATGCAAGAGTTTCTGATGTAGCATGGTGAGATATGGAACATAACTGTTGATCGGTTTGTGTTATTTTGTAGTGTGAGTAGCTTGTTATGTTATGCGTCCTTCATCAACGAACAAAATTTTCTTCTAACCTATACTTAATAACGTGACGGTCTAAACTATGCCTAATCCACTATAGCGATATTACTTATGTTAACAACATATGCGGTATCTGTCTTAAATTTGAAAAAATAGCTATAAACTTTAAAGGCCATGTCGTTGTGAACCTTGTAACTGATGGCCACAAAACCTTCGTCTGACGGCGGTGTTATGTTACAGTTGTTGCTATAACTGGCAACGTCCGACTGACGCTAGACTGACTGCTAATTACATCTAAGCTGACTGACGGCTAATTACATCTAAACTGACGATGTTGTGTATATAACGGTCATGATGGTGTAAATATAACAGATGACTGTCTATAACATTCAACTCACATCATACCGCGATAAAAAAAAACTAACGGAATACTATACCTACCTAAACCCTTTTTAAACACGAAAAATAAAAATGTATAGCATAACTTTAATAAACAAAAACCAAACCACATTACATACAAAAAAATTAAAACAACATTTAGTTACAGAATGCGTTATATTCGATAACTACTAGCGATACAACGCAACCATCAGGCCTGGCAACCATTAAAAATAACGTTAACTACATGTAGTCCACACTTCTGACAGCTCCGCACGATAGTGTCAAAAACTAACATTTGAAACAACAAACCACCAACCCATTTTCATCTGCAACTTAAAACATAAACCTACAAACTTATGAAAGCCGCAAGGAACACGGAACGAAACACAGAATGACAACCAGAACAGTAAAATCAAACGTTAAAAATAACGTGTAATACAGTAGCTTACCACTGCCGTCAACTGCACCAAGTTGCATCTGATCGCCTACATCTGAAACAACTAAAACCTAATTTCTTTTTATCGGAACCACACACCCCTCTGTCAGACGCCTGATAAAAATGGACGCACCCGGCTATACCTTGACAACAGCCAAGTAATTTATGCATAACCATTTTCAGACAAAAGGGGGTGTCCAGGGGCCTCCAAAATGTTTCATTTCCACGCCCGAAAACACACATACAACGAAAAAAAAGGAACGTGCCACAACTGCAGCCTAACAGCAAAACGTATACCGAGTCCCACAAAAATCCGCCCACCCAACCGCGAGATATAGCTGCGAACATGAAAATGACGATCAGTGGCCCTACCCTTCCGCGGAAGGATACCTCCTTCCCCGGAGGTAACAATGATTTTCTGATGAAGAGACGTGGCTAGACATTGTAAAGAAACTACATATATAGAAAGAGCGATGCACTGTGGCAGCTAGCGTTTTATAAACAAAGCAAATCTGTTTTAAGGACGTTATAACAAAACACAACGATTTACAATCGAATCAACCTGTTCAAACTCGATTTATGACGCACACCATATGCTGGGACAGTGAAATTGGTAACAGTATGCTTATGTAGAAGATAATAGCCATGCACATGGGGTGTAATGTCATGTCTAATAATGTATCCATTCCCATGCTTGTCACTACACTTTGCACAGTTTTCTCAGATACACAGACAAATGTATGGGTGGCTGATGGTAACTGTCTGGCCAATTGGATACTGTCTTTGGCCACCGTAAGATCTGCTTGGAGATTACCAAAGTATCACAGTAACTACACATGCCCCTTATGATAAAACCCCACTTAATTGGACCATATACGATGTGTTTATACTGCTCAACACGTCGCCTACGTGTGAATGTTCCCATCACAACAACCAAACATGTCAATGTGATCATGGTGTACACCGGTGTGCGTGCCAAACGTCCATTAAGAAGAAAAACCTTCTTATAATAGCATTGGTTAGTGTACGATTTCATGCTTTTCACAAACACGTTTATCTACTGCGAAGTCCATTAGACCGATAACGTTCTGCCCTTGGCAATCAAATGTGCCAGAAGGGAGCATGCAATTCAGCTGAACGATTCGTAAGTGCGTACGGATTATCGGCGTAATGTTGCTCGTGTTAAGCAATTACTGATATGGTCGTTTCCTGTTGGTTTCATCATAATTTTCGTTTGATGATACTAGCTATAGGGCACCTCTTCTATCTATTTTTAGCGCTAATTTTGCAAGGAAGAGGTCTTGAATTGCATAAAGAACGTACGAGTAATACTTACTACATTGACATTTCCCATACGGATCGCCTTAACCCTTACTTTAATGCACGTACTTCTTATGATGCTGGGTGTATCATATCTCACACAGCGTGTACATAAATGTACATAAACTGATAAAAGATACAGATCTGTCCCACGACAATGTGTGTGTGTGTGTGTGTGTGTGTGTGTGTGTGTGTGTGTGTGTGTGTGTCTGTGTGTGTGTGTGTGAGTGTGTGTGTGTGTGTGTGTCTGTGTGTCTGTGTTCTGGTACTTAAGCACACGTAAGGACCTTAGTACAAGCAAGGGTGTGTCTCATTATGTGTGTGTGTGCCTCATTGTATGTATGTGCAGGCTCCTGTGTGTGTGTATGTGTATGTGTGTGTGTGTATGTGTGTGTGTGTGTGTGTGTGTGTGTGTGTGTGTGTGTGTGTGTGTGTGTGTGTGTGTGTGTGTGTGTGTGTGTGTGTGTGTATGCGTGTGTGTGGTTCTCTCTCTCTCTCTCTCTCTCTCTCTCTCTCTCTCTGTGTGTGTGTGTTTGTGTGTTCTGGTACATAAGGAATCTAGGAATAACGCATTAAGCCACAAAACACACCTCTATCAAACAAACATCTACCTACCGAAGGCATGCCGCACGCTAAACGTTCCTCTCGGACGTAGCAACACGAAAACGTCACCTCCAATTAATAGGTTATCAATAACTCTGATGGATATACAATTGCCTCCCTTTTGGTCGGCTTTCTCTCAAGAGAATAATGCAGCTTTTGTGGTCCATTCCCTTCCCACTTGTGTGCTCAAATATCGGGTCAGTGAGAGGGTGTGGGTTCTCGTTAATTGGGAAAATTATTGGAGAGGAACGAGGCCGTATGTTTTCATATAAACGCACAAAAATACGTCATAAATCCGGCGGGTTGTGGCGTAATATATCATTATATGTCCAAAATCAGAGGAAATGCAATATTAACTGCACTGTACGTGCCTTGGTTATTCATTACATTGTGTACACATACAGGGCGCCACAAAGCTATTAACCACTTTAAGACTGCGTTCACAAGGAATGGATTTTAGTTTGGCTGTGTGCCTGAACGGGAGATTGGCAATAAAGCATTGTGGACACGAATTCGATTACTATGGAAATACTGAGCGTTGTTAAAGACGAGCTAGGTGATCGTGTGCAGGAATGAGAATGAAGATGGGTCTGTGGTGGGGGAATTTCCCGTTACATGAATGAAAATGTGTTCACCTTTGTCTTTGTTTTTACATTGATTGGAAGTGAAGCATAAATTAAAAGATACGCTGGGGAGACTGACAAATATCTTTTCAGCAACTAGTAGGTAACGATGAAGAAAATAAAGAGCATAGACTGATTTGCAGCCACGAAAACGTGATTTTGGAAGTTGTCTATCTTTATGAATAACCTTTGTTTGCGAATTCATGCCCAAAGGAACAGATACATACTACAATGTAAAAAGGTAAAAAAAAAGACCAGTCTTGTCTATTTGTCTATCTGATGTTTCTACATACGTTACATGTTTTTATGACCTGTATGCTTTGTAAAAAGGTAAAAAAAGACCAGTCTTGTCTATTTGTCTGTCTGATGTTTCTACATACGTTACATGTTTTATGACCTGTATGCTCTGTAAATAGGTAAAAAAAAAAGACCAGTCTTGTCTATTTGTCTATCTGATGTTTCTACATACGTTACATGTTTTCATGACCTGTATACTCTCACGGGCACAGAATCGACGTTCAGATCCTCCTTGTCCGTACTATTTGAGTAACAAAGTTACCCCTTCCGCTCCCTGTCACACCTCTCAAGGTGTGTAAAAGGTGTGACAGAACGTGTGACAGTCGACGTGACGGCAGCTGAACGGTGCGGTTTGTCATGGCTCCCGAAATGGTTTCTTGGGGAGCGCCACAATTCATTGGTATTACAGTTAACACGACATTAGTTTGTTAGCCAGCAATATGTAGTATTTCACAATGTTTATGTTGTAACTGTAAAACTAGAAAAGTAACATTTGCAAAGCAAATGCATAATGTTTACCTTCGCATATGGTCTGCTCTGTTAATTCTTACTCAAACACATTCATATATGTGGTCAGACAGGAGTCTAAATCCCTCCTGCTATAAAATTGCAACATGATGTAACCCAACACCAGTTACCATGGTAACAGACTGTCTGGTTCAGGTTATTGACCAGGTCAGAGGTCACTGTTTGGAGAAGAGGAGGAGGAAGAAGAAACGTAGCAAAAACAATATGTTTTCCTTCGGTAAACATAAAAATCGATAATGAGAGACGATCCCCTAGCGCTGTTGGAAACATTTTGATGAATCTCTCCCCACCTCAAGGGTCACGGTACAGGTGTACAGATGCAGGTGTGGCGGCCGGCTAACGGAAACGTGCAAGAATGTTAACGTCTGGTAGCAAAATAGTAAACTGGCATGTTTCCAACTTTATGGCACCTGGGGCTTGTTCGTTTAAATTCGGGGGTGGGTGGGGATATTTAAAACTTCCTCCTCCATTTCGTCTTAATTACCATCTCTCATGTAACAGATTGCTTATTTAGACCCACACGTTTCATCAAAATGCTTTTCTAATCAGCAATCTCGGTTGGTTTTAAATGGAATGGTTCTTTTATGGGCGTATAAAGTTGAATAGATTCATCAGGAACAGATTAGCATGTTTTACACTATCCGTTATGTACTACAAAACCTAAAACAGTCATATTAAATACATACCGATGGCAATGAGAGGTAGAGAAATGCCTACGAAAGACAACGTTTATATAAAAAGAAACGTTGGCTCAATTTGTTACTGACGTTAGCAATACTGTTCTTGTTGTTGTGCGTTAGCTGCATATACTAATGACTTGTTTGTGTCACATATCAGAGCAAATAACAAACCATTAACCAATCTGTTTTGTTTGTAATCTGATTGTTTCCAGGTCAGCCACTTATAAAAAGAAGTGTTTGCTATCAAGGGACTTAAATGGATCACGAAAGAAAAGATAAAAACAGGTACTATATGATGTGATTCATGTCTAATATATAGACATACACAGAGTGAGAGATAGGTGGGTACACAAACTTTAATGTTGACAGTCGCCAGTGTACCAACCATGATGATGATAGGCAGCAGTCCACCTGTTTCAACGCATGCTGCAGGAGGATCACCCTCTACATGACTTGGTGCCACCTACAAGGTCAGGTGCCACGGGACTCAGACTCAGAAACTCTGGCACAATCAGTGTACCTAAAGCCCGGACTAAGAGACTTAGCAACTCTTTCCTGCATTGTGCAGTTCGTCTCTACAATAAGACAATTAACCAGCAGTACCATTGGCACGCATGTTAAACCGCACTTGGTAATTGTATTCTATGTATAGTTTTTTTAACTGCGTTATTGTTTTGTAAATGTTCTAAGTGAGTTCAATTATGTTACGTCAGTGTACAGTCATTGTTGGTAAGTGACCGATTTTGTAATAAGGACGTAATTCGGGTCATCCCGCGAGTTCCTTACTGAATAAAGATTTGATTTGATTTGATAATGATGATGATGAAAGATTGTCAGATTTACAAGTTGCCTACCACAAAGAAACAATAAGATGAGCTAACTTTACTTAAAGAAAGAGCTGAAGTAGAACATGTCTACTCCTTGAGACAGGTGAGCACAAAACTGGCCAAGTCGTGATTTTTATGGAGAAGAATTGTTACTGACCTATGATCCGACAAGACGTGAATAGGTTTTAAAGTATGATAAAGAATAGTATTTTTTTGCCCTTGTTACTTAGCGATAAAGGTAAAGTCCCATAGCCCTTTTGAGGCCGTAGGAGCAGTTGATATTGTGTCCATGGCATGGTATTATAATATATAGTTGGAAAACGGAGCCCTTGCCTCTCCTTCCACCACCTTTGTTACTTAATCACTACTTAATATGGCGTCAAATTTATGGTTTAGTCCCAAATTTTAAGCCCCTATTCATGCGTAACTAAATAGGATACTAAGTGAACGTAATTAGAACTTAACGCTAAATGAAAACAACATGTAATGGCGGACTTGAGCTCCAAGCATGGGCGCTGCAATTTGGTAGCATATACTGATAATCAGAATGGGAAAATCAGAAGCATGGTTACTTATATAAATATAAGATAGATGCGATTTGCACCTAGCATGGTAATGAATGAAAGCCACATTCATACTTTAGACTGTATACATGTAGTACTCTCCAAGCAGAGGTTTGGGTTTTGGCTTACTTTTGGCGTGTCATTTTAGGCTTTTTTACCGGGCTTTCTTTTTTGCACTGGTATCTTGTTTTTCTACCCCAACCCAACGTAAAAAAGATACCAGTGCAAAAAAGGAAGCCCATTAATAAGCTTAAAACCACGCCAAAAATAAGCCAAAACCCAAACGTCTGCTTGGAGAGTAGACTGTAGCGGTGCGGTTTTCAGTACTGAATACATGCGGTTCACGCGTGAATGAATTAATGTTCCGTGGCAGCGAGTCCTTAGGGGATATACCCCGACAGTCTTTGGAGTGATATAAATTAAAAGCGGACGAATAGTGCACGTTACGTGACCTGACGCGTATTGTGAGCTCTAAAAGGTTTCCTTGTGGGTGACGTATGGACATGTTGCGTGAAGGTGACACCGACCGACACACGGGCGCATAAAGCGGAGACAAATACAGCCGTGACGGCACTGTGGAGGTCATGATCACAACAGCGTACAAGCTCAGTCCGATTCAGCGAGACCATTGTAATATGTATTCATGTATACATAGCTATGGTTAAATTCTCTAACTGTAGCCATTCAGCACTGCAAATGGTAGTTTTACCGTATGTACCACAATTGTGTAGTAGTTAAAATCGTTAACCTAACAGCGTGATTTGTACTCGTGCACTGCACAAAATCCATTCTTTACACACATCTTAAAGCATGCGTAAAGGTCCCGTTTCTTCTCTCGTGTGTACCTTTACGGATGCTTTAAGGTATACTTAAAGATAGGATTTCGTGTAGTGATATCGTATTTTTTTTTCGAAAGCCTTTACGTTTTTCGTTCTTAAATCGGTGTGAACTGACAATCACTAAAGCAATATGATCCTACTGAATAGCTTTGATAATCTACCTGTTTTAGATGTTGGGATGGAATTATGTAAATTTGTCCTGTTTTTTAAAAACTCTTCTAAATGCTGCAGTCGGTGAAATGCATACATTCAGAAGAAACGGTACAGTGGAATGTCACAACGATATAACATCTGCTTGAATATCACATAATGCCTTATAAGATGTGTGTGGGATCAAATTTGCCAGGGGCCCTCTGATTTCATGTGGTTTGGCCATTCTAAAACAGTGACCTCGCTTCAGCGTGAGAACAAATCTCACATGCACCTGTACTTACAAATCTCAGGGGCCAGCGCCCAGCACTAATCTATACTATATCTCTCCACGGACTGAAGAAAATAGTAAAAATATGCCAAAAAAGGGGCATACTTGTATATTATCAATATCATGAGAAGAATGGGCTGGTCGTAGGAGTACAGATTTGACCGATTGTTAGATTTTTTTTTCAGTCCGCCAAGCAGACTAACCCACCATCCCACGAACCACGCACACTTATATCTCGAGTAGGAATTACAGCGATTACTCTATAAACACAGGCTAACATTAGTTTATCCAAAGGTTCACTCTGTATCGGATTAAAAGATTATCTTCATAAGTACCGCTTAAAGACAGACTTAAGGCCAGCTTTAATAGAAAAATCGAATCGGCTGCTTATTCTAGACCTAACCTCTTACCGTGCGATAGAAAGAACATATTGCGTGCACAGTTTAACGTTATATCAATGGAACATCACTGCTTCTTTGTCCCTGTAGTATACAGTGTAGTAAGAGAACACCTTTATCAATTACAGACCTTTATCATTTCCAAACTGTACGTTTTCGGCGTTGTTGATTTAGCCTGAGTTTCCTGTATTACCGTGAGCTGGACAGGTTATACATTGTACAGGAATCTAATTACCCTGTCATAAAACACGAAGGAAATTGGAAAAATAAATCAAGGTATGGAAACGCACAGGAAGCACGCGTCACGTCATATTTGTGCCTCCTATCTACAAGGATCTGGTCAGGGTCACGGGGTAAGCATACATGTAAATTACATGTGTGTGTAATGTAGCGGAAAACCACAAAAACACCCCACACGCTACCGTACGTAGCACCTATATTGCACTATGACGATTATGACAGAAAAGGTATGGTCTTACCTTAAGAATCTACCTGGTTGGATCTTGCCTTCAGTGTACGCCCAGGTGCAGATCTGGTGGCATTTCTCCGACGTCTGTGTGTGTGCAGACTGGCTCGATCGTGTTGGTGGGTCTTGACAACCCCGCTCTTTAAACATTCAAACAAAACGGGCCAAACAGCAATTTGTAACGGAGTACTCCCAGGTCGCTATTAACAGCGCTAACAATACCTCCATTGGTGCCTTTACACGGCGTGACACAATACAACGGAAGAGCGCTACTCGAAAGGGTACACCGCTGACGGAGAATACAGCGTGGCCTTCGTGTAGCTCTTCAAAAGGTCTCGATTTCTAATCATCAATGTTGTCCATTAGAACTGCCTCTTAACTCACAGCAAGAGTCGTCTCTCCAGTTGATCCCGTAGTTAGATCCAAACAGCCAAACTATAGGTGAGAAGGAGAAAACAATCTTGTTTGTTTGCCACGCTGCGTCCAAGCTTTGCAGGCCATAATGTGAGGAAACACACGCACAGCGTAACAACCAATGAAATGTTTTGTAGGCCGTCCCGTTACCTTTCTGCCATTGTTCCCACCTGGCACGCTAAGCATGATTAATTGGGGGTGAATTAGAGATAGCAGGGCGAACCCTGATCCCAGCCCGCCGACCTATAGTATTGGGTAAGGAACGGTGTTGTTTATGGGGCTATAGAATGGCACGTAAGATATGATCCTCTTAAAAAGACGGACTTCTGAGCAGATCGAATAAAGGATAGACACGCTCACTTAATATTCAATCCTCTTCAAGGCAAACAGGAATGGGAAGTAACGTTTTGAATCAAAAGTATGCTGCTCCTTTTCTTCGGTAATATTACAGTTGTAGAATGTAACCTGATGCATTGCAAATGCCATTGCTCTGAAGTTGTATACTCGTCTTTGTCAAAAACAATCTTTGGTGAATGAATGAATGAATAAATAAATGAAGACCTTTATTTAGACCTGTAAGGCGTTTTTACGTTTGATTTCGTTTATTGTGTACATGTGGTATTACATGCTTTTTATCCTGAAATATGTCTTAAAGCTGCATTATGTAACATTAGGACGATACAAAAAGTCAATTTTCTGGTCATTTCTTTACAAAGTAAGTTTAATCTTAAAATTAAACTTCATTGCAAATAATTGTAAAAGTGGAGGTTCCAAAATATATTACACCGTGTGCGTGTGTTTAAAAGTTGGAAACACAGCTGTTAGCCATGCTTGTTTACATTCTGGTAGTTTGTGGTGGTGCCAGAAAATGTGTATGGCTCGTTTGGCCTTTTATAGCGCCAACCATAAATGTAAGAAATGTGAGATAATGGCACAAATATGTTGAAAAGCGGAAGTAAATGGCAATCACAAGAAGGTTTTTTTTTTCAATCAAAATATTTCAATTTTCAAAGGGTGAACTATTTTTATATTCCGCAAGGTGACGCCATTGACAGGCAACACAAACGGTGTCAGTTTGACTGGCGTCGATTAAGTTTTTCACAAACGTTGGTCGGTAAGCTGGGCAATCTTCAATAAATAAATAAAGGTAACTTTCATTGAATGTTGTAGCTTGTATGGCTTCCCAAGTGAAAGTGCAGCGTCAGTGCCAGTCATCCTGACAATGTCCCTTAACGCCTCATGGCAGTCATGCAAGCACGCGGAGTTATATCTTATGCTTAGAGTTAGCGCACATACATTAGAGATAGAAAAGGATAGATACAAACAATTATCTGTTAACGATAGAATATGCAAATATTGTACAGGAAATGCAGTGGAGGATGAAATGCACTTTATTTGTCATTGCCCTCATTATAGCACCGAAAGAGAGAACTTATTACACCATGAAATAGCAATAGCAAGAAACGCGTTAAGGGACATTTGTCCATTGTTGAATTCGTTTCACAGTATTGCTGGGAAAAGGGAAATGCTTAGTCAATTGATCACGGCTGGTGTTTGCTCATGAATAGCAGTACTAACAGTTCATGTCACAGTTTGATCATGTCTAACACTTCTAACAGAAAGCCTTTTCCTGTTAATCAACTTTGGGTTGTTCCAGAAAGAGAAAAGATGGGGTAGTGAACAACAACAACAAAACACTACACTTGTACTGAGCTAATTTTTTTAATTGGCCATCTTGCCATTTCATTTTGGTTGTGGCTATTGACACTCCCGGCGGTGTGGCAGCAAGAAAAACAAGTGCTTTTGAAAAAAGCTGGCGTTTTGGCGCACTATCATTGTGACATGTTGTACATCTTAGATACTAAGTATACAGTCAACCCTGCCTAGGCGGTCACCTCTTCTAGCCGGTCACCTGGCCATTGCGGCCACTTTTCTCCGGTCCCCTGGGTGACCGGCTTGAACATGTTTGACTGTAACTTTATACAGAAGCCTACATTTGCTTGAAGATGACTCAATAGTCAGACAATAAATGCCACCCTGCATCTGCTTGGAGATGACAATAGTCAGACCATGAATGCCACCAACATCTGCTTGGAGATTAGTAGCGTTATCAAAAGAAGTACTTACAGGCTGAACCAACCATCGAATATGGACTAAAATGGGAGCATTGTGACTGTCGTTTCAAATCACTTTTCTGCCCTTAATTCGAGTAAAGCTGGAATTTCGGCTTGCAATCATTGTCTCATGTTGTACACCTTACATATGTCACCCTGCATTTGCTTGGAGATAACTTTATAGATATGACACCCTACATCTGCTATGAGATGACTCTGTAGATATGACACCCTACATCTGCTATGAGATAACAGTACTCTATATATACATGTGCCATTGTACATCTGCTTGGAGATGACTATAGATATGTCACTGTCACCCTACACATGGATAGGCTAGGGAGATGTGCAGTAGATCATTTTGATTTGAGTTTTGTTTTTAATGTAAAAGTGTGGTAGAGATTTTGCAGGTGCAGACTGTATGTGAAACGCAACTTATATTTTAGCAATATAGATTGATTAAGTTTTGTACAAATAGATGGTAATGTTATTCAGTGGATACTTAGTAGTCATGAATGAGACAAAATAAACAGCTTACATACTTTTATAAGTCTTTAATTGGTGATTAAATGGCTTAATTTAAAGATAGCGATTGAATAAATAATATCATCTTTGCATACATTGTTTTGGTTACAATTGTCTTCCTATTTTAGATATAATTACAACATTAAGAGTAAGTACAGTATGTTGATTTGTAAAACTAAAGCTTCAGTTATTCACTACAGAGAGATAATAAAATTTTGAGAGAAAGTAGCACAGTGGGTACTGGATGCACAGATGAAGTGCACATACGATAAAGCTGTCATTTCGGCCTGCTATGACTGCCACATGTTGTATATGTCACTGTGTGTCTGGTTGGAGATGGCTGTTTAGATATGTTAGTCTGCATCAATGAAAACCACGCTACATCTGCTTGGAGATGACAATGTGGGGTGGACTGCCCAAACATCTCTCGGACTCCCTAGAGTCAGTACAAAAACGCTTTCTCAGGATAATTGGGCTATCTGCTGACTCGCTCCCTACGCCAGCAAGTAGACGTGACAGAGCTACCCTGAGAACACTTGACAACATCCTTCAGGATAGCACTTCTCCCCTCTGGGCATTTGATAACCAGCCCGTCACACAGTCACTACAGTATTCGTAGGGGACGTCGGCACCGAACAGTGATCAGCAAAATACATGCAGGTCTTTCATTCCAAGATCCTTAAGACTGTTCTATGCTATTGACAACTAGCTCTCTATACGTTGTATTTAGGGGCTAATTTACTCCATTGGCCATTGTGCGCCAAAACGTAAAAAAATTGTTATTGACACACCGGAATGCTAGTCCCTGTGGCAGACCCGAAATTTGTGTTTTGGTGCGTTTTGGGGCTTCAGGTTCTTTAAGTTTAAACCTCAGGCTTCAAGTATTAACTGATCAGGTCATTTCCTTCTCTTTACTTTGTCAGTGACTTAATCGGTTCAGTTCATGTTTACAAAGTTACGAGCTTGGTATCCAGTCTACCGTGGATATGTGCGGGCTCTCAGGCTTCCGGATGAGAGCTCAGGAGGCTAAGGCAACCAGTAGGAGTGGGCACCTGGTAGGAGTAGGAACGGCGGACGGCAGAGTGCTCCTTTTCGATACTTTATTCAGTCCATTAGCTGTCGTACACATAGACATGAATACTCAGCTAATCTTCCTGGACCATAAAAACATAGAACAAGGACATACAAACTACATAAAGGCTAACATCTAGTATTTACATCATGAATAATCAATCAATTAGATTCGTTGATATACATAGCGAGCTCCTGCCGAAACTTACACTTACTAGCGCATTTAACACCATCAGGCAGTGTTCCAAAATTGTAAAGACAGACCTGCAGCTGTACATAGAAGTCTTTTTCATGGCGTTAGTTTTGACAGTCTGAATGTGTTTCTGCTTGCGTGGCGTGTCTTGTAACTGTGTTGGTTTGTTACTGGAAGCAACTGTTGTACAGAACAGCCGGCTGTTTTGTGTCAAGAATCCTCTGGAGTTGAGAGATGGTGTTCAACAGTAGCCTTTCTTTCATAGTCTGCCACGACAGTGACGTGTGAAGATGTTGAACTGGTGTCTTGAAGTCACAGTGTAAGACCAGTCGTGCTGCTTTGTTTTGTGTGATTTGAAGTAGTTCAATGTTCTTTTGTGAGGTGGCGAACCAGAGTCCAGAGCCCGAAGTTACAAATTACGGCTTACATTGGTTAGAAAGGTTGAGTGCATGGATCAAAAGGGGCCTCTAGGAGTTCAATGAAGGACTGCACCATAATGTCGGCTCCTATTACTGCAGTGATTTTTTTTTTGCCGCTACGGGGCGTTTTTGATCTGTGGCGATTTCAACATGAAGTGCGTCAAACTGTCAGATTTAATTAGATTAAGTGTACTTGTGAGGACAAGAAAAGCAAAGACAGTAAAAGTCAAGTCAAGCAAGAATACAGAGAAACAGTGAATGGGGAAGTCAAAGAAGATAAGACACAATAAACCACACAATAAACCACACCATGAACCAGGCTGGTACCAAATTATGTTTCAAAGAATACATGAAACCCCACAATTCTTCAAAGTCATACCCCTCCACTATAATATGATAGTACATGATCAAGTGTAAACACTAAAGAACACTACCATCAAATCAAAAACCTGCCCCCCCCCCCCCCAAAAAAAAGCCTACAGTGTTGGACAGTTTGTGTACAAGTTGCCGGCAGTCTTGCACAAACTATCTACAGATGTAGACAAAAAGTTCTGGGCAGGTAGATGATTGGAAAGAAGTGTTATCCAGTCTTCACACGTGGTCGTGTACTGTCATGTTACAGCACAAGGATACAACGTAAAAAAATTCTGGGCTCCCAAGCATTCCTACAAACATATTGTACTAGCCTAGTCCATTTATAATCTTCTTATCTATCTGTATCTTTTTTTCTTTCTGAACATACATGGCACATGCAATACAATATACAATCTCCAACAGTTGCACAAAGTTGACAGTTTTAGTGCACAATATCTTACTTACAGATATTGGCAATGAAATATTTGGTACAACGATAATACTTTCAAGTTGCTTCTTACTCTCTCGAGTATAATTATACAATGCTATATGTCTCAGAATGATACAACGACACAAGACAATTCTTGCTCAATTGCAACTTTCCACAGAAGCCTGTTTTGGTACGCAATATCAAATTACAGATATTGGCAAAATGGCGCATGACAATACTTCGGTTCTTAGTTTCTCATACAGTTATACAATGTTGTAATGTGAACAGTAAAAACAGTAACGTTATACAATGCTACATTGAACCGCGACGGGGGCCGACATCGTCTACCAGATACCTTTGACCCAGTGTTGACGTCACACTTCAAAGAAGCCACCTGACAAGCTTCACTGGGTCAGTCTACTGAGGAAGACCAGAGTGACTGGTCGAAAGCTCTAGGTGAGAGAATTTTTTGTGTTGGATCAAAAGTCTTAACTTTAAACATGTAACTACCAACACAGATGAACTTTCATGATGTTATACAATGCTATCATGCTAACATCTACATCAAGTCTACATCGTTCGACAAATTCAGATACAATTTCTAAAAGCTATCTACAGTTACACGAAAGAATGTTGTTCGTCTATCATAGTCAATGAGAATCCTCACTGCAGTTTTTTGGTGAGCTACGCGAGTTATTCCGAGGAGGGACGATTTTGCCGCCGAGGGAGTTTTGCCGCGGAGAGAAGGTTTCGCGCCTCTGGGCAAGTCTGCGAAGGAGGCTACTATGGGGGCCCGCATGCCCTTTTGCGTAGAGCGTAATCAGCCGTTTTAATTCAACGTAGAGCGTAGACTGACCACTGTAATTCAACGTAGAGCGTAATTGGTGCATTTTGCGTAGAGCGTAATTGGCCGTTTTATTTCTACGTATTGCGTTGTAGCTACACAGAATTTACCGTAAAACGTAATCGATGAATTGTGCGTATAGCTTAATCAAACTTGCCCAGCAAAATTTGCCCCTTAAAATGCAGGAAATGGCGTTTCAGAATGTTAAGATTTCAAATTTTTCCGGGGGAGCATGCCCCCGACCCTCCTAAGTTAGTGATGCCTGCGGCGCTCGATAGGGAGGATTGTTCAATCAAAATTCGCTTTGACGCTTTCGAATTTAGCGTAGAGAGGCTTCCTTAATTCAGCGTAATACGTAGCCGGCTGTCAGAATTTAGCGTAGAGCGTTGCCGGGACCCCCCCCCCCATGCAGGCCCCCTACTATTAGGTAATCTATCAACCTGTCACTGCAACTGTCTACAGTTTAGCCGTACTAGCTCTAAAATGGCTACTTCTAAATTAGAAAGCCTGCATTAATGTTGATAATTGTGTCTGATATGTTGCAGAGACCGGGGTGACTGGTATTGAAGACCACGTCCTGAAGCTGCTGTCCATACCCGCGTTTAGACACTTTTATCAACCTGTCACTGCAACTGTGCTGAATTTAAGACTAGAATAAAGGACTGGGCCAAAACACGGAATATAACTACACCTCTAAGTCAATGGTGGTAGTAATTGCTGTATATACATGTAGTCTTCCTTGTACATATGTATATTTGGCACCAACATTTTTTGTTCAATCATATTACCTACTTGGTACATTCTTTTCAATCTTTTGTCATTAAGTTATTATATTTTGTTATCGCTGTTCCCATTCAGTTATGTACATGATCAATTTATTTATGTTATTATATTTATGTTTGGTTATTATGATTATTTTTGATTGCATCTCATTTGTACATACATTTATGCTCAGTTTAATTAAGTTCTTCATATCTTATCAATTATGATTACTTTTGGTTTTCCTTATATACAATACATAGATTATGTTTCAGTTTTGTTTACTGACCTCTCCTGCTCACTTCTAAGTTTATACCATTTTGTCTATCTTCTATGTACTACTGATCAATTGTCAAGGTTTTGTTCTTTTATTTTATTTTTGTTATTGTGTTGTAGGGACTCCAGGAAGAATAGTGTTAGATTAACACTAATGGAGATCCAAATAAAACAAACTGTCTACAGTTTAGTTGTACTAGTTTTAAAATGGCTACTTCTAAATTAGAAAGCCTGCATTAATATTGATAATTGTGTCTGATATGTTGCAGAGACCGGGGTGACTGGTATTGAAGTCCACGTCCTGCAGCTGAGCAAAGGGTAGTACTATGTACATGTCCTGTGTACAGCGAAGAGCAGTACGATGTACAAGTCCGGTATACACAAAGGTAGTACGATGTATGTCCATGTGTACAGCAAAGAGCAGTACTATGTACAAGCCCTGTGTACAGCGAAGTACTTATAAGTCTTGTGTACAGCAAAGGGTAGTACTATGTACAAGTCCTGTGTACAGCGAAGAGCAGTACGATGTACAAGTCCTGTGTACAGCAATGGTAGTACGATGTACAAGTCCTGTGTACAGCAAAGAGCAGTACTATGTACAAGTCCTGTGTGCAGCAAAGAGCAGTACGATGTACATTCAAGTCTTGTGTACAGCACAGAGCAGTACGATGTACAAGTCCTGTGTACAGCGAAGTACTTATAAGTCTTGTGTACAGCAAAGGGTAGTACTATGTACAAGTCCTGTGTGTAGCAAAGAGCAGTACGATGTACAAGTCCTGTGTACAGCGAAGTACTTACTAAGTCTTGTGTACAGCAAAGAACAGTACAATATGTACACGCTTAGTCCTGTGTGAGTAGTAAGATGTACAAGTCCTGTGTGTAGCAAAAAGCAGTACGATGTACAAGTCCTGTGTACAGCGAAGTACTTACTAAGTCTTGTGTACAGCAAAGAACAGTACTATGTACACGCTTAGTCCTGTGTGAGTAGTAAGATGTACAAGTCCTGTGTGTAGCAAAAAGTAGTACGATGTACAAGTCCTGTGTACAGCAAAGAGCAGTACGATGGCTACTTCTAAATCAGAAAGCCTGCATTAATGTTGATAATTAAGTTAGATAGTGTCTGATATGTTGCAGAGACCGGGGTGACTGGTATTGAAGACACTTTTATCAACCTATCACTGCAACTCTCTACAGTTTAGTTGTACTAGCTTTAAAATGGCTACTTCTAAATTAGAAAGCCTGCATTAGGCCATGTTGATTTGATTATATGGATGACATCCTCTGGGTACCCCAAAACTGATGCGAGCGTGCGAATAAAAAAAAAGTTTGGCAAAAAAAAAAAGTTGCCTTCATTATGAAATCTACGTGGTCATGAAGGTTGAACAAATGGCTAAACACACAGATTATGGTATGGCGAATGATAGACTCTTCATTTTCATTTCTTCACATTTTCTTCTTCCTTTGGAATTGATTTTAGTATTCTACAATATTAGTATAGTTTTCCAATATTTTTTTTTCTATTTACGGCATATATTTGCTCATTTTGCAGCTGCTGTGTACGATTTCCAGTATGGTCGAAAACTTTTTTTTTTTTTGAAACGAGCGAAAATTGATGCGCGCGCGGATGTCATCCATATAATCAAATCAACATGGCATTGGTGTGTCTGATTGTTGGGGACGCGAAACCTTCTCTCCATGGAAAAACTCCCTCGGTGGCAAAATCGTCCCTCCGCGTAATAACTTGCATCGTTCACCAAAAAAAATTACGTCGCCACCCAAACAAGTCTGCAAAGAAGTATTAGCTACTTTGAAATCTTTATGAACTGTAAATATAGACACAACTGAATCTTCCACTATTTTACATGAGCCATAACAAAGCTACAGTGCGCAATCAGCTACCAAACAAGCATTATGACTTAAGTTCGATAAACTTTGAAGAACAAAAAGCACAAGATGTACATGAACAACTTAACTGAGGAATACTGGTGTTCCTGAGAAGAAACGCTTCTCTCTTCTGCAAATCACCTGGTCTGGACAGGAGAATGGAGTCTACAAGAAGACAATAGAAGGTATACTGTAAGAAAAAACAACACGGAGAAAACAATCCATACCTACATGTAGATACATACCATCAGAGGTAATGAACCAAAAATAATGAAAGAAGCTCACCCCCAAAAACTTCATAGAAATGATTGTATTACACCACTTTTAAAAAGTCTACAGTACAGTCAAGTGTATTCTCTAAAAGCATTTCACCTGATATCTTAATCTGCAGCTCCCCCCCCCCAAAAAAAATCCTGCATTGTAACTAACGTTTTAAAGAAAGCCAGCATTGTTCAAAATTCAATACTTCCACTGCATGTGAGTCCATTCTTTCCTAGATGTTAGAGGACTGAGGATGCAGCCGTTTGGCTAACCAAAGTTACCAAGTGTTGGCTACCCTTGCAAAAAAATTCACCAAGCATTGACTCAAAGGTACAAAGCAGAGAGTTAAGTTGATTGTAGTCATCTTAAACAGCAGAATTTTGGCATACCTCGAAAAACAAACATCACAAGAAAATGTAATCCATACATAAACTACTTACCTTTTAAACACGTGTCTTCCTGGGAAGAAACTCTTCTTCGCATCACCTGGTCTTGATCTACAAAGGAGGCAGGAGCCGACAGCAATGTTGTCAACAACAAAAGCAAAAGTTAGGAAAAGCAACTTGGAGAGTAAACTTGTGTAGTATCCAGATACATACCATCACATGTACAGGTCTCACTTAGTATACACCAACATTTCAAGGAATGAGACAACTTTGATAAAATCTACACCCTCCCTTACAACAAAATCTATTCACAAATTTGATTATGCTTTCTTACTGACACATTTCTTAGTAACCTGCTTTAAACCACAAAAAATTCAATTATCATTTCAAAGGAAGCCACCATTGTTCAAAATTCATTACATTTCACTCCATATCTGTCTTAATCTCCCACAAACTACAAAAAATTCCTTCATTGTAAGTGATATTTTGAAGAAGCCAACATCGTTCAAAATTTAAGACATTTCACTGCATGTCACTATTCTTTCATGCAGAATGTATGTTAGAGGAGGAATGAGGATGTGATGTTAAGATTGTTAGTTCAGCTACAGACTAATGCTTCTGCATGAAAGAACTGGACACAGCATGTGATATGAAACAGTTTAGAAAAACACTGAACAAAGTGACTTTAAAACAGAACCAAATATTTTTTTTTAAACTGCATGAAAAACAACATTACTAGGTGTTGGTTTAAGCATCCAAAATTCAGAAATCTGTACTTAACTTAGCTGTTAGATGCACATTTGCACAGACTTGTCACCTGGTCTGGACAGAAGGCGATGCTGTGCCAGACAGCTTTCTGCAACAAGACACAAAAATGTCCATTAGGCAGTAGTAAGGAATATAACAGTTAGCCATGGAAAAGATAATGATGAAAGAAGACCATCAAGCAACATTTCATAGAACAATGTCACTTACCAGTAATAAAAAAACTATCAATGACTTGTGGATAAACTACATCGAACACACAACATACAGATCTGTACATACATTGTAACTTAGCTGTTAGATGCACGTCTTCCCAGGGATAAACTCTCCTGGTCTGGAAAGGAGCCTGGAGTCAGCAGCAATGCCGTGTCACGCAGATGTCTGCAACAAGACAAGAGAAGCTCTAAAGAAAAGTAGCAGAATGTACAAAGTAAGCGAAATGGTGATATTCTTTCAATACACATACACAGTTACAAGCTGCCTCAAGAAGCTTTTGATGGATTGTCATGAAACTTGGTAGGTGGGTAGATCTTGAAGAGACGAAATGATTAGATTTTGGGCCCTCTGGCGGCTTGTTATGGTACTGCAGCGGAACTTCTGGTTTTGCTATCTCGCGATCTGGGCATGCTAGGGTCATGAATTTTGGATGGTAGGTAGCTCTTGGGCTGGGGAAGAAGTGACATTAGTTTGGGCCCCCTAGCAGCTTGTTATGGATCTGCAGGGCGATTTGTAGACTGGAATTAAGTGCCACTTGCCTTTCAAAATCATATCCAGTTGCTTGAGTAACTGTTTTTTGGCGTATCTTATCACCTGGATGTCTAACCTTCACCGACGTGCAGGGTAATTTGTTTAAAAATCTTTGAGAGAGGATAACTCAAGAACCAGTTGACGGATCGTCGTCATTTTTGGTTTGTAGATAGCTTAAGTGATGTTTGACATGATAAAACTACAATTATGCAAATCAGTATCTAATTTACACAATAAAAGGAAATTCTATAAATCTGCTGTGTTCGATAATAGGCCTATGAAACACTTGCGACATATGTAATTGAGAACGACAGGAACATCATTTGGCAGATATTGATTATGTAAATGAAGACTAATTTGCATAATTAATGGAAAATTGCTACAAGTTTATAGTGGTAATTGCTGGGAATAACTGTTATGGACCATGTCTACGCACACAGAAGTTGTTCAACGTCTACTATTTCGCTGAAGTGGTCTCCATAGCATAAAATTTATTAATATGCATTATGCAGGTCCACGTGCAATACGTGCAAATGGCAGGAGGGGCTTTGCGTCATTTTAGAGAAATATCGCTCATTTCACTGCATATCCCTCTCCATTCAGACTAATAACCATTCGTAACAACCACAGAATCGTGTAGACTAGAATTAAGTGCCACTCGCCTTTCAAAACGGGCTTGATAAGTCTTTGAAGGACGAAGTTGAACCAAGTTGTAGAAGCTCCTTGGTTGAACAAAATCTCTCTTCATTTCCGCCATCTTGGATTTGGAAGTCCCGCCAGGCGAGGTAGTGCATCATGGGAGCCACCTGTTAATCCAGCCACCTGTTGTTAGCCAGCAACGTGTTGCTAATCAGTTTTACTTCAGTTTTAAATTAACAAGCCTTTCACGATTTCCCTATTCCCCAAAAGACAGGAATTTGGCAATTTTATAGTCGTTTTAGCCACTTAAAATGAGACCAGACGCAACAGAAGATTTTTTCAGAATGTTTTATTGATAGGACAGAACGAAAGAATCACTTCATAGGAAGTCACAGAATCACTAACGTTACATTCTTAAGCTTGTGATAGCAGCATATTGGGAAAACTAACTATGTTGAAAAGCGGAAGTAAATGGCAATCACAAGAAGGGTTTTTTTCAATCAAAATATTTCAATTTTCAAAGAGTGAACTATTTTTATATTCCGCCAGGTGACGCCGTTGACAGGCAGCACAAACGGTGTAAGTTTGACTGGCGTCGATTAGGTTTCTCACAAACGTTGGTCGGTAAGCTGGGCAATCTTCAATAAAGGTAACTTTCATTGAATGTTGTAGCTTGTATGGCTTCTCAAGTGAAAGGCGTTAAGGGAAATTGTCATCCTGACAATGTCCCTTAACGCCTCATGCAAGCACGCGGAGTTATATCAACTGTCATTAGTGCAGAGAATTATAATTCATACAGAGACATGCGTGATTCTTTTAGCAGTGCCATAGATTTAGACACAAGATGTAAACATTTAGTAAAAGATGATCTATTTGTATATATCATGTCATCCCCTAACGATAATGTACAACAAAAACTCTGTGAATTTGTATACACATGTTTCAAAAAGAGGGAAGAAACACGTAAACTATATAATCAACGGTAGCCTTATATGTTCGTTCATCTGTATACAATAGATCTAGTGAAGCAATCTATAGAGTTGTAGTATTTATACGACTGCATCATGTTTACTTCATGTACTGCATTTAGCCCACATGGGCATGAATGTGCAAATAAACTTCATTGTTATTGTCATATAATTGTACTCAGACGTTTTAAAACTTTTTTTACGACAGTTACCGTGAATGCTTCATTACCTGGACTAAGAGCTACGGATTATATCCCAACGGCAGTGACATGTCAAGTGATGCGGAATTGAAGTAGATCGCTAGTCGGCGCTGTGATACCAAGTATCGTATTTCTATCCAGTGAAATGATATCGTGAACAGGCTCAAATAGTTTCCATGACCAACCACCTGTGTACAGATGGAGTTGTTCCTGACATAATTAGCCGCAGTGCCTCAAAAAATAAAAAGTTTTGTATCGATTTATCAATTTAAAAAACATAAACCTGTCACAGCTAGAATGACGCAATAAACGCAACATCTTACCTGGCTGTTCTTTTTACCGAACCCTCCCCTTCAATAAATACCTGGCCTTAATAAATGGACAAAATCTTCTTTCCTGAACTTGGTCTCGAGGGTCTGGTAACATAATCTTTAGCAGCCGTAATATTCTTTATTCACTCACGGATCATTATGATGAACTTATACCAAAACCTAGAATACCAGACTCGCTATTAGTACGGGAACCCGCACGGTCAACCAAGGAGGTTATACGGAACCTCCTTGGGTCAACTAACAAGAGGATTGTGGGTGTAGGGGATTCCCCTTCATAATATACTAGTACTTGTTGCGCAGGTAAAATTTGGAAGGGACGTAGAGCTAAAAGCCCTTTAAATCGGGGAAAATTCTTCTACTTTCTCGCAGTCGTTCCTTGGACAACCTCCCAGATGGACCTCTGTCACTTTCTCACCGTCTTGGCAATTGTTGTGGTAAGGATATTAGATGTGTAGCTTAGAAGCAGCCTACATGTAACGTTACGTGGGCATTCATGGTTTACAAATATCTATCACTGCCGTTCAAACAATTCAAGATTTGTAATCGCAGCTAACCACTGGTCCATATTGCACAATGAAATAGCAATAGCAGGAAATTTGTCCAGGTATTTGTCCATTGTTGAATTCGTTTCACAGCATTGCTGGGAAAAGGAAAGGAAAATGCTTAGTCAATTGATCACGACTGGTGTTTGCTCATGAATAGCAGTACTAACAGTTCATGTCACAGTTTGATCATGTCTAACGCTTCTAACAGAAAGCCTTTTCCTGTTAATCAACTTTGGGTTGTTCCAGAAAGAGAAAAGATGGGGTGGTGAACAACAACAACAAAACACTACACTTGTACTGAGCTAATTTTTTTGGCCAACTTGCCATTTAATTTTTGTTGTTGTTAATTTCACGTCAGCGACAGGAATAGAGCTTAAGGTAAAACCTTTTTAACATCACAATATTGGTGTTGTGGCGTGGCATGTGATGTTGCATTAAGACACAATTGCATATGGTTGTTGCTGTGTGGTACAAATGCTTTACTCATAACAATTACTGGTTGAACATGCTTTGCTTATACAGTACATGCAATGCTTTGAGTCTTGCAAAATGGTAGCATGAAATGTGTGACCTTTCCCCAAGACAAGAAAATGAACATCATGCACAGGTAGGGGAGTAACAGAATATACATTTTATTTTGGCCTTAATAAATTTTGTACATACGAATGGGAAATTGTAGGAACAATGGTCGTCTGGTTGATCACTATATTTGGAAAGACATTGGAAATTCTATTCAATACTTGCATTTCAATCTACATGTATAGCTGAATGTTAAAACCCTTGTCCTGTTGCTCCTAACAATTGCTGGGAAGCAGATTCATGTCCCCAGTGTTGTGCCCAACATATGTTGGGAAGGTTCTACTTTTTGGCGATGTCTCAGGGAGGAGCCAAATGGTACAGTATTGTGTGTGATTCGCAAGAATTCTAGGAATTGTACAGGCATTTTGTCTACAGGAATGGAATGTCTCTGACCTACATCTATGCCCACATTCCTAGAAACCTTCGGGACCCTGCTCCTCTCTACCCCGGATGCCCTACTTTCTGTGACCCCGGGGCTTGTTCACTATACACTCAGGGGGGGAGTGCACTGATCTGTATAGGTACCAAGTCTTCCTCAAAATCATGAAATAATGGCAGGGCCGCAGTGCCATGCAAACAATAACCCTAACAGCAACCACCGTCGCCATGGCAATGTATGTTTTCATTGCCAGTCTTGTTAATCATGTATGTAATGCTGATGTTTTCAGGACTTCTTAGTAACATTGTAGACTGGTAGAACAAAAGCAGTACCCCCTATATATTCCAAGAGGTATCTGAAACCCCCAGCACAGGGAACATGTAATGTACAGAATGGCTAGCAGGACAAGGGTTTAACTCAAGTTTCATATGTGGATTGACTTTTAAGCATGCCTCGTTTTATATCACTATGTATCTTTGTTTCATATGTGGATTTACCCTTAAAAAGCATGCCTCATTTTATATCACAGTGACTATATATCTTCATTTCTGTTAACATTATAACCTATCTACATTTGACAACGAAGGCAGATATCATATTTTCCAAATTCAAACTGACCAGTAGTATTATATACATGTATGTTAGTTTCCAGACTTTTGGTCATCAAGATACAAAAATAAGACTTTCAACAATACATTTTGTAGCTCTGGTTAAAGCATGGAGGTATAAAATCAACTTGATTTTATACCTCCATGGTTAAAGTGATATCACATGGCATGGGAATATTGGGAGTTTAGTGATACAATGTTAACATATTGCCTAAAAATAAAATCACAAAACACACAAAAAACTAGCAAAGGCAGTGCATATGATACTGTTGCATTTGACAAAAGGTAATACAAATATTACTTTTTTAGGGCCAATTTGCTCCTGCATCGCCCACCCAGATATGTGTAGAAGAACTTGAGTATCTTCACAATGGACAGTGTTGTGATCTCTGCCCACCAGGTGAACTTCTATATCATTTCTATCTCATGCATTTCTGGTCCTGGATTATTTCTGTAATCAGCTTTGCTTGGTTTCCCTTTCATGACTTAACACTGACCTCATGGTCTTGGTTTTTAATCATGATGACTGAGAAACTAAGTTTGTACGGCCCTCCAAAAGTGCATTTTTTGGAGATGCTCCGGCAATTTTTTTTTCATCTCTATGTTTTGATTTTACATTTCTGTGCTTTTTCTGGAGCTAACATCACGGGGTGATGTCAGCTTTGGAAAAAATATAGAAATGCAAAAATACAATGTAAAACGTAGGGATGCAAATGTATGCCAGGACTGGCTTGCACTGACTTTTCCGACATGGGGCATTGAAATTTCAAATGTAACAGGAGAACCATATATATATATTGTAAACATGTCTGTTAACCAGGTAATATTAGTTATGTTAACTACAATCAGATAAAGTTGTATTTTGGTGTCATGAGCACTTTAAACTATATTCTAAGGAGTTAACTCAGTTTTCCCCTTTATGGCAAGCTTTAAATTTGAAAAAAAAAAATTGTTTACAGGTTACCACAAAGTGAAGGACTGCACCAGGGACCGTTCAACAGAATGTGCAAGATGTGAAGATGGTTATTATTTGGAGCATCCCAATTTTGTGTCACGTTGCCGACGTTGCACAAGATGCTCTTCCAACGCCCACAAGGAAGAGATGACACCCTGCCTCAAAGACCAGGACAGAGTGTGCCAGTGCATTCAGGGGTACTACAACCCACCAGGCTGGGTGTTGGAGGTCTGCATCAGACACATGAAGTGTCCACCTGGTGAAGGAGTGGACAGAATGGGTAAGTGTAGTGTTGAAGGCAGCTCATTATCCATATAGTACATCTATAGTTTGTATTATATCATACCCGGGCGGCGATACAGTGCTTCTGGCCGTGTTGTATTCTCCTGTACGACCGGGTGTATAAACCGGGCTTCCATGGAACGATTCGAACGCGTTTCGCCCCAACCGTTTGCGCCGCTTTCGAAAATTCGAATACAGGATTCGGACGTTGGAATTGATGTTGTTGCAGTTTTTTGTTTAGGGACACCAAATTTTCCCTCATTTTGCATTAAAAAACCTGTTTTCTAGGGTGGGTATGATATAAATTGAATACAACACGGTGTATTCCGCATCGCCATCGGTCTCGGCCCTCCCGCGAGTCGCGGTCGGGCCGACACGGTCGGGCTGACACCTCGGGCAATACAGAATACACCGTGTTGTATTCTCTATGTACAACACCCCTTTCCTGTAGCCTGGGTGCCATCCCGTTTGAAACGGCTACCCCAAATTTTTCGGGGTAGCCATTACAAATCGAATGGCACCCAGGCTACCTTTCCTGTACATGTACATTCAAATGAATAAAATGAAAATTACACCATACTATTTAAGGCCACACCAATTTAATTTGTTGGTTCTCGGATTCGCCGCTTCATTTTTTTCCGATTTGCAAATAAAAATAAAATTGGATTCAGGCTTTGAATCAACTGCAAAATGCTCCAATTTTGCCCAAAACAGTTGAAGAAAGCTTCTCGTCTGCCTTGTTTTATAGATTTTTCATGTATCAATGCTCTGGTTTGATCAAAAATTCAGAAATCATTGTTTGAATTATAAACCAGCTTGGAATGGGGACGTCAAGACTGCTATCGTAGCTTTTGGGGCTATCAGAGGATCCTAGGCCTGTTTTTATTTTTATTTTTTTTTCGCCCGGTCGCTTCATATTTTTTCTAAAAAAATCCGAGAACCAACAAATTAAATTGGTGTGGCCTAACAGAAAAATCTATTGAACACAAAGTAACATCATGATACTAATCTATGCATGTTCTTCATGGAAAATAAACATTGTTGAGGAGGAATGAGTGAATTCATGTGCATGACCATATAGTGTAAATTAATAATGTGCATGTGTATGTGTCATGTGTCATGTGCATGACCATACAATGTATGTAGTGTCAACATGTACATGTGTTTCTTACTAACAGGCACAAGATTATCAAACACTGTGTGCAGACCCTGCGCACATGGAACATTCTCAAACAAAAGGTCTTCAAGGCAGAAGTGCAGGCAATGGACAGAGTATGTATTTTTTCAAAATTTCATTGTCATGATAATCTGAGCAAATGTCCCTCTCTCTATGAACGTTAGCATAAGAAAACATACAATGTATAGACCTAACATTTACATGTAAGTCTGGTCTTCTCAGAAGCTTTAATTAACATGTAACTAGCAAGAAGACCTAGACTAAGTACACTATACATGTACCAATGACAAGTCTGACAAAGTGTATGGGTTATACAATGTATGTTGCATATATCATGAAACAGTCATGAAATTTAAGGATGTTGACATTGATTAGTAGATTTTTCTTGACTTCATGTTACTGCCATCATTTTTCTAGCTGTGAACAACAAGGCAGAGAAGAATTAGAGTTTGGAACACAAGCACATGATGCGGTATGTGGAACAAAGCTGACAGTCACCACCCAAACTGTCCCTCCACTGAAGTCTACGTTAAAGTCAAAATCCACTACCATGGCAGCATCTACCACAGCCCCATCAAGGTCAAAATCACAGCCCCTATATTCTGTGTTCTCACCCAAGTCCACCATATCAATGCCCACCACTTCCTCAAGGTCATCTAGCCAACAATCAGATTCTGCACCCTTGCCCAACTTCACCATGGTATCAACAACCCCCACACCATCAAACCAACAGTCAACATCAGATTTCACGTTCGTCCTCATGTCTTCCACAGCATCAAGTACTCAATCAGTGTCAGAAATGTCTAAAAGTCCACCAAAGCATACCAGCACTGTACACTTTGACATTAAGACCCTTCTTACAAAAGCTAAAACAGCAAAACCATCTCCATCTTCTGACCAAGGCATATCAGACTTTTACAACAGCTCAACACACTCCCCGGGATCAACAACTACAGCACCTATGTCTGTGGCTTCTGCAAATGGGGGCACAAAGGCTGACCAAAGGTCTACAACATCACCCTCTCCAGCTGTGACAATAATGCAGCCAAAGACAAGTGTTTCATACTTTATTGAAGTTGTTGTAAAAGCCAAGCCTGCAACCACACCAGCTACATATACAGGTAAGGTATATTAATGACAGGACCTTGTGACATTGTGATCATTATGTATCATGTAATAGCCACATAAATTTAATTTCTTCAATTTAATTTCTTCATTTAATCTCTTTAAGAGAGATGGTGCCAATTATTTGTACATGTAGGTGGCACTCTTTTTAGTGACAACAATGCAAAGTCTGGAAGGAGGCTATTGTGCTAAAAATTCTGCAAATCTAACATGACACATAGTTTAGCAGCTTTTGTCCAATGAGGCTAAGAAGTGGCAGTCTCCTGGCTGATGTTGTAGCAATGACTGTTTGCAAATCCTTTGCTCTAGGAACTGCAAAACAGAAGAAGGAGACCAATAATGAACCTGATGTGAGGAACAATGGAGTACACGGTCAAGCACTACAAAGGGCAATGATTGTGATCCTTTCCTGCCTGCTGATCATAGCAGTTGTCATTCTTGCTACAATTGTTATCAAGTTCTGGTGCCAAAAGAAAACTATCTCCCTCCCAACAGGTAAACATCCTTACCAATTGGATCTTATTACAGCTAGTGATTTACAGCAAAAGTAGTATATATAACAGTTACTGTCATCAGTGTATGTTGAACTGCACTTGAAAAAAAAAGGAACAAACTGGTACCTTTTGGTAACGTTGAATTCTGATAGCAAATGGTTAAGAAACAGTTGATAGCACATTTGTACACAAAGTACATGTAACAGCTGATAAATTGAAGACAGTTGTTGTGAATCATTGGTTACATCAGTCAGTCCAGAAAATGTCTGACTTACATTGAACCTGTCAGCTTTCTAGGTCTGGGTAAAGATGGCATTCACAGCAGCATGCAACAACCATCCACTAACTTACATGTATATGAATATTGTCTAGTATTCATCATGGCATCTTGTGCTCAAGCAGTACAAAATACACAATTTGCATCATTTTAAAATCTACTCTCTCCTTAAAAATATCTTCTTTTTTTTGTAGATGTTCCTACTGTGTACTACAATAGAAGACAAGG
Organism: Branchiostoma floridae x Branchiostoma japonicum; assembly: GCA_013266295.2. Taxonomy (NCBI): domain Eukaryota; kingdom Metazoa; phylum Chordata; class Leptocardii; order Amphioxiformes; family Branchiostomatidae; genus Branchiostoma; species Branchiostoma floridae x Branchiostoma japonicum. The sequence continues at coordinate 11,040,018 of CM023832.1, forward strand.
GGTTACCATTGGTGCAGCTTCACAGGTAACGCAGAATCAACTGACAGTAAATTCTTTTTTGGTTAGAAAAAGAAAATTCGAGGTAATTATTAGATAATGTCATCATTACATCAATATGTGATTCCAGCGTGCAAATGCATTTAGAGAATAATAACAAAGCCTATGTTTATAACCTTACAAGTTATAAAGTACATTCAATTAATTACAGTGACTGAAATACACTATGTACATGATAAAAATAATAATAATTGTGATTTCAGGAGGCAGATGGAATAGGAGGCAGTACTAGTGGTTCACCAGACGATGGCAGTGATGATGCAGTTTGTTCTGTGGAAGTACATGGAGAAGCAAACCAGAGCAACACCGAGGATGAGCACTCTCCACTGATCCCTGCTTCAGGAGAACAAGGTACCTGTGTAATACTTTTCTAAATTTAAAAAAGTAAACTAAAAATACAAATAAACTACCCTGGAGACCAGTCTTACTTCACTTATATGATGGCATTACATTTGTGGTATACTGAAATACAGTCATTCATTGTGTACTTGACATAAATTGTTTACTAGTAATCCTTCACCTGTTCATTTAAGGGACATGTTGATATGCTATGAAGTTAGCTGAATCTATGTTAAAGTTTGATGTTTGGTAACAAGTAACCATGCATGATGACGAAACCTAACCCAGAATAAAAACTATTCCAGACAACCCCATCAGAGAGGCAGACCTTGTCAAACTTGCAAAGACCATTGGAGATGGCTGGGAGGCTGCTGGTATACAGGTCCTTGACATCACAAGCGCACAGCTGCGGGCTTGTAAGACTAACAACCCATATAACAGAGACATGCAAATTTTTGACATGCTCAATTTGTGGAAACGTAAAGCAAAAGGAGCAACATTGCAAACACTGTGTCAGCTGTTGACACAGGCTGAAGTAGATTACACAGTAGAAGAGTAGAAGCTTTAGATTCCAAAGAAATAGCTGTTACAAAAAATGCCAGTTACAGGATTCTGGGCTTATGTCAATGCATGATATTTGAATCTGTATGCAGGCAAGGCAAGTTGTGCTCAATCATCTAGCATTAAAGCCAGTTAAACCCACAGCATAATTAATGGAAATGTTCCTCTATGTCATTTTGACGACTACCCTCTATCTCAGTTGGGACCGAGGTTGTCACAGCATTATGTCTTTATCAATCCATTTATTCTCATTCATTATGTACATGCAGATGTAAAACAAAAAAGGGCATTTTGTTTGTATGTGAGTTCTAACATTGTGTACGGTATATGTGTTTTTGTGAAGCCACCTCTGTAATCATGCATTGCGAGGGTTTGTCAGCTTATTTCACATGTTTCAACAAATCCTCTCAATAATGAATGTCTTCTCATTTTCTATGTTGCAATATGAGCCACATCAACAATGTCTCAAATATGTTTTAATTTGTGTATGCACGTTACACTACAATGTATGTGGCACACATTGTAATGAGGAATTTACTAAACACTTCTATTAAAAAAAGAAGACAAAAATGTAACAAAAATGGCCAGAGAACAAGGCATCTTACATTATAGAATGTAAATATTTAGTTGGATGACCCTCAAGTCTTTGAGAAAACAACCATGTACAAGCTAAGTGTGAGTAATGTGATATATATATATACTGTGATACATTTTACATGGTAGGACTGGTGATAGGGCAACAATGTACATGTAGAGGTAGAACAGTTACTGTGTTCTTTTGTACATGCATGTGCAGTATTGCAACATTAGATTGTAGTTGCAATTGGGCCTTGTCATTTACTGACAGATGGATTTTGTTCATAATAAATAATGCAGTACATGTATATCAGGAAAACTTTAAAAAAATGTATTTTGGGATGGGACATGCAGGGAGAACTTTTGATTTTAGTCATTTGCAGAGTTCCATCATCATCATTTTCGTTGCATGTTATCTATGTACTGTCACAAGTCATCAGAACAACTGAGTTTACGGGGGGAGGGGTTGTTGCAGGAGAAATTGTCTGGTTTGACCCAACTTACATGTATTCATATGGGTGTACAGGTACATGCTAACTTCCGTGTACAAAACTGAATGTATAACAGATACAAAATGAAAGGTCCAGGATATAAAACCTGCTACACTTAAATACATTCGAGAAAAGTGCATTTACTGTGGTGAAATTGTTAAAAGAGAACAACAACTATCCAATCATATTAAGGAAAAACATAATATTGAACAATCAGATTACGTTAACGTTATATCAGCTGGTGTGGTGTCAAGTTCATGTATTACTAAGTAAATATATGATCCAACCATTCATATTTGATTTTGTTATACCTACATTCATTTTGAAAATGTTAGAAGCTACTTCAAATAGATAAGTTAACGTTAGTGTTTTATCTTAGTGTCATTTAGAATTACTGCAAAGGATTTTTTCATGTCAGAGAATTAGAAAATAATTGTTGCCAAAACTTGCCATACTTTTGTACCTTGTACAACTGTTGTGCAAATAAAATTCATGTATTCACAAGACTTCCAAAATGTATGGAATCTTATTCATAACACTGGGCATCTTCAAAAATAATCTTTCAATAACTCTGCACTAAATTGTACTGACAGAAGTAACATGAATTGAAGCAAAAGTGAAATTTAGTGAATCTTGTATAAAATAGTATAACGTTTAATTCTTATAACATTGGACATCTTTTATAATCTTTCAGTACTACAATGCAATGATAGTAACATGTGAATTTGACATATCATTTCTCCCTTCTCAAGTGCTCAATATATGGAACTACACTGCCAGTTATGTGCATTTTCAATTTGTTCAGTAATTTTGTGTAGTTGCAAGTGCCTATTTTGAAAAGATGTTTATCGTTTACCAGTATTATAAGAGGTGTACTATGCAGTGAGGTGTGCTGTATCATTAGTAATCTCTTTGACAGACTAAGCTGATATATTGATATTCAGTTACAAAGAACACCTGTCAAGTAACCTTCCATGTCCCTGGTTTCTTTGTTCGATAATTCAAAAGGTCAGAGTCTTGAATGCAGATCACAAATAGAGAACATAGACTGTAAATATTTTGTTTTGATTCTATAAAGCTGTTAAGTTTATAGGAAACTAAATTGTTAAGTCATAGTTAAACCACGAGCTACTCACATCCAAAAATTACTTAGTCTGAAAATTATGATGAAGACGGATCAAATCTATATAACGTTACCGTTTTTTAAAATAATTTTAGTCCGGATCTGACGAGTTGGGAGGGGATAAGAGTTGAACGACCCTTGAACTTACCTTCGCAGCTATTGACTTCGTCGTATCAACATCATTTAAGCGTTCACACCTGGAGGGTGATGATCTTTAAAAAATGAGAAATTTTGCTCAAGCGGCTTTCCAGGCCACCCTTCCATCCTTACCTAATGATCGAGATTTTACAGACCACAGTGATAGTCACTATTACTTCCGGGTTCCGAGATTTGGCGGGAAGTACCGCAGCCAAACCAAAAATACAAAGGAGGAAATATACACATTCTTCCTATTTTGTGCAATGCAAATCCCAAAATCTGTATTTTCCAATTAATGTATATAAATACGTCGTCCAATGTATATAAATCCTGTTAAAAAAGATAAGTGGACTGCTGCGTTTTGAGTAGACTTGGGGTATGGCGATTTGATGCTTTCTATGTCAAAGGTTAAATTTTGGCGCGAAAAGTACATCATGTAGTCTGCTCCAGTTTATTAGCTGTAAATGGCAGGTATGGTGCTCATCACTCAGCCCCAAAACATCTACTTGGGCAGTGGTTTTAATTTTTTAAAAATCTCATCGTCACTGATATGTAATTCTGTACTTCTTTCCCTGGTTTTGTTTGTTCTCAACTGAATAGTTAGTTCGATGTCACTAACACCAACACCAGACTTGTTCCACATTCTGAAACCTGCCATGAATTCAGCCACAGAAAATTACTAGCTAGATGTGTAATGCTTTAGGTATTACTGCTGACACTGTGACAATACTATTTAGCAGGCTCATAAATTCTCGAAAATGAATATCATTATATATTATTAATGTTATATTGCAGAGTGTATTCTAATGGTATGGTCTCTCCTGAGACAATCATTAAATATTTTAGTGACCTGGATATCAAAAGTTACAGCATGATCCTGCAGTTTATTTTGCTGAATTTCTTATATTTTTTTCCTCTTGACAGCCTGTTGCTTGTTTGGGGAGACCCAAAAATGCCTGTTCTTGGTACCTGTCGCTCAGTTTACTTTGTAATTGTATTCACCTGCCTGCATGCACCCTCCCCCACTGAAGTATTGTATATATATACTGAATTTTAAGTTTGTCATAAAAGAGTATTGCTTAATGCATAAACATAAGATCATGAAAGGTTATGATATGATGTTGTAAAGGGTACTTAAGTCTGTTAACATTCCCTTGCTGAGCAATTCAAAGCTTAAGTTACACCTGTCCTTGGCCAAGTTCCTGAAGCCATGATTTACATAACAATGGGCAAGGTTCTCGGGTAACTGGTCACGTACACCCCGTCACATGATTTCCAGGGGTAAGTCCCAGGCTCAGAGCTGAGAATGACGCAGTTTAAAATCCTGTCCTTTAACGTTTGATACATTTAATTTGGTGCTTCTCTGCTAGTATGGGGGTGTTGAGATGGCCAATTTTTACCTTAACGATTTTGGTCAGCCTCCAGGTAAGTTAATGTTACACCTGTGTTGTGCATGCATATCTGCAGTTGAAAACATGTTATTCTTTCCACTCGTTTCACGATGCACTTGATTTACGGCAGAACTAGAATGACATGTAGTGGAATTACTATGTGGTTTGATGTGGTGGAATTCCTTTGTACATGACTGTATGTGTTTGTTGAACTACCTGTAGTCACAGTGACCCATGGTCTACTCAAATCTGTTCATTTGAAGTTCAAACAAGTACACTGTTAACACAGCCATGGGAAGGTCACCTGCTGTTGTATTGCATGTAAAAAAACATGTTGATACTTGTCCAGACAGGATGTTTCAAAGCATTTCAATCCTGCCTTATGTTCTGATTAGTATCACAAGATTAAGAAATGGTTTCCACCGTGTAAATGATCAATTGTGTTGGTTTAAATTAAACTTGAATTAAACTGACCTATCTGCAATGTTATCAGATCCCAACTAACTAATTTTTCTTTACACTTTTACACTTTTGCATGCCAGGACATTTACGGTAAATGGATTTCTCTTACTCTGACTGTTGTATGTTGAGTTGTTAACTGTGTTATATTATATCATAATCAATGTTTCTGAAAAAAGTTGAAGTATAATGTTAAGTAACATTCCCAATCATAGGCTAATAACGTTTAAGATTCTTATCAATGTACACTTTATTTCAGGGATTTTCTACACCTCTGGAATGTGATAGCCAGCATTTTCCGGTCGGCAGCCATTGCTGTGCCAAGTGCCCTGGAGGTAGTATAATGTACCTTCATGTAGTCCTCACCCATTTGTCTAGAATTTGTTTTTTTTAAGGAATAATCAATTATATTATTGCTAGCTTTCTGGCAGGTCAACATTAGAAAAATGTAGAAAGAAGAGATCTAGAAGCAAATCAGAATGTCATCACATTTCTTTTTGTAGTGACAATATTAAACTGGATGCTCATGTAGTATGTACTAGTATGATCATGATCTTCAGCTAATGGTCTAAGGGTGTCACAAATAGTGCATGTCTGTAAATATTGTTTATGCAGTGCCCTATAGTTTTTGTTCAATACATTTTTTAATGATAATATACTGTTTACTGAATGTTTTATTTGCAGGTTACTATAGACACAGGGACTGTGATGGGGACAGGCGTACCCTCTGCTTGCAATGCCCTCCGGGAACATACACCGAGGGTTCCAATTATGTGGACAGGTGCAATCTATGTAAGCGCTGCCAAGCAGATCATGGCATGGAGGAGAAGAGAGAATGCCTGCCTTTCCAGAACAGGAGATGTCGCTGTATGAAAGGCTTCTTCTTGGAACCACCCCATGTACCAGGCCGGCCCGGCGGTGACATGTGCCACAGACACCAGCGATGTCAACCTGGAGAGGGAGTGAAGAAGGAAGGTGAGTTTTAAAATGTGCCAGCCACCTATAACATCTATGTGAACTTCATAGAAACTTAATTATGCTGAATTAGAAGATGTTTAAGAGACATAAAAACTCATAGATTGAGGTTTCATATTTGAGGTTTTATTAGATATCTATAACTGTTCTCCATCCATAAAGCCACAGTAGGTAAAATATTATTACTGCATTACAGTTACTGCAATAATTTCTCACTTTCTCATCAGGAACAAGAAGGTCTGATGCAACCTGTGCCCCATGTGCAGTTGGCAGATTCTCACAAGGAGGAAACCACACATGCCAAGAGTGGACAGAGTGAGTGTTGAATGTTTATAGTCCTTAATCGTCACTTACCTTGTACCATGCAGAGCTGCTACCAATTGCAAGGCAGGCCCTCATCAGACCTCTCTGAACAGGGATTGTGACAGGTGGCCCTGTTTCATTAAAGTAAGGCTGAGTAACTACAGCATTTTGCATACATGTAGCAGCATGTCTGGCTCACTGCTGTAGGAGTAGATTTGCAGCTAATTTGTATTATATAGTCCATAAAATGTCACAAGCTACTGGAATGATATTGTGGTTGACCTGTTTTCCAAGTGTTCTATAGCTGAATTGTATGATGTCGCTGCTATACCAGTTGATTTGTAGTATACCTGTCTGGTACAAACATGGCATGTGCAGTTAGTATATATGTACAAGGCTGCATTCTATAATGATTGTCATGTTTTTTTTCATAGCTGTGCAAGTCAGGGACTGAAGGAGATGATACGAGGGACAGCAGAACATGATGCAGTGTGTAGCTATGAGTATATACCCCCCATAGCTTCAAGTGTTCCTGGACCTACAGTTGGCAGTGTTACTGAGTCCACATCAGGTAGCTTCTGTTGTTTCTGTTACATGAAGACATTGTGTAGAACTGTTTTCTTAGCATATATTTGTCACTTTTACATGAAGTTCAACAAATAATTCGGCAGCATTGATCTGGATTGTCATCTCTCTGGCCAACTTTTATAGCCTGAAAAGTAGACAATAATGTTCAGAAGGCATTTGAATGGGTTCTGATTTGGTTTCCAATAACCAGTCCACTGATTTAACTTTTTCTGGTCCAATTTTTTTGACCGGTTCAGAAAAAAATATCAGTTTTGTATTGGTACCACATACAAGGATGAAGATGTACATGTAGGATTGTTTCAGATTTAAAGGGTAATCTGGTGTGTCATGTAAGTTTCACAATCATGGACACAAATTATAAAAAAAGAAAAACAGTGACTTGATGGTCCATTCTCTTTGATTCCTTGTAATGTATACAGGATCAGTGTCTGACAGAGTGGAGACTCCAGGAAAGCCTGTGGCCAGAGGACCTGACGAACTTGATGTCGAGCTGAGGTCCAGTACCATAAACCCTCTTCAGTATGGCACAGGCAGAAAAGAGAGGGAGGGTGCTGGAACCAGTCCAAACAGTGACATGTCGAAGAAAGGCAACGACTCTTCTGCTGCGCTGGCAGTTGCAATAGTCGGTCTTTTACTGCTTGTAGGATGTATTGGTGTTGCTACCTATTGTGGCTATACACGGTTTATAAAGGAGAAAGGAAGAACAAGGGAAAGTAAGTGTTGTTCTTTCCACTACCACTGAGTTTAAATTTTCCTCCTGTAGATGTAATGTTAATGCACATTATGCATGTCCAGCAGTCACAGTGCAGAAATAAATCCTTCAATTTATTTTGAGACCATGAATTGTTAAATGTTCTTGTACATAGTACAGTGTGTGATAGAATCTGGATCAGCACTGATATGACAGTTGCTGCAAGGAGGAATTGAATCCTCCTTGGTTGCTGTTATACAGTATTACAGCTGTTATGAGAATTCCCAGCAAGTCTGTAATGCATGACAGGCTCTTACTAAAACATTGAGTAAGTTTGTTATTAACATGTATTTATATAACGTCATATGATGTACATTAAATGGAATATTTTATCTTGATTGAACAACAATGCAAGACCTTTTCTTTCCACAGATGGAGTCAGTGTAGCCTACCATACCCAAAGTCAGGCGCCTGAAGACACAGTGTCATTAACTGTGAGTGTATGTATGTCATCTAAAGTTTACATTACTGTACTATATATAGAGCATACAACACGATGTATTCCGTATTGCCCGAGGTATCGGCCCGACCGCGATCCGACTTGCGGGAGGGCCGAGACCGAGGGTGATGCGGAATACACTGTGTTGTATGCTATTTATATCATACCCACCTTAGAAAACACGTCTTTCAAGGCGAAATGAGCGAACATTTGGTGTCCCTAAACAAAAAAACTGCTACAACATCCATTCCAACGTCCGAATCCTGTATTCGAATTTTCGAAAGCGGCGCACATGGTTGGGGCGAAATGCGTTCGAATCGTTCTATGGAAGCCCGGTTTATACACCCGGTCGTACAGGAGAATACAACACGGCCGGGAGCACTGTATCGCCGCCCGGGTATGATATAATGTCTAATAGTATATGACATGGTAATGGTAATGAAAAGTCCTTATAAACCACATTTTGTAAATGTACAGATTTATAGCCATATTGTTCATTAGAAGTAAAAGTATGTGACTGATCATGTTAAAATTAACTGTCAACCAGAAAAGTTGGTTCTTTGGTCATATCTTGATGTAGTGTCTAATTTTCATTAGAAATCTTGTTTGAAAACTTCGACAGAAATGAAGTCCCGAATTTTGTCTGTACATGCAGGAAACATGTGTTGTACTTGAGCAAGAGATGGCAGTTTCAGCAGAACCACCACCACCTTTCCCCCCTGGACAGTGGCCGATAGCTCCTCTTGAGTGGCCGCCACGTAGTTCAGAAATACCATCTGGAACACAGCATGAAGGTGAATCATGAAGGCTTACATACAGTATACATGTATGTCTTTGGGTATTACTAATTAGAAATTGACCAAATTCATATTAGTTCATGCATTAATAGAAACATAACGGTTATGTTTTGTGTTCATTGAAAGTTTCTTTAAGGTTGCTATTCATACTTCTGCAGGTTTAAAACTTTAATTCAATTACTTAATTTTGTTTCTATATTAACAAAAAAAAATATGGATCTCTTTCCTGTAGGAGCTGCAACTGCTGCTGACCCTCCACAGATAGTACTTACCTATAACATTGTAGATATGTCTGACAATCGTGTCATTACCTATGAAGATAACAGCACTGTTACTCATGACAGTAGTAACAACACAACTCTCCAAGACTGTCAGAATGTGTTGCTTGGAGAAAAAGGCACCATTAATGTGACTAGTGACAAGAGCACTACTGTGGAAGGTAACACAGGTGGTGTGCAGATCGGCAACAACAATATGTAGAAATCAAATTGCAAAAAATCATTTGGTGCTAATACGTGCCATGTCATATTAGAAATAAATTTTGTTCTGTCAGATTCATGAAGTTACTGCTGAAAGAAAAGAGCAAATGGTTTTTTCACCACACACTTCCTTTGTTGTATATGCATGTATTATCTATTACATCTAAAGTACAATGTATGAACCAGCATACCTACATGTAAGCCAATACAAAGTAAAGGTATCACATGTGACTGTAAATGGACAGTAAACTCTAATGTTAAACTGTGCAAATGTCATAATTCTTTTATAGCTGTACAAATATAAAGTTGTCTCCTGATCATACTGTACACAAGACTATCTAATATTTATCAACGTTTTCTATCTCATTTTTTTCATAGAGAATAAAAACTTGAAAGCATCTTAAAGTTTCCTTTGTGTGTTTCATTTCTTTTGTTTGATCATGACCTTAGATAACTTACAGTAGAGGGCGTGTCTCTCAAGTTAAATCAAGTTATGTTTGGGACAGTATGAAAATTTTTTTTCAAGAAATGTTCAGGCTTTATATAATATAGACTGATAAGGTGTGCACATGTGTGAAAGGTTTCTTTTTCTGTGTTGATATAACTGTCAAGGTTATCCAAATACTAGGAGATGCAGGCATGAATGTTTATGAAGACATTGCTTAGGATATTTCAATAAGTACTAATGCACACGTGTGTATTAGTGATTACAGCTAGTAGAGTTTACTCAAGGCACTGAGATATGTTTAACCTTGCACTTAGTATAGTCTGACAAAATCAGAAAAAGAACCTGCTACATAATTTTTTTTGCTGTTCATATTACAACAATTATGAAACCACCTTAATTCTTTCTAAGATTCAGTGTAGCAAGATTCAGCAAACAAAAACTGTTTGCTGAGTCTTGGGTCAAGTAACTGAGCACATAGCATGAGGGTGAACCTTGACACAAAGTACTAGTCACGTGGGTTGTACCCCTACCTGACCAGGTAGGCCTCATTTGCATGAGCAAATAGGTGTTGAGTCAGGGGGTTCCCCTTGACGTCAGCCATATGTTGACACTATGACGGGCCACTTCCTGCCTGAGCAGGCATGCGCACATCTTAGGGGGATACCTGCGCTGAGTCATCTCGTCTGTGAAGGATTTTCAGTTCCAAAATGGATGCCGACCAGTTTTGACTGGTTCTAACAGCATAACTTGGCCATCATGTTTAGCCCTATGGATTGTAGATTTGCCATCCAAACCTTTATGGTAGCAGGTATCCTGTCAAGTCACCAGGTGAGCACTTTTGAGAGGTTTCGTAAGACTTTGATGCCTTAATTTGCGCTCCTGTCTAAATAGGAGACTTTGGGAATACGACATTTCTGGAGTGACTGACATTAGAATCTTAATCCATGGTCAAAAGCTAATACTATATAGATACTCTTTAATTTGGGAAGGGTGTGACTACAGAATATTGCAACTTGGAATACTTATTAATTATATAAGGGTTTCATACACTAATTTCTTAGCACAGTCATCAGTTGAATACAGCTCACATAAGCTGAGGGCATAATGCACCTGCCAGATTTGACCTAACACTGACTTGGTGACTGTGTACATAGTTCATGGGAATGTGTGCACCTGTTGGCACAGATTTGCTGTGCACAGGAATTTATCACTTTCTTAAGCTACCATGATAATGGCTTTGAGTTTGTTAAGTCTGACATACATACATTATTCAATGTCTTTAACAGTATGGAAAATTCTTTGTTGAAACCTATCACCTCACAGTAACTCACAGTCAGTATTTAACAACAACCATGCTTAACATAACTTTCACCGTATTCTCATGTTGACTGTCTAACATATGATTGTAGATCTTACATCTCAAATTGTCAATTCTATTCTAACATGCTGATGAGGAAGTGCCCAGGAACAGCAATGGGTAACTGCTCAGACTTGAATTTATTCTGTGTCGTGTTTGATGTCAGGTTTTGTGACTGGTTGTTGTGTGACATCTTTCTTTATTGTGACTAATGTGCTCATGTTAGCTTCTTGTGGTTGCAGTGTGCCAAACTTTGTGTTTTGTGTGACATCTTGCTACTCGAGATTGATGTATGAAAATTAGAAAAATACAAAAAAATTGCAATTTGGCTCTAATGTCTGGAATTTTTGTATTGCCTCTGAGATCAACATTGAAATTAACAAAAGTACGCTGAATAAGATCAGGGCCTTCAATTTTCTCAAATGCCTTATGTGACCTTAGTACAAGGAAAGAAATATCACGTCTAAATTCAGTGTTTCATGCATCAATATAAATTATATGACTTATGTCTCTGAAATGTATTTGTTTTTTTAGTAAATTGAATATAGGTAGCTTGGTTAACCTGGAACAGTTTTTATGCTCAACTTTGATTCACAATCATGTGTTACACTGCTGAATGCAGGGATTTTTTTCTCATTTCAGGTTGAAGCCCCCAGACAAAGATGTGACAAGAACACTGAGTACCCCCATGCAGACAAATGTTGCAAGCTGTGTCCTGCAGGGACATATGTTGTAAATGCTTGTGAGCAAAATCATGATGTATCCACTTGTGAGGAATGTCCTCCAAATACCTTTGCAGCAGTTGATAATAACTTAAGCCAATGCCACCGGTGTAGCAATCAATGCGACGAACAGTGGGGGGAAATACAAATTAGCAACTGTACACCCTATCACAACAGGGAGTGCCGGTGTAAGAAGGGGATGCACAGGCATCATGAGGTCTGCGAAAGCCACACTCCTTGTCCAGTGGGACAAGGTGTCCTTAGAAAAGGTAATTTTATTGCCAGTACATAATATGTTTTAAGAGTAGCTTCTAGACCATCAGAAGCAATCATAAGTGTTGTGTTCTGCACTGAGTGGCCATCAATGTTTCTTGTTGAATTGCTAATTGGCTCTTTTCATCTTTTTATATTACAGAATAAGGTGCTTTACTCAGTTTTAGGATGCTAGCTGATATGCATTGGTCTTCCATTTCTTGTAACTTTCAAATTGTTTCATGTATCATCTGGTAGATTGAAATCTCACTGTTCACTAAAAAACATAAGTTTTGACACACCATAGAAATTACTTGAATTGTTTGATATACTTGGAGTATTTCTACATGCATCACGCTTCACCTCAGTAGAGAATGACAGCTGTATCCATGAAAGAGTTGAAAACCTTCTACAGATAATATACAGTAAATAGATTAAAGACAGTTTAGGTTAGTGTCAGTCAGAAAATGATCCAATCTGAAATCATCCAGTGTGAAAATATGGTGCTTTGTGCATTTTGGTTCATCATCTTCTAGGATCCTACAGATCAGACACAAGATGTCAGCCCTGTCCTGCCGGTACATTCTCGAAGAGATCATCGATATTTGAGAAGTGTAAACCTTGGACAAAGTAAGTAGCTTCACCATGACATGTTCAGTAACTTCATGTTGGTTTTCAATCACATCCTGAAAACTGTCCACATATCTTTGTCGAAACTGGTTGATTTATCAATTGAGATCATTGCCAATTTAATAATTACCATATAAAACAAAGTCTGTTGTGTAAACTTTTAAAATACCATTTGCATGTCTGGCCGTGCCTCACATACATGTATACATGTACATGGATGCATTTACAGGAGTGAGAAGTAGCTAATAAACTAACATTTTGAAATGTTCTTAACTTTCTTATAGTCTAAGCGAATGACAAATCCTTTAAAATTTGTTTATGAAGTTGTGCTGTGTTGGGACTGAAGACAAGAGAAGAAGGGAATGCAAGCAGGGATGCCAAGTGTGGAGATCGTGTACAACCCCAAGAACCAACACCAACATCAAGTCCAGCACATAACACCTCGGCCATGGACACCCCCACAGCAGCTGCAACAGTTCCACAGAACAGTAGCCATATGCATGAAGAGGCTAACACTAGTGCTGCCACAGTCACACTTGCTAGCACAACTGTAGGTTCAGTTGCAGTTACATCAACACCAACAACATCACAGTCACCACCTGACAGTGGTGAAAGCATGACTACAGGTACTCAATGTCTGGACCATAACTTCTAACATGCTTTCTAGTTCTAGTCATTTTGATAAGACTCCTCATCTTATTATGGTTGGAACAAATTGTATCAGCCAGAAATGGCATTACACTCTTCACATTCAGTGATGTAGACATGTAACGTTATGTAATTCATTTTTTCTATTCAGTTTGGCAATTTGCTGAAACTGTAGGAGTCCCATATCCTCAAATATATTTACATACCCTGTGTGTTGTGACAACAATGAATCCCCTTAGCAATTACCTAATAGAAAATTGTGTACATGTATGTCCCTTCATAAGTCTCTATTTGTTAACTCTCCTCAGTGGAGGCCAGTCCTGAGGAAGACAGGTACCCTGCTCCAAACAACCAACCCTCCATAGCAGTGATTGACCTCGAGCTCGCCATCATCTTTTCTGCAATCATTCTTGTGCTTCTGATCATCATGGCTTTCATCGTATGGCGTTACTACAAGAAAGAAAAACAGGAGAAGATTCCTGGTGCCAATGGACCACCAATAGGTGATCTATGCTTCATTTGGTTTTGAGCAGGAGACCAGTGTAATCTGTTGTTATGTGCTGCATGTGCTAGAACTATAGATACAATGGTACCCACATTTCACAAGTGTGTCATGTTAGGACAATACACACTGTATCTTAGATAATTTTCTTGTCACATACTGGTAAAGCTTCAGGTTAAACCCCAGCTGTAGAAACATTCTGCAAGATATACAATGAACCCAAGGTTATACATTTTGTATCTGTTTCTTCTTGATTTTACTATATGCAGAACATCTAGAAAGTGTCTCTTGATAATGTGGTACATGTATACCTGTTCAAACTTCAAGCCATTAGCTGATATTATGATATCTTTATTCCAGGACCCATTCCTCCAAACCACCAGCAGCTACCCAATGAACCTGATGAGGGTGGAGATTTGAACCAACAGGATCTTCTCCAGGTTTGTATTTAAGTCAAGGCTACAGCGCTTGATGTACATGTATCTCAAGTTCTGTACCCAACAATTATTGAAACACCATTTTAAAAAATTTAGAAGCTTACCATGATGTGTGAAAAGTTCTATAGGTGTGATAATTGTTCTAGATGGATTGATAGATTGGTGAATTTATAGCACTTCAGTACCAAGGGCATTGAATGGAATTGCTTAACAAAAGACAGTTTGCAATTTTGTCTTTATAAGAACTTTCACAACAGATTTATCTCCATTGTCTTTGAAACTAACAGATAAAGTACCATGTGCCCCTTCTAGTAATGCTAGCATATCAGGTCCAACATGTGACACTCAGACTGTCTTTGAATAATTTATAACAGACAAAGCTAAGGGCTTCAAGTGAATATTACAATGATTATGTTGTACAATGTATTCAACCTTTGGTATTATTATATCATTTTGGATCTGAAGGAACAGCAGGCCCTGCTACCCAGGATGGAACATGGAGAGGGGGAGTTAGAACCAGATGACATCGAGCATGCAAGAGGGGGAGAACAAAACCAACAGAGGGTGCAGATATTTGTACCCACAGGTACAGGGACTCCTGGAGGGCAGATTAATATTCAAGGTAAGTCAGTATTGATTATGTTTTTTTCCCAATAACCATTGGTTGAAAGTTTTTGTTTTACATGGGCATTAATTGATGAGGTCACATTTTCAAATGGATCTGTACATGTATGTGTCCTAAATGACATTTAAGGTCCTCCTTGAGCTTTGGTACTAATGCTTTAGGGCCAGGTAGGCATGTGATGTTTGTTGAGATACAGGTCAGTACAATGAGGCTATTTGTTTTTCAGACAAAGTGATATTGTTCTGGTTACATTTCAGACATTCTGAAACATACCTTTATGTACATTAAATTTTATTCTTTGATGCATGGCTAAATAAAAAAAAAAACTCACCCTTTGCCAAACCAGTTTGTTCTACTTTACCATTTTGTGATACCATACCTCACTGTTGTTGTTTTACAGGAGTGTACCAGGACCAACGCTGTGTATTTGATGCAAGAAAGCAGACAGTTCAACTTCAACTTCATAATCCTACAGTGCATCAGCACTTTTCAATTGAAAGCCCAGAATTTGTGCAAATAGGACCAAATAATACCATTAACCAAAACACAGCAGATGCAACCAACCAAGAAGCCACTAACTCAGAAGCCTCTGAGCCTGGGGAATAGATGTATAATGTTTTTTTTCAGTCATGTCTTCTCATGGCACTATGTAAGGCTTCTATTGTGTTGATATAAAGCAAGGCTTGGACTCGTGGTAAAAAGCCATTATTTGAATTATTTAATATGTTACACTGGAACTAATGGGTTACTAACAAATCAAGATATAGTAAGTGTAGTTACTGTAGTTACTGTAAAACAAAGATGTGATGCAGTTCTGTTTATTTTAAAAGTAAAAATGAAGAATGTCAAACTTCATATGTTGCTGTCAAGTACATAATACATTTAGCCTTGGCTGGCTTCAGCATTGTTAACACCTTGTTTTCCAGTAAACATCAACAAATTGTGAGAAGGCTGCCTTCAACTTGTCTTGGAATTCTGTCACAATAGATGGAGTTCAGCATAAACCATTGTTAATAACAGCTTTTATTAATTACCTGGAACGGCTATGACCTTGATATATGGACTTTGTGTGTATGGATTTCATTTTGACACAATGTTGTATTTTTTTGTACTTATTTATGTATATTGCCCTGCTTTGGTTTTCACTACATACTACTAATATATTCATGTTTGGAAATCATCTTTTGTGAGCCAGTTGTCTTATGATGAAATGATTATTATTAGATATATATCCAATCCTTTTTTTTTTTGAAGGTTAACTTGCCATCTTCGTAGTTTTGACTCAAAAATGAATTATCTATTGACTCTGTAGGGATTTTGTACATAAATATGTACTTCTGTGTATAATTTGTTAAGTTGCTTTCAGTTTTCTGATTACATTTATATCAATGTGCCATACAAATTGATGTGTGTTTTTGTTCTATGAAAAAATGATAAAAAAGGTACATATAAAAACTGTAAGAAAGCTATAGCATTTTATTGATAGCTGCTTTCTTCAGTCACCTGGCTTCTGTTAATAATTCTAACTAGCTGTTGGATTTTACTTCAGACCAATGACAATAAGATATTCTATGTATTATGTTAAAATATAAGAAACATTTCCCAGACATTGGACAATCATTCGTCGTTTGTCACTATTTTACATATGTGTCAAATACTTATCATCAATCCAGCATGTATGGCTATGCATCAATACACATAACACATCAAACAGAAATCAAGTTTTCTTTCCTTCGCCTGTCTTCAGTCTCTGTTGGTTGATGAGCGCCGCCGCACTCCCAAATTCAAACTGCCGCGTCAGTCTAACTCCCGACATTCTCTCCCAACTGTCACCCTGCGCATTGTACACCCATATCCCATCAAGCACCTGGTGGAACCTCACCCCACCACAGACGTACAGCTTCCCATCTATAACCGCCACTCCTGCTGAACAACATTCCTCTGGTAGTCTCGCTCCCAGCCGCCATCTCTTCTTCTCAACGTTATAGATCTCTACTATATCCATCTCCTCAATATAGTCTGTTCCCCCGATTACGTAAACCTCTCCGTTTAAGACCGCAGCGCTTGCTCTTTTCTTCATGACCATCAGAGTGGGAATTTCTGTCCAGTTTGACTCCGCTGTGTCGAAACAAAGCGCGCGGTTCGTGATCCCTTTCCTGGATCCACCTGCGAATCCGCCCATGACGTAGATCTTTCCGTCCAAAGCAACCGCGCAGTGATCCGACAAAGGGTAAGGCATGGGCTTCGCGTCAGTCCAAGCCTCGTTTTCCAACTCGAAGACCTCCACTAAGTCATACCTTCCTGATCTATACGAACCACCTAGCGCGTAGATACAGCCTTCTATCGCTACTATAGAAAAGTTAGACCTAGGGTGCGACATGTTGGGC
The DNA here is from genome assembly GCA_013266295.2 of Branchiostoma floridae x Branchiostoma japonicum. Classification (NCBI taxonomy): domain Eukaryota; kingdom Metazoa; phylum Chordata; class Leptocardii; order Amphioxiformes; family Branchiostomatidae; genus Branchiostoma; species Branchiostoma floridae x Branchiostoma japonicum. Next base: position 11,057,493 of record CM023832.1, read on the forward strand.
TTCTGTGACCACATATTGTGTACGCAGTCATACTCCCAGAACTCATCGGACGGTCGCCACCCCGATGAAGAATGTAAATCTTGTACTGTCCCGCCAGCCACGTACAGAAAACTCCCATAGAACGTGCACGCCATGTTACTGAGACAGAACGCATCCTCAGGTGTAGGTACCGTACATTTGGTCTTGTTGACGGGGTCGAAACAAAAACAGGTGCTACAGTACTCTATGTCTCCCATATCTGTGTACTGCTTCCCTCCGATAATGAATATAGTGTTGGCTTCTTTCATACCATGTCTAGGGCTGTCTTTACAGGCGACACTACAAGCTGAGCCACTAGAATCATCCAAGACTTGCGTGGCCCCAGCTTGTTCTATAAAACTGACACACTCTGGTGAAGATGACAGAAGCTCGTCCGTGGCTAGTTGTTGATCCAGATAAGAACGATCCATTCTCGTCAGCCTGACTTCTTTGATGAGTTTTGGCGCGCTTTCAGCTCTGGATTGCGGCAAATGTTTGATCCATCTCAAGGCAGCTTCGTACACTTCTTCTTCCTTCTGAACGTTAAGATCGTCACTGGCTAGAAGTTCGGACACTTGGTCCTGGTCGAGGTCCAAGAATTCTTCCTTTTGAGACACCAATATGAAATGATCCTCTATGAGCTCCTTGCATGATTTCTTGAGATCGTCGCAGTTGTGAAGGGATGCGAAGAAGTAGAACTTGACACAGTTGTCGACGTTGAGTTTGTCCATGATGTACTTTGCACAGGCCCTGTGAATTAATGATTGACAAAAATGATCTTTAAATCAGTAGTGGGAAACTTAAACATGTACTCCAATGTACTTCTTCTAAGCACGAATACAGCATGGGAACAAGCTGACATTTAGAAAGGTTTGCGCTTAAAGAAAGAGTTTGTATGCTTACCTACGAAGGTTTAGAATCTGAAACATGTCGGCAGCCGACAGAAGTTCCTCTATGGTGGTCTTGTATTTGTCACGTGGGTCCGGTGCCTTGGCCGCCTCCAGTATGGGAGGTATTTCTTGAAACTCCACCTTGCCTTGGAAACAGAGACAGACAATAATGACAAAGATAATATATGAATGGGTGACAAAAACTCATTGCCTTGAAAAGCACAAATATGGCCACAGGGTCCTTATTATAGTTGTCATGTTAAAAAGGCTCCGCTCCTAAGGCGTCACCTTTAAGCAAAACGAAGTACATGGAGCAACGTTAGTACTGCACTCTAGCGACAAAAAGCAGTATTGCAAGTCGTTATCTACGAAACCATTCCTCAGAGAGAGAAGTTTATGGCTGTTTGGGGGAGGTTTATGTGGAGTGAAACAATGTAGCCTCACCGGTGTAGGCAAAGTTGACAATCTGTTCCATGGTACTGTAGCTGACTCCGTACACTGGTACCTCCTTCCGGTAATGCTCCGCCATGTCCATTGTAAACATCAGACGAAAATACTGGCTGAAGAAAGAAATAATTGGCATGATACGCGAAGACCGTGATTCTAAAAGTGAGCTACGGCTACAAAGGATGATTTGAGTGAGTAAGTTAAGCATATATGTCGTCATCATCCGCTTTCAGAAGACGATGTAGCAAACTGGCATAGTTTAGTCTTTTCTTCTTTATAAAAACTGGCAAAAATCGAAGCGTTATGTCATCCATAAAATCAAACCACTGTGGCCTTAGGTGCAAACTATTCGCACTGCAAACTCTTCTTGTGTCAGTAATGCGTCTACTAAACACAAGGCATCATAACAACAACAGCGCTAGCATTATCGACACAATAAACTGTATTTTAGATTCACAGAACCCACCCTAGCCCTTCCTTACCTACACGTCACCAGCACACACCGGTGGCAGTGCAGTTGACGTCCATCAACACACAGTGTGACGTCAGTCATAACCTGATCCTCGCGCATGCGCAGGAGTTCTTTAAGGAGATGTCTCTCCTGCGATGAACTCATATCAAGAGTCATGTTGTTGGGTTGGTAGTCCTGTTTCTTACTTTTCTCTGTACGGATGGTCGCCTTTCTTGTTTCGTCACAGCTCTCTGACAAAGCAGAAATGTCGTAAAAGATATACAAGTATGTCTGCAAATTGCACCAAGAAAAGAAATATATTTTACCCTCCCTTCACACTATATTAATATCCACACGTTGTAATGGTAGCAGAGATACTATAGATGTAGTACTGAATAGATATGGAGCATGCTATATCAGATGCGTTGTAAAGTACATCGATGTACTTATACAGAAAATTGCGACTGTGACACAAATAAAGACATAATGTACGTGTTAGACGGACTAAGAGGCTACTGCGAAACGTATCGTTGAGTTATTTTAGTTCAATACGACACACAATCACACAGTAACAACTGGATGGATATAGCCTTACCGGTTTTGTCCGTTAACAGATGTTCAGGATCATGTTGGGTAGCTGTCCTGTTTGTCTGAAGTATTGAACGTTAGAGAGCTGCGTACGCTGACCTTGGCAATGTTACGTCAAATACAACATTTCCATGGCATCCTGGTATCAATGTGTAACCTGACACGTCCCAGTCTGGGAGGGGACAAATCATTGTACTTTGGGGTAGATATGACAGGAGGCGCTTTTCGCGCATTCTGGGCCATCTTGATGTACATGTATGACAATACCATAAAGACCAATACATTGATCTTAAGTATACGGAGTTAGGAGAGTCAAAAGATAAAAAAAATTCCCCACATAAGTGACAACGGAGTGTTCTGCAGCAGTAATGTACAATCCCGGACTCCATATGCCGCCTGTCAATCAAATTCTTATATATAGACAACTGTCCAGTATGAAGGACAGCTGTTATGATTGTCAACACCCTGTCCCTCTATCTAAATATATGCTTATATATGCGCATCTGTCCATATAAAACTAAGGGGGGAGGGCGTTGGTGTTTTGGGAGTCTAAGTGAGAGCGTCCTATAGGCGTAGCTGATTTGTGATCTGCGGATGGCAAGTAAGCCTTCAAGTTAAATATACTGAGCATAGGGAACACATGATGCCTCCTACATGTATGTCCTCCATGTGTATTTAATGGTCGTCTCCATAATATCTCAGCCGAACCCCCATACTTAACATCGATAGGTGCATTGTGGTTCAAATTCAACCCATGTCAGTTTCTTCAGTAAACACCATCGTTGTCATCTTCCCATCGCTACGAATGATACCAACGTGGATACAGTTACAATGACGTACACTTTACTAGAATTACATAGAATCCTACGAATCAATTAGAAATCGACCAGAAATTGAACAAAAAGCTTTTATTTATGAATATGATTCCATTTTGCTTCCACGTTACATGTATATGAATAATCGCCCTTCATTACATATAACAGAATACAATTCTTAACCAAAGTCATATACAAGACGTTAAGCGTATGGATATAAATATTTCGTGTATGTTCGTATTCTCATTCTCACAAAATTTTAGGTTCTAAAAATACAACAAAAACAAGCCATCATGTCTTGTATTTTCTTTCAAGTCGATTGCTACATGTACACACTCTTTACGTATGATTCTCCATGTAAAGATATGTGTTGTTGGCAACCGTCTCTTGTGTGTCATTGTCATATAACTTACACTTGACTTCATTCATAGTCACTCCCTATTTTACGATCTTTTACAGGAAGGATATGGTGTGTGTGTGTATGTACATGTACATTAAAAATACTTAGCATAGAAACTCTCTTGCACGCCCTAGCGCCCAGGAATTTTTCAAGTATTTTTTTCAGGAAAATGCTACGACTTTGTACGACCATTTTCTCAAATATGGCTGTACAAAGGTAGCCGCCTTCTCTTTGTCTGGCCCTTCTTTGGCCACGAAATGGCGCGTGACAAGACAATTAAACACCAGGTTCCATCCACCGTACAGAAGGATTTCGAAATACCATCATGAAATATTCAAAGCCCATCATCATCCTTCTTCACGTCACCTAAATGAAAATATGAATACTTTATGATGTGGCTGTCGCACGCTCTTTTGTGACAACAGAATTCGATTGCAGAAAATGTTATCATAATTGTGATATAGACTTGTTCCATTAGAATTCTTTCAAAGAAGAATTACATGGATCTTACAATATAGAAAAAAAAGTTGTCTATCTATATTTGTACCATATGGTCTTTAACAATACCTTATTACACTACTACTTCCCACACCAAATAACGTAGACCTAAGAAATACTCGTATATGCATTTTAGAGATAATTATAGCAAACATAATCATATCAATGATACAATGACATACGTGTAGCTTATATAACTAAGTTATGTATGGAATGCACTGTAATTTGTAACATGTTATGAGTATCAAAATGTATCAAAATGAATGCTTTCGCTTGACCAGGACGCCCCGTCGTCCCCATAGTCTGAGTAGGCATTACCGCTGTACGGCCACCCAGGTTCCCCCGGGATGACCTGGGGTCCCTGCCCTCTGTTCTCGTCCGCTGTGATTCCAGAGTCTGTTCTCGGCCCTTCGCTCGGGCTTTCTACTGGACTGTCAAACGCGTTCAGCGTGTTTCTGAGAGGAGCATAGCCCATCCTTGTTTTGTTTAATGTGTCCTGAATCCTCTGTCTGTTCGCCAGTAGTTCAGTTTCTTCCTCCACTCCTGTGGCGCTTGCCGATTTTCCCTCCCACCCTCTCGGCGTCATGGAAGGAGACCCCCACAGTTTTGCCGCCGTGTCTGACTTTGATGAAGTTAAACCTACACGTTGGGCATCTGCTCTCTTCGGAATTCGAGGTTTGAGCTTTGGGAGGTCGTCAAGCCGGGCTTCTCCTGACTTCATCTTTTCTTTTGTGTCATCCCGCTTCTTAAACATGTCCGCGGGAGACTCCCTTGAACTTCCTCCGTCAGAATATTTGGTATCTTTCTCAACTAACTCGTGAGTGGAGGCCGGGAGTTCAACGTCATGTTCATCCGGGATATTAGGGACGGCTTGAAGGTGTTTCATCATGTTAGCCACCGTCCTCGTGGTTTCCATGACAGCAGACCGAGAGATACCGTCCTGTCGTGCCTTTTTGGTCAGACTGGCCTGTAGATCGATCAGCTGTTTCAAGATGGTGGCTTTGTCTTCGCGATGGAGATCTATTTCGTTCAGCATCTTCGCCATCTCTATCTTTAAATCGAACACCTCCTTCATCATCAGCTTTGTATCGTGCTGCCTGTTTGCTTTAAGGAGAACGATGCTCTTTCGGAGGGAATCCCTTTCTTTTCTCACCACGGGAAGCTCTCGGTGCAGTTCGTTCAGGCGGTGACGAAACATGACCACCTGCATGGAGAGTGCGTCCTTTTCGGACCGATGTGAAGCTGTTTCCTTGCGAGCTAGCTCCAAATTTGACTTTGCCGTTTCCGCCTCTCTTCTGATCTCGTCTAGATTTGCTGCATACTTCATTTCTATCTCGGCGAGGTCGTTCTTTTTACGAAGCGTCTGCAGCTCAGAATCTAAGACTGTGACCCGTTTCCTGAGGATGTGGATTTGCATGGCCTTTTCTTCTTTGCTTTCAGTGGCGGCTGACTCGTCGTTATCACTCTGAGACTCGAGCTGCTGCTTTGTCTGGTTTTCTGTGCAAATCTCCATCCTCATCTCGTCACACTCAGTTCGTAGCCGTTCGAATTCTTTCTCCATCGCTCTTGTTTTTTCTTTGAGCTGTTCAGAGAGCTCCTTCTTATCTAGGAACCTGCGCTCTAGAATGTCCTTGTATGCTCTCAAGTCGTCGTTCTCGCTCCTCAGGTTTTCTAGATCTCGTTCCAAGTCCTTCACCTGGTTGACGTACATCTCCTTTTGAATATGGTTTTCCATTTTACTTCCGTCCCCCAAGGCTCTCCTAAGAACATTTACCTCCTTTGTCAACTCAGCGTTTTCCATTTTTAGGACATTTTCCCTGTATTCCAATAGATCACATGTCTGTATGGCCTGGCTGTACTTACTCATAAGTCCCCAGGTAGCGACAGCGTTCTCCTTCTTGTGACGATTTTGTTTCTCCAGACTTTCCTCCATTCCTTGGAGTTGTTCTCTTAGCAGCTCAACTTCGTGGACTTTGCGGCTTTTCTCAAAGATGATTTTTTCCACGTCGTCACATAGTAACTGCTTGTCATACGTTAGTTCCTCCAGCTGTGCCTTCAGCATGTCTATCTCCCATCTTCTAGCCGGAGATAGTTGGGATTCAGAGATAGTTGAAACATTGGTTGATCTCGGGACCATATCCTCCTCAGTCTGTGCACTTTTTTCATCCATTTCTGCGCTGTGTATTCCTTGTATCTTGTCTGCAATTTCTGTATGAAGAGCTACCATCTTCTTCTCCTTCTCTTGAATCTTCTGTTCCTTTTCCTCCAGAGATTCTTCCATTTTCCTCACTTCTTTCTCCAAGAGACGTTTCTCCTGTTCCAGCTCGTTGCGCTGTTTTCTTTCTTCGACCACGGCATCCTTCAGGTGGCTCAGCAGCCCATGTGCCTATAAGACAGAAGTGGGAACCGAATCTTGAATTGATGAATATTCGACCTATTTCTGTCTCAAATGAAGATGACAGATTATTGGAAGTGTAGCAAATCAGGTCACTACTTATGGGACTATGAAAACGTTACAAATCATCGTGAAAGTTAAACGGAGGGCCGATACAGTTAACTACATGCCTGGTATACTACGCGCGTATATGTGTATCAATTCTCAAAGACATTTGAAGAACTACAAACCTTTTCTTTTTGTGTCTGGAGCTTTTTCTGGAGCTCCGACTCGTTCGCGTCCTTTTCCTCTTGAAGAGCTTTCTTCTCCCCTTCATACTTCTGTACTAATTTCTCCTGTTTGTCCTTTAACTGTAATAAGACGTCTTTATGAGTGATCCATAATACATTAGACCAACGGCTTATATTATAATTGTCTTATCTTAGACTTTTGATGAATATCGCAGGCTGTTGTGTCGCTTTTAGCCAAATGGAAGGCATTCAGCACCAAGGACAGATACAGCTACTCTGTTCCAAAATAACTGAAGGGAATGTACCATAGATGTCACATTGATATCACGTTTTTTAAAGTACACATTTCTGTCTAATACATGCTTTTCGTACACGTTTGGAAGTATAGAATCAGTGTATGTGTTTTAAAAGCAATATCCCTCATTAGCTTTTTGAAAAGTTAACAATAAGTTTACTAGGACTAGCCTAGGGATGTATCTGCGTTCTACGAAAAATCACAGTGATGCAAGTAGAAGGAATTTTTCATTTTTTGTCTTCCGTTGCATTTATATAAAAACATCAGGATATGTCCATATCTAGGCCTACACACGTTATAGTTTGTTTATCATAGGACTGATACCTTAGACGCTACAGTAATAGTAAAGTAACGTAATATAATCTATCCGTGTCCTTACCGTTTCCAGCTCGCTGCCGAGCTCTACGTTCCTCTCCCGTTCTTCCTCCAGTTCCCTGAGAACTCCCGCCAGCTGGGTTTTGGAGATTTCATACTTCTCCCTCCAGGCGCGCACCACGTTCGTCAGGTGCTGGACTCTCTGTTTCATCTCCTCCGGCTCAGCATGGAGCAGGTTGGCGGAGCTGCCGGCTCCTGGGGGGAGGGGAAAACAGTTAGAGAGTGGAACCGGTTACCAGAGAACATTGTTAAAGCTAAGACACTACAGGCCTTCAAAAACGCCATTAGCACCATATAGTTCTTAACAAAAGTCACGGGTACTCACCGCCACCCTGCTTTCGGTGGCGGTCATGGAGTGGCGTCCCTGCCCATTGAGGAGCTGCAGACCACCACAATCTACACACCATATACAAACACAAAAATAGCGACCGCCCCATTCAATAGCCCTACCCCCACCGTGCTAGAGCCCTCAACCAATTGAGGTTTGCACGTATGGGGAAGAAGAAGAAAGAAGAAGAAGAAGAAGAAGAAGAAAGGAGTGGGGATGTTGGGGGTGGCGGGGGGTTGGTTGAGGGTGGGGGTGATGGTGTTAAAGAAAAATGTTAGTTCTATATGTCCGGAACAGGCCATCGTATTGATTGGGTATCTGTATAGTTAAGTTACAGAGCATTTTAAGGAATGTTGTAGGCTGGTGTGGCCCTTTCAGGTAAATGGAAGGCATTCAGCACCAAGGACAGATATGACTATTCATTCCGCGGACGTTACATATATGAAACAGCCTTTATGGTTCTTTTTTCATCAGCGATATAAACATCAAGAATGGCAGGGTATTAATGGGAGATGGTGGCGTAATTTTGACGTACAAATATCCATTTTGTCTCAGATATTAGCCTTTTTGGCTATAAATATGATCTTTGTAAGCTATCTTAAAACTTATCAAGATCACTCGGTGTCAATAGCGGAATAAATAGATTTAGGTGTGTCATACTTTGTAACATAATGCTGTTAGACTATCCTCTGAATACTAAGTCTGTCGTTTCTGAAACATGAAATGTGGTTTTGCATGTACGTATTAAGAACTAGTGGCATATTCTCACGAAAGATAGCACCAAATGTGATCTCGTAGAATTAAGGGCGTTATCAAACAACCCTTTTCTCATAAGCCATATATGGCACGACACTCATGCACAGTCATTATCTTACTCTATACAGGTTTAAACAACGTCATATTAACTTTTATGCCTATGGCTAAAATATTCCAATATACGTGTTTTACATTAGTCTTGTTTTAGAATTGGTTTAATAATTATCACTTTGCAGGCGTGATGTCTATATGTGTCATTTATAATGAAAATGATAAAACTATACTGTAAGGTTACTTTTGCTTCTCTGTTAAGTGCATGCCTAAGAGCACTACGTGAAAGAAATTCAGATCACGACATATATCAATTAACACTAGCACTGTGACAAAGGCAGTGTGACATTACAAACAATATAGAGCTAACAAGGTAGAATTTGTCGTTATACTTCCTTCAATATAATCAATATCAACAGTTGATATCAGACAACATTAAAGTATATAAAAATGACAACTTACCACTTGCCCTGCTCACCCTGCTAGGCCTTCTTACCGCAGACATGATTTGACAGAATCTTTCAGAACGATGTCTTCCTTTCTACTTCTCAATAGTCTCCACGCAGGTTACACCCGAACACTGTTAGATTTCATTCATTAATTTTTACCATTCCATACATGATATGGTTCAGTGTTACATATGTTATATAAGCATAGTTACGACAAATCAGATTATATTTACGCTTGTTTATACTCAAACGAGGATGACAAATTCCTTGCTTAGTCACAGGGTAATGAGTCACATTACAGACACTCGCCGTATCCTAGCAACGCAGACGATGAAGAGTGCTCCTCCTCGGTGTTCGATTTCAGGTTTTTCCCGCGGGTTTCACTGACGCATCGCCATTTTGCTTTTGGAATGTAGACATTTTCCCTGGTGGATGTGGACATGGGCGACAGGAATTGTTAGGAAAACCTAGAGAGAATTCTTCCGACCGACAGACGCGCTCTGACACCTGTACTGCCGCCATGAGCCCTCATTAAATATGCAGCAGTCACTTAATAGTGAGGATGAGGGACAAAGTAGGCAGAATTCAAGCTGGAATTGCGTGCATGACTGGATGCATTCATCGCTATGTGATGCTCGGGATAAAACATTACCGATCGCAAGGGTGGACACAAATTGAACTATTCATCTTTCTTTGTCGGTCATTGTGTTTTTTTTCTATTTCTTGTGGCACGCAAGTGGACAAATTGTTATGGGCTGTTTAAGAAGAAACAGTGTTGAGATGTCTTTTGGGAAAGGACAATCTTATTGTAGGCGTTTCGTGGTACGCCCTTTTTAATGGCGGACCCTATCGTTGCGTTCTAACTGAGTGCACACACAACACATTCCTTTTGGTCGTTTCTCCTAGAATAGGCCTTTTTATCGATGACCAAACCAGCTTGCAAAAATGTAGCATGTGAAGTGCTGTTTTTGTTTGGTATCGCACATCTCAGCATTTGAGCAGACACGTACATGTAATTAGAAAATATCAGGAAAAATATTTGAACTTACAGTTTCCAATGATATTTTTTTTATCAAACTCGTATTATATAGAATGTATAAATAATCGTAAACGTTATACAGTATACGAGTGGCCGTGACAGCACAAGGTTATATCTCCATAGTAACGACTTGTTTTGTTTGGGACATGGCACTGGAACAGTATTCAGAGAAAAACGAAGAGTAGTGCCTTGTAAAAGTGTACTTAGCGCCAGCCAAGAGCCTCCGTGCATCTAATAAGTGTGTTTTATAACCAAGCATAAAACTAAGAAAACCTAAAAGATACAGCAAAATACCATCACTCGACCTCATATAACATGCATTATATACAGCTTAACACTGCGTGGAAGGCTATTAATTATTAATGATTGTACAGACCCCGTCGATTATTACAAATGATCACTCTGTTAGCCCTCTATTGTGGGGAAGCCAAAAGTCACGCAACGGCAACAGGTTCTCAGAAGATAGCAGGAATTTCGCTGTATAGTGTACACACATTCTGTTGTAAAAGAAAGAAAGGTCTCTCTCAACACGAAAGTCAGGACTTAAAATATTATAGCTTGTAGAGGTGTATTCTCCTGTCGCTACCTAGCTGGTGATAGTTGACGCTTGAACCTTGCACTCTAATATCTTGATCTATATAAAGGCCTTTGTGTCGATGATACTTGTGAATGAATAAAGCTTGGCAACTCTAAACATCATTTAACATCAGGTCTATGGGTTCTTTGCACTGTAGCACTTCTTTCTTTCAATTACACAAACATCTGTTCACATTTGTCAAATCGTTTATTGAATTCGAATTTGCATGGCAGAAACAGAAGAAAAACAAAACACAACAGTTATTGCCCATGTGAAGAGCCCTAGCCGATGCGGTAGGGCTGATGCAAATTAGGATTTGACTATGGTCAATATAGGTCACAGTAGAGAAGAATGGAATTATGTCAAACAAGTGAACGATCCACATTTCATGCTACATCTGCAGCACTGATGATATTGACAGTAATTAACACACATATATTTACATTTGTGTCTTGAAAAAAGTCCCTGTACATTTATCTTATGAATAAAGGTATTGTATAAAGATTTATCCAACGAAACACGCCGATATCAAACATTACTAACCTAATACTATAGGTTTGAATTGCATAACGCATGCAATGTAACTTAATAATATTTGGTTTCTATTTACAAACAAATATAGTGTCCGGAAATTTTTGTCAAAGGTTTGCCCCACTAACCTATGCTAACCTGGGGATGATAATGGGACCAAGGTCATTTTTCCTCATGGGATATATTAGGAAAAACATTTACAAAGATATCAATAGCGCCAACCAGGCCTTTGGGGCTTTTTCCGAAGCGGTGGAAGTTGCTTCTTTCTCCCCTCATTCGGCCCATGTGGCGTCAGTGCGTTTACGCTGCCCCTGCCGGAATCTTCTTCCTTTGGTTTTTGGGCCTCTTTGACCGCTTTGATGACGTCATCGATGCTGTCTCGCAGCTGTCGTTTGTCATCGTCTTTTTCTTCTTCTTCTTCTTCCCCGTCGGAGTCCGAAGACTCGTCATCAAAGTCTTCTCCTGTTCCGTTTTTCCGAAGAAACGCCAACTCCCTTTCTAATTCTTCATTCTCTTGCTCCAGTACACGATCCTTGTACTTCAGCACATCAAGTTCATGTTCGGCCTTGCGGTACTCACTCAGCAGAGTCCACGTCATCACAGATTTCTTCTTTCCGTTTATTTCTTTGTCTTCTGGCTTGTCCTTGACCGCGTTGAGGAGAGAGTCTAGAAACTCTACTTCGTGTTCCTTCCACGGCTTATCTGAAGCCATGCAAGCAGCTTGCTCGTAAAGTAAGGCCCGCTCTAGCTTCTTTTCTTTAATATCCGACTTTAGTGTTTCTATTTGATCATGTTCCTGGGACATCGGGTCCACAGACTCTAGTGAGGGATCAAAGTCAGTCTGTGACTCTCCGTCTTTGCTCTCTTCTGCTTCATTTTTGTTTGCCTGGATTTTCTGTAGATCTTCCTCCTTTTCCTTTATCACCCTGTCTTTATCATCTAGAACTGCTCGCAATTCTCCCACTTCAGATTCCAATTTAGCTTGCTTTTTCTTGAGCTGCTCCTTGCGTTTACTTCTACTTTCTACTGCTGTCCGCAGGTTGTTTATAATGAACATGACGCTCATGTGACCTGAGAGCATGGTCCCAAGGTCATTGTCTGCTGATCCGAATTTAAGACTTTCCTGGACCCCATCTTTCAGGTGTTTCTCTATCAGAGCGGCACGCCGTTCTTGCAAGTCTGCAAGGCCGTTTGACAGCAACTCTTGCCGTTCGTCTTTCTCATTTGTCTGTTCTGTCTTATCTCGTTCCTCACGTGTCTTCTCGGTATTTACCTCTGTATCTTCTGCCTTATCGTGTTCCGCTCTTGCCTTCACCGTACTTTCCTCTGTCTTATCTTGTTTCTTCTCTGTACTTTCTTCTTTCTTTTCTGTCACATTGGCTTCCACACGTGCCGTCTCTGAATCTGTACTTTCCTCTGTCTTTCCTACCTTATCATCTTCTTCACTTGCCTTCTCACTACTTTCCTGTGTTTTGGCTTCTTCTTCATTTGTATTCTCTGTGGTGTTCCCTGCTTTGTCTGTATTGTCTTCGTCTGCACGTGTCTCCTGCTGATCTGTATTTTCCTCTGTCTTTTCTGATCCATCTTCTGCACTTCTAGTCTTGCCGTCTTCTGTGCTTGTCTTCTTTGCTTGTTCCTCTGTCTTGCCTGCCCGTGTCTTATCTAGATCTGTATCTTCATCCGTCTGTTTTGTCCTATCTTCCTCTGTGCTTGTCTTATCTGTAGCTTCTTCTCCTTGGCCATTGTCTTTGGTGCTGTCATCAGGAACTTTGCTATCAGGACGTTCATTGTTCTGAGTATTTTTCGGTCCACCATGTTTCTCATCCGTATCCTCCATCGTGTTCGTCTATTTAGTATCTTCCCTCTGTATACAATGTTTCGTCCCTCGTCTCTCGTATTTGTTATGTCCACAACGTATAATATTACGTTATCCCGGGTTCTTTTTGGACAAAGTCATGAAAATTATCTATAATCTGTGGGCAGGGGTAATCACACCGTCATGGTCAGCTGAACTACAGAAGGGTCGACCTGTAAACAGACACAAACACAGTCGTTACAGGAAGTTTTGAATACACGCATAAGAATCAATAACATGTTTAAGTGGTGTTCATTACCATAAGTTTAATCTTAGTGTCATCAGTTACCCTTAGTTGTACATAACTTTAATAAACGTGCAAGTAGTATGTTACTAGTATTCAATCATTAGTATTATATTTTGGCAAATCTAGTTGAGGATGTCATTAATAATAGAGCTACAAACATATCGGGAAAAGAATAATATTATGTTCAAAGTGCCATTAAAACTATAAAACAAAGTCATATTCAACATTATGTTGTAAAACGTTGACACGTTTTTTTTGCGGGGGGGGGGGGGGGTCTTTTCTGTGCTATAAACGAATCATGACGGTCGGTCAAACACCTTTGTTGAAAACTTGAACATACCTTTATCCTTCACCTGTCGGTAGCTCATGTTTTCCATCATCATCCTTCGGCCCTGTGAGACGGGGTAAGTCCATGCACCGCTGAGCCCCACATCAGTCAATAAGCCGTATTGTTTTTAAAAAAGTCCTTTTCTCACACAACAAACCTGACACGGATGGCTGGTGTCTGTATGAAACGTAATGGCGATCTAGTTCGCACAGTCAAGTATGTGTTTACCTGACACAAACATTACATCAGCGTTCCTGTTGCTATGCATGTGACACGCTGAATTTAACATAATCGAGGACAAAGCATGGCTACATTACGTTGATTGGTTTTCTCCGTGACACCCAAGGTCTATAGAAACGGCTGATTACTTGTCCACATGACGCATGTTTATTGTGCCCGTATTGTCTAAGGTCTTGGATACCGAGTGCACGCGTGTTATTTCAAAGTAGCTGCGTCATTAGTTATCAGAGTTTCATCTTGCTTGTTGTTTCATCTTTTGTCGGAAGATATTCTTGGGGACTAGCCCAGGGAACTAACAACAGTAAGTATTATAAGTGTTCGTTTTGTTTCCAACGCCAGCGTACGGGGTGTAGTTCGTATAGACATGTAATTGCTGCGTTTATCTGTGGTTTCTAGGCGTAGTTGACTATTGACTTAAAAATTTCATAGTGACATTGGTCTATTTATTTTTTCTGAAAAAATCTATATATATGTCTGTGCCTGCAATGTGTTATAAAACCAGCACTACTAAGCGATTACCAAGGCCAAATGATGATGTATTTACTTCATGACAGCTTATACATATTTTACATGTATCATATGCATCATGGAAAAACCTGTCAGTGTCAATATGTACTGATCTACATATTTGTCTTCCCGACAACAGTACGGTACAGCTAACAGCCCGCAAGGATTATTAGATCAGGAAAACAAACATGGAAGGCTCGGAGAAAACAGACACCGATATTACAGATGAAAAATTGGACGGAAGCAGGACAGGCGAGAACGAGCACAAAGCAGATACCAATCAAGAGGACTCTCAAGACAAAGACACCAACGAAGCGGAGAAAAATGGAACTACAGATGAAGTGACAGATGGAAACAACGTTGGCAAAGACGATGTTGCAGACCAAGAGGAACCAAAGGACGCAACATCAAAGTCTCATGATCAGCCAATGGGGGACGAGATGAATGATAGCGTTACTGAGGACAAAGACGAGGACAGTGAAAAGAATGATACAGAAGGAAATGAAAATATCAAAGACGGTATAGATGAAGAAAGCCAGGACCAAGAAACTCACGCAGAACTGAATGACAAAGCACAGGATTCTCAACAGATAGAAGACGAGCAAACAGATGATGCCTCCCAAAATAAAGACATGGAGGCAGAGGAGGAACTTAGAAACGAAGACAGAAAAGACGAAAATGTTCAAGACCAAGGAGCCGACACAGAACCAACAGACAAAACCCAAGAAGCTCAGAGCAAAGAAGACGAGCAGAGTGATAGTGTATCTCAAGTGGAAGCGGAGGAAAGTGACAAAAAGGATACAGAGGGAGACGGGGCTAGTACAGACGATATTGAAGACAACGTTGAAGATCAAGGAGCTCATACAGTGCAAAATGACGACACAACACAACACTCTCAACCTTTGGAGGACGAGAAGAATGAAAGCGTCTCTGAAGACAAGGGTAAAGAGGAAAGTGTGGACATGGATGCAACTGAAAACGAGGACGGTAAACAGGGTATCAATGAGGACGTTCAAGACCAAGAAGCACTCACAGAGTCAACTGACATAACACAAGAATCACAGCCAGTAGAGGATGAGAAAGATGATAGTGTCTCACAAGGTAAAGACACAGAAAAAGAGGAGGAAAATGGAAAGGAAGACACGGAGATGAAAGTGGATAGCAAAGAAGAAGATAATCAAGTCCAAGAAGCTCACACTGAGCCAAATGAAGACGAAAAAAACGGATGAAGTCTCCTCAGAAAAAGAGGAAGAAAGTGAGAAGGATATAGATGGATCAGAAAACATTAAGGATGGCAACGACCAAGAAACTCTACCAGAGCCAAGTGTCACAGCACAACAACCAGCAGACATGGAAAAAGAGGAGGGAAGTGAAGTCAAGGCCACGGAAGAAAGCGAGGACAGCAAAGACCTTGCAGAAGAGGATGTTCAAGAGCTGGGAGATCATACGGAGCCAAATGACTCAGCACAAGAATCGCAGTCGACAGAAGACCAGCAGGCTGTGTCTGAAGGCGGAGACAAAGAGGAAAAAAGCGGAAACAGAAATGAAGGCAGTGCAGACGGACAAGACAAGGAAAAGTCTGACCACGATCAAGGAACGAGTGGAGAAGATGGTGGCGACGATGGCAAAGTCAATGTCGAAGAAGGATCAAAATATGCAGGACTAGCAGAGAACAACAACACTGCAGGCTTAGAAGTGAAAGAGGACGGGACCGAAAAAGAAGGACAAGACGAGGAAAAGTCTCACCACGATCAAGCAGCAGAGACGAATGGAGAAGACGATGGTGGCGACGATGGCAAAGTCAATGTCGAAAAAGACTCAAAAGGCGCAGACCTAGCAGAGAATAACAGCACCGCAGGCTCAGAGGTAAAAGAGGACGGGGCCGAAAAAGAAGGACAAGACGAGGAAAAGTCTGACCACGATCAAGGAACAGCAGAGAAGAATGGAGTAGAAGATGGTGACGAAGAAGCAGGCCTAGCAGAGAATAACAACACTGCAGGCGAGGACGGCGCAGAGAAAGAAGGAACAAATGTTGTGGAGAAGAACAAAGGCGATGATGGGAACCAAGACGAGGACAAAGATGGGGCACGAGCAAATGAAGATAAAAAGGAGGAGAACATTGTAACTGACAGGAAAACTAACGAAGAGAAGGTGTCACATGACGACGCTAATGATGGGCTACCTCAGGATGACGGAGGGAACGTGCAGCCTGATGTACCTGACAACGACAGAACAAAAGATGCAGGTGGGGAGGGGCACGAGATGTCAGAAATTAATCAACTTGATGTGGAAGAAAATAATTTCACCAAGTCTGACAAAAGTGAGCAAGAGAAAGTCAAAGCCGATGACAGTGAGGAGAAAACGGTAGAAAGCACGGAAGAGAGCGAAGTCACGGAAGAAGACCAGGAATCAGAAGATGACGAACAACAGACTGAGGTGTTTGACCAAGAGATGCGGAACATAATCGATAAAACCAAACAAGACAGCTCCGAGGAAACGGAAAAGGACCCTGTGGTCAACTTAGAGAAAGTACAAAGTCCCCGGGAAATAGCATATGAAAAAACTGGCACAGGAGGAGAGATGTGTAGATATGCTCGAGAAGGAGAGGGATAGTCTGATAGCCATCATCGAGCGCTACGAAGGCGAAAAGAAGGCCAAAGAGTTCAAGAGAGGTTTTGCGAAGTCAAAATATGGGGCGGCCATCAGTGCACACAAAATGCATATCAGAAACACCTCAGTTGATATGAAGACAAAATACCTTCAGGACGCAGCGGCTACAAATGAAGTGGAGCTCGAAGTGGCCTTAGTTGAAATGACTAAATCAGAGTTAGAGGAAGACATTTTGAAGAAGGACAAAAAGATATCGGAGCTGATAGATATGATAGGAAAGGATGCTAGTACGCAAACTGAGTCAGACAGTTGGTTGGTGGAACTGTTGGAGATCGAGTTAGGCGCTGCAAATCTTGAAAAGCAGCTCATCGCCGAACAGGTTGCAGAAGCAGAAGAGGAGAGCAAGCGGAAGGATGAGGAGTTAGCAACACTACGAGGTCGTCTGCAGGAGCTCGCAACAGTTCTTAATGACAAGGAGAGAGAGAACAAACAGGCGACCTTGAAGCTGTGGGGTGCCCTGTGTGACTACAGGGCGGCCATGTCTGCTCTGGAAATCAAAAACAGCAAAAACGGTACCATGTGATGGGTAAGCTCAAGAGCGAAATGCATGCCGAGTTGACGTGATCATTAGAAAAAAGAATCATGCTATGAAAACTCATCTGTGCAAACGACAGCAAAGAGGTCGTAGAAATTCACACCAGTAAAACTGTAGGTGAATGTTGTGATAGAACACAGTGAGGTGAAGCACTTGTGAATCGAGAAACACCGTGCCCAGTAATCGTATTCCCTATTGTCATAACATTTTAAGCTGTTTGTGCTTTTGAGAGTTTAAGACAATACATTTATCTTACTCATTTTTGTTTGTCTGGATTTTCTGTAGAACTTCCTACTTTTCCTTTATCACCCTGTCTTTATCACCCAGGACTGCTCGCAATTCTCCCACTTCAGATTCCAATTTAGCTTGCTCTTTTTTGAGCTGCTCCTTGCGTCTACTTCTACTTTCCACGGTTGTTCGTAGATTGTTTATAATGAACATGACGCTCATGTGACCTGAGAACATGGTCCCAAGGTCATTGTCTGCTGATCCGAATTTGACACTTTCCTGGACCCCATCTTTCAGGTGTTTCTCTATCAGAGCGGCACGTCGTTCCTGTAAGTCTGCAATGCCCTTGGACAGCAACTCTTGCTGTTCGTTTGTCTCATCTGTGTGTTCTGTCTTGTCGTCATCCTCTCTTGCCTCCTCTGTATTTTTCTCTGTATCTTCTGCCTTATCTTCTTCCGCTCTTGTCTTCTCTGTATTTTCCTTTGTCTGTTCTGTCTTCTCGTGTTCTTCGCTTGTCTTCTCTGTACTTTCTTCTGTCTTTTCTGTCACATATTCTTCCACACGTGCCGTCTCTAAATCTGTACTTTCCCCTGTCTTTCCTATCTTATCATCTTCTTTACTTGCCTTCTCCCCACTTTCCTGTGTTTTGCCTTCTTCTGCATTTGTATTCCCTGTAGTGTTCCCTGCTTTGTCTGTCTTGTCTTCGTCTGCTCGTGTTTCCTCCTGATCTGTATTTCCCTCCGTCTTCTCTGATTTATCTTCTACACTTCCAGTCTTGCCATCTTCATCACTTGTCTTCTTTGCTTGTTCCTCTGTCTTGTCTATTCTATCTTTGTCTGCCAGTGTCTTATCTCGATCTGTATTTTCCTCCGACTGTTTCGTCCCATCTTCCTCTGTGCTTGTCTTATCTGTAGCTTCTTCTCCTTGGTCATTGTCTTTGGTGCTTGCATCAGGAACTTTGCTATCTGGACGTTCATTGGTCTGAGTATTTCCCGGTTCACCGCGTTCCTCATGCGTATCCCCTGACTCCATCGTGCCCGTCTATTTAGTAGCTTCTTTCTGTATACAATGTTTCCGTCTCTCGTATTTACTATGTCCACATTGGCAATATTACGATATCTTGGGTTCTTTTCCTACAAAGTCATGAACATATTATCTATAATCTGTGGGCAGGGGTAATCACACTGTCATGGTCACCTGAACTGCTGATGGGTCGACCTGTAAGCAAGCACAAACATAGCTGTTACAGGAAGGATACACGATTTAAGGGTTAAAAAGATGTTTAAGTGTTCATCACCATAAGTTTAACCTTAACGTTATCATTTACCCTTAGACGAACACAACTGAACTTTAATAAATGTGCAAGTAGTATGTTATTCAATTCCATAACAATGTATCATTAGTGTTACATTTCAGCAAATCTAGTTGTTAATATTATTAATAATACAGCTAAAAACATATGGGGAAGGAATAATATTCTGTTTTAAGCTATTAAAACTACACTACATCTTAATGCTATTAAAAGTCATAGTCAATATCATGCGTCTTAAAATGTTGACACTTTTTTTGCGGGAAGGGGGAGGATTTTTTTCTGTGCTATAAACGAATCATGAGGGTCGGCCAAACACCTTTGTTGAAAACTTGAACATACCTCTATCCTTCACCTGTCGGTAGCTCGTGTTTTTCAATCATCACCCTTCGGCCCTGGTAAGTCCATGCACCACTGAGCCCCACACCAGTCAATAATCAATGTTGTGAAAAAAAGTCCTTTTGTACACATCAAACCTGCCACGGATGGCTGGTGTCTGTATGAAACGCAATGACGATCTATTTCGCACAGTCAAGTTTGTGTTTGCCTGACACAAACATTACATTAGCTTTCCTGTTGCTATACAACTGGCACACTACATGTAAATTAAACATCATCGAGTACAAAGCGTGGCTGCAATACGTTGATTTTTTTTCTCCGTGACACCCAAGGTCTATAGAAACGGCTGATTACTTGTCCACATGACGCATGTTTATTGCGCCCGTATTGTCTAAGGTCTTAATTGGATGCCGAGTGCACGCGTGTTATTTCAAAGTAGCTGCGTCATTAGTTATCAGAGTTTCATCTTGCTTGTTGTTTCATCGGGACATAGAATATGAAAAACTGGCACAGGAGGAGAGATGTATAGCTATGCTAGAGAAGGAGAGGGATAGTCTGATGGTCATCATCGAGCGCTACGAAGGCGAAAAGAAGGCCAAAGAGTTCAAGAGAGGTTTTGCGAAGTCAAAATATGGGGTGGCCATCAGTGCACACAAAATGCATATCCGTAACACCTCAGTTGTTATGAAGACAAAATACCTTCAGGACGTAGCGGCTACAAATGAAGTGGAGCTCGAAGTGGCCTTAGTTGAAATGACTAAATCAGAGTTAGAGGAAGACATTTTCAAGAAGGACAAAAAGATACCGGAGCTGATAGATATGATAGGAAAGGATGCTAGTACGCAAACTGAGTCAGACAGTTGGTTGGTGGAACTGTTGGAGATCGAGTTAGGCGCTGCAAATCTTGAGAAGCAGCTCATCGCCGAACAAGTTGCAGAAGCAGAAGAGGAGAGCAAGCGGAAGGACGAGGAGTTAGCAACACTGCGAGGTCGTCTGCAGGAGCTCGCAACAGTTCTTAATGACAAGGAGAGAGAGAACAAACAGGCGACCTTGAAGCTGTGGGGTGCCCTGTGTGACTACAGGGCGGCCATGTCAGCTCTGGAAATCAAGAACAACAAAAACGGTACCATGTGATGGGTGAGCTCAAGAGAGAAATGCATGCCGGGTTGACGTGATCATTTGAAAAAAGAATCAAGCTATGAAACTCCTTTGTACAAACCACATCACTCCTAGAAATTCACACCAGTAAAACTGTAGGTGAATCTCATTGAGGTGAAACACTTGTGAATCGAGAAACAGTGTGACCAGTAATCTTAATCCTTTTTGTCATAACATTTTAAGTTGTTTGTGCTTTTGAGAGCTTAAGTCAATACATTTATCTTGCCTTCGGGAATGCTGTTTGGGTGTTTATCAATGGTATATGTGCATGGAGAACAAACAGTTGATTATCAAAATGTTACTTACATAACTGGTTTTGTTTCCGTAATTCCTTACGTCTATTGTATACTTTAATCAAGGAGTTGCTTTAGTCTAGATTTGACGGTGATGTATATGTATGTCTGTGACGTCTCAGCAAGCACTTTTAAGCATGAAATGTAAGGTCTCTATCATGTGTGTTTTAAATTTGGATGTAGTGACAAGTTGTTTATATGTGCCAGGATGCATGTCCTCAATTACTTTGTGCCGATGATGGTTTAATTATATATTAAGAGGACTGAACCGAGGGTTTATAACATCCTATGAAGACAAAACACGTTATACATAACAAGACTAGTGCTAGTGACTGTAGTTGTACAATGTATCTTTATTTCTAAATAAAAGCATAATAGCCGTATGTTGACTTGAATGTGTTAACTCGCAAAGTCATTAAGAAGTAATTTCACTCGTCAGATACTATTTTAAGTCTACATTTTAGTTGTCCAACTGCGGCACTCACCAATACAAGTTTGAATAAAATCTCTATTTCTTGTCTAAACGTAATTGGCTTCATTATACAAATCCGAATAGTTGTACATAACATCACGTAACTTATTTTGAAAGCAAATTACAACTGCTTCACTTACATATCTCTATCTCTTCAACACCGCAATCCACTGCAAACAAAACATTGACAATAAAAATATGTCTATCTATTTTTAAAATCAAAGTTATAGCTAAAATGTTGACATGGATATCATTCCATAAAGGTATCAACGTGTGTTACAAATAAATTGGTGGCTCTATCGTTCACTGGAAATACTTCAATGTTTAATATTTGATAGCAGTGTTATAGCAAAGTCTTTGGTTGTGATACATGCAATCTTTGCAGGGGCAATGACAGCCAGGTCTCCTATGAAGTGACATTCACTTCCTCCAACAGTCGATTCTGGCTTTCACGTTGGAGTTCTTCTTCTTGGGTTGACGTTTCTTCTCGCTTGGTTGTTCCCCTTCATCTGCCTCGTCGGCTTCTCCATTCTCACTCGCTTCTTCCTTGTCTGCTTGTTTCTTGCCAGCTTTATCTTTGGAGGATGATTTCTTATCTTTTTTCTCTCCCTTCTCCTTTTGGCTCGACTTGTTGTCGTCTTGATCCTTGCTTCCTTTTCCTTTCTTGTTCTCCTTTTCGTTGCCACCATCCTCGCTTTTGTCTTGTTTAGCACCCTTTTCCTTATTTTCTGTCTTGCTCTTACCATTCGTGCCCGCTTTCTCATTGGCTGCTTGTTTCTTGTCAGCTTTATCGCCTGAGGCTTTCTTCTCTTTCTTGTCTCCTTTCTCCTCCTGACTTGACTTCTTGCCACTAGCTTCTTGATCCTTGCTTCCTTTTCCTTTCTTGGCAGCATTGTCGCTGCCACCGTCTTCGCTATTCTGTTTAGCGGCCTTTTGTTTCTTTTCCGCCTTACTTTCACCAGTCGCTTCCTTTTTGTCTGTTTTTTCTTTGTCAGATTTACTGGCTCCTTTCTTGCCTTTCTTTTCACCTTCTTCCTCTTGGTTGGACTTCTTGCTACCCTGCTTGCTTTTATCGCTTTCTTCCTGGTACTGCTTGGAGTCTTCGTTTTCCTTTGCGTCCGATGACGGCGAGTTGTCGTTCTTGTTAATAGCCTTTTCCTTATCACCACCATCATCGCCACCGTTTTGTTCAGCATTCGTGTTTTCATCTGCTGTCGTCTTCTCAGCATCCGTACTTGCTTCCTCCTCTGGCGACTTATCGTCAGCGTCATCATTAGATGCTGCAGTGTTTTCCGTCTTTTTGCCCTCCTCCTCCTGATTGGACTTTTTGCTACTTGACTTACTCTTATCACTTTCTTTCTTTTTATCTCCTTTTTTCTTGTCAGAGGAGGTTGCCCCTCCTTTCTTCTTTTCGCCCTCCTTTTGGCTGGGTTTCTTGCTGCTTGGGTTGCTCTTATCATTGGCGTCCTTCTTATCCGTCTTTTTCTTTGAAGCTGCCTTCTTGGTTTTCTTCTCGCCCTTCTTCTGTTGGCTGGCTTTTTTGCTGCCCGGATTGCTTTTCTCTGTTGCTTCTTGGGGCTCATTGGACGCTTCCTCTCCCTGTTCCGCCGATGCAGTGTCGTCCTTTTCCTCGTTTTCGCCACTACCTTCTTCGTCCTGGTTTGGCTCGCCATCCCTTTTCTCTTGATTCTTGTCGGAGGCTTCTCCCTCTTCTTCCGCTGAGCTGTTCTTCTTGTCAGTAATTTCACCGCTACCTTCCTCCTCGTGGTTTTTGTCAGTGACTTCCTCCTTCTTATCTGACTTCTCTGTTCCCTTTGTGCTACTATCCTTTTCTCCAGTTGTGTCTGCAGTTGTGTCTGCTTTATTACCCTCCCTGTCTTCTCCATCAGTTTTCGTTGCTGTGTTTTCGCCATTTACCGCGGAATGGTCCGAGGCCTCCTCCTGGTCCTTCTGTGATTCTTTCTTCTCACCGCCTTTCTCGCTGGCCTCACTTCGGTCTCCACCATCCGTATCCGTCTGACCACTCTTTTTGCCTTCATCATCACCAGTCTTCTCTGATGTATTCTCTCCGTTTGACACAGAGTGGTCTCCTTCTTCCCCCTGTGAAGTTTCTGTCTTTTCACCGCTTTTCTCGTTTTTCTCTCCATCTTGGTTGTCTCCATCTTTCTTTACTTCATTGGGATGTGAGGCCCCCTCGCTTTTTACTTCATTGGGATGTGAGGTCTTCTCGCTTTCGACCTTCTCTGCCTCACCCGATCCGTTCATTGCCTCTTGGTTGTCATTTCGAGACTCACTCGGTTTCGCTTGCACACTGTCTTTTCCCTCTCGTTTGAGTTCTTGTTCCTCTTCCTCCCTGATGCGATCCATGGTGTAGATAGCTTGTTTGCTAGGTCAGGATGTGTGTCTTTACAGTCTCCTGCTCGACTCCCTGAAATTAAATGAACTCTTTAGTGATATGTTAAGAAAAAACTGTCGTCCTTCAGGTGAAACAACAGGAAATAAAGGTGGACACCTGTTCCATCAATTTCAAAGATCACATATCATATATGCTCATGAATTATTGATGGCCTTTGCCTTGCATATTATATCAATTCCAAGAAGCTAGTCTCAAAATTAGTTCTCTTAAGAAGGTTTTAGCCATTTCTATGGTGTCGATATATTTCCAATTAATAGTGCATTCTAGGATAAAAAGCTTGACCTTTAAGATCAGCACCTAAGAATAAGATGGTATTTCGTAAAAAATCATTGTTATTTAAGTTTTCATTACAGTATTTTTAAAATAAATTTCCTTCCAAAAGTGAAAGACTGAAACGCTATTAATTCACCAAAGACTAACGCCACCTGCAAGCGTCTTGTTAATAGCTCACTGGGGGACATAACAACAGAATACAGTGCAGTATACATAAATTCTGTGCCAGTTACAGGGTTTCGTATGTTAGCTCCTTCTGTAGGACGCCATGCTACAACGACCCTTTTTCTGGGAAAACTACCTGTGTCATGTTAAGGAACAGCCAATATAATAATAAAAAACATGGAGATACCTTCATACACAGCGAGCACCGACCTCAATGTCACCGTCTGTCTCTAGTTGCAGCAGTGTTGCCATAAGACTGGGAGGTTTTGTTTACAGCAATACATTTGATGTTGGCATGACACTATCAGGGCATGAAATGCTAGCTGCGATGTATACTGGTTATCACCATGGAGAGTATACTAAGTACCGGGCTGCCATGAAGGATACATGTAACCATGGTGAAATGAACCATGTGTGTGATAATTTACTGGGGTGTTGACCCCACATTGATTAGATTGAGGCGTGTCTTAAAATATAAGCTGTCGATTGCACGCAACAACAGCGCCAAAATATAGAAGCATAAAAATGACACGGGCGATACTAAGTTGCGCTTGGCTATCTGCAAACGTCCTAGTTTAACAACAAGTAATTTTATTGACGTTTTGACGTATATTTTATAAAACATCAACAGAGAAATTGAATGTCTTTTCTTAAAAGATACATTCTAGAAGAACTCAATTACGCAATGTTTGCCGCACGTTTTGACGTCCGAAGGGCTAAATGTGTTTTTGACCATGTGATAGTTGAGGTATGCAGGAAAAATGTGTTGGAAACATTTCATTTCTATGCATATGATTCTTCTACATGGTAGCTATGTC
The DNA here is from genome assembly GCA_013266295.2 of Branchiostoma floridae x Branchiostoma japonicum. Lineage (NCBI taxonomy): Eukaryota > Metazoa > Chordata > Leptocardii > Amphioxiformes > Branchiostomatidae > Branchiostoma > Branchiostoma floridae x Branchiostoma japonicum. The sequence continues at coordinate 11,082,479 of CM023832.1, forward strand.
ACTTGAAGAAAACAGATCCAGAAGTAGATGAGTTGATAATTGATGTATATTTTATTTGCAAGAAAATGATACATATACAACACAAGCATTTATCGAAAATTTCAAACTCTCTTGTATACACAAAACAGAAAAAAGAACACCCACGACAACGGACGTATTTCTGAAAGAAAGCGACGCCCATAGACACATAAATATACATATACACATATAGACTCATTTATTTATCATTATTACTGCTTTATCTCGACTTAGATATGAAACGTAAACATGCATATTTGCTCGATTCTTTATTAAGCCCAAAAGCACAATCTATTGATAGGGAATGTTGCCCAAGTTACAAATAGACAATGATTTGTCTGGTCTTCTAAAAGGGTTGTCATAAACTGTCTATGCTGTAGCCTGGTGTAACAAGGTTGAATAGTCTACTCAGGCGTGCTAGCAGACGACAGCGTCTCTCTTGAGCTAGAAGACGATGTTGGCGAAGTTGTTTCTCTACCGTTCTGTTTTGAGGACATTACGGACGATTCGGTATCTGATTCATCGGACGTTTCCACCTCTTCATCAGAATATTCATCTTGTGCAGAGGTGGTCCCATTTATTGAGTCTCCTGTTTCCTCAGTGGCGTTTTCATCGGAGACGTTGCGCAAGTCTTCTTCATCACTACGATCCTCCATTTCCTCAGTCTTACGTGTCTTCTTGGAGACGCCCCCAATCGTCTCTATTGCCGTTGAGTACATCCGGAGAACTTTCACCATATTCGACTTGACGACTTTCTTCTTTTGTGTCTCCTTATTACTGAATAGAGTTTCCATCTCATCCAGGCGATCTTGCATGACTTTCCGTGTCTCTTCCTGCCAATTGGTCTGTTCCCTGGCCTTGGTGATCTCCTCTGAAAGAAGTTGATTCTCACTACAAGTTGTATCCAGTTGGACCTGCAGGATTTCTGTCATCCAATCGTCTGACACTGTCTGTGCACTTGTGGCGACACCGACCAACTCATTCAGCTCCGCAATCCTCTGGTCTTTTAGTAGAACCTCTTTCTCAAGTTCTTCCTTCATCTTTTCCGCAGAGGGCACCTCAGATTCTAACTGTTTGACTATCAGTGTATCTTGGTTCCATGTTGCTTTGAGTCTTCTGACGAATCCTGACAAGTACATTTTGTGTGCCTTTATGGCTGAGCCATATTCAGATGCGTCAAACTCAGCCTTGAATTCCTCTGCTTTCTGTGGTCCTTCTACATCTGCAATAACTTCTTTCAAACTGTCTCTGGATTTCTGCAAGTTTGCCACGAGCTTTTCTTCGTCCTTGATTTGGTCACATTCTATTTCCCACGTACTTCTCACTTTCTCCTGGGGCTGTTCTTGTTCCTCTGTTTCTGATTTATTTTCTTTAAGGATGTCTATGACTTCCTCATCAAAGAGTGTCCCCGACTTTGACGTTTTGGCTGATTCGGTTCGAGGATCTGCTTCTTTTTTATTTTCTACCACGCCGTTCTTAGAGTTACTCTCATCGCCTCCCTCCTGTTTGGTATCTTTGTTACCTTCACTTGCTGCTGCCCCTCCGCTGTCTTTCCCGGCATTCTCTTTATCTTGACCGTCGTCACCATTGGCGTCTGACGTCTCTTGAATTGCATTGCTGTCCTTGTGCCTCATTGTGTTGTCTTCCGCTTCCTTCGCTGAGGCACCTGTTGCGTTGTTTCCAGACTCGTGGGCTTGTTTGTCTTCCATACTGTAGCTTCTGGTGACAGCAGTGTCTATTCCCCTGAACTGCTAGTTTCAAGGACACAAAATAGATACGTTTGCTACAGAGTCGATTGGTTCATCTTGTCATACACTTTGACCCCTCGTGGCGACCGTGTGTTCAAGGCTTCTATGGCCTTTAAGGACAAAGCAGAGACTTTATTGTCCATAGCGACCGTGCTAAACGACGTGTTGAATTAGGGGCGCTTCATCGGATGGAGAGGTGTAATTAGTAGATATCAATAATTCAGCACCATAAAGTCATACTTCGTTGCACACTTTTGTCGGTTGTACAATATGAGTCAGCTCTCATCTATCCTTGAGAAAAACACAAAAGGAGGAGTTTGTCTGTGGCAAATAGGTATGTTGCCCATTGATATGTAAATGTGGTTCATAGATACTCACTCCAGTACGTTTCATGAAGTAAACGCCTTTACTAATGCACTGCATGGTAGACAAGGGCCTAGAAGACGGTTTACTTGGTCAGAGAAACACACGATTTTACCATTTTGAGTCGTTAAAATGTCTGGTCAAACAGAGGAAGACATAATGGACAATGGTGATCCAACTGAGCAAGGAAAAGACCCGGACGATCATGACAGCACGGAAGCAGCAACTGAAAACATGGAGGCTGAAGAGAAAGAAGGACATGGCGATGAGGTACTTGACGGGACTGCGGAGGAAAAGGATCAGAAAACGGAACAAAACGATGGGGTGACGGAAACTACAGGGCACCCAGAGGAAGAACACAACAAAGAAGACGAAAAGGTAGCAGATAGTGGAGATGGTTCTACTGTTGAAGAAAGTACAGAAGATGATAGTGTACATGCCCAAGAAACAGAGGAAGAGAGCCAGCATGGAGCACCTGACAACCAGGACGAACAGACAGGTGAGGACCAGAAAAGTGGAGTAACTGATCATGAAGCTCAGGGGAATGTTGAATCAGAGAAAGAAAGCGAAGAAAAGAAGGAAAACAGCGACGAGACGGTAACAAGTGAGCTCGATGCACAAAGCACTCAAGTGGAAAATACAAGTGGCGCAAATGCGGAACAAGAGGGTGGGGAAACTGCAGATGAGGAAAAAGTTGCAACAGAAGAAGAAAGCGATGAAAAGAACAGAAGCAACCAAGCGACGGGAAAGAGTGACGATGTGGTAGAAAGTACTGAAGTCGAGGGAGGAAGTGCACCGGAAGAACAGGAAAATGGGGTGACTGAAGAAGAGGAAAATATTCATGCAGACAGCGAGGAAAAGGGTGAAAACAGCGAAGGCACAACAACAAGCGGTGAAGCGGTAGAAAACACTGAAAGGGAACAGACAGATACAATAAGTGGAGAACAGGAAAATACAGAGACTGAAGGTGAGGAAAACGTGAAACACCTAGACGAAAGCGAGGAAAAGAACGAAATTGAAGACACGGCAGAGGCAGACGGTACAGAACAAGAACAGCAAAGTATAGTTGCAGAAGAGGAAGAAGTTGAAACCGAAAATGAAGAAAAGATCGAAAACGGTAAAGATACGAGTGATGACTTGGCTGAAGGTAACGAAGTGCAAAGTACAGTCACTGAAGATGGAGGAAAGGAAGAACATGAGAAAGAAACCGAGGAAAAGAACGCGAGCAGTGAAGATATCATAACAAGTGGCGAAACAACAGAAAGTCCTCAAGAGGAAGGACAGGAGGCTGGAATGCCTGTAGATGAGGTAGAGGGTGAAGCAGAGAAAGAGAGCGAGAGCGAGGAAAAGAACGACGACAGTGGTGATGCCATAGCGACTGGCGAGGCAGCAGAAAATACTGAGGAGGAAAAGACAGATGGTACAGATGAAGACCAAGAGAATACGGTGACGGAAGATGTGATGGTGGAGGCAGAGAAAGAAAGGAAAGAGAAGAACGACAACAGTGATGATGCCAAGGCGGTAGAAAATACTGAAGGGGAAAAGGCAGATGGTACAAATCAGCAAGAGATCGAAAGGCATGAAGATGGGGAAAAAGGTGAACATGAGACAGAAGTTGAAGAGAAAAATGAAACCAGCGATCAAATAAAAGGAAGTAGCAAAACAGCTGAGGAAGAGGGCCTAACTCGGTCAGGGGACAAAGAGGACGAAACAGATAACAGGAAGGATGGTGAAGAACAGGGAGACGTTGTCGTTGAAGGACTGGCAATGGATCTTAAGGAGTATGCCGAACAGGAAAATGAAGTGGCACTACATGATGTAGACAAAGAGGCATCTATCGAGAAGAGCAAATCAGAAGAGGCTGAACTCGAGGAAGAGAAGACAGAAGAGCTAGAGACACAGGAGAAGCAAGATGAAGATATGCAGGAACCCTCAAAACAGGAAGATGACACAGGACAGGAGAATTCAGATGAAAAACAACACCTAGAAGACGAGGGAACAAAAGAAACAGAAAAGAAAAACGAGCAAGCTGTTGACGTGATAACCAAAGAAGGAGTGGGGGATGGTGCAGCACAAGACAAAGATCAGCACAAGGTTTGGGCCAAAACAGAAAGTGACAAAGATGCTGACCTGCACGAAAACGCCACCGACAATCCTGAATCTGCATTCAAATGGGATGGAAACAAATTCAAGGTAGAGGAAAAACATAAGGGACGACTGGATATCATGCAAGACGGTCTGGCAAGTTTACTAGCACGTCGAGCTATCATAGAAACCAAATATGAAGCGAATGACGTTGCAATTGACTTGGAAAATACAGAGAGGAAGGAAGGTGAACTTGACATCAACAAGCCCGTTTCTACAGAACAGACCACTACACCGTACAGCATACGTGATTTGAAGAAAGCTTTGGAGAAGAAAGCGAAGCAAAAAGAGCACGTCAATATTGCAAAAGCGAAGTTAAACATGGAGCTAAACGTGCTGCGAGCTCTTCTATATGACAAAGACAAAACAATCAAAGAGAAGGAAAGGGAGTTGGAATTAAAGCAGCTTCGTAACAGCAAAACACCCAATTTGGAGAGCGCTGGGCCCGAAACAGATCTTGAGTTTTCCCTCAAATCTGTGGACCCTCTCTTTCCAAAAATGGGCCAAGTCCAGACCTTACTAATGGAGCTGGAAGACATAGCATTGGAGCAGTCTTTTCTACGTCAACAAGCGGCATCCTTTGATTCAGACAGTCAGTCGAAACAACAAGAAATTGAATCCCTCCAAGCTGCTGTAGAGGCCATGAAAGCTGAGGCTACAGCTAAGGAGCAAAAAGCTGAGGAGATGCAGACTTTGATAAGTGAGCACCAGAAGAATACTCGTGAACTTGAAGAGCGGAGGAAGGCTGGCTTTGAACAGAAGGATGTCAGTGGCTCGGATACCCCAGACAACACCTCCAAGTCTCCTGTTATAGATGAAGGAGCTAAGGGAATGAAGGATGAGGAGCAAATAAAGCAAACAGATAACAAAGAGAAGGAAGAAGATGAAAAGGTAGATGTGGGGGAAATTAACCTTGAGCCAAGAGTGTTCTCACCCGGCAGAAGGCGACAACTACCCCCGTTAAAGACGAAACCCAGAGTTCGCAACTTAGGGAAGTTGCCGGTTTGTCAGGGATGGCAGTCGTAAGTTTTTATTCCGAGACTATATAGCTTTATTGTGATGTACTAATGGAAAGTAGTTTACTGTGATACATTTCAGAAGGCTCGCATTATCGTCAATGATAGCAGTACCATAGCAAGTTAATGGTGATAGAATGCACATAATAAAAGAAACGTGTAAATGTTTATTGATAGAAATATTGCCGAATGATAAACAAACTGTTCTTCATTTTATGACATTAAGTACTCATTGTATTTCACTGTATAAGACCTAATTTGGGCCGTTCGCTTTTTAGTATAGGGTTCGGTATTATCATGGAAGTACAATATACCGGATATTTAGCCTTATATGGACCATAACCTGCCAGGCAGAATACGTTGTACATTTTTGGGTGTAGAATATTCAATAAAGACATCTGGTGGCATTGTGAATGATTCGTGATGTTTGTGAATTCGGAGTTAGGTGAAAGGCGTTTGGAATGTCAAATTTTGCTGGCACCCTGAAACGCTGAAAATGTCCCAAACACCTAATGTTGGGTCAACCATGAAAGAACCACCCCTCACAAGCTAGCGCCAGCCACCAGAAAACTCCCTTAGCAACAGTTGCTAGGAAAACAGCCCGCGTCAACGGGACAACAAAAAACAAACACCCTTGCTGAAATGACATCCACCTGACGAAGCCATTGTAATGTCTTAAGTTCAGATAAAGTCGTTTCGTATTCTGCCAGAAGAAAATAATTTTCAACACATCTATGTTTCGCTTGACAACAGAACAGCGACATTTTACATGATTAATGAGGGCTTTCTTTTGCTTGGTTAAAAAGAAAATATAGCCAAACATTACACAAGAAGTTGGACAGACTGAAGAATAAATGATGAAGGTACATATTAGCCGATTTGACTCCACTGGGTGGTGGACTAGCGCCACCAAGCGGAATCGAGCCGCTACTGCTTTTATTAGCAAGTTGAATACCTTGACATACATCACAGTCTTGTAGCAACAGTTACTAATGTAAACAAACTCAAACCTTCAAATACAGTAATTAATAACCCCCAAATGTTTCATATCAAGCAAAATGCACTGCTTATCTAATATTGTCGCTCTTTAGAAAACCTGTCAAACAGTTTTGATTGATAAATTGATAAAGCTGATTGTTCTTGTCCTCCGCATTGTAAACTATCTTGAACACTGCAGTCCACTACTTACACGGAATGCTTGTGTAATTCACAGTCCATCACGGTATATAGCTGTTAGCAGTTGTGGTCACCTATATGTAAGTTTGTACAAGTCTAATACCAATAATGCCAGCACAACAGCAAACTTTACCCCCCTCCCTCACACGTTATAATACAACACAAAAAGCACCAGGCTTCGGTTGAACGTTACAAGAGCAATATTTACACAAGTAGTTGTTTTTATATCATCCTATGTATATAAGGGTCTGTCTGCAACAGCAGTGTTCTCCATGTACGTCCTGACAGAAGCATACACTTCATCAAACGATCACATTGATGCATTTAAAACCAGTAACGAAAACAGAGTATTCTATTTGTATAAAGCTATTTACAAATGTCCCTTTGAAAGTTAATCAGTGAGGAACAAGCATTTTGTTAATTCTTTTCCCAACTATACATACTGTAGAGCTTGTCCTTGTTATTCCTAGGGCGATATGGAGCGTGTAGACAGCTCACTAATGCCTGAGTACCAGGTATATTATAGGATATGTTTCATTAGGGGCGCACCCATAGATAGAGGCAGTCGAGTAGCCATGGTGCCTCAAGCAAGGCGCACGGCATTATTTTGTAAAGCTCCTTTGCTTCATTAAAAACGGAATATTACGTGGTATGATTACGGATGTGCTTTGTCAGCATACACTGAATAACTTTACTGAAGGAAATATTTCTTTCCAGTGAGTGAAACTTAATATATGGCTGAAATTATATAATTTTCCTTTGCGTGTTGATTCAGAATTTGTTGAACATGACATTACAACACAAACTAAAACCTCTTCAGGACGGAGATCTACATTTTACCACCAAGGCGAAAATTTGGTTTGATATCCAAAGGCAGCAATCCTTTGAATTTCACAACCAAATTATTCGCTATGTTCAGTCTAGCGGAAACAAAGATGGCGGCCCAGGATACAACAAATTGTCATGTATTGAGAAATGCCGGTAAAGTAATGATTAAAGCGGTGGGTCATTTAGGCATAAAGGCATTAGGCCATAAAAGGGCTAATAAAGGGGTTAACGCAGCCCTGGAGAACACACATTTGGCAAAATAGAAGTACCATCAAGGCTTCACGACCCTCAAGGGTAGGTCACGATCAAAGACAACATCCACGAGACATCACAGCTAACGCAGGTAATGCTCATTGGGTAAGTACACATACCAAACATAAGGGAAATGACATAAATATTTCTACAGTCATAAAACAAACACTGATTTACACTGATTGGTCATACCATATTTGTACAATTAGTTGCAGAGCAAGTACCATTCCCTGTCGTGGATTCTTTCCTCCACCAGTAGAACATAGCTGTTACACGTCTAGTTACTATGCGTTAACTTTAACAACTGCCCAAGTTTCATGTACTCCTCACTGGTATCTCTGCAACCGTTCTGCGCATGCGTTCCAAACGCCCCTCCATTTTAGAATGGTACCCCACAGCTCCTGTTCTTGTCATTTCTTCAGATGCTTCGCTTGGAGGGCGTGTCGTCTTCAATATCCTTACACAGCACACCTGCCTTCGCCGCCATCACTGCAGAATAAGAAAGATAATTATGTATAATCTGTAATTTCATATTGTTACTACATGTATGTCTAGATATAGAACACAATCATGGGTCAAATGTTGGTCATTCTTTGCCTTTCTTAACTGGAGACCGATGTGATGGCTCGATTTTTGTGTTTTCTGCACATTAATGCTTAAGTGGCGAACCTTGTCGTGCGGGAATGAACTGTACGTAGTTGGAGGGGAACAGGCCTATCCTGCCCCTCAGGTAACCCAGGCACCAGCCGCCATCTTCCCCCTCCAGCACCTCGATGACGTCATCAGGCTCCAGGCTGAGTTCGTTCTCCTCTCGCGGGCCGTAGGCGTACAGAGCTTTGGCGTATCTTCTCTCTACAATGGCACAGGCATGCTACAGTGAGTTACGGTGTTCCCATTCATACATGTACTAGTCTACAGTACAAGTCTACAGTTGAACGGATATGTTTCGAGGCATACAATCAACTAATGCAGTGCACCAACCAAACAAACAAGCAAACAACCAAACATCCAACCACTTATATAACGTTAAAATTATGATATATCATACTCAAAAGTACTGCGTAATGAAAACTACGCAGATAAAGTACCTTTGAATTTTTGACTTGCTGACTTCCTCATCGTTTCAATGCCTGCATACCCAGACTTCTGGTTTGTAGGTTTCTCTGTGAAACAACAACAAAAGGGTATGATACGTTACAAAACTATACTAGTATCCCACATGTGTGCTGCGCTGACTGGCGAACGGCTAAACAGTCATTTTCAATTCAGACGATAGGTGGCGTAACTGACAAATAGCTAAGACAAGTACACGAGCTACAAACATACTGGTATTTGTACATTTACCCAAGTAGGTATATATTATAATACCATTTATGTGGCACATATTGGTGATATACCTGGCAAAGACGCGTAAGGCGGAGGTTCCCTGTCTTCTTCCATCTCCATCTTGCCCTCCATCCTGCCTTGGTCTCTGCGCCCGATGTTGTAGTAGAACGCGAACTTCTTCTTCTCCTTCTGACTTCTCCTCCTCCGGATGAACCACACCACCAGGAGCACGCAGATGACGAGCCACAGGCCTCCCGCAGTGGCCCCGACAATCACGGCAACGGTGGCCGAACTCAGCTTCTTTCGCGCGGCTAGGAAAAAAAAGGGCATGAAGGGGACATTGTCACTGACTACTCAAAGTTCGTCATCAGTGAACAGACTATGCAAAATCTACTGTAGTCTCTGCCCTCTCAGAACAACAGCCCAGAACTCGAGCTCACTTGGAGGAGTTCACTTCCAGCATGATGTACTGGAATGGGGAAAGTGTAGAAGAGGTGAAAAAAAAATTGAAGAAAGTCCTTGTTAAAGCCCCTGTCACACATAGCCGAATTTGGCCTCCCGAACACTAGCCGAACTCCCGCAAAATGGTTATGAGTAGGTGTTCGGCCAGGTCGGCTACTGTTCAGTTGCACCAGCTGAATATTTCAAACATTCGAGTGTGGACGGAAAAATCGGTCATGGTTGGCTGATGGTTGGCTACTGTTCGGGAGTAGGTCGGGGCGTGATTGGCAGTCAAACTTGACTCAAATTCGATTCGATTAGAATAGAAAGGTAGCCGTGGCCTAAATCTGGTCAGACTGCGTCCGAACTTCTTGGTCGGCTGGTGTTCGGGGGAAGGTTCTGTATGTGTGACGGGGGCTTAAACGACTGTCTCAAACAGTACCAAACCAAATACCTCGGATGGACAGTCGCATAGTCCTGGCGTCACTCTTGCCGATCCCGTTGGAAGCTGTACACTTGTACTCTCCCGTGTCGTTCAGTCTGACCCTGGACAGCACCAGGGAACTGGCGCGAACGTCTTTAGACACGGGCTGGGACCGAGCTGGGGACTTGAGCCGGCCGCCGTCTTTGACCCAGGTGATGTTGGGTGGGGGGTTGCCGTCAGCCACACACTGCAGGGTGATCGGGTCTGTCTCAGTGGCGGAGGTGGAGTCCGTGAAGCTGATGATCGAGGCGGGGACTAAGGAAGGACAGACAAGTACAAATTTTACAAAGAAGCGAGAAGAAGTTGACCACTCTGTATTAGCTTAGTAACTAAAAACCTTAGCTTTGTATTAACCTAGTATAGCACTTTTATATGATCCTTATGTATGTATAACTAAGTAGTGTATCTTTTGTCTCTACATTTCTGTAATATTTTTGTATGTGTTTGTGAAGTCTTGACCTGTACCTAGCCCGTCGCGGCATGAACGTACAATAAAGGTCTTTCATTCATTCATTCATTCACTAATAACTTAACAGGTGGTGGAAGTCTTGCAGAAAAAAGTTTTACATGCGGAATGAACACGTTTTATCAATTGAATTTGCATGTGCATGGACCTCGGTACCCAAGTAAACCAAAACTTAACCTAATTCTACACAACAAGACTATTAACACAAACATATATTGAAGGCACCAAGCGCTTCTAGCTCTATTTGACTGACGTACGCGCCCGTCAAATAGATATGGAAGTCAAACACTCCCATTTTTATTCATTATCACAATTGCAACATTGGGTAACGGGAGGGGACAATAATATCCAAGTAATTTGTACAGTGTACAAATTACTTGGATATTATTGTTTTGTGTGTATGGGGTGTAACAAAATAAGTAACTTGTAACTTGAGTGTACGTCTTTTTTTTATTATACACACAAAACAAAATACAGGACCTAGTGGTGGTACACTCAAGTTGAGAACTTATTTTGATACCACCACTACATAAATAACATACAAAAAGAAAATAGACAAACACTTGAAAGTATGTACAAGGAAAGGTTTTCGAAAGCGTAAGTCCGGTTTCCCACCCAACCGGTGTACGTCTTTGCAATTGTCCGTTGTGTAATGCTTATAAAAAAACAATGCTGACAAAACGGAGCAGAAAGCATTGCTTTGGTGCCCGGCTACTCACACAGAACGTCCAGCCTGATATTGGCGGCGGCCGGCCTGACTGGATGGTTAGCGATGCACGTGTACCTTCCCGCGTCAGCCCTCATCACGTGACGGATCAGCAGGGACGGCGAGTCCAGGTTCCCGCCGGAGTACTTGCTCTGCTCGGCGATGCCGTCCACTGGAATCCCGTCCTTCTCCCAGCGGAGGAACGTGATGGCAGGGATGGCGTTAGTGACGAGGCACGTCAGGGTCACCGTCTCTCCCCACTCAGCCACGTACGGGTCGGACGGACCCACTTCTATTGTCGGAGGAACTACGGATAAAAAACAGGTTTTATTACACAAAAGTCACCACTGGACTTATTATATTTACCTTCACAGAAAACATATTGTTTTTGCTCTGTTTCTTCTTCTTCTTCCGTTCCAAACAAATATGGTCAATGACCTGGACCAGACGGCTGTCGCCATGGTAACTGGTGCTGTATACGCACGTAGCAAACACCCTGTGGTGTTGGGTTACATTATGTAGCAAGTGGCCATACAGAGTTGTAGAGGCTTTTTAACATATATATAGATGCGCTTGAGTAAGAATAAACAGAGCAGTATTTTGTTAAACTAGACCATGCTGAGGTAAACATTATGCTTTTGCTTTGCAAATGTTGCCATTCCAGTTTACTGATGAATTTTACTGCCTTGCATATTATATGACTGGTCGAAAGAAAAGGTACGGATATATTTTCGCTTTAAACGATTTTATGTGTTTCCTACCGGTTTAGAACTTAATTTCTACTGCATTCAGTTGAAAATGCATTGATTGAAGTTTGATTGCAAAGCTTTCAACTTTAATAGGTACGTTTTTGTGACTCTGCACCCCAGTAACGCCTTGAATATGTAGCAGTGTTAGTCCTGAGGCCTGAATTATACCATGTTACAAAAACACCGTGCAAAGATGTAACCAGTACAATTTATGAAAACACACAAAACTTTTCGATCTAATAGAATACAGTCTACAGCGAGAAATTAAATTCAAAACTCTCAAAACAAGAAAGAGCCAAAAGAAAGGCACATGAGAAATGGGAGAAATAACCATGAAAGACAAATATATCCCCTTATTCTCCCCACGTACATGTACGATAGCTAGCTAACGAGTATGTCTGAAACCAACTGCACTCTCTTGCAGAGACCTTATCAGAGCTGGAAGCTGTTGGTAAAAACGCGATAGTCCTTCCTCGTACATTCAGCTATTAGCAATACTTCTCACCCGCATCTTAAATGACAAACAGTCCTTATTACATTGCAGTAGAACACCCGAGGCAATAATAATGTCGGACGTCATCATAAGAAATGATGGCCCCAAGAAGTTACCTTATTTCGTTATGCTTGGCGTCTTTTAGTTGGTAACCCTGGGCAATACGTGGAGGAAATTAAAACTAGCTATAGGCTGGAAAGTTCGTCTACATGCTTTATTATCATGTGACTTTGATGATGAAAATACTATAATTACTTTCAGTAGACTGATGCTGCTTTCTTGCAACATGTACCCCCAAGGGGGAACCTAACTAACACCTGTATTTTACAAAGCAATCTACAGGACACATAAGATTGGGTTTGTACAAAATGCTCAATCAATGTCAGGAAAGTTGACTTCTAAGGTTTCATACTTGCTTAAGAAATCATTTGTTAAGAGTCTTGTTCTTTAATTAATTCTCGAACGTTGCTAGTTTCTTCCAATCTTCTATTCAATCTTCTTGTTATAAAAGATTGTGTGGATAGGTATGTGCGTTAATGACATAGAAATAATAGCTATGACATTTTGATTTGTTTTGGAATGGGTTCACAGTTGGGTATGATGTACAGCTAATTACGCTATTATTACGGAACACCTCATCCTAAGAATATGCTGCGAGCGTTAATATCGATGTTGGAAATTTCTTATCTACCTGGATCATGTTTTATCTATGTTTCTAATTATCTGTAGATCATGTGTTGAGACGTAGATTTGATATACTTAAGCATGGATGTAAGTGTGGAGTTAAAGCTGCATTATGTAACATTAGGACGATACAAAAAGTCAATTTTCTGGTCATTTCTTTGCACAGTAAGTTGAATTAACCCTACTTCAGTGCAAGTAAGTGTCAATCAGGAAGTTGAGGTGCCAAAATATGATACCTAACGAGCGTCTTTAAAAGCTGGAAACACAGCTGTTAGCCATGTTTGTTTACATTCTGGTTGTGTAAAAGGTGTGGGCAGTTTTAGTGCCAACCATTAAAGTCAGAAATGTGAGATAATTGTACTTAGATTTATGTTTACTTTCTATTTATGTTACAATTATATGATTTCTGTTTTGGTGTCTTATAAGCCCATATGGGCTGGGCGACAATGTTGCAAGACACGATAATAAAATTCATTCATTCATTCATTCATTCATTCATTCATTCATTGTACAAATATGTTGCAAAGTGGAAGTAAATTACAATCACACAGATTTTTTCAATTGAATATTTCAATTTTGGGTGCAAAAATGTTGCATTATGCTCCTCTAAGAACGCACGTTGCTCGTGGGGGGTCTTACTGACGTAAACCCCGTACCATTGTCCTTCACGCTTCTATCAGTGAGGCGGGGAGAGCAGGGATGTAAACTCCACAGCCGCCATGAAATTAGAAACCAATTGGATTATACCATGCACCACGTTCGCCGTGCCCTGTGTGCGGAAGAGAAAACCCACGAGCTCCACTCTGCGGTAAATATCACCGCACGGGCATTGTTCACGGCGAAAAAATCTGCCAAATCATGTTAGGATCACCACAAGGTGCCCTGATCGCGTTAGGTACAAGTAGGCAGCCCTGTTGTGAGTTTGCTCGGTTCATATCCTGAACCATTCATACGTTTGGCCTTATTATATTTCTACCTACGTCCTTTATTCCCAGTGCCTACTAGTTAATCTCCCCGGAGGTGTGTGTGGGTGGGAAACGGTACATTAAATGCAAAGTGGACTTTTGTCGGCACATCGTTAGAGCATACACCTGTAGGGGAGATTTCCATAATCCATTAATACCTTAACGAGAAAACTAGTGGGGATCCTCACCAGAAGATCCCCTTTTGACCAAGCCTACAGTGGCTACACGACCTGAAATTAGATTTGCCTTAAAAAAGATACCCAATTCGGCTGGCGTCGTCAAGTGTTAGTCGACTGGTGGTTTGTTTAAATGGGCTACGGGCTATAGCATTTTGTCATTTTTCACATGGCCTATTTCCATCAATAATGCATAGCAACACGACTTGTAACACAGCCTAATTATACAGCAAGCCTCCTGCAAATTCTCCAACGTGTCTCGCTTCGTGGTTACAAGACTCCTCGCTATGATTAATTCAAAAGCAACAGGAACTAGGGACTTTTGGCGTGACAAAGGTTACGTTCTTTTTAGAAAATGAGTCCGCAAGTGGTTTGTATAAAACGTCGGCCTCCAGCATACAAATAGCACCCTTTTGGGAGGGAAAATTGGACACAAATGAATTACTGGTGTTATCGTAATGCAGAGGAAATTCCAAGGACAAAGAAATGCATCAACAAATTTACTACTCATACGGGACATATGTGTGGTGAAGAACACTGGTCTGCAAGGACTGCAGACATTCTGTTGGGACTAAGTGTAGTCCGAATGCTGAGCCTACTATCGAGCCCAGACATCAATGCTGGCAATCTCGGCGTCTTTGTTTCACAAGCAGTTTTGAAAACATAGTGATTCGTTTCTTTCTCTACACTTACAATATTCTATCGTCAGAGTTACTGTTTTTTTTTCCAAAGTTGACCTAAATTTGCAAGCGCTGTTTACTCTGTTGCATGCCAAAAATTGTATAATCATATTTTGTCGACTTAAGATTTTTAGATGTTTTAGTGCGATCTTCGCATCTTTAGGCAGATGTGTTGTTGTGCCCTGCAAATGCAATGTAATAAGGTTGATAGAAATGTTGGAAGTTTTAGTATGATCGTCACGTTACTATGTACGGTGTATCGTACGCCCCAAGGTGACCAGATTAGGTTTAAAAAAAACATAAGTTAGACGTTGGTTACTTTAACATACTTTGAAATTACACAGAGGAAAATTGCATCGGACGTTTCTTTTCGTATGGCCTTCACTTCAATTGAAGTACCTGCAAATGACGTCGATGCCATTTTGCACATCGCTGAACCATTTGGTCATGACATTTCGCTAGTGAATGTGAGAGCACTGCTTCCCTGAGATGGCCTACCTGGACATGTGTCATTAAGTATGCGGTTTTCTGTGCAGGGCTCTGGGGCCACCTTAATTACCCGCACAAAACGCAAACATCCACACCGCTGACATGCCCATGGGATTCTGACGCCAGGTCGTATTTGTATCACAGATCCCTAGGTGCTACACATTCAAAGTTTCTCTAACTCAGCCTGGTAGTCAAATCTATTTCTTGAGAGGACGAAAGAGACTCGGTAGCTCTAATAGGTTTGGATACCAGGCTATCTCCCACTGTCTACGTTACTCTCAATTCTCCGAATGTCTCCGCTACACTTAATTCAAGGAAAACTTAGAAAGGAGTCTTCGACCCACAGAGAAAGTCGCTTTGCTTCCAAGATTGATGGTCTTTTTGAACATGGCCGTACGGGAATCTTGTTTCTCTCGGGGCTTATTAGCTTTGCAAAATAAATGGTACAGCGGTTTGAAATGTATGTTGGACTATGGGCTATGTCGGCGAAGTAGCGGTTGATTTAAAGGAGATCTAGACAGACAGAAACAAACGGTTTTGATGTTTCTTGATAAGTGTTGATGGGAATTTGTTTTCCTAATGTTGTTGGTCGTTTTAGTGGGGATTTGCAAATAGAAGTTTGGACCACTACTGTTGTTATCATGGCTTTCATCATTTCTAAGGCGGCTTTTGTAACGTTGCAACCGACCATAGGGTTTCTTCATCAGTTAGCATATCTTAAAAAAGGTACTTCTTGAAACCATAGCCGGGAGAGGTAAAATGGTTGGTGGATAGCAAAGTGAAGTTCAATTTCGTCCTGCTATTTGCATTGCGTACTTTCTTGAATATATAGGGAGTAGCCATATTTGGGCTATGAATGTCTTGATTAAAAACCCATTATCTTCGATAAGACAACAACATTATTAGTATTACCAAGCAAAGGTCATGATGATAATGCGCAGTTGATAAAGTTATTATCATATATAATGATAAACATGCACAAGAAACGTAATAAACCATTATAACAAACGTAAGTTCAAGGACGCTTAATGTCAATCTACTAAGAAGCACTACCTACAATGTTGTCACAAATGGTGAGGGTGGGATTGAATTATAGGCGTACTCTAACAGAAGAGGACGGTTAAAGTAAGATAGGCGACGATGCATGAGCGTAACCACGCCCCTAACCCAATCTACCATAACTGTTATCTTTCTAAACACGATAGCAGTAAATGCCACTATTACGATACACGGTACGGCATGAATCCTGATTGAAGTTATTTTTTAAAGCCTCTTATCTAACCGTTTCCCATTACCAGAGAAAATAGCCTCCGGGCTGCTTTCCCGAAATTCAGCAAGACATTGAAAGTTAAAAGAAGGGAGATAGAGAAGGTAAGCGTTATGTATCTTTAGTTGTATAGTAATTACCTCCATCTTTGTAACGTCTACATAGAATACAGGAAAAGTGTTGTCCTTCATCACATCATCATCAATCATCCTCCGAAGAGGTGGAGCATACAAAGTTTGATCGCCAGAACTGCTTGTCCTTCATTGCTGAAATAAGTTCCAGGCCTTCCAAGCCTATTTCAATTTCTATAACTTTCTTAAGTGTTATATTAGGACGTCCAAGCCTTCTTTTCGTGTCAGGGTTCCAAAGTAGTAGCCTACTGGTTCTTTGCTACGTTTGCTACGTTGTCCTTGAGAGAACGTATAACTTGCCTCGCCGACACGGAGTTAAATTTAGAGTAATCCACAACAGCCTATGGCCTCTTACAATACGCCAATGGCTTTTACAGCGATAAGAGCTTTTGTTTCTCCTTCAAATGGTCGACAGGGTTGACCTTGAAAGCTTTTATGGCTGGACCTTTGGAGTGTTCCGCTACTTTCCCGAGCGCAGATGATAGATGAATTGCTAGCCTGCGTACATTGAGCTACTTTCCATACCTTGCATCTTCTGCACTTTTACAAGATGTTTTCTGTACTCTGTTGTTAGGCATTGATTTAATGTACATTGTAAGCACCAGGGGCAGGGCATGGTCAGCTTGAGGGAGGCCATTAGTATGATGTATATGCCAAGTCTGCAGACATGTTCTTCTCCATATAATACACCGGCACAAAACGTCTTAGAGGGCTCGTATGTCATGAGAGACCTTTCTGACCATGCAACAGCTATATATTGTATATGTTGAAAAAATATTATCCTTCAGTACATATAATTTGTGGGAATCTGACCTCTATGAAATGGGTAAACGTTCTGCTACAAGGACACCACGAGA
This sequence comes from Branchiostoma floridae x Branchiostoma japonicum, assembly GCA_013266295.2. NCBI lineage: Eukaryota > Metazoa > Chordata > Leptocardii > Amphioxiformes > Branchiostomatidae > Branchiostoma > Branchiostoma floridae x Branchiostoma japonicum. Next base: position 11,099,939 of record CM023832.1, read on the forward strand.
ACGGATTTTGACAGGAATATCAGCTCTCTTCTTGAAGTGATACCAAGAGAGTTCCCCACAAACTTTACTTTTGGATTAGAATCAACGTAGACAGAAAATGTAGTAGCGGAACGAACCATTCTGATGTTTTGAGATGGTGCCCATATACAAGCTTACTCTCTCACGAAAGCTCACTTTCCTTTTTCAAAATCGCGTTTACTATTCTATCGATCTGACAAGATGTAACGCTTCTCCAGAGACCCGATATAATCCTCTGGTACTTTTTGCGGTTTCGCTACATCGTCTTTCTGGGGGAGCTCACTAACTTATTCATCCATTCTATTATTCCATAGTGAAAATAGAAACTATCATGACTTAGTGACAGTTATTTCGGAGGACACAATTCAACGGTGAGTTTTTACATTCGACAGCATATTCTAAGTTGGGCAGTGGGTACAAATTCGTCATCTATATTACGAATTGATAATTGCATTCAATTCCATATATATCACAGAAACATGTGTACAAACTACTTCCCAAATACGTCCTCAGCTAATGACATGCCCATAAGTGCCTATTGGGAATGGCTACCAGTTGATTGTATTGTAAGCCGTTGTTAATAATTCATCGAGCTTTTACCTTTATTGTGGTAAAATTGAGTTGAATATAGTTTATTCCTTGTAGTCCTTTTTGAGTGATTGCAGACCGTTTCGTTATCATCTAGATTGCTATTTAATTCTCTTGTGTCCAAAGTTATACGACGGCTATTGCTATTTTATGTAGAAGTACACTCCTTGGTGATGATAGGTAGAACTAATACTAAATCATCATGATGATATCCAGTTTCTTTGTGTTTTCAATGGTTTTTAAGCTTACATATTATCGGCACATTGTTTATCGGCACATTTTATGTAACATATCTGTCCGTGTGAAGTACAGGAAAGGACATGTAGGAGGATTTAAGCAGCCTTGTATCGTAACATGCCCTGACAACGTCATTAATTACTGACAAACTGCCTCCTAGATGTATGACGTACGTTAATACTTGGGTTGCTGCACTAACAGTACTTTTTTGCTTCATGGGTTTTCTTCCGTCATGGTCATATACATCTATATTTCATCTTGTAACTTACTACTGCACAATAGAAGTGAATATAGTTATCATTAACTTGAACATAATAGCAGTAGACCATTAAGTATGTATAAAGTAGATATTGCCTTTTATGTTAGATTTAATCGTTTACTTTATGTTGAAATATTTTCAAAAGAGCTTTAATTTTATTGCCAGCTTGAAATTACATGCACCGAGATCAATTTCATTTTGAAAATAGATTGGGAAGCGCGGTTTTTTTACTACATATAGACCACTAAATACCCTATTAGTTAGAATGAAATGAAAGATTGTAATCCTGTGCGCACGGAGAATATTTCCTTCACCATGTATTCTATCAAGCTTTTGAACAGTTCCCATGCGAGACCTAAAACCTTGCCTGTCATGTTCAATGATAAGAAATAACCTACTTGTTAGTTATGCCACAGCAAATAGATTTTATGGATGACATCGTCCGCAGACTTCACATTTACATGTAATGCGATAGGGCAAAAAACAAGATTCCTACATTTTCCAATTTTGAGATCATAAAACTTGATAAAGAAGAATTGAGGCGACAAAACATGATGTCACAAACACCAAGTCTATTATTGCTGTATTCAACAGTATTACCTGTCCTTGTAGATGTGTATACATCTTGATTAACTAGCCTAGGAGCAATTCTAGAAAAGAGCTTGTTGCACCATCATGGGCAGCTGCTACACTGGGTATCCATATGCAATGGAACACCTTAGATTGTCAACACTTGAGCAATTGTGCCTCACTTTTGCTGGATTACTGATGGTCTCTGAACCGAAAGATATCTACGACACATTTGCCAATTTTCGGCATTTTGTCCACCGTTGGAGGGCAACAAAATTTGTTGTTTTCTTCTATATCAGACGAAAATTAATGCGCGCGCTTATGTAATCCATAAAAATTACTTTTTGTGGCCTTAGATTCAGAGGAGGGAGAACGTGGGAGTTGGAGCTACAGTAGATAAATGGCAATACATCTCACCTAGTAGGGAAGGAGTAGAGAGAAATATTGACTGGTTAGATAGAAGACAAAGTCTGGGGAAAATGGATCAAACTTACCCATGACGTTGAGTGTGATGAAGCCTTCCTCTGTGCCTATGTCCTCGATCAGAAGAGACAGGACGTACGTACCGGCATCAGACAGGTCGGTGGAGTCAATCCGTAGAGAGGCCTTATCCGCGAGGCTCACTCGGTTCTTGTACTCTCCAAAGGCGTTAATGGTCCCATCGTTAGGGTCATACGACATGATGGTGTTCCTTCGCTTTTCATTATCACTAGCCAGCTTGCTCCACGTTATGGACATCACGCGCAGTTCCGTGGAGTAGTCGGCGGGGAGGACGGAGGGGTCGCCCGCCACGGTGTTGACATCGTCCGGTAGGGTCAACCCAATTTGGCTTTGCGATTCTACCGTTGCTGCAAACATAACGTAAATGGTGTTAGATAAAGAAACTCAGTACAGTGCACCAAAAGCTAACGGTCAAGTATTACATTTGCAGGAAAGAAATTAATGAAAGTATAAAGCAGCAAAAGCCTGTATCAGATATAGATGATTTCAAGATTGATAATTCCTTATTGAACGCAAAGGCCCTAAATATACGTAACATAAATTTCAGTAGAAATCTGGACTTCACGATGACACTATAGGATCTAGCACATGTCAAAGTTTTATAAAAAAAAGCCTCTTGATCCAGAAGTTTCAGATATATATATATAGGTGCAGGTATGCCCCATGCTAAGGTGGAAGGTTGTACTAGCTGAGTGCTTTCTCCTTTATCTATCAAATCACGATGTCAGGGTGCGTCAATGTGTTAGATTATAGTATCATTCTCCTGTACTCATACATCCTGACATACACTGATTAGTGTGCACCCAAAGGTTTTCATATGACTATCTTGATTTATTCTTTCGACATACATCTATGTATATCTATATATACATTATACACTGAACATCTGTCGTCTTTGTTGAACATGACTGAACAGATTGAAGGCCTTTCATGTTCAGGTACATCCGTTCGTGAGGTACCATCTTGCTGGAGTATCTGCCGGGGAATGGTTATAATTTACCTGTTTTACGATAAACGTGCGTTGGCAATTTATTTCCTGGTAGAGCTATGCTATCGAGAGCCAATGTCGGTGGACAATAAATTCAGCCCATTATGTAAGGTGCATCTCTGTACTGGAGTTGAGGTTTCTATGAACATCATAAATTTTGCAGAGGAAATCATCAAAGAATAAGAAATATATTGGTAAATATATACGGTGGAAGGAAGCAGTATTTCACAATCTTAATTCAGGAATAAAGCGAGATCATCATCATCATCATGAATTAAGATATGTCTTTTGACATGACTTGATATGACAAGTTTAATCAAAGATATGATTATTTGTATGTTCTAGCTTGACTAGCACGACGATGAATCTTGTGAATATAAAATTGACAGAAGCCCGAGAAAATGTATATCGTTCCTTGATCTGCTTACAGCAAAAAGGGCACCTGGTCACGACTACCATACATCAGCTTGGCTCTCCCCTAGGCCCGTATTGAACGGCCTTTACAATTGTTGCCGAGCCAGCATCTTTCCCCTGCTACAACTCACTCTGTTATCGCACCCGTGAGTTCTGTAGATGCCGTATGTTCACACGCTCCCAGAATTACCGCTGATCAATAATGAATGTGAGTAGAAAATAGTGAGCGTTGCTCTCGTCCATCATTTGCAAAAAATGCCCTCTCCACTGTCGTTTATTTTCTTTTTAAAGCATTTAAAGCTAGGAAATAACAATTAAATCATTAATCATGTGTGTTTACAGTCAAGCACGAAATTGCTGTCCTGCCTTTCCGTCCTCTGAGGACTACCCTAGAATAACGACACAGTATGTGGTAGGTCACCGGCGGAAACAGGTAATGTTCAGACTGTTGCTGTCGTAGTGCGTATATTAGCCTACAATTTTCGTGTCGACAGTTAAATCTGTTGCAATAAAACTTGGATGTTTTGTGGGTACAGGGCGGGTTTCGAATTGTCCTCTTGACAACATGCACAAGCCCGAGGGAACCCACGGTATTTCAAATTCTATCTGAGTTCAGCCAGTCTTTTTGCTGATGACGGCTCAAGCCACAAGCCAGTTAGCGGAGACATAAATCAAGCCTCAAAGCGTCATAAAATCGTTACATGTACCCGTCCATCCGCAAATTAGCTCTTCTCGCAAAAATCCAATATTAGGAGTTCCGCTTGAGGGTTTGGGGTCTTGTTGCGTGTAATTCCCGCCCGTGTTGCTGCATAGCGCCGAACAGTGCGAGTTAAGCCCCGGGAATATGTCTTCTGTTGGGAGCATACATGACTGCAGCTCGACAAAGGCGCCAAAAATGAGTAGATATTATCAGCCCTGTTTTCATCAATCTTTCATATCGCAAACAGGGCGTATTGAATACCACATTCATCGGAGGGCGCCCCTGTCGACTTAACCACCCCTCTCGTTAATTGTTAAACGCCAACATCTCCAATAGGGAAGGGATTTGACGATGTAATCCTTTTTTTCTCCGAATAATAAGCGTTCTACTTGGAAACCCATAAGCTCCAAAGGTTCTCAACCCCCATATATGTTCGAAGCGGACGGACATTGACAAAGTACTGGTGAATGGGCACTTGCTGTACTTAGGCCAGCCCTATTTAGAAACACCCATTATTTTTCTGATGATACAATGTAAAACTTTCAAGCATTGTACATATTACAGGGTAATACATTACTGTCTGACAGTTCCATGTACTATTTGACGGCATCATAACAGGCCAATTCTGTAATACTGCTGGTGAAGGGTTTCAGGTGCAAAACGAGTACGCGTGATCGACAGCATAACGTGCATTAGATACTTTCGTGAAACTGGAAGTTTTGGTCCTAACTATTCCATCAATACGAAACACCTGTTTTTCATGTATCAGTGAGAAACCAAACAAAGTTGAACTAATACGATTGGACACAGTTTGCCGATAAGTTGTCCTTTTTTGTTGGAGATAACGATTGATTTAATGTTTGGGCTGGCCGACAAAGATGAGTTGCCACACTTAGAGATTGTAACCTACAAACACATCCATCACCTCATCCTATCTCCTGCTGAAGTTTGTAAAACGCCTTCTCTTTTGTCATGGCTGGCGGTTGACGTATTGATCTCTGGCAATCCGTCTTTTCCTTCGCGTAAACACATTTTAAATGTAAAGCAAAGTTTGATCCCTTTTGTTACATGTCGATCTGGCGAGCAGCACACAGATACGTTGAAGAACAAGATATTGACCGTACACACGTTTCAAATGTTAACACATTGTCATTGTAAATGCAAACACAAACACATTTTAAATGCAAATCAAAGTTTGATCGCCTTTGTTACATGTCGATCTGGAGAGCAGCACACAGATGTACGTATTGGAGAACAAGACATTGACCGTACCGTAGAAATGAATGACTAATTTGCATGAACTTAGGTGTTTTGAATCGAGCCACGGAGGAGCTAAGAACATCACGAATGGCCAGTGGACGGTGGAAAATGGTTTAGAGTATCAGCCCGGGCCCGTGATCCCCTGCTCCCCAGGAGACCCGTATGTACACAGGAAGCAGGTGTTAAATGGGCTGCTGTAGCTACACTGGTATAAAATCGAAATTGAACTGACCTTTGCCTGTGAAAGGTTTCACTGGAGCGAAACGCGACACCAGCAAATTCCACTTCGACCGAGGAATAAAACAAGGCTAGCGTTTTTTTAATAGACACGTCTCTTGTACTTGTACCACCTGCTGTACGTTACTGCTTGTCAGCACCTTTTTTTCTCTATTGGTTATTGCTTTTTTACCTAACAAAACAGGACATGGGACAGATAATGTTTAAATAGCGCATCAAAGGCGTGTTCTGCGTTGTTTCTCACAGGCGCTATCCAATTCAGTCACAGCTATTAGACCTCCTGGACGCAATGTATATTGTCGTTTATGAAACAGATTTTGTTTCCGATATTTATCGAATGTTATTCTACCTCGATATTTCAGAAATTTAAATAGGGCAGATCTCTATATTATAGCAATGCTGTGGTACAGCATAGTTGTGCGGGTTGTTTTTTGTTGAAAATGACCCTACAAACGACTAAATTGATATTGAGTAGACAGATTAGGTCAAATTTACAGCTAATTGCATTATGTGCATTTCCAATCAGGCAAAGTAGGTCTAGTATCGGAAACAGTTCACCCGAAACGTGTCACTCGATACTCGAAGCGACAAAACAGAACTTATCACCTTATGCTACGTGAGCACCAAGATATCTCTCACTCACCAGTGGTTCCAGCTAGTATCCACAGCAAGACAAGCGTGTAGGACGTCGATGTCTTCATCTTGAGTTTTGTCCTGCTGGAGTCTCCGAGGATAGCCTGAACGGATGAGAGCTGCAGTGATGACTCTCCCTTCACCGCTCTGTCCACGCCCACTATCGGTTGCCTATGCCGAATGACCACCTGCGATGATCAAATTTTGACAGAAAATCATCTCTCTACTTCACGGGATAGCATTAGACTTAGAATAGCAATGGGGTGTTTCCAACGACCCCACCTGGAGCGAAGAGATATCCACCCAGAGCCAACCCTCCGCTATGAATAGGCTCTAATGGTCACGTTTTTAGTACGGGGGACTTTTCGGAGGATTTTCTTTTGCCCCTGATCTTCAAGATATGCAAATGAGGGTATCCTTCAGGTCACTCCTTTTACAACCGAATTGCAGACGACAGGGCTCATGCATGTTTCAGGAGCAACAATGGGGCCTGGGTTCTCACTTATTGTTGAGCAGATTACAATCAGAACTGTTCAGGCAACATGACGTTTTCATAGATCCCTTGGGCCTCATTTTCATCTCGCAATAAGTATAATGGATGCCTAAACCACTACTAGTTCCACGTAACGTCATTTCAGAACACGGCAGGGCAGGACTTTGCAGTAAAAAATGGGGCAGTGTCCTCGTTACGTTACGTACGGTACTTACAGAAGAAAGATAGAGTATGGCCTATTTCATCGCTATCGCCTCAGGCCAGCATCTACAGCCGTATTTTAAAGATAACGTGTATGCAGATATTCTCAGTCTGATGCATTTATGATCCCCGTCGGGCCTCCATCTGATTGTACCAACCACATTCAAACCGCCCGCTGTTACAAGCACTCTGGAGCTTTTGTGTAGACAAGAATATATAACCATAGGGATAGGTCTTCATACAAATGTTTTTACACGTGTGGCAGGGGCTCTAATGAAGTCATTAATTCCATTTCATTGCGATGACATAGACATGAGTAATCATGGGGTGTCAGGCAATGTGAGACATGATAATCAAGATGCGTACCGACATTTATAACGCAGTTAATTTGGCTCCCTATTATCCGTTTTTCAAATTACAATGATGTAAGATGGGAGCCGATATTAGTCTCAAATGCAATGGAGGGATTTTAAGGACTAAGTGCGTTACATGAAGCTCGGTGAGTAGTAATAGTTTGGCTCGTCATTCATTTCAATTAAGGATCAGGTTGTAGCTTCATACTGAATAAGGAATAGCCGGGGGTGTTTTGGTACTTGGGAGAAAGGAAGTGATGTTGAGAAGGAAGGGAATAAGTGCCGGGTCATAGAGAGGAGAGTGCCGCTGGTCGGAGTCATGCTGAGTCGACCCGAGAAACTGAATGCAGCTAGAGAAAGGTGTGTACGAATGATAGTATTGTCCCTTGTGTTTGCAAAATACATGTAAACTTAGACCGTCTAGGTTATGGGCCAGGCCTACGTAATGAGGCCATAGAGCGTCAATTATCTAATCTGAATCTTTCCTTTTGCTGATTGGAAAATGCGTTTTCTGGGACACAAAGTTAGCTACCGCTTCATCGAGTTTGGGTATGCATGCACCTTTGCTGAACTTTATAATGACTTTGAATAATCCTCACAATAGAGCACAGGCAAAGACGTAATGGCAGTTGTTAGAATGCGGTGCTATCAGTCGTAGTGACAGAAGCCCATATATGGCAATGTGTGAAAGTCTCGTCCACACTAAATGTAGCTTTAGCGAGATCTTAGGATTATTGAAAATAGTCTCCATGTATTCATGAAAGTTTAGTAGCTTAAATTGCCGTTGTAACCATATCTGACAACAAAAGATGAATGTTTTTATGTTTTATAGTCTCGACTGCATTATTCTCTTGTGCAGTGAAATACATTTGTCCATGTCATATTCTCCCATATTCAGTAAAACTTTGGCAAGAGTTCGCAGAGACAAATACCATTGATGTATCCAAGAAATATAGCTTGCATTACAACGAAAGGCGGTAGACTTGTCACAAAGGACCGCGAGTCAGCTTCCGTACGTCAGGATATCGTTCAAAGTCTGGCTTTTATTGCGATTTCTGCAAAGTGACAGATATTCCAGTCGTAACGTCCTCATTATTGCCAATTCTTCAATAGTCTTTGCCGTCACCTCGCTAATCTGCGGTGACATGAAACAACTGCTGGATTCCCAAGTAAGCCCTAAGTGCGACGTAATTCCCTTCCATTTTTCTCAGTGTATAGACTCCATACATATTTTACATCGTGGCTTACATTTTCGGATAGGCTTGCTTTATCGAATGGTTCTGTGAGTGTGGCATGCAATTTTAACCAATATAGTTTTGAGTACGGTGCCGTAGATGACGTACTACTCTACCCTGAGTAGATTATTGAATATAGTGATGTAACATGTAGAGCTTTACAGGAGGAATGTCAATGTAAACCGTAGAAATATCCCTCCCTCTCCCAATCGTTTCTCAAACGCAGACTTTGTTCAGTGCAGCGCCTTCTGTATCTAGAGCTCCAATTCCAATTAAGCGTTATTGCATCCAGTGCACATGCCAATCGTAACTGTACAAAAAAGTCCCTTCAGATTTCAAGCACACTGTTATATTGTGCCACTTGAGGGTTCGTGGTACTCTCTGATGAGGCCAGAAGTGTGAACGGGTCGATAGACCTGTCTGTCCCGTTTACTTGTTTGTGTAAGTTCCCTCACCACACGGCTGGGGCCAGTTGATGCGGAAACACAGTTGAGCCAAGTTGTTCTTGATTGTTGTGAGCTCCCCCTGACCGGGCAGATATAATGAATGGTTGGTTGACTTTTCCACCCAATTAAACCCTGAGCTACATGGAAAGCACGCGGGTGGAAGTCTTCGTACTGGCAAGATAGGAGAGCTAGTCCAGTTATTTCTTGCTGTGCCGTGCATTTTTTTTCTAAAATTTAATTAAAAAACATCGATCTATTATCAACAGAACTAACTGGAAGACAACTTGGCGACGCGCTACACTCTACGGAGCATGCGCGGATGTATGAGTGAGTGAGTGAGTGAGCTAGTGATCTATTAGCTGATAACAGAAATCGGAGGGAATGTACCTTTAAGGTAAATATAACCCAGGATAGTCATATCTTCTTTCTCTTAGTATACTCAAACATAGTACATCCCGTATTTGATATCATGGGGTGGGTGGGTACGAGAAGACAAGAATAATTGCTTGCCTATGTGTAACTCTATGGATGACAAACTCGTATCATTCACCCTATTGGTCAGTTTATTCTACATTTTATACTTTGTTCAACAAGTATAAGAGTCTATACAGAATAGCTGGCACTAACCTATAGCTACTAACCTACGGTTAATCATCTTATGTTCGATGGCGGTGTTAATATAAGTGTTACCAACTTGAGTGCGCCGCCATCGCAGTCTTGTATTTTCTTTTATGTGCTTTAATTAAAAAAAAAAACCTACTTCTAAAGTCGTCCACGGAGGGAAACGGAGAAAAATATGACGGACAAAAGTCTAGAACCACACTGAGACGTTCTTCACTGGTGTGTTAGCTGGTGTGTTACGCCGAAGGGCGGTTATACCGGCTTTGCAGATACAGATACAGATCCACAGGCGAACATGGTTTCTTGGGCCATGAAATGCAAGGATACGTTACTATGAATAGAAATGTGTTGTTAACAAACTTTCCACAGCCAGCCACACATATATATATAGGTTATGACCTTGGGGGTATGCCGTAAGGTTGAAGGATGAATAGTTCGCCCCGCTCCAAACCCACACAAAGGTCGATTTCTCCGGTATACATGTGTTGTACAAATCGATTTCAAAAGCTCCACGTCGGTGCCATCCTGTTTTAAAAGTATGCATGACAAGCTGAGCTGGTGTACCGCTTATGTCAGGATCGATGGACATAAAAGAGCTGTTTTTCTTCGTTGTAAGTGTTGTAGGACTTTTTGATAGATGGATATTTACAGAATCACTACTAATACAGCATTTTATCCCAAAAATATGGTGTTTGTGCAATGTCGCACCCCGTTAATGTACAACGTACAATCCCGACTAACATCATGAATGAATATAGTTTGATAGTCCTGATATATTCTGAATTCCAGCTCCCCCCCCCTAATTTTGTCGCTTTTACATGATTGTGTACGTGAGTAACTTTATGTGTTTTGGAATCCAAGAATATTAGTTGCCTTTGCAGTTGCTTTTGCAACTAATACATATCCTAATAAAGTATCTAGTATCAAGAACACCCTCCAATGTGAAGAAACACAACTATTCCACGCCTAAAGAATGGCAGATTGTACCAAAGCTAATGTTCCAACACTGGAGCACCAAACAAAGGGAACAATGCCTGAAGGGCACGGTAGACAGACGGGTTGGAAAAGGCGAGCTGGGCCGCCATTGTTCTTTTGATATGCATCATAATAATTACGTTACATGACTGGATTGTGTTTATCCTTGAGCCACACGCATGTAGATAATAGACCATATAATTGCACATGGACCGTCACAAATAAAACCATTAAAACAATGAGAATTTCACCATGCAAGTATGTTTTACTATACATGTTGCTATAACTGCATTACCAATCAGTTTATATACGCCGTTTGCTTTCAGTTGGATTATAGAATTGATATTTTCCACATCATACAATTAAACTTTGAAACGCTCCCTTATCGCTGCGACACCCTTGCCATTTACTCATATCACTGGGCCGAAACTTCTTTACCCCACAAGGATGATACGAAAACAGTTTGTTTCAGGTTTGTTTTTCGATAGGTTTGGAGTTGAGAGTTATTGTGTGGCATCATGTGGTACTTTGTGTTGTGGATAAGGTCAGTAAAGGTCGATAGAACGGCTGCTGTTTGAGTCCCCTGCTGTTACACATAGCCCACGTATAAAGCCTTTATCCACCACGCTTAGCTAAGTGTATATAAAATCTATTACTTTACCAGCCTTTGGAAGCGACAGGGGTAGCATTTAAAACTCGCTATTGAGTGTTACAAATTGCTTTTGGACTAAGCAAGCGCGGGGAGTTTGTGTGGGACTAAATACGGGATTATCTATCGCGAGTTAAATGCTATGGTGACGTGAATGTGATATGGCAGATCGAATCCCCGGGTTTATGGAAAGCGGCGAAGGGAAGTGAAAGCAGGTGCGGACATCTTTAAAGTGCCCTGTTTTTTTAAAAAGAACCATTAGTCGGTTTACTTTGAGTACGGAAATGGAATGATGTTACAGCTAAAAATACAACTTCTTAGAGCTAACAACGACGCAAAATGTAGACATGTTATACATATGGGTCTGCAACAGAACGTCATAAACATGTCATTTTTACGACTCTCGGCGTTTTGTATACACTATGTATGAGTTTCATGAGAATCATAGGCTTTTCTCATGTTAGACAATCTTAGCGCATAGGTTGATATCAAAGTGTAGGAGAAGACAACAAGTAGACTGACCTGTCTATACGGTGGCTAGATGAGCTTGTCCGCACCGAAGTCCGGTTCCGATCCCGGCGGCGGTCCGCCTACGATGTCCCGCCTGTCCAACTCAGCACGTTTGTACAATCAACACCACTTCTTTACCCCACAGACGACAATTATCGACCGACACTGCTGGAACCCATCCTGTGTAAAGCTTTTCGTTTACGTCAATCCTTTTCGTAGCACTGCGAATATAAGAAGGACCGCCCAAGCCCACCAACACAACTGTAGCAACAACACTTTCTGAGAAGCGAATGGAGTATTATTCATATTCCTTTCTTTTCAGTATTGGACTGGTCCATTCCAGACAGGGGTGGTATCGCTACCTTTCTACTAGTTTGACAAACACCTGTTTCTCTACCGCACCTTCCAGTACACGATACAGTGGCGCTAATTTAAAGGAGACATTCTATTTGTTGAATAACAACATAGAAAAATTAACACCCTTTTTAGGAAAATAAAATGAACTCTCCCTCTATGTGCATCACAGACCCCCTGCCCGAGGCAATCAGTAAGCCAAACAAACCGTAGTCATGAGATGATTGACACTTGTGCAGATGGTACCACCTGTACCTACCTCATGTCCGGAACCCATTCAATGTCATCCTAATTACACTCAGGTCATTATACATGTAGCTTCACCAGTATTGTGATCAAGAAGGTGTCTTGAACAGGTTATATTACAGGTTAACTGTTTGCCCTTTCCAACTGGGGCCGTATACGTATACGTTCATTATTTGAAGATCGTGGCCTTGCCATATGTGCAGTGGGACGTGTACGTTAAACTACGTGGAGAAAAAAGGAGGTATCTGTCACGCAAAAAAGCCAAGGGTTTCACAGTGACAGGTATTACTGCAGGTGTGTATGCTGACAGAAAGCGAACCCAAACCGCCGATATAACTGTGATTATCGTCCTGTCAATTAGCGTGTGTAGCAAGGCGCTGTACAATGTGTGACGCTCGAACTCTCAGTTGGACGTTTGCCATAACTGATCTCTATAATCGTTACGGTGAGTGAAAATGTCGTACGCATGTCTTGAAAGACAAACCGCGCTCTACCCTAGAGTGTTGAACACCTGTGTTTCATGCTCCGTGGTTCTGTCTAATGTATAAATGAAAAAATCGAGGATTGGGTGTTGGTTCCGTGGTTTACGTTTGTATTTGTTCTTGTTTTCTACCTCTTCTCATTTGTTTGTATGTATGTATTGTTTAAGTGAAATGAGATAAAAAAATATACAAACAAAAAACAAAAGAAACTGAGGATTGGTTGAGCGTCGTATACGTAGCATGTGTGTGAGGCCACAATTTTCGACTGGCAAAGACTGTCTTCAATCATATAGACGCAGGTGTTTGAGAACTTGAAATAACGCCCTATCATAGAGTGATCTTCACTCACAAAGGAGGAAATAAAGAACAAAGGCACTTCTACGCCCCATGTCCCACCGTATTGTTTATGTGAATACGGGTGTGAAAACCGCGGCACGTGCCAGGATCTGTTCCCATGGAGTGGACACTGTCATTTTTTGTTAACCGCTCATCAACTTTATTGTTCATTAAGTTCGCATTCAGCTCTGAAAGAGCTCGTTATCAAGAAGCGGCAATCATCACAGCTTGTGTGTTGCCGGGCATTAATGAAGGAGAGAAAACACTGATCACGAATTGTCACTCCCATTTATCTGGTTGAAAAAGTAAAGCCTTCTGAGACAAGTGTAATAAATCATGACCTGTAGAAATCGCTCTTTTAGATTCACATCAGGAGAAAAGTACATTATAAGATTCGATATTTCATTACTGTGGCATTGATGTGCAGAAAGCTGACAGTTTATGCTTTGCAGGTCGGCGTGGTTTTATCGACGCTTGTCGTGTGCCGGTGATGCATAGCCCCGTGACTAGACAACTACTTACAGGCCATCTGTCGGAACATCCGGGCAATTGCGCGCGACAGGTGCAACTGTTCACCTGCGGTGTCCCACGGGAAATCGGCGGTGTGGGCGTGGGGCTGGCGTTTATGATGTCGGGACACGGCTCAGAGTCAATCACAGCCCCCAGGAGACTATAAAACCTCATTTTGTCTCTTTATATAAGGCCACACCAAGTAATTTTTATGGATGACGTCCTCTGGAGACCCTAAATCTAATGCGAGAGCGCGGAAAAAAACAAGAAGGGCCGAAAAAACAAGATGCCTAGATTTGAAATATTATAAGGGACGACAAATGTTAGGACACAAATTGAATGAGAAAACACAGTGTAACAACCGACAAGTCTTTTATTTGTCATGAAAATAGCAATAAATTAGTGGAACAGCAGTTGTCGACCTGTTCTGTTTCTTTTCTTTCATCCCATCTTCCCTTTATCTTGTGATTTGCAGCACTTTCGTGACTCTTTGGTCATAGTTACAGGAAGCGGAATTTCTTGGGTTTTTTTCTGGGAACAGGCCAAAATCAATGCGCGCGCGGACGTCATCCATAAATATTACTTGGTGTGGCCTAACAAATGAAACACCCTTGGGTGGGAGGGGGGAAGGACCTGCGCTCATAGTTTTCTTAGTTTCATTCTTTATTTAAACCCCATTTGTCCTGTTTTTGATCTGTGTATTATATTTATCCGTTAGTTATGTATCGCTTTACTTTTGTAGTACGTTTATTGTTCGATGGTGGCGCTAATATAAGTTAGTCTAACTTGAGTTCGTCGCCATCGTGTCTGTATTTCTTTATATATGTTTTGATTAAAAAGAATGAAACACCCTCCATAGAGGAGCACGCCCGCGCAAGGTATGATGGGATAGGCAGTAGTAGATTGGCAACGTCCCGTCGAACATTGCAAACGGGGGAGGGGGGCTTCCCCACGCTTACTACTATATGTGCAAACGAGGTCAATTCAATCTTACCGCTTCTCCCTTGTACGGGTATCTTCTTAATCCCGTATACAAGCCATAATATTGCATTATTTTATGTTATACGTACTTGTGGTTAGTTTTGTATGTTTTTCTTTTATGTTGTGCTGATATGGGCCGGGTACTTGAAACAGTAAATAAGAAATGAATAACACAATACGTGCTTTTATCTAGAGGCCCAGAGTAGCGTCCCATAATGAAGGACAGGTGTTAAAATCGATTTGGTACCTAGCGTTATATTGTGTAAGTGTAAAATGTAGCAAGATGAAGAAGAACAGTATCTCATACTAATATTACCATTATTGCTATCGCAAAAACTGCTCTTAACATGCCAAAATAAATATCTCAGCTGCCCATATTGTCTATTCATCCAACTGTATATCATAGCAAACACAAAAAAGACGGTGACATTTCAAATTCGACGAAGCAAGCCCAGTCAGAATAAGCACGCTTTCTCCCTCAGGGTTTTCGGCACATGTTGCCCTTTTCTGTCGTAATTACTTTGATTAATGTCCTCAATTATCGCGTCGGTGCTCAGTTCACTAATAACAGCCCGAGGGCAGCCATTTTCCCTCGCTTTATCTCGTCCTTGTTCATGAGAATTAATACAGTACTTCGTTTTCTTTCTTCGACTATAGAGGAAAGCTTTGCTTGGATGTGTATCAGCGCGGGTATTGCTTCCTTTTGTGTAATCGCCTTTCTTTTTCACGCAGGATTTATCTTGAGAAGCTTTGTTGCTTGCTACGATTAAGATTAAATAAGATACAGTACATGCATTAAATATATACTAGTAACAGATCAAGAAATATATTTGTGTACACATATGTAAGGTACAAGGAACATAAAAATAACACAGTGAATTTTCGACCTTCATGTAAAAGGTGTTACAGGTAGTCCATTGAGCCTTTTTTGGGCCGAAGGAGCAGTTGTCCACTATGTCTAGGGCAGAGCCTATTGGAACGCGGAGCCCATCTTTCCTCTTCCTCCACCTTTTACCTCCCCAACCGAAGTCAGGTGACCATTTTACACCTAGGTGGGGTGAGGAAAATGCCTTTCCTAAGGACACAGGAGTGCCAGGAATCGAACTCGTAACCTCTCGAGTCTCGTGTCTGGTAGCCTTACCACTCTGCCATTCAAGGCAATTCAACCCTGCCACCACCTGGAAGTGACAACAGGACATGTCTGTAACATTGGTTGATCGGCAGCGCACCGTGCGAGAAACGTCGAAAGAGCACCCTAACATACGAAGGTCGGTCTTCTTCTTTCTGTTAAAGGAACGCAACACAAAATTTCAAATTCATTATTTTCCAGTAGTTTACACGTTAAAAAGTTGATATATTTCAATTCTTACATTACTCCGCCAAATAATTACCCTGTGCACGCGTTTGAACTTCGCGCTCTCCTAGCTCGCCCGCCGCGATGGCAATGATTCATGCTTTGCTCTGACGTCTCCGTTCCAAACCCGCTTATTTACATATTGGCAGTGCCATTGGGAGATAACTGGACTGTGATATGCAAATAAACGGCTTCGGAACGAAGACGTTAGAGCAAAGCATTTATCATTGCCATCGCGGCGGGCGAGCTAGGAGAGCGCGAAGTTCAAACGCGTGCACAGGGTAATTATTTGGCGGACTAAGGTAAAAATTGAAATATATCAACTTTTTAATGTGTAAACTACTGGAAAATAATGAATTTGAAATTTTGTGTTGCGTTCCTTTAAGGCGACCGCGTTCATCTTTGTGAAGATTCTGTCGCGGTCAGTTTGTATTATCTGCTATACACCACACACTAATGATATACCACGAGTAGAGTGATCCTGCAGCCGAACTTCATTTTTTTGTAATGACCTGGAGTTGGAGCATTCAACATATTGTATATCAAATCATATTGAAGTGCACCTTTTCAAAAGTGCATCCTCTTGTGCATTCTCTTGTAAATGATAGTTATCAGCATCTTTAAATTCATTAACTTTCTGCCCTGTGCGCACGATCTGCCTTTGTAAAAAATGACTGTCCATCACAATTATAAGACTTTCAACCAATGATTACATGACAATTAGCGGTTCGAAGAATGAAAGAGTGGTTGCATGTCGGTCAAATATTCGTATTTGTATGTTTTGACCGAGGTAGGCGTAACTATAGGAAAATCCCATTGGACTTTTAACCATCAGAAAAATACTGCAGTAGGCTGACGGGTCGCTAGCACGCTCATGCGCCTCTCACGCTGCATGGGTGCCACCTTGCGACTTTATATATACAGCAGACAGTATTATGAACAGCATAATCATAGTAACGATAGTGCTGCGCTCATATATTGGTGTAGTTGGTGGTTATGAGAAGCCACCGTGCCTTGCGACCAATAAGAATGACATGTATTGTATCATTTTGGCTATGTCTTGAATTATTTTGTAAACAATTCCTTATGTATGTATGTATAATCTCATTTCAAATTTGAGTTATAATTAGTTTTGGTTAGTATAGAGGAGGAGGGCTTAGAATAAGCTAAATAAGCTTTATCCCTCCTCCTGCACCTTCTTTTATTTATTATTATTATTGTATTATGTAAAATTTTTTGTGTGCAAATAAATAAACAAACAAACAAACAAACAAACAAATGTATATGTATATTTATACATTTGCCACAATGCTATTACTAATGATTGGCTCAAGGACGAAAATATAAAGTTCTGACGTTTTCTATATAGCTTGCTATTTCACGACATTTCTGCCATGACTCTGTCTGGTACTATTTCTATGACTTCAGACCTTCTCGTCTCTCCTGTACCCGTCAGTACAATTTCCGTTGAAAAGGCCACGGGCCATGTGCCTTCACTGGTCGGCCTTCACCCTAAATGACGTTTCAACAAATCTAGAGCTTTTTACGGTGGAATATGTCCCCTTGTTTTTAGCCCATGGCTATAGGACGTCAGCTTACTTCAAGCTGTTGTCCTTCAAGCTGTTGTCCTTACGGCTAGAACCATTTCTCATGAGAGTTCATTAACTTCTACATGGCGATGTAGGCTATACCTGCGCTTGTTTCACTAGTAGATTCTAAATCTAGCCTACTTTAGCACCGGTTGTCCTTACGCCAAGAACCATTTCTTGTAAGAGTTCATTGACGTCTACGTTGCAGTGTAGGCTTTACCTTCGCTAGATTCACATCTAAATCCTAAATCCAACCTTACAGTTGGTATAACAGACAGAGAATCCCTCAACATGTCAACTGGAAATGTGACAGGCTACCAAGGACCTCTCACCTTCAGCAGCAAAATTGTCTCACGTCTGATACAAACAGACGTTTGCCTGGAATCTTCTCAAGCCAACGGCGGTGCCGAAAGACAGCATTGACATAAAATACCTTGAAAGGTGCATCCGCGCCGAAGTAGGATGATTTATTTGCTATTCATACCAGTAATTGTCGGTTGCCGCTGGAATGGGAAAACGCGTCACAACCTATTTCACGGTTACAGAGGGGGAACCAAAGTTGCAGAAGGGATGGTCACACATCCCAGAACGTCACTCTAAACGAAAGCGTCACGGAGTTCTCTTGAAAAAAAGTGCAATCAGTGTGGAGAATGCTACGGGGTTTGTTCATACAGTTATGCTAATCCATATAAGGAACAAAGCAAAGTCACCATGTATAACAGAGGGGGAACCAAAGTTGCAAAAGCTAGGGATGGTCACACATCCCAGAACGTCACTCTAAACGAAAGCGTCACGGTGTTCTGTTGAAAAAGCGCAATGGTACAGGGTTTTGATCATACAGTTATGCTAATCCATGTAAGAAACAAAGCAAAGTCACCATGTATAACCGGTAAATCGCTTTAAATAAGGCGCTTTAAATAAGTGGGGTCGTGTGGCGTAAACGGTAGCGTGTTCGACTCGGAACCAAGAGGTCCCGGGTTCGAATCCTGCCATGCCCCCGATCTTGTGCCCTTGGGAAAGGCACTTTACACGACTTTCCTCACCTCACCCAGGTGTATATTTGTATTGTACTGTCCTCTGTCAGTTGGTGGCGGCATTAAAATAAGTTGAAAAAACTTGAGTGTGCCGTCACCATGTCTTGTCATTACATGTTGGAATAAAAAAATAATAATAAGGCGCAACACACCAGCTGCAGTTCTGTGCGATAAGGCAGGCTATGTAAGATCAGACTGATACGTTTGGCGCACTCGTACCGGAAGGAACTTGACTGTAGCCAGTTCATTAACGTGCGTGATGTTTGACCCTCCTCAAACACAGGAACTCCTAAAGGACCGACGGTAGGCGCGCCTGTTGAGTTGTGATGAAAGTTTCTGGCTAGGCTTAAGTAAAATCGTTTTAACTACCACAAACTTTCCCACAGACCACTGATCTACATCGGAAGACAAATGCAGCACTTTTACCCAGGTGTCACCGGGGTAAACAGGTCAGAAAATCACCATGGCAACGAAATTGAGGTGAGGCCCTAGGGTGGTCCATGCATATAGAGTTAGACTGACCTGTCTTTTTCCCTTAATGCGCTTATGCGCCGGTCGTCAATTTCACTTCCGCCCAATTAGAATTCTGTTTGCTACGTTCACAATTGCACGTAATGCTTTTGAACTTTATACCATTATGAAGCGAACCTTTGGAGGTCATCTTTGTCTAGGATGCCTTATACATCACTGTGGTCCCCTATAGTGTATCTACACATAGAGACTGGTGATGAGGTTTGAAAACTTCACAAGCACAGCTACAATTAAGTTTATCCCATTCTATCATCGATCGACTACTATCATCCAGCCTGTACATTAAGAGCCGGGAAGGTTTGGACAACGTCCAGCATCGTCCGCAAGAATTAGCTTCAGTTTATCTAGTGTCATGGATACTTGTTTGATTCTTTAGGTTTCAGAGGACGCCAAAATATGGGATCCAGAAAAACCAGAGGTAGAGCTATTCCATTGTGCAACGAAGTCTAAAAAATTACCTCATTTACATTTCTGACACGTAGTGTTAGAGAGGCGACTCAAGGTCAAGGGCAGTCACAAAAAAAGTTGAAAACACAACTTGAACTAATCATTCAGTGATAAGTATATCACAAATGTGAGGATGTTTCTCTAAAAACATGTAGCTGTTCCATCAATTAAGGAAACTGTGGCCATACTACTAGTGCTGCAATGAACATTTCTTGTGACTAGACTCAGGCAATATACAGTAACTGAATCCACCCTGTATGAGCTTCAGTTTATCTAGTGCCATAGATACTTGTATTGCTTTTTCTCGTGTTTCTCCTTCTTCTCCTCCTGCCATTTCTTTAAACGGATTCAACACTGTCATTTTTCAGCCAAATGACTCGAAATTTGGCATGGGGGTAGAGTAAAGCCAATACCCCCAGACGTTTTTTTTTTTTGAAACAGGTCTTTAAACTGTTTTATTTGTGTGTTTTTTTTTGCCATTTTTAGGCAAAAGATGTACATTTTGGGATTTGGAGCCCTGGTATTAAATCAGAATGACCAGAAATTTGGTATGGGGATAGCTTGGACACATGCCCACAGAAAGTCATTCACGTATTGAAGACCACGTCCTGCAGCTGCTGGCCATACCCGCATTTAGACACTGTTATCAACCTGTCAGTGCAACTGTCTACAGTTTAGTTGTACTAGCTTTAAATGGCTACTTCTAAATTAGAAAGCCTGCATTAATGTTGATAATTGTGTCTGATATGTTGCAGAGACCGGGATGACTGGTATTGAAGACCACGTTCTGCAGCCGCTGGCCATACCCGCATTTAGACACTTATATCAACCTATCACTGCAACTGTCTACAGTTTAGTTGTACTAGCTTTAAAATAGCTACTTCTAAATTAGAAAGCCTGCATTAATGTTGATAATTGTGTCTGATATGTTGCAGAGACCGGGATGACTGGTATTGAAAACCACGTCCTGCAGCTGCTGTCCATACCCGCATTTAGACACTTTTATCAACCTATCACTGCAACTGTCTACAGTTTAGTTGTACTAGCTCTAAAATGGCTACTTCTAAGTCTGCATTAATGTTGATAATTGTGTCTGATATGTTGCAGAGACCGGGCGTACTGGTATTGAAAACCAGTACAGTCTACGCCACATTAACTGGCCATACTCGTCATTTAGGTAGCTGTTCCACTTTTTGTTGTGTCCTCGAGGTTGATTGGGCCATATGTAGATAGAGTCTATCTCATCGCACTCCCTCCAGACTGGCTCCATGCCCAGGAGGTATAGATTCTTGGGTCCATTGATGTTTTCTTAATGTGAATATTTTTACATACGCGTACGTCTGAAACAGTAACGTGCGTAACTCGAGTATAGTACGCTATAGTTGAAACTAACAAACTGCTTTTGACTGCCCCATCTACATTCATTTGGTATTCCCCGGGGTAGTAAAGTCGCCTACTTTAAAGGCACTACTGAAAGAATTGCTTAAGTGAATATTCATTAGCGTCCAGTGCTGAATGATGAATGCGACCTTAAGCTTGTTATGCCAGGTATGACTTTTAGCTCGACATTGCATTAGGATTAACATGGCGACCGCGGCACGGTGGTAAAGTGCAGCAATTATTCATCAACGAGGATTCTACGACATTTTACTGCAGTTTATTTCCAAAATTACTCTCTTCTGTACGTGAGAGAGCAGTTAACGTTGTTGGTGGGACTAGACGGAAGTATTTGCAATAGGTTCTGTAGTAATCAGCCATGGAGCTAGCTCCACAGAGGCGATGAGTGTAGCCCCTTCTCAGTATTTCTTGCAGAATTGCACCGGCAGATACGTTTTTAGATACCACCCCTCTCCGTCTGGGGGTGGGATTTATTCCTGTCTTATTTGATCTATGTATCTATACATCTCTTCCTTCATGTTCCAGCTCTTTTGGACGGAGGTCGCGCAATTCATACAGTCTTTCAAGTAAGGAAATATAGAGAACTTTTTTTCAAGTGTCTGGTTTCCAGGAGGAGGAGAAGAAGACGAATGGTGCATGCTAACACCAAAGGGCGCTGTTAACTATGGAAGGGGTGTCTCGCAAGCGGAACAAATCAGCTCTGACATGGCATATTCAGGTCAGCGTGATAAATATAAAATAATGGTGTGACTTTTAGGGGTAGAACGGACACATTCGGCAATAAAAGGCCAATTTTCTCTCCGCAATTAACCTATGACATCTATTATATCGGCGTGCCTTCGCCCTACGATGCCCTCATATTACAACATATGGAACCTTAAAAGGGTGCTTCATTTATTGAAAATGGCCAGCGCCATTTATTCGCAAGTTTTCCAATAATCTGGTCTGAAATGTCACATTATAGCTTGTAATGGGAGAGATATTGCAACTTTGAAATGACTTTATGATAAGCCTATACTTTTATTGATTCTATAAAAGTGCACTTTAGGTTAATTATTTACAGACTAGGAATGATAAAGTATTCCTCCGTATCTTCCTGGATTACAAACGGTTCGCTATCTCTTAAATCAGTAACTTTCTTTAAACGCTGCAGGTATTGTGGGCCATCGATTCTCTTTAATCGATTAAGGAAACTAGAAGTAACCTCTATGTATCCATCTTCTTTTCTTCTTTCTATCCAGTTCTAACGTCTTTTCTAGACGTGCTTGCATCAAGTACAAGTCTTTTTGAAGCAGGATTTTTTTTACGGCTGGATGCCCTTTCTAACGCCAACCCAACCCTAGTAGGGCCCAGGATCCCTCTAACTGATCCATATCTACATCATCTCTGATATAGACATGTAGTACTTGTCATCCCACTGACCAAAATTAATTTAGATACACCATTTTATTATCACATTACATCTATGACCTCATTATGTTCACGATAGTTGTATCAGGCTGTTACACACCGGAAAAATATGCAGTTTTCATTACACTAAAAAAACAAATTCATGATGCAAAGATAGGTTATATTCAATGACAAACATGTGCGAAAATATACAATTATAGGCCGCAACAATAGACTATCTTGTCTTTCAAGGACAAACGTTCCATTTGTTGTCCCAGAGGCATCTACTCATCAAACATATACCCACAGGAGGGTAATTTTCCTCATGTTATGAAATTGAAGTCATGGAAGCAGAACAGAAACACCCTGTCGCCCTCCCCCATTCAATTATTTCACTCCTTGTAGAGAGATCAGCTCTTTAACTCTACAGATTAGACAATTGCATGCAAAATGAAAACGCAGGCGTTATCAGTATGGAGCCACGGCAACACGTTCACACTCGACATGATCTTGGAGCGCAGATTTTTAATAAAGTGGTACTGTAGGGCAGGCACGTGAACTATCATTAAGCTCTACAGGAAATTGTATCTGACTGTTGCTTGTGATGCATTTGTCATTGAGGTAATTCAGCGCCATACGATGTCAAAAGTTGGAACCATCTACTTTATCAGGCGAACAGGTCAGTCTTGCTGATCAAATTATAAACAGAAAGTTCAAACTCCGCGGATAACCACGGGGCTTGAATGATTGGCAGGAGGGGATGTAAAGATTAATAACGTTCATGTTGATGCAAAATTGCAGATTACCCCAGAAATAAACGACATGTTCTACACTATGAATTGCTTTTGAACTGTTGCCGCTGCAGCAATGTACATCTGTGCCCAAGCCTACATTGATCCTATATAAATCACAGCACACATGAAAATAGAAATCAGTCGGGGAGTATATACGTAAAATCTTTACTGCAAATAGTGGGATTCTGCCAGCACAGAATATACCGCTACTGTACATGCTCATGTATTAATGAAGCGGTTGTTTGATCTTGTAGGCAATATCTTTTTTCTGTGTACACGACTTACTGTCACAAGCAATTACAATACCCATATAGCGCGCTCGTATTTCGGAGGGATTTTCAAATGACATGCTTCCAGTGATTTGTAATTAGTTTCCCTGAACATCACATATTGAATTACGTTTGTGAACGATAGCCACGTATACCCTTCTGATATTACCGTTGCCTAATAAAGAGGAAGGTTGTAGGATGACATGTTTAGTAAGTTCCCATTCACGTCAGCCCAGATTTATGGTAAAAGTCTTTACATTACATTATTAAATGCTATAAGCCGATGTTATTAAATCAGACCACGCTGAGAGAAAGTCGATGTAGTTCCCTCCACAGCACAATCAATTCCCCATATCCTGTATCAAAACATGTCAACGGTAATAATTCAACGGTGGGTCAATTTTTGAATCAATACACAAACTCCCAGAGGTAGTTTTTCAGTATCTGATTCAATAAGAAAATCTCATCTTGGGCAGCAGCCTGCGGTGCGCTCGGGTTTCTATTGGTTAGAAGTTAGCGTGGGAAGAAGTCTCTCTTCTCTGTCTCATGCGGGGTTGATCTAACTTCAAACATAAGTTACGACAGGTTGCATACATCTCCAGGCATCTCGGCGGGTCTAGGCAGCACAGAGTCAGCACAGAGGAGATGACTACCCAATTTTGCACGTACACTGTTGACCTGCGTGGCTTCCCAGCGGCAGAGGATGTCTGCAGTGGTTAGCGCCAACGGTGCTCCTTGAATAAGAAATAAAGAAAGTAGTGAAGGAAAGTACAGGTATAAGCACAAGAGCAGGTCAACGTGGCGATCAATAACATTGCTGCATTACTGGCTCAATTGGAGGTCTTTGTGCTTGATAGTGATGTGGCTTGCACATGTACATGTAGACTCTCCATATGTAAAATGTAGGAGATATGAAAGGGAAAGATAGGTGTAACAGCAGGGTCTCCGACCTAAGTTTATATAAATTGTATGAAGTCTAATACAGCTAGTCTAAAGAACTACAGGATAAGAATTCAGCCCTTGGAAATGACACGAAGGAAATGAATAAATCAAGACACACTCTCCGAGTATGAAGGTACACGTATATGCCAAATCAGTTTGGCTAAGGCAACTTACAGTTGGTGGCGATGATGGAGTGGGGAGATTTCCATCATATTTGGCTGTCAGATCCAGCCGATATACCGTTTGATCAGGTGTGGTATCGCTTTGAATCATCCATACAGCAACTATAATGTATTTTGCGATACGTGACTTGTAGAAATGTTCCCAATATTTTGCAGTAATCTGTAATACATGCGCGTAACTTTATCAGTTCAGCGCAGAATGTAGAAAAAAAGGAAGAAAGATGGAAATGTTAATAGTAAGAGGATTAGTAGAAAGGAGAAACCGAATATAATATTGTTCATTGATATCATATGTACACCAGACTCCGTCAATTTTGCAGATATCATCACATTTTCATAGTGCCACCTCGGGTGTCTTTTTCCTAGATGTCATTGACCGAGTAAGGCGATGGTAAGTGGTCTTGTACAATCTGTAGGCGTTATCTAATGGGTTTGGCAAATCCAGTCAAGTTAGGAAATGGCGTATCCAACCCTGTCAGGACTTGGCAAGCTGTTGTTGCTCGTTATGGAGACAGGGTTTTGCAGTATCCTTTTCGTCTAGCCGACCTTTCATTGTAAAGGTGATGTTAGCATTCCCCCAAAAGTAACCACTTAACGTTCCAGGAAAACTGAAGTGCTTGCAGTGATTTTCTATCAACATTTTCTTGGAACAGATCCATCTGAAAAAAGTACCCTTCCTCTGATATTGCAACGTAATGTTACACTTATTTTGGCAACGACTCAAGCAGCAAGATTAAAGCTAGCTACATCTTCAGGATGGTCGTTGCCGATGTTCCGAATTACATGCAGTAAAATGGGCAAAACTATAGAGAATGTCAACTGACCTCAGATTGCTTTGCCATGTCTGAAGAACGCATCAATTCGAACTACGCAGCGCGCACAGTTTTTGCTGTTTCATCTGTTGCTAGCTCTTCTTACTCGGTAGCTACATGGGCAATCCTTCCAACAGTTTCTACATGTAAATTTTAAAAATAAAAGATAAATTGAGAGAGAGAGGAATATGTTCTAGCATGAGGCACTTGAGTTTTTGATGTAAAATGTAATATGATGAGGCCAATACCATAAAAAGCCACGTATCTCGACGAGAGATAAGCAGCTGTCTTGTGAAGCTGGGCCTTTGTTCATAACTATGTATCACTGTTCAGGTCCTCTAACAATGGTATGCCATCACTTTTAACGTTCAGGTCCCGTGGTGAAACCAAAAGATTCTAAAAATGGTATGCCATCATTTTAACGTCATATCACTATTGTAGATTGATGGTTATTGAAGATGATACCAATAGAACAGATTTATTCCTGCGCATTGAGGTTTTATGTATTCCAATTGAAATGAAAATCACTTCCGCCCAAAGGAATCATCTTTTGGCACAGCAGTTGATTGCATTTATCTTGGTAATATTGAATGATATCTCCGCTAGTCAGGCTTCTTTTATATGCTGGGAGTGACACTTTTGTCTCAACATTACGTTTGAGTCTGCCTTAAAGAGATAAAACAGGATGGTAAATGTTATCACACAGCTCAAGTGCTTTGTATCGCAGACATTGAAATAATCACTGGCAATGTCGGAGAGACGGTTGCCCCGAGCAAGGCTTCCAAACTTGTGTAATCTGTAACTGAAGGTGACTGCAGTGGTCACCTCCGGTTAGAAATGCAGAAATCGAAGTATGAACTTTATCTCAGTAGCAGTTATCTCTGCTTAAATCAATATAAAAACTACAGGGTAATATATATAGTTGTCATAGAACATGGCATATACAAATGGCAAGCGATAGGGTGATTCAATTTAAGGAAGCTACACTTTATAACCGGAGACAAGTATATCTGCTATCAGTTCATGGAAAAGTCCATTGTAACCTGCGGGCGTCCAACTGTTGCCAAAAAATTGAAAGTGAGGACTTTGCACTAGTGAATCGTTCCAACACTTGCTTTCAAACTAGCATAACATTTTACTAGCAAAAATAAAACAATTTTTAGAGAGCTTCCTCGAGAACCATTTTCAGGTGTATCATAGCCTGTTTACCAAACATTGGACTATACAGCCACAGAAGATGCTGTCCTTCCAGGGTGCAGACAAAATAGTCTTCCGTGAATGGGCTGCCAATGATGATTAGCAAACCTATTTTAGGTGCCGAGTCTCTTTCGTGCTCTCCATTATCTATTTGCGGAGAGGAGGAAAGAAACCCGGCAGCTAAGATAGGTTTGGTAAACATCTAGGTGTATCCTCGTTTTCAGCATGAGAGGAAAAGTTTCATCTTCCTCGTACAAATCAATAAAAGAATGTATCAAGAGAATGATCTATGGTACGCTGGTAAATGAGAGTAAATAGACGCTTGTCAATCCATATTCTGGAACCATGGCCTCACCACCCCCAACATGGTGTGGAAATTATTGGTGTAGTCGACGTGATGTTGTCTTCAATTACCAGGCTGGCTCTTACCAGTCGTTCACAATGGTGTTAGTTCAAACTAGAAGAGTACTCGCAAATGTGCCATTAAGATAATGCATGCACGTGGAGTGCGCGAGATAAGTACTCCCATCCCTGTTGGAGCGTAGGGCAGCTCTTGTCTCCCATCTTCTGGAGATGTAGTGCGTCAGGGGTCACTGATGAAGGATACTTACAACCTCGCGTGAGTGATGGAGGAGTGTCTTCTAAAATCCACTGTTATGAAGGATCGATTCTGCCGACTTTTCAGCACACGCGAAGGGATCATGTTGGATTAGGAACAACACGTAATGGATTATATCGCACCAAATGAGTTACGTGCCAGCGTGGCAATGACCGTGTTTTTAATCTACTCCGGGGAAGAGTAACGTTCAACTTGTTCGGTGATGTAGTTCGTGTACTTACCATATTTCCCTCAGAAGAGAAATATACAACATCCTTCACGATTGTATGCTCTTTGCCTTGAATATTTGGTCGCATCAAATCAACTTGAACTTCAAACTAAGCCGCAACCTATTTCTGTAATAATAATGTATGTATAATCAACAGGGCCATTTCAGGTACAAGTATGCAGTAAAGATAAGTATTATATTATAAATATTGTGTATTAACTTGAATGCCAATACTAATTTAGCACTTGGTGATTATTATTAATAAGCATCTCTTTGATAGGATTTGTACACGCTATCCTTGCAAGATAAGTCACGAAAGGTATTTAGAGAATCTGCCTTTGCCTATGACTCTACTGTCATTGTTCTCTAAAACACCCCTAATTGGGCCCCATTTCTAAACTAGAGGGTTGTTATAATTGTCTCTACACAAAACCATTGACAGTCAGTACTTCTGAAAATCACATGTATCACGACATCCAATAATGTCATAACAAGCACTGCCTCACGATCGAAATCTTTATAGATGTAGCCACTTACCATCAACCTAAACCATATGCTTAAAGAATGTATGGGATAAGAAGAATCTAACCCATTTCCCTCTCCCCGGGGTCTGTCGTAACGAACATGTAGGCTTTACTCTCAGCTTTGGTGATGTGGCAACTGAAAGGGTAATTTATAGATCTCTTTTCAAATAGCGTATTTATGAGACGCACAGCTCAGGCTTTGATAAAGAAACAGGAAGCTGAAGACCATCGGCGTTTATCATAGTATTAGGCTTCTACAAAGACTTAAACACGAGCTTTCCACATCATTGATCCTTGCCAATGGCATATTTGGCTCCGCAAAGGCCCAACTCTGTGTCATATAATCCACCAAAATTCCACGGCCGATACGTTGCAACGATTTTCTGTAAGAACAAGACGAAGGCCTAAGCTAGTTGGCCACATCTCTAAGCCAGTAGTTTGTTGGGAAGCGCTGGAGGCCCATTGAGGGTTGCAGGCTGTGTTCCATCAAATGTCAGCCATCAAGTGTTTTCACATAAGGGATTGAAAGAAATGATCCCCTGCATTATCTGTTGCAGACATAAGGATGTTGTGGGTACAAGGTTTACATATCATCTCAAAGAAATGATGTAATCATTGTAGCCTGTCTGATATTCAGGTATAGACCGGGCAGGACTGCCATTAGGTAGGCAGAGGACATGTGAGTGATGTGCTATTTCCAAGTATCTTACATTACGGCAATGTGGCAGGCTTGGCACGATAATGCTGTATTCTGTACGGCTAAAATGGCATTGGGAAGCTGAAATGATTTAGAAGCTGAAAGAAACGAATGAAAAGTTGGATGCATCAGGATGAAGGATACGACTGTGACGATCTAGGGCTTTGGTGCTCTGTTCATCACGTCGTCCCACGCCGTTCCTGTCGTTTGTACTCCGGGGCTGTTTGATGCGGACTGCCGATGTATCAACGGCAATGGGAGAACGTTAGATGAGACTTGGCCAGATTATGACTTTATAGCAAGGTCGTAAAGTAGATCATGTGTACGAATTAGTTACGTGGAACGAGACGTAACTTGCATCATCAGGTTTTAATCTTCTATCCGGCCATTGTGGTGGTTTATAGGATTAGGATTAACCGGGATGCTTGGTAGTAAAATGGATTTTGTGTTGGATTAAACTTCTCGGATTGTTACAGTTAGGGATGGTAAGGTGATTTAATCTCGAATGCCTGACGTTATATATCAAGAAAACTAGGAATCTGTTTTGGATTACTGTTTGGTTAAAGCTTGGATTGGCAAATTTGAATCGAATGGGATTTCGACACAAAAATCATAACAAAGACAAAATGTAGACCTTTGATTTCAGCTGTGTCCTCCTGTTCAACCCAAATGGGATTATGATCAAAATGTAATGCTGAAGGTTTAAAGATGATGATAGGCTTATTTACTGGATTTTAAGATTAGGGTCGGCATATTTGTCTTCGTTATGAAACGGCTAATTACTTCTTATTGAGATAAATTTCCCGGAAGCTGATGATATATAACCATATGCCCCAACTCAGAAACCATTACATCAACTGTAATAAAGCCAAAAATGTCAATTGAAAGAAATAACTTAGAGAAGTCTTAACGAGAACATTCATCGTAGGCTGTGATGACAATGGAAATCAAAACTGACTGTAGATAGAATAAGACAGTGTCAGAAGGAGGAAGACTCAGACAGTTTGTACCATGTGAAGGTATAATGAAGTCCCCATGGTATTAGTTAGCGGATATAGATATAGCACGTTATCGGATGAGTGGGTGGAGAAGGCCAAGAGCAAAAACCAAACAGCATTCCCAAAAGCTCAAAGTCAACCCCACGACTTCCTCTCGCACGAGAGCGGTAAATTGATAGTTTTGAAACTGACAGAAAGCTAACTAGACCGTTAAAGACCATGTTCCTTGAAGTTTTGTCTTCTTATAATTGAGTCTAGACTCTCCTTGACATGTCTTTCAAGTCTTTCGAGAATATTGTTGCAGGGTTTTGAGAGAGGATGTAGCTGATGTGACTATCCTGCTTTGAACCTGGGAATTCCCCGCTCTGTTAGATCGAGACCACAGTCGTTGGTGGCGCCTTATGTATTACATATGCTTTCTTCTTGAATGTGGGTTGCCGGCGATGAAATCATCGTGACACGAATTATCAGGGAAAACAGGACGCGGGCACAGGGCATAAATATCAACTGACAGGTCCTCCATCACTACTAAATGAGGCATATCTATACCAGCGCCCCTCTTTGGATGCCGACGTGATTGTATACAACATAAACATGTGAATTCAAAGTACTTCGGATTATGCACGTTTTTTTCTATAATGTGCTAACGTTAACAATAGTCTGGGTTGTGACATTACAATAACACTCCTGGCTAATCATTGGTTTACAGCAATTGCATGGTTCTAGCCACATGTAGAAGTCCTGATGGTGGAAAGAAGATGCCGGTTTATTCTTGTTTTAATTAAATGACTGGGGTTAAGAGATGAAAGTAAGGAATTGTATGTAAGCCAGGAACATCCAGAATAAAGCGCCCATTTAGCGCCGTTGAGTTGTCGGCCAGGTGAAGTACTAATCTGGACTCTGCACACGTAATGCGTTTAGAAACAAGCCAATGATGTTCTCAATACCCTAAAGGGAACATCAAAGAAAGCACGTCTTCAGTCTAAAACATGCTTCACAATAAACGGTACCTTCTCTTCGGAGTAGAAGTGACGTACTTATTAAGCAGGGCTATTAATACCTTCCTCCCCTACATGTAATGTGTCAAGTAACATGGCAGCAATGGAGCGGTACATTAGCGGACATGTCTGCATATCGTTCAACGTCTCCGTCTCCTTAACGACGTTATTGAGCTGTTTTTCTTCAGAAGGCTTTCGCGGTTGGCCTATCTAATCTTATCAATGATATTATTCATATGTGGCATGCTGTTCATCTGTCTATCTGTCAAATGGTAAAATCACGTGGTTCGTAATGGGTCATTGGGTGCTAAGGGTGAACAAGGGCCTTTTGTCAACAACTTTTTTTTACAGCTTGCCAAGGAAAGTTATGAAACACACCGGGATGGGTAGTAACTTATTTGGCTTCTAACAGTATTCTATTTAGTATGCTAAGGGGCGCTTACCATCAAATATCGAGCTTTGTTGTCCGTCACTAATACA
Source organism: Branchiostoma floridae x Branchiostoma japonicum (assembly GCA_013266295.2). Lineage (NCBI taxonomy): Eukaryota > Metazoa > Chordata > Leptocardii > Amphioxiformes > Branchiostomatidae > Branchiostoma > Branchiostoma floridae x Branchiostoma japonicum. Next base: position 11,131,198 of record CM023832.1, read on the forward strand.
GCATTCCTGCAGTCACTACATTTACACACTTCAAATACATCTCTGTGCATCTAGAGCTTTACTTCAATATGTGCTATGGCCATATAGGATAGAAATTGGATATCCCGTCCGTAAAATTTATACACTTCTCACGTTTTATTGTATGACATGAAAGGTGTTTGAAGTATCTCCCGCAGTCGTATAATACACGTGCCTTTGTGGACCTAATGCGTGAAGTCTACTTCCAAGACTGCCTACAAAGTTTATGGCACTTTTCAGCAAAGAAAATCATACACCTCATTAAAAATACATGCTGGTCTTTAATGTGTAGTTTTAATGCATGTCTAGAATGTATGTTGGAGTTGCTGGCATAACGTTAACGGCACTTTAAATGTGCGGGGTATAGAACTTGGGAGCAGCAGCCTAGGGCGATGCCTTATTCATCAAAGCGTAGAATACGAGAGCGCACAAGCCATGAATTGTAAGATGGGGAAAGCCTTCCATAGATAAAATGGAACAACCAACGTATCACCCCGTCTTCCCTTTCAGCGGGCGGAAAGATTTATGATTGGTGATGAAGCTGATTCAAAGAAAATGTTGTCAGTTCTCGATGGAAAACTGACAAACATCTGAGGAACTTTGTCTCTGGGAAAAGTGGATCTCACAAACACCGCGTGATGGAAACGGGGATAAGCAGAAACTATAAATAAACCTCATTTTCCAGCTATATGAGGGGCCCGTGGTGTTCCAGCGGGAGCACTTGTTCGAGAGGATTTTACTCTCTTAGGGCGCAGCGAAACCTCCTGGTATGAATTAGCACTAATAGTTGGTATGTACGCAGGGGGAGTTACTTTGATGTGAATATGGTCTGTAAGCAAGATCCAGTACCAAGCTCAACTGTAGTAAATTAACCTCATTACTTACACACTTTGTGACGAGCTAATCAATACTTCTGGAACTAAAAAGAAGATTCAGTCGAACATAAAAGACGATGTTCCTCCGAGTCTTTGAAACCGATAATTGAGTCTAGACTCCGGTCGACATGCAGGTGGTTGTCTTCGGTAGCGGAGGAAATGAACTCTATTATTTTCTTTGTTTCACTGAGAAGCATGAGGTACATGCTAATGTGACAGGGACGTTTGTTGTTTTCCGTTTGGGTTTTAAGCAAGCACTGATGCCTTAAGTACAAGAAATCTACCAGATTATTGCTCTTTAGTTCAAGGAAATACTATGCAGATCTATTTTCTAATGTGCCTACTTATCTCAGCTTGTATCCTTCCATGTTGATTATTAATACATGCAGGCGTGTCATCTCATTCAAATTCCGCCATCCTTCACCAGCATTTAAGCTTGTTCGACTGTCTAATTACATCGGCGCCATGTGGCACACAACAAATCTATCAGTCCCTCAGATTAATCCAGCAGGTTTCAGTAATCATTCTATGTCTTCCAGAGAAGACTGGCAATGTAAAATCGTTTGCGTGGAAACAACTCGTGAGAAGTGGGCTTTCTCATCCACTCAGAGTTACCCTGTGTGCACACGCCATGGTGTTCAGATACAAGCTCGCTAACACTTACGGACACTGTCCGTAAGTGTTAGCGAGCTTGTATCTGAACACCGTGGCGTGTGCAGGCAACCCTTTGCGTGATATAACTTTCCACCACATCGCTTCCCAACGCCCACAGAATCTTGTGTCAAGAATAACTAGAATAAGTTCAGAAAGTTCTCTAGCAAGTCATGAGAATGCTTAACTCTTGACACAGATGCCTCCCCACCAGCCCCAGTCGCGGGTTAAGCACATAAGATAACGATGGCTCCTCTGGCATGTACGCTTCGTTTCATCCCCAAGATGAACGACCCAATATACCAGGGTGCTTTTCCACATCACGTAAGGTCAGAAGTTAAATGTAATTTGCTGATGAATGAATACCGCCGGTGCGGCATTTCTATTAATCCTAAAACCACACGGAATTGTTCTCTCTTTCATCACCAGAAAACGTTTAGTCACAGTTGGTCCACTACGCGACCTCTGAGCTTGACCCTTTGTCCCCTGTTCTGCGAGAAGAACACAACATAGATATTTTTAGATGCCTTCATCTACTCTATTTCCAAATGGGTTCCAACCAGGTGCAGTTCCGATAAGATATGTTCCCACTACCCCGCTAGTTGTGTCTCGCGTAGCATTGACCTTGTATTGATCTTACAATTGCTGCGTAACTGCGATTAATCTTTTATTACAGAGACTACTTGGCCTTATTTCAAGGCTGCAATAACAATCTATATGGCCCTAGCCCTTTGAAGAGAGGAACGCGGAAAGTAATTTTACGTGACGGGCATTACCCACGTTTTAGTTGGCTTCCATCAAACTTTGTGGTCTCGTTTAATTAGATTTAGGTTAGTGGCTATGGTACACATCACAAACCGAGAGCTTTTCCTGTTATCTTCGGCTCATTTACTGCGAATTCAATCTTCACGTCAGCGATCTTTATTTCATTAGTTGTAAGGATCAGCGCTAAACCATGTTTGGTTATTTGCATTGCAGGCTAATTCAGCAAGAGTCCATGAAGGGGGTTAGCGAGCACGTTCAGGTGGTATGGAGGGGGGGGGGGTTATGATGACAGTTTCATCCAATGTCTGGTAGGTCTGAAAATGTCTGCACAGTTCTCAAACAACAGTGAATACTCCGATGTTCAAATGACCAAATCCTCTGTCCCTGGATCCACCGCCAATTGAATGGCAATGTGTTTTTGATGTTGCAAATTATGACTGTTGTTTTATGAATAACAGAAAGAAGCTCAGACTATTCAATAGTTAAGATAGAAATAGATTCATAATGGTTGTTACGCCAATCTTACTTATTCATGTATTTAATTTTTTTCTCCCTATTACGTAAACCCACGTACGTAGTGTACCATAATGATTGATATTAGCCCTCGGGCATGGATTTGCAATGACAGCTATTATTATCATAGATACTTTAAATGTATTCGAGGACAATATTACTGTTTGTGCTTGGAATTGAAAAGAAAAGTTGGTATCCCCACAAGCAATCCTTCCGGAGAAGCCTAGTTTAGATTGTTTCATTTTCCACCTCACCTCCCTCCCAAATCACGGTATTGGTTTGGGCTTACATTCATACGTGTAGTTAGGGATTTATGACACGCCATACTCACTGAAGGTCACCAGTGTCCTCTGACAACGCCGTGCGATCAGGGATTGATTGGGTAACGGTCAGACCCCTCTATTTGTCCTCATGTGAAGTTGCCCATTACTTGTGGCATTTGCCCTTCCGTGGCTTCTAAGGCGGCCCAAATGTGTTCTGAGCGGTTACAGACATCGCTGATTCTAACCAGCCAAAGGTGGTAATCTTGGGGATTCGTTGCCATGCGGACGAACAAATGGTAATTCCCGTTTGCACCGTTTGGATGTCAGGCGTGGTCTTAGTTATTGGCACCTCATCTCTCGTCCGCAATCCTCTCTATATTCAAAGACATTCCGTGCGTTATTGGCAGAACCGTTACCGCTTAGCTGGTATGGTAAGGTTATTGCACAGGTAAGCACTCGATTCAGAAAGTGGTTTGTTTGACATTTTAACGTATCTGTTCTTTTATCTCTACTATTGAGAAGTTGAATTTATCCAATGATAGTTTGTATATATTTTGTATCTGTTAACTGTTATCTGTTTATCATGTTTTGTAGTGACCTGTACTTAGCCCAGTGTGGCAAAAATGTGCAATAAAGGTCGTCATTTATTTAAAAAAAATATTGATTAATGTATTCAAAGTCTTGCATGTTTTCCCTGGTAAACACATGTACAGAGTATAACCTACCAACCAGCAAGTTACAGGATGCCATACGGAATGATAGGTTCCCTCGGTGGTGCTTTTCCAACTGTCGCGCCCCACCTTCGCTGGAGCATCCTAAACAGCTGTCAGTGGGTTATTAATGACCTGTCCTACCGTCAGACACGACTGGTGTTCGGTGGCTAAGAACAACGCGCGAAGACCTGTTGGTTATAGGTCTTATTTACTTAATGCTAATAGCGTATTTGTCTTCCCTTTTGTTCTCCTTAACCTATAGACATCAAAGACATAAATGATGTATTAACATCTCTCTGTACTGACCCTAGTTGGTCACATGAAAGCAAGAAATACAGAGTGAAGCTGACAGCTGATTACCTTTGTTGCATTAATAACGTGACTACTTTGCTTGGGTCGATCAACAGTTTGATAAAACATGGCGGGACGTTTTCGACCGACGCGTCGAAAAGAGGATGAACATTTGATTTATTTCGTTATCTATATCCACGGAGACGAACAAAGTGTCGCATCGACGTCCCCTTATTGGCTCATCCATCAAATGTACAAAGCTCTTTTGACAAGTAAGGAAACCATTTAACCAGGCCCTGGGGCTATTGGAACAGTAAACTGACGAAGGCGTGAATATGAGGGGTGTTTACATGTACCCACCAATTCCCAATCCAATTCTTTTTTTCTGCCTAATTTGTCATTTCCAGCTCAACTCATCTGACGTCGTTATGAATATTATTTTATTGCTAATACAGTTGAAAGTTTTCAACACAAACTGACGCAGAGATAATTCCACGTAAATCGAATGCGTGATTGCTTCATTTAACTTTAATGAATATTAGAATGTATACCGTTAGATGCAATAATTGGATCATCGACAATAAGTAGCCAGTTTTAGCTGCTAATTCCGAAGATTTTTGATGCAAATGTGCCGCAGTATTATTAATTCAGGATGATATTATTGTAAATATATTTATATATCCCGAATCTGAAATACCCACAAATTTACCCTGTACCCACAGAAACTACTGTATGCAAATCCACACACTTGAATACGAAAGTCCTACGTATATTTTCACGAACATTACAATAATGAAATCAGTCGGTGGTTGTTGTAGAGGATTTACCGTTAGTTCCCTCACGGGACAGAAGTTAAAACGCAACAGTGAGAAGCAGCGATGATGGCCCATATCGCTCCGCCTTCCGTAAGGATTTGCTTTATCTCCACGCCAGCATCTGCTGGCTCATTGCAGAGCCTGCGTGTCGGTGCGTGCGGTAGGCTCCTCGCGAACGGAATACCCGCGTGCAACCGAAGGATCGTTATATTGGAAAACCGCGGCGAAAAGGTGTATTGATGGTGATGGTCTACAGTTTTTCACCCATTTGCTGTTTCGTTTGGAGTTCAGGGGTCCCCCTCGAGGGAAACAGGCAGTAACCATGGGACGTCCTACCAGTCTACTCGTGCACATCGCGGCTAGTATCGTGCTGTGGAAAGGTAAGCTACTCCTCTCCTGCACTATCCCAGCATCGTCTAATGTAATGAGTCCGAACACTTTTATCTATTTTTCGATTACTTCTCGTCTGTCCCTGGGAACGATTTAATGATCTTAATTAACAATTCCAAAAATCAATCGAATGTGTCTCAGCAGTTGACACAGTAATATCTTACTCTCATCTGTAGGCGTTAGGGAAAGTGGGAGAAGGGATCAATGAAAATGGTATGTTGCATGACTGCAATTACCATTCACAGAATCACTTTAGCAATGTCGACCGCATTTTGTATCAGCATGGCATGATATTGTATTTCCTCGTGATTTGGTGCCAAGATTGCTTTCTGCTTCCCCCGAACAGCTCTATCTATCAGGCATGCGAAGGTTCAAATATTATCCGAAACGTTCATTCTATTCTTTTCTTCCTGGAGTGTCCTGATCAAAGTAAGTTCTTAGAATTAGGAATCTAGCCTTGCGTAAAGCCGTTTTCCCGGTATCATTTGTCCATTGTTTTCGGATACATCTGAATTTTGACCGTATATTTGCTTGGAATATCGCCACTGCTAGCTGCTGTATTTGTCCGGAGCCCGGGCTTCTAAGTGCTACATGCCGACAGATTGTGTCAATATTACACATAACTTGTAACACGAACTGGGTCTTTATAATACTCATCCTGCCCGTGTGAACATCTGGTTTATGGAAATGTTCTCCACATTGTTGTGGAAGCTAACATCCTCTGGGAGAGCCCCTTTCACGTACATGTTGATTCGGGGTCCCAGTCGGTGCAATTAACAGACTGTAGAGGGTAACAGCCCGGTCTCCAAGGGTCCACAGGTCTTTATGAACGCAGTGCACAGGCCACATCGTTACCAGCCCGGGGATTGCTGTGAAAGAGGCCACTACCTATTTTGTTCCACTTACGGGATCAAGCATGGTGTCAAGGACTATACATCTATGTTAACGTTAAGGTGTTAACAACAATGGCAATTCCAGTGGGTTCGATTAACCCCCCTAGTTTTCCACCTAGGCCCTTCCCTGAGCAAGAGAACTTAAGATGTAGAAAATGTCTTTGTTTGAATAATTGCAAGTGATGTAGCGACATGCATCAACCTTATCTTGCCAGGGAGGAGGTGCATTTCGGTTTTGCCTACTGGGTAAGAGAACCATTAGGGATTCCTCGTGTCTGACCCAGGGCAGAATATGGTCTATTATTTCGCCTCTCTGCCGACCGATTTTATGCTGTTAGTCATCAGGCAAATATGTCAGGATTTGGTGCTTCAAGGTTGTTTCTGAATATAGCTTGATTCTGCCACACTGCTAAACGGCTGTTCAAATATGGGGGGAAATCCTTCCAACATGACGACGATAATGTTTTGTTTCTTTGAAGAGAATATAATGGATAAATTTTGCCCAAAACTATCCACAGTCATGACAAAATATAAAAGATTGATGTGCAGAAGCTACGAACAGAATTGATCAAAGGAATAGACAAAAAATAACAAATGGCAACTTCCGCTCAAAGTTGCCGTCCATTACATTGGAAAGCCACAGAGATGTTCTGTTGCATGTATGGCTCCTGGTTAGACTTTTCAAAGTTTCTGAAGAGCTGAGTGCTACATTCGATGCGTTTCCCCCAGCAGAATAATATGGACTTTACTTTGTAAAAAGATGACTGAGAGATGGGCCATGCAGGGATTATGCTCCTTTGCAGTTTTCCTACAGGACAGATAAATGCACTTTACTCTTTGTCTGGTACATGTGTGTTGCTCAACATTAAAGCTTTGTAGTACTCTGTTGCAGACTATCGCCTTCTCAAAATATCCACTAGACGTCATTGGCCAGCGGGCTACTCAGTGAGCATATTGAAAAAAAGCGTCTGCCCTCTCATCTTTTGTATGTCATAAATGGATGTTGGCTCAACTCCCACTGTGTCCTGGCTAAAATGTATCATATATTTGTATTTGTATTGAAAAAAAGGGTCTGCCCTCTCATCTTTCTTGTGTCGTAAATGGATAAAACATTTCAACTCGCACTGTAGCCTGGCTAAAATGTATCATATATTTGTATATGTAAGCGGGGTGGACGGTTTTGCATAGTCTACCTTAAAATCACACCAATGATCCATATAATAAATTCCAACTGCCTACTGCCTCAGGTGGGAAAGCTTAGTCTCTTAAAAACAATCAACCAGTAGTTAATTACCTTGTTTGTATCTACTTTTGACATGTAGCCGTTTTTCAACCGTACGTAATCTCAGCATATGTCAGATTTCTTTAAAGATAGTGATTGTATCTACCTCGTCAATGTAGAAATATGTCAGCAATAATAAAAAGGAGGATATTTGAGTTATCTCTGAATGCAGTTTCTCTTATCTTGGATTTGCAGTGTCCTGAAGGAAGCTAGCGCCAACAGAACAGACAATAATTCTTATGCATTTTGATGGCTCCCTTTGAAGCAAGCGTCTGTGGTGTCATATTTCACTGCTGTGGCTACAGTTTTGTTATTCACAATAATCTGCGAGCACAAGGTCAGGTAAATATTGGTCTGGCTGGCAGAGTTCACTCATACACAGATCCTCATCTGTCTGCGGATGTTCATGTTCCCTGATCACCAATAAGCCAGTTCGGCAAAATAACCTTCTGACAGGCTCCCTAAGCAATGTTTATTGACTGTGTGATGAGCAAACTAGCCTTCTCCGTACTGAATATGTTATTTGTGTATGAACGTGGGAGGAATTACTCAATCACAGATAGAGATCACTTGGGTACGTAATTCTTGACATAGATACGCGAGGGAGAGGAAAGATTGATGAGCATGGGGTTCCAGATACCTGTAATTTCTGTCACTCGTCATAGTCAGTTCTTCGGTCCAAACGAGTTGTTAAAAGCCGTAGCAATCCATTCGCCGCCCTTAATAACACTGTGACCGATAGTTGGTTGAAGCCTGTGCAAGTAATTTAATGCCGAGTACGCAATTTTGGACATTTTATGTGGGTCAACAACAAAAGAGACAACTGTAACGACGTAGCCAATTGCTTTCACCAAACCTCCCACTATGTCACTGTTAAGATAACAGGTATTTTACACGGCCAGTTTCTGCTTGTTTAATCATTGAGATCAGATACGTACGAAGAGTAGTCTTTTTGTGTGGTAACTCAGCATTAAACATCTCCACGTACAGCCTGCACTCAGGGCAGCAGCTATTGAGTCTTGTCAATTTTCCTCTGCGACCTCGCTGTGGGTGCAGCGTGCTGCTGCTACATGTAGAATATATAACCCTACTAATGAAGCCAGAACACGTATGAACCTTTTCCTGTCATGACCTTCACTATCCTTTCCTGGAGGATCCTTGTTGCAGGGCTGTGGACGCCAAAGGTGAGGCGTTATCTCCCATGTCAACGTAAGAACGCCGCCTTAACGTGATAATGAGTCTGGGAGAGATATAAGACCATATCAAACTAGTGAAGGGAGGTCAGAACCCGCTAGTGGTCTGTACCACTCGATTCAAAAGCTATCACGCGTGGAAACATGATTGCGGTTTGTGTGTTCCGGATGTCTTTGATTATAACATAATCTTACATCATATATTTCCATTACTGACTAGTCATAAAAAGGGACCTAATGTTTTATTTAACCCCGTACCTTAATAGTGTAGATATGTAGGTGGGTAGATGGTCCGAAGAAGCATAATTTGTAGAAGTGGGACAATAATACCGTAAAGAGTCATTTTTTCTATTCTAAATTTCATTTGATTTAAAATATGAGGCATAGTACTGTTTTCTTCACGGTCATGGATGTAAAACTTTCATATGAAGACGATGGAACCGGTAAAAAATAAATCATGAAAGCGGTAAGATTGTCATTTTATTGGCCGTTTTACAATGTTGCGAGGTAATTATTCTGTAATACCGAGCAGATTGTGCGATGTATTTATATCTACAAAGTTGTGTTTGGTCACGCACTGGGAAATTAACATTAAATTTTGGACGTCTACCTCAACATTTACGATATCCCGATTATTCTAATTTTACGCTCCATTAATGTTATGGGACCGACATTGTAGAATGTCCGCCTACTAAAAATCCCTACGCGTATTGAGTACTTGAGAGTGGGGCTCCCGTGGCAAAAATAGCAGCGTAGTGATATTGCACAGCAGATGACGCTCATATGAGATTCTGCAGAAGGAAAAGGACGACCGTTAACCACCGCTTTCTCAACTTGAGGTGTTATCTATATGTAGATGTCACGACACAGGTGGCCAAGATGCCCACATACCTTGAAGCCAAAATAGGGAAATAGCTACATTAATGTCTTCCAATGATGGAAAGCATATTCCTTTCAACTTTATAACAGTTCTGTGCACCATTTATGGCTTGGAAAATATCGATTTTCTCGTTTCATCTTCCAGTATGCAGTGCTGAGAAAGAAGTAGCTATTACGCTGCCGGAAGAGGCCGTAGCAACTCTCGGTGACGGAGTGACTTTACAAGCTGCCTTTGACACAAGCTACAGACTGGTTTCCGTCACGTGGAGCAAACTACACGGCAACGTCACGTCCCAGACAAGGACAAGCGTTCTATCTTATGTGCCTGACTTGAACATCAACCGTGCATACGGATCTTACAAGGAAAGGGCAAAACTTCTGGGAATGGCTTCTCTGCGGATTGATCCCACCAAAACTGAAGATGAGGGCACGTATGCCCTGTCAATCATGACCGATGAACGCGGCACGGCAGAGAAATTCATCCACCTGGCTTTACAGGGTTCGTTAACGTTTTACACAATCCTTGAAAACAAAAAAACAGGAATAGTTGATTCATTGCCAACGTAAAATTAGTCAAGCTAGTCAGCTCATTCAGGCTTGGTTTACCTTATTTCATTTGAAGTACGGATGCAGGAACTGTAACAAGAGTTATAGTTCCTACTTGTTATGAATCCCGCATACGAAACCTCTATTTGTCTTTTTGTCTGGATTGGTGGTATGTGCACGACACTTTAAACGATTTGATGCGAGGCTCACGCAGTGTCCCTTATCTTCCTGGAGAGTCTAAATGCCAGACTCCAAAGAGATGTATGAGAAAGAATGTGACATTTTGAACGGAAGAAGGATTTGGGCATGACAAATATGACAGACTGATCCATTTGATGTGCCATTTATCTCAGAAGTTTGTTCTGAATATGTAGAAGTAGCCAAGGCCTATGAAATTGCATACATTTGAGTTCTCCATCTCAGCTAGCTCTCGTCGACTTAAGCCATTAATGTGAAATCAAAACCTCATTGATCGTTCTTTTGTAATGTTCTGTAAAATTTGAAAACTATATGCCAAAAAATGAAATGTGAAATTTCCGTATTGCAGTAGGGAAATATCTGACGTAAATTGTTAACAGCAAAACCAACGCAGCTTTTCCTGACCAAAAAAAAAACATTAATAATGTGCATCCTTACATACACTGGTGGCTACCGTAATCTCATAGCCCTTGACCTCAATGTATTCGTGATAAACGCTGGCAGCCGTTACATTGGTAATATATACATATAAAATCTAGATATACCACAATGGGATATGCATTTTTACTATGCACATAATATACTTCTGATGAATGGAGTATATTCAGGGTCATTTGTAATCGATACTATCTGTTGGTTTAATGCATTTTGAACTCATCTTTATTCTGCAGTGGCACCTCGGGTCGTGGTGGGACCCCGGAACCCGTATGTTACAGTGGTGGGGGAATCAGTGTCCCTTGCGTGTAAGGTCACTGATGCCAAGCCTAATATAACTTCACTTTACTGGGAGAAAGACGGTGCAAGGCTGGAGGCCAGCCGGTTTTTGGGGAAATATTCCGGAGGAGATGCCAGGACGCCATCTTTGACCATTCGTCACGTGATGCGGATGGATGCCGGAGTGTACACATGTGTGGCCCATAATTCCGTGCGGTCTGGACAAGGGCACATTGAACTGCGAGTACATTGTATGTAAACTAATGTTCCATATCATCGTATATTTCACATTTACAAATGAATATTCAAAAGGCAATTGATAAAGATTCAATATTGAAGATTCTTTGATCTAGAGTATTCCCAAATTGCCCTGGTGAATCCCCTAAAGACTTCGGCTGGCCACGAAACAGTTTAAACACGTTGGAACAATTGATGACCTCATAAAAGAGCGTATTGATTTTGTACTTTTGTCAGAGTCCACCGGTATTACCACGGGAGCAAAGCCACCACTGCTCTATAAATCATCTCATAATCAATTAATGAATCCATTATTCAATGTAATGAGCAGCCAGTAGCAGAGACGCAACTATCGGATGTATCCTCTATGCGCACATTAACAATAGAGCATACAATATTTTTTACAAATTGTTAAGTTGGGTTACAATATATAAATATCGAGACAAAGGCCTTCATTTAAAATTCACGAGGCGTCTGTGATTGGACCAACCTTCAGGAAAAACTGACTTTGCTTCTAAGTAACACCCCAAATACCAATACTTGATTTTTGAAATTAGGTGTAAATTGGCTAAGAAGATACTTAATCAATCGATACAAAATGGTACAATTCTCATCTACTGTGAGGTCGATAGGTCAGCATCTAGCTGTACTCTCTGAAAGCCTGACCATGTTTGAGATGTATCATACCTGCCATACATAATGCTGCTTGTGACATACCGCAGGAGACAGTAATGGGTTTGCTTTCCTATTCCACAGATTTTGCTTCGATTACCAGCATCTCTGAGCCCGTGGAAGTAACTGTGGGAGATCATGTGACTTTCCGCTGCGTTGCCGAGGGGAGTCCTACCCCCAACATCACGTGGTCTAGAAACGGATTGAAGCTTGAGGCTAGCTCAGACGATGCTGTTGGTGACGTCCGAACGAGTGCCCTGGTCCTCAGCAGTGTGGAACCTAGTGATACTGGAACATACTCCTGCACAGCACGTAACGGAATAGGCGGGCCGCAGATCAGAAATACACACGTCGACGTAGTTGGTAAGGATAACCCTAAGTAGTTAGGTGTATGATGATATAGTATTTAGTTTTCCCTTGAACTTTTTCTTGCACGGTACGTCATGTTAATGTTTATGGCGTCTTAACCAAAGGGTGTCATATGCGGATCAATTGAATGATGTGAAAGACATCCACACAAAGAACACTATTCTTTCAACGTCTTTACGAATTGTTTGAAGTCAAAAGTAATAACACCAATAATCAAGCATGCACAGGAACGTTTTGCTACTAATAGACGTTTTATGTACTTTTTACCTAGAGATTTAGTGAGGTACCTAAAACATTATACAAATCATAAGATTAGACTTAAATACAACTTTGCTACATTACAGCTCTGGATGGCGGCTTTACGTCTACAACTGTAGCCATTATCAGCGGAGCAGCTGCCGGCGGCCTTTGGTTGCTGATTTGTCTTTGTCTCTTGGTGTACCTGCTAAGGAAGCGACGAGGCGGAGACAGGAAGAAGTTTACGTATTACTATAGTGGTGTACAAAGACGGAGCGATGTTGCAACAAGTGAAGGGGGCGGATCAGAACACAGACGACAGGTTTTCTTAACAGGTAACGGATGCGTTGGTGATTTCATGCTGAACCGATAAATTAATTCGGGGCATATACGTCGTATATCCATTTATCCTCGGGCTTGCAGAGCCTGTGCTTGCCATGAGTTGTAGATGTAAATGTTTCCGACACAAACGTAGTCTATTTGAAGTTTTCAGTTTCATGATTCGTGGAGGAATGCCTTCATTTAACTGAAGTTTTCTTTTATTTTACAGAAAGAAAAAGCTCCAACGTTGCCTTCGAACAAAGAAGACAGGAAAATGGTGATCTGGTCATCTAGAGGCTTATGGATGATCTGATTATGAAGTTAAACGATTTTAACGTATTGGACCACGTATGGGCTAATTTCAAAGGATACTTGAGCAATGCTACATTGTTCAACTCGTGCCTCACAATAAGAAACACATGTCTGTATGCATAGTTAAGCTGAGTAATGCAATTTGCAACAGGGATGTGTTATTTGTTTAAAACTGTTACCTGTCAGAAGATTAAAAAGAACACATTCTGAATAAACCGTTGAATAGCAGCATCGCTATGTTGGTGCGGATTTATAGGTGGACCAATGGAAGTATTACTTTATCTAAGTTTCCCTATATAATACACAAAGGCATACATTATGCCAGACACAATAATATTTTGGACAGTACATATATCACTTTGGGTTGTAAAGAATGTATCATTGTGTAAGTATATTAAAAATATTAGTTTCAAGACTACAATACAAAGTTTACTTCTGACCAGTGCAAAAATGTATATACTAGTAGGTGTACATATCAAAAGACTCGTGTTTGTAATGTAGTAAATATAAGAATAATGGACATAGATATACCATGTCATGTGAGTGAAAATATTTTAACATCATTACTAGAAGCAATGGAACATACGGGGTTGTGCAGAAACGTATCTAATTTAGTTACATCCAATAACATGATATATACATGGATACATATAAGTAAAACACATGTCATGTATGTTTTGTTTTAAGGGCTTCCTTTGTTTACTGATATGCTATTTATTTCTCAATTGTGAGCTATAATAATGCCCGCCAACATCATAAAAACGTCGACCCACTTGAACTTGACTAATAGTATTGATTCTGTATTTTGCATTATTGATCCTTTGAGATGCACAAAAACAACTGCAATGGATTCCAATTGTAATACGTCGTATGATATGCAAGAGACAATAAAGGTATTATTTCTTGATCAGAGACTCTTTTTATATTTTTTAATTATAGAGCTATCTCTACATTGAAAAAGAAAAATCTGAAAGTATATCACGCCACTCAATTGAACCTTCTGGTCAAACTGTTATACAGTAATAAGGCTGGCCACCTGCCATTTTGATACGTTCGATAATATCTCAAACGGAATTGCAGTCCAGATGTGGACGGTTTATAGTGAAACACTGCCATAGACTGTGTGCAGTAAAGCATTACTGGGCCGCCAAAGCAACGATAGACGTAAGGTAATATTGGCATTGGTAAATACTGATGAAGCGTCTAGTGCAATACATGTCGCCATTGTTTTCATATCCTATATTGAAGGTGTTGGACCGTGGCATCCAGTAAAGTGCAATGTTTATTTTACTCTTCCTAGTGTCAGAGGCCATTAGAAATAGGCTTTACCACTAGCCCGTAACAACACAAGGATTAATTTTCATTTCAGTATGAAACAAATTAGATTTTCAACGTCTGTGTTTCTAATCATACCAGTAATCTTTTTCAAGTCATCTTCACATCAAGTCACAAGGAGCACCCTGTTAACACCGCCCGAGTCTTTTGTTCCTGTTATCCTCAAAGCGCTTTAGTGTCACCAGAATAGCGCGTGAATGATGTGTATTGCCTGTGTAAAGTGTTAGAAAGGACGTGGGTCCAGACGCGGTCATGGTCATTTTGCCCTGAAAAGTAGCATACATTCAGCCCTGGGACAGCTCAATGTCTCAAGTAACTGCGTGTCACATACGTAACGACGCAGTTGTGGAGGGATATGAGTTTGAAGTATCCTGGTGGTATTTGGAGGGAGCGGTGTGGTATAGGTTGAACTGATCGATAACAGCCACAGACCATTAACCTTCAATGTGTGGCTCCTTGAGGAATACCGTTTGCCTCAAAGTACCGAATCCGAAAGTTGTTCACATCACTCTTCAGCTCTATGTATTCGCCAGAGTCAGTATGTGGGTAATTTGTACCTACCTCTCCAGCATACAAATCTTTGCATTGATTTGTCGCCGTTTGTTTTGTGTTCAGTTGCCCATGGATTTCTTGTTAATTTGTACTACATGGAAATGCTCAATCATACCAGGAATCTGGTTGCGTAAATGAGGTCCCTTTATTCACAGTACATCCTATGTTGATGGTGTCCCATATCAATTTTCATGAATCAACAACCGTGTCCGCTCATAATGTATATTACCAGGATCTACCTACCTCAGGGTAATGATCCCTTTTAAAACATATGATTAAAATCATAATATGATTGCTTTGCACAGTATAACCTTTATACATAATGCAATCAATGTGAACTACTAATACATTCCAGGAATATGACACAAGAGCCCCATTGTTTCACATTCTCCAACAATGCCTATAGATAACGCAACGGAAGCGAAATCAAACACATTTATCTAGATCGCATAAACTTGTCGATATGAATAGCAACTCAGGTCGAAGGCCATTTGTTGTTCTTATTTCGCCCCCATCGACCCTCGCCTCGCGTAGGAAAGGTTCAATATCCAGAGAGTGTCCCGCGGAGAAATAAGTCAAAGATCTTTATTGTACCGACAGAGACTCATACTTTGCAAACATATCTTAATGGTACATTATCCTCCAGACGCCTTTTTGTCTGCTGAGGGCCACAAACTGAACTCAAAAGAACTACGTTTTATAGAGTTGTAGAGGTGTTTTAAGATCAATGACTGGGGAAGTAATGCGCTGCAAGTGCCTCTTTAAAATTTGATCACATTTTAGGAGATGCCAACGCATTTACTGTGCACTTCTCAGCCGTTATATGTAGAAAGGTACTAGGTACTTGTGCAGCATTTGAGTTATTTGAATTTGTATCAGTTCTACAGCAGCCATTGAAGTATATTGTATTCATAACAAAATATATTGAAATGTGTCACAGTTTTTAAAATCCGTCTGTTGCAAGCTTATTTGGAAACATCCTCAGGGCTGCGGTCAAAAAGATAATAAATTATTCGGCATTGAACGTTATGAGTTGTGATCTCTAGGGCCCCATTCATATTACATATGTGTCATCTCAATATTCGAATACGTGCAGATAGGACACTGTGGCATGTAATAATCTATGAATAATATTCAGAAAGATCACGAAGCAGTGATGTGTACGGGTGTTTCTACGACTATCTAATTGTATCGAACGGATTTAACGATAGTACCAGCGTTACATTGTTAAGAGGCGTTTGAGCAATGCTTAATAATATGCATTTTGAAATTTCATTATACGGATTTACGTTTGACAGAGACATCCAAGACCCTTTAGCTGGTAAATATCTGTCTAGCTAAAATATAACTTGGCCTATAAGTAGTATACAACTCCCAGACTGGAACTAATCAAAACCCAACGTAGCGGCTTTTCATAGACAACCCGACAACAAGATGGCAGCACCGGCATGTTTCACAGCGGTGTAGTAGCCTCTGTTGGAGTGGGAGTGTGAATAAAGGCAATAATGACACCTGTGGGATACCTAAATGGACGGATACGAAATGTGCTGGGACATTTCTGCCTTCCTGGTATCAACGCTGTACCTGCGCCAAGATGACCAACTTGATAAATTTCAACACGCACGAGGGCTTAATCAGCATTGCATGCGACCTTTGATATAATTGTAGTGCAGTAACAACACATAGACTTACGCATGTGGTACAAGTATTGTACTGTTTTGTATAGACACCGTATTGACCAGTACAATCTTCTAGTTCAACGTATGAGTCATGTATTCAATTATACAATAATGTATTGTACTGTGCTGCCTGACATTGTGGGGGGCCGAATAATGTATTAGTGCCCAGGGGATAGATTTCGTTAGCTTTCAGTGGCCAGAGCTAAGCTTCCAGCCTTCACACTGGCTGCCATCCTGCACTAACTCAGCCGACCTCAATACGGCACGGGTCACAGCACTGAGGGGTTGATCTGATCATATCGGAGACATGGTTTCGAGAGATGCGGTGGTTTACTGCAGGGGTGGTGTTTCTTGTCGATATCTTAGGGCGTACTTCCTTGAAGATCGCAACCCAGTCCCGCAGGTAGCAAATCTCAGGTAATGCCAGCTGAGTCGGTATGCTGATCCTCACGCCTCTGTGGTCCGGGCTAATAAACTCCACTCGACTCCTGGACGCAGATTTCTATTCACAGGGGTGCAAACTGCAAAGGTTTTGTCCTAATACTACTAGCCTAAGGATGCTTGGTTCTGTGTACCAAGTGCAAGATGACATGTAACGCTACATGCGTAAAGACGATGTGATATCCCGTTTGTCTATTATCATAATATCTTGCAAAAGAGTTGTGTCAAAGTCTAAATCTGATTAAATTCACCACTTGAGATAGAGCAACACGTATCCTTAAAGTTCACAGTACTATTCCTGTTTTGCTGGCGCCATGGCGTAAGCCGAAGAGTTCGGCACTACTAAAGTCGGTCTTGCGACCGACGCCAACGGCAAGATGCAATCTTTTCATCATTAAAGGACCTTAATATCGAGGGGAGCACCTTATAAAGGATTCTAATGAACTTCGGTGTCTTTTGACCCCCCTTAAGACGCAGATGCACATGATAAAGTCTCGGTGGTATGTTATGTTATTACGAAAGTCCTCCCGATGGCCACACTTCACATCACTTCATTCCGTTAAGGCCTTAGGTCAGTACCTGTCTCTTATCTCATAGGAATTTTGTTACTTTTCATTACGTTGCACCACAAACAGGCGGAGTTTTGTATATGTCACACTGAACTTTATCAAACCACTAAGGGTTTTATGTAGGGATAGAACTCAGGTGTCAGAAGTAGGAAGTTATCATTTCATTACTAGAATATTCTCTGTAGATTACACCATTCCTGGATTGACTACTTGCAACGCTCAGGGTTATAGCACTGCTGTCTGCCGTGTCGTTGTGGGAATATTTCCCATCAACATGCCCCCTTGCTACATATACGGAAACATAAATTGATTGGATTGAGTTGGCTAGAGTCGAAATTAGGCATTTGGGGAATGAGGAGAAATCAAAACGCTACGTGAATTTTTGGACTAATTGAAAAACTAACTGATTCATTTTACACTGAGCGATAATGAATGACTCAGGTGGCCTCTGTGTTGAGAGTTAAAGGAAATGTTGCCGTTAAAATTCAAATCGAGATGCCAATTTACTGTCATCTAGGTAAGCTAGGTGGCAAGTGCATGGTCTGACGTGTCGACAATCTAGCAGACTGTTTGCCTCCTACTATACTAAAATGTTGCACTCAGCTGAAATTATAACCTTTCTCGAGTCTCTAGTTCAGTACAATAGCATCGATTTTATATTTAGTCACACATTTTTTGCAGCCAACTTATTTTTTTTATTTCCTCAAACAAACTTAAAACTTAACTACATTATACGTGCTGCCGTACAATGCGAATGTACGATACGAATAGATCAAATTTCACTCCTTGATCTGCGGTATAGTACAGATTATAGGACAATATGTTGCTATCACAAATACCTATTAAAACAGCTTTACCTATCTAATGAATATTGGTCTGAGTTTTACGTGGCAAAGCTCACGAAGAGTCTGTAGCGGTCGCCGGAATATTGAAATCCAATAAAGTGTTACGATGCGTACCTTACTATCCCATCTTGTGCATGAATTTTTTACAGCGGATACATTAAGGCGTCAGAGCTACTGAATACGATCAAAGATCTCACTTTTACTCATAGAAACAAAGGCAGTCAGTTACAAGGCAATGAAAATGTATTTACAGAGCAATGAAGTGTAACGCAGGGCGTGTCAAAGAGGAGATTTTAATCAGAGTCGTGGAAACACAATTAACCACGATAGACAAGATGTCTACTGATCGTTTTCCCTGTAAGCAATCACGACAAGTCAACATTGAACGTTGATTCATTACGTTCAATTGGCTCGAGGGGTTATGATGCATAAAATATCCGTCATGACACGAGATTTTATTGAGTTGCTATTTCAGGAAGTTGTGACAAGTTGTGGTCTAGAGGTACCTACGGTGTGACGGATTAGATAATTTTGAAAAGTCGTTCGTCGGTATTATCATGGCTCTGAAAGTCATCCTTCGTATTCATCAAGTAACGAGATACCTGGACAGGATGTTAATACTCCCTTGTGTGCGATTCTCCGTGGAAGAGGGTGTTTTTATACACCTACAATATGCACAACATGAACGGTAGGTTAGGTGGAAACTACTTACAACAGGACATGTCATGACTCTGAATTTGACAATATTTAGCTTGTGTAAAATTTCATACATTTCTATGTAACAAATATTAAGCTTGCCATCATGTGAAAATAGCTTGCTGTTTCAGATTGCAAAACTAGTTTATTGAAAGGAAACTTATTCTCAACTACAACAAAGAACTCTTTGCTCGTTATTTCCAGTAATGCATTCACTATTACATGTATGAGCAGCTGCAGAAAGCATCATCAAATATGTAAGTTCCCAGAGTCGTAACAACCAACTTTTGTGCTAGGTACTGTAAATGAGAGTTTTTAACAGCTTACGGGATATTTTGTCCATATAGCCAAGGCAAGCGTGCACATATTCATGATCCTACGTGCCATATTGCATGGCTTTGCAGCGATCTGCATGGTTGCTTGCGATCATCATATATGGACGTCGTTTTGTTGGCGCAAAGATCGCTGTCTGGTCTTCATTAATCTTGAATTTCCGACACCCCACGGTGATGCCCTCTAAGCCCTTTCGGTGCGTTGATGTATACCATACCTTGCAGTGACGCCAACAGTAAAACTTGATGGGGCTGTAATCAACTAACTGTGGCTTTTACACTTTGGTCAGCAGCTCTCTGGGGCTCTCGAACGACCAGAATATTCAGAAGCAACGTCTGATGTCTTGATCAATAATTCTCCCCAGACTTTCATTTCTTAGTTCGACATGCACAGGCTGTTTTCGTGGGATATCAACATTGTCAAAGACCCATTTTCACAGGACCAGTGAGGTCGGGTGTTTGCGTTACTGCCTGGTGTAATGTCCAAGCTGCTGGAGATGACTCATCCATAGTGCAGTTGCTTCAGTTTTAGTCTACTGCGCAATTTTAAATACAGAATGCTCAGGGTGATCTGCTTACCAGTTAGTAATGTTGCGAAATATGGAGTCGACATTGAATCTTGAATACTAACATCCACTTTACATTGCTTGGGTTGCTTATTCACCGGCTGAAAAAAATCATCATTTCGAAGATGAGGCTCTTAGAGCAACATTAGGCCCTATTCTTTGCCAATCAGAAAAACTCCAAGGTATTCGCACCATCAAACTGTAACGCTGTTATAACCCCATTGGTCAAGCAGGATAATTGATATAGCCATCTTGGGACGCTGGTAGTTTTCACACTACGATACCTCTGAGGCAACCGAATTTGTCTAAGTCAAAGGCAGCATCTTTTATTCAACAGCGGCCCCTACATGCTATTTGGGAGTGACTACAACAGTGAGTGGTAGTGCACGAGTCTTGTTGAACAAAGGTGTAGATATAATACACTTACAAGTCACAGAACTAGGTGGAATAAGTATAAAGTGTGGGAAGCGTAACGCCACAAGAGCACAATGAGCTGAAAACATGTACTACGTTTTTCGATATATCATTCCATTTTGATGTAGTCGGTGGTTGCTGCTGGTTCATCTAATCTCCAGGTAATCTCCTGCTCATCCAACACCCAGCAGTGGTTTTGAAGATGTTACCAAACATAATAGAAAAACATCAGGGTAGTGTTTTGAATTGTAATCCCCATTTATGAAAAGAATATAACTGCGAATGCACATAGACTTGGCCTGCCACATCGACTTTGATTTACGTTAGTTATATGATTCTGATTGACGGTTGTGTATATATTGTTATTTTGGTTGTTTTTTGTTTATTGTTTTTCGTTTATTAGTTTCTCTTATTTCATGTTATTCTGTTTATATTATTCTGCACACGGCATGCCAGCAAAGACGTGTGGTAAGCACTGAGCGCGCCTACCCTGTATACAGAAAACAGAAATAAATGAATAAATAAATAGATACAGTTGCTGATATGTGGTGATGACGACGATGCATCTCAAAGATAGCTGTGCCCAACATCTACCGACTCTACCCTACCAGAATGACTGATGACGCCCAAAAATTTGTCTAAGTCGTCCTAATTGTCGTCCCAGACTGATGAGTTACAGTTTGCTCTTCTCCTGAGCTCCCTCTCTCTCTAATTGCCATGATTGGCTGGTGTCCAAAAATACAAGGCCATTATCTAGACATTATCTTTGATGTGATATTACATTACTTTAATGCAAAACATGTAATTTTACTTGTGAAGCAGCCCAGAGTGTGCTCATTTAGCCATCTTGATGATTTATCTTGGTTCATTTTATCTTAATCTTTCCTGTAGGTCAGCTAATGGAAGAAGCTCTCCAGACTAGCGTCCTTGGAGTTTAATAATGTCCCTTTCTCCACGGCCTAATCCCTTTGTGCCATGTGTAAATGGAACTGGCGCATTATCTATTTGTAAAAGCTCTCAGCAACATATCTGTTTTGGCGACAGGCCGTTACATGTATTGGGGATGCATGGAGTTGGGTTTTTGAAAATCCTTGATGTAACCTTACTAACTTGTGGCGTGTGACCTAACACACCCTCAGAATAAGGATTAGGTGTTCTTTTGAATTTTCCCATCCTTTGCAACCCACATAACAAAAAAAGGTTAATTAACATCTTTTTGATTATTTACCCCCATCCAGACACAGCAGCGAAAGAAGATGCAATTTTATTCACGTTCGACAAGAAAGACAAAGGCCCTGTTTGCCGTCCAAAATCTGCGGGAAGGCAGAGGAAAATGTCCACATTGCCATTATGGCACATGATAAATGAAGAAAATATTTATTATATGCTAAATACATGCACGTCAATAACTAACTGGATGTACTCGCTATCAGAAAGCTCCGGCTGTTACGTCCTGTCTTTATGATAAAAAAATATGAGCACCGGTGCATCATCCATGATCTGTATTCAGAGGCCTAGGTTGGCTTCAGGATGTGCAGCTGTGGTTTGAAGGGACACATCACCAGCTGCAGGTTTATCGTCATTGACGTCAGAACTAGCACCTGGTCGGAGTATTCCATCAACAATACTTGTTGGTAATACCAATGTTTATACTTTGACTTTAAACTGAGCCCTCTAGCTAACGTAGATGAACGAATGCATGCATGAAACATGCGCCTGCAACGTGCCGGTTTAACATGTCAGACCTCCTGCAGATCCAGTAAGGCAGGAAAAACTGCAACTTTGGCGCCAGGGTGACACCAAGGTCACATTAACCTCGACACTGTAAGCACCAAGACGCAGTCTAAAGGTCGGGGCATGTTTTGAAAATTTATACGGTGTTAGTTTGAAGGTCGTGTTTGTGACAGTTGAACATATGTTCAATAGCTCCCTTGCGTGCCTACATTGACTCATTTTACACACTAGTGCAGTCCACGATTGAGGTAATGTTTCTTCCCCATAGTGGCCCTCACTGAGCGTCTCTTGCCGTCGGATTACGGCCCCCTGTGGGTATGCAGAAACTCTCGTGAGGTGTGTAAGATAAAATGAAGTCGAGCAGATACCGTTTGTCATGACAAATGGGTGGTGTTCACTCACAGCATCATGTAAGCGCAGATAGTCTAAAATTTAAAAACCATGTCTCAAAAGTATTTCTCAAAAGTTTGGAACAGTTTAGATTGTCTTTTTGGAATTGTATCAAAGAAAGTGTGCTACATTTAGATAATGAATTTGAGTTGCAAAACCTGACGAAAATGAGGCTGGTTTAAAGCTAGCCAGTTCCCTTCTATACTCTTTGTTTATATATATATTTATTCTATAATGACGTTTCAATCGTAATTTTCATTTGAAATAAATGTAATATGAAAACGCCTTAGGTTCATGGGTGGTTCTAACATAGTTTCAAGAAAATAGACTAATTTCAGAAAGAAAACAATAACGCTACTTGAACGAAGGAGCATGTGGCAGCACTCAAACTATCACGGCAACGTTTTAAAATGTCCCTATACGTTATCGTAAAGGTGTGATTGGACACACTGCCAGTTGACCATAGAATATATATATATATATATACGTCACTCATGTTTGTATGGAGTTCCGGCAATAACGAGCTTCAGAGACAAATTCTGTTCTGCACACGTACGCAGTTTTGCTTATCGTGTGTTGCAAATGTGACAAATACACATGTTGTTCGCTGACGAGATAATGTGCACACCATAGTTTATACGTAGCCCGAAGAGGCTACTAACATCATTCCCGTGTGGTACGTTATTACATTAAGGCCACAGCAAATAAATTTTATGGGTGACAACCTCCGCTGACTCCAAATCTAATGTGATAGGGCAAAAAACAAGATTCTTACGTTTTCAAATTTTGAGATCTTTAAAAACCTTTAAAAAAGAATTGAGGCTACAAAACATGATGTCACAACCAACAAGTCTTTTATTCCTGTATTCAACAGTATTATCTGCCCTTGTAGATGTGTATACATCTCGATTAACTAGAACAATTGTAGAAGAGAGCTTGTTGTACCATCATGGGCATGCGGCTACTACGCGTCTGGGTATTTATATGCAATGGGACACCTTGGACTTGCCATCAAACACGAGCAATTGTGCCTCAACTCCAATGGATCCCTGATGGTCTCTGAACCGATAGAAGTTTACGACTATTTGCCCATTTTCGGCATGTTGACCACTGTCAGAGGGCAACAAAATTTCTTGTTTTTTTTTTCAAAATCAGGCGAAAATTAATGCACGTACTGATGTCATCCATGAAAATTACTTGTTGTAGCCTAAGGACGTTCCGTTCGCCTACACTTGATATAGCAGTTTACAAAGACAGTGAGAAAGGTATTAATGTCTACACATTCGTTTCCCTACCGTATACTTTATTGGCGATCAATCATCTCTGGAATTTTAGAATGAAAGCTCATCTGTGTTGGTAGATTCCATAATGGTAAAGTTTAGCTTTGATCCAACACAAAGAAGGAACTCGCCATAAATTTTCGGTCGAACTCGTCAACCTTCGTCTTCCCGCCACTTTCGATTCACTCCTGACGTCATCACGCTTCCGGAACGACGTCAGCGAGTGGATCATTCATCTGACGAAGGTTGACGAGTTCGACCGAAAATTTATGGTGAGTTCCTTCTTTGTGTTGGATCAAAGCTTAACTTTACCATTATCTCTGAAATTTGTCTTCAGCTCACTTCGGGAATTATAGGCAGAGAGGGGTCGATGAACCAAAACTTTAACGACGTTGTTTTTGTGGATGAATTGTACATGTTAATTGACCATTTGAAAAGAATGCTTGCTTCAAATATACCATATCACTGTAAGATGTGATTGATATGATGATGCTGTCACCATTGTGCAGTTTTATTTCTTCCAATTTGTTAAAGAGAATCGGGGATCTGATGAGTCCAAAAGATGTTATCTTCAATTTCGTAAGTTAAACTAATCATAGTCACTTGACTTTTTTGTTATCAACATCCGTATTGAAGAATACACGCAGCATTTTCACAAACGAATGGGATCCCATAAAAAACCAACATTGCTTGACGGTTTCCAATGATTGTATGTCCCTTGTGATGCTACAGCACCTGTGTCCATGTCCTCTGGCGCGTCACAAAGTTCTATCTAAGTACATGAAGACAGTTACGAAAGACGCGTAATGACGAGGTCAATCCCCGTGTCTGCGTGCAAGTACCCAGGCGCAGTTACATGTCGTCTCGGCCATTCCGAGCTAATCCTGAGAATTTGTCACCCCCTAAAGTGCACGCTGTCAGATAAAGATGGATTGAAATACGCTATTCCGAGAAATAGGAGGAAGAGGAACACATCCATCCGGGGACACTGCTGATTGCGGACGGCCCTAACGGCGAAGAGATGGTGTGATTCCGTCCTGGCGCGGTTGTTTGATGGCATCTAGCGGTTTTAACGCGCCATTCAGGTAAAGGTGGCGAGGTACTAATTTCCTGTCACTGTGCTGGCTATAGCAGGGAAGGAAAAGGGCCTTGCTATAGTTCAAAATTACTTAGCCATTAGACCTTATCTATAGATGTATTGACCACGAGTTTGATTTAGGAACGTTTCCTGAACGTTTTGGGGGTCCCTTTTTTACATATACATTGTCCGTATCTTAAGCTCCAGGAAATGTCAATCAAATTGATTTTCACTACGTCGCAATGCGTTTACCTATCTCGTCATGTATACTTCACGTTTCAAGATGTATGTATGCATTAGATGGTATTAGCATTAGAGAATATATTTTGCTCTTACGATATAATTGTTAATAATACATTATTAAAATTTGTCTCACGCTAATAATTAGTAGGCCCAGGTAGCCATGTTTTGTAATGTTAAGTAATATGCCTCGGGGCGCGCTGGATTCTACTAATAATTATCATTAGAGAAGCAAACAACATGTCTCCTCAAAATAGGTCCCCATGGACTGCAAGATATTGTTACGTTTGGATCTTATTTTATAGGCTCTACTTTTTTTGGTGCATCTGTCTCTTCTTGTTTTAATAAAACAATGAATGAATACATCTTTGTTGCATATTACTGCCCAGCTAGATGGACTATATGCATATGTGACCAAATGTGGTCTAGAGCATGTAAGAAATGGAGTATAGAACATTGGCAATACTACATTCTAACACTAAACATTAAGATTCTATATATGAAGACAAAACTACTTAGTACTATTGTTCATCTACTATTAACCATTGTTTCTTCTCTCATCTTGAAACATACTTTATCCACCATATGTTCATTCTTGCATGACATTAGGTATGTGCCTTGGTATGTGAAAGTGTCCTGCTTTGACATTCTCTTGTCGAATTGTAATGTTTTGACTAGCGACTGGCGCTTGTGTTCATATAGGGTAAAATCAAGTAAGAAATGTGTCTCGTTTTCAAAAAATAAATGACCACAGAATTTGCATGTTGATATTTTGAGCACAAGGTTTGTAACGATTGATCATAGTGCTAAGCAATTGCCCCTTGACAAGGAAGAAGGACCACATTGCGCGTTCCTGGTGCAATAACTCCATTCTTGAGAGTAAGGAGTTATTGATTAACTATTATATATGGTGAAATCGTGAACCCTCAATGAAGCAACCAGACAGGCGGGCACCGTGAGTTTGTGTAAGTGGTCTATGTCGAGATGTTCTAAAGTGCCCTTGCCGTTTGAATAAGTGCACTTTCTACGCAAGGTGCACTTTACAGTGCATTATTGGATCATTGTCCTCAAGCCGTATAAACGAAATGCAATTGGTTTCACGATAATCAATGAAGATCGAGTCAAGAAAAATATCAATTTGCCTGTATGTCAATACATCAAAACTGTTGCTTTCACAAAAGTAATCAAAGAATGAAAAAGGAATACATATCAGTGACAGTCAGGTAAACGTAGTCAAAATCCGAACAAAATTAAACTGCTCAAAAGAAATGTGTCTAGATCATCTACGTATTTGTAGTTTTTTTTCCAGATGTTGGAAAGGGTGATAATGCAGAATCCAAAAGTATCCAGGTGGATATAATGGTGATAATGGTGATAATGAACGTAGAATCCCAAAGTATCCAGGATCAAACTGAGTTCAGAGATCATAATGTCAAGAAAAACGTTTATTGCACCAGGAACGCGCAATGTGGTCAGATTGCCCGGTACTAGAGACTTATCCTTATCTCAAAATCACATTTAAAATGTTACCCAATCTTTGAGATGCCAACCACTTCAATTGCGTCATCCATATTGACGGCATTGTAGTCTCTACAGACTTCGGCTGCAGTGCATACACTTTCAAGAAGATATCCTTAAAGATAACCGGATTTACAAGTCCATAATCGTTAACTAAATTCAATTTTCCGTGCGGCGAA
Source organism: Branchiostoma floridae x Branchiostoma japonicum (assembly GCA_013266295.2). Classification (NCBI taxonomy): domain Eukaryota; kingdom Metazoa; phylum Chordata; class Leptocardii; order Amphioxiformes; family Branchiostomatidae; genus Branchiostoma; species Branchiostoma floridae x Branchiostoma japonicum. The sequence continues at coordinate 11,158,193 of CM023832.1, forward strand.
ACGGCTGTTGCGGTATATCTAACTGTATCTGAAGGCCATCTGATGGAATCTGCACAGTTGTACGGGTATTACGTGGAGTTAATGTGCATCTATGTAATATTTCACTTCAAGCTTCCCACAGTCGAAATTGAATATCGCCAAAGCGGCCCTCGGAGGTAATTTGGTTACCTGAAATGTAATTACATTGCCCGTTCTTCTTTCCCTGGAGATCTTGTTTGATCATCCTCGTAAACGAATAGGATATGTCCAGGAAAAGATCTTAATTGTCATCGGAAGTAGTAATAACTAACCAGTACTCTGCTGTCCAGAGCCTACACATTCATGCATCAGAAGGCTTTGGTTAGTGTGATAGACTCACAAATAACACCGTACTGGTTTCATAAATTTTATTTTATTTTATTTATTCGCACTTTGAAAAAAGATAATAAAAAGCTAACACATAGCTGGAGAAGCATCAGGGTAAGTGGGGAACCTTATGTTTAATTTAAATTGATATACATTCAACAGCAATTACATAATATAATGATAACTATAGATGAATATGATATAATTTGATACTTTCACAATGTTTATCAGTGTGGCAAATGGACAGTTGATATGTTAAGGGGGGCAATTTTTACTGTGTGTATCTGTCTACTTCTGTAGAAGTTGTCCGGTGGATTTTACTTGGTTTAGTTGTGCCCCCCCATGTGTTTAGTTTCTGTACATTTATTTGTTTTTGTAATCTCCTTCTAAATAAAGCAAAAAAATAATAAAAAAGCTAACAAATACATAAAGAAAGTAAATATTAAAGAAATATAAGAGTGCAAGGGAGACCGAAAACTTTATATGCTTATGAGATAGAGAACCCATATGGAGCCTGTTCCAGGAATGCGCGTAACAACATGCCAGACGAAGGCAATCTGTTTCAAATGACAAGTTGGTTTCATGTGCGACAGGGAAATGCTAACAAGATTTCAGAGACATATGACTCTCACGGGAACCAATTCCTTGCATTATAAATTTAGAGAAATAGTGTATGTTAACTGTATCCCTGGGAATTCTTACAGTTATTTATCAAATTGAATGCTGATAATGTTCGTTAGAGAACAGCCGTCTAAAACCTTCCAGAATTTGTCTTAATGATGATCGTGACTACTGCAAATGATGTTGTATCAAGCTTCGTGTGGTCCAATCATGGAGCAAGGGATATAAATGTCCTAAGGTAACCCTTTTTTTTGTACCTTCAAATAATAATCTATCGATTTATCGATCGACTTATCTGATAATTAAAGAATAGTTCCAATTTTCTGTGCAAGTATTGATATTTATTTCAAAGTTGTTGGTTATCGATTTTATAGGTATACAAATGAGAGATAAATGTAGTTCTTTTAAAAAATGACAAAACTGGTAAGGTAACGCGGATGATCCATGGGCATTTTTATACCGAAATTGAACAGGCCCAGGAAGGTCAAGCTATTGCCTGCTGAGTTATTGTCCGATGTATCCAGGCGGTTTTCGGAATTCCAAGTTCCCATTGGCCCTTGACCTGCAGACATAGAAAACCGCCCTGTGATACCAATCTTCCACAAATGTCCTCAATCAGGGCTGCTCAGCAACTAAATGAGCTGCAATATCGGCGTATGCATACATCAATCAGTTGTACTCTGCTTTTAAATTATTACTAATTATCATAGAAATCTGTCCCGATGGACTATTCCGTTTAAACTATGATTCTGTTTTGAGTCAATATTGCAATTATCTTGAAATATTGTATGAATATTTGACAACAATATTGATCAGGTCAGTAAAACATCCACGATGACGTTACAGCTTCCAGAAAATTCAAATAGAGATGATTTGTAAAGCTTATAAGGTTATGGAAAGGGGATCAAAAATTCAGTTTGTTGTATTAACCTATAGCGAATACTTCCTACTACTGTGCAGCAGTTATTTTAGAAGAGTAAACTAGATAGATAAAACATACTGGAGGGTAACTAACTATTAAATGTTAACTCTGTCATTAGTTTGTAAATAAAGTAGCTTACTGCTTAATGTTTCATTTGGGTAATTATGTGTGTTCGTTTACCATGTAGTCAGTTATATGTATGTTCTTATTTTGTGTAATCTGTACCCTGTAGATTAGCAATCAGGCTAAATAGTATCTTAAGAAAAAGAGTAAAGAGAGTACTGTAAGGACCCATTGTTAACGGAATTCTTTGAGGTTCAAAGTTTAGAATGTTATTCTTCTCTGTTATGCTTTGTTACATGTTTCTCTGTTATAGTTCTGAAAATAAATACGATGATGAATGCTGGGTCACGAACCCTGGCGCATCGTGTCATGTTGGTCCAGATAGTCCATTTGTCACAAAGATAATGACGTACATTTATTTGGCACCAGTGCACAGAATTTTTTATGCTCCCATCGACCGTGTTATCTAACGTCAATGTCTTTCAGTTCTATCTCAAGATACATTGCCTAAAATATTACACTCTGTAACACATCTAACTAAATCTATTGTTACTAATACTGCATTCCTTGATAAAGATTATAAAAAGATACAATACAAATTCACAGTAATTGGGAGTGATTAATTAGGTAACCTACGTGTATGTAACCCATCTTTTTGAGGGTGACCGGTTTTTTTTTCATGAAGTGCAAGAAAGTCTTCCAAATCTTTGAGAGTTCACTGGAAATTTGGCAAGCATAAGAACGTTTGCGATTTACATTGAGGACAGATATTTAGCGAAAATAACTCCAAGAATGACGCGAAGTACTCAAAACTGCATCACAAGATTACACGAACACCGCTGTGCGCAATTCCCCCATTCATATGGACCTTGATGCCCTGCAATCCGTCACAAACCACCAGGCTGTTTCCCATCACAATCTCACCATTACCAGAATCTATCACCGTGACAAATGTAAGCAGTACCCTATTCAGGGAAGGGGTTTTGTTACCGAGGCGTATAACCGACTTTGAACGTCAATATGTTTTGGGCAAGTTTTGAATTAGAGTCTAGCCGTGGTCATAAAAGTATGCTTAATCTAATAATGGGAATTGTACGCTTTCCCTGGACTGATACATGTTATTGTAGTACCTGCCCTACTAAGTCATAGTTGCTTAGTATCTAGGTAACTCTTGGAAAAGTTACTACAGGATATGTATTGTGTGAGACAAGTGGAACATAAATAAGAAATGAATTTTCCACAATGTTTTGTAAAGAATCAGATGTGTTTATTGTTTACTATGTTATTGTACAACAAAGTTGCTGCTCCAGAATAGGCCTCTACAGCCACCAGCGGGCAGGCCAACGTCAACGTCAACCGCGTTTGAACACTGATGTTCGGACTCAACGAATGAGCCAACATGCATGTTATTGTACATGATTCCTTCCATGAACGGTACTGCGATGTCCTCTATATTGTTAATGAGATCAGGTACATTAGCCAAGATAAGAAAAATAAGCCCCTATCATTCAAAACCTTCCACCGACCACCAACAAACCAAGGTTGGCTGAAGTTCGGGAACAGTCTGACCAAACTTAGGCCACGCCTACCTTTCGATAGGATTGGAACAAGACACAAAATGTGGTAACTTTTATTTGGTTACAAACACAGGCAGTCATTCCATGTTTCTTTATTTGCTATCATGAACGATTAAGAAACAAGATGCTGTAAGACAAACGGAAAGAACTATGCCCACAACTGATAGAATAAACAGAACCCGAGTCACTCGTACTTATACTAAGATATGTGAGATGTAGAAGAGTTAGACGCCATCTTTTGTTTGGTCGGGGTGTCCCTCCGAAAGGCAGCAAACATCAGGCGAGTGGATGTCAATTACTGTGTAGAAGAATATATAAGAATGGTGTAAATACAAAAATGATAAAGACCTAACTGAAATACTGAGTGATAGAGAATACTGGAACCGTAACTTTGTTGATGCTTCAACTAGTTAGAGTATGAATTATGTCTGTATGTATGTATGGTGTAAATACCCTTTTTACTTAGAAAAAGGCACAGTATTCATTCCTCCCTAATATAGTGAAAATATTATATATATATATATATATATATATATATATATATATATATATATAATAGAGAGAATATATATAATAGAGAGAATATATATATAATAGAGAGAATATATGTAAACTAAAGAGAACTGTCTCAACACAGTAAATAGAAACATAGTCAATCAATCAATCAATCAATCAATCAATCAATATCCTTTACTTTTTTATAGATTGCCATTACCTTCTGAGGCGGAGATGAAGACGACGTAGTTGGAGGGAAAGAGTCCCACCCTGCCTGCCGTGAAACCCAGGCACCAATCACCGGCTTCTCCTTCTAGTACTTCAATCACATCTGCCGCCTCCAGACGTAACTCGTTATCGTCTCTTGGTTTGTAATCGTACATCGCCCTGGCGTATCTTCTTTCTACAAAATGCCGTTAAAGAGACTTACTCTTCCGGGCTAAGTAGACTGTTAGATTAGATAACGATAGTCTAAGAGAGTACTAGCTTTCTGTTATGCCCATCATATGTATGTTCACTGACGAGTGATTATCGTAAAAATATATATACTAAGTTCTGTTGCAACTGTTCTGTCGATAATAAAGAAGGCCTACGTGTAACTTCCTACCTTGTGTGTTTTTCTGCAACGTGTCAATTCCATTTTGATCCGCTGGGTGGTATTCTGGTTTGTCTGGGAATATGATATCACAACATTGGAGAACAGCACTATAAACCACTGACACCAAATAAGGTGGAAGAGGCAAATATACGTTGCAGCAGTATGTATCGTATGTATGTATGTATGTATGTATGTATGTATGGTTTGAGTTGTTTTGTTCAGTTGTATATGAAAGCTAATGAGTAAACGTCAACAACGATATATGGTTATATTGTTACTATTATTGATACATATTTTACGAAGAACATTAAGGATGGAATGATTTTAACAGTTTTGAAAGCTAATAAATGTTTTAGTTCTCCAGAAGCTTTCTCTGCTATCCATAATTGTAGTATATGTATTGTGTGAAGATTTTAATATTCCATTCAAGATTCAGTTGCACTGACTGCTGCGTATACGTTATGAACCCCATGGGCGTGCCAAACGACAATGTGCATATATTAGAATTGATACCCTCTTCCAAGTTTCTTCGAGTAATTGGATTCCCCATGGTCTTTTCTGCTAATGACTACCTTCTTACGTCCATATCCCACTCCATACCCCGGAATAGCCTAGCCTCCAATTGTCTTTTCTACCCCGCGGTGGGCTCCATAACGGCGAAATTACCGTACAGGGAAAATAACCCATTTAGCCGAGCTCAGTTGGTTACTTGCTGCAAACTACCTGAACTATCGGCTTCGTCACGGTCATTTTCTTGCCTTTTAGGGGCGTCTATGCCCTGCCAAAGCAATTCTCCTGTGTAGTCTACTATAGGTAGAAATCAGGGAATAATGACTGAGGTCTACAAGAGCTTTGTACCTGGTAATGCTGAATGTCTCCGTAGGTCCTGACCTTCATTTGTACTAGGTGCAGCGTGCTTTCGTCTTGATCCGATGTCGTAGTAAAAGGCGAACTTCTTCCTTTCCTCTTGCCTTCGCCGCCTTCTTAATACGTATCCGAGAAGGCAGAGACAGATGAGAAACCAAAGACCGCCGGCTGTGGCACCGATTACTATGGCCAGAGCTGTAGCAGTGATTTCTTTTTGAATGCCTGTGGAGAAAAATATGTTGGTTGGAACTCCAGAATCGTTCCCAAGGTCGTTGAACAAAATCACGTAGTGACTATTTCATTTTCACAGCCTTCAAGTTTTAAAAAAATATCTATGTTTGACACCATGCCTGCGATAAAACCTCAAATTCCACAATGTTGTAACTCCACAGTGTTTCTCAGGGTCTTTGAACAAAATCACGTAGTGACGTTTTCATCCTGACAGCCTTCAAGTTTGTTTTTATACTTATGTCTGACACCATGCCTGTGATAAAACCTCAAACAACTGACATAGAACCCATTCATAGCCCCCGAGTGCATTCCTATCACCTTATTATACCAATGCTTGTCAAAGTACGGTGCTGAAGAGAATTAACTGATAAGGCTTTCGCAATAAACAATGATAGGCATCACACAAGGGGCATGAATACATGTATTGTCTAGATGGAGGATAAAGTTCGTGCATGATTACGGAGAACCACTTAGATTAGAAAACAAAGAGCATAGTCAGTGCCATTGATTTTGTCAAGTGTTAAAATCATGTCATATTTTTTTTTCAATTTCAGAGAGACATGAATTAATACAAATAAAAGGACAAAGACAAAGCAGCGGCGGACTGAAGTTGTACTCAACTTAATATATTCTCGCCGCCACTCGTACATTATGGAAAATAAAAATATTTGAGATGACACTCAAACGTATGAATAATATATAAATAGATACATAAGATACGTAGTTTGAACATGAGTTCAAACTCCCATTCCAGAAAAAAAGAAAGCAAAAAAAAGTGTCAGACTTGAACTCAACATACCTGTCACAGAGAGCTTTGTTGTCCGAATCTGCCTCTGTCCAACCCCGTTAGTTGCTGCACATGAGTACGTCCCACTGTCGTTAGAGTCCACACTGTTCAGTACAAGGGAGCTCGTACGAACGTCACCAGACAAGACGTAAGAATTGGCCCTCAAAAGTCGTCCTTTTTTAGACCAGGTGATGTTCGGAGTGGGGTTGCCATCGGCAACGCATTGGAAAGTCACGTGGTCGGAAACAGTAACGTCCATAGAATCCGAGATGCTGATAATAGAGGCAGGGTCTGTAAAATATGATTACTGTATATGTTTACTGCTACCCTGTATGCACGCAATAATCACATTTCAGGCGTTATCATTTATGATACCATTAAGTTGTATTTAGTAATTATAGTTACTGAACATGCAAACTGCCCCATGAAAATGCATATATTTCTTTTACTCCCTACGTTGGTAGGACAGCCTCACTTGCTCGTCAAATTCCTGATAAGCAGGTGGTATATGTTCGATTCATGACGTCTTACTAGCGTTAGTCTTGCTGATCACAGAGATTTTCCTCAAAGAAACCGGTAACTTCAGAAATGCCACGGGCAAGTAAGACTTTTACACCGCATATGACCCAGGAGATGAAAGCGACTGTTTTATTAGATCTTGGCCTCAGCGAATGGCCCAAACAAATGGGGTACTCAGACCTGAGATCGATATCATGTGAGCCTTCCATAAGGAAGAAAACTCTTCTTAATCCAGAAAATGGGTGCCGAAGCCCGTTTTATTATACTCGCAAGAAGTCCTAGACGTAAAACAGGTGGGGCCAATTGTCAGTTAATGATCCCTGCACTGCACTGAATGGAGAATGTCTGATTTAAACAAGATATGCCCTCGGCCTTTTAGCGATAATAAGCAACTAAACGGGGCTTTTAGCGTTATAAATGTTCAGTTAGATGAGAGAGAACGTAAAAGGACTGAGAGTATGTTACTTCAATATGCCATATAAGTAAGTCATTCCTTCCATTACAGCACATCAGCGACAAATTATTGGCACTAGATTCTACTCTTCAAGATACATCCACGAGGGACTACCATTGATCTTGCCAGGATTCTACTTGACAACACAGCTTTTTATCACGGCCTGGAATTGGTTTTAGTATCACAAGACGAATGAACAAAATCCATTCTTTACACACATCTTAAAGCATGTGTAAAGGTTTCGTTTCTTCTCTCGTGTGTACCTTTACGGATGCTTTAGGACATACTTAAAGATAGGATTTGGTGCAGTGGAAAACTCACATTGCACTCGAACCAGCATACTTTCTGCTGCTGGTCGGACGGGATGTTGTACAAAACAGGTGTACAGTCCGGCATCAGCTCTTGTCACGTGACGGATAACCAATGATGACGACTTTGCATTTCCGCCGGAGTACTTCCCCTTGTAGCCGTTAGCTTCGATCCTTCCGCCATCTTTCTCCCAGTAAAGTGATGTAATGTTGGGTTTGGCGTCCCTCACAGTACACATGAGAGAAACGGTCTTTCCCCAGGTGGTGATGTATGGATTGCTTGGTCCAACTTCTAGCCTGGGTGGGACTGAAATGAATATTTGAAAGAAAAAATATTATAAATTTTGTACAATGAGAAAAAACACACAGTTGATTTACATAGCTACACCCTCAGTCACGTGACCTGTGTTGACCTTTTAACTTCTTGGTCACGTGACTGCTCTCGTCAGTAGCTGAAGAAAGAGACCATGAGACTACGTCTAGCGGAAAAATAGACTCTAAACAAGGACAACAACAACAACAACAACAGAAAGATGACGGATGCCTCCTGAAAGATTCTTCGATTTACATTTGTAAGTCGTACGTATCAGTTTAAATCCTTCGTGTTACTATCATATACTACTTTGTAGATGTACATCGGTTCTGCTATTATGATAATCTGATTTACCAGAGTCATGGTTTGTCCTTCTTCTGACCAAGTTCTCTCGATCCATTAATTTGAAATTAGAAATCACATTGTTCGAGGCCACTGATTATATCAAGTGGAAATTACCATCGATTGTTTCCTTCCTTGGTCTGTCAACTTCTATGTAATAAAACCAATAAACTCATTACTAAGTAACGCAAATGCACTGGAGGGAAATTGCTATTGATCGTAAAGAAACCCCATTAGGGAGGTCCATTTGAGTGTTTATAATGATTTGTTATCTTCGTTACGTTTAGGTACTATCGAATACCTCCAAACTGACCATGTAGTTCCAGGCGAATGAATTTCTCGTCGGTTCCCTGTTCGTCGGTCATGATTGACAGGGCGTACATCCCCTCGTCATCCGCCGTCGTGCGATCAATCCGCAGGGAGGCTTGTCCCACAAGCTGGGCTCTCCCCTTATAGACGCCATAAGCACGCCTTATGTTCAAGTCAGGAACATATGAGAACACACTTCTTCTCTGCTGGGATGTGCTGTCTATGTCAACTTTGTGCCATATAATTGAAATCACTCTGTAACCGGTGGAGTACTTAGCTGGCAAAGTTGCAGTATCACCCAATGTGGCTTTCACAACGTCTGGAAGGTTTATTGATACAGCATTCTCCGCCTCGCAATCTGTAACCAGAAAAAAACTTAACTGTAATGTAACGACTATTATAAAACATAGTGCTGTGACTACGTTTTTCCTTGCCGAGCATTATTGCAGGTCACAGTACATTGTATCCTTATTGCCAAGTACAGTATATATCTTTGCTTTATAAAAAACACTAAACCAAACTTTATGCTATTTAGAAACGAATTGAATAAGTACATAGAAATAGACGAACACAATGAAAAATGGAAATACGTAAAACAACAACAACCCTTGTAATTCCTCGAACTCTACATAATGGATAACTATGTAGTTACTGTACTGTATTTACTATTCTGTATTGTGAATGTTAATAAAGTTTGATTTAAAAAAAATATTGCAGGTCATATATTCTGTGTTTGTATTTTGCACACTGTTCAACTTCCCATGAAGACGAAACATGCTGAATTAAGTGAATATGTCTTGAAGATTTTGACATGTTGTCCCTACACGATTTTTACCTACCAACCTTTTGCTATCTAATTTGCAGAAAGGTTAAACGTTAATCGCCCATTCTCCGTTAACGTGTGCAATTGGGGGTAGAAAATGGTGAAAAATAAAGTTCTTCCAAATACCTAACAAATGTGCTGAACTTGTTACCAGTATTGTCGACTATCTTTTGCCAATTTTGTACGGTGCTACCACCTATACTTTTCGAGATATTAAGTTTTTTGTCTGTAGATATGGTAATCTCCGTAACAAACCACCAAAGACACCACCAAATAGCCAAAAGAAGCTCACGTGCTACATTTGCTTGGAGATTAAAGCAGGGAGAGTAAACCTTCTGTACTATGATTTTCTAGCAAGACAAGGCCAACTACAGTATTGTTACGGTTGATAAAATGCTCTTAATCGAACTTTGCATCGTATCCTTTTCCTGTAAATTCGATAACACAGTGAAGAAAAAATGATAACGTAGGTTAGACGATAACGTAGGTTAGAATTATGCTTATGATGATTAATATAATCCAAGCCGTCAGCCTTTACACTATAAAATTTACATGCAAATGTATATCTGATGACCCTCTTTCTGATGAATGAAAGTGTAAGTATCTGTCTCTAATCTCAATGGAATAACCATGATAACGTAGGTTAGAATTGAAAATTGACAAACGGCCTGACGCTGTTTGTTGTTGTCATTTTTCCGATACTCGTGTTTTGTGCTCCCTGCCATGGATTTGTTTCGCAAAAAACACAGTCTAGCAGATAAGACAGTGTGAAAATTATTGTGAAATGTCTTTTCGTGGGCGAATTATACCCGTCTATCTTTCCATAACGTAGGTTAGACAAAACCTTGCGACAAAACTAAAACGGCATCAGATTTAGTATGGACGCCAGCTGGACAAGTTCATCCACCTCTGGCAAGACAGTTTGGTGGATAGGTGTAGATTATGACTGAAAATTAAGTCAACTCACACGTTTTCATTGTTTGAACCCGACGTTTTGTGCGTTACTAGTGGTTGCGACAGGTGATTTTAGCGTGTTTCTTAGCAAAATCTTCGCCTGGACGACCCGAAGGCAGCTGACAGTTGCGGTAAAACATAACTTAGTATATTACTATCATATACTGATAACAGGAAAGCACAAGATACGCAGTTATTGCTTCTTTTAAAAACTTGGTGGCCCGCTACTATCATGCGACAGCAATTGCACACGTTAACGAAGAATGGGCGTAATATCATTACACCTGTCATTCGATTATTGGAAATACATTCAGAAGATCTCTTCATGGGGCAAGCAAATCGTTGCAAAGTGGACTACATGGGAAGACACAATGTCTGCGCTGACGTGTAAGAACATAAACACCACAGTTATTGCTGGGTGCACACGTAACATAAGCCACTCAGAGAGCTTGGTAACAGAGGGGTGGAAGCAAATTACCCTGTGGAGCGGCACATCAATGTACCTAATAGCGCGTAAAATTAAAATTATGGGGAGGAAATAAATGCTTTACCATGCTAGTTATGTATTCCGTGTGACAGGAAGACACTTATGTTTGACAAAATTGATACACTGTGTCTGACGTAAGGTAGACGGCTGATCTTTCACGCCCATGTCATCAGCCATGATAATGTATACAGTACGACCTAACATTTGAGACGACATGTATGTGTTATTTAAAGCCCCCTAGTGCAGTAATATACAGATGTACACGTAATTATGAATTGACTATCACATCAATATATTTATTTTAAAGGATCAATTGTATGTCAAATAATCCTTTAACAGCCTTTGAAAATTTCTGTTAGAGAAGTTTCCATCCAATACCCTGATTAGTGTGAAAGGAAACATGTTTTGTCAAAAGATTAGAATCTTATCTTTATTACCGCGCTCTTCATATCTTACTATTCACACGTTTACAGCCAAGGGGTGGTAAAGCAGCGCGTTTACGACTTCACGTTTCACCAAGACTTTGCATAAAGGTTAATGGCGCCGTAAGCGCAGTATAACATGGCTGTGAGCGCCATTATTCTGAATTTATATTACAGAAATTACCTCAGTTATCAAGGAAATTGCAGATTAAGGAAATGAAACACCTCAGTTGTGGCTTAATCCACCGTGATCCTGTGATAGCGCTGCGACGTTGACGCCTTCGTTTACGACTTTCATGGAAGTCTTGCACCACGAGTAGTAAAACGGGAAAATTAGGTGTTATCTGACCGAAGACAGACGGCCCGGCTTCACCAGTGCAGTCATCCGTGAATGTCATCTGTGGCGCTTCCCGGCGGTAAAACACGCCCAAAAGTCCGGAACTAGGGACTTAGCATCTAAATGACTGCAATTACGTCCTTGCTATGGGAAGGATTTGGGACCAGACAGCAATTTTGACCGAAGTTTTGATAAGACATAGTAGGTCATTTGACGTTGTTGTAGTAGTAATCTTTGTCTGTCGCTAATCTATTCATGGCAGGTTGCACAACTTCCGAATACTCAAGGTTACGTCGCCTTGAGAACAAAAAGAGCTACTCATGAGGAAACTTTTTTACAAGGCAATAGAACACCTTGTCTCAATTTATGAGGAAATGTTATATCCCAGCTTTTTACAATCCGTTGGAGAGATATTATTACCTATTTGGAATGCTGATAACTTGTAACATATCTCCACAATCTTTCTGGTTAGTTAGTAGGTTTTCAGGTTCTCAAGAGCACTGAGTAAATTCGTACAATACATTTTGTTGTCTAGATCATGCTTCTTTTAATAGCATACTTTCCCCTCACGTTTTCTAAAAAATAAGCGATAAATCTTGGCAACAGAGATCAAAGACACCCATCGGGGATTAATTAGGTTGTTTGAGTCTCCTCAATAATTAAAGTAGATAGGGTTTCCGGGAAGCAAACTGTGATTAATAAGACACAGCGAACTTTCTGAAGAAGGAGTTCCTATCGATTTGCCTCCTACGGTTGATTGACTTATACAGGTATCGATCTGTAGGCAGGTGACCTGAAATGGAGATCGGAGTCCTATTCTCAAGACTGCCACAACTATACTCATTATTCGATGCTCATATATTTTCTTGTATCTGAATCTAAAATGATTACTCATCTCCCATGGCACAGGAAATTCACTTCCCATGTTACACCCTTTTGACACAGGAATTTTTTTAGAACGATGAAGGCTTGGAGGGGGTCGTCAATCACGCAACAATCGACCGGCACATGTTAAGGTATCTAACATTACTTGTACCATTATGTCGAGGAACTGTCTGAGTCATGCAATCAATTCGAGCCAACAAAGCACAATTGGAAAAGCAGTAGACATCTGATTCCTCAGTCTGTCAAAGAATATGGCTATCTATCTTACAGCTTCATATCCCCAGGTCTTTGTATCAGACTCAACACGTGGTTTTAGGAAGATCTGTGGTTACTGTATATCTAGTATATCATTGCCTCTGCTTTCGGCGCCGACAAAACTAATGGCTCTCCTGTGCAACACATCACTGCACCATCATAGTGCGTCATCAGCCATGGTGTACACTTACAGAAACAATATTTCAGTAAGTCAGTCGTTAGAATTTAAAGCAGAACCGCCATAACTTTCTAACTCATAATCAGCCATTAAAGTTAACCTGATGAGTTTCAGAAGCAATGGATTCATTGCTTGACAAAGACTGGCGCTGTACAATCGAAGATTTTGGTGAGTCTAGTTCTTTAGTGTTTGTTGGAAAGGTTAAATTCCTCCTACAATACAGCCTCACGTGTCAATCTTAACTTGACAATTAACTGTGCACAGTTTTGTACTGAGCGCCGCCGTGCTCTGCGTTGACATGATCAGTTGATGGACAAACGTTGACGACAGACGATAACAGAAACACAATTAGCCAGATGTATCGATTGCAGTTCTGGAAGGCTGCCAAGATCTTTTGAACTGGGTCGAGTGACAGTCAGCAGAGTCCATGTAAGGCCGTGGAACATGTCAGTTTGGGAAACAGAGTTGTCCTATTCTATCTAAATGGAAATTATATTACATTTAGAGAGACACTGATGCTTTTCTGTCTCATGGACGCTGCGCCCTGGTGAAGTAGTTGATCCGGGGATTACCTGGCAATAGCCGCTGATGGGATACTTCCAAACTGTGTAGTCCTTGACTCAGTTCTTTGTCAAGGATGTGAGCTGCATACTGAAGCTGTTGATGCAGTCCCAGGTGGCAGGTGCCACGGCGGGTGCTTCAATTATATGAATAGGCTTCAGCAGCCAATCGTCTGAAGTGCAATGCTTATGGGGGATAAATTTTCGAGTAGAAAATGAGTTTTTACTCTAGGCAATATGACGGATCTAAGCATGACCAAGTGTGTTGGGGTAATAAAGGTATACGTAGTTGAATTAAGGGAAGTATGTTTCTTTCAACAGCTTTACACAGCCATATTGGTATTGCCATAATCAATTGAATTTCCGACAATGGGTATCTAATACCGCTGTTATCACTATCGACAGTGTCCTTAACTATGGTCACCACATCATTATTATAGCGATTGCAGCCACTACGTACAATTCCCAGGACACACGGTGCAACGATGCTGTCAAATTATATTCGTGGCAAGCATGCATAGGATTCATTTCTTAGTTAAGTTAAAGTTTACCAGCGGGCTTGTCCCCTGCTGTAGTAATTCATTTCTTGCTTGATTAAAAAAAGATTATCTTGCAAAGAACAAAAATACAGCAATCCATTTAGGAATTGACGATAAATATCAGATCCTTTGATAGCCCACCGTCAATGAAATTCCATTAACAAACCTATTGGCTATCTCATGTAAGGCGCACCTTGTTCGGAGATAAGAACTTGCAAGTCGTGTGCGCACTATTCCCACGGCGTGCAACTGTTAATGGGACTATTCTATCAGCCCAAGTAGAACAACAGGGGTAGTGTTGGATTTACAATTCTAGCTTGAAGTTTTCAGGGTTTGAATTTAAACAGGAATAGATTCCCGATCTCGTTGCCATCTACTATAACCAACTATGATGACGGTACGAAAAATGAATGCCAAATACTCAACTGCTGTCACAAGTAGTTTCTTACACTGAATCCAGAAATATGCTCCACTAGAGCTACATGTACGTCTTAGTAAGCGTAGATAATTTCCCGGAACGTTTCGGTCGGAAATGACATCCTAACCAAATACTGATAGGCTGTACACGAGAAATCAATGTGAACCGTCTGTTCAAAAAACGAGTATTAACAATCTAGAATGCTACCTGCAGGACTTTTACGGGCGGAAAATTTGTAACAAGACTCACTTCCCAATATCAGATATCTTGAAGTAGTTGATAGAGCATCAAGATCAAAGTTTCCGTGTAGAGCATTGATGTACTTGTGCCACAATTACGTCTATCTGCATCATGATCAGTCGGCATGTATGAATTGTAGATGACAGCAAGCTGGCATTGGTGTTCTTTTTCTGTTCTACTCCCCAATCCCATTTCGTTTGTTTCCCTCACCATCCATCTAAGCCTTTCCATCTCCCATAAATGTATACTATCTTTCCAACACTCATTATCCATTTTCTGAAGATCTTACCTTCTAAGAAGATCGTTCCTATGAGTATCTGGATCAGCAGCATCTTGAAGAGTCTTCGCACTGGAACGAAAACCACACATGAGATTGGTCACAAGCTGCCGAGCCACACGCACACAAGCAGAATTAATTTCTGTCTCTTCTGCTTCCCTCGCTGAAATAACTCCGTACCCAGTACGCCAGCTTCACAGGACCTTATCTGAGAAACTCTCGTGGCTCCAATCCTTAATACAAAACCGCAGCATACGCGCCGTGGCTGCTCTCCGCCCTCGTCCTACCCGCTGATAATGACACAGTCAAGCTAACGTAATTGCAGGAGCCTAAGAACGAAATCCCTGGTGGATTCCTGTTGACTGCACTGACTCTTAGAGTCTGCATACCGATACTTGTTCACTGTAACCATGTGGCGCACGACCACAAGCCTGCATCCACCGATAATTTCCGGCAGTTTCAAGACTGCCCTTCTCTGGTGTAGTTTGCATCTATGATAAGAGGAGGAAGATGAATGACTCACGGAAACACCCAGGCAGTGAGTTGATTGTTTAGAATATCTGTTCATGTGTAATATATCTTTTTAAGAAAAGACATGCAAAGCATCTACAACCAATATAGATATATGCTGGTCCACCCAAATTGCATCATCGGTATCAACAAAAATATGGACTTGAATTGATCCATAGATAAACTATTTTGATAGCTATTATATTATTGTTGTCAAGAAAATTCCTGAGAGCAACTTTGTCTAATACTATATTTTCCTGTATTCACATACTACCTTTGGTATGATAACATTCCTATCTTGAGCAATACTTGAACAAGTCTAAAAAGAAGATAATATGTTTAGATATCATATTTCTAGTTTTACAAGGATTTGAACTGGTCATTGCCGAAAAAGGAATGTCGATTTTAATACTTGTGCGTACCCCGGTTCTTAGTTTACTAGCAAAACGTACGAAAGAGAACTGCAAGCAAGATACATTAATTTTGTCTTGGGTTATTGGAAATATGATGGAAGTTATAAATCTTTTCTACGCACTGTGACTCATGACAAATGCGTTGTCATTGATGCGTCGTAAAAGGCAATTAACAATAGACGTTGCCTTGAGGAGTCAGGGTTGAACGCACTACGTTCTGTGGAGGGGCTGTCGACTACGTTTTACTTTCGTATCCATACGAATGCAACCTTGCGTTGGGAAATAAACTTTTGGAGAATCGTGGTAGTAAAAAGGTCAACTTTGTATCTAAGAGCAATGGGATAATGGGTTGAGGGGAACAGTTGAGTTCTTATATAAATGCAAGAGGTATTGGTTTTGATGTGCCCACCTTCTAAATGGCTTATGTGTAAATCAATATTTCATGTAAGCCGCAAATATCATTATGAGTTATCTCCTGTGGTGTTTCTTATCGGCAGTATAAAAACGTATCACATATGAATGCGTATTGTGTCTTTAACAAATTTATCATACTTATAAGGATTAAAGCTGGATTATTGTAATAATAAAACTGATTACCTTACAACTCTACATGATACACTTTTCTTTCAGAAATTCAAATACATTCTCCATGAATCATCTGTTCAGACATGGTATGGTTCCGGAATATAATGACGAAGTCGACATGTTAGTTAGTCCGGGGAAATCCTAGCCTGTAGATAAGATTACGAAGATAATGAGTTGAGGGAGTGTGTACATCGTAAACAGTGTTTCAGGAAATAAATTTGCACAGGTGCACTGCATGGGAGGTAAAAATTAATAATGATATAAATTTGCAGTTGCGTTATTGGCGATGACGTATAAAAGCTAAGATCGGAATAATATATCCTAACATAACCTCATGCTTCTGTCAACTGATGATTTTGAAACAGCAGTTTACTGTTAATTCTCGCCTTGAATGATTTATTTTTCTGCAGTTTTCCCTTCCATTTACCGCATGAGGGAACCTTAAAAGATGCTTGGCGCAACAGATTGAAATATGGACGTTTATGTCTAAGGCCCCTTTCCTATCACGTTTATCTAAACACTCCACAGCACACCTACCCAGCATGACAGACAAATGGTTTTCGTCTTTAAACAGGAAATAGATGACATGTACAATACCTGGCTACTTTTCGACAAGCTTGAGGAAATCCATGCAATGCAATATGTAATTAAGGCTGTAACATGAATATCATTAGTGTGAAGGTATCAAAAAGACACGCAGAATTCTGGATACCCACTGACACAACTTGAAACGTAATGTTTATGTCATATGCACGGTCATTTTAGAAGTATTAACTAATAGTAGATGGCTGATTCCATTGCAATGATTTCATAATCATGATGATGGCTGTCAGAATTTTCAATCTAAAGATAAGAGCAAAATACAAAGTTAATGAAAATTGACAAGATCTCAACAAGCTTGGGATTATTCTAGATAAGGCTTGCAGGAAATGGCCCAGGCGGGCATCTTGATTGAAAGATAGGGAGGCAGGCGACAGCTTCAAAAGAACTCTTCCGTGAATGTCATCGGTAATATCATCGACGCCAGGTGATAAAATGGCCATGCAGCGCCGAAAGCTCGAAGAATTAGCATTCAAATAAGTACAATTATCTCTGGAGGAATTTGTAAATCCGGAGGGACACATGTCGTTCAAGGCTAGTTTTAGTTCAATGTTAAGGAATTAAGGCATGTGGATTAAGGCATGGAACTTAATTCAGCAGGAAGCGTGACGACATGATGAATCTTGAATCCGCTTCTCTGTGGCTAAAAGAGATACGATGTGATGATATCTTCGAAATGTCTTTTCCAGGATAATATGACATGAGTGACTTTCTTTTACGATGTATCTACATACCATTATAACTGTAGCAACGGTATGAACAAGGCGTAGAGGCAAACTCCCAATATTGAGGTACTTAGGGGCAGAAATATGATTTTTTAACTTAAAAAAGATTAATAGAATGTCCCAACTTTCTTCAAACGTGCTTTGGCAGCCTGCTGGATTCTCTAGAGAATTGCTTTCAGAGGTATCGCTATCCTTTCTTAATGAGGCAGCAAGGTAAGTGCATATAGCGTATCTGCCACACATGTATAGGTTCTACAAGAGTAACTGCGCGCCAAGGAAAGTGCTGACAAGGGAGCACTCTGCTTAGATGCAACTTGCGACCTGCAGCTTACGACTTCATTCACTGTGAGCCAGCCCACTCATTCATAACCCCGGTGACATCTATGCCATTACTACATGCCAATTAGGAACACCCTGGCTGACCTCTGTTACCATTCTAAATTTGTGGCCTTGTTACCTTGAAGAGAACCCTTGGTCATCACCCCGTCATCGAAGACTTTCAATTAGTCTAAAGTGGCTAGGGCAAATGAATGTCTTGCATGCAAAAGGACTGTTGCGTAGGCTACTAATGTAAATTGCTGCCCTGTACTGACATCACATTTGCTGACGCTGTTGTGGGTAAAGTTGACCGTGTTCAAGCCATCGCATCAGGCATGGTAAGTAGATGATAAATTGCTGTGGTAAGACTTTACCAATGGGCCGCACTAAAGTCGACAGAGTTCATTCATGCAGATTCGAACCTTTATAGGTCTGCACACAATGAGTTGTCCCATAGGTAGCTGCTACATTTATCATATCAGACGATTTGCTTTCATGTTTGTTGGAGACTGATTCTCCACTATATACCTGAGGGTCAACGATTCGGCCCGACATCTTAAGATAAATGACGCCTTACAAGTTGTGGCGTCTTGCCTGGAGCAGCAATTAAGGTATATCTACTTAAGGGATCACACTTCAAGGAAAGGCGTAAACGACCATCAGAACCTGTCATGTGGCAGTCCAATATATATGGCATGCTCTAAGGTGATAGACAACAACGTGCTTCGATCGTAAATGCCCACATAACATCGATGCAGCTTTATAAATGTGAGGATTATACTATATGAATATTTAATTCTTCCTTGATGGGATGTCGGGGGATACAATTAATCAACAGTTTGAAGAATTAGTAGAAACAATGGACCCAAACATGACCCAACTGTGGCGGTGGGCAAAGTGCTTGATGAATGTGAAAGAAAGAAAGAAACAAACGAGTAAATGAGTTGAGAATTTTGGCGTTTTCTCTCAATTTCAAAGTCTTTCTTGTTTCTAATAACGGGTAAATTACTTCAATGCCCAACACACCAGTTTTGTACAGTAAGCAAAAGATGTGTTAGGGACCGGAATGTTTGTTGAAATCCAGATGCACTGAGACATAATCATAATGATTCTATGCGAGATGTCATGAAGGCCTTCGGGACAGAGAGTCAAGAGAGACAGAGTTAAGTGGTTGCCAGTGGTTCCACAAGGGTCAGGCCCAACGGCTGTCAAGACCAAGGGCCCCGGGGTACACAGGGGAGGCGGTGAATCATTGAATTACCTTGTGTCAAATGTCGTGGTGCACTAAGTCGCGGCCTGGGGTAATGCACTGTCAGCAATTTGTATGTTTCAAAGTCTATGACTTTATGAATTATGGATTTCAACATCCCTATTCTATCATGGCCAATGGAAATATAGGGAACGTATGTTTTCATTTATTTTGAAATTATTCATCGAGAGGACCTATCATTCGGTGTATCATTGCTATAAACTACCACACTCCTTGGTGAAAAGACCAATGTTTTAAATTGATATCGTGATTATAATTAAAACAGTGGTGGTAATGGAAAGAGGGACTTTTATTGCAGCTAGTCTATTCTAATACATGATTTAAGAAATATACAAAATCAAGTGTACTTTTGTTATAAAATCCATCCCCGCACAGTATGTTATAACGTATAAAAATAAAAGTCTTATATATTACACTATTATCTCAACATCTCAACATTCGTTTCCAGCCGCTACACACCCACATGCAATTTTATCCATGTGGTGGTATATTGCGGTAAACCTCTGAGGGCGACAGTCACCCTAACTCCATTAAAACACCCTATAAAATCTTTTCCCCTGTAATGAGGTTTGTGTTGGCAATTTTGACTCTTTACATATCACCATTGAAGTATCGACTTCCTGTAATGTACGTTTTGGGGTTTCCCTAACATTAGAATCGCTGTGACAGCAACGTCACAAAAGCGAACATAATGTCTTGGCATAGCCCAAAAACATTTCTTCTCAGTTTGTGTGATATTTCAAGAAATCACAGTTAGCTTTCATTAGTAATTTTGGGACAAAATAATGCCTCTGAAATTGAAGACAATCTTCCACTCCCACGAGATATTTATTAACATCGTTCTTAAAGAGAAGCAATCGTTAATGATTTATTCCCCCAATTTTTGCACGACCGCATTTTCCACGACTTTTACGATATTGCCTTTACCTTCAGGTATAATAAACTATGTTATTGGTGACAACTTTTTTTTTATCTCAATGGAATTCAAAGGCGTAATCCAATCACAAAAGCTGTACCCGTGAGATGCGAGAAATTTGACTTTGTCGGAAAACCCCCAAAAAATCGATTGTTATAAAATCCCGTAGTACAGAAATGCAATCCCACGTCTATTACATTTGGTATACAGGCGGTTTCAATACTCTTGTCATTATGGGCCCTTGGCCCGTATCTTCAGATGGGAAAGACCATGAAGGTTAAATTGCTTTAGAAACAGGATGTGCTGGGATCGTTAAATATAGGTAGAAAAATGAATCAGTCGATCGAGTGCTCTCCACTTTCATGATGAGGTATCACTCCATCAACACTCCAGGCTGTCTTTTCTCGTTAACTACTAATAAGTATGGGCTTTTCCCCTCTCCCCAAATCTACCCTTTAACCACCCATCCATACTAAATCGACCAAAACCAATGATGTCCATATAAAGTCACTGATAAGATGTGCCCGTTGAAGCTCTGGAGATATAACTTTTCGGTCCACTGAGTTTCCCAATGATGTACAAATTCAATAGCTTAAGCCCCCGGAAAATATGCATACACCGGGAAGGAGGTAGATTATAAACTTTTACCACCAATAGATACTCCAGCAAGATAACACATCCCCAAAAGGTACCAGTTAAATCGAGATCTTCAATATACATAAATCTTTTCAGCAGATGTTTTGGGTACTAAATATGTGGCATGGATTTTTTAAATGTCAGTTGACGTGAAAATCGTCTGGGTGCACACTGTACATAGGCGTTAAGTCGACTGAATGTAGGAAATAGGAGAAATCATAGCTTCAGTAACTACAATCGATAGAGCACACTGGCCATGGTTGGCATTGTCATGTCATTCTTGAATATTGCCTTCCAATACGAATGGCGGTCCAAGACGATGTCGTACTCAACGATGCTCATGTTTTTTACTGAAGCCCAAGCTATACAGTATAGCATAACAGGGTACAGTCAGTATCCTACATCACTAATATTACGTTGAGTCCGAAGATAGCTATTGATTACTACCATTAAGCACAAACGTAGACAGAGGGCATTAATGACTATGCCAACGTTTGAATCAGCATTATGTCGTACGAGTTTGCAAAAAACAGCACTGTAACTTGCAAAGTGAAAAAATAAAAGGAAATGTTAGTTTATACGTTTCTGTCGGTACTTAAAAAATGTCTGTAGAAACGAAAATCGTATTCCTACCAATAAAATGTGCCAGACCACCATTGTTAGGTTTTTTGTACGAGCTTCCCAGACATATTGACCGTAGAGAAAATGTCGCTTAGTTGCCTCGGGGTCTGTCACCTCATGACCTGACCTTGACACGACCTAGAGCAGATTTTGAAAGTTATTCAGAGCGGTGGTGGGATGAAAAGGCTCTATTCTTATTGCACAACACCTATTTTGGTTAAATAATCCTTAGAAAATGCACACATAGAATACACAGGAGACTAGACTGTATTCACTAGCAAAAACCACACATCTTTGACCTCTATAGCCTTTTCGCTTGCCCTGAAAAGACCATTAAACGGTGTCTACCTGCCCACATTAAACAGGTGAATAACAGGTGCCAAAAGCAAACCCTGAGAGGATTCAACATCGAGATAGTTGGAAGTTGTAAGAGAGAAAACATAAATTTTCAGTCCGTATTAAATGAATGGTCATAAAACATTCACCTTAAGCTGCTGGGTAACAGAAGAATCTCGGAGGGAAAATTTGGAAGTCATAAAATAGGGTTACATTGGACACTTCGGTAAAGCTCTATCACCTTGGGAGTTCATTAGACACAGTTCTAAACATTCATCGTGACTAACTTGTTGAAGAAGATGCCATTAGTCTAAAACTTCAAATATAAGGACCTTGATACTCGAATCCTATACTCGACAGCAAAAGGCTTGAAGCTGACTTCGCACAGGCAAAACCTTTATCGACCACAGGCAGAGACAATACAAGAACAAATGGTGTAATTCAGGATTTTTGTCACTTCAAACGGGGTATTGTTCGTTTTGATCTCAAGGCCTTTTAGGGAAACTGCTCTACAATGCCTAGGATCTATCCTATTGTTACAAATTTATTAATAAGAATGAATGATATAAAAGATACATGGAGGAGACCTTAATTCAAAACACCCAAAACATGTTACTGTCAGACAGAAATTGTGTCATAAGCATTCAAGGACGTAGCCTTCTCACGAGACTCATGGTGCTCTACTTTCCCAGCTCGTCAGCAAAATTTGGGATTGTTTGACATGTGTATATGAAATGTCTTAATTAGTTCTCGTGAGTGCTGGTAATAATTGTGTTAACGTGCCAATTTAGTGTAATTGTACCAGTACATGGTTGATCTCGCTTCTTCTGAGAAATTGATTCAAAACTTTTACAATTACAATGTCCCAACGCTGCTGACAACTCTAGAAATCTAATTACATGGTTACTGCAATATGATTTCTGAATTACACCGACGTTCCAACCAGGTTCTTACGTGTTTAACGAGCGGTATGCATGATGCATGAGGGTGGCTTGGAGATATTGAGACGTTGTCAAATTTATCTACCCGGAATTTTAAAAGCCCCACAAATTTTGATAAATTATCCTTTATTGCCAATCCCTAGTCCATTAAATGCTGTACTTCGTCACCACCAGAAAATTGCATCTTCGTCTGGGTAAGATATATCGATTGGTAACAGTATTCCTGTGGCGTCAAAAATACCAACGGCAGCAAAAAGGAAAATACGAATGCATTAAAATGGAATCATTAGTATATTAGTGATAGTATAGTTTTACAAGAGGAAAACTTATATTAGTGAACTGTGGTAATAATAAGAACATAAGGCTCTAAATATATGGAACTGATTTTAAAACGACGTTATTTGTATAATAAGTCCATGTGACATCTGTAGATAAGAAACAACATAGGGAAATTTCAACTAAGATCAGGGTAAAGCTTAACTTAGATCAAAATCCCCATCGGTGTAAAAATTAACGCAATGTGTACAAAACAAACCATTGCCAGCATTTACCATTAACTCTACGTATATAGTCCATGTTCATTTCGACGCGATGAAGCCCGTAGTCTATGGTAAGAGTAAATGCCCTAAGAAAGCAAAGATTTTGGCACTTAGATCTCAGATCACATAAATCAAATGATTCCTGTTCTTCAACCACTTTTGATCTTCGACCTTGCTTCCAGCATGTGGGATTTTAGTCAGCAGATAATGAGTCAGAGCAACGTAAAGACAGTCGTCTGTTAATGGTCTGCCTAGAATAACGTGCTTGTTACAGATAACTATGGCTATTTGGCCTGCAGTGGAATACTTCGATCTGGATTTCTGCTGTTGTTAACGACGGACGGCACGCAGAAATGTTTGATGAGGCAGGCTTTGGACGCACGCAACGTGAATGTAACATTTATTGTGTAACGAAGAACATGTCACAATGAGACGCTGTCGAATCAACAGGCCTATCTTTACGACATGCATAATTCACGACCTGAAACTGAGAACTAACATTCAATTAGGCTAGTTTGGTTGTAAAAGACAACACAGGAGGCATTGCACCTACTGTGTTAAATTGAGATAAATGGTTACAAACAATAGAAAGAAGCTTAGATGCATCAATTATACTTTACATTACGTGACCTCCACCACAACAACATAACTCGTGTTTGGCAACACAATGACGCCACCATCCAATACTAATGGGTTTACAAAGTTCCAGTGGAAACTGTATTCAAAACCGGCAACCGGACAGCTTTTTCAAGCTCGGCTTCTCAAGGAACCAAATGCCACTCGTGAATGCAATATTCCTACCACTTCCATCAAGGCAAACTCCGGCCGGAAGATGGATCTCGATAAGGTGCTCTTGCCGCTTTGAAGAGCTTCTACTCCATTAGAGCTGAGGATGATTAGGGCAGTCGTTTCAATTATAGGACATGGACATATCCGTAAGAAGCATGTGCTACTGAGAGGGCAATCGTATAAGTTATTTTTGATGCTTGAAAACACGTGATCCTTCTACTTAGTCCTTTACATTCTGACCAGTATCCTCTACCACTACCTATACCAGAATGTCAATCATCTTGCTGCACTGGTCCTGAATTTGGGGAAGTTTGTCACGCCTTGTTCAGTATGTCCCTCACTCTAACTGAACAGGAGACCGCAAAACCCCAATGGTAATAAACCAAGCCTCTGGCAGTCTGCTACGTGCGCATTCCTTGGGGGTATCAATTTTATTGTTCGCTTTCCCGTCGTAAATATTTTAAGTGCTAGGTGATGCATTAATGGTTATTACCAGGAGTCACAGGACGAATCTAAGTGGAATTCTAATCTTGTTAATCAAGTGCTTTACAGTTTCGTCTCGTTTTAAAATCAGCTGGAGAGAAGGGGACGCATTCGACCACGAGCTAAGGTTGTTGAAGGTAGTCTTATACAATGCAAATGTGAAAACTTGCATGCTTTTGTTGGGCCATAGCGATGATCTTT
Organism: Branchiostoma floridae x Branchiostoma japonicum; assembly: GCA_013266295.2. Lineage (NCBI taxonomy): Eukaryota > Metazoa > Chordata > Leptocardii > Amphioxiformes > Branchiostomatidae > Branchiostoma > Branchiostoma floridae x Branchiostoma japonicum. The sequence continues at coordinate 11,183,202 of CM023832.1, forward strand.
GCCTTTATGTTACCTCTGGCGGAAACAGATAAGAACTAAAGTTTGTTCTGCTCTCTTTGCACACTGACTGAAAAATACCACCTTCTAATGCCCTTTGGAATACTGCGAAAAGCTTTTCCATCACCAACGCCAATTCTTCAGTGGAATATTGATGAAGCAATATTTTGTAAGTTAATGTGCTTGGTGCTCTCCGCATACGCCTGAACAATTTTCACATAGATGCATATTCCCATTATGAGTTGTTGTGATTACCAAGGGCCGCCGTACTAATTGTCCTGGTTATGAGCATGCTGTATTAGTTTGACTTCCCTTAATGACAAATCAAGTAATCAATTACACGTGTGATGTATGTAATCATATCCCGACAAACGAAATGAATGATGGCAAATAAAGAAATCTAATCAAAGATCCTGATGGGACCATAGCCACGCACGAAGGAAACCACGACTCGTATTGAGTATTGTATTTTCCATTTAAATATTGTATGTAAGTGATGGATCAGGCTATGTGACCACTAAGTCATTACAGTGACCTTGGCTGTGGATACTGCCTTTTTCCTCATCAGTACATGTCTAGCCTGGCCTACATTCAGGACAACTAGACCACGTTGTTGTTTACTCTATATCTATCTCCAGTGTTGCAAATTTGAAATACTAAAATGTTGCAGCATTGGCTAACCTTAGAGGACTAACTTTGATAAAGGTCACTCTGAGAGAAACTGACACACACCAATGCACGCCATGACATTCTTGCACCTCAATTTCTCACCATCGATTAATGTCTCACGTATCTTGAATATTTCAGGTTACTCACATAGCGCTTTTTGGATGATCACGGTGGATGTATAAGAATGAACCCCCTAATACCAGAATGTGCAAGATGTAGCAAAAGTTAATGAAGTGACAGACTACACTTTCCACATTGAGCAGGGCTGGTCTTCCTGGAATTTAGATGCTCTCCTTTGAAAGCCCGTAACTTTGCATTACACTCAAAGGTCTGCCTAGTGATTTGAAAGTAATTGAAATGCACCACAGTGGCCGAGGCGTGCTGAGTGGTTATACCCATGAGCAGAGTAGCCATGAGAATTTGAAGGAGATGTTGGAGGGCATTGAATAAGTGCAGGTATATATATGCCATAGAATCAAAGCTGTAGTGGCCTTATGTACAGATGTATCTGATACTATATTGTTAAATGAATAACGGTGTTATACCTATAGAACCGAAGCAACAATTGTAACGTTCCATCCTTGATATCCGAATACTCCGGAAAGGTACTAATACATTAAGGAATACATTACAGACGGTGAAACCATATACTTACATTATCCTTGCCTGGTGGTCTTACTGGAACAAAGACATTTCCCTTCCCAGTACGAATAGGAGATGTAGTGCGTAATGCCGAGATACGATGGAGTAACTTTGATGTGGTGATGTCTGCGGTACGGATTTGGTGCGTGCCGTTGCGGTACTTTTCGTTTTATCCTTTGATGTTGCAACATAAGCAGCTCGCACCCCGAGTTTTATCGTGTATCAGCTTTAGCGAGTTTCTCGAAGAGTTTTTAGGCTGCAATGAACTTTGAAGTACCTGACAGGGATTGTAACAACAGAGTTGAAAGAAAGCAATCATTTTAATCAAAGCAGAACGACATCACCTACAAGACGGCTTTAACAACAGGCATTTAGTGGGGCAATTAACTTTGAGTATCCCTTTCATGAAACATGGGAAAAGATAAAATTTAGAAGGACCCAAACATTTGCAGATGAGCGTGAATACACACAGTATTTGGCGATAAGTAATGGTCTTTGGCTGACAATACGGAAACGAATCATCTACTGCAAATGTTTTTTTTCACGAGCATTATATAGAACTGCTGCACAAAAACGTCGTTTCAGTACAGCAAAAGATCGACTTAATGCCAGATACACATTGCCACAAAATGCATCATCGAAGATCCACGGGCTTTGTAAACGATTTATGATACAATTGGAGTCTGAATAATAGTATTCCAGGCGAAGTTAGGACTCAATTTTCTTTCTACGGTCGACCTTTTCTGTATCCTAGTACATATATCAGTCTGGGAGGACCCTGTGCCAGAAGAAAAAATGAAAGGAAACATGACTATTTATTCTTCAAATGACAACGGATGGTCGTTACTCTCCAGCAGGTTTTTTGGTGATCAGTTCAAACAGAGGTTACCTCTCCCATATCTATGATCTTAGAAAATTGTACAACTGATTTTTCATTTGAATAGACGTACTTTTGTTTTGTATTCCTTTATTGAAGAAACACGTAAATATAAAAAAGACATATTAAATACACGCAGCGGCTTAACCACTGTGGTATTCAATATGTGAACAACCATTGTCGATCGGAGGTCGAATTTTGGACAGAGGGACGTTTCTTTGATTTATCATTTTATAGTAAGATTGGACTGGCGCCATAGTTCTAGTCTTATTCATATCACATCAACAGTACCTGAAGTACAGCCTTGCATATGTTAGAGGATTTCCTATCTGTTAGGTAGATTCACTGACATTGAGGCATTAAAATAACTATGTTTGTAAAGCGATCTTGTGGTTGTTTTTAATTTAGAAATTAGTCTGGAGTTGATGCACAAAACTAACATTTTATGTTGAGCTGAAACTCAGTAGTTTGTCGCCATAAACAGACTTTAGCAGCTACAACAATGATCTATAGTCATTTTCCCCTCTTCTGTCAATTGCAGAATATTTATGATCCCGATACGCACGACCTATGAATATCCCCGGGAAATGTAGCATATATCTAAATCAGAGGCAAGCACCATTTTCACCACACTCTATGGGTTTATTATGAAATGGGTCATTCACTGGCACTACATCCATTACCAAATATAAATGAATTGAGCATAAATCATTCATACACATTACTGTAGCTTTTATGTCGAATGCCACTCTGGTAGTGCAACTAACCCGCGATTGGAAGAGGGGCCCTATAAATAGTTCAACGCAACCAATTCATTTTGGCTGGCTGTACATTCCTTAATAGCATAGCTGCATAAGGCTTGCTTGACAAATGGTTAAAGATTGATGTAAGATATAATTGATGATAAGCGAATCTTCATAGTATATGTAAAACTAGAAGAATGTACTCCTACAGCGCAAAGCTCCATCATCATGGAGCATAACATCGCGTCTTTTAAAGAATTTACACGCATGATATCTACACTAGACTTTTCTTTTACATCAAAGAGTGAGTGTGAATAGAAATTTCTTATAATCTGTTAACAAGATCTATCAATCGTTGGGATGCAGTGTTGTAAAGGTTTCTGTGGTTGCATTGTTTTCAACCGTATCAGATTTCCACATGTAGTTGTCCATATAAGGGCACTATTATTTTGCCCTGGCTCAAAGTAGTTATTTCTATACGAATAACATAATCTTAACCTACAAGTAAAAAATAAAGTAGTAAATACGCATAAAGATATGATTTCATTTCTTCTTTCTGTGCCAAAAGTTAACCTACAAAAAAGATAAGGAAATCTGTAGATTCCTTGAGCATTCATGCTACAAGGGTATCGGAATAAGGAGAGAGAGAGAGAGAGGACAAATATCTGCACTGTTAATAAAACTACCAGGTGACAAAATGAAACTTATGGAACCATATCATATTATCACATTCCATCTGTTAGAAGGGCCAATATCTAAACAGTTATTTCATTTGACACTTTTTTAGATATTCTATAACTTTCCAGCCAATCCCAGGAAAAATATTAAACTTCTCGTCAGAAGTAATAATGCCCAAAGCTCTATAAAGGCACACCCCTGGGTGTAATAAACGTACATTGCTGCCTCATTAATTACATCTGGAGACACGGAAGTGTTTTAAAGTACTCCCATGGGCTCCTCCATATGAACAAATATCCTCTAGTAATTACGGATCATAGATCTTTATATGGACATAAAAATTGCGTGCGTGTCCAGACAATTTTTAATCTGAGTTGGAGAAAACATAATTTTTTTATACTTAGGCATCATCACCTAAAATCACGCTGAGGCCATGCTGCCACACACGTGATATTTTACGAGAATCATCTTCATTACACTATCAGTGTCTGGGTAACAAATACAGAATAGTTAAATAGATGTCAAAACAAGCCTCTTAACTATGATGAACGGGTAAGGATGGAAGAACTATTCAGATGATTTCTGCTTACAACTGTAGTCTTTGGGCATCAATAGTTTGGGTTGGAATGTTAGAAAGTTATTTATCTGCTAGTAGTAGTGACAGGATACGCTTTTACCAGAGATTTGCATCTTGGTAACGCATACGGTTTTCAATAGCAGTTTCATTGTAAATAAATATCCAATAATGTATAAAATCCATGTCCTCAATCTAGCTACCTTATCTTGCTGTTTTCTTTCCAAGACGACGGATGTAAAAAAAGGAGTTGTATAATATTAATCTTCTTACACTTACAAACCATCTGATGGCTAAAACCTTCCACCTCACTAACATGTACATCCTCACACCGTGTCAAACATTCACCCAGATCCATCCCCTATCTGGTAGGCTCCGGTAAACATGCTGTGTTGGCATCACGTTTCCTTATTACCGTTGATCGATCTTAGCGTGGTGATGAATGTAAATGTTATGAAATGTACATTACCCCGGAAACAGTGATGCAATTAATAGTTAGTCTGCTGACAATATCATCACGGTTGACCTCTTGCGGTGGAGGCCGCTTATCCCTTGTGGCAGCAATCGAGGCCCTTGTAAGGTGTTCTATTACAACTTCGACTTCTAGATACTGTACAAAGGAAGTAGACATCCGATACAGATGAATTCGTTATCAAACGTCGAAAGTTGTACATCAACCAGGACATATAGAGGTCGTCTCTAGAAGGAACTTTGAAGAAATTTTGTCTAAATGACAGTAAAGCACACGTAGCATGGCAGTGTATTAGAGGTACCAGATCTATCACCGAGCAATGGTACTTACATGAAACAGCTTGCGCCGTGTGAAGATAACCGCGACGCCAAAGTCCCAACCCTTGCAAACCCGTCGAAACTCCCTTGCGGAGTGAAGAAAACCGCGAAGGCACTTTCTTCTTCAGCTTTCTTGTAGGATTAGGCACATAGCTCCGGGTGAAGTGCACTCCTCGGCGCTAATATCGGACCTTGATGCTGATCCCTATATATATATCAGGCCTTGACGGATCATCTGTTTAACCTGCCTCCAGATGCAAAGTACACTTTACCGCCAGCGGCATCTATTCCCTCAATATATCATCCGCCTGTCCGCAACAACCCGTGTGAAGTTAATGGCTATAACACCTATAGGACTGGAAAAGAAAGCGTTAGCGGGCTAGCGTGATTACTTTGGGACGATTAGCTCCGTTGTTCGAACCAACAGCATTAAGAAAGCACCTTCTATTCCTTAACCTACTAACTATAGCACAGGAGGACGGCAAGGTAATCTCGTTTCGTCGTGTTCCTACTCTCAATGCTGTAGTAAAGACCCATCAAAGCGCGGAGAGTCACGAGTGCTGAACAGCACATTTCGACACTTCTGAGTCATCCTATTTTTTGAAATCTTTGCAAAAGTTCATGTCAGATTATTCCAGACATTCCTTTGCCAGTGCAGCTCCTGTGTGGTGTTTTTATTGGTATTAAAGCCCTTGCAAAAGAAGCGTTGCCCCATTCTCGGAAGGGGTCGATGATCCAGCATATGGCGTATTGCTTGCCAGCCGTTAATAGGTACGTTTGTCGCTTGGCAGTGAAGGAGTTCTCACGTCTTGAAAGTACCGTTGGGAACGTACCTTATGGATTGAATTGTGATAGATAATTCAGATCAGATAGTGCAGATCAGCTGGCGTAGATAACGCCATTTAGGCTGCTTCTTCGACTTTGCATCATAGGATAAATGTGACTCTGCTGCCAAGAAGCCGCAGTGTGTTGTATTCTCAAAGGAACAACCCGTGTGAAGTTGGTTGGTGCACCGGTAGTTCTCTTTCAACGAGATGCATTGAGGGCAATCATCCATTTGTTATGATCACTGAAATCCTGTCAGCGAGTGCAGCTGCGTTTCATCCCTGCTCATGTAGATTCGGGATGTTGTGACCCGAAACATGCCAGGTGTTGAAAGATCCAGCTCATGCCCACGATTCATACTTTATAAAGGTCTCGATGAATGGAAGATCTGAAGATGCACTGAAACGTATGGTCAGATTACATTTTACAATTGTATTCCTGCACGTAAATTGCACATTACCAAGTTGCAAATTCCCCCCATATGAGCTAAGTTTTATAAAGGAGGTTAAAAAAACTCTCTAATTGTATCCTCCTTCGGTTTATCGAACCATACAACGTATAGAGTTGGACAATGGACCATGGCATGAAGTTCCACATGAAGTTCTATCGACCAGAAAATAACGCCTTATCGACTCATTTTGTTTTGCCAGATTTGATTAGAAGATTGAATGACAGTACATGAACCATTGAACGATCCCTCAATTATCAGAAAATTACTCAGGAGGCTGCCAATTAATCTTTGATACCAGCAGATAATCCGCTTGACTTTCCAAAGTGTAGGCTTATCCATCTTTTGTTTGTGCTTGCACAATATTAACTTCCATTAAAGCATTTCGATTGTGCTCTTGTTTCGGCAGGGGGCCTGTGAAATTACAGGCTACGATTAATCGCTAAGCCCTAAATGAGGTAATCAATTGACTCCTGCCGTTCTTCATTAAAGTATATCGATTTCGTGCACACCAACTGCGAAAGAATGATCAAACTTTCATATCCTGTCGACTGCTGTCGACATGCTGACTTTAAGAAATGGGATCTTATTAGACATTTTTCACAAAAGTTAGGAGGTGGCCTTTAGGTGAGCAATAACTCATATATTCTTAAAGTTTGAATCATTTAATTATAAAAAACAAACTTAACAGATAGCACCAACATCAACAGCAAAAAAGAAGGTTGCGGTTCATTGGACATTATTGCTACAGAAGTAAGGACGAAATCATACATCAGCTACTATTGTGGGAACCCACACATGCGAAAAGAAGTCGAGGCCGTCCAACAAGAAACTACTTTAATCAATTGAACGACATCAAGCTTGACTGAAGAAACTTGATGGTAGAAATGAAAGATAGGAAGAGATGGAGAACAGTCATTGGAGCCAAGTGAGTCGAGTGAGCACCAACATTATGCTAGAATTCATTCTGAATTGAGTTTCTACTTGCACCAAGTATACCAGTTAATGTGTAGGATGCTAACGGAATGGATTTCTTACAATAGAAGCTCCTCAGGGGTGCTCACTCAGACAACCATTCTAAATTCATTTTGATCCGCGCGGCAACCACCTTCAGGCAAGGGTCACACGATGCCAAGTCTTGTTCGACCTCTGTGCTCCCTGGCGCCCCTTGACTTCCATCACCCACAAGTCTGAACACAAGTTAGTTCGAAACGTTAAGCTTCAAGTTTTCTCCCGCGCCGTATCTTACCACAAGATGTTAATGTGTAGAAAGGCAATAACAGACGATACGTATCGCACTGTCCCTATATGGATTAAGACCCAGACAGGCAAAAGTGTCTGTAAGTCTGGGCACATTCTTGTCACTGATATGGCGCAACAGCTAGTGACAGCTCGTATTTAAGTTAATACTTCTCTGTGGATGGTTATGTAGTCAGGATGTGGTGTTGTTAGTTTGCAAGATGATATATTCTTGGCCTGATATGGATTTCCCTCTACTATATATTTTAAATCTGTATAATTCATCGTTGTTTCATTGAAAGAATGGGTGAAGCGTATTCTGATTAGTTTCTGGTGGTAATGAGTGTGTGAATGTAGAATTAACGTTACAACGCCTTGTGGAAGCAAACGCCACTCTATCTTTATAACCGGCTACATTTACTGAGATGGCGAAACGATATTGGTAAAAAATGATACCTTATGCAGTGTCATTTAGTCAAGACGTTCGAAGCTGATGTGATATCCAGATACGACCATCACTGTCATCCAGATTTATAACACTAATTCGCGCAGTCGGTTGAAGACATTCATGGGTAAATAGCGAGATGTTATCACTTGGGAAAGGCATCGTTGAGATGGAAATGGCCAATAAATGCCATTGGCAACGTGGAAGCACCCTTAACTGTGCACTAAACCAAGGGAGCCAAATAAACATCAATGTTGGAAAGTATTCCCAAGAGGTCAGGAGCTTAGGGACGGTAGTTTGTCATATCCTGTGTATGGATGTTTAGGACATCTTTCACCACATTACGATAAATCTATGATGGTAGCTATAGTCATCGCAGGCAGTAGATGGCTTACAGGCATTTTGCTACTTCACAAGGGAAGTGATGAGTGACACATCCCTACTTCTTGTGAGTTATTATCAGCCAGTCTCTTCTTCAGAAATAAGCATTTCCCTCAAGCGGTAGAGATCCCCTGTTCTATACTTTAAGACCAAGATTTGTAAGGCCTGTTACCCACGGCCTTGAAGTAAGGATGACGGACCTTCGAACTACCCAAGTAAACTGATCCCCTTTTTGCTAAATTTATTACCTGTGCTACTGGGAATTAAATTTGCTACGCAGGAGTCCCCACCCCGTCCCTATTAGAGTGTGGCGGTGAACACCACAGAGGATTGTCTTCCCTGGTAGTTTGCCAGGCAATGGGGTAGACAAGCCAACAAGTCTATTAGCCACGCACAGTCCAAATCGGGGTCTACCCAAATGCTACTCAGCGTTCTGAACTGCAGCTCTTTCGTGGTGTAGTCTGAGTAGTGACTGCGTGGGTCAAATGAAAAATAAAGTTTTTTTCGCAATCATTCTTCATTTCGGTCCATAATAGTGGCGTGGTAGTACAGTCCTTGTGGTTGATTCAAATGAAATTAGTTTGTTTGTATAAAGAAACTAAAATCGTAACAGTTTTGGTATAGTCTACAGCTGAAATTGAATTTCTAAACTCTCCCTCATCATGTTTAGCGCAAAACTAGTCAACAGTAATGAATCCCATTTTTTACCTTCACACCTTCGAGCCAATACTTTCTGAAGTTACCCGTTCAATTCTTCGCAGCAGAAGGGAATTAACGGCGGCGGCTGCCAAATGCGCTAATTAATCTTTTGAAATGCCATAATCTTCAAAGCCGTAAAAAATCTCAGTAAATACCTTTAAGGTGTTGTGATAAAAGCTAAGACATAAGTCTTGTATTGGTATGCAAGGGCCTTTGCTGAGAATTCGTAGTGATGTTTATAGAATACAGTACAAACAACATAGTTTGTATTAGGCTGTTCCGTACATAAAGCTGCGTAATTGTTGTAATTGGACTGGGGTTTGTTCCATCATAGGCGAAATATCATCTATCAAAGTGCCAAAATGCATTACGCTATAGGCACTATCGAGCATTTTAAGTTCTCTCATGTCGTTTGGGGAAAAATCCCATGAGAATGTATTGCATTTTAACTCCGACAATGTTGACATGGATTTCTTGCTTTAGGGTGGGGCAACAATGCCATAAATCACTGGATTATATGCATCATTGCGTCAATTTGTTATGGCAAAATTCCTCATTGATATTCCCCTATTAGTCTGCACACCCCAACTTGAATTTTGAGTGATCTTGCGTCGGTATCGCAATCAAATTCAGAGATAATTGGCTTGAAATCAATCAACAAAAATTACGGATTAACTCAGCACATTGTGATATAGATTTTGCTACGTTTTAGCCATGAATGTATGTAGTTAAATACGGTCAGTAGATTACCGTTGGCTGGAATGTTGCGGCGTAAATGACACATTGGGTTTTGCTACGCCATACTCAGTTTCCGTAATTAGTAGTAAATTCTCACATACCAGTCTGCGTAGAAGAAGACTGTGCGTTGCGTCTGATGCTGATGATTTTGTACGTAGCTGAAGTTCAGCTACGTACAATTGTAAAATGATGTCAAAACGCCACTAACAACTAATCTCCAAGCAGATTTTGTGGTGGCTGCAGATCTTGACCAGGCTGTATCCATTTTCCAGACAGTACCCATACGCCACCCAAGTTGGGCTGGCGTAAAAAGAAAGATACCAAAGCCCGATAAAAACGCCTAAAACACGTCTAAAATAAGCCGAAGCCTGAATCTCTGCTTGGAGAGTAACCAACAACCACCAACATGGGCACGACTCCAAGTTTTCTCACGTCGTCCGACGGAAAGCAATCGGGAGGGCCTCACTGCGGGCGGTTTTAGCAAAACAGAAGACGACTTACTGGCGTCAGGACTTCCGCAGAGGCTCCAAACTTCCTTAGTACATGTGTTCATGTACTTACGGCTACCCGGCACCTTTGTTGAATATATATGTAGTTCCTTGGTGAGTAGTTGTGCACTGGCATCGTCGTGTGGAGACCAAGTGGAAGTCAAGACAAAGCTGTGGATGTTCAGGGCACAGACGTACTGTGAATGTTCCTAACATTAGTGTCTGGAAGTAGTTTCAAAATAGCTAAAGGACTCTGTACATTGTCATTGATTTGCATTTTTTTTGCGTAGGTACTCAGAAAAGTATGCATCAATAAATCATTACGACATTACGCCAGAACCTTGCTATGTTAGACATGATAAAACTGATGGTTCCCTTCCTCACCACGCCCTTACAAGTATACCAGATTAAATCAAAATGGTTTCTTTGAGAAGGATACTCTAAGAATGTCCGTGAATCTTAGGACTTGGTTTGTGTAGACGTGACAAATAGGCAACTTACCGACTAAGTTATGAAGCGTCGTAAAATCCAATAAACTTAACCGTCAGCAATTCTGAGCCGTTTTTGCTTTATGGCCCCCTGCTGTAATTTGGTTTTCATATTGAACAATTTGCAGCAGGACGTCGCTTTAGACATTCTTTTTTATTGCGAATCTTAAAAGTTCCGCAGGGATAATGTTATGGCCCTCTTTGGAATTGTGAATTTTCCGCCTCGGTGAAAGATTTCGGGCCCATTTACGTGCTGATCATTTAGTCTTAACGACTCTATTGTAAGTCATAACAGACGCCATTTCCTATCCCGACATGCATGATGGGCTCAAGAGTAGATGCTGTGACATAACGTATCACGTCATGTTCATTTTTGTGCGGAACAAAGTTTTTTTTTTTCAGCACTGATTGACAGGTATAAGCAAATCCCGCAGCCACAAGCCTAATTCGTTTCACCCATACTTGAATCCTGTAGAGCATGAATAAGTCATAGTGTGTAGTGTGCTCCCATTAAGTGGAAACCTAAACGAGTGATTCTGCAGTTAGTGGTAAGTCCACATAAGCCCCGAAAGTGGAGGTTCAGTTGTAAATTGCAGGTTTGAGTGCAAATTAAGCCTGCCACACTTTAGGTATTTTTTTTTAAATCGGTCAGACTTCCTTCCAAGACTTATCAACTGGCCTGAAGTGCACATGACTAGATTAACGCCTCTAAATACGAGGAAAGTTAATGAATTATAAAAATGAACTTGGGTGACCTTGATAAATGAGTACAGTCCCTATATCCGTAGGCTCATATATTACAGTTATTTTGAGACATTATATTTTCCTAACTTGCTCAACCAATTTGGAAGTTCTTAGAAGTAAACAGTAACATTGTGGTCCTGTTTTCTCATAAAACATTGTCCAAACAAAATCAAACGAACGAAGGGCCAGCGATAATGTTCTGGACCAGCTACCATACATGCATGTCGCAGGACAAAACCGGATATCTTCATCTATGGTGGTTTGAAGCGCAAACAGAGCTTCCTGTCACACGTTTCTACCACGCTGATGCATCAACTGTTTGCGTATATCCCCATGCAGGCTGGCGACAGTTGAACAGCGTATCGTTATTGTACATCCTGATAACTATAACCTACATTCTATATCATCCAAGCTGTCATAAACCAACTCAATTACGAGTGAGGGACAGCCGTGAGCTGATGAACTCGTGCACTTCTCGCAGGACGTCAGGTACTTCCTCAACGTGCGGTGAATGTCGATGCCTTCTGCGGCAATGGAGTTGGGGCTCCGCGGTAACGCATGGAAGACCACAAGGGCCTCCTGGTGATCATCGCATGACGTACCACGTAGGAGTTAGCGGAAGTGGATGCCTCCCTCGACGAAACACCCCACCCGGTTTTCTTTTAATATGACAGAAGGGTGCATAGCATGACGAATTGCATCTCCTGCCATTCGTTAATGTTGTTCAAACTAATTCATGACTTTCGTGGTGCACTACAGTCGGCAGAAGAAATCAGAAGAAATCTTCAGAAAATTAGTTTGTGAATCTTTGAAACTTACTACGAGCTGAATATGTAGTATTATCACGTCGAAGTTTAGTGATTCTTTAGCAAAGTAAAACTAAACTCAAACATCAAGCTAATAACTACAATTTGACCTATTACTTTATTTTCCTACATGTTCGTAGACGTTCCACCGGCTTGATAAATGTCGCTCTGTTTTCTGCGGTGCAATTATTTAGTTCGTTTGGAAATATGTGAGATGATAGGTCAAAGTCAGACTTGATGACATTGGGGTGGCATCCGAGGTGCTTTAACGGCACTTGTAACTCCCACAGACATGAACCATACGTTATAAGCTTGGCTACGTCGCTTCCTGTGAACAAAATGCTTCCTCACACAAGTGGCATGATAACGGGCACTCGATCACGGCATTTGTGGCTAATTCTGGCAGTCCATTTGTGTTGCTCTCTTGTGACTTGATGTAGCTTTGTCTAAATCTAGCTCTAGTCGCTTTTGTCTGAGGTCCAATTTAACCCAGCGAGACTGATTCCCGTGCAGACAGAGGTCGGTACATCGGTCTCCAAAGTGTCGTCTATGACCTTGTGCGTTTGCTATCCACTCAGAGGAAACTGCCTGTTTTGATCCTTCAACCTATCATCAAAGAAGATTCTTCCACTCAGGCAACAGCTACGCTTCTAGAATGGATATTTTGTATGTATACATCAGCTACCCCAAATAGCTGCAAAGGCTAGAAATGGTAGGTGATGAAATTTTGCAGCAGAATAAGTATCAAATGAAACTAGACGTGTGAAGCCACTATAAAAGCAATTAGAAATTAGTATGAAAATGGGCTTCAGGGCAGTGGATTTATGGATACGTTGCGGAATGAATAGATGATAAATCTTTTCTTGACTCTCTTGAAAAGTTGGTTGCTGAAGGCATCTTCTAGTAGATAAAACTGGATGTGCGTTTCCTTATGCTAATGCATGGTTGTCAAAGTTTTATGTATTGCCTCTGACAGTTTTATGTGATATATATCTATATAACCTAACCATTAAGATGTTTGGCCTCACCCGTGTAAGCAATGGATGGCAGTAGGCCTTTCAAACGTTCCAAATATGGAGATAGGAACCTTGTACCCTCAGGACGCCATAATGTGTCAACATGACCGATGGCAAGTTTGTCTATGTGTGATATAGTAAATCACGTACCATCTGGTCAATTTTGCTTTATATGGTCGCCTACAGATGGCTGACTTATTTCTCATTTTCTCAGAAGCACTAGTCTATAAGCAATATCCAAGCAAATATTCATGCGTTGGACAGAATGAATTTATCCTATTTTTTTTTGTCACATCAATTAGAAAATCCCAATCTTTTTTATCGGCAGATTCTTCACGTAAGCTATTGCTGAGATTACGCATGTTCTGGTTATTTGATATTAAAAATTGATACTATAAATATTATATAAATATACTGATAGCTAGTAAGTGTGACCGGCTCTGTGGGCACATTGCCATGAAACTTTTAGATGACTGTCAGAATTGGCACGTACTCCATCTTCTCAAATATGACCTTTACAGTGCTGCACGGTCTCATGATAACTACGCTATTTGTACCAGTGCGAACTACAGGTAGCCAAGATGGATCTAGTTCCCCATTGCCCGATCTCCGCCTGAAGGGTTCCTTTAAACTATAGCCTGCTTTTTCTTCAATTATTCCCGTAAAAGAGTGACAGAATATATTGCCCGTATGCAGCTTATCCCAAAACCGCTATTTGTGTAATGTTTTAATGGCGTAATGCTTTACTCATTCGACTGCTGTATGCAGTTCTATTAATACAACACTTCGTCTTCCACAGCTTCCAAAATAAGAAGTCAAACCCAAAAAGTTTAGATGAAATACTGTAGCTATTTATAAAATAGTCACTAGTTCTACTTGTCTGTATGTTGTATACACTGTGTCATATTGCAATCAGCCTTCGGGCATGAATTTGACTAAAAAATAACGTTATTACTAAGCATGATTGATTTACCCTAAAAGGCAAGGGTATTTCCGCACCACACTCTGGTTCATCCTTTAACACAGATTTCCCCGTATCCGCGCTATATTACTATATACTTTTCCTGTGAAGCGTAGACATTGATGTTCAGGCCAGATAAACCGTGTGCCCTTCCTCTGACCTCCTCCCGGATTGCTGGAAGTCGAACTTGTCTTCGCGTCCCAGGGCTGTAATCTAAAGGTAATCAAGTAGCGGAACAGATGCCTAAAGCACACTAGTGGGATTTAAGTTCAAGTACGGTAATCCACTATCCCCACAAACTTCCTATCACGTTGCAACAAGATCAGTACATCGACATCCGACTGGAATTTAACCATTTTAAGCTGCACCTTGATTGGGTATTGGGGAAGGGGTTGCTGATTCAGGTGAAAAGCAGTCTGTTTTGAGAATTAAAAAACTCTGTTATAACGGTGTATGTTTACTGTTCAAGAAAAGTGCTCATGATAGGATATAATATAATGTAATATATTTTTAGCTGGAAAGCTTTGGGAAAGAGAACGTATCTCGTATGACAACCAAACCTTCCACTGCACTGCAATGTCATTTATTATTCGCTCTGTATTAGCTGATTCCTGATAAATTCCAGAGGACAACGACATCTTGTTTCCGGCATCACGTTCCTCTTTCTCGTCGTGATCAACGACCCACGTTCCACCCGGGGACACCGTGACCTCTACTGGCGGAATTGGAGAAGAGATGAGTAGTTTATCTTGGTAATATAGCAACGTATGCTGTTATCAGTCATGTGACGGAATGAGAATGGTGCGAGCTTCAGTCCATGTCTAAAGCCCCGTATGACATAGCCAACTATGGCCTCCCAAACACTTGCCGAACTCCTCCCAACCATGGTTAGGAGTAGGTCGATCGGGACCAAGGTCGGCTAATGTTTGGCCACCGGTCGGCTACTGTTCGCTTGCGCCAGCCGAATGTTTCAAAATGTTTAAAATATTTGGGTGTGGACGGGAGGTTCGGCCATAGTTGGCAGTCAAATTTGACTCAAAGGTAACTCAAATTCGATTCCTATAGAAAGGTAGGCGTGGCCTGAATCTTTTCGGACTGCTCTTGAACTTTAGCCAACCTTGGTCGGCTGGTGTTTGGGGGATGGTTCTGAATGTGTGACAGGGGCTTGAACCACTAGCTCTGTCTTCCGTCTTCTTGTCATGAAAAGGGCACCTGATTAGCCGCCATTAATAAACATTGAGACTACCGATGGCATCGATTGCTATGAAAAGTAGGATATGCTAGGATAGGACGAGCTACATATTCAGTCTTAAATGCGACTTACGAAAGGAAATAATCGTAGAAGCAGACATGCATTATTACTAGTATTCACATCTACATTGCCTTGTACGTACAATGTATGTGAGGCACACTCCTACACATCTGAAAAATGAAGACGATCTTTAGTTACCAGTCATTCCACGGTTGATCAATCGTTCCTTAATACACCTTACACAGACTGGGACTGGTCGATAACACCGCTCTCTCGTGGATACTGGAAGGTAAAGGACGACTGGGGCGGATGGATCGTTACGTTGGTGCACTAATTGGTAATTGCCACGTAATCGATGACTGAGATTTGTAGCCCCTAAACAGAGGTAAATAGATGCTTTTTATCGATCTATCGAACAAGTACCTGCGGACCTGAATTAGGCGCTGAGACGACATTGCAAGGTCGTCGATATTTATAATCCCTGGATAACTTCGTAAGACTTAGTGCTCAGCTCGCAAGTGCTGCGTGTCTGCCTATTTACAAAGATTAAGGGCTGTTCTAAAGCACTGTTCTAAAACGCCCTCTCCTACGTGCTAAGGAATCAACCCAGTTTGTTTCACATAGACATCCGGGGCTTCAAAGTCTAACCACCTGAGAGTGTAGTGAAAATTATTTCTGTTATAAATAAGGTCCCCCAGCGAAACACCTGTACATTACTTGCTACACTGTCCACTGTACATTGACGAACGGCTCGATATGTTATCATCCTTAAACAATATCCTACCATTTGACATGAACAACTACACTGACATCTTATGCTCAACTATTCTCAGAGGAAATTTCTTCTTGTCGTCTGTCAGCAATTGTAAAATATTTGATGTTGTTTTCAACTTTATTTTGCAGACTGGTCGTTTTACTTGATTTGTTTCGATTTGTACACCAGCTCATTATTTGCTTCTTTCTTTTGTTTTCTATTTATTGTTGTAACTACCTTTCTTTTGTTTTTTGTTGGTGTAACTTTTATTTGTATGTGTGGGGAGAGGGCGTTTATAGGTAAGTCAGTACTTTCTTCCCAATCGCCAAAAATAAATGTGAATAAAATAAATAACAAAGTGCCAGATAGAAAGGACTTTAGCACCTTTGTGCCATATGATTGAAATCATTGTAACAAGAAATGTGATAAATCTATAACAGGTAATATCATGATAAATGTATTACATCATTTGCAGAGACGACTTCCGTGAAAACTATTTGTTCTTCTTAGAACTACGCTCGTTAACCGTCACTGAACAATGCGTACGGAATCATCAAATATGCCGGCAGACGTCTGGGAGACATTTACAAAACGGTAGTTTGTATTTGGGAGAGTATGAGCAAGGAAGCTCATTCGTCGTGTTATAGTGTCAAGGACGTCGAAGTTTCATTTTTCATTTCATACAAAGCCGTATGTATTGAACGGGGAAAAGTTCTCTGAGGACAAAACAATGCACCAGAATTTCCCAATATCAGGTTTTTACATGAATATGAAATGTAAGGAACGTCATGTTTTTGTCCCAAAGCTTATTATGCTGATAAACCTGTACCTCGCCACTTTGCGGGAAATACGAGATTTTGCAAGATACCAGCTCGTGAGCTGGGAGTGCCAATGGCTTCATAGAGTAAGTGAGGAAAATTGTTCCCATGCGTACTTTCTCTTGTTCATTCTAAAGGCTTCATTGCTTGTAAAACTGTAGTGGGTCACAAAATGTTAAAAGAGCCAATCGAAGAGCCTATGTGCACTGGGCAGAGGATGGTTGGCGAATATCCTGTTGAGCGGCACATCAATGTCCTTAATGGCGTGTAAAATTAAAGCGATATGAGGGACATAAATGCCGGGAGGCTCGACCCACAACGGCACGTTTCACTCATACAGTAATGTACTAGACGTGACAAGGAAATACTTCAGATCCAGAATTGATATACGACATAATACGTGGTAGGGTCCTCGAGGATTGCACGTCCATGTCTTCAGAAACTATACATGAAGTTCGCAGGAAAGTTTGTCAATCATGAAGAGATATAGGTACTATCTCAATTCTACCGCTACCACGAAGAATGAAAATTATATAAGAATGGATCACACCTGATCGATTAAAGTTTTTGAATTGTACTATATCATGGAGGTTCATCTGTGTTGGTAGTAATCATAGTACAATGCTAAATAGTATTCCAAAACAAATGATACACAAGGATATTCAACGACCACTGTCGCTTTCATCGGGAAAAATAATAACCAATCACTTCCGAACGTAAATCCGCGATTGTTACAGACACGTGACCTTATTCACACGAGACTTTACGTGACGTTAGCAATTGGTCAAACGTGCGAATTCTACTACAATAAAGCCTTTTGAATTTCTACCTGACGTCAGCCATGGTGGAAATCCATGGAATAGCTTCTTTACGACCTCATCTATTTTCACATCTTCCTACGCTGCACATTTGCGAGGGACATTATGATACAACAGAAGTTCACCGTGACACATGTGCCCAGACTTTATGGAAAGGTTAATGGCACTCTTGGCGCGTCATACTGAGACTGGATCTTTATTCCCCAGACATGAGTTATAAAATGATTGGCAGATTAATAATATGAGACGCTTCGTTTGATTCTGTGATTAAGGATAAGTCTGACGCCATCAGAAGAAGTTTATCAAAGGCTTGCACCGTAAGTAGTTAACCGGGAAAATTTGTAGTTATCTCACCGAAGGCAGACGGCCCGGCTTCACCAGTGCAGTCACCCGTGAATGTCAACTGCGGCACTTCCCGTAGTAAAACACCCAAACAGCCTAAACTAGAGACTTAGCATCTAGATGACTGCAATTACGCACCTTGGTCCCTGAGGGATTTAAGGACAGGAAACTAATTTGGACTCAAGTTTTCAGATATAACTTTATACGACATTGGCATTTAAGCCGCTGCTCTAAATGCAAATCTTTTCCGATGCTAATCACAAATTTTCCTCTTAAGTTGATAATGAATTCATGGCAGCACAAGTCATTTATAAACAACAAGGTGTCAAGGTCTGAAAGGAGAGACTGTTTTGTGTCACTATGAAATATCCTATGTCAGAGCTGAAAATGTTGTATCTTAGCCCTTTACAATAATGCAAAACTGACAAGGCGCATACCACAGCACGTAACCCATGCTAGTATTCAACAGAACGTTTGCTTCAATTCAATAGAATGTAGCTATCCAAATTAGGGCATATCTTGCCAGCAAGATCAAATATACCCTGGCAGAGATTGATTACGTTTGTTGAGTTTGCTGAATGATCAAAGAGAATCAGGGAACCGAACCATGACTAACAAGTTACTGTAAACTTTCAAAAGCAGGACTTTGAAATAGTTTTCTTCTATCCTTGATTGACTGTGCATAAAGAAATATCGATCTAAGGTGGGTGACCCCAAATCAGCTTGTCTAGACGACTTTTGCAAGTACACACATTACATGATTCTCACGAATCTTTCCCGTTGCCTTGCATTTATATACAAAACTACTTGCGTGCTGTGTTGATGCATTTTTATAAATACTCGGACACCAACAATTACAAAGCATACAAAAGCTTCCGCTGGTATCTGCTTATCTGATACGATGTACTGTGTATAGACTTACAAATTGTTCCAGAATGGCGATAACTTCCAGAACGACGCAGCAATCGATTGGAAAATGGCAAGGTATCTAACCTTTATTTGTTTCAATTTGTTGAAGGACGGTCTGAGCTAGACAGTCAATAGAAACAATATTTGTGAAAAGGACAACAAGAAAAGTAGTAGATATCTGTTGACACCAATTCACAAGGGTGGCTGGCGTGTTATATTTGTGGTCGATGTTATCGGGCCGAGGCACATTGAGCAACGCGGGGTTGCAGATGTCTTGACTGATGTCTGGTATTGCCGCGATATAATGACGTATGGGACCCAGCGTACGTGAAGCTTAAAGCTATAAAACTACTCCATAGGCACAGAAATAGTTTTCATCCATACTAATGGCTTGCCCAGAAAAGTGCTGACAAAGGAACGCTGTCAACTAGATGAAGCGACCTACAGTGTTGCACATTCCCTATTGTGTTAGATGTTCCCTTTAGTGACATCTACGCCATCAATACCAACCAATTAGTAAATCCCTGGTTTACCCCTGTTACTGGTACAAAGATGTGACCTTGTTAGCCTTGGAAACGAATCTTTCGTTGTCAGAAAGTCGTCTGAGGCCAACGATCTTATGTTGCCAGAACTTCCTGCAAAGCGACTATGGCTAGGATATTTACTACCAAAGCTAGGTTGTCGACCTACAATGACATTTGCTTCATCTCTTTTGGGTGAAGTTGACCGAGTTTAAACTTAAGCCATCGTGTCAGGAATGATATATAGGCAGGGAAAATTGCTAATCTATGGTCATGCCAAAAGTGCACTGGTGTCGAACCTTGATATGAAGCGTACCATAGGCAGGTGCTATCTTTATAATTTCAGGAGGTACCCTTTAATTTAATTATAACTGTACGGGGGAAACTGACTAGGGCATGTACTCAAAGGTCAACAACTTGGCCCAGAGTGTGTAGATAAATGAAATCCTGCCATTCTCGGCGTCTGACAGCTCTGCTCGTTTCGAAATTATGAAACTGAGCCATCTCACGGGATATCATTTCCAGGATGATTGTAGAAGACATACAGAAGATGGTGCATGATCATGGAATATTTGGCATGCTGTCAGGAGATCGGCAAAAGGGTTGCGTGAGATGGTTGCATAACGTGCAGCTACATGGTCTCTTTTACCACATGATTTCATCTGTATCAAGCTAGACATGCCTCAGCCACCACTTTTTCTGTCAATAATCACAAACATAGTGATTAGTTATCCAATCACAACGTTTGTACCTGTGAGGATTCGCTGTAATCCAAAACATCGATTCCTAAACCCCTGTAGTACAAGAATGCAATCTCACATTTAGTACACTTGGTATACTGACAATTTTTACTGCTCCTGTGATTATTTGCAAATGGAAAAGACCATGTAGGTGAAATTGCTTTAGGGAAAAGATGTGCCGAAATATCGTTAGAACTAGGGGTAAGAGTAAATCAGTCTATCAAAGTTCCCGCCGCTCCCTTTCATGACGAGATATCACTCCATCAGCATTCCAGACTGCCATCCCTCGTTAACAGCCAACAATTATGGGCCTTTGCTGCCGTCAAACCTAGCCATTGACCAATCACCCACGTTAAATCGACCAAATCAAATGATGGCCATATAAACATCCCGAAAGACTGATGTTTTCAGTGATGGATTGGGGATATGAAGTACGTTTCGATTCTTTGAAAAGAACGTCACTCACCCCTGGCAATTACTATGGCAATAGGATGTAGCTCAAAGATTCCGTGTGTCATTTGTCTCAGATGTAGTGTTGCTTTTAGTTTTAGTCACTAAAAGGATATATATGAAGATTATAAGTCTGTAATGAGTTTTTACTTAACATGCAAACTTAAGCTTGTGACTCACTATCGGCGGAGCGTTCATGTAAGCCATCACGAATACACCGGCGCCAGCGTGGACACAACCCGAGAGTAAGCGCAGCCAGGCACGCGGCGCCATCCGCGCACCTCCCGATCGGTAGCGTCATTTCCGTCCGCCATCTGTGCGCCTGACTTCCGCGTTACGTTACTGTTCTTTACGTGACATTCGCAATGCACATCACGTAACCGGCGCGGCGCGAAACCTGGCCCGCGGAGCCATGAGCGCTCACCGACCGATCGTATGCGCCATGGCCGTCCGGCATCTGTGCGCCTGCCTTCGGCGTTAACATACCTGTCATTCACGAGACATTCGCAATGCGAAACCGGCGCGGCGCGCAACCAGGCACGCGGAGCCATGAGCGCTCACCGACCGATCGTAAGCCTCATTGAAGTCCGGCATGTATCATGCGCCTGCCTCCGTGTTAACGTGATGTCCATCACGAAATGTCCGCCAAGGACATCCTAAAGACGAATACCGTACGGAGAGATATCTGACAGGACAGTACCTCTGAAATGGCCGTGGTTGCTGTAGTTCCCGTAGTTCCTGTGGTAAGCCTTAACGCAGGGAGGCTAGCGGACAGGACAGTGCCTATTTGCGGGCCGACGTGGCTGTGTGTCCGTGTGTGCTAAAGACGAATACCGTACGGAGAGATATCTGACAGGACTGGACCTCTGAAATGGCCGTGGTTGCTGTAGTTCCCGTAGTTCCTGTGGTAAGCCTTAACGTAGGAGGCTAGCGGACAGCACAGTGCCTATTTGCGGGCCGACGTGGCTGTGTGTCCGTGCAGGCTAAAGAAGAACACCGTACGGAGAGATATCTGACAGGACAGGACCTCTGAAATGGCCGTGGTTGCTGTAGTTCCCGTAGTTCCTGTGGTAAGCCTTAACGCAAGGAGGCTACCGGACGGGACAGTGCCTATTTGCGGGTCGACGTGGCTGTCTGTCCGTGCAGGCTAAAAAAGAACACCGTACGGAGAGATATCTGACAGGACATGCCCTATGAAATGGCCGTGGTTGCTGTAGTTCCCGTAGTTCCTGTGGTAAGCCTTAACGCAAGGAGGACAGTGCCTATTTGCGGGCCGACGTGGCTGTGTGTCCGTGTGTGCTAAAGACGAATATCGTACGGAGAGATATCTGACAGGACTGGACCTCTGAAATGGCCGTGGTTGCTGTAGTTCCCGTAGTTCCTGTGGTAAGCCTTAACGCAGGGAGGCTAGCGGACAGGACAGTGCCTATTTGCGGGCCGACGTGGCTGTGTGTCCGTGCGTGCTAAAGGTAGAACACCGTACGGAGAGATATCTGACAGGACTGGACCTCTGAAATGCCCGTAGTTGCTGTAGTTCCCGTAGTTCCTGTGGTAAGCCTTAACGCAGGGGGCTAGCGGACAGGAGAGTGCCTATTTGCGGGCCGACGTGGCTGTGTGTCCGTGTGTGCTAAAGACGAATACCGTACGGAGAGATATCTGACAGGACTGGACCTCTGAAATGGCCGTGGTTGCTGTAGTTCCCGTAGTTCCTGTGGTAAGCCTTAACGTAGGAGGCTAGCGGACAGCACAGTGCCTATTTGCGGGCCGACGTGGCTGTGTGTCCGTGCAGGCTAAAGAAGAACACCGTACGGAGAGATATCTGACAGGACAGGACCTCTGAAATGGCCGTGGTTGCTGTAGTTCCCGTAGTTCCTGTGGTAAGCCTTAACGCAAGGAGGCTACCGGACGGGACAGTGCCTATTTGCGGGTCGACGTGGCTGTCTGTCCGTGCAGGCTAAAAAAGAACACCATACGGAGAGATATCTGACAGGACATGCCCTATGAAATGGCCGTGGTTGCTGTAGTTCCCGTAGTTCCTGTGGTAAGCCTTAACGCAAGGAGGCTACCGGACAGGACAGTGCCTATTTGCGGGCCGACGTGGCTGTGTGTCCGTGCAGGCTAAAGAAGAACACCGTACGGAGAGATATCTAACAGGACTGGACCTCTGAAATGGCCGTGGTTGCTGTAGTTCCCGTAGTTCCTGTGGTAAGCCTTAACGCAGGGAGGCTAGCGGACAGGACAGTGTCTATTTGCGGGCCGACGTGGCTGTGTGTCCGTGTGTGCTAAAGACGAATACCGTACGGAGAGATATCTGACAAGACAGGACCTCTGAAATGGCCGTGGTTGCTGTAGTTCCCGTAGTTCCTGTGGTAAGCCTTAACGCAGGGAGGCTAGCGGACAGGACAGGGCCTATTTGCGGGCCGACGTGGCTGTGTGTCCGTGCAGGCTAAAGAAGAACACCGTACTGAGAGATATCTGACAGGACATGCCCTCTGAAATGGCCGTGGTTGCTGTAGTTCCCGTAGTTCCTGTGGTAAGCCTTAACGCAGGGAGGCTAGCGGACAGGACAGTGCCTATTTGCGGGCCGACGTGGCTGTGTGTCCGTGCAGGCTAAAGAAGAACACCGTACGGAGAGATATCTAACAGGACTGGACCTCTGAAATGGCCGTGGTTGGTGTAGTTCCCGTAGTTCCTGTGGTAAGCCTTAACGCAGGGAGGCTAGCGGACAGGACAGTGTCTATTTGCGGGCCGACGTGGCTGTGTGTCCGTGTGTGCTAAAGACGAATACCGTACGGAGAGATATCTGACAAGACAGGACCTCTGAAATGGCCGTGGTTGCTGTAGTTCCCGTAGTTCCTGTGGTAAGCCTTAACGCAGGGAGGCTAGCGGACAGGACAGTGCCTATTTGCGGGCCGACGTGGCTGTGTGTCCGTGCAGGCTAAAGAAGAACACCGTACTGAGAGATATCTGACAGGACATGCCCTCTGAAATGGCCGTGGTTGCTGTAGTTCCCGTAGTTCCTGTGGTAAGCCTTAACGCAGGGAGGCTAGCGGACAGGACAGTGCCTATTTGCGGGCCGACGTGGCTGTGTGTCCGTGCAGGCTAAAGAAGAACACCGTACGGAGAGATATCTAACAGGACTGGACCTCTGAAATGGCCGTGGTTGGTGTAGTTCCCGTAGTTCCTGTGGTAAGCCTTAACGCAGGGAGGCTAGCGGACAGGACAGTGCCTATTTGCGGGCCGACGTGGCTGTGTGTCCGTGCAGGCTAAAGAAGAACACCGTACGGAGAGATATCTAACAGGACTGGACCTCTGAAATGGCCGTGGTTGCTGTAGTTCCCGTAGTTCCTGTGGTAAGCCTTAACGCAGGGAGGCTAGCGGACAGGACAGTGTCTATTTGCGGGCCGACGTGGCTGTGTGTCCGTGTGTGCTAAAGACGAATACCGTACGGAGAGATATCTGACAAGACAGGACCTCTGAAATGGCCGTGGTTGCTGTAGTTCCCGTAGTTCCTGTGGTAAGCCTTAACGCAGGGAGGCTAGCGGACAGGACAGGGCCTATTTGCGGGCCGACGTGGCTGTGTGTCCGTGCAGGCTAAAGAAGAACACCGTACTGAGAGATATCTGACAGGACATGCCCTCTGAAATGGCCGTGGTTGCTGTAGTTCCCGTAGTTCCTGTGGTAAGCCTTAACGCAGGGAGGCTAGCGGACAGGACAGTGCCTATTTGCGGGCCGACGTGGCTGTGTGTCCGTGCAGGCTAAAGAAGAACACCGTACGGAGAGATATCTAACAGGACAGGACCTCTGAAATGGCCGTGGTTGCTGTAGTTCCCGTAGTTCCTGTGGTAAGCCTTAACGCAGGGAGGCTAGCGGACAGCACAGTGCCTATTTGCGGGCCGACGTGGCTGTGTGTCCGTGCAGGCTAAAGTTATGTATATTCAAGCATTCTTCTCCTTCGTAAAAAGTGTGTTTGAATTTTCTGTACGTTCTGAGTTTCTTGCCTTTGTTTTCGCATCTACCATTAGAGTTCAGTTCTGAATAGAAGGTTTGTAGAAATATATCTTTTAATCTTTGTTTCACTTCTGTCTGAACTGATGGTAAATGACGGTCTTGGTTTAACAGTAGGTAGCTTGATACTGTAAACCATGTGTCTACCTACTGTTAAACCATGTGTTGGTACCTCTCTACGTCAACCTGTTATAGTAAGAATAGAGCCTTCGGGTGAGAGTTTTCAGATGAGTTTGTTAAATTCTCTCTTCTTTTTAAAATAGCTCACTCTTATGAAGGGGTTTTTAGGGTTACGCACAAGTAGGTATCTTAAATTCCGTAGCTCGTTTCGCTCCTCTAAGCAAGATTTGTCAAACCAACGTTAAAAATTGAAAACAAAAGATGATGCACTCAATCATCACTATAATCAGTTTATTAGTAAGTGAAACGTATGGCGTACATATATGTCTTAGGCTATAAACAGCTGAACTACCCTGTGGTTGGCTGTAAAGGCCTGGCTCAACCTCACTGAAGCACTGCCTTGTGTTCCGCGAAATACAGTATTTTCTACGGTGTGTCTCAGACCAACACATCATCTTGCTGCCTGAAAACAGTGTTACTTTATCCATAGACCTAATAGCTATTCATGTCTAACATGGCGTATATTAATGAAAATACAATAGAACAAATAAAACTATTTTCAACACTACGCTACAATCAGTTTCTTTTCATCATGGTTAATGGTAAGTACTTAAAATATACTGTTTTCGACCTCAGCAGAGGTCATAGCAGAACTGAAAAAGATCCCAAATCTGAAGCAATACAACTATCTTGTTAAAGGGAATGATGTCTGCTTTCCAGCACTTTCTGCAACAATACAGATGAGCCTTCATGCTTCTTTTACTAATCTCTGCCTCAGAGATGTCTAAGCTTCATTCCTCAACATGTATTTGGAATCCTTCACTCTCTCCTTGCTTTCTTCTTCTTCTTAGATCTGCACTCACCAGAGTGCTGCCTCTTCCTTGTATCTGGAAATAGTAAAGTCACTTTGTATTATCATTCTTACTGTAGTAATTACATTTTGAATGTCCTAACAGTATTCCAACAACATGCCAAACATTCAGATTGCATTTGAGGGTGAACCAACATAGGCCTGAATGTTTGAAATGCATGCCAAATTTTCAGAATGTGCTTTGAATAGAAAGAAATATTTTAAAAACTCCAATTCTGGTATCAATTTAGCTCTTACTTAAAACATCATGATACTGGTACTATGGTAATAATGCTGGATGCCTGGATCTGTGATCACTTTCAGTTTCTGTTAAAACAAATTTCTTTTGCATAATCAGCTTCTCTGCCTATTCTTTCTTTATTGCTGGAAAGAAAAGGTTGTTTTGAATGTTACTCTCTTACTTGAAACATGATCATATTGTATTCATAATGCTGGATGCCAATACAAGAAATTGGACTTACCCAAATTTAGTCTCATTTCATAAGTGGGGAAAAATCTGACAGTGTGTAGTTGGAAGTGTATATTTAAACAGTAATGTCATAGTTTTGAGGTCAGGCTGATGCCAAAAGGATATATATCTACGATGCAAGTGTTATAATGCATGCATATAAAGGTAGAAAATTACAGAACAAATTGCTATATATATATACCTACAACAGCTTTCTTCATTGGCTCCAACGTTAGTGGAAGGGTTACACTTGCTGTCCATGGATTCTGGGTTGATGGCAGGAGTTTGTACTCCTGCTCCCCTTGGTTGACTACACGGACACGCCACTGTCCATTTTCTTTTCCAGCAGCCTTTATGTGAACCTGAAAAATATTTAACACAATCATGGTTGCAAAAAAAGAACAACTTCTGTATCTGTATCTGTATCTGTATTAGCCAAAATCAAAACTAGAGTTCCAAGATCTAGTATCTGTGTCAACAATTATAGATTTCTTTCATTAATTTTGCAAAAGAGTTTATAATAGCTATATTTTACATAATTTGCAAGCCAAAATCATTGAAAATTGTCTTCATTCATTTTTAAAATTGTCTTTATTCATTTTCAAGTCATCCTTTTTAAAGAATTTGCAACTAAAAGGAACCTAAAGTATGTTTCCAAAGCTTAAAAGCTCTCAAACATATACCTGGTGACCCATTTAGATTATGTAGTTCTGCCACACTACGAAGAAAAACAATTATCGCCATTATATATACTAGTATATTTAAAAAAATCATCTTAGGCCCTCTTGAATTATCATGTTGATAAGCACACACATTGACCCAAACATCCCCCGGATGATACACAAAAGCTCAGTCTTGTATTACACATACATGTATAAACTCCTTAACACTGACTCAGCAGGTATACCTCATCATTGAATATCCAGATGTCCTGTTTGTCCACTTCTCCCACAATGGTCGTTCCTCTTCTGGACTTAAGTAGATTGCTTTTCTCAAACTCAAGTTGCTTGTTTACAAGCAAGGTCTTGAATCCAAGTTCAGACATTGAGGTAGTCAAGCCTCCCCAGTCAGGGTCCCCCTGTGTCTTGTTCGCATATATCCAGAACAATTGTCCTTTTTAGCCTCAATTGGGATGTACCTCAGACTGCAAGACAATATAGGGAAGTACAGCTCAATTATTTATATAGCTATATTATTAGCACCACATTGCATTAGAATAACCTATTAAATTACCTCTATCAGAATTTTGCTTTAAATTTGTAATTGTCTCACCTACAACAAATTCAATTCAACAATCATGTAGATGCTCATATGTGACAGCTCAGACCTATTAGTTATTTCAAGAATTTATTTGCATGTGAGTGTCACTGGGATTCAAAAATTTTATATACAGTATGATACTCTGTATCTAATTTCTCCAGGACTTTTACACAAATCATATATCTATTCAGTGAGGTTGAACAGGCCACCCTGTGCACTGATGTCACCTCTTTTAAGGCCACACCAATTTGATTTGTTGGTCTTTGGACTCGCTTCTTCATTTTTTTCTGATTTGCAAAAAAAAAAAGATTTTGGTTCTGAATCAATTACAAACTTTAATGACAGACTCTGAGTGAGTCTGACTGTCACACTTTGACACACATACACACCATGACAGACACACAATTCTCGTTCACACACACACACACACAGACACACGCACACGCACAGACACACACACACACACACACACACGCACATTTTAGGTAAAAAGGTGTTCTTATTTCAAATATTTGTTTGAAACCCAGAACAAGGGAGGCCTACAGTGATTTCCATGCATTTAGCAAAACATAACTTACCACTTCTTCTGATCTGGGTGGATCTCCAACAGAAAACCAGCATGTTCTCCAGTAATCTGGGTAACAGATAAATGTAGTACTAGTATTTATTTTCTACTTTTTATTTAAGCAACGTCAACTTTGAAAACAAATAATAGTTTTTGAGAGACTGGCTGATTGACCAGGTCTATAAACCACAATGAAATAACTCAAAACGTTAGTGAAACAACTCTGAAACAACTTTTACAGACTTGCCTTTTAGCAAAACGACATTGGCATAAATAAATGACTATATGTAACAGTTACATTAAACATTTTGACATCATGAAGTCTGACAATTTGTCACCACATTGTATGAAATGGTGCCATCTTACTCTTAGTATAAATTTGAGGACTTCTGAAATTCAGTTTACCATTATAGGAAGGGATTGCAATCAAACCTTGAGTCAAATTCAAATTTCAAGTTTAAACATCTCAACACAGAAATCTAGGAGACTTTTTGACATTACTGTCCTTAGGTTACAAGAAGGTGTCTCTAACAGTGCCAGCACTCCACTAAGGCTCCAGTCGGTTTATGTCCAACATTCACTAACTTTCTCTGTTATCAAACTGAACCCTTCTGAAAACCAAAGTTGAATTATCCTTGCATTCAAAAGAGTACAGTATTTCTAAAATGATTAATGAAACCATAATTGTCTTCCATCTTTATTATGTGTGGTCTGATGACTCTGATGGAACTTTGGGATAGTCTTAGGTCACAACAAAAATGTAGAACCTTTGGGGACAGACAGACTGAGTCTACACTACTTCTCAGCCATGGTCACTGAGTAAAATGACCAGGTTACATTCTAGACATTTAGAAGTAGATTTTAACCTGTTACTCTGGATGTACATGTACTTGTGATATATTTTAGGTATTGTGATGGATCACCTGGTTCAATTAGAGGCTTACTTATCAGCTGTCTTGTTAGGGTTTTATCACTGGTATATTGTGCTACACCACCAGTTTCTGTTGGGGGATGTCCTACGTAACAGGAAATATGGCGAGTCAAGGGGTCCAAGCTTGCCCAGAAAGTAGAAGGAATGAAAGAGATACTAGTACTGATGACAGGATGCAACTTATAGAATGGGCAGTTCAGTATTGTCAAGGGAGGTACAGTACCTCAGGTACCCCTCTAGGTTGGTAGGGTTTAGAAGCTTGTCAGAGACAACGGTACAGCAACACGGAGGTAACTGACAGGTGCAAATTGGAAAGTGGAAAAATTGTAAGGACTGAGAAGGCAAGGACTCCTCAACTGTCAATATGATATCCCCAGGAGGTTATATGGGGAAGAAGAGGCCCACACAATAGCCTTCTAAACTTCTTGGCCATTTCACCTGAAATTTCATTATTTGCTCACACCAACTCATGACTTTTAGTATAAGCAACTTGCCCCAAACACTTAACCTTAGGAAAACAAAACTTCAGTGACCCAGATTTGAATCATGTTGGAAGGAATAATCAAAAGAGCTGAAAGCAGCTATGATCAGTACCTGACCTCACAGGGGTCCCATGCCATTGTAAACAATAATTTAATGTGAAAAAACAAAACAAAGGGAAAACCACTTGCTACTACCAAGGAGGTTAGAGAGAACCTCCTTGCTACTACGTTGCTGATTGAAATCAGGGCTGATACCTGGGCACCACATAATTTTACACCCAGTCTTGGTAATATAACTAGACCAAATGCTCTTTATTAATAATAGCGTTTTTTGCACGACTTTCCACTGCGCGTTCCAAGGTCGTCTTCCCTTCCCGCCCCCTCCCCCTTTGTTTCGCCATGTGTATGAAACATCTCTAAACTTGAATCAAATTTACGACTCACCTTGCAGATTGACGAAACCCCACAGTTTACCTGGTACAACCGTGAGGTTGCGAGATGACACGTGTGACCATGACTGTGATGATTGTGTGTCGGCTACCACCGCTCGAAACACGGTCACAGAAAGAAGACTATTCTTCTTTGATCAAACCGCTGGCCAATGAGAGCAGCCAAAAGTGCTAAAAGGCTTGTGAACCTTCCCACCGGTCAGTGCGCGCGAAGAAACTGCCTCAGTTAACGCATAATTTACGCAGTCTTGCACCCGACAGCCAGGCTGGGAACGTTCCGGAACGCAGGCACGCCTCGAGGGTTTTTTCAGCTGTTTTTTCATCTTCAGGGTTCTCCAATATATATTTAGTTCAGTGGATGTTTCCAGTTTCGCGATTTGACCCTCTCCGATTGTGTGATATAACTGTAGTTTAGCCTCCGTGCCAGACTACAGGCGCCCGTCTCTTTTACTACCACGCGGTATTTACGACACTGAGCTCCCGTCCCAGGCTCCCGTCCTGAACCGACGCTTCGTTACCACTTTCGAAGAAAAACTCAAGAAGGCGTTGTGCTAGGAGATATTGAAGGTAAGTTATTATACGTATACCTCCGTTGACCTTTTTTGTTCTCGCACAGCCTCGCACCTGCCGAACCACCCTGGCTATTTTAGTGTCAGGGCTGTTACACACCCTTTAAGTATAGCCTCCTGTGCAGACTCGTGGCGGGAATGAACCTTCTCTCGGGGCGAACCTTCTATCGGGTCTGAAACCTTCTCTGGCCGGGCAAAAGAACTTCAGAACGCATTATCAAAACAGCCTCCCGCTCACGGAGTCTGCACAGGAGGTGGCATTTCTACCGATACTGATTATGCAAAGAGGGCCCTAATTTGCCGCAGTAATTCATGTATGTATTGCATGTACATACTCAGGCATACTAGTAATACAGAAGTTTGTACTGATCAAGAAACAAACTTTAAGATACCATGTATGTTAATTGTTAAACATCTTTGGTCCCAAAATATATTTTAAAAATCATAATGTGAAATGTATAAGCCTGGGTCCTTTTGGTAGGAGTAGTTGTTCCCGTTTCAGTCATTTGTTTTCAATACCATGACACAGAAGTCCAAAATATTAACTTTTGGTCTGAAAATGACCAAAAAAATAATTTCAAAAACCTGTATAGAAAAAAAAGTCATCAGCTATTTGTAATCTCTACCCAAGGATGTTGATAAAATGTCCTTGCTCTTAACCTCCATGCAAAATGTCTTGTCATTTGGCTGTCAAAAATGACAGGAGGGTGAGAAGAAGAAACAAGACAAGAAAACATGTCACTTCCGTGATTGAGGGAATCCTTCGTGCAAAATACTGTACGTCCTTGTGGAGGCAAGAAATAAATATGAAACATGGACTGTTGAAGGGTAACCACAAGGAAACATCTGAAATACCTACCTATTCATTTTGATTGCTCTTGAGACATTTTAAATCTTAGCACAGAGGGCTAGGACTGTTAGGTTAATACGATATATGTACATTTCTGTCTGTAATTGGATATCAAATGTATCTTTTCTGGGGACCATTTGATTCACTTTCTGAAGATCTTTGAAGACTGGCATATACATTCTCAACTGCTTGATGGACTAGCTGTTAATTGAGCCCAGACCCACCACTACATTGGCTACATGCACTGTGGGAGTAATCTCCAAGCAGATCTTACGGTGGCCGAAGACAGTATCCAATTGGCCAGGCAGTTACCATTAGCCACCGAAGTGGCTAATGGTAACTGTCTGGCCAATTGGATACTGTCTTCGGCCACCGTAAGATCTGCTTGGAGATTAGGAATAAACCACCAAATGTGTACATGCCTTTGATCAATATTTGTCAGTTGGTGGCGTATGAAGACTATGAACCCCACTGTTACAATGGAACAAACCAATATTGTGTCGATATTTCAAAACACGTAATTGTTACTTGTGATAATGCATTGTATTTGTCCCCTAATCGAGATTTCTTACCTTCTCTACAATGTTGAATGTAAAGTTTGAGACCGCCTTGAATTCTTTCAAAGCTCTTCCAGTCTGAGGGTCTTTTTCCGTCGGGTGCTTCTTAAAGTAACCCATCATGCCGTCTTTCTCCACATACTCGATGGGCGCCATTATCTGTGAACATATATGAACTGATCAGTTCAACACCTTGAGACCAAGTCTAACTGAGTAAACTGAGTGAAGCATAAATTTGGGACAGCAACAACAAAATGAAAAATGACTGGATGATAAGGAAAAGAACTTACCACTCAACAGTCCCTGCAAGGACGATTGAAATCCTCTTGGCTGATCGTAGCGTCAAGTCTTTTCAGAACATGATTTTCTAATACCGCGAAACTGAGAGAATATATCTGCTGCCGTCTAAGTCTTCTAGTGACTGATGAAAAGTGGCTGTCAACACCGCGAAGACACTAATTCGCATATTAATTAAGCTTTCTATCTGTCTCTGTACAACATGATTGGTCGTTGCCATAGGATACAACATCTCCGGTGGTAGCCCCCCAAGGGGTGCTAATTAGTTTGGTATGTCCCATATACTAGCCTGGCCTCTATATGATACAGAGGCCAGGCTAGTAGATAAAAGGCACATGTCATCGAATAAGCTTCTATTAAAGAAGCACTCATATCTTTCACATGAGGTAGGATATAATCATAAACTTAGTCTATTTTGTTGAGCACACACGGGGCAACAAACTGAGGTCATTAGCCCTTCAAAATAGTTATCGTAAAAGCAGGGAATATGCCAGTACTTTGATACTACTAGTAGTTTTTTAGTGCAAATGATGTCTTCTTATACATCGTTGAACATAGGATTTTGGAACGTTCATGGTTTAGGTAAGAAACTTGAGGAAGATAGTTTTAGAAGCAGTTTAGAGAACTTGACCTTTTCGCTCACATGGTGTCACGATTCTTCAGAAGTAGACATTCCAAATTATCATCATTTCTCATCACTAAGACAGAAACAGCAGAAAGCTAGAAGAAATTCCGGAGGTATCGTATTTATTTTAGGAAAGAAATTGAAAAGTAAATCAAAAGTGAAAAGGGCACTTCTGAATACAAAGATTTAATTGGGGTTCGGATATCAAAAGATCTTTTGGGCATAACCAAAGGTGAGGGGTGCGAAAATGCCATTTTGATGTATTATGCAAAAGGCCGACATTTAATGGAGTATTCTGTTGTCAGGGTGCTAATTCCCTACGCTTTGATCATTTAAACATCAGGGACATGCCATATATAGGTGTTAAGTGTTGTATTGTTACCAGGGTAGACGTCTGTCTGCAGCCCAGTGTTATGAATAATGAAAAGCCGGGTGTTCTGTGGAATTAATTGTGATTCAGTCTGAGAGAGCGAGTCTAACGGAAGGTCACAGAGAAAGAGTAAGAAAGAGACTGTCCCTGAGCCCCACGACTCCCGTGCGTGTGCGAACGGCCATGCCTGTATCCTGTGTGTGGCAAATACACGTGCTACCAACCAAATGGCTGTAGCACGGTAGACTACGTCATCTCCAGCAGTACACTATTTCGTAACATCATGGAGTTATAAAAGGAAGCTTCCTTTTATAACTCCATGGTAACATCAAGGACATTATATAATGTCCTTGGTAACATCAATATGTTCAAAGTACATCCACTGTCTGACTTCTCAGATCACTGTATGATGTCCTTTAACATCAGCTCATTGTCACGTCCATCTGGACATGTGTAACGTAGCCGAGAGCGGGGAAATAGCGACTTGACTCCGAGAGTTACAACTCAGAACTGCCCCGACCACGCAAATGTAACGTAGCCGAGAGCGGGGAAATAGCGACTTGACTCCGAGAGTTACAACTCAGAACTGCCCCGACCACGCGGTCGGAGACCACGCGGTCGGAGGTACTTTATTTGCATCACTAATTGGTAACAGAGTCTGGGGTGGGGGCACAGAGCACAGATGTCTGTTTCCTATTCCCTACACATGTAAAAGGTAGAAAAATTAAATTCACGTCTTTTCCCAGAGAGATTTGTGTGGGGTCCTGACTCCACAGAAAAATTTATAGAGGCTTTAAGTTGTCCGAAGATCCTTAAGAAATTAGAAGACTTCTCGTCCTTTAGTCAAGAAACTGCATCAGCAAAAACAGACGTAGTCCAAAAAGTAAGAGAGCTTCAGGAAATATTAATGACAGCGGACAGAATGTCATTAGAAGTAAGACGTAAGAGACCAAAACAATTTAAAGGAAACAAACGTTGGTTTGACAAATCTTGCTTAGAGGAGCGAAACGAGCTACGGAATTTAAGATACCTACTTGTGCGTAACCCTAAAAACCCCTTCATAAGAGTGAGCTATTTTAAAAAGAAGAGAGAATTTAACAAACTCATCGAAAAACTCTCACCCGAAGGCTCTATTCTTACTATAACAGGTTGACGCAGAGAGGTACCAACACATGGTTTAACAGTAGGTAAAAACATGGTTTACAGTATCAAGCTACCTACTGTTAAACCAAGACCGTCATTTACCATCAGTTCAGACAGAAGTGAAACAAAGATTAAAAGATATATTTCTACAAACCTTCTATTCAGAACTGAACTCTAATGGTAGATGCGAAAACAAAGGCAAGAAACTCAGAACGTACAGAAAATTCAAACACACTTTTTACGAAGGAGAAGAATGCTTGAATATACATAACTTTAGCCTGCACGGACACACAGCCACGTCGGCCGGCAAATAGGCACTGTCCTGTCCGCTAGCCTCCCTGCGTTAAGGCTTACCACAGGAACTACGGGAACTACAGCAACCACGGCCATTTCAGAGGTCCTGTCCTGTTAGATATCTCTCCGTACGGTGTTCTTCTTTAGCCTGCACGGACACACAGCCACGTCGGCCCGCAAATAGGCACTGTCCTGTCCGCTAGCCTCCCTGCGTTAAGGCTTACCACAGGAACTACGGGAACTACACCAACCACGGCCATTTCAGAGGTCCAGTCCTGTTAGATATATCTCCGTACGGTGTTCTTCTTTAGCCTGCACGGACACACAGCCACGTCGGCCCGCAAATAGGCACTGTCCTGTCCGCTAGCCTCCCTGCGTTAAGGCTTACCACAGGAACTACGGGAACTACAGCAACCACGGCCATTTCAGAGGTCCAGTCCTGTTAGATATATCTCCGTACGGTGTTCTTCTTTAGCCTGCACGGACACACAGCCACGTCGGCCCGCAAATAGGCACTGTCCTGTCCGCTAGCCTCCCTGCGTTAAGGCTTACCACAGGAACTACGGGAACTACAGCAACCACGGCCATTTCAGAGGTCCTGTCCTGTCAGATATCTCTCCGTACGGTGTTCTACCTTTAGCACGCACGGACACACAGCCACGTCGGCCCGCAAATAGGCACTGTCCTGTCCGCTAGCCTCCCTGCGTTAAGGCTTACCACAGGAACTACGGGAACTACAGCAACCACGGCCATTTCAGAGGTCCTGTCTTGTCAGATATCTCTCTGTACGGTGTTCTTCTTTAGCCTGCACGGACACACAGCCACGTCGACCGGCAAACAGGCACTGTGCTGTCCGCTAGCCTCCCTGCGTTAAGGCTTACCACAGGAACTACGGGAACTACAGCAACCACGGCCATTTCAGAGGTCCTGTCCTGTCAGATATCTCTCCGTACGGTGTTCTTCTTTAGCACACACGGACACACAGCCACGTCGGCCCGCAAATAGGCACTGTCCTGTCCGGTAGCCTACTTGCGTTAAGGCTTACCACAGGAACTACGGGAACTACAGCAACCACGGCCATTTCATAGGGCATGTCCTGTCAGATATCTCTCCGTACGGTGTTCTTTTTTAGCCTGCACGGACAGACAGCCACGTCGACCCGCAAATAGGCACTGTCCCGTCCGGTAGCCTCCTTGCGTTAAGGCTTACCACAGGAACTACGGGAACTACAGCAACCACGGCCATTTCAGAGGTCCTGTCCTGTCAGATATCTCTCCGTACGGTGTTCTTCTTTAGCCTGCACGGACACACAGCCACGTCGGCCCGCAAATAGGCACTGTGCTGTCCGCTAGCCTCCTGCGTTAAGGCTTACCACAGGAACTACGGGAACTACAGCAACTACGGGCATTTCAGAGGTCCAGTCCTGTCAGATATCTCTCCGTACGGTATTCGTCTTTAGCACACACGGACACACAGCCACGTCGGCCCGCAAATAGGCACTCTCCTGTCCGCTAGCCCCCTGCGTTAAGGCTTACCACAGGAACTACGGGAACTACAGCAACTACGGGCATTTCAGAGGTCCAGTCCTGTCAGATATCTCTCCGTACGGTGTTCTACCTTTAGCACGCACGGACACACAGCCACGTCGGCCCGCAAATAGGCACTGTCCTGTCCGCTAGCCTCCCTGCGTTAAGGCTTACCACAGGAACTACGGGAACTACAGCAACCACGGCCATTTCAGAGGTCCAGTCCTGTCAGATATCTCTCCGTACGGTATTCGTCTTTAGCACACACGGACACACAGCCACGTCGGCCCGCAAATAGGCACTGTCCTGTCCGGTAGCCTCCTTGCGTTAAGGCTTACCACAGGAACTACGGGAACTACAGCAACCACGGCCATTTCATAGGGCATGTCCTGTCAGATATCTCTCCGTACGGTGTTCTTTTTTAGCCTGCACGGACAGACAGCCACGTCGACCCGCAAATAGGCACTGTCCCGTCCGGTAGCCTCCTTGCGTTAAGGCTTACCACAGGAACTACGGGAACTACAGCAACCACGGCCATTTCAGAGGTCCTGTCCTGTCAGATATCTCTCCGTACGGTGTTCTTCTTTAGCCTGCACGGACACACAGCCACGTCGGCCCGCAAATAGGCACTGTGCTGTCCGCTAGCCTCCTACGTTAAGGCTTACCACAGGAACTACGGGAACTACAGCAACCACGGCCATTTCAGAGGTCCAGTCCTGTCAGATATCTCTCCGTACGGTATTCGTCTTTAGCACACACGGACACACAGCCACGTCGGCCCGCAAATAGGCACTGTCCTGTCCGCTAGCCCCCTGCGTTAAGGCTTACCACAGGAACTACGGGAACTACAGCAACTACGGGCATTTCAGAGGTCCAGTCCTGTCAGATATCTCTCCGTACGGTGTTCTACCTTTAGCACGCACGGACACACAGCCACGTCGGCCCGCAAATAGGCACTGTCCTGTCCGCTAGCCTCCCTGCGTTAAGGCTTACCACAGGAACTACGGGAACTACAGCAACCACGGCCATTTCAGAGGTCCAGTCCTGTCAGATATCTCTCCGTACGGTATTCGTCTTTAGCACACACGGACACACAGCCACGTCGGCCCGCAAATAGGCACTGTCCTCCTTGCGTTAAGGCTTACCACAGGAACTACGGGAACTACAGCAACCACGGCCATTTCAGAGGTCCTGTCCTGTCAGATATCTCTCCGTACGGTGTTCTTTTTTAGCCTGCACGGACAGACAGCCACGTCGACCCGCAAATAGGCACTGTCCCGTCCGGTAGCCTCCTTGCGTTAAGGCTTACCACAGGAACTACGGGAACTACAGCAACCACGGCCATTTCAGAGGTCCTGTCCTGTCAGATATCTCTCCGTACGGTGTTCTTCTTTAGCCTGCACGGACACACAGCCACGTCGGCCCGCAAATAGGCACTGTGCTGTCCGCTAGCCTCCTACGTTAAGGCTTACCACAGGAACTACGGGAACTACAGCAACCACGGCCATTTCAGAGGTCCAGTCCTGTCAGATATCTCTCCGTACGGTATTCGTCTTTAGCACACACGGACACACAGCCACGTCGGCCCGCAAATAGGCACTCTCCTGTCCGCTAGCCCCCTGCGTTAAGGCTTACCACAGGAACTACGGGAACTACAGCAACCACGGCCATTTCAGAGGTCCAGTCCTGTCAGATATCTCTCCGTACGGTGTTCTACCTTTAGCACGCACGGACACACAGCCACGTCGGCCCGCAAATAGGCACTGTCCTGTCCGCTAGCCTCCCTGCGTTAAGGCTTACCACAGGAACTACGGGAACTACAGCAACCACGGCCATTTCAGAGGTCCTGTCCTGTCAGATATCTCTCCGTACGGTATTCGTCTTTAGCACACACGGACACACAGCCACGTCGACCCGCAAATAGGCACTGTGCTGTCCGCTAGCCTCCCTGCGTTAAGGCTTACCACAGGAACTACGGGAACTACACCAACCACGGCCATTTCAGAGGCGCACAGATGACGGACGAAAGTGGCGCTACCAGTCGGGAGGTGGGCGCGGATGGCGCCGCGTGCCTGGCTACGCGAACGCCCAAGATCGAGATGTTGTACACGAAACATGTGCCAGCCTGGTTCAATTCTGGTACGCCCATTGTGCCCTTGCACAGCAATTTTTGGTTGACAGGCTATGCGTGTCCCGCAATTTCGTGATGCGTTCATGATCGCACGTTGTGACTACCGTACGCTCGGATGCCTAACTCTCGGGTTGTGTCCACGCTGGCGCCGTGTACCCATGTACATTCGCCGGTGTATTCGTGATGGCTTACACGAACGCTCCGCCTCACTATCTACAACATGCAAATGGTCGTCAACTATAACAAAAGATCAAGATGTGCGCCATCCCTGCAATGAATGCGTTTTAAATGTTTATATTTACGATTAAATGTTTATATTTACGATCGCTTTTACCCATAAAAACACTCATCTCATTTAGACGGGTTCAAAGAGCGACAGATCGGGCACACGTGGGTGCATTTAACACATTTGAATGTTAACGACTTCATCTTCACATAATTTTAAAAGGCCCGTAAAGTCTTATACACAAATCATTGATGGTTTACTGATTGCTATCTTCTACACTGCTATAATCAGCCTCCTGTTCCAGACCACCTAGCTGTGTTAGTGTGTAAAAATGCCACTCATTGTCGCAAATTTCCTAACAATCACACAAGGACATGTTCCGGCAAAATGCTATCAAAATCATGTTGGCTGATCAAAATCATGCAATCTTCGGTTTAAGTCTCACGTAAAATTGCAGACAATTGGCATAAGAAGCATGTACTTTTCGAGAGAGGTTACACTTAAACAAACTCATACTGCCATCTGTTCTAGCTTGCAAGCATTTCCCGAAATATGCCAGAACTTTGACAGTCCAGACATCACTGGGAATATTTTGACGCTAAACAGAAGAGACCACAAAACCCCAAAGGCAAAAGAGTCTGCTGCACATACCTTGGAATACAAAGGTCGTTGCTCGCTATCATATGTATGGATGTGATGATGTTTTCCTCCTAGTCGTATCCACAACAGTCAAGTTTTATTTCTTATTCGAAGTAGAAGACACAAAGTTGACAGCAAAGGTCATTTTGGTCATAAATTTACACAAAAGTCATGTTCAAGTGAAATGCGTTGGTGACGATCTTTACTGACGGTGGAGATTTTATGTTACCCCTGGCGGATACAGATAAGCATTTAAGTCTGTTCCTCGCCAGTTGCATGCGACTGTAAGGCACGTCTGATGTCGTTCAGATGGCTTCAAGTTTTTTCAGACTAATCCTTATTGGAATATTAATAACACGTTATGCGCTCAGTCAATGCTTGAGGCTCCGCCCATATACTTTACCGAGACTGGTTTTTGACATAGTATAAATGACCATCCAACTTGCAGCTCTGCCCACATACTGGAACGCCATTTTACCGCGACTGGTTTTTGACATAGGAGAAATGACCCCCCAACTTCTATCAGCCTCCCATTTCGCGCTGATGTAATTACCATGACGGTCTTCCTGATTGTTACGGGAACTAAGCTGTGACGGAATATCAAGTATTCATGTGTGATATGTGATTAAGAAAAACCTGACAGCAGAAATGAATCATAGCAGTTGAGAAATTGAGTATCAATTGCGATCCAAGTTCCTGCTGGGACTTTGTACGCACAGAGAATCATAATTCCGTCTTACACTAGTTTGAAGCTTCAAGGATAGCCATTTATGTGGTCTCATTATCTCCAGACAGCGCCGCACAGACTCCACATTAATCTGAAAGAATCCCTTTCCTCTAGTATGGCCTCCAGTCATTTCTCAAACGCGTCCCAAAGAGGACGTGTCACGTGACCAACGGTTCGTGACGTGTGGGTTACAACATGGCGGCTTTGCATGTACTGAAGGTGGCAGAACACAGTTTCCGCCCTATGGGGATTTCTATAGTTAAGGACTCGAAGGTGACTCACTTCGACGCGGTAAAAATTATAGTAGGGTGCACTAGAGGGACACGACCAACTAATATGCTGAAATTTACGGTAAAATCTACAAAATAACTGAAAACAAGAAAAAGTTATCGTTTTTTAACAATTTGCTGACCTTTTATATCGCCTCCTGCGGAGGTCAACTGAACTGCAGGCGGCTCGCCCTGGAACGCTGTTGCGTAATGCGGCGCATTTATACACGAACAGGAAAAACTTCACAATCCAAATCCTACAGTCTAAAATCTGACATGTTTCTATACCACACAGCGTAGTTTACTCATGGCTACCTCTCACATAAGCCGTTATAACCAGGCTTCAAGAATTTCGTCCGCACTACTTTGTCATAGACTCCGGGGGTCGCCCAAGAATACTGTGTTCTGCGACCTGAACGATGCAAAATATACATGTGGGGTGCAGAGAGACAACATGCAGTTGAACTTCTCGATCACTTATATGTAAAATAAAATCCAAAACATAGTGGGTAAGAAACGTACTTGGGCTTACTAGCGCTTCTGCGTAGTACAGGGCCTTTTGGTTATGTAAAAGACAGTACCGTATGGGGCGGGGGCATTGATTATTTTGACTCCCTACGCGAATTCCACGGTGTGGATCAGAGCTACTACGAATGACACTGACAAAAAGAGCAAACACGTACATGAAATTAAAAGAAAAAATAATAAATGACGGCGTTAACATCCAGCAAACCCATCTAACCAAGGACATTATATCAGCTGATATAATGTCCTTGATCTAACTAAGCTGAGCCAGCCCCCACTGTGATCAGACACAGTCCCCGAAGTCTGGGTTTCCAAGAGACTGGACAGCTAAGAGAATCATCCCTGACTAACGAACCCTGAGCTCGAGTAAGCTGGATGTTCTGCCACAACAAACAGAAAATTTCAAGTGAAGTAATACGTTGGTCTTTGCTCTACTGACATTGGCGTTGTCTCCGATAGATATCAAATGGAAATACCCTAGAGACTTATGATACCAGAATAAGACGGGATAATGCTGCTACTGTCTGCTTGGAATGTTCATGAGTCCTGCTCTGACACCGCGGCTGTTTCACCAGGACATCGAGGAGCGTCAATATGTATGTAGCAGACATCTTGCAGTTGAGAAGCTATATCATAGTACATGTAGGTCTACGAAACAATGTCTGCACATGGAAATAAGTACAAAGGGCTTGGGTAGCCTGACAACTACATTGTAAGTATTGATAATACGAAGGCAATGCACATCACATACTTACATATATACATGTACTAGTAAGAGAAAACCGCCCAGGTTAATTGAGAGGTCAGCTATGCTGGAAAGGTGGCAGGAAGTTATGGCAGGAAACTACTAACAATGGCGGGAAAAGGGGGTGGGGGGCATACCAAGCTGAAAAGGCTCGACTTAGTATCAACTTAAACGCCAATCATACTAAGCTAGCGCCATAGAACATAAAACAGGCAATTGGCGAGTTAATTGTGGACCAAAGACAAATGGACGACGTCATTACCGAGCTCAAGAGAGCCAATGACTTAGTAAGCAACATGGCACAAACCAGTCAGGCCAAATCAGAGTGGACTGACTGTCCGACAAAATTACCAGTGCAACCAATGATGACATGACAATTAGCGGTTCGACCAATGAGAGAGTGGCTGCATGTCGATCAAATATTTGCGTTTCTATGTTTTGACCGAGATAGGTGGGACTATAGGAAAGGTCCATTCCATAGACGACCGAAGCGTTATCGTAATACCTCTATATCCATCCGCAGCATTACTTCTGATGGAACAGAGTCAAAAAGTGAAACTAAAACGCCATAATCGAGCCTTAACTCTTGTATGCCCAGCGTGGAAATGCACGGCCGAAAACAAACAAGAAAAATATTGATATCTTGTTGTATCAACTCTCGGTAGCATCGTACTATTTTGTATCGGCAGATGAATATTGTCTGTCGTGGACAGTAATACGACAGGCTGTGGCGTGTCTCGCCTGCCATGGGGGTCTGTATGTCATTTGCCGTGAAAACTGTTTAATTTTCAAAAATAAATAACCCCAATTTTTTTCTTGCTAGCTTGTAATTCGTAAGGACGAGGCATCGTATTTTATCGCAGAACATAGCTAGCCTCCCTGAATTTGATGTGAAACGTAGCTAACCTTCTTAAACATAAGGTAAAGCGTAACCTGAATATCTCCATGCAGACCCTCCGCATTCAGTCGTCTGTGGGATTCGGTGGCATTTTCGCTGGCTGGTTGTGGAGTGCTGCTGTTTTAGTCGTTCATTGTGTTTTTGGCTCAAGTATCTCATCAGTTGCTTGCTTTTATTTTCTCTGGCGATAGTACTCATCGTTTTGAATTGTTCCTGGTGGGGTAAAATTGT
Source organism: Branchiostoma floridae x Branchiostoma japonicum (assembly GCA_013266295.2). Classification (NCBI taxonomy): domain Eukaryota; kingdom Metazoa; phylum Chordata; class Leptocardii; order Amphioxiformes; family Branchiostomatidae; genus Branchiostoma; species Branchiostoma floridae x Branchiostoma japonicum. The sequence continues at coordinate 11,225,809 of CM023832.1, forward strand.
TTTCCAGTAGGTGGCCGAGCTTGAAGTTTCAATATTTCGAACCTTGTCAGCTCAGTATGCCACCCCCCACCCCACATTTATCGCCATTGTTTTGTCGCCACTTTTGCAGTGATTGCTGTACATGTAGCTACCCTCAAATAGGCTGGTCGTGATGGGGTTCTCTTCCTTGTATGTAGTATGTAGCATATCACACTACTGGGCAACACCGGTAGATGGACTGTATCCTTGGTTGGTTTGTAGCAGTGTTCAGTATACCAAACCCCGTGTACTTATGACATATCATGTGTATGCACGGTTTGGTCGATACACATGTACGATAATGGCCAAACTCTATCTTTACTGGCTTATCAGATGTCAGTTACATTTGACGATTTTTAGCGTCCTGATGACACATCCATAGAGCTACATTTACTATTTTGTAGTGTCAGGTCAGGTCAGGCCTTGTGACCATTCCGAGCAGGCCCATGACTATACAGCAGTGACATTTCCTTAGAAACATATAGAAGGCTCATTATGTCAGGCTGTTCTCTGTCAGGCACAATGGTGGAAGAGCAAAGAGCAACGCATGACTTCTTCTTATGTTGCTTAAAATTTTGGTTTGCTATGGCAGAACATCCAGCTTATGCAGGGTGTGTTAGTCAGTACTATTCTGTCATGATCAGCTGCCCAGTCTCTTGGAAACCCTTACTTCAGGGACTGTGCCTGGGCGTGGGCACAGTGGGGGCTGGCTCAGTCATCAGCTTAGTAAGATGAGTTTGCTGGATGATAAAGCCACCATTTGTTTTAAATTTCATGCGAGTGCGGCACTATTTGCAATTGTGTTAGCTCAAAATAACCTTGTACAATTTCAGCATGAAACTGTCACGAATTCCAAGACTACAATCCAGACCAGAGGCCATTAACCCCCTCTGTATTCATTGATTCTACACATGCCTCTGACACGAGAAAGTAAGGCTGACTACTGCTGACCCCTGCAGACTTAGGTATCAGATGGAGTTTATGCTTGACCATCCGTATTTGCCTGGAGGGCAGAGTCTAGAAAGTGAAACCTTGGCAGGTATCCCACAGAGAGACCTGCCTGACATGTTAGATCTAGATGCAATAAAAAAGTACGAGCTGTCCATTTGCCACGCTAGGGCCTGGCTGTCTATGACCATTTCGCCACGTATTGTACATTATTGGTCTTTTCCCTGGTAGGCATTTCTAAGGCAAAATGTATGTCGGTTTCAGCCTTTGGGACATACTTGTCAGGCCTCATGCACACATCGTGGAACCATGACAAAAATGGGTACCCTAACGTCTGGTATAAACTGAGCTTTTTTGCCGCAGTAATTACCCACGCTACGCAAGAACTACGTAAGAACCCCTTTCGAATGAGAGCCCACAGATTTACCTTAGTGATGTGTAGCACATCGGATTGCCTTACCTCATCGTTGATAACCCAATGGGGTAGACATGCCAGCGAGGTTATCAGCTTTGTACAGCCCGTAGTACGGGAAACATCGACTTTCTACCCAGGCAAATGACATTCAATGATCCCATGCCTTCATGTTGGAGATGTTCGCTAAAGATGGGTAGCGAAGGTTTAGTCTAAAGAAAACAGAGGGCGTGTGAATCAAAGATAGATTGTGTGATTGTCAAACCAGAGACATAACATTAGTCCTAACAAGTGGTTTCTGAGTTGTTCATTCAAATAGTTAATCCCAATGTGAGAATTCGGTACCTGCTGTAATTGAATTGGCGTCTGTTCAATCCCAGGTAAAATGTCACCTACTGAAGTGCCATGAGGCATTATGATAAGTACATACTCTGTCATACACTGTTTCATCAGCGTCAACAGCATCTAACGTTGTACCCTGCACACTAGCTAGTTGAAATGATAGAATGTTGTTCGGTTGAACCACGCCAGAAAGGGGTCTCAAACGCTCTTGAATATGCAAAATGTCGTACTAGTTGAAAAACAGCTTAACTCATAAATAGCAATTCCGTTGTTTTTGTTTACTTCGCTTTCTGTGTCAGTGGTAGGATAGAACAAACTTTATTGCACTACAATTGTAGCAGGTACAATGTATGGCAACGTATGTGCATATATGCTGTAATTGCTAATATCTAACAATTCTGAGAGACTAATCTGAAAGCTGTACTGTGGAGGCGGAAAGTATTAGCATGGTTAGCACACAAACCTTAGCAGGAAGATAAAAAAAATCCGCCTTACCAGGTCTTGTCAATACATATTACGTGGAGGATGCGGTAGCTGCCCACGCCTTGCTAGCCATACGTTTGTGGCTAATTTTCATTCTTTGGCAGTAAGTCCATAATCGTGTTTCACTCCCACTCGACTCTGCTGGTGTTATAGTTTCAATGTATGGAATATTCTTCAACATTCTGCATTTTGAACAATTCTAAATGACTGACCTTTTCCATCCACACCTGATCAGCAATCCGCCTTTCTATTCTATCCTCAACATGTGGAGAGTGCCAGATCAAGTCTGACACTGACGACTCTCCTGCACATGGGGGCTGACAGGTACAGCTAATTGACATTCAGGTTTGCAGCAAGACTACTTCAACCTTATATTTGATTCCGTGCCTTGCTGTTTTATAAGTCACGTTAGATATGATAAGCGAACCCAGTATTTGTGAGGATAGCAGGGAACATCCCATGTAATCTGCATGACTAATTATTTTTACATGGCGGTGTACTTAAAAGTTATGTTTCTTCTAATAACTTGTACCTCCACTTCCTATAATTTCCCTGGGTGAAATTAGGTCCCTGCAAGGCATGAATAAGTCATATTTTGTAGTGTGATGCTTTTAAGTGGAAAGAATCTAAACTAGTGATTTTGCTGCCAGTGGCAAGTGTACAGAAGTCCCGCGGGTGGTAGGTCTATTGTAAATTGCAGGCATGAGTGCACGCAAATCCTTTTACACTTAGGGTATTTTCTTTATTGATCAGACGTCCTTCCAGGATTTACAAAGTTGCCTGAAGTGTACATGGCTAGATTATCGGCTGTGACTATAAAGCGAAACCATCACTCATAAGAGAGAACTTTGCTGTCATGTTGAGGGTGAGCTTGGTGTAAGGATGCATGGTCTATCCTCCTCCTCTGCAGTTATGATACACTCTAAGCGTCAACAGACTAAGTAGCCAATAAACTAAGTAGCCAACAGTATAGGGTTAATGCCCCACCCAAGGTGTATATGGTGAGATAATCCCTGGTCAGGTGCGATAACCACTGAATAAACCACCGAGTGAGCATAGCGAAACCATCACTCATAAGAGAGAACATTGCTGTCATGTTGAGGGTGAGCTTGGTGTATGGATGCATGGTCTATCCTAGCCTCCTCTGCCGTTATGATATACTTGAAGCGCCAACAGTAATAAACTAATTAGCAAAATATAGAATGTAATTACGAAGGAAAAGAAACTTGTGATGCTTATAAAAATACTTTATTTTATTTTACAATTTATGGGGGTGAAAATTGACGAATAATGCACGCTACAAAAAATGTCAAAATTGTTAGGAGGTTTGTTCTGGTCAAAACTTAGACATTACTGGAGCACGTGAACTGGCGCATGGCGTCAGATAATATGCAATTATATGAATATAATTTGTATCTCAATCGATCATATTTGTTCTTTCATTTTGTTCGTTATAGCTATCCAAGCTTGAGAAAGTTTTCTCATTATTTTCATATTGCAATACTTTCCTAATAATATAACAGTTTTTGCGTCAAGGTCAAAATTAGTGACCCCTGTGGGCATAGCTCAGGTGCGTTAACGGCCTTGGTAATTTTCACAGACTTGAACTATATGTTACAATCTGGGAAACGTCGCTTCTTTTCAACAAGTTGTTTTCTCACTCGTAGCGCATAGCACTCGGCACTCGATCATTGCATTTGTGGGTAATTCTGCCGATCCATTTGTATCGTTCTTCTGTGATCCGATGTCGTTTGTCTAAATCTGGTTCCAGCCTTGCCCATCTGGGGACCAATTCAACTCAGCAAGGCTGATCCCAGTGCGGACAGAGGTCGGCACACAGGTCTCCAAAATGCCTCTGACCTTGTTAGTTTGCTATCCAGTCACGGGAAACAGCCAACCTTGATCCTCCCGCAACTTCAAAGAGAATTTTTTCCGCTCTCGCAACCTTTACGGTGTCAGTAAGGATACTTCCTGGCTATACATTTGAAGTCCAAAATAGCTATTCATATCTGGTACACTGGAAAACACCAACGGTTTGAACAACGTTGAAAATAAGCGAGAACAAAACAAGACACCTAAAAGACAAAGGATTTGCTGCCGATGATAGTAAGATCTTTTAGAGGTTAGTGACGTAAATCAAAGTGGTATTTCCTATATACGATTACATTGTAGGGGACAGAGTTGTAAGCTATTAAAACTTTAATAATATATGTAAATTAGGATTGAAAAATACAGAGCACGTATGTTTGTTGGTGAACCATTCCAACACATTTCACGCAATGCGTACGACTCTTCTGTGTATTGATGTCAGTAATGCCTGCAAATGGTTCAAGTAAAATAAGCTGACATCACCATGCCCTCCATTACTTGAACCCTCGAGCTTCGGGAGTACAGTAATGGAAGTAATGTTTTTTTCTGAACCCAATGTTAAGGCAAGGTAATCACCTTGGACTATTTCACGTAGGAACAATTTGTGCCCTTGCTACCCGACGAATATGTTGACATGAGGATGACCAATGATGAGCCATTCTACACTATCACTGCCTAAAAAAACTACATAACATCTCGCGCGATCGTCGTTTTCATGTAACATAGCATAAATAGTTTCATGTAACATAGCATAAAACCCTCATGATGTATCAGTTCCCCAGCCTGTGAGCAGAGTTAGAAAATATCAGTTTTATAGATTCTTTCTAGTTCAAGGATATTCTAAAGACCAACATGTTCACATTTACCCCAAAGGCTTGCGATTATTGGGGTTGGTTCCTCTGCGTTGGTTTATTGAGATTATCCATCTTTGTGCTCATCCCAGATGTGATATTGATTGGCTTGTAAAAGTTATGGCTTTCAATCTGATGTGTTCTGGAGAACAGGATGATTTTATTTGCAGTTTTTTGTGTGTCTCCCTTGAGGCTATAGTTAGTACACTCTAGCAATTCACTACCCATACCAAACCCAACATTTATCATACAACACATGTCCTTGCTTGACGTAATCGCAGGAAGGTGTACCATAGGAGACACTACTAAGTCGTATCATATTATAACCCACAGCTGCAGCGCAATGAATAATACTCGTGAAGCGGAGATACAAATGCCAGGGAGGCTGACGTGTGTGCCCTTCATTTGACCTTGGCACGCTCTGTTGGAAGTTGAAGCCGTCTCCATGTCCCGGGGCTATCATTGAAAAGTAATCAAGCAGACTGGAATTGAAGCCAAAAGCGCGTCAGTGGGATTAAACTTCGAGCACTGTAATCCACTTCCTCAACTTCTTATCGCAATGCAAGAAAATTAGTACTTCAAAAGATACGACTCTACTGTGCTTCCTTGAAGGCGTACTTTGATGTAGTTAGTTCAAAAGAAAAAACCTGTTGGCTTCAAAAGCAAGTTACTACAGAGATGAAAGAGAAGGAAATTAGAGATAACGGTGTATGTGTCTACTTTCAACACAATGCACCGCATAGTCTATCCCTTTGAACAGGCACAAAGATTTGCGATGGAGACTTGTATAGGTTTTCTAATGATTAGATCTTATGACTTTCTTTGCAGTGAATATTACTTTATTGTGTGATACAGGGTTCTCGTCTTTATTTGCATTGAGAAGATGAATATCTTAGCCAACTGTTAGTTTCAGAAGAAAGTGTAGTGAGTGTGTTTGTTTCTTTGTTTTTTCATTAAGCACAGACATATGTACGTACATCAAGATAGCTATTTTGTAGATTCGTGTTTCTTCTGGTGTAAAATGTTACACAAATTCAATGAAATCAGTAGTACGAATCATGCATAAATCAGAAGCCAGATCTTGTGGGAGACGCCCAACAAAGATGACAACAGTAATTTCAAAAGTCATATACATCAGTACTGTATACTTTAACGTGATATGATTCTCTTGCGGGGAAGATTGTTGAAGGTCTAGTTCCTGGTGTAAAGTATCATCTCGTCCCATGGCTGTTGTCCTCAGGCTTGTGTTAGCAGACGGCATCGGCCATGATGGGTAGAAACTGCGTAAAATAAATAAAGGGAAAGACATGTACAAATTGTACTACATTTTACCATTAGACATTGAAGGCATAGCTAATTTAAGCAGACTTTAGTAATAAAAATATGGAGTTATATTTCATGTGGTTTTCCTGGCTGGTCAAAAGGCATCTCAATTGATCTGAACGTATTGTTAAGTCTATAAATATACAGCACGTCTCATAAATCAAATGGGTTTTATACTGAACCAAAATGCTTGGATTGACCCAGGGAGAGAAATACATAAGATTGATGGAAAATGGATGGGCTGTTGAACAGTGCCGAAAATACTGTCTCCCACATTTTTCAATATGCAATAGGAATTTTTAGATCTTATGCCTTGATTATGTCTAATCATTAAACTTGCTAGCCAGATGGCTATTTACCCATCCCGGGTACGGGAATGCACATCATATCCTTTTGCATATATGTATGGTAAATTTTGAAGAGAGGGATGTTCTTTATAATGGTCAAGCCAACTAGTGTAATCGTTGCAGTAAAGAATTGTTCTACAATAAATGATGAAACATAAGTTCAGGAAGCAATCTGATGAAACCATACATTAAAATGACATAACGACGAAAACATAAGTTTTAATTGTTAGATATTCTAATTCAGTTAATCAAGTATTGATTTCAAAAAGAATTCAAAAATATATACAAAACATATATTTCATTACCGATCAAAGGTATTGGACCATCCACTTTAGCAGTATGATCATACACCATGGCAGATAACTGTATGCTCAAACACAGAAGCGGCTGCAGTTGTAGATCGGCAGCTAGGTGTGAAGGCTGTAGTAGTGTCATGCTGTGGGTGTCGACTGTTTCTTGGACTCCGTTATTACACTGTAGGTGTAGTCATCCTCTGCCGCTGACGATGGGATAGATACAATTAATTAAAACTGGTCTGTATCTGTGTATAGCCGGTATAACTGCCCTTCGGTGTAATACACCAGCTTCGCAGGCACGCGGCAGCTGGCTACAGTACACCGAACGACTTGTTACACCTAACCTTTGAACGTTTAACTCTAAACAGTGTTTAAACTATCTAGTGATGGTGCCCTTACTGTACTTGGTGGCAGCGAGTTCCACTCTACGATAGTCCTAGGAAAAAAATGAGTTTTTGAACCCCTCATTTCTTGGTACTCTGTACTTGAAGCCGTGGCTATTTCTTGTTCTTTTCTGAGCTGGTATTAGGTGCTTGGTAGTTGGTACATCCACCAGTTTATTAGTCATTTTGTTCAATGATAATAGATCGTTGAACCAAAATTACGTCTGAAAGTCAAATGAAAAATAGTCTCATTACCTTCTGAGGCAGAGATGAAGACGACGTAGTTGGACGGAAAGAGTCCCACCCTGCCTGCCGTGAAACCCAGGCACCAATCACCAGCTTCTCCTTCTAGTACTTCAATCACATCTGCCGCCTCCAGACGTAACTCGTTATCGTCTCTTGGTTTGTAATCATACATCGCCCTGGCGTATCTTCTTTCTACAAAGTGTGATGAAAGAAGACTTGTTCGTACTTTATTTGGATAAGTACACTCTAAGTGTAAGCTATTAGTTGGTTAAAGGTAGAGTATGTCATCGAGTTGTAGATTCCGGCATTCCTTACCATCATGAAAACGTTTCTTTTACACTTTTCTTGTGTTTACTGACATCCCAAGTTCAATTCCACGCCCTGTGCATTTACCCACGTGATTCAATGGAACATAGATAATAGTAGTTGCTTATATCATAATATGATTAGCTATGGAAAATCATAGCTACTCCGTTTACAAATGTTCTCTAAGATTTCTATAATCATAATGTAATAATTGAAAACGGCACATATTTGTCAGAATCTTCATCCATACCTTGTGTGTTTTTTCTCAATATATCACCCCCATCATGGTTCACCGGTTGACTTTCCCGTTTTTCTGGGGGTAGAAGAATAGGAAATATGCACTTCAATAAATGAAAAGCGTTGTGTTTTCATAAGTAAATTATCACATACATACATACCACGCAATCATATTCAAAATTAAACAGCTTTCAACTCTCCTCTACCCTGTGGTAAGATTCGAAACAGTGAATAGCCATAGAGGGAAAATAACCCATTTAGCCGGGCTCTGTTGGTTACGTGCAGTGGAGACCATAAACCATTAGCTTCGCCACGGCCATTCCTAGTAACGGCAGCTTTGCCCTGCCAGAGCAATTTTCCTGTGCATTATATGATGCCAGAAATCTTGGAATGATGACTGCTATATCTGGGAGAGCTTTGTACCTGGTGATGCCGAATGTCTCCGTAGGTCTTGACCCTCATTTGTACTAGGTGTAGCGTGATCCCGTCTTGATCCGATGTCGTAGTAAAAGGCGAACTTCTTCCTTTCCTCTTGTTTCCGCCGCCGTCTCAAGAAGTATATGAGGAGGCAGAGACAGATGAGGAACCACAAACCGCTGACAGTGGCACCAATTACTATGGCTACGACTGTGGTGGTGATCTCTTTTTGAATGCCTGTGGAAACAAATGTTAACGTTCAGGTCTGAATCAAAGATGTAGATGGACCACTGGAAGAATAGCTAGTGTACAAATGTATGTCAAGCTAAACGTGGATCCAAATAAAGTCAAGTCAAGTCTTTGTAAGAACTATGAATACAATTATGTAGGCGTAGGGATGTCTTGATTCGAATTTATCATTTAAAGTTTCTACTTTTCTAAATTTGACGTACTGCTCTAAGTTTCCTTACTGTTAAACGAATTGCATGAGTTATGTTAATTTGTTGCGTAGTTGTGATACGCTTTAACTTACCCGTCACATCAAGTCTTGTTGTCCGGATCTGCCTCTGTCCAACCCCGTTAGTTGCTGCACATGAGTACGTCCCACTGTCGTTAGCGTCCACACTGCTCAGTACAAGGGAGCTCGTACGAACATCACCAGACAAGACGTAAGAATTGGCCCTTAAAAGTCGTCCGTTTTTGGACCAGGTGATGTTCGGAGTGGGGTTGCCGTCGGCAACACATTGGAAAGTCACGTGATCTGAAACGCTGACTTCCACAGGGTCAGAAATACTAATAATAGAGGCAGGATCTGCAAGCAAAAACATTCAAAATTGGGTTGATACCACATTCAATATCATGTCTTGAAATAGTCTGAACAATGCACCGTAAGTGTGCAATTTTCTCATAGTATAACTCTAAGTATGCCTCATGGTGTAGTATACCTACATATTAGTGCTATGACTATTTTAAAGAAATTCCTAAGGTTCGTTATGTTCATTAGACAAGCAGTACATAAAAGATTCACATGGCAGATTATCAAAGAGATCTCCCTTGACCTCAGTGAACGACCCAGACAAATGGGGTGCTCAGACACGGGATCGATATGATGTGAGGCTGCCATGAGAAGCTTCCTTAATCCACAAAATGGGAGGCGAAAGCTCTGTGTTATTACCAGTGAGAAGTCACGAACATCAAAGGATGTGCTAATGGTCAGTTAATGATCCTTACACTAGACTGGATGAACATGTCTTGCCCTCGACCTTTCATTTCAATTATTCACTATCAGCTCAACGCTACTGACACTATATGTGTGTGTGTGTGTGTGTGTGTGTGTGTGTGTGTGTGTGTAATAGGGAAAACTCACATTGTACTCTAACAAGCAAACTTGCAGCTGCTGGCTTGACGGGATGTTGTACAAAACAGGTGTACAGTCCGGCATCAGCTCTCGTCACGTGACGGATAACCAAAGATGGTGACTTAGCATTTCCGCCGGAGTACTTCCCCTTGTAGCCGTTAGCTTCGATCCTTCCGCCATCTTTTCCCCAGTAAAGTGATGTAATGTTGGGTTTGGCTTCCCTCACAGTACACATGAGAGAAACAGTCTTTCCCCAGGTGGTGATGTATGGATTGCTTGGTCCAACTTCTAGCCTGGGTGGGACTGTATCATACATTATCTATGTGTTAGTAAATTGACATTGGGTTTCTGAACTTAGAAATCCCTTTGGTAGTTGATAAAAATACAGGAACAAACAAAGGACATGTGGACTATTAGATATGCCATCAGAAATGGATAGATACGTTAACGAAGTCATTGAGCAAAGCAGATGCACCCAACATACATTGCTAGTGACTGAAATAAAAATAACCAGTTATATCCAATGGTTCTCATTTTCGTTACTTCAATTTCGTCAAATAACTTCAAACTGACCATGTAGTTCCAGGCGAATGAATTTCTCGTCGGTTCCTTGTTCGTCGGTCATGATTGACAGGGCGTACATCCCCTCGTCATCCGCCGTCGTGCGATCAATCCGCAGGGAGGCTTGTCCCACAAGCTGGGCTCTCCCCTTATAGACGCCATAAGCACGCCTGATGTTTAAGTCAGGAACATATGAGAAGACACTTCTTCTCTGCTGGGATGTGCTGTCTATGTCAACTTTGTGCCATATGATTGAGATCACTCTGTAACTGGTGGAGTACTTAGCTGGCAAAGTTGCAGTATCACCCAATGCCGTTTTTGCAACGTCAGGAAGACGTATTAGCACAGCATCTTCAGTTGCACAATCTGTAACCAGAGATTTGATACATGATGTTATAATGTAGATTGAGCTTCTCATCGCAACAACTATCTCTTCCTTGTGGAGCTGGATATTGTGTTTAAGATCATTTGGGACGTTTCAGCATTGTCTGCTTCGGCAGTGTGAGTAATTAAAAACATTTGTCATGTACGACTGTCATGAATGGATTTGGATAAGATTAGAATTTTCTTGTTATCCTATGTAATGTACCATATGGTGTTCTGTTGAACTGGGACAACGTCTAGTGAGAACAAACGTCAATTTCCCGTGCATTCCTTGCTTGTAAGATTATGGGATGATACAGTTTCGTTATGGTGTTTGTCTCCCCTTCCATAGTGAGATGCTAGTTGTTAACTTATTCAACCGCACTGGAAATGTAAAGCGTTCATAAATATTGATATAAACGGAGCACGAAGAAGGGCAATAGGTAGTCGTAGGCATACTTAATGTTGAGAGTGTTTTGCTAGAGGAAACTTAAATGATCATCATGCTAATGTCACCTGGAACTTTATAGGCGATAAATGGTTGTCATTCGTGTTAGGTAGACCTTCCCGCATGGCATACATGACCACTCATATCTAGTAAAGGTTATACAGCGACCTGCAGATGATCAAATACTGATATGCATGTCGTAAAAATCCATCCATTAAACGTGGGGATCATTTGTGTAGATCTGCCTTTCGGAAACATGATAAGGCAGGCGACCTTGGAGAGCAGTAATGAAATAAATCAGATGTTTCCCTTTAGAATAACCAAAGGCATTTCCTTACCAGAGAAATCGCAGTGGAAAAGTGTTATCCAGTGGAACGAAACTAATTGCAAGACCTGATCTACGGCTAAACATATAGATGCTGCAGTTATTACGGAATATTCAAGTAAGCCAGCCGGTGCAAGCGCTATTTTACAATGGGCACAGAAGGAAGTGGCACATCTGTGTACGTAATGGCGTGTAAAATCAAAATTATCGGGAGGCCATAAATATACTAGGATCTTCCTTCAGCGGCATGTTTTACTTTCCTTGCTATGGCTTGTAAGGAAATATGACTTATTAAATTGATGTATTCAATTTGAAGTTGATTACGTCTGAATTCCTGGTCATATGATGCATATATGATCTATGACTTTAATTCATTACAGGATATACGTGTTCTTTCGATGCCGCTACTTTCCAAGACATGATAGTGATGAATTAAAATCAGCATCAAATAGACTTGTTAAGGTATAACGAAAGACGCTTACGTTTCGGAATCTGTGTATATTATCAGACTGAGTGGAAATTTCTGAATAGTTAACGCCTAACTAGAGGCAATAACCTACCTCGTCGTGTGAAAAGTGGGTTTTATTTCCCCTTTTTGTATAACCCTGCTATGCACATCTTTTACATCTTTAGGGAAAAGATGTTAAAACTGACACGACAGTTTACGGGTACCACATAACCCAAGATTTACATAAAGACTAATGGCACTGTTAGCACATCATAATGTCACTCAAAGCACATTAAGTCCAAATGCAAATTACAGAAATAACCTTAGGTATAAATGAAATGGCAGGTTGACAAAATGAAACACTTCAGTTGTGTCGTAATGGGTCCCAATCTTGTGATAATGCCAGAAGGTTGACGCCTACGTTTATAACTTTAATAGAAGTCTAACACTGTAAGTAGTGGAACGGGAAAATTAGGTGTTATCTGGCCGAAGACAGACGGCCCGGCTTTACCAGTGCAGTCATCCGTGAATGTCATCTGGGGCCCTTCCCGTAGTAAAACACGCCCAGAAGTCCGGAACTAGGGACTTAGCATCTAAATGACTGCAATTACGTTCTTCGGTCCCTCAGGGGTTTGGCTACAAGAAAGTTATTTTGACTGAAGGTCTTAGATAAGACTTGTATGTATGCAACGTGTGGCATTTAAGTCCGTATTTGAGTGGCAGTCTTGTCAATTACGTTTTCTTCCTTGAAACCAAGCATTAGTTCATGGAAACACTAGTGGGGAACACCTTGTCATTGGACTACATCCAAGAAGTGTACATGTCGTCTGATCTTTACGCACTGCAAAATTATGAAATATTGTCAGGCCCGTCAATCCTGAAATAATGAGCTGCATTACGTATGCGAATGGCCCATCGAGGCGGCTGAAATCATTGTTGATGTACGTACAAACCTGAGTAAGTTAAAATTACTTTATCGATTGAGTGTTTGGGAATTCTGCCAAAGATCTGTTGATGTGGGCCGAGTTACAGCGAGCTGATGGTATCTTCCGACACAGAACTTGGTGAAGCCAGTGGTCATATTTGATCTATATGTAAGTAATATTTCATTGGGGACGACAGTGATGCTTGCTTTGACGTTGCGAAGATATGCCCAGGTGAATCAGTAGACCCCCAAGAAGATGAAATGTTCTCAAACTGTACCCTCCAGTCACCTCATAATTCACTGCGTGCGCAGGATATCGAACTAGAAAAGGTAGTCCCGAGTGACAAGAGCCACGGCGGGGTGCTTCAATTACATGGATACTATAGGCTCCAACAACCAATTGTCCGAAGTGCGATGTTTATGATAGATTCATGAGCTACAAGTAAATGAGATTTTTCCCTTGAGGCTATACCGTGCCAGGTCGAGACTGCTATTTGTATGATTGAAACCTTGTTTTGTACAGCATTGGAGAATTACACTGATATGACTAATATGATCTAGTTTTAAATGATGTCTACTAATTAATCATCTATTGTCGGTATCACCATTGTCATAACCATCTCATTATTATTAAAGATTAAATCATGGAGATTAAAAACAAAATGTACAAAGACACACATCTTGCTGGATTCTATTCGTGGTGAGCATACATAAGTTCATTTGTCGTCTGTATTTCAAGAACAAATCACGGATTTCATAACATAAAGAGAGTCAGCAAGCCATTCCTGTCGTAAAAATAACTACCATGTCATGCTACCAATAAAATACCATGGCTACATTTTGGACGCATCGCAAGTACGGCATTCTGGTCTGAGATAAGGACTTATAACCCCGTGCGTGCTCCATTCCCATCAAACGTAGCTGTATCTTGGGACTACATATCATCTGTAGTTCCAGCTTGACGCTAGGAACACCTGTGATAGCCTTGACAATAAAATTGTAAGCCGAGGGGTTCAGGGCAAAAAATTGACAGGGAAGAACAGATTTCCTCTGACGTGACAGTGCGCCATCTAGTAAGGAATATGATAATGGCATGAAAAATAAATGTACAAAGGCCGACCTCTGTCATCGGCAAATGTGATTGCAACAGATGAAGGAGAACATTGTTACTGAAGCTACGATCCTTCATTGAAAGTAGACATATCCGCCGAGGGACCCTAGAAGCCCGGATGTGTCTGGGTAACGATTTATTGATTAACACCTAACAAGTGCAAGTTGTGATAAAAAATTAAAAGGATCTCTGTTTGATGATGCCGATATGTTAAGACCCTTTGCTTGGGGGAGAACAAGAATTTTCTTTCTCTCTTTAGAGATACTAAATAAGTTCGATGGGGAAAGATGGATGTCATAAATTACCATGTATGTTCAAACCATGAGACTGTATGTTTATAATCACGTAACATACTTGTTAGTCAGAACTACAATTCTGGGTAAAAAGGAAATTTAGCGTATATTTTACATAATGTTTGTCATTTTATGCAGCTTGACTGTTGTCTTAAACGATCATTCAATCTCATAATGTTAGTTTTATCTTACCTTTTAGAAGGATTGCCCCGAAGAGGATCTGGATCAGCAGCATCTTGAACAGTCTTCGTACTGCAAGGAAAGTCACATATTGGTACATGGTCACGAGCTAAGAACTACGTACGTATAAACACACATATAATATATATGTTTATCTATTCGCATAAAAATACACATACACACACAGTGAAGGATAAATTTCGAACACTGTCGCTTCATTAAAGACATAGAGATTCGCACACATGTACCCAAGTACGCTTAGAGGCTCCAAACATTGATGCATAACCACGACGAACACGCCCAAGTCGTACCTGCTATTCATAACACCGTCAAAGTAACGTAATTGCGGCCTCCCAAGTAGGAAGTCCCTTGTTGATTGCTGATGGCAGCCCTGACTCGCGGCGTCTGAACGCCTTGTGAGTGCGGCCTACTCACGCAACCCTACTTGCACAGCTATAGCCCCAGCGGTTTCAAGGCTGCCCTTTTGTTTGCACTTCTGTATTCACATAAAGGGGGCATCTAAGGTTTGTTGCTGTAGCAGGCAAATCATAATTTAGGCAAAGAGACAGTGCATGGTGTTAAGGGATGGTTCATTCTAATTAGAACATACATGTATATTGAATACAATTTTTTGTTCAGTTTGTTTTCGCTTCCTCCTTGCAGTGACTGTTCATGATCAAACAGGTTGGCCTCGGGAATGTGGAAATCGATCTTGCTTAATGAAAAAATCGACGTCTGCCTGATCCGTCAAAGCGAATACTATCCTTCCCATGTAGGCAGACAAACAAACGTGTTATGTTGCCGTGAAAGGTAATATAAATTACATCATGGAAATTAAACTGCATGGATAACAGTTTAATTTCCATTATGTGTTGTGTTTTTCCATTTAGCAGTTAGTGAGGCGTAACTATAGCATTATATTGGCACTCACATCAATCTGCAACAGCCGCTATGAACACTTTTCTTTCCTCTATATAAAGACGGACGAGGAAGTGTGAGGATGGGCTTAGCTCGACAGAGATAAGAGACTGTTAAATGAAAAAGATGGGTATCTAAATGTTTTTAGAATTCACGGTACAAAGCCAGGATAGATCACAGAATCGACTTTATTTGGACTTTTTTTTACATAGACTTTATTGACTATTGGATGTGTTTACAAGTTTTGCAAGAATTTTCCCGTGAATGTCATTGGCATTGGCATTGACGAAGGGGGTTAACATGGCCAAATAGCCTAAGGCTTGAGGAATTACCATCGAAATAGCAGCCTTCATCTCTGGAGGGATCTTGGACTCTTAGGAGACAGGTGTCCTCAGGGTTAATCTCAGAGAAGTGAACGCAAAATGAAGTGTAAATCCCTTCATGGGGAGATATAAGATACGGTCTATTCATGCTGGCTGGATACTACTGCTTCTCAGGTGATGTCCCAAACATTCCTATTGAAGAAGATAGAGTATTAAACTGATCGTAACTCTAGGTGAGAACAATCCTTTGTGTTGGAAGAAAATGTTGAACTTTAAACATGTAACGTTAATTACTAACACAGATGCAATTTCAAAATAGTATTCCTATAACGTCTTGTATATGAAGACGTATGAAGCGTTATGGTGTAGGTTCACTGTTACAATCATCTGTTTCCTATTCATACATACGTCTAGCTAATGTTGTACATTAAATCATTATACTTGATTTGGGGGCATTACGCGTACTTAGGCAAAGAATACAAAGAATGTCCATTATCCTTCTTGCTTTCCAGACATGCAAGCTGTATAGACTGTTAAAGGGTCTTCCATTCACCATTCGTGGCATCATTTGGCTGTTAGATATGTTCTGTAATTGAAGAGACTTCTGCCTTTCAATTTTTATGAATTCAATCGCTTGCTTAACTCAATATTTGAAGGCTACTGCGTTTGTTATAGTCGACATGTGTCTAAATCCATGAATGACTGAACAGATGCTAGAAAAAAGGTACCGACAAACTGAAGCTGAGTAATAGAGTCTAGACCTGCAGACTGCAACTTTACATTCTAGAGCATCTATTAACTTGGTGGAACGTTTAATGAAAGCCATTAATGCAATCCCTGATTGGCCTCTATACATGTACAAATCTGTGACCTCGTAAGGTTCACCCGGTAATCCTTTTACGTTAGTTTCATCAGCCAATCGTCGGAAGCTTTCCATTGGTACCAAAACGTCATGGAATATACTTGTGAGAAGCACTTCTCCGTTTTGAAAAGCTCAGATAACACAAACAGAGCTGTATGTATTTGGGATTACAAGTTTAGAATATTTGATCTGAGATTGCACAGAACAGTGGTATGGATTTTAAAGTCTTCTTAAACAGTTTTAAAATGTCTTCTTCCTATCGAGCGTAGAGTTAGAAATTCTGATCTTTTATATCTTACGTAAAAAGAATCGAAATGAGAGATTTAATGTTTCCCTAGAGTTGAAAAGGTGATTACATAATTATATCCAGATTGTATAGTCCAAAAATTAAAAACATTAGCTGGTCCAAGATGCAACACGTTTTAAGCAGCCATTTTTATTACCAACACAATAGACTGCAGCTCCTACAATACAAGATGCATTCATACAGCCTTGAGAGTATTCCCTTACCCCATTATGTGTATGCATTATTCTCAATTTTTACGATGCTCCTTATACCTCCTGCTGATTTCAGATATGATAAACCATAAGTGTCGACGTTTCAGTGACGACGCTTTGCACTATTAAACATTGAAAGGATAATCTAATCATAAAGGTTCTGTCTGAGAAGAATTCAACAATACTCCAGGGCATTAAATTGTCTTTTAAATTCCTAGAGCATAGAAATGTAATCTCGCATAGAGCTATAACATCTGCCATGTATATGGATTTAATACCTAGGCATTATGAGCCCGTATTTCTTGGTTTGTACCTTTACATAAAAAGCCAGTAGAGATCAAATTGCTTTAGGAGCAGGATGTGCCGTGGTCGTTAAACATCGGGGGAAAATAAATCAGACGATCAAAGTTTTCCCCACTTTCATGATGAGATATCACTCCATCAGCCCTCCAGGCTGCCACCCCTCGTTAAGCACTAATGATAATGGCCCATCGCCTCAACCTACGTCTAACCCTCGACGACCCATATTTACCGAATGGACCAAATTCAATGATGTTCACATAAAACTCCATCTAAAGGACGTGGCCTGTGATGCACCAGAGACATGAACGGAGTTCATTGTTCGATTCCCGTTGAAATACACGTACATATTTGACAGCCTAAGCCTTTTGGAAAATATGGTGCCAATACGGCTGCATCAAAAAGGACGTGGTCTTAAAATCTCAATTTGGGATAAAAATTGCTGAGTATGTGAAATGCACTTTGCGCCAGTTTTCAATCAAATAAGAAGTAGTTGCTGCTAGCGGTGGTAATTTAAAAAATCCAATTACATCTTACTGCAATATAATTCTAGAATTGTAATTTGCCATAATAACTAAATAAGCATACTCCCCCGAGCGATGAATATTGCCCCAATTTGCAATCTACGTTCGCAAAAGTTTTTCAGACATTATTTATGTACCTCATGTTCCGCTACTGCAGTAAAAGTTTTGCTGGAAGTTATCATTTTACGACCATTTTTACCACGAACGCTGCAATATAGTCTTCAACGTTAAATAGTATGATGTACGGTGGTAGTGAGGTTATCTGCTCAAGAGCCTAGTAAATTTTGATGGATTATACGGTCTTACCTATGCCTAGCCCAGGTAATGCTTTGCTTATACACCACGAAAAATCACTTATTGTCTGGATGGCGTATATCTATATTGATATTTTCATAAAATGTAGTAGAAGCATTTGCATGAACGTTGACAAAAAATGTGGACCGAAGATTTGTTACTAACATAAACGAGAAAACGGACAACGTATCAAAAACAAGTATTGAAATAGCTATAATAGAAACAATAGCACTTCGGAATCATAGTGGAGTTCGTTTCTGAAACGACGTCATTCACAACCAGCTTCTTGTTTACCGTAGAGTATCTCGAGCTTAGTTGTCTTTTAGTTAGCTGTCGATGATATAAGGGTCGTGGGTTGAACTGTAGCACATCAGAGCAAAACGCATCACTGCACGAAAAGACAGATTTCCACAGGTTTGCACCCTTGGACACGTTGATGAAACCCGACGTGTCCTTGTCGTGTATATGAGTTTCCATAGGCGTATTATCCCGGGGTTTCCAAGCTTGGAAACTCGTATACACAATGGGACTCGCGAAGTGTACAAGATTTCCCACTGTTGGAAACGCCCGGTGTCCTGACTAATTATCACCACAATGGAAAGCTGAGAAGTGCTTTATAAGAACCAGTGGCCATCCTAAGAAAATAGGATACACACAACAATCTATAAACACAGCTTTCATGTGTTTGTTTACATATATTGCCCGGCCAGTTCCTACCACATCATCTGCGGGAAGGGGATTTGGCGAATCTGGATATAACCCTTACGGAGCAGAACATTTTGCAGCCACACTACGCTATCTATCAGCAGGATATGTGAAGCCTGGTGTAAACGGAGTCTATCAAAGTGTACCCCGAAATTTAAGTTAAACTTTTGTGTACCTAGCCCGATAGGGCACGTTGTTGTGTCAACTTGTGACAAATTATATTAAACATAACTAAAGACTTGTCCGCACGCAATCGTCTGTAGCGTATTATGTTCAGGGTACCATATTCATTATAGCCTGGTAACCAGACGGCGCCGAGAGCGTTTGGGGCCGCCAACCAGGCCTCAATTACCGCGCTTGGGGGGGGGGGGGTAAATTTCTTCGCTCACGACTCTGGGTCGCCGGCAATAGAAGACTGAGCGTAATACAGGAAGTCAGCAGGTACAGGGAAACCAGCTGGAGATAGGTCCGTGGCATAACTCGCCTGTGCTTGGTAAAGGCCGGGGCCGAAAAATTACCGCCAAGCCGGACAAGGCAAGATCGAACTTTTATTCATTCGTTGAACTAGCTAGTGATCTGTTTTTTTTTTCGTTTATAAATAAGAAATAATGCAATAGTTTGCAGTATTTTTCGTCGAGGTCGAGGGAACGATGAATGAGGTTGTTTTTACTTGTTGGGACAAGGACTGATAATCCAATATGCTACTAATTTTCTAATTGCAGTTTCATACCATAAATAGAAATAACAAGAACATTAAGAAATATTTTGTAATTCGTACCATAGCGACTATAACCTTGCTTATTAACAATGTACAGATTTCTTTGTTTGGTGGGTCGGCTTTCTGCATATATTAACGCCTCGTTATGTCGGCGCCATATTGAATCTACACTACATGCACCGGGCAAAAAAATACTGCCCAGATGCAGAATTTTTACCAATATCCAACCAGGCTATAGTGAACCTCAACCTTTGCATATTTTACTTAATATACATTGTCGTTTTTGGTTGGTGACGGTGATTAGAGAGACTGCCTTTGTGTTTTTCGAATATAAACCGACCTTAGTGTAAATTTTTAAAAGAATTTTTGACACACTTTTGACCAAGGTTCGTCTAGATGTTTTGGAATGGTAAATAATTCGAAGTCGATAATTGTTGAACCTCCTTGATAAACAGACATGGTGAGAATGGGGTTATAAAACCCATTAAAGTCACACACTTGCGATATTCATCTTGGCATCATTTTTATTAATGTTGTTCATGTGATACTAGTACATGTACAAACCCAGATTGACACCCAAATTGTCTACACCAGCCACTGTAAAGGCAACAAAGGCAACATGGCGTACCCACGCGCGAGCTCGCGCGATTAACCAATCACAGATGAGAGAACCCATTTGGTGGTCAGTTTGAATTGTCCCGTCATAACGACGTCAGACGCAGGGTATCAGTCAGACGCAGCGTGCTTCCGTTTTTTTTATATTTTGATCTATTGTATTCACCTGTAAAATTGCTAGCCAAAATGGCATCGTCTTTTTCGCCTGTCGGTTTCTACAGCAGTAACCGTAACCGCAGGGAAGCTGGATCTGAAAACATCCCACCACGAAGGACGCCAGATAACCAAGGAGCTTCTACGTAGAAGCTCCTTGAGATAACCGACGCTTTTCGAATCCTAACGAGTTACTAGTAACACCACCGAGAGTTGGGGTTAGCAACGAGCAACTATACGCCCATTCTTCGTTAACGTGTGCAATTGCTGTCGCATGATAGTAGCGGGCCACCAAGTTTTTAAAAGAAGCAATAACTGCGTATCTTGTGCTTTCCTGTTATCAGTACATGATAGTAATATACTAAGTTATGTTTTACCGCAACTGTCAGCTGCCTTCGGGTCGTCCAGGCGAAGATTTTGCTAAGAAACACGCTAAAATCACCTGTCGCAACCACTAGTAACGCACAAAACGTCGGGTTCAAACAATGAAAACGTGTGAGTTGACTTAATTTTCAGTCATAATCTACACCTATCCACCAAACTGTCTTGCCACAGGTGGATGAACTTGTCCAGCTGGCGTCCATACTAAATCTGATGCCGTTTTAGTTTTGTCGCAAGGTTTTGTCTAACCTACGTTATGGAAAGATAGACGGGTATAATTCGCCAACGAAAAGACATTTCACAATAATTTTCACACTGTCTTATCCGCTAGACTGTGTTTTTTGCGAAACAAATCCATGGCAGGGAGAACAAGACACGAGTATCGGAAAAATGACAACAACAAACAGCGTCAGGCCGTTTGTCAATTTTCAATTCTAACCTACGTTATCATGGTTATTCCATTGAGATTAGAGACAGATACTTACACTTCCATTCATCAGAAAGAGGGTCATCAGATATACATTTGCATGTACATTTTATAGTGTAAGGGCTGACGGCTTGGATTGTATTGATCATCATAAGCATAATTCTAACCTACGTTATCGTCTAACCTACGTTATCATTTTTTTTCTTCACTGTGTTATCGAATTTACAGGAAAAGGATACGATGCAAAGTTCGATTAAGAGCATTTTATCAACTGTAACAATACTGTACTTGGCCTTGTCTTGCTAGAAAATCATAGTACAGAAGGTTTACTCTCCCTGCTTTAATCTCCAAGCAGATGTAGCACGTGAGCTTCTTTTGGCTATTTGGTGGTGTCTTTGGTGGTTTTTTACGGAGATTACCATATCTACAGACAAAAACTTAATATCTCGAAAAGTATAGGTGGTAGCACCGTACAAAATTGGCAAAAGATAGTCGACAATACTGGTAACAAGTTCAGCACATTTGTTAGGTATTTGGAAGAACTTTATTTTTCACCATTTTCTACCCCCAATTGCACACGTTAACGGAGAATGGACCTATATCGCTGCATGATGAACCTTGGTAAGACACTTGAAGGTGTCCTTACGGAAAACAAACGCCATTCTGAGGCATTGCAGCAAGTGAAGGACACGAATCACACGATGGGAGCAGAGATCTCGGAGCTGAAGGAGGAAATCGTGTACCTACGACAGTGCCTGGACGCCAGAACCCAAGAGGACGATGCCATGTCGCACGCCCCAAAGCGACAGAAGAAAAAACATTCAAGACTTTTGTTGGTGAGCTGAGTTTTAATTTCTGTCTTTTTAAATACTAAGTATGTAAAATATTTTACATATATTATATACATATCTCGAGATGGAAGGATACCTGTTATATTTTATTTTTCACTTTGGCGGTTTGAACGTGTTTGCTGATTACTCAAACCTTCCATATTGTTATGTATGAGAAGCAACTTTGTTTTTTTTTTACCTATTTACACACCTGGCCTGCCTCGACAAAAGAGACATGAGTTCACAATTGAAGTCATGTCTGATTTCAATGCAAATGATGACACACTGGCATCCAATACACACTCCAATGTACTGTCTGTTTTGTCAACAGGAGACAGTGCGACGCCTCCACAACGCAGGGACCTGTGAAAGACAGTACAATGGAGAGTCGGGGTAAGAATCATTATAATTACTTCTAAAGCCTCTTTTCTAAGATTGTTTGTAAAACATGCTACTACGTATACTTCATAATTCCACCAAATGACAATTTTTCAAACGGTGTATGGAAGAAAGCTCACATCACATCCGACATTTGACATGGTGTGTTAAGGTCTATCGCTTTATAAATCATGTACAAATAAAACATAAAGCTAATGTTCATTGTATCATTTTCACAGACTTCATTCACCCCACAACGAGGCGGTGACTACTTTCCTCATGACAGAAGTGGCGCCCAAGTTCCCAGAGGAGCAATCAGACACGATCCGCGGTCAGTGGGATATACTTTCAATATCTGACATAATTTTATGTTATAACAATTTTTAGCTTGTTGTCTATACACAATATGTGATGCATGTTTCTCGGTAGTTTCTTTCCAGTAATGAAAACATGATCTAACATAATTCTTTCGCAGGGTATGTGCAATACATTTAGACACCTGAATTTATGTTAAGTATTTCTATTTGTTGTATGTAGCTGCCTGTGTCGGCTACTACCACACAATCAGGAGGAAATACCTCGACAGCAAGCCGGAGAACGCGGAGAGATCAACCAAAATAAAAGATGGAAAGAGACTTCGGTCTCGAAGAAAAAGAGTGAGTATCTGCAAATTGTCAGAAACAGGCCTTCAACAGAAGCATGCATTTTCGTAATTATGTAGTACCATTTGCAAATTGTCAGAAACAGGCCTTCAACAGACGCATACATTTTCGTAATTATGTAGTACCATTTTAAACCTTCTTGGTAGTACACAAGGATAGGCAATGTAACTCTATGGATTTATTAGTACTTTTTGTTGCTTTAACTACTAGTGGATAGATTTTAGAGAAACAGAATAAGAATGCATTTAGCCAGCCAGTCATTAGCCGGGGGTAACAATTTCTAAGTGAGTGAAACCGATAAAGCAGACATCTAGCAGATATCCAGAACTTTATAACTTATAAACGAACTTGAACTTTAAATTTTCGAAGGGACATTATTATTGCCAGCATCATAATGTTTCACAGAAATTGGAACATCGAAATTATGATATAACTGCTTGTTTTTGACGTCTTTTAGGGGGTTTTATCAGGCGTTAGGTTTTTTTTTTTTTGCTGGCGTACAAAAAAATCAACACTGACGAAAAAGAACGCCCCATATATACGCACAAAAAGACGTCAAAAACAAGCGAAAGCCTAACCCCTGCCTGGAGTGTATATTAAACCCACATTTTACTTTTTGAACCGTAGCTGCTGGAGTCCAGGCAAAGTGCCCTGAGGACCGAAGAGGAGAGAGGGCTATGGGCGGGAGTCACCCCGGACCTGATGTCCGATGAGGAAGATGACGAGTCCAACGGCGTGCTTGTTTGGACAGTGAAGCACCCCTCATTTCGGAGCGACGAACTGTCCATGCTATGCGCTACGCTACAGGCTCGACTGGAGTCCGACAGCAAGTACCGCGCAACCCACACCCGCCCGCGGATAGCAGAAGACGGCGTCTTTAGCGAGAGGTCCGCCCCGAGCGGTTGCGACCCTGAGCGGGCCCGCCGGCATTTTCGGGCGGAAGGTAACCCCACCCCCAACCGCGTCCGACCAAGCTCATCCACCGGACGGAGTCTGGCTTTCCTAAACCAGGAGATGGACAATTTGTCTCATGAAGACGTGGACTTTCGGCCCTTAGAGGGCAACATTTTGACACCGTTGTAGAATTTACTGTAGGGATTTGTTATAGTGGTTTCTAATTTAGACTTCATGATTTTGTTATTTCAGCATCACTTTAGAAGGAAACATATTGACATCGTTGTAAGACGTATGAATGTATGTAGCTAATTGTAGAAATTGTAGCTACTTGTAGAAATTTGTTAGCATTATTTCAAATTTAGTATTTCTCTATATTTCTTCTATTGCTTTTAGGGATTAGACGTTTCTTATGCTTGTAATTTGTTACCTTGGTTTTGTAATTCATTCTTTTTTTAACTGATTCATTGAACGTCTGCTAATGGTTGAATGAATGTATTTGTAAACAGTGGTAGGACTACATTAATTATTGTTGTTTGTCCAATGAGCTTTAAATACAGCTCCTTGGAACTGTAAAAGTTGCAATTGCAACATATTCTAGTATGCGATTGTGGATAACGTGAATAAAGCATCAACGATGTAAACACTGGCTGTGTTCTTTCGATATGAAAAGGTATGGTGGTATTACGATTTCTAAAAAAAGTGTGTGTCCGAATGAATGGGGGGTTGTAAAAACCAGAAGCCGCTACGAGGGGTGGGGTGGGGGCGCAAAATCCAGGAGCCGCTACGAGGGGTGGGGTGGGGGCGCAAATCCAGGAGCCGCTACGGGAGGGGGGGGGCGTCGTAGGTACAGGGCCAGGACGCTGCTTTCCATTACAAAAGGTAAATTGAAGGCGTACCCAAATGTGTCGGGCCGGGCCACGCGGGAGATAAGTAGGTGATAATTACCGCTAAATTATGCACCAGTCATCCCCAAACAAAAGCATACATCTATAGTTTCCACGCGTGTGCACAGTTTTACCGCCTCGTGCACATAGCTTTCCACAGAAGGACACGTCATGTACACGAAAAGTGGTCCGTTTCTCATGTTTTACACGGGTTTCCCCACAGCAGACACGTCGCGTCTGCACTTTGGAAAGCAGTAGAAACCCGCGGAAACCAGGGATTCCCTAGCGCGCGTACATAGATATCCACGACGGAAATCTGCCTTTTCATGCAGTGCATGTCCTTGCCAAAGTGGGACAAGATAAGTTACAATCCTCAGAACAACACGCAATCATCTTCCTCCATTTAGTCTTTCTGTCCCTACAAGGCATCTTCAGCAAGCCAGAATACTAAGTGTATCCCTGAACATGGCATGAATCTAATATAGGAGTCCGGGTCATATTTGGTTTGTCCCTGACGCCAACCAGGAGACCACAAAAACCCCATGGCAATACAGTAAGCTTCTGGCAGTCTGCTATGCATTCCTTTGGGGTATAATTTTCCAGTCGTAAATATTGAGGTACAAGGCAATGCATTGATGTGCCGATGTTTGTCGGACCATTGCGACGACTTTGGATATTTTATATTACCCTTGGTAGAGACAGATAAGCACTAAAGATTATTCTGGCTTTTAATACACGCTCGACGCACTTCAGATTGCGAAAACATTTGTACCGACAAGACCCGACCTTGGCAGAATACTAATAATGTAAGGTACACTGCATTGGTGTGTTTAATGTTTTGAGGCAAATGCATCAAGGGTTTTCACCCAGGTGCATACTTGTGACGCAGTAATAATAATTCAAGCAGACTCCAACATGAGTTAATTCGACAACCCACGTAAGACTGCATTACTCTTATTGTTATGGGAATCGGCTTCTGACGCACGTTCCACTTTTCATAACGGGAATCAAGCTATCAGTCAATCATGTGATGTATATTATCTAAAAAAATCTGACGGCAGATATGAATTACAGCGTTTGGAAAATTGCAATTAAAGGTTCTGCTGGGGCTTAGTACGCGGAATAAATTACAATGATATAGTTTTTTGAAACGTTATCATAAAATGCTAAAAGATCATAGTATGTTCCAACATTTCGTAACAAGGGTTATAAACATGTTTTGTTACCTGTATGCCATTGAAATGACCTGCGTAGCTACATTGTGGACATGACTTTGTTCTTAACAGTGCCGTGTAGTCAGGACAAAAATAGCACGTTATTGAGTATCCTGTCTTCTACGCGGCCAAAGATTTACACTAATGGTTGTGTAAGGCTGGCTCAGCGTCACACTAAGGTAGCCTTACACAGACCACTGCACACCATGCACTTTATTTGCTAATTATTGATTCATGTCTCGAGTATTTTTCATACACATCTAAATACATGCATTGTACAATTCATATAGTGAAGATAGTGTGACTTTTAAAAGTAGAGTGGATTAAGAACGGTAAGGCTGGACAGATGGACCGATCGTTTTGATTTAAGTAGAACTGGTCGTTCTAGTGTACAGATGCCATCCTTAGAGCCGCGTAACTCTTGCCAACATCCAACCACAATCAATTCTATACTTCACATAAATTCTATTGTCAAGTGCAGGTTCCTTATATGTACTAAGGTAATAACGTCTGAAATCCACTGGAAGTGCTACAAATGTACCATGCAATATTATGGTAGATGTATCTTAGATATTTCCATTTTAACAAGAATTCGGAGACCTCAGACCTCCAGGAAACCATTATGTTTACAAGTCACGACTTTTTAGGAGGGGTTGAAAATCTCTCATGAAAAAGGGCTCCATTTGCCTAGACATCTACCCGTTTTTAATCTGCTTTTTCAATCCCTTTCTTTATCGTGCAAGGGAAGAACACCAGCTGTCAATGAGGTGATGTAACAAAACCACACAGTGAGCGCTACCAGATTTATAAGTGATTAATGACTTTCTCACCATGAGACAGACTGAACCCAATCATATCCATTGAAACCTAAAACATAAGGGCCATGCGGAAACACACACACACACACACACACCAAAAACAATACTTCCATGAAGATACATCGACCACCGCCTTGGCTTTTTTGGAATTCAAAGCAGTAAAACGTCCCTGTTGTAAATGCATATTACGTTGTACTGTACTACAAAAATCCGTCAATAACTTGTATGCATACACAAAATAAATTAGTGCGCTAAGGCAGCAATATCCACTACGATGAGACAATGAATAATTATATCAGTGATTACATGTAACCGTCATCTGGTCCTTTGAGGGTATCCTAGAAAATCAGTTTGTGTTAAAATTACAAGCGAGATATTGATATTATTTGTCTTCTCACCATGTTGTCCTTTGTAACTGGTAATGGTGGAAGGTAATCCAAAGACACATTGCCACCATTTGTGTAACACAATCCGCTCCACTTCCCTCAGTACAAAGAGAAGGAAGTGTAATGCATAGATACAGAACCAAGATACGATAGACTTATTCCAGTGACAGATGGTGATGTCTTTATTATGGATTTCGTGCGCGCTGTTACATTGCTTTTCCTATCACGCTCCCACGTCAGAACAATAGCAGCTCACGCCCCGTATCTTATCGTATATCGCCATTAGCGGGGGAAAGTTTCGGGCTGGGGTGTTTCCTATGCAGGCTTTGAGCATGGCTGGGTTTGGCATTGTCATGACTTTGAACGTCAGTGATTTCTGTGTATGTGCATGTGGATCCACTAGTCACCCTCAAGCACATTGCTTCAAAAAAGACGTATCTTAACTATGCATATACGCTACAAAGTTTACCTTTACTTTATTATCACACACGCCGTCTGCACTAACTTGTCCACCTGACAGTGTTAAAGATATGTCAAGCAAAGATATGCATTACGCTTAAAGGCATCTGTACGATTTGTCTGAATACCGATACAGAAATAGACATGTCACGCTTCGAAAATTGCCAGACATCAGCTATATGACTCATTATCAGGCAATGCTTCCAGCGAAGGGTAACTTCGCCCACATGTCGTCTCGGGAACGTTGCATCATGGTAGCCTCTACCAGGCTTTGGGAAGCGGCTATAAAGAGTAGAATTGGCCAAATAGACAACATGCCAGACGAGTTGGTCCGCTGAAGAGTACTTTAGCGGACCAACTCTCCTGGCATGCTATCTGTATATTGGGCAAATTTCCAGGGAGTCCCTAAGCCTGGTAGAGGCTAGCATCATGACATATATATGTACATGTAGGTGGCTACATGTAGGTGTCTGTCCAGAAACGGAATTGCATGCTAATGTTCACTGACACAGTATCCAGGAAAGTGGCAAAGACCTATAATTCTTCTTGTAGAGCCACTCGTAGTCGGTATAGATAGTCGCCCACTCCAATAGCTTTGGTTAGGCCATGCCAGCTCAAGTACCTTCCACCGTGTCAAACATTACCTGGATGCATGCTAATGTTTATTGATACGTTTCACACACACGGTATCCAGGAAAGTGGCAAAGACCTCTAATTCTTCTTGTAGACCTACTCGTGGTCGGTATAGATAGTCGCGCCCACTCCAATAGCTTTGGTTAGGCCATGCCAGCTCACGTACTTTCCACCGTGTCAAACATTACCTGGATGCATGCTAATGTTTACTGAAACTTTTTAAACAGACGGTATCCAGGAAAGTGGCAAAGACCTATAATTCTTCTTGTAGACCCACTCGTAGTCGGTATAGATAGTCGCCCACTCCAGTAGCTTTGATTAGAGAATGCCAGCTCAAGTGCCTTCCACCGTGTCAAACATTACCTGGATGAATGCTAATGTTTACTGATACTTTTTATATACACACGGTATCCAGGAAAGTGGCAAAGACCTCTAATTCTTCTTGTAGACTCACTCGTGGTCGGTATAGATAGTCGCGCCCACTCCAATAGCTTTGATGAGGCCCTGCCAGCTGAAGTACCTTCCACCGTGTCAAACATTCACCTAGATCCACCCCCTATCTGGCAGGCTCTGGTAAACATGCTGTGTTGGCATCACATTTTCTTATTACTGTTGATCGATCTTAGCGTCGTGATAGATGTAAATGTTATGAAATGCACATTAGCAGTAATGGCATTAATAATAACTGACGATATCATCTCGAGTGACCTCTTGCTGTGGAGGAAACTTAATTCAACTTAGCAACGATCGAGGCCCTTACAAGGTGTTCTAGTGCAACGTTAGCAAGGGACAGCTACATTTGATACAGATGAATACATAAACATGAGAGGTTTCCTTTCATTCAGACCGTGCCAACAGCTCACCAGATCTATGACCAAGGAAGGACACTTACCTCAAACAGTTTGCACCGAGTGAGGACGACTGGGATATCAGAACTTCTCCCCTTGGATATGCTCACAGAACGTCGTCGATTCGTTGAAGAAAACGTCACAGCAATTCCTGCTAAAGCAGACGACCATGAGTGTGCATATGGCTGGATAGCATGCACCCCACGCCGCTAATACCATGACGCTGATGCCTGTATAGATCAGGGCGAGACGGATCATCTGTTTAACCTGGTACCAGATGCAAAGTACACTTTACCATGACTTTACCGCCAGCGGCATGTAGGCCTTCAATACATCATCCATCTGTCCGTAACGACCCGTGGGTAGATAATGGCTATAGCACCTAGAATTGGAACAGCAATCATTGGCGCATGGTGGGTTAGCACGATGGGATATGCTCACTCTCCCAGACTCACTCGTGGTTATAAGGCACTTCTTGTGCCTTCGGGCTCTACATAATGTGACCATAGCACAGAAATACACACGTAGGAAATCCGTCTACCTTTATGTGTGGTGTACAACAAATCAGCTCTTTGGGCGGGGAGTTAAAGGTGCTGGAGAAAACATTTTCACATAGTTCAGAATGTATTTTGCTCTAGGGATTCAAACGCCACACGGGGATCTAGATATGCCAGGGACACATATTTGTACTGTCGTTATTGATATCAGATTGCCGTGAAGACGAATCACAACCCTGTGTTCAACATTGGTCGATGTCTTATCATATTCCGTCTTGCCTTTAAGGGCTTTCTCGTCGGAATAGTTGACCTTTTAAAGACTTCTCCTCAAAGATACTGTGGGGGGCCAATGTGATTTATGTGAACTGGAGTTTTTTCTTAGTTGTTTCAGACAGTAAACACGCTAGAAACATAAAACCCTCAAAGATACTGTGGGGGCTGATGTGATTTATGTTACCAAGCGTTGTTTTAGTTGTTTCAGACAGTAAACACGCTAAAAAACTAAAACCCTCAAAGATACTGTGGGGCCGATGTGATTTATATGAGCTAGCGTTTTTTAGTTGTTTCAGACAGCAAACACGCTAAAAACATAAGACCCTCAAGGATACTGTGGGGGCCGATGTGATTTATATGTGACCAAGCGTTGTTTTAGTTGTTTCAGACAGTAAACACGCTAAAAACCTAAAACCCTCAAAGATACTGTGGGGGCCGATGTGATTCATATCTGACCAAGCGTTGTTTTACTTGTTTCAGACAGTAAACACGCTAAAAACCTAAAACCCTCAAAGATACTGTGGGGCAGATGTGATTTATATGAGCTAGCGTTTTTTAGTTGTTTTAGACAGTTAACACGCTAGAAACCTACAAACCTAAAACGCTCAAAGATACTGTGGGTATACTGTAGCCTATGTGATTTATGTAGATTAGAGTTTTTTTAGTTGTTTCAGACAGTAAAGCTCAGTATTCTAAAGCTGCTGCCCACATGAAGTTCTATCGAGCAGAAAATAACGTCCCGCCAACTCATTTTATTTTGTCAGACTTGATTAGAGGTTTGGACGAACACATGAACCACTGAATGATCTTCCAATTACCACTAGATTACTCAGGAGGCTGCCGATCAATCTTTGATACCAGCAGCTAATCGCTTCACTTTCCAAAGTGTAGGCTTATTCATCTTTTGTTTGTGCCAATGATATTTAAGACATCATTAAATGTATTTCCATTGTACCATTCGCCTCAATGGATCCCCCTGCGAAATTACATTGAACGATTAACCGCTGGGCCCAAAATAAGGTAATGAATTGACTCCTGGCCTTCTATATTGAACTAGATCGATTCAGAGTAAATCAAATCCAAAAGGTTAGTTAAAAGTTAATTTTGTCAATGCACTTACTCTCGTACACGATATATCACACGGTGGTCTGTTGCTACGGTATTCTTTCCCATTGCTAGGCGCGTTCGAAAAAGTATCGGGTTACAAGACGCAAGTTTGGGCTAACCGTAAAACATTTGAAAATAAACAAATAGTATCGAAGGGTAACGTGTGTTAAATTTCGTCAAAATAAAATGAACTTATCGTGTTTACATAATTTTAATGTTAGATGTTTACGTTAAATCACTGGTTTGTAAAAGTTTCGCTCCAAAAGACGTTTATTTTCGGGTTTCGGAGCGCCTGCCAGAGTCAGTCCGAGTCATCGTTTTAGGCAAACCTCGTTAAGTATTGGCTACGTGTATTACCCCAAATCCCCGATTCCTATATCTTTCGACGACTGGGAATAAGATCAAAAATCGTGTTTTAGGAATTTTTTAATTTTTGATTTTAAGTATGGTTTTTGGCGACATATTGGTGAAAAAACGGCATTTTTGGACATTTTTCGCACTAAATTACCCATAATTTAAAATTTAGGCCATTTTTCAAAAATCCCTAAAACACGATTCTGGGGACAACGGTTACAGTCATTTTGAGCCGTGAATGAGGTATGTTGGACTCTCCATGCTTCCTATACTTAACGAGTTTTGCAGACATGTCATGTCGCCCGAAAGTGGGGAGTGTGTTGTTGATACTAGCGTTAAGAATCATTACAATATTCAAGGTCACCCATGGATACGACAGTAGATTCGCTACATGTTACATGTCTACAACAAAATGATAGCGTACATGTACTGTCCATGAAACGGTTTGTATCTGTAGAAAAGTGTTGTTTTTATCTGTTGCGAGGCACGGAGAGGAAAGGGCCTGTTTTCGCGGGATTATTGTAAATGACCGGAGATGACCCCCTAATAGAACGCGCGTTCGGTTCGAATTACTCAGATCGAGTTCGATCGAACCCAGTTCGGGTTCTAGAAAAGGTGGGAACTTTGCAGCCCAGATCTGACCACCGTGTCACTTTGATGGTATTTCAAATAAAGAAACTGTAAATTCTGCATTCCACCTAAGCACTTAACCATATCAAAAGACATTAGATTTTATTATTTGTTATCCGGATTGCATCTGTGCAGCTTTACGTTCCTGAGCGCTGCTGAATAAAGGCAAGGGAACACTTGTAGCAGTTTGAATAACTTACTTTATTTTACTTTAGGCCACAGCAAGTAATTTTTATGGATGACATCCGCGCGCGCATTGATTTTCGCCCGATTTCGGAAAAAAAAACAAGAAATTTTGATGCCCACCTACTGTGGTCAACATGCCCAAAATATGTTATAAACGGCCATGGGCAAGGCAAGGCTCTGATTTTTTTACCTTGATACAGTATTTTGAGTGATGTTGTCAATGAATCAAAACCATTTGTACAAAGATTGAAAGCTTTTATTTAGTCATTTACTTTTTTTTTCAAAGTTGTTTCAGAGACAAATTAACATTGTAATAGTTGGCACAATATAGTATGAGTATGGCTTTCCGAACAGTTCAGTTTATAATTCAAATCTGTCAGTTATTGAGCCCCAATTTCTGGTAGGCAGTGTCTAATCTCAGAGACCATCATGATCAGGGATCCAACAAAGTTAATTGAGGCACAATTACTTACGTTTGATGGCAACCGTTGACAGTTTAGTTGTTACATTGCAAACAAATACCCAGTGTAGTAGCTACCTATGATGGTATGGCAAGCTATTTTCTACAATTGTTCTTGTTCATTGAGATTTATTCATATGTACAAGGACAGGTAATACTGTTAGATATAGGAATAATACTTGTTGGTTATTACATCATGTTTTGTTGCCACAATCCTTGTTTAACAAGGTTTGCGATCTAAAAATTTGAAAATATATAAATCTTGTTTTTTTTGCCTGCCTTGTTTTTTTTTCGCCCTCTCGCATTAGATTTGGAGTCTGGGGAGGATGTCATCCATAAAATTTACTTGCTGTGGCCTTATCCAGCCGCTTCTACAGTGTATCTCTGGAGGCGTTTCGAGGAGGTGGAGTAGGCGGTTTGTAATTACATCTGGTGAAGTAGAATATTAATAAAGAGTGATAAGTAAATCAATAAATATAAAGCAAATGGGAATGAGTTGGGTAGGTGGTGTTGGTAAGATGAATTTGTGTTACAACTGGTACTAACTAAAGATAAACTGTACACTCAGACATAACAATTTATTCAATTTGAATGAACAATCGAACGAACTGCCCAACAACCACTTTCAGAGACTAATCTCTCAACACAAAGCGTTCCCAGACGTTTGTTAGATAATGTACGTCTTACAGAATGTTTTAAATTAATATTCCCAACAGCCTGTTTTGGTTGCGGGTCAACCTATGACTCTTTTGATGTCACTGATTGGCTACCCCTTCCGCCTCCATTGTTGATGTTTCTAAAGGAACTGCAAGAAGAATGTCGCTCTCATTTGCGTGAATACATCATTTCTGCCTCTTTCCTTTATCAGTGTAAGGTATTGATGCTTCACATTGTTTGCATTGTCAGCCGGTATTTGTTTGAACTTAGAATGAGGGATGGTATAGCGTTAGTTTAATTCAGTGCAGGGTGATCCTGAAGGAGTGCATTGAGGTCAGGAAATTCAATAAAATCTTCTATCTACCAGTCCACATGCTCATATTTATAATACTAATGGCGACAGTTTGTCGTTAACGTATGGCTTTATATATCATATGGAAAATAAAGATATGGAATGACAAAATGTACAAAGCAAAAAATTGACCTGAACAAAGATGCAATATTCGTTTATGACAACATTGCCAGTGCTATGCAAACTCACAAGCCTTATTTGGGAAGTCATCAGGGGGACATCTATTGGTAAATGGCCAGGCGTTATCGCTTGGAAAACGCGTCGTTAAAGTGAAAATGGTCAATAAATATCATTGACAATGTAGAAGTGCACCAAACTCCGCATTAAACTGAACGGACTGAATGGGCATCGATGTTTGCAGCTATTCCCAAAATAGCAATATTCTTTGGTATCTTGTGTAATACACAGCATGATGGTAATCCTATAATGAAACATAATGTTACTGATTCATCGCAGATGAATGGCTTATAAGTATTTCATATTACACATATACAAAATAGTGGCTAAATGCTGTGTTTTGTACCGTATTTTGCTCATTATATATTCCAAACTGCATATCACAACCATCCAAACTAACCAAATAAGCACGGCGCCTTTCGTCATAGCTACTTCCTAATACTCCTGGGAATTAGGATAGCTATTTGATGTCCCAAACATATTCATTTATAAGTACGCGGGTGCATCCCCATTTGCGCCTATCAGATCAGATTGCCGTTCCGGGAAAAGAAACAAACTTTCTGCCTTCCAAATGGCACTCAGTGATCCCTGCATAGTGTCACCTAGTTGAGAAGAGCACAGACAGTCTGAAACAAATGAGAGAAACAGGCATGATTGATGGTGAGACAATCAAAGAATGAATGACTGGTTGCTGCTCCATTAATCGCATTACCATCATCAAAATGTCCTTGATACGGAAATAGAATCTAGATAAGAATAGAAAGAAGTGGGGCATGATCTTTTGATAAAGCCAGCACAGTTTATTATGATCAATTCCTTATGGCCGCGCAAAAACATAAAAGGCGCAAATGAACAGTATTGGTAACCCCAAAACATAATCGATTAGAATAGAGCACGAACTTAGCTACTTTACCTTTGTTACAAGGACAATTATGGTATCTCAGCTTGGGGTGCCATATCTTTTCCTCATCATGTTTGCTGCACAACGACTTTCTTTTACAATCACCTGCAAGCCAATTTTGTGATATATTTCGCTCACAGCAGCAGTCAGCAATCTTTGGACGTCCACTGGTTTAATGATGATAATCAATCTTGAATAATACAATCATCTTCAAAGCTGTAAAATGTCATTATTGTCCCCAAGCTATTATTTTAAACGCAAGACATCGGTCTTGTATCGGTTTTTGAGTGTCCCATTTGAAGGATACGATTACTGCTAGGCAATAATCAATAGTGGGATCACTATCTTCAGACACCCAAACAAATAAAACTTGTGGTGGATTAGTCGTCAAGGAGGTTTATTGCAGGAATAGCACACCACGCCCCCTTCCAAGTATTGCAATCTAGTCTCTTATGTAGGAAAGTCTATTCCCAAGATACACTTGCGATTAAATTGGCGTCTGCAATATTTCAGGAAAACTATCATCTACCAAAGCATTCCTTTATTAATTCTGCTCCAGGCACTGTAGTGCATTTATGTTTCCTAATGTCGTTAGATATTGAATCTCATTATTGTTTACTGCATTATGAATTTATGTCTCGTAATAGGGAGTCATCGAATGACAATAAAGTCATCAATTACAGGATTATTTCACTAACTCCGTCTGTTTGTTTATCCTATATCAATGCACCTTCTTTATTTCTCTGTTAAACGTCTATATTTGTGGGGGGGAAAGCACTGAGTCATAAATATCAAAGCGTTACAAAGTTATTCAAGAAATAAGCTAGTCTGTCTTACAGTATGTGAAGAGATAGGGCCTTGTCGATGTCGAGATTTCTGGTTCGATGGCAGACAGAGTGCATCCTTCCTTATCTATTACCTTACGGGTAAAAGGCTGTCATGAGTATCCTAGATAAACAAAGATGGCATTGAGTGAGTGTTGCTTGCCCTCGCAGGCCCTAATGTTAATACATTTGTATATTTTCCTTCTCCCCAACACCTATCATACTTACAGTAGGATCGAAGCGGATATAAAAAGGATAAAAAATGGAGCGTACAATAGAGCTTTCTGTCAAACTTTTCCGCCATGCCGATACATCGATTGTCTGTGTGGATCCGCAGAACGACCTTTTGGCATCCGCAGTAGCTGTACTACCTGACAACTCTAACCCGCCCTCAGTAGTTTCAATATGTCATAGTGCAACTAAGTCTCGGTATGCAAAGACAACTGTGATCCGAAAATCCCGTGTTGCCAGGCGAACGTTAGATATCTCTTGGGTTCTAGTATCGCTGTCCTAATCAGAAACTTATGGAGACCTGGTTACCATCATGAGGTCCTCGTCTTCCCTTGGCATGACGTACTGCGTAGGAGTTAGCGTAAGTGCTCAATTTCCCTCGGGAAAGCAGAGATTTATCATTTAATAAGAGACAGAAGGGCGCATATTGTAATGCATTTGCTCCAAATAATCAATGTTCTTCATTATGTTCAGTCATATGTAGAAGGTATTGAATCTCCAGGGTGTAGGAGAAACAACAGTGATAATGGTGTAAATGAAAATTGTTTTGATGATTTGGAGAACTTAAATGTTACAGGTACATTTGCCTCTTAGCAATTCATGTTTGCATCTCAACGTGATGCAGCCACCGGATAGCATGCACATTGTAAGAAATGTGCGTGAACTTCGCAGATAAATGCCTCCTGTCCCGTAGTTTTGTAATAGCTAAACCTATGATTTGTTTGCTAAGGGAAATATTACTTTTACCCTCTTAGGGAGAAACTGTTAGTCGTAGATACCGGAGTATAAAATGTTTGCTTGACAATATTTGACAAAATTGTCACAATAATTCATGAAAGTAATTTTCTTCAGAAATGGTATACTTGGCCATTTGGGTGCCATTAAAGTTTTTGTATGCTATCGAGCACCCCACGTACGCATACGGTACCAACTCTCTACCGATTCCACTGGCAGCTTAAGATATCACAGACAAACAGACTGAGTGGCTTATCGTTGTTTGCGTCGAAATATTACAATATTATTCGGTGATTTACTACAATCAGGTTTCCCTATGGATATAATGATGTATCCGGTATGACAAATGTATTTCAATTTTCACGATATATAACTTGCAATTTTCTGTGATGAATGTGTTGATGCCGTGCACAGCTGTTCGAAGACTGATTTTCTGCCGCAACAAGAAAGAATTGCACAGATAGTTTTAATTTAACGTAGTCACTTATATCTGTTGTATTATTTATTTGAGTTTAATTTTCAGCAATACTGATTTCAGTTTACATTTCTCTGTTATGTTATCTGTATATTTTTTATACAAATTGTATCATGTTGTTATGTTTCAAATTTCCTGGACCCTCTTGGAAATCAACAATTAATGTTGAAGGGGCCACACAGGTGTTGTTTAAGATTAAATAAATAAATATATAGAATAAGCTTCACGATTACATTTTGCATTAATTTTTTTTACATCAGTGGAAAACTGACAAAGTATGTAAATCTCTGTCATAAATGATATGAATGCTCACATTACAATATTGTATGTCATGCAGTTCTCTCACCTGCATTTGATTTGATGTGATAAAACGCTTTGGTGGGTTAAACGACGTACGCAAAAGTAATGCACTTGATACATAAAGGAGTAACTGAAATGCCATTATGGGGCTGGTAAATCGATAACGCTTTCAATGGACATGATTCGTGGCTTGAAAGAACTACACATGGTGCTTCACGACTCGGTCTATCTAACCTGTAATTCAACTGCACTGGTTGCCAACTGTTAGCTGCTGACATTGGCCTTTTGCCTGAGATGGAGCATGGACCATCTTTTAGCCTTTGGCAAGCTATGATTGTGAAACATGGCTACTTACTGACCTTGTACATTGCAACGCAAGGTCGCAGCAAAAGGTTAAGAAATAGACTATTCTGGATTACTACTCATGATTGCCAGCTACAAACTCCACAGTATGATTTCAAGAATACAGATCCCATCGACATATTTTACATGATATGTCATACATCAGCAATCAGTATTCTACATATTGTTATGGTGAAAAATATCGAACGAAAAGGTACCATCTAAAAGTAGTTCAGATGAGGCACAATAATATCTCTGGTAGCATTTATGACTTTACTACCGTATTCAACAACAGTCTAGTATTTGCCATTGCCACCCCTCCCTTGGGGGATTACCTTATATATTATCACCTCACTGAGTTAAAAATATGTCAGGTGGTGAAAATTATTGATGGGTACTCAATGTGATAATACTGTACCAGATTTATAGTTTATTTATATTGGCGCTCTTAACTCTTAAACCATAAAACTCGAAAACCATACGTTGCAATGTAATGTACTTTGGCACACGGTTCCCCTCGTAGCTTCTTCTCTTCCGACTTGGACTCGCTCGCACACACACACACACACACACACACACACACACACAGAAACAAGACTGGCAATGAAAAGTACATTGCCATGGCGACGGAAGTTGTTGGTAGGGTTTGTGTTCAATGTATGGCACCGTCAGCACTAACATCGGGCATAACAGTGGAATTGTGCAAAGGGAACTCGCAGCTGGGGGCTAACATCAGTAACGTTAATCACATCAGGACATAGTATACTTTATAATAACGATATATAAGTACCTGTTCAGATGCAATGAAGCTGATGACTATAGATGTTTATTCGTATACTGGTGCAGATGATATTCAGTATATAATATTTTATGATGAGGAAAGTTTACAAGTACCTTGTTACCTGTTAAGTCTAGTCAGATATAGTACAGTGCAGTTCAGTATATCACCCCTACCATCCCCTGAGTGTATAGTGAACAAGCCCTGGGGCTCACAGAAAACATTCCATATCTCCCAAGGGTTTCCAGGAATTTCACTAAGTAGGTCAATGTGGACATAGAAGTAGGCCAACAAAATTCCAGGGCTGTGAGACATTCCTCTGGACATTCCATACCTGTGGATATAATTCCTGTACAATTCCTAGAATTCTTGCAAATCACACACAATACTGTACCATTTGGCTCGCCCATGAGGCGTCGTCAAAAAATGTATATCAATGTTTCCATGATTGACTTCTTCTAACCGTTATCCGACGTCCTCAAAACTAACTCCTCTTCTCTACCGTTCGTCAAGTATAGATGGATGGGGTCTTACGGAAGGGGCATGGAAAATGTGTACACTTTCTTTTCTCGATGAGGGCAAAATCCAAGATTTTCTTTCATGAATGTCAAACCTCCACGTAATGCCCTCAAAAAGTTCACGCAATATACGGATAAATGCCCTCACCACGACCTCCATTACCTGTACCCCGTACATGAAGATGTTTGCTCTCAATTTTATGTCAACGTGATGACATTGGAATGTTTGAAGTACGTGAGATATGGGCTGAGGAACACCTTGATGTGCCAAGAATGTGTCGACGTGACGGATGATGAGGTATTTCAAATCGGGGAGGAAATTACATACCATCTTGTCGTTTGCGTTTGGAGCTCTTCGGATGGGCGTCTTTAGATGGCATGTTGATATATATCTTGTCGTCTAGATACACCGATTTGTTTTCACTGTGTGCTGATTGTAACTTCATTCCTATTGGGTTTACACAATGTTTCCCATTAAAAATCAAACTCGTATATACTCTTTGTACTCGTTAACAGCTGGGATCACACTCATGCTGTTTGATATCAAAATCGATATAGATCAACCTAGTATGCTTCAGTTTCGCAAACGTGACCGTCTTCATCCCCCATTTCAATGAAAAATTGATAGACCTTTACCACCCAAGCTACAAACGAACCCATTACAAATTTAGTGTGCCACGGTATGTGTAGAGTGGTCCGGGCAAAGGAGGAGGGATCAGTATAGAGATATGCAGTTTTTTCTCTCGATCGAGGTGGATTGCACAATGCATATGTCAGGATCACTGTGTCAGGGGGGCCCACAATTTTTAAAGATCTATCAAATAAAAACATGTTTTCTTTGTGAGATAGATGTTTATTGACACTTTTAACAACTCCTTCCTTCGCACCATACACTGCACAAAATCCTACCTTTAATTTAAGCACACCTTAAAGTACTAAAGTAAATGTACACGCAAGTGAAGAAACGAAACCTTTACGGATGCTTTAAGGTGCGCATAAAGAAGGAATTTTGTGCAGTGATATGTCGACTAGAGTGCAGGAGCGTGGCTTATGTACTCTCTGAAACATACAGTAGTTAACACTCTACCACATTCTGATTCCCAACGTAACACTGATTGCACTTTTCCAGTTTTATATTATATTTTACTCCTGAAGCGTAGACACCATGATAGCCAAGCCCTTTATCTGACCTTGGCACGCTCTGCTGAAGGTCGAAGTCGTCTCCATGTCCTGGGGGCTATCATATAGAAGTAATCAAGCAGCGGAACTGAAGCCAAATGCCCTTCAGTAGGATTAAAGTTCCAGTACACTAATCCACACCACCCAACTTCCTATCTGATTTTTAAAGAAAGTGATACTTTAAAAGGTATCACCGTAATTTACCTGTTTGAAGTGACGTTGTGATTTAGTGCCGTCGGAAGAAATAAGTGATCGAGTTCAAAGGCAGCCTAGCAGAAAGAAAGAGAAAATCGGCGACACGTTATGTGTGTCTGTATTCATGGACCCGGGTCTACATAACCACATCAAACTCCATTCTGAGATTAGAAAAAGAAATCCACCAAGAAATATGGATCATTTGACAATCTCTCATCTGCCGATGTAGGATTATTTTCTAATTGCATAACACGACAATCCTCTTTTAGCCAAGGCCACTATCATTTAATTGCAATAAATGACCACTGTGAAAGAAGGCAGCATAAGTGCTATGATTTCTCACTGTAAACAACTTACCACTGCATATGAGCAAAGATTTGTGTTACATGCTGACACAACTCCTTATCGGTCATGTGATGGACTGAGCCAAGCACTGACTGCAGATTAGTCCCAAATCGACAGATGGTGCTTTGTGTGTTGAAAATCCCTGGCTATGCTTTCACAGTTTGTGTAACTGCGTGTTTTTTGTGTACACAGGATCCTAGGACAAAGCTGCAATGTTAAAAGAAAAAAGTCTTGGTTCAGTACTACATATTTTCCTTTCTCTAACAGCTGAGAAATAGATTTTGGTATTTCTCCTCTTGAGTTACGTAGCCACGGACGATCGCCTGGTCTATAAAAAGTAAAGAAAGGTCAGGCTGAACATGTGCTCGGTCAGGCGTTAGTTAATACGCCTTTTGTAGATAATGATGGGTCGTTAATACCTTTAAAAGGTTGAGGCAGCGGGAGGGCTTGTTACCACTAATCGGTAATTGCCATATAATCACTGAGATGTGTAACTTCGGGACGGGATTAAACAAACCTTTTGTATCGAACTATTGAATCATTCCCTCTGACATTTTTGAAAATTCAGTATGGCAGTGAGACGATCCACGAATCTCACCTTTGTCATACCTTCAGCATAGATTATGTTTCTCAGATAGTGTATCAGTATGCTCGAGAGTGACTATACTGGGACATAGACAATGGTTAACCATAGACACTAGACGCCCATCGACATTTTTGTAGTGGCAATATGGACTGACCATTTCACCAACGTTTCACTTCTATACTTCTATACAAGAGACGCCTATCGATTTGAAGTTTTGAAGCATCAATGGAATGTATGGTGACGGAGACACCTAGCGACACGTCAAAGTAATTCAATATCAGAGTAGCTTACATCCTATACCTACCAGGTGTAGTAGGAAATCTTTGTTTATTAACCCGGTTTCACCATATTATCTAATGGTAGCAATATATTGTTGCATTTAAACCCCTGAAGCCACAGGCCTATCTGTATACATGAAAAAAAACACAACTATTTCAGTACTTAACAGTGCATGTTATGCATATGTCAGAAATATAGCTAAGAGTATCTAGGGGACGTTACGCACGCAACAGAACCTATCACACTTGTGGATACTCCACACTGGTATATAAAAAATACCCCTTTTTTTACTAGGCCACATGGCGTCCTTGCTTAAGTGCTTAAGAGGCTTTTAAAGAAGTTTACGCCGCCTCAGGCACGCACTTACCAGCTTTCCTTCCATTAAACACGGATTACTGGGGAATTGAAGTATGTACAATATCTAAAGGAGACCTTATGAGATACACCGTACGCAATCCCTTTGCATCTAACTGTGGAAACATGATAACAAAGGCTTAGACGAAACCTGTGTCTGTAATCGCATTTCTGACTGGTGGGATATTGACTTTAACTCCCCCACACGCATGGGATGCCATACAAAGACAGGAAAAGCTATTGAACCTACACGTCAGCCCACGATAGCCAACAATGGCTTACCCATTTAATCGTATTTATCTATTTAATAGCATTTGGTTTCTCGCATAGCGCAAAGTTATTCCTCCTACATGCGTAGGCACCACGCGTGTCCTAAATCTTTCTCTTC
Source organism: Branchiostoma floridae x Branchiostoma japonicum (assembly GCA_013266295.2). NCBI lineage: Eukaryota > Metazoa > Chordata > Leptocardii > Amphioxiformes > Branchiostomatidae > Branchiostoma > Branchiostoma floridae x Branchiostoma japonicum. Next base: position 11,268,148 of record CM023832.1, read on the forward strand.
ATTCTTCTCTCTCTTGACAAAATGGATTTTGCCTGATGTAACGACAGAGAATGATGGAGAGGTGTTAAGATATACTTGACAGTGACATATGTTGGGCCAAAAAATCATCTATCACCTTGAAGGCCTGGAGAACAGGGAACGATGGTATTGATGATGCTGACTTGTTGGGAAGATGAATTGTCCCACAGGCAGTAGGAGGCTTTAATGAGGAAAGGAGGAAAAAACAGCAGCCTGCTAGCAACGTGAGTTGGAAGGCAATGTCAGAACAGGTAGTCAAGGAAATCAAATATCAACAGCAAAGTTAAATTAGTTACAGCGTGGACTTTCAATGCTGCAATTCTATATCTAAAACCCAGGTGGCCTCTGAAGCCTGTTGCACACTCAAGTAGTAATCATAATGCGTGCCACCGCACGGCAAGTTTTGGGAGGCAACGCTGGAAGTATAATTAAAAGATAAGTTTGACGGGTATTGCCAAATATTTCTAATCCTACTCCTGAATGCATATAACATATAAGCTGAGGTACCTGAATGCATATAACATATAAGCTGAGGTACCTGAATGCATATAACATATAAGCTGAGGTACCTGAATGCATATAACATATAAGCTGAGGTACCACTGCTTCACCCCCAGACTAAGCCAATTACGCATGTCTATGCATTGCAGTGAAAGGTAATCATTGGCGACGAGATAATCCTTCCACAATGCCGGCATCATGTGTTTGGTGTGTCACCATAATAGTGCTACACCAAACACATGATGCCACCAGTTGTCAGTGACCTGTTGACCAGAATAAAGAAGCTACATGTATCATCGTTGTGGCAACACGGCACAATTCACGCTTATCTACCGACCAAATCCATGAGTTCAATAATCTTTTAATCACGTAGTAAGTTAAAAAGAAAAGATTAACTCCAACAGTCTTATCTTTGATACCTAAGTAAGGCCTCATAAATCGGCCTAATGGGGAAACCGGATCGACGATGGTCGTTAGGGCGGATTTGGGGATTATTTTTCACTTAGGCGATCTGCTACGAACGATTTGTTTCCGATATCCCAAACAAGTCTTTAAACAGTGAAACGTTGCTTTGTCCCCGTGCATTTTTTATCTGTAGTAGGACAGTGGTTACCAAGACAGACTTCACTTGTGTAAAATACTGCGGATACTTTATCCATATTTTGTCACCGATTCATTTCAACAAGACTGGTGGAAGTTTTTGACATAATTTCATATTTGTTTGGAAAGCAACTATGCAATGGCTTGGAACAAATGTGGTGACAGAATTCACTCCATTACCAGTTGACAAAAGACTTCCCGTCTTTAGCTGTGTTTTTGTTTCCAAGCAACCTGTGGTATGGCGCGGTAACCGTCTGTCTCAATCATGTTTCCTCGTTTTGAATTTGCTGCTAGGTAGCATCAAAGTTACTTTTGGAATGAGCTTGGCTTACATCCTGTTTACTGAGAAGTTCAAGGTTCTTCTTATTGACGAAAACTTGTCCAAGGTTCTTCTTAATGAAGAAAACTTGAAGGCTCGGCGGGTGTTCGTCGATGGAGGGTTCAGTCACCGTACGTTGGATTCACCGTGTTTATGAACAAGACAGGCGGAGAAATTGCTGAGGAATAAATGAATATGGTTAGAGCAACGGCGCCAAAATCTCCAGAGAAAGGAACATTTTGAAGTTCTGTCAAGGATTCTACGGAAGGAACAGTATGCCCCAATGGATTGTATTCGTGCTTTTCTCCCCCCTATTTCTACGGATTCCTTCAGGTACGCTTATCCTTTAGATTATCATGTTGATAACAATGTATGAATTCATTTCAAATCATTGTATAAGATATTTGTCTCTTAATGTTATAAGATTTCAAAATAGTCAATTATGATCGATGAACTATGATAGGCACTTGGCGAGATATTACGATTTTCTGAAAAGTTTCTGTTGTTGATTGTCCAGTTTCGTGACCTACTTTGACACATAAATAGTAACGATTCAAATCCAGCATACATTGCATGTTGCATGTGCAAAGTTTCTAAACCAGGAACAGGCAAGCAGAACGTATACATTTCTTGATATAATGCAACTAACACAATATTCATAAAATGTAGTTGGAGGAACGGAAGGAGCAATGGCGGTAACGACAAAAGTTACGTCCTCCTACAAAAGAACTGTCCGTCCTGTCAAGAACTACTCCACCGCAGTCAACACAACATTTGGGATATCTATTCGACAAATTAGAGACGTGGTAAGTGGTTCACATGATGTCTCTAATGGTGCTTGTGATTATAATGTTAATGTCTATATGTTGATGCTGTTGTATTTCATGTCAAATATCATGGAAAATCTTTCTGTTAAACGAATGGAACGTGTACGTACGTAGGCGTACAATACGTTTGGATGTCGTGTTCAAGCTCAACTTTTGCTGTACATGTGGCAACATCATTTATGATGTTTTATCTTTTCCATAGGATGAAATTGGACAGCGAGTTATAGTTTTAACCTGGGTGCGGATGGTAAGTTTTTTCCCAAATAGGACATTGCTACTTTGTGTTCTCTATCATATCACTAAGTATAAGAAGTATTCTGTTTTGAAGTTTCACTGCTCATTAACTTACTGCTCATCACCTCATTGACGATTGTCAGTTAGGTGTGTAGTTTCCCATGTTCCAATCATTACGGCATAACACTTGTGGCGTTGCTACAGCTCTGGAGTGATGATTATCTTCAATGGAACCCAGAAGAATACAACGGTACAACAGAGATACATCTGCCATCTTCAGAAGTGTGGCATCCGGACATTTACCTACTGAACAAGTATGCCAAATGGTTTTTCAATTAATTACGATGGCATTAAGATACTATTATGGAAACTGTATTAATTGAAGCAAATATGTGCTATGATGGAAAGATAGAACTAATATGGCTACATCTGCCTTATGGATTTTAAACTTCTGTAGACAGCATAGAGCTACATACGGAGTATGCCAGTAACCAAGTGTGTATTGATTGTACTTTGATGTTCATGATAAAAGTTCTGCCTTTTTCTTGAGAACGTATTGGATTGGCCTTTTATTTTTTTCTTACAGTGGGGACTTTGAGAATGACGGTCGTCTTTCGGAAACGACTAACGTCATTGTACAAAACAACGGCTCAATGAAATGGAATTTTCCACAGAATTTTATTTTCTCGTGCAAAATGGACATGGCTTATTTTCCGTTTGATGACCAGACATGTATGATGGAGTTCGGGTCATGGACCTATCATGGACTACACTTGAACTTGTTTAACGATTCCTACGTACTGGACGATACAGCGTTGGACGTTGGTGAATGGGATGTTCTAGAATTATCGTGGCACAGATTGGTTAGTACAATCATTGCAAACTACATCGTAACTACAAAGCAACTAGAACTAGAAGTAATTTGATTCTTGTTTCATACTCCCATTACAAGCCTGCGTATATTGGAGATCCATGTGGTGGTCTTCTTCTTCTTCTTCAAGCAAATCAGGTAAATGACCTGGACTAGACGTCTCTCACCATAGTAACTGGTGCTGTAGCAAACACCTTGTGGTTTTGGGTTACATTTTGTAGCAGGACATCTAGTTGGAGGGGCTGGTCACCATATATCATACATGTATATGAATTTGTTTTAGAATAAGAGTAAGAATAAACTGAGCAGTAGTTTGTTAGGCTAGACCAAGGTAAACATTATGCATTTGCTTTGCAAATGTCACCTTTCTAGTTGATAATACATTTATATACAATATACAAGTAGTTCTTTTTCTTTATTGTTAATTTTGAACAAAATATGTTTAACCAAATGTTACCAGATTACATACCGTGACTGCTGTGACGAGCCGTTTCCAACACTGGCCCTGAAGTTCCACCTCCGGCGCCGCGTTCTCTACTACTTCATCAACCTGCTGCTGCCGTGCATCGTCCTCCTTGCGGTCAACCCTCTGGTGTTCCTACTGCCGGCTGGTACAGGAGAGAGGATCGGCTTCTGTATGACCATCCAGCTGTCCGTCGTCGTGTTTCTTCAAGTGGTGTCTGAGCACACGCCTCAAACAGCGGATTCAATACCCTTAATCGGTAATATACAGCATTTTGTTTTGGTCATAAATTCTTCTTGATCACAGTTAGTAGAATATTAATCGATCAGTGACGATTTTTAAAAGGTAAAGCCACATACCTCCATATTTTCGATGTCTTGACCACTGAGTGAGACTAGGTCGATACTTGTGCAGCAGGGCTAAATACTTGGGCACCTCTCTTCGAGCTTCTTGATCGCTCGTTTAGCTATTGAATTTCTGCACTGTTATGCCATACATTTTAGGTGCATCACTAGTTGCACTATTCATCATCTAATAATTGTTTTTTTTTTTCAAAATAAAAATAGAATGGAATTGGATGCATCATTAATGAAGGTCTGACACCATTTGGCCAGAAGAAGTTATGTTGGTTAAAATCATGATTATGCCTAAACTTCTAATCATTAACTTTCAGAACAATTCTTCACGGCCACGATCTTCCTTGTTGGATCAACAGTCATGACCAACATCTTCCTGCTGTACATCCACTACAAGGGCATGCTGCACATCCCAGTACCTGGGTGGATGAGGACGCTAGTCTTGATCCATCTGGCTCGGCTCACAGGGATGACCGGGACCGCTCAAACATTTTCCAAGATATCCCCTATGGACTATGTGGAGGACCTCATCATAGAAAACATGGACACTGACTTTGAGGTGAATCCTTTCAAGATGTACCTCTCTAAGTGCTTTTACTACGGTCAAAGTAACAAAGAAATGTATTCTAAACCATTTTTATGCTATTAATATCAGCCAATAGCCTTCAGTGCCTTTCTCTATGTCAGCTCTCCACAGCATTAGCAGCTGGACTGTGATAAACAGAACGCTGTCAAAGTTCTGTACTGAGGAAAAAATTAACGTCACGTTTGAATTTCTGTTTGTCTCTAACCATAGCTATTGCCTCAGGAAGATTGTTCCAAAGATCTACTGCTGTAGTCTGAAAACGATGTTTTTTTCCTTTCAAGAAAGTAGTAAAATGCATTAATTTTCGGGGTTTTCTCTGCTATATTTTTTCTATCTCCGTTATATCTAATTTCATATACATGTTCATGTTGTTGCAGTCTCGGCCTCCATCGATGATGTCAGGTCTACACAGCGCGAAGCCACCCACAACCGCTCTGGAAAGAGACGACTTTCTACACCATAAAGTTGATCTTCTGTACCGCAAGCTTGCCGATACAACGCGCTCAATTGACGCCAAAGTCAGAACAATGTCTCGACAAATGACAAGACAAAGTACACAGTACTTCCTAACGTTTGAATGGAGATGTGTGGGCTTAGTTTTGGATAGATTTTTGATGTATATGACTATTCTCGTCACTGTAATAATCTCTGTGGCGATTTTCACTCAAGCCCCACATTTCTAATTGAAAACATTAGTCTCTTCGTGTTTGCATCATGTATATTCATAAAATACTATCATATGTTCGTGATAGATGATGATAAGATTGTACTTCTGATCTACAATTTCAACCATCTATTTTTATCTATTTCTGCTACATGATCAACGCTTACTTCAGCTGATCTGACGATACCACAATTAGGTTTGTGAAAACAAGTGGAGAGTCCTTTCAAATCGCTAGGTGTCTCTCAATGTTAGCAGGGTGGTGTGTCGTTATAGGTCGCCAGAGGGGGCCCTGGCATCAATCGATCAATCTCTGCCTTTCTTTCTTTCTCTCACTTCCTTACTACATGTTGTGTTTTCTCTATCAGGTGAAATTTACCTTAGAAAATTCACTTGTTTTGTGCTGTATCGTTTGTGTGCGTGTGTGTGTGTGTGTGTGTGTTCACGGATTCAGCCTTCATGCGACTTTATCATAAATTGCACTAAGACGATCTCATAGGAACATTTGGGGATGGGAGTATAATTATGCAGATTCATTTGAGGGTTTAAGCTTTGGTATGCTTGACGTATGTGTACAATGGACCCCAACAAAATTTACCTGTTATAGGGATAAAAAATACAACAGGTGCACAGCTCACTAAACTTATATTTTTTTTCATAATTAGAGCATTTGTTAAATTTTCACACAATGTTATGAACTGATCTACAAATTTCAAAGAGACAGTCGTAAGATGCTAATTTCTTTCAATAATATACATTATGAAATATATTTCAGTGTGAATGTGGGTTTAAAGAAATTCAATGTTAAACTCATAACCTATTCTACCCTTCTTTTTACCATCACGCGTAGAAACAAATCCCTATATGCATTTTATAACCCATCAGCATCACAGCGGTAGAATATACAGACGTGAAATATTGAGCGCATGGGAAGTCATAATGTCTCCTTTCTCACGATGAATAGGCTTTTATGTCTTCGGTCAAACGTGTCGCCTTAGTATTAAATCCGGCTCGTAAAATGCCAAATGTTGCTCGCACAAACAAGTATCAGAACTGCTGTTTGCTTTGGTATGCATTTTTTGGGTTTCTGATACCTGGCGACCTCCTAGGATAGGGAGATAACCTCCTATCTTATTAGTTACTGAATCACGGTGGTCAACGTTAGTCAATAATTGCTATATACGGTATTTGTATCAAGTGCTGTTACAACAGAGTATGTGTATGTTGAAATGACAAGCTGTCAGAATGCACATCTCACTCACTAAGACGAGAGCACTTGTCAATCCAGCCCTTCCTCTACTTTAACATGCAGAAAAAACGATCAATGGTCTCAAGCTTCGGTGCTTGAAATGGTCATTAATTCCACTGCGTTAAGGTGTGCAGTTAAAACTTATTTCAATGGGCCTTTGACCTTTAATGATTTCTTCGCCTCATTTAGACATTACGTGTAATGGAGCCCGCGATTGTCCAAAATCAGCCTCATTCTACCATTACAAACCTCATAAAATTCACTGACAGCGAAAATGGCGATATGAATGGCCCTAATGGCGAGAGTTTGAGAAAGACACAAATCATCATCACGGTGACATTCATGGCTAAGTAAGACATTCATTTCGAACAATGGATAAAACCATTTAACACCACCTGCGCCTGTCCAGATAAATATATCTTCATTATAGTGTGCAACGCACAAAGAACTGGGTGAGAATTGCAATCTATTTCGACATAAAGTTGCACAATATTTCATGTCGTGACGGCACGACTATGCTCTGGAGCTTTCCTTTTCATTTAGATACTGTTAAATCTCAACTCGTGACTTATCCCTTTGCTTCAGTTCTAGCCAGTTGAGCGATGGAAAAGAGTCAAATGAAAGGTAGAAAGGTACAAAATGCTAAATGTCGAGACGCTATCTACAGAATGAATAGTTCTCGGTAGACTTGTGGTGACGGCACAAAGTTGGAAAAAAAACTAGGCTGTTCGTCTCTGCAACTTGCTATATATCATCATCATCATCCACTGTATTCTGCATCTGCAGTCGTAGGAACGTCCTGCAGCTGCATTCAGTCTTTCTTCATCTTCTTCCACTGTTCCTTTTTCCTCGCGAGCTCCCTTAGCTCTCGGAGTGTCTTTGCTGTTGTAGGAGGGCCTAGCCCTCTGTGCTTCATGTCTCCCTTCAGCATTCTAAGTATATATGCTCTCTATATAGTCTGTGTTATACCACAGCGTACTACATTGAAAAGTTTACTGAGTTGGACACATTGAAGTATTATCATAAATCATTACGTGCGTGGTGAGAGGTGCCAATGTATGAAAAACTGCTATCAGAATGCAAATATTACGCAGTCAAGACAAATTGCAGTCTTTTAGCTCCCGCTGATAACTTACATGCATTTTCTCGCTCTCAAATTATTTCCCTGTGTAGGGATAAAAGTGGGAATACTAATTATTAATGGTTATGCTAATCAGAGTCGACACCATGGCTGGAAGGTGACGCACGCTAAGACTCGCCGACGCCTGGAAAATAGAGCCAGAAAAGTGGGCTTACCACCTCCACTCCGGAGAGAATTTAATCTCTGCTGCCAGGCGTTGTTACTGAGTCGTCTCTGATGAAAACGTTTTGAAAAGAAAAGTAGTTTGGGAACTCGAGGGAGAGTAAAGCGAGCTGATGAGATTAGGAGTTTTGTATAGTATAACAACATTTGGCGAGATCAGAGCTATCATTGGAAAGAAGTTTCGCAACCTCTTCTTTTCAAAAGTACCGCAGATTAAGTCATCGAGGTCAGAAGATGCGCCGATCATGTATTATCGCCGCTGGGGGACCACTCCGATTTTCTACATAATTACCGACCAGTTACTTCTAACGCTGCACAATCTGAATTACTTGTCTCACGATGGTTTGTCATTACAGTGTGGCGCGCTGCCTTCGAGACTAATTAGTGCAGGCACTAAGACTACTTCTACAGCATTGATACTCACTGGTGTAATGTTTCGCTAATGACGCGGTCACATTTCCCAACCCGGGGCCCGACCGGGCAGTCTTATGAAATGAAAATTATCATATAAGAGAGCAAAGCACAAAAAAGTTTTTAAAAACTAGCCAAGAGCACTATTTGTGTATATTCTTAATAAAAATTGTTTATTTTTCGTTCACGCAAACAGCCCGGCCGGGCCCCGGCTTGGAAATGTGACCGTGCTGTAACTTGGATGGAGCTAAACTTTCCAAAGCAGTATTTGTTTTTTAGTTTGCAGAAAGTTGATATTCTCAAGTAGTTTAAAGTTTAAAGAGAGGGGTTGATATGATCAGGAGTCATGGTGTCTTCCCTTACAAGGTCACAGATTATGAGATTAATGTGTCTGACGTTTGAAACGGAACCCCATTAGCATGGACCCTTTGGCGCATGTCGCGTTGTGTGATGCACAGGGCGCCAGGGTCACACTTATCGTACCCACCATCTATTCTATCACACCTCTGGGGAAACAAAGGCAAATGGTAGTCTACGGACGTCATCAGCCTCGGGTTCTAAATGTAATAAATGCAGGGTTATCAGTGGTTGTTTGTACGTTTGAGCCTCATTACCGTAGCTGAGAAAAAGTTAATTGAACCCATCTACCTTCCCTAACTACCTCTTATGAGGATAAGTCAGGGCGTCTTTAGCTCGCTCAAGTACACTTCCTCTCATAAACGAAGCGTGTAGTTGGAAAGCCTCAGCCATAACCTCAACAGTTCACTAGTAATGCGCAGCATCGATTCGCACGGTCTCTGTAAACCACATCACGTCTGGAAGATCATGGAGTAGAACAATGATGAATGGAGAAGATTTACCCGGCAGATGTATGTAATGAAAACATATTCACGGAGTAAGTATCGCAAACATAGTTATTATCCATTGAAGTATGTCGTACAACGCTAGGTCAAGCCCTACGGCTCGTGTGGATGAGCAGGTAGTTCACGACATGCTTGGAGCAATGGAAGAGAAACTTAATCTTCCAGCGTGCTGCAACAGTCTGTAATTCAAACGAGATGAAAATGGCCTCGGCCTTGGCATCACAGGAAATGTTATATATACACCAGCAGGCATCAAATCACGCAACAGATATACGGTTAATACGATGATGTATGGATCATAGCAAGGGTGAATGTGATACAAAAAATGAGGTCACGATTCTCGTGAACAAATCTTGACATTCTGCTATTTCCCTTGTCTCTAATCAAAACTGGTGGACATCGTCCCAATTACATATAGAGTAGATGCAGAAAACTTGCAGGTCTAATTGAACCAGTACAATTCGAAATTTACGGTATTTGATGCCCAAGTTACATCGATCGAGACCTTGTTAGGCTCGGTTACCAAAGGAGCCTGAAGATACAATCTCTTACTTTGTTCGTCCTAGTGGAGAAATAGACAGGGATCTCCGTATATGAACATGGATCTTCTGAAAGGCAAGCGGCAGATCCCTCTTACAGCTTTTGTACTTCTTGAGAAATACTGTCAGGATTTTCTCATACGAGAGGATATAATTTCTCGATCCCCTGCAGCAGAAAGTCCCTTTGCCAATTTCAGGAAACAAAGATAAAAGATTGAGGTAGCTTAGATGGTAAGTGGACCGAAGCCTGGCGAAATTTTTTAGCTATTATAGCGGACAGAATTTCCCTTTGATGTCTTGTTCCGAACCGATCATGAAGTAGTAAACCCCCTCCGTCTTTTGATAATGTTTTGGTCTCTAAACGCTACAAGTTCATTGACAAATCCCAGTTGGGTACCCAACGTGCTATCAAAACAGGCTTGGGTCAGACACTTCAAAGGGGTTGTGATACGAACTGATCACGATGTCTCCTAGTCCAAGCACTATACATCCTTTAGCTATAAGCCCGGGGATTTACAGGGACGTCAAAGTCTTACGCACCTTTAATGTACATATCGACAGGTGACCCCGAGAGCTTTAGAAAATCTACAGAGCTATAGACCAGCCTTGTAATTGAGTTCCGGACCGGAGATCAAGAAACGTGCCTCTTGCCTGTATTTTTTCAACGGAATCCCGTTAAATACCTTGTTTTAGTCATTATCTATATACTACCCAAGATGTGATACCGCAGGGGCCCTAACTCATTTAACATACTCGTACCTTTGATTAAAATAATAATATATAGGTTCAACCTCGTTTCCCAGGAAGGCATGTTTGAGTGTAAGTAAAGATTAGATAAATCAGCATGGCCCTTACGGTAATAGCCTGTACCTGGTGGTGTAATGAGTTTTCTCGGAGTTTGGTGATTGAGGAATTACAGAGCTGTCTGTGTCTATGGTACTCACAGCACGGAGACCACAGGCGATCGATATCTCACATCACCGTCCAAACGGGGCTGCCCTTTGGCTAAGATGTTGATCTCGTGGTAGATTCATCTTGCTGATAAGTACAGGGCTATTTGTGAATAAGGAGGTAAGAAGTCCATAAATCGTATGATCCATGTTTTTATAGCTAGAGTGCAAGGACAATGGGTCGGACTATGGCCTACTTCGACGTCGTTTTTTACAGTTGCATTGTGAGCCTGCCACTCTTGGTAGGGATTTTTTTCGATCTTTTTTGCTTGTACGTGCATTCAAGAATTAAACCTATGGGAGAGGGTCAGTAGGGTTGAAGTTTTGTCAATACACATATTAAGATGCAGGGTAGGACACATGATAGGCAACGTACCGGCAACTTAGTGAATGGTACTTTATTTCCCATCTCCGAAGCCGTGACGCCCCTTTTGTGTTCGGAGTTTATTACCATTGACGTTCGGGGGCACGACGCTCAAGCACAACGACAGAGCACGACGGGACGTCCCTTCCAATCACGATAATACGCTTCTTTGGTCTACATTATAACGCCATGCAAAATTCATTCTGCGAAAATCGATTCCACCTGTAATAAGGACTGAACAGGCCATGACCTAGAAAGGAAATGAAATACTTTAGCCACTTCTGTATGTCAGTTTGCTGCCATCATCTTCCGATGCCGTTCGGTGCATCTTCGTTGCCTTGGCCTTGTAAATTCCCACGCTAGGGACGTCCTGTGGGCGGGTGCATCTTCGGTATTTCAGGACGCATTCGTATCGACCTTATGCTGTTGTTCTAAAAATTATAATACCTCGCAAGCAATTACGCAGTGCTATCAAGCATGACTGTTGTGGAACTCTGAGACACAGAGGCATTTCGTGCTTTGAAATACGAAGGTGTTATTTGAATTTTTGCTGATCTCCTCACGTTGCCACTTCTTCTCAATTTAATACTACCCTACTGGCGCTGTTGGGCAGCCTGATGTTTTGGAGGAGGGTGCCTGTTATGCAAAATGCATTTACGGCTTTACCAGTCCATTAAGCAATTTCATACCCAGGGCCTGTGAAGCAATTTTGGACCTTGTGATCAGATCTGTGCGAATTTGCGTTCTGGCAGACGCGTAGGGCTGGAGATTATGATTTCCAACTGCTTTCCACTGCACCATTTAACCCTAATCCTGGGATATTATGACTTAGGAGCGAAAGAACCAAGGGAGTTTAAACGCAGAATTATGATTCAGATGTGTTATCCCCTAATATTTCAAGTGTGTTATCCCTAATATTTCATATTTCTCTAATGTAGATGACTTCGGTGCATTGAGTTGAAATGTGCCGTGAGCTGTTGCGTAAATTCCCAGTCTCTCTAGGAGACCAAATGTAGCAAATGGAACCTAACATTGAAATAGCATCACTGGAAGCAATATGAGGTATGGCTACAGTTTCGGGAAATTGTTTTGCTTAGAGCTGGGGCATTGGTATGATATAAGGAAGTCGCCTTTACGTTTATAATTAAAGGCCTGGATGATTTATGTTTGACTAAAGTGACGCACACCTAGGCATACTGGATTAGGGACTTATCTCAGTTTCTATTCACGAGGCTTCCTTTGTACGACGGACTACAATTTTTCAATGGGAAGGAAAGCGATCTTTCACCAGATTGTACTCAGCCTGCGTCTTATATTGCCTTTCTAGGGGAAGTCATTCTTTAGTTGTCCAGGGAAGACGTAAGAAGATAAAGATGACGAAAAGTGACTAATGGCGGTTTTGTGTCCGGCGATTGGCGAGAGCCGGCGTTTTCTTTCTCACCAAAAAGATTTTAGCCGGCTCATTTATTTTGCAACTTTGAATACAATCAACACGTGTCAAAGTGACTTTCTTATCTTTCAGACAGTGAATAGTGGGGTGTTATGGCGGCAACATTAATCCACATGTGTTTGTTATTTACGGGAAAGTGAGGAAACCATGGCACATCGTTTTTCAGCTAAATCCTCATAGTGGCATCCTTTTATCATAGCTATGTGTCATGTTGAATCAAAATCTGATAAAGAGGACTTTGTTTTATTTAACGTAATACCGGTCATCAATCTCAGACGTCAATGGTGAAGACTTTCATGATAAAATTAGACCAAATGAGAACGCCATGTGTTGTAGCAAGAACTCATGAAGTCTGGCCAAGTACATAACGTGACTTATTCGTTTATTGGTATCAGTGTCTGGGAATTTAAAAGAAAGTCATTTCTATTTTTTAAGCTTTCTGAAGCTGCATGTCAAACAGGATACTTTTTGTTCTGTAAGTCACCAATTCATTACGTTTGAAAAATGAACAAAGTCTGTATGTACAGCGTGCAGTACAGTAGAGTAACGCTGTGTTGCCTTCGTATGGTGCAGCCAGCGAAATGTTTTTAAGTGCAAGATTTGAAATGAAAAAGTGCACGTTCAATTGCGGATTCTACTGCTCACGGAATGTCGGCAACTTAGTTACACATTGAACATCGGAAATTCCCTGTGATCACTTTGAGTCAATGACAATAATCAAGAACATTGGGCAGAGTCTTCTGTGCACTCAGTTTAGCCCCTGTCACACATTCAGAACCTTCCCCCCCAAACAACAGCCGATCAAGGCTGGCTGAAGTTTGGGAGCAGTCTGACCAGATTTAGTCCACGCCTACCTTTCTATTCGAATCGAATTGAATTTGAGTGAGATTTGAGTCAAATTTCACTGCCAACCACGCCCCGACCTATTTCCGAACACCGGCCAACCACCGGCCAACTATGACCGAACCCCCCGGCCCGTCAACACCCGAATGTTTTAAACATTTTTAATCATTCGGCTTGCGTGGCCAAACAGTAGCCGACCTGGCCGAACACCAGCCGACCCAGTCGATCTTGCTCCCGACCTTCTCCTAACCATGGTCGGGGGGATTCGGCTAGTGTTCGGGAGGCCATATGTATGACAGGGGCTTTATATACACAGGAGGTGGCATAGGCCCCGTCTACTTGGTATCATCACACGAGTTAGTCTTCGTGTCACAACTTCTCACCAAGATGTCACTGTAGAAGTATTACCACAACAAATCAAAGCGACATACATTGAAAGTTGAAGCCTCGGGATGTGAGAGTGGTGGATATGCCTCAGTTGTGACATTGATTGCAAAACACCGCATGCCTGACTTTGGATCTTGTCTTTGACAAGACCCCATGCAAAACAATCGTGCGATTGGCAGGTAAATCATGCATGAACCGCCCACATTTGCCTACATATTAGAATGTGTCCAAAGTGATCAGATCCATTAGAACACTAGCATTAGAATTCCTCTATATGTTGCATATTTTAAAGTATATTCGACAAAGGAAGGGAGTTTGCCGTTTATTAAAGCAATTTCACTGCGTCAAAGTAGTCACAACATATTTTACTTCCAATTTTCTAATTTGCACATTTGCCTAATAGGATTCGACTAGAAAAAGCCACACGATTATGATTACGATTTTAATTTTTTTGTATAAACGGAGACGTGCTTAAAATGAGTAATATGCATATTATCATGTGATGGGAAGTAGAAGTAGTTCGTTCGACGCACACACTCTGATTCACGGATTAAACGTCTTGGGAAAAACTATTACAGGATTAAATAAATGACTTTGATAGCAGCTAATGCAGTACTTAATAGCGTCGGTAATATCCAAGATGTACATTATCCTATTTCTGCTACTTATCTACCTTTCGTGTATACCTCTTACTACTTTTAGAATGTTATCTACCTCGCATGACCCTTCAACGCAACGCCGACGAGCTTTAAGTACTTAAGCGGGTCTTAGCGCATTAGTTGTGTTTCCCAGCGCAGGGAAGGAGTTTATTTCCCCAAGGTTTGGCCTGTCTTAATATGTAAAAGTACTGAGAGATCATTGTGTAATTAGTGTCTAAAAACCTTCGCGGAACCGGGGACTAATGTATGTAATCGTCTATGATATAGAGACCTGCCAACCATTGCGGTTCGTGGAAAAGTAAATATGACAAGGGCATTTTCTTTCAAACATGCAGGCCGACCCAAGGTGTACGTGTGTACACAAGAGCTCATTTGCTTGCGTGGCGCAGTTATCACGAAATACCGCAAGGACCTTATAGTACCAACCATACAAATTAATAATGTCACTGTGCGTGTGATTGTCATAGAATGGCTGCTACATATTTGAATTTTCACTCAATATACATGCAAAATTATTTCCAATTTCGTCAAGTATTCATAGATATAACTGTGTATTTATGTGCTTTTATAACTTGCTACAGTGCATTATATCTCTGAGTTTTCAAAGTCAGGAGTTGGCGGCGTGTCAGAAATATAACCTTTGCGGACAACACCATCTCTCCCAATGCTACAGGCGTGAACTTTGCGTTATTCCACTCAAAGCCTGGCATGGAATACAAAGAGTTCCATTAGGAAATATCAGACCTTCTGTGGCATTCACTACATTTTCACAAATGGAAAGGAGCCATCAGAGCCGTTACTAATCCTATAGTTTACAGTGCTGTCTGTCCTTCCGATTATAGCTCCAACTCTCTCCCGCAGGGAACGTCACAGACGGCTGACTACAAGTATTGGCAACGCCATTGTCAATTTACTACCTGTAATTTCTCACTCTTTCCTCAATCAGATAACTTGAAGAACTAAGCATGGCTCACCATTCGTTTTAATTATGACGGACATTATCTTCGCACAGAATCTATTGGGACGCATAGCTATGATGGGAAACGCTTGATGTATGTACCTAGACTCTCAGTGACTCACACCTTGTAATATTTTAACTCTTTTATGGACTAGTCACCCTGTGTGCCCATAGTAATCCGCAGCTTTTGTTTTGCTTTGTCTGCACATAGGAAATATAAAGATAGTTGGTGAATGTGCAATCAGATGGTACGCCCATTTATTGTTATAGGACGTACACCCTATGGGGCTTCCACATTATGGAGAAACCAATCCCGACTTGACCCTTGAAGTGTCAAATCTCTCCGATCTGGCGACGAATACGTGGCCCTTGAATACGCATACAAGTTTATTTGACACCTCTGGGTTAAAACGAAATCACCTATGAGGCTCAAGAACACCGTCATCATCATCGCATCATAATGGGAGAACATGAATATGTTATCAAGTTGCTAAAACTCAAAGGAAGGAAAATTTCAAATATTTCATGATTTTATTTCAATCAAATGGAATGGAATCAGAAATTGCGTCGAAATGCCTGCAAATTTCAAGTATCACCTTTGCTACTTTTGAATGCACTGGGAGTTAGTTACGTTTGCAACAATCTATCCAATAATAGGTTTTGATGCTCTGGATTTACTAAGCTTTTAGAAAGGATAGTTGTACCTTACGCTCCATTAAACTTAGTAAATAGAGATGAATGCCTCTGGATATCAGGGTCTTCCTGGGTCGTTCCTTCAGACACCGTCGACATTCTAAATAACTCGTATCATCCCGTGAACACGTTTTGTTCCTTTATCCGAGTCTTGGTTCATGAGATTAATTCTAGTGCTAATTATTATCCTAGATGGTGCATACTTATCTTGATAAATAGCCGTTAATCCACAGCCTGCAGTACTAAGTACACCTCGTACAATCCGTCGTCTTTAGAAATGCCAAATTGATCTCGATCGCCTGCCACCTTTGACCGATGTCCTATCACACGTTATGATTTCAGACTGTTCCTTAAACCCTAGAAATAAAACAGGGCCTCAAATCAAAATTAACGGCTCTAAGCCTTTAATACAGGATATAGCGAAAGTCACAGTTACATACGTTATTAGTTGTGTCCCTTGCCAACAGTCATGTCAGTGTTCTGGAATGATAACGTGATATTGATAACACATGGATGCCCACTTAATGCTACGTACAATTTTTATCGAATTTAAGGACTTGAGAAACATGTAATTCTAAATACATGTCTTTCTATCTTTCTTCTTTAACAGTTATCGGTGGGATTCAACTCATAACTTTCATAAAACCCGTGCGTTTCTTGCTCGATATTCCTTACTTTTAGATTCTGCTATTTTCCAGTAAATGATGGTCATGGTACAGTTACTAGACACAGCTAATAAATCTAGAAAGTAGAAAAGAAACCATGGGTATTTTTCCGGAAACATCATATGACAGTTGAGTTATAGGGCTGTTTACAGAGGGTAAAGTCTAATTACACAGCTTGTGCGCAGCGATTCAATCCTGAACATTAAGCTACATTACGTAAGATGTTTAATCAAAATTAGTGGCATAACACTATACCAAGTTACTTTCTGTTGTCCTCAAGGCCATGTTATAATGATTGTGTACATATAATGTGTACATGGTATTGCACTACGTTTCAACTTACCATCTTTGCCCAATACATGAATGCAGTCAAATTAAATGAACAACCCTGCAGGGGCGTCTCCAAGCAGTATTTTCCAATTTGATAAGCAAAAAATATGACCAATTAATGCCACCTGAAGCATTGAATATACGAGGGCCCGTGAGCACACCGCTGCATAATATTTTGATTAATTCTTGTGAACGTTGTCTCACAGAACAGCAAATGTTAGGACCAGTACTTAATTTTGTTTCTGCAAGGCAGTTTAGTAATAAGGCTTCCATGGGTACTGCTAAGATTTTTGCTTCTTGGTTTTGTGAAAGAAATGGTTACAAACTTCTTATATATGCTTAGCATGTAGTAATTTGAAGTAAGGAATGCTTTCTAAATATAAGTCAAGGTAAATCGTTGAGCAGTGTGCCTCATGAAAATTCATAAGTGTCCTAATGTTCATTCCACATGGTCTACCAGTATTGAATACACAAGTAACAAATAGTTCAAGCGTGACTTGTGTAAGGAGCAAAGCAGAAACGATTTTCTTACGAATTTTTGGTGTGGGTAATGTGGATGTACATGAACCCAATCGTTACCGGGTGCAAGATGGAATAGACCTACAAATAAATTGGATGGATGAAAGACATTTCGCTTTTGTCCTCCATAAATATTAGGGAATGCCACGGTAAACGCCATCCATCAGCCGCTAGCTGACGGGGGTGTGCGAATGATATAGTATTATGACGGGAACGGCCGCGGGAGGGTTGAAATGGATTCTGCAGGCGTTACACACATACTTCCGATAATGCAGTGCCCAAATGTGCCCCCATGTGATGGAAATAAAAATGCTGGCTGCACAAGCCATTAATATAGGCATTTTAGGCTTTCCCTGAAAATGCCTTGCGCTGAAATAAAAGACCCACGGGGCAGTCAAGTCTGATTAAGACCAGAAAGACTGCGAGGTGTGTGGAGTAATCAAATAACAGAAAAACGTAATGTGCACACCTTAGAAAGAAGCTATTATGTAGGACAGTCTTAAGCACAGAAAGGAAGGTTAGACCCTGTGACTCCAGAGCTTCCACCTCGTTTGAGTGGTAATGGAATAGGCACGTGGTGGTACATCCGTGGAGGATGCTGGGAAGCTCCCCGCACAGACGAGGCACGCTCGGGCAAGGTGATATCGACTGGCAGACTTTCAGGGATGATCAGAGAGAAGGAGTGTGGCACACCTAGACAGATTCCGCAGCTTTTGGGGAAGCTGGAAATGATGGCGCCGCCAAGCCTGCCAGCTCAACTCCTCTTATCCGGGCCATTTGCTTTTCCTGCTGGCTTCTGCATTTTGTTGATACTCCTTCAAGGTGGGCATTAGTTACACTACATTGTTTTCCAATGTCCTAAGTACGGGGTGCTTTGCACAAGGCTGGCTCTGCTGCCTTCAGACTGCAGAGAATTATCTTTTTTCTTCGATTTGTCAATGAGATGAGAGGAAGGTTATGATGGAGAAAGTGCTTCAGGGTGTGATGGATATAATTCGTTTTAAACGTTCGATATATTTTGGAGGGGAAAGGGTCGGCGCCGGGAAATAGCATTTACATCTGGAAGCGAGATTGCGGAGTGAATAAAATCGACGGCAAACATGATTATGCATTTTCCCTTGAGTGTACTACTGAATGTGTCGTGACGCTTAGTTCGGAAAGCCCGAGCTCTTATGTCGCTGATATCGACAAAGCATTGGAGTGTTTTGAAAATGCGCAATCTGGTGATAAATTACCACGTAATCCTTTCCCTGTAAACGAGGCCCGATCAAGATCAATCAATGACTAGCTAATCCCGCGCTACCGGCAATCACGGACAAGGATGTCATGTTAAGGATTTCCCCACACATGTAGGTAAGCATCTACAATCTGCTCGGTAAAGGCCTCAGTGGAAACAAAGTGGCTTAAATCAGTAAAATCCCATCCTAATGTGCGCAATTGCCGGTGGAATACAATCCATCCAGATTGCAGCAGGTCTGTTGTCATAGCAAATTATGATTACAGGGAATCTGAAATAGCTTCTCCTCTCTTGTAGGATTTCCGTGATCAAACTGAACAGATTACACCAGCTTTATTGGGCCATTCTGACATAGACTATGTTCTAGATTAACCGCCTCATTTTGCAAATGGGTCTGGACAGGGCTTATTGTTTGCAGTCGTTAGGACTTCAGATTTACCCGACTTTTACTATGTTCAAGCCGTTATGTAGTCTGGTTATAGCCATTGCCGTGTTGCATCGCGAGAATAGTGTGGCATTGGCCTTGCCCTACACTGTCTGTCCTCAGGCTCTTGGTAAACTAGTCCGGACAGATTCCATACCATTTGCCTGGTTTTGATTGATCAAACCGACATTCGTCTCTGCTCCAGTCAATTCTACTCAAAAGTACCCGAAGCTTGCACGCATGATACAAAAACATCTTCCGTAAGACTCGATTCACAAATATTGAACTTGACAGTTCAAGACAGCTCGTTCACCTGTTGGAAGTTTTGACATTCACAAGGTGCTCCCTAGCTCGCTCTGTGCACGGTTTTCAGAGGAAGTGCTCTCGGCACGATTTGCTCATTACAGTTATTGCCTCCAGGGCATCTGCTCCGCTGCTTGTACGGCTTGGCAGCACCTGTAATCACAGTCTTTTTGCGTACAAGCATTCTATTTTTAACAGTCCGAGCTTTACCAATAGCTGTAGTTGCCAATGTGAATTCTTCTTCTATTCACACTGCCCTACTTATCTGTGCGTTCAACAAACTTTCTGAATTAGGACAGCCCTTTCTATAGATCTAAATCGGATTAGCATTTAGGAGTGCAGGTACTTAGAAGTCCAATGAGACGCCCACAAGAATCAATTCTCAAATCACGTTATGTTGCAAACATTTCTTTGACTGCAACTAAGTACCTCGAAACATCCTTCGCTTTTATCGCCGAGTTCGCCGTGTGGTAATCTCTCCAGGGGACATTGGGGCTAGGACGTATAATTCCATAGTATAAGGCCCGTAGAACTTTATCTAGTTATTGCAAAGGCAAAAGATGCTATTAGCCGTGTTTTACTTCCCCTATGAACCCTTTCATGTATATTTCTTACTATAAGTAGCTTGATTTATACCAGGAACATAGCAGAATGCTTGAACACAGAGTCATAAAGCCATACGTACATTAGTCAAAGCTATGGGGTGTGTCATGAGACATGCATGCCCGGAGGTGACAGAAAGAGCCCAATGAAAGGAAATGATATGTACTGTGAAGTTAAACTGTACCATCTCATATCCCCAGTGGAAACAGTCGGTAAATCTAGGCAAGGGAAGGTTATGTTTCGGGTTGTTAGTTGTAGAACATTATCGTAAGTCTTTGGACGAAAGCAAATGAGGGATTCTTGGGAAATTCGCCGGCACTATAGATGGTTAGATGAAGGTTCAAGCGCTACGCTGGGCAATATGTACTTTATGGGATGACATATTGAGACGTCAGTTCAATTGTTGGCGGCGTCTACGGCCATTTTACCCTTCATCTGTCTTACGAAGAAGAACTCGTGAGCGCCGTCAGGAGACGTAATTGCAATTGATTGATCGGTAAAAACGACCATTGCGGGAGGTACGGTATTAATGCCGACGTGTACGTGTGTTGAGACGTTCTGTTTGTTCACTCTTGTTTTCATTAACGATTCTGTGAATGAACAGGGGGTTAAAGGATATCGGAAGACTCCACAAAGTTATTCCCCCCAGTCCGATTAAATCACTCGGTTTTATCGGTCACTAGCTCGCGCACAGGATGAAATCGAGAAAAGGTTATCGGCGTGCAGTAAAGACCAGATTCCTAAGTTTTTGATCTGTGGATCTGTGAAATTTGGCATGACACGAATACGAAACTTTAAGTCCAGCCAGCATCACCTACCAAGTCATATAAACTACGTAACAGTCATGCATGCCTGTCAAAACTTCTAAAATACTTCCAAGGGTCATCAGGGTCAAGCCAAAGCGTTGCCCCGCTTTCCAGTACAATTTTCCCGTAACCTATTCGTTAGATGTTTGAATTGTTCTGGCGCCTCGTTCTATGATTGTCAATTTGCAATTGGATTTGGGGATTAGAATTGGTCAATCGAATGTGAAATACTTGATGTATCGTGGTGCCATGGGGAAAGCTTTAATGCAATGATGCCCCATCCAATAGCTAACACGGAGATTTGCCTTTATGGAAAGGCTAGGGCTGTCACATGTTTCGCCCCCAAACTATACGATCAAAAGACATAATAATGCTCCCTGCCTTTTTCACATGGAACTGACAACCTTTATTGAGAAAACTCTTCAGCCATATCCTATTGACCCATGCA
This sequence comes from Branchiostoma floridae x Branchiostoma japonicum, assembly GCA_013266295.2. Taxonomy (NCBI): domain Eukaryota; kingdom Metazoa; phylum Chordata; class Leptocardii; order Amphioxiformes; family Branchiostomatidae; genus Branchiostoma; species Branchiostoma floridae x Branchiostoma japonicum. Next base: position 11,289,588 of record CM023832.1, read on the forward strand.
TGGTTTGTGAAATTTGAAAGCATTGTCAATTTTACATGAAGATTGTAGGTGCATTGGTGTCTTCGTAACGAGGACCTTACTCTGCCATTTCAAACACCAGTGGTCCGGCAGTACAGTGCGAATATTGACGTACCTATCAAGGCTGTACCGTACATAACAGATGGCTCATATCCGTCCATCTCAAGAGTACGGCACAGAAGGCTTTTTGCCCGCAGCCATGCGTTCCAAAGCATATATTTCTTTGGTGGTGGCAATATAGATATTTATCCAGCCTTCAACTAATTCCCCATCATTTTGCTGACGCGATCCCAACACAGTCGCCGAAGACAAGACTGCCCCAAGGATATGAAAACATGATACGAGAAGTTCAGAAAAACCTATTAGCTACCAATCAATCTTTTCTGGGGCTTTTCTGTCAGTTTTATAACAGCTTACTTGCTTTCTTGGGGATTTGAGGTGGTTTTCAGATGTTACGTCCTTGAAATTGGATTGGATGGCACAAGATGCGATAAGTATTCTTGGGTGTATCTAAAGTACCCGTCACACCTTCAGGACCTTCCATCCACTTTGTCTTCGACCGCTCCCAACTTCAGGCCGGTTGTGGGTCGGGAGCAGTGGGCCCAGTATTACTACTGCTTACCTCCTCCCAGGCGCTCGACGACTTATGTCAGACTACACAGATATCCCCAAGATATTTCAACCTAAAAATAAAAGTTTATTTCTAGCCACACTTTATAGTGATGTGGCGAGAATTGACCTTTTCTGTGACACGTATGTACTAGTATTTGAATTTATCATTTTTTTCATATTTGGTAATACGTCATGAACCTGCTGTTCGAGGTGCACGTTTTTCCTATCTTGAGTCTGCCATGATATCACAAAGCAAGTAAATAGGCAAAAAAAAATACCCTCAAGTTATACCTTTTTCTTCTGGACATAGGTCATAGAAACACCGCCATGGTTTGGGCCTTCTAGCTCTGGACTATGATTCGATTGCCCGTAGAGTATGCATTAGTTGCGGCTTGTTTTTCCTGATAAGAGAGAACGCAACAGTTAAATAGCAAGCTTGCTCCAGATACCGAACAGAGCACGGTAATAAGATAGCAACAATCACGACAATTTGGTCGACTTCCATTCAGTACAGGAGCAGCTTGCTGTCCATGTACAGCAGTTAAATGTACCTACGCACTGGCCAGTGTAGTTGAGTAGTACCCTGCGTGTAAAGAATTGAAAAGTGATTAATGACTAAGTACCTTTGCACGTCAGCGTGAATGAGTTGGAGGTGAGCAGTGGTTTGGTGTTGTCATCGAGTAAGCAATCAAACTGCAATTATGCATCCCTCTTACTTCGTTTCTATGAATAATATTGCGACCTTTCAGAGCCGTCCTTGTTCCGATGTGCCTCTATGCCATAATATTACTTTCCTCTTAAAGGTTACGACTTGTTTTATGCAGAGGCTTACAATCCGATGCGCTTCCCGTATCTCATAGGCGGCTTTGTATTATTGTTAAATCATTACTTCTCAGTTATCGTTAAATATTCACTAGTCCCAAAACTCGGATGATGGAGGTTTCAATAAATACGTCTATTCATTATAAAGGTTTTTATAGAGAAGGGATTTGCGAATAGAGATAGAAGGATTAACTAAAGGTTCTTGGAGAAGATACAATCCTAGACCAAAGCACTTTCGTCTAGAAGACAATCTATATTGTGGAAAGCTTTAATGTATTTTCAAGGTCTTAGAGCTTAAGAATACATACACGTCCGCCTTGGTTTATCATTGTAATACCATTTACTCGGCGTTATGTTAAAAAGGCTAGCAATTAAGAGTACGAGGAGCAGAGAGACTAATGTACAATATGCGTAACAAAATGGGGCCACATCAATCTTACATATATTAAACTGGTTTTCTCTATACTAATGGACAACCATGCTGCGTGACATTAGCATTAAGTAACAACCTGTCCCTGGAGCTCAAGCAGTTCATAAAGCTGCCATCGATTTTATCTTAATCAACCAACCAACCAATCAATCAATCAATTAATAATTTGACCACGAAACTTGATGTTAAATGATCTGTCATTCCGTTTTGCATGATTGATTATATATTGGAGAACAGTATTACAAGTGGTTAAATCTGTCCATACAGATTTGCTGTCAACATAATTACACTACGGTAATCTTATGAAGTATGGGTTGCACCTGTTGAATGTTAAATAACAGAGCATGACAAGGTTAGATGTTGCTTCAATAGTTGGACAAATAAAATTTCGAAGTCAGCAAGTCGCCCTTGCAATGACGTAGAAGAGGTCCCACAGGATGGCACAAACCCACGGACAGCCCTAATTAAAATTCTTTTAGGCACCAGACTCATTTTAAATGTCATATTACTCGGAGGTTAAAACTTCTCATGAGACCTACTAAAATGCAACCCACAAAGGTCCAGACATCCAATGCATATTAAAAGAACCCCGATGCAACAACCATTAATATTGACTTCGGCACTTTCCTGTGAAGGCCTTTGTGCTGCGCAATGATGTAGTGAACGGGCAAATAAGTTCAGAATCATTTAGAGCGTAAAGCGGCTGATCGATCGATGTCTATAGCTCATTTTGAAAAAGGTGTGGATTACCATTACGAGCGACAGAATGGCAACGTCGTTCTGAAATCCAATGGCAGCGACACCGGCGTCATATCAACAGGGCCCCGTGCGGATTATTTTCGTTCCACGAAAAATAATTTATGCCTATCCCTCTAGCCGATATACTAATAAGAGGTAAGGAATAAATGATCAACCGACACGAATTGTTCTTTTTGGCGGGAATAAAATTATTTAATGCTGGCATGGATCAAGACAAACGAGTAAGCAGCTATAGGAATAATTTATGCATAGTTCTCCACGTTCGGCAACTCGCCTGGTGGTTACCATGGCAACCGATATACACGTTTTCTGAAATGATTTATAGCGTACAAATAACATGTCAATCATACAAATTTCCATACATTATAAGATTTCTACTATACTGTCAATCAAGATTTTTTCCCACCACCTACTCGGGGAGTCCACATACACCAGAGATATTTGAGCGATGTATGAAAGTGAATATGGGTAGTAAATCGACTACAGCAGCACTTTAGTTCAACATAAAGGCAATTCGATACAGGTCTGTGAACATGATGAGAAACGTATATGGTATAATACTATAGAAATATCATTTTACATGTTCGGAAAGCTGCATTACCATTTGCTATCTCCATGCGTACTTAATATAAGTGCGTGTAAATATAAAAACACAGCCAACATGATGCTAATATAAGGAAACCTGTGAACTAAATGATGGTTTGTTTCAATGAATTGTAACTTTACAGTTCAAATGGGTTACTGTTCGGCAATGGCGCCGATGGCCTAATGTACAGCGTTGTTATAATACCGTAAACCATCAATGATAGCTATGAACTAGAAGAGACCGATGAGTGTAGCTTGTAAGTACTGTTCACACACTGAGTGTAACCTTAACTGTGAAATTACTGTTCACATACTGCGTAGCAGTTGAAACTGCAAGGATTAACAGTAGAAGTAATCTGCCCCTTTCGCTGGGAAAGTCTAGCAACAAAGTTGTATCGATATTTGATTCAGCGCTCTGATGGAGTTTACTGCTAGTAAATGATGGGTACCTCACCCAATGCGATGTGGCACAGAAGCAACTCGCCGATATGTGCTTGTTAATTTATGCGAATCCAATCAGCGCCTCGAGCTCATGCACTATTATTTGATAACCTGAACTTGATACAGCATTACGAAACTTTAGTTGATATACTATTTTCCTGTCAACCTTATACACTGCAATATGATAACATGAAGTCCTTACCAGAATGACAAGGAACTACGAAATTGTACCGTAACTATAAGCTGGTACAAACACTGATTCACTCACATAGTGCGTACAATTGATAGGGGGCCTCATATTGGCAACGCCACGCGGTAGCTCACCTCTGTGGCAGCCCGATTGCAGGCATACTATATATGCGCAGATATCCCGTCTAGCAGTAATCATATAACATACAAAATTCCTTCACATGCGGATATTACATGCAGACGTATTTTGTGAACGAAACCCACGACCATCGTCTCAGTCGTCAGAGAGTTCGGAAATACGGGAAGAATGAGGTGTGCTAAAGTTGAGTCTTTTCGTCAGCTGGGCTGTGGCTTACTGGATCCGGGCATCTTCATGGTTAGTCTCAGGGTTTGATCTGCTACCGTCCTCAGTCGGTCACTGTTATACGTGTACTCTTCCGAGGTGGTGCTGTTACTAGGGCTCAACAACAAAACAATTGTTAAGACAGGACAACTGTGTGATAAAGTAGAATGAGGTAGTAGTACTTAAAACTCCAGGTCAAATGCGTCATCTGTACCCCGATCTGATTGATGCGTAGGCCAGTGGTCCAATGTGATAATGAGAAAAAGTCAACAAGAAAGATCAACTTCGTTTAGATACGAAATTATATAATGCAATTGCATTTGACCGGAGCGACTTAAAAATGATGTACAGACAGGAATTACAAAACTACCCCAACAACTCATGCGATAAAAAGGAAACACCTAATAGCATCCCGATATCATCATTCAAAAAATAAGTTGTGAATTAAACGTGAGGTTAACTTAAATAATCGCATGTACGGACAGGCATTACATAAGTACTCCGGCATCTCATGCGACTTGATGCCACAAATAAGAAAACGCATGTACGGACAGGTATCTACCGCACGTTAGCAACGATTGTTTCTACAATTTGTACGTGAAGCCTACATCGTTTTTTGTAATTCGGTCTTTTATCATACCAATGCTAATGTTCTTTGTACTCGTTATCTGAAATTGTAATTGTCTAGTATCTTACTCAACTGAATTTTACTATCCGTATATACGTCGTCTTATTTTATTAGTTGGATGTTTTAAACAAGAAAATATTGTGAATTACAAATCAATCCAGAGCCACTCTGTGATATTGTAGAGAGAAACGACAATAAACTATTACCACTACTACGGACATGCACTACAAAAGTACCTCGACATCTCAAGCCATAAGTAAGAAAATGCATGTACTACAAAAGTGCCCCGGCATCTCATGCACTAAATAAGAAACGCATGTACGGACAGGTACTAAATGAATGAATCTTTATGAATAAATCTTTATCGCATATTCGTGCCAAAATGGCTTAAATGCACATGTTACCATAAGTGGTATAAAGAATATAATACATTGAGTATTGTATACTGAAGCGCTACATTCTAGTGCTAAGTGCTATAGGTATATGTATCACAGCAATACTATATACTACTTATCATCTATTGTTTAACGCCGTTTATTCTCTCTTGTTGAAACAGCTGGACTGGAAACATGATGACATAATGTCTACTATACATTCATTCCTGTATGGCATTGGTATTTGAAAGTGTCCTGCTTTGACATTTTCTTGTATATGTTGTCTAATTTTAAAGTGTCAAATAACGCTTGGATACACGGCGTCTGACAGTAGAACAGACAAAGAGTGTAAACAAACACTGACGGCTACGAGCCAAACGAGCGGACAAGAAGTTGATACATGTAACAGTCAACTTGAAATCACCACACGGACCACCATAGGCGGCACCGTAATTTATAATACACGGTGTCTGCCAGTAGACAGACAAAACGTGTAAACAAACACTGACCGCTACAAGCCAACCGAGCGGACAAAAAGTTGACAATATACGTATTGTGAATTAAACAGGCATTACATAAGTACCACGATATCTCATTCGATAAATAAGAAAAGCATGTACGGACAGGTACGACAAAAGTACCCCGACAACTCATTCGATAAATAAGAAAAGCATGTACGGACAGGTACGACAAAAGTACCCCGACAACTCATTCGATAAATAAGAAACGCATGTACGGACAGGTACGACAAAAGTACCACGACATCTCATTCGATAAATAAGAAAAGCATGTACGGACAGGTACTACATAAGTACCACGACATCTCATTCGATAAATAAGAAAAGCATGTACGGACAGGTACGACAAAAGTACCCCGACAACTCATTCGATAAATAAGAAAAGCATGTACGGACAGGTACGACAAAAGTACCCCGACAACTCATTCGATAAATAAGAAACGCATGTACGGACAGGTACGACAAAAGTACCCCGACAACTCATGCGATAAATAAGAAACGCATGTACGGACAGGTACGACAAAAGTACCCCGACAACTCATGCGATAAATAAGAAACACATGTACGGACAGGTACGACAAAAGTACCCCGACAACTCATGCGATAAATAAGAAAAGCATGTACGGACAGGTACGACAAAAGTACCCCGACAACTCATGCGATAAATACAAGCCAAACGAGTGGACAAAAAGTTGACAATATACTCGTGAGGACCCGTAACATAATTGATACCTGGTGTCTGCCAGTAGAACAGGCAAAACGTGTCAACAAACACTGACCGCTACAAGCCAAACGAGCGGACAGGAAGTTGATAATATTAAATGAATGGAGACCTTTATTGTACACACATACCTATTGAGTTTTGTACAGGTCACAAGAAAAGAATAAATACAGATAACGTTACATATATACCTTGCTAAGTAACTACAGCTAAGTACATTCGGTTTCTTCTCGTTTCTTAGTAATAGTAAAAAAGTAAGAACAGATATGTTTCATAATTGAAGGTTTGTCTAAGCTCATTAGAAATATAAATTTGTCGGTACTGCTTAGGTGTATGAGGTAGGGAAACATGGGTTGAATCAAACTATAAAGTTCAGCTCTCTCTTTGTAGTATAGTTTACATTCTAATACAAATTTTTTTGAGATCACAGTATCTACATATTCGTTGTTCCAGGGGAGTACGGTCATGTCTTCCGATGCCTTTTCGATGTGTAATTTGTGGCAGCTGATTTGTAGTTTGATAATATTCAATGCGGGCCACAATAGGCGACACCGTAATTCATGATACATGGTGTCTGCCAGTACAGACAAGACGTGTAAACAAACACTGACCGCTACAAGCCAAACGAGCGAACAGAAAGTTGGTAATATGCAATACTGGCCACAGTAGGAGCACACGGTGGCGGGTGCCCATGCAATATCAAAAATATTGTAAAGTGTGACGTACATGTATGTACGGAAAGGTATCGCACCGTCCATATAGTCACATGATAATAATAATACTGTAACGTAGGGGAATTAAATCATCGTACAACGCATGTGTCTTGTTCATAATCAAGCGATTGGTAAGAATGAATGAGTTGAATCAACAAACATACGAATATAACGGTAGAGGCAGGGGGCAGAACGCATGTTTGTGGACAGGCGCTATGCTCTACTCTACTCTACAACAACAATACAGCCTAATAGCATAGATGCTACCTCCAATGGTATAACTACACATGAAACTGGACAGAGATAAATTGATGGATCTTTTCGGGAGCTTGTTGGGCGGGTGGGAGGAAAAATTTGGTCAACCGCTCGCGTAAAACTTCAAACGAAGGGAGCGAAATGTTTGACCACCCACTCGCACTTCCTGTAAGATTCCAACTTGGAAGCACATGGATTTTACGGGCTGTGATTGGTCAGTTTTAGGAAGTTCCAAAGGAGGTCACCCCTGCACTCCAAATAATGAATGCCCCATGCACTGATCAATATAAGCCTAGCGGGGGAGGATCGGCTTTCATGTCCGGCATAAATTCTTATTTTCGTTCCACGAAAAATAATTTATGCCTATCCCTCTAGCCGATATACTAATAAGAGGTAAGGAATAAATGATCAACCGACACGAATTGTTCTTTTTGGCGGGAATAAAATTATTTAATGCTGGCATGGATCAAGACAAACGAGTAAGCAGCTATAGGAATAATTTATGCATAGTTCTCCACGTTCGGCAACTCGCCTGGTGGTTACCATGGCAACCGATATACACGTTTTCTGAAATGATTTATAGCGTACAAATAACATGTCAATCATACAAATTTCCATACATTATAAGATTTCTACTATACTGTCAATCAAGATTTTTTTTTTCCCACCACCAAAGGGAGCTATCGCGACAAAACCTAGAAGTAAAGAACCCGCCAAACGAGCCCGCTAGGCGAAATAAAAAGAAAAACCGAGCTAGATATGAAAATGATTCCTGTATTCTATCGGAGATATGAGTCAGGGGACATCTTGTCAAGAAGCAATTACACAGGTCGTTGCAGCCTGACACCAAGTACACTATTAGTCAGCAAGATTATGGAAGAACGTCAGACAGAGCCCGAGTTTAACTTAAATCTCTACTCACAATCCTACCCCAGGCCGAGCTGACCCGGCTTTCAACAAAAGATCTAGCCTGTATATGAAAGAGTCATCAGTGATCACAATCCACAATATGGGTCACCCCCCTCCCCTATGCTTTTTGACAAACAAACCGAGTCAAGTCAAACAAAGATTTTAGCGGACTTACGTCAAGGTGGGAAGTGCCCAAAGCGTCAGGAAACCACCAGCATTAACTTCAAACGAAGGGAGAGGAAAAATTTGGTCAACCGCTCGCGTAAAACTTCAAACGAAGGGAGCGAAATGTTTGACCACCCACTCGCACTTCCTGTAAGATTCCAACTTGGAAGCACATGGATTTTACGGGCTGTGATTGGTCAGTTTTAGGAAGTTCCAAAGGAGGTCACCCCTGCACTCCAAATAATGAATGCCCCATGCACTGATCAATATAAGCCTAGCGGGGGAGGATCGGCTTTCATGTCCGGCATAAATTCTTATTTCTACCTGGATCGGGATGAAATCACTGCAGTTGTGTAGGGGCGCCGCGTCTCTCAGTTGGTTTGCCAGTGTCAGCTCCTGCACCTAGAAGGGCCAAGTAAGAATATTGCGAAATTGCAGAAGGAAGGAGGGAGTCATCGGCCACTCAGACCTGCATCTTACTAATAACTTGGCATCAGGGAAGCTGTAGGGACAGTGTGTGGACGTCAGACCCGGTATTTGTAGTTTGGTAGAGATCAAAGGTAGGCATCGGTGAGGTCGAAGATGTTGTTATTACGGCCTGTGTTGGGATTCCAGTCGGCACTGTCCTGGGCATTAATCTTTCCTGCACTCTACAGCATTTGGCCATTTTCCCATTACGGTGAGTATTCAGCACCTAGCATTCTTTACGTTTTTCCATCACATGGAGTTCACGTAATTGCTGTAAAAGCGTAGCGGGTATTGCTTGGGGAATCACTATTTGATATTCAATTGAAGGGACAATTGGCGCCACGTCTGCCAATGTACTGTATGAGCCTCGGTTCAACCATTGTCTAGATAGAATTGTAAGGCATCCATGATTTCCAGCAATCATTCCAATGGCGTGTTTATCAAATTCTCTAAAGAGCCGAAATCGGCATGACATATCGCTATTCATATTTACCACATATGATATGTAGGAAGACGCGAACTAATTTCTATGGGTTTTCTTCGTAGCAAGCCCCATAATCCTGCGCAAATGCAAGGTCGTTTGTTGCCGGGGACAAACGTGTGAACTGCCGAACCCCGCAATACATTCTGTACTTCGTTAATAGATTTTGGGCTGAGCCGTGGATTACCACCCAACATCATCTAATGTGTTTTTTGAAAACAGGCCCAGTTTTTACTGCGGTGTAGGGAACTTTTATGACGGTGCTGGGTCGTACCATGGGTTGGTGAACACAATACTATTACTGTATGGCACACCACCAATAATTTACCACAAATCAACAAAACGATCGAGGATTTATATGTTGTCAATACACCCTTAGTTCTCGACTTTTGTTTGCGCAGCAAAGCGTGATATTAATCGTTGCCACCAGGGGCAATTACAATAGTTTTTTCTAACGGACGGAACAGAGTTTTAAATCATCATGAGGGGCAATAATTAAGAATGCCTAAGGCCAGGAGATGGATCAAGCAGTAATCTTATCTTCAAGTTTCATTCGTGTGACGAACAGATAACGTTTGTTCATTTCTGGGTTATGTCTTGTGGGATTGTGCCCAGCATTCATCGTCCTGCTTTAAGTGAGGGCTTTTGTCAACCGTAATTGAAATGTAAAGCACAGAGGGGTGCTTTTTCGGGAATTGATGGAAAAGAATGAGCATTCCAAGGGCGCACGTGTGCCGTTTACTCCATACAAGCAGCAAGTTATGTTGCATGGAGAATGGGGAAACTGAATAATGGCGCTATGCATACAGAGATAACCGCCGGGATATGGAATGGCTGACCAGGCTAGAAGCTCGACGAACGAAACGACGCTTGAAACGACAATAATGTCACCTCTGACCCCAATCTTCCCTCCACTAGCCTGGGAGTGACCATCTCTTTCCACAAAAGTAAGGTCGCAGACGGGGCAAATGATATGTTTTCATTAGCCTTCCGTAATGCAGGGGCACAAGAAAAGACGCCTTTTTTACTTTGCTTGTCCCTCAGAGAAAATCACTGAATAGACCGGAATAATCACAAAGGTTCACTTCTCCATCCGCTGAAATAGCAGAAAATCTATCTAGAGACGTCTAACGACACATTTGTCTCCGGGAATTACGACCGCATTACTGTGGATGGAAGTGACAATGCCCCATAGGTGACCTACAACTACACCCAGTATGAAAGTACCATTTACATGCCTCTTCATTCCTTTTACCTTGTGGCCACACGAGGGAAAAAATAATTGGCCTCTGCAGGTTTTCCCCACGCACCTTTATGTTCTTAAGAAATGCACCGTTGGATCAATAATGAAGCCTGGAACGGAACTCGGTGATGTGTAAGAACCATTTACGATTCAAGGCACGGTGCTCGCCCAAAATTGAGACAGGCCGTCGTATGAAACATTTAGGGCGGTCAGGAAGTGGACCTCGGGGGTAGGCAGGCGTGTGTCGCTCTGCTGTTAAGCACCATTGTGGTTCAAATACAAACTTCACACGATCTACTAACAAATGCGCACTGGAAAGAGATTCTTAGATGATAGAAAGTCCAGATTATGGTAACAATGTGCCAGCTCAGTGAACGACCTAACCCCAGACACATGCATTAAAGAATATTGGAAAACTGTAAGAAAAAGGCGCAGCTTCGTTGCAGTTGAATGGACCGCAACACCTTCTTTCCAAACGTCGCCATATACAAATCCCTACAGATGAGACAATGTCATGGTGTTTGCCTTTTTCTCTTAAGGCAATTTCGAGCAGAAGCAGTCATTTATCTTAGATACGGTAGATGAGACAAGCTATGCATCAGCCAATTTCTACATGTAGCTACCGCACTTTGTACTGGCAACTGCCCAAAGTTTTGCGTTAGCTCAAGTTTGATCTTTATGCAAGATGCATGAATTTCGTCACATTCCATTACCATTACTCTGGTTATACATGCTGTGAGTCAGGAAATGTTAGAGCACGGCCCGTAGAAGCGCACGTAGCAGTTTCTACTTACACATGTGATCATCTGGAAGGAACATGCCTGGTGACAGCAGAGGTCATTGCCGCCAGCAATCTCAGCAGTCCACAATTATTCTATTAGATTGGTGGCATGCTGCTTTGCGCCACCTCTGTTCCTCATGGTGTTGGATACACGATTAACAAACCGTTTAGGAATTAAAGTCATGTTCGGGGCAAATATCCAGGGATAACGCATTGACTTGATGTATCTGCATTCTAGCAGTAACGCAGCTTCAAGTGAATACTGCTGTTACATGTATATTCACTCGTGGCAATTATTTTTAATGTAGACTCTCATTTCTCCGCTTTATGCACAAGAGTTATTACAGTATGAAGCATGGAGACTAAGAATTTACAAAGCATTGAGAGTAACATTGACCTCTAGCAGCGATATTTCGCACTCAGATCCAATAATTGTGTATAAATATGACCTTACCGACACGTCATTCCGTATGGCTGGCGTTGTCCATTGCTCTGAATCCTTGTCAATATCGCGTTCACATCTATTGTTTCAATAATGAATGAATGAAGACCTTTATTGTACATTTGTGTTCTACAGAACTAAGTACAGGTCGCATGGGTACAGAACATGAACATAAACATATACATTACATACATATGAGCATATAAAAGAGTAAATAAATGTCTAATTACTATTCTTTTCGGCTTCATCTCGCTTAGTAGTGATTGTATGGATATATGTGGCTGTGATGTTACTTAACGTAGGTTTATCAAAAGTTAAAAGGAATACAAATTTCTCTTTGCTAGTCAGATATCTGAAGTGGGGAAATATACTTAATACATGGCTAAAAAATATGAGTCTTTCTCTACTATACAAGGGGCAATCTATAGTGAAATGTATTTCATCTTCTATTTGGCCTAAACTACAGAATTGACAGGTTCTTTGTTCTAGAGGAGTGCGGTTATGTCTTCCTGATTCGATTCGTAATTTGTGACAACTGATTCTTAGTTTTGTAATGGAGGACCTGTGACGTATGTTTGCTAAGTTGAGATATTTTTCTTCGTTATAGGAATGTTTTATTAATCTGTATAGACGTAATTTGTTCTTTGCATTCACAGCTTTGTTATCATTGTGAATTTCGGATAGAAATGTCTGAAAATAAATGTCTTTTAATCGCTGGAAAATTGATGAAATGGTAGGGGACGTATTCGAGAAAATTGATTGAGGATTTTGCCAGACGAAAGCATAACCACATTCCTCTAGAGCTCTACGTACACCAGACGCCCAGCATTTAGTACCTGAAGCTTCTAGGTCTATTTGACATAGGAGGGCGTCTGCTTGAAGGGAGTCAGCTGGTACGTTCTTGTAGAGTCGAATAAAATACTTGATAGCGTTTAGGGAGGCCTCCAGATGTATGGGGTACCTCCCTAGCTCTGCCCGTGCTGCAAAATTACTAGCTGTTTTTGGTATGTTCAGTGAATGTTTGCAAAATTTTAGATGTACAGATTCAATAGGGCAATTGTTTTGGCTTTTATAAGAACCCCATATTTCAGACCCGTATAGTAGGATAGGTTTGATACAGGAGTCAAAGAGCTTGTTCTTAATGGGTAACGAGGCGTCGGCTTTGCTAAGGGATTGTCTGATGCTGAACAAGGATTTTAGACCCTTGTTGCTTAGATGTTTGTTGTTGGCTTTGAACGTACCAGCTGCGCTTATCACTATGCCTAGATAACAGTATGACGTTACAATTTCTATTATTTTATTACTAAACAAAAAGTAACAATTCTTAGGTAGTCTACCTCCCTTCGTAAAGACAATTATTTTTGTCTTTTTCAAATTCACCTTCAAATTCCAATATTTACAATATTTCTCTAATTTAGCTAAACATGACTGCAAGCCTTGCTGAGATTCTGAGAATAATACAAGGTCGTCAGCATACAAAAGGCAAGGAACTTTCTTATTGCAAAGAATAGGGGAGTCACAACAAGGATCATTAAACTCAGCTATAATGTCACTAATAAATAAATTAAACAGAGTTGGACTTAGATTACAGCCTTGTCGAACCCCACAGTTAGTTAAAAACGTGTCTGTAAGGCCGCCGTTGGTTTTAATGCAATTTTTAGTTTTTGAATACATGTTTTTGATGGTCATTAAAAATTTTCCTCCAATTCCAAGGTTTTTTAATTTGAATAGCAAGCCTTCCCGCCAAACGGAATCAAAAGCTTTGCTAAAATCTACAAAACATGAGTAAATTCGCGCATTCTTGCTTAGGTATTTGCTGACTAGAGTGGTTAATACAAATAAGTTATCGGATGTTCTATAGTTTTTTCTAAAACCGGCCTGTTGGGGTTTGAAAAGGCTGTTCTGTTCCGCATAATTAACAAGTCGTGTGTTTAAGATAGAAGTAAATAATTTTCCCAAGCAACTGATGATGGAAATGCCGCGGTAATTATCAGGGAGAGAGGTATCTCCAGATTTATGTATGGGAACGATGTGGCTAAGGGACCAATCGTCTGGGAAGTAACCATTTTGCAAGCAGGAGTTGAGTAGGTGAAGAAGTGGTTTCTGAAGGACATGTTTACCACATTTTAGCATTTCATTTGTTACCATGTCGCTACTGCTAGACTTGTTGTTTTTCAGATTAGAGATGGCGTTGTTTAATTCCTTAGCTGTTATTAAATAATCTAGAGCGGGGTACTCTGCAGGTGTTTGAGTATCTAAGTTTTCGGTGACAGGGAGTTTAGTTTCTGAATTAATAATGGTATCTGTTGTGGCTTTGTCTACGGCGCTAAAATGTTTTAACCACATGTCATTTGAAATTTGGCAGCTCTGTTGTGTTTTGTCAGGCTTAAGTTCGTTCAGTAGTTTCCAGAAGGCGTTTGGGTCTTTTTCTCTAAGGGAAGAAAGTTGGTCCATAATTTGCTGGTGAAAATCTCTCTTTTTCTTTTTAACTAATTTTCTATAGTCCTTCTTTCTTTTGAAAAACAATCCCCTTACATGAGGGTTTGAAGGATTTTTCTCAAGTAAAGAGGCTAAGTTTTTAAGTTCCCGTTTAATTTCGCTACAGCTTTTATCGAACCATTTTTTGTTACGTTTTTTTTGTGGGCGTTTTTTATTCACCCTTACGCATAATGAATTATAGCCAGCGTCTCTTAGAACGGCGGTGAAGTCGGAGACAAGATTTTCAATTTCATTGTTTGAATTTTCCGTTTCTTTTACTGACAAGATGTTTAATCGTTCCAATATGTGGGGTTGGCCGAGCGATTGCAGAAATTTTTGGGCTGAATTTTCGTTCCAGTGGAAACGTTTAGGTGGTGGTTTTCTGTTTTCTTGTTTTGCCTTGTTATTGTGGATACATGGTTTGGTTCGAATTATTACAGATAACATGTTATGATCGGAGAATATAGTCAGCGGGTTTACGCGGAATAGGGATATATGCTCAAATAGAGACTGGCTGGCAATCATGTAGTCCACCGTACTACTACCATTTGGTTGATGACAGGTAAAATGTCCCTGTAAGTCGCCAGCTACTCTACCGTTAAGGATTCTAAGATTAGATTGAATGCATAGATCTGTAAGAAACCGGCCGAATTTATTTGGCGGAGCTTTGTCCATGTATTGTCTGTCTTGATTATAATTTTGGGGAACGTTTGGTGGACCTTCATGTAGAGAATCATCTTCGACAAAGTCATGTAAATTTCCTAGTCTTGAGTTAAAATCACCACCGATAAGAATAAAACCTTCTGAACTATATTTTGAAATTTCTTCTTCTAAGATTTCAATCACATGATTTTCAGCATGTTTGTGAGTTGTTGATGTGCTCGGGCTGATGTAGACAGAACAAATAAATAGGTCTTTAGATAACCCCAGTAACCTGCGGTCTACTTTAACCCAAAGTACATCAGTCGATTTTGAATGGACTTGTTTAACATGATGTTTATATTGCTCTTTGAAGAAGAAAACTATGCCTCCTGAATAGCGTTTTGCACGTTTGTTCTTTTTGCGGTGTAAGTGAAAGTAACTGTAGTTAGGGATGTTGATTTCTGTTTTGTCAGAACTCCATGTTTCTAAAAGCGAGATAAAATCGAATTTGTTGACGTGAGACAAAAAATCTAAGTCATCTAATTTGGAGCCCAAACCGTGGACGTTCCAGCAACAAAAACTCTTGCTTCCTCCTGGAAACACTTTCATAACAGAGATGACTGGTAAAAAAAGCGAAATATTGTGTCAATATCCTAGCCGTACGTACAGCAGATAACTACCATAGAGATGCATAAGGTTAACACTTGTAGTCTATATTTATATAAGCTCTAAGTTCTATTTCATATTCCTTAATTACTAACAGGTACTCTACTAACATTGTGATCATAAATTGGAATAATCTAAAGTTTTCAGATCGTATACATCTGTTGGTACCCTACCGCACAATGATGGGAGGAGGTCCTATCCACGGTATGCCGGGTTGCCACGACCAGGGTGGGAGCGCGAACTGGTAACTTGCATCAGGATAACAGTTCTGGTTGGAGCGGTGCGGATTGCCAGGAAAGCGTCCGTCGTTTCTAGGAAGATGTCTGGGCGTAGGGTTGAACGGAGCCGACATCCCCCACAGGCCTAGGTGATGGTTGGTGAAGTAGGGTGGAACTCCCCACGGTCCCACAGGTGGGTGTCCCCAAGGGCCATCAGGCAGCATGGGGGGAGGGGGGCCACTCCGTGCCGGACGGTGGTCTGGTGCCGGATAGTTGACCGGTGTCGGGTGATGCACGGGGGCCGGATGGTTGACCGGTGCCGGGTGGTGCACGGGGGCCGAGCGGTGGTCTGTTGCCGAGTGGTGCACGGGGACCTGGTCGTTTACCGATACCGGGTGGTGCACGGGGGCCGAGCGGTGATCTGTTGCCGGGTGGTGCACGGGGACCGGACGGTGGACAGGTGCCGGGGGCTGGACAGGTGTCGGACAGTGGTCTGGAGTCGGTTTGGTCGCGTAAGCAGGGCGCTCCTGAGGTAGAACTTGGGGTCTTGGCTGGTTAGACCCGTGTGGAATTGTCCGCTGACATCCTGGGGAGCGAACTGACTCTGGTGAGCGGAGCACGGCCTCTCTGTATGACAACCTGCCATCTTGATTGTCGTTTAGACGGTCATTCCCATGTGCCGATTGCTTGTCTACGGGTTGGGGAACATTCCTTGACGCGTTGGCAGATATACGACCTGTGTTCTCCGAGCGAGATCCTCTACCTGAGTACTGGCCGAGACCCAGGAGTGGGTTGACAGTTTTCTTGATATTGGAGGCTAGGACCCGGGTCCCGTACCTGTTTAAGTGGTACCCATCATAGTTGTAAAGCGACTTCTTTATGGCGCCATTCTCAGACAGGTTACTGTTGTCAGTTAGGTGCACGTGATTCGTCTCCTCTGCTACGACATGTAGGAAAGAGTTCACATTGTCGCCTATCGTCTGCAGGTCATGGTTGTCTCTGGGTAAGATTGACGATAGAACCAAAGGAGTGCGGGGGAATTTGTCGTGTGACGATTTGATTAGCTTTCTAAAACCTTCGGAAACGGCTGATGAGTCCTTGAGGTCACGTGCGTCATTAGTTCCAACGTGGACGAGGATTACCTTTGGGTCCGGTATGCGTGTACTTTCGATGAAGGTTGTGGCTTGTGTGAGGTTGAATGTTAGCTCCTTTCTGACATTTTTGTTCGGGTACAGGATGTTTGTTTGAATTGTTCTAGTGTTGGAATCTCCGAGGATTAGCAGGTCCAACGTTGCCTCTTTGTTACGCAGATCTGTTTGTATTGTGTCTC
Organism: Branchiostoma floridae x Branchiostoma japonicum; assembly: GCA_013266295.2. Lineage (NCBI taxonomy): Eukaryota > Metazoa > Chordata > Leptocardii > Amphioxiformes > Branchiostomatidae > Branchiostoma > Branchiostoma floridae x Branchiostoma japonicum. The sequence goes on from CM023832.1 coordinate 11,306,819, forward strand.
TCGAGGTGTCGCTGGTTACACCAAAAGGCTGTTTTGTTTTTGTTGCCCGAGTGTCTGTGCCTTTCTTCTCATTTCTTTGTGCGCTTGTGTTGTCTCGGTGACTGTGAAGTACTTCATTGTTGTTAGTACGTTTCACGCTTCCTTGTGGAGTTTCAAACATGGCGTCGGTGGTGTCACAGTTAGGATCAAGGGCCTGGAATCTGTTTTGAACTGAGATAGTAGCTACTTCACGAAGTAGATTGTCCGCGCGATCTGAATCATTTGCGGTTTGAGTTTCCGTAGATCTAGAGCTCGTAGAACGTTTCACACAGGTCGATCCGGGTTTACACACTGTCGTGACTAGACTCTCGTGTTTCACTTCCAAACTTTTGAACTTGAGCTCTAGTTCTCGCAAGTTATTCTCCAGGCGCGCAATGTCACTCAAAAGCTTTTCCTTTTCTGAGGGACTGAGGTCATCACATGTATGAGACCGCTCACATGCTTTGACTCTGGATTCAATAGCAGAGAGCTTTTCTAACACTGCGTCCTCAAACAGTTTTCTGTCTATGATACAATCAGTGAGACAAGACTCGAGTTTTGTCACATTCTCTTGAACAATACAGCAATTAGAGGTGACGCTCGTGTTCGCCTTGTTGGATTCTTTCGGGCTGTCCGATTGACTTTCAGAATCATCCACATTATTGCTGTTGACATCTAATACCTCTTTAGGGACTGTGTTACAAGCACAAGTGTTCGACTCTACCAGCTGATTACATGTGGGACAGGGCGGTGGGTTTTCAGAAACAGGACCCAAGACCGCCGTTGTAGGGTCGCGTTCCAATGTAGGGTGAGCGGCATTGTTTGGACTGTGGTTTACAGACTTCATGAGGCTTGGGTAGACTTCGGTAAACCATAACAGATAGGCCGATCCCTGAATCAATATCTTGTGAGACGATTCATAAAACGTAATGCTGACGGATCCGAGGGGCTGATGCGACTTAGTGTCTAAGAATGAAGTTTTGATCTGGTGTCCATGTTTTCCACTGTTTGTCGCTAGAACGTCATAGTGTTTCTCGCAAGTCACGAGCCAAGGTTTTGTGAGGTTCTTGGGTAGGTGGATAGTGACACTTTGCGCGTTAAACTTCACCTGGTAACCAGTTCTTTGTTTGTCGATCTTGTTTGGGTACTTGGACGAGTTTGAGGCAGGGAGGCCGGCGTCGTATTGTTGTCTACTCGAGGTGTCGGACAGAACAATAAATGCCTTGCTTACCTCTCGAAACTTTGCGTCAGCTTCCTTGAAGAGAGGGTCTTTTCTGCTGAGTTTAGAGGCAACATTTTCGTAACCGGCGACCTCCTTCTTATAAGCGTCGATAATATCTTCTTGGCTGGCGGTAGAGTCGACTCCAAGCAGCGGGTAGAGCTCGTAGCTGTCGTTCGCCATGGCGTCGGTCGGCTTGGTCCCGCTTGGGTCAAAACAGCTACCGAAATACGACTAAGCTTGACTAGAGAGACTTAAAATTACCCATAAAACAGTGGGTAATAGAAGTAGATAACTTTTGCAAACACTTTAGGAGTAACTATTGTATAAACAACTAGAAAAAGACACAATATATGGCCTTTCAGCAGGAGCGTATAACAGCGCGTCCTGCCTCCGCCGCCATCTTGATTACATCTACTAGATTCAAGATTGAATAACTCTTCTTTTGTCATATTTTGCTTATCGATGGCCTCAGAACACTTTTTCATGAGGTGGAAACTTCACTTTATGTTTCAATGAGAAACACCCTTTCCGGAAAAATCCAATACATCCTATTTAGGATTTCAACGTTGTTCATTAGTTTCGGGCCATTTCGTCCGTGCTTCGCATTTGTTTCGTTTTAATCTGATGGTAGACGTATCGCCTGTAGGCTAGGTGACGTAAAGCCTGTTCACAGCAATTACTAAAAAGTAATAAAATTCCGATCCTGATTCAATCTATCATTTTAGTCCACCAGTGTATAATTTCATTACATCTGGCAGCAATGTGGTATCGATCGTACTTTGGTAACGGCGTCCAATTAATTCTCTTGTTTTTACCTTTTCCCATGTTTAAGTCACAATTCAGAGCTATGCCACTTATTCTAGCTCGTTCATTCATTTTGCTGAGAGTTAGCGTTCCATGTAGGAAATCCATATGGCTCAGCCAAAATAGTGAAAGCACAATTTTGGTCTATTACTGCGAACTACAAAGCAAAAAATAACAAGGAGGTCATTTTATAGGAACCAATTATGCTGGTGGTTGGAAGTTGTAACGACCTAGTAGACCAAAGCATAACCAATACCGTTAACCTTATGATCATAAATAGTACACTTTCTATAAAATCATCCTGATAATATCTATCTCAGGGCAGACAGTGATTAATGGTGTGGGCTCTGTGGAAATGGTTTATGCTCAATTTGTATGATCGAGCTAGCTTTATCAACTACTAGGTCAAGAAGTCGCATTTGAAGATGTAATTGCTCTTCAGATTCACTCATTGTAGGTTGAACAAGCCCAGATTTCAACCTACAATGCTAGTTGGTACGTGGTTATTTTAATACTGAAGATTGAATGTTTCAAAGTTTATCTTCTTCAGCTTCAGTCTATCTTCTTTAAACTTTATGCAACTTTTATTGTAATTGACTATTCTGACACCAATCAAAGCAGCTGATTTATAACAATGCCAAATCGTCTGGTTTAACAACTTAAATGCTGTAGTGTTTTCCATTTATCTAAATATGATTGATTACAGTTATTTGTATCACACTTCGCTAGGAAACTCCTTTGTGTGCAATTAGTTGCTGCTTCCCGCCTTTCAACAGCAATTAGTACATGGATTGATGATATACATCTGGTGTGATGGGAGTTGCCTTTGTTATTGATGGATAAAAAAGAAAACTATGTTTGCCAAGCAGGAGTACGTGTTGGATTTTAAACAAATGCGCTTGTCATTCGCAACAAATATTCCCAACGTCTACTATTCTTTATTTAGTCATGTGAAACTTCCCAGAAGTCACACAATATTTTACAATGTGGCAGTACATTTGGCTGCGAAATATTGTTATTGAAATTTAATCTTGTACATCCTGCCTCAATGCCCCGCAACTAGTTAGTTACGATGAGGCACGTACAACTTTAGGTTAATCTAATACACTGTTCCTCGGCAGTTCCTTCCTACATGGCACCTCCACCATGCATGTAAATTGGAGTGCATTACTTGCCATAAGCCATTTGGAAATACAGAAGCGAAACAAAGTTTCTTGCGAGTCAAATATGCATGTTTTCTTTTTTCAGGCTGTTTGGCGCAGCACACCAGCTTTGATCTCCCCGAGTCAGAAGAAGCCACACTTGGTGAACCCGCCACCCTGCCCGCAGCCTACTCTTCAAGATACAGCATCATCTCCATAACCTGGTCCAGAGTAGTGGAGAGCCCTTCAGCATCCGACAAACGGAGTACAGTCTTCTCCCATGTTCCCCTGGCAAACCTGAGCAGGGCATACGGGCGGTACGCCGGGAGGGCTCGGCTGGTTGGAAGGGCTTCCCTCCGAATCGATCCAACAAACATCGAGGATGAAGGAACGTATTCATTGTCAATAATGACCGGTGAACTAGGAAATGAAGAGAAATTCATTCATCTGGATATACTTGGTATGTGTGGCTAGCGTATCTCAACTAACCATCGGATGGATCTCATATTGATATCAGTTTAATGTAGCTGGGATGAAGGGAATGAGTTCCTGGTAGCACGGGGACTTGTTATTCCTCTAACAAAGCCCTTCTGTAGTTATGATGGGAAAATGTAATGGATTCTGGCAGAATTCATGGTAGGGAGTGAAGTCTAGAAATGGAAATCCATATCCATGAAATCCATATCTTATACTTTGTTCCTCTAGACCATGAAGACCTCTATAAAAGATTTCTCAAGAAGGAGATTTTAAATCTGTAACAAGTGGCAATCAATCAACCGTACTTTCAAGAGAATCCTTAGAAATCGAAGGCTATTCTAGTTGCAAGTTGACTCAAGGTCAATGCTAAACTACTGAAAGAACAAGTTGACTGAAGCTTCAGACCTTGGTAACAAAATAGTTTGATTTTGGTCCCGAATGCATTTGTGTGGGGACGTTCATTGCTTTGATTGGTTACGTTGGCAACACTGTTTTGCTGCCTTCGGCTCAGAACAGGAGAGATACATGTAGCAGTAGAAATTATAGTAGGTCTAGAATGAGGAAATATTTTTGTAAAGCTGCCCTCGAGTGATAAAAGGAGAATGTAAAATATGCAAAGCCGCATGTGGCCTTCAGCAAGGTGGTTTTCTCGGAAAATATGCTGAAACATAATAGAATCTCACCTCACATTCCCCGAACTATTTACTAAAGCCATTTCCCTGTGGTGTGTAAATCCTTCTCCTCTAGCTCTGGATCTGATATGAGATGCGTACCAACTATGAATCATGCATCAATCAATAGCGGGTTTAGTAAAGAAATCCTGCAACACTATTCACATCTGTGTAATGAATTCTGACTTATGACAGTTTCTGAAATATATGTTGCCCCTTTAACTAGGAGAAGTAAATCACGACCAGAGGCTACTTGTTTTGGTGTAACAGTTGTAACAGTCTGCGTAAATCAATCCATTTCTGCAAAGAATAATTGCCCAACTTATGTGTAATCAATATCATTTGAAATATTTTTTTAGCAATACACATCAATTTGATAGAATCAATAGGCTATTTTCTGATGCTGTATACGTTGCGATTCCAAACGAACTGTTCTGTGCTTTGTAAAATATTACACTTGTTTTACAATCTTGCTGAAAGATGTTGACAGATGGAATTTATTTGCTAATCTGCTTAGAATGACAAGAAAGAACACCTTGCATGATTGAACTGCCAAAAATATGTGCTAATCACCCCTAAAATTGGGCCCTGATTTTCAACTTTGATCCCTAAAAGTAATCACTGAACGGTCGTTTAGGTAGGTTAAAATATAGCACTACATCAGATGGGTAATATGTTTATGTATTATTTACCTACTATATTCCTTTTGGCGATCTTGCTCCACATAAAAGAAATAAGGAGCGGCCATAAAAGATTATATTTTTCCTACATACGTCCCTAGGATACTTCATATTCATCCATGAGAACCTCAGGTCCATTAAAACACTCCACATCTCGCAGCTTTATTAATGTATATTAACGATGTTTGGCAACCAATGTATATACGTTGGCTCAAAACAAATGGCTTCAGAAAGTGGTGCCTATTAGCATTCAATCAGAGTGACGTTGGGATAGATGATATATGGGAGAATGTTAAGGCACTTTCTGCAATGCCGGTAGAATATTAAAACTAATGCCTTTTTCTCTCCTCATTTTTTTTTGAAGTTCCTCCCAAAGTAGTGATCGGGCCGAGCGACCCTTTCTTCACAACATGGGGGACATCAGCATCTTTGACATGCGCAGTTAAGGACGCGAGGCCTAACATCACGTCTCTTCATTGGGAGAAAGATGGCGGCCGAATTGAGACCAGAGGAATGTCTGGAAAATATTCCGGAGGAAATGCAAAAATTCCGTCATTGACAATCCGTCACGTGACCAGATCTGATGCAGGGACTTACACCTGTCTTGTGCAGCACGTGACACGACCAGCTGCCGCCAGTCTACTGATGGAAGTTTTCTGTAAGCAAATATAATCTTAACATAATGTACATGAATATTTCATATCTACATCAACGTAATATCATAGTAATCATATTACCAACATTTTGCTCATCGCCTTATTATAGAAAAGTCAAGCATTCCAAAACTATATGAAGTTACCACATATCCTGTGTTTGTCGTTGGCAACACTTTTTGCGAAATGGTTAATTTTATCAGTAATGTAGGTTTAAGTGATGGATCATGTCAACACCCTATGTCAACATGAATAAGGCAACATTCAGTATACGAAGCGAGTTGGCTTGAGAAAAATGTTCACAAAAGACCTTTCTTTTCACTCAGACCCTGCCTCTATCATCAGCATATCAGACCCCAAAGAAGTCTCATTAGAAGACCACGTCACATTTCGATGCGTTGCTGATGGAAATCCTCCTCCAAATATAACGTGGTCAAAGTCAGGTCGGCAGCTATGGGCACACGTCTACACAATATCCAATGACGTCCGGACCAGTTCCCTTGTGTTGTATAGTGTAAATGAAAGCAGTAGTGGGTACTATACGTGTACTGCCAGCAACGGCGTGGGGAAAAGGGCAGAAAAATCGACAAACCTCGGCGTCCTTGGTAAGTGACAGCTGAAACTATTACTATTTTTTCGATGTCGAATGTATACTACAATATATCACCATATTTGGGGTTTCTAGTAGCGGTGTAATTTTCAAATCATTTAATTGCTTTAAAATGTTTACAAATCTTTAAACGCACAGTACTAAACATATTGAATCGTACATTTTGCCGTTACGTACTATTTGGTAGCTTTGATAGCTGGGGAGAGTAACTGCACATGCTATCGTTCGTCTATGACCATAAAACCGACTCCTTATAGGCTACAAAGCATGGCTAAAATATGTATCTCTTGCTGAAAGCTTTTAGTTGCAGCTGTCAACCAATGAAGTCCAGCAAAGCTTCATTTATAGTGCCTTTAACGCCTTTGTGTTACCAGTAAACCATGTCAACAGGGTCACATGCATTGACGTCACAGATAAGAACATCTTTGAAATAAACATAAAAAAGCATCAGTTCTAAATGTAAATCTTGGTAAAGCACCAAAGAAGGATATCCTTGTAATCTCGTGGTTGAGAAATTTAGGAGAAAACCTCTGACACGGTGCCATTGTTATAAAAGTTCCAGAGCGTCAGATGAGTTTAACGACGTTCTCAACCATTGCAACCATCATTGGAGCTTCCGCAGGAGGTCTCTGGCTGGTCATCTGTGTCACCCTGGCAGGTTATCTCGTCAATCGGCAACGTAGAAAGCGAGAAGAAAGGAAAAAGTTTGCCTTTTACTATGATGCTAGTTTGACAAGAAGAAGCCTTTCTACTGAGCCAGACGGTAAAGAGAGTTCTACAAATCTCCCAGGTATGTAAACATGGATTTTCCTTGAACACGTTTCTCATTGACGAAGTCACCATAAACTCTGAACAGATAGTTTGGGAATGGATAAAGGCACGCTTCACGAAGACAGTTAATAAATTGAGCAATTTATATGTTGTATTCATTTGACAGGCAAGGCTAATAGCCTAACAGTAGGTGACCGAGGAATAGCAACAATGAGGAGAGCACAGGGAAATGGTAAGTTTTCCAAGCAGTATTTCTCTTTAACAGCATGGTGCTCATGCAATTATGCAGCAACCCAGCGTGTGTTATAACGTTAAGGACCCCGTCGCATATAAAACATATTCCACATCTCTTTATCGTTGAATTACTGTTCATAGTTGAAAAATATGGGGTCATAAGCCGTTTCTTTTTAAACAACCGTGTAGAGAGTGACACATACAGTGTCTTAAATCTATCAAATGATTACGAAAAATTTACAGAGAAAGCATACTTATTGTTTGTGCATTTCTATGTGTTGCTATCTCGTAAACAATCGTCAGTGAATTTGTCGTTTTCATCACATAGACAGGAAATACGCTAAAGTCATCTACGACTACAAGCCACGGGAAGACAACGAGCTGAAAATGGAAGTCGGCGATATTGTAGAGATACTGGAAGGTGAAGAGGGGAGCTGGTGCCTGGGGTATCTGAAAGGACGAATGGGACTGTTTCCTTCAAACTACGTTTGTTTCGTACCGATGGCAGAAGGTAACGGCTGGTATTTGCCAGTAATTTAATCTGATCCAGCCACACACACACACACACAAAAAAAAATTAACGGTTCTTGGTGGCAAATGTGCAGATGTTGGCCCATTGGCGCACCAAATCCATAGTGTGTTTTTGGCACACGTCCAGCCAAAAGTCTAATATATTTGAATCTATTTAAAAAGACGTATCCTTTTCTTGGACACGTTGTTTGACATTGGTCATCCCCAGAGGGACTAATTATATTATTTTGTGTTGTTCCCTTTAATCCAGTGTCGCCAGCTACGTCACTGTACATCCATTGCGCGACAGACGATGACATTAAGTCAGTGAATGGGAACCTATAGTCCAGAAAAGGGAGTCTCAACAGGATATCTTGCAATTACGGATATCACCACATGTCGACAAGCCATCTGACCTGATGGGATCATAGCTGTTCATTATTTGCTGAAGGTCTGGATTCTTAACAAAGACAAAGCAAAGGTGCTAGCAGCGTCTGGGACGTGGTGAAATATAAGACTATCCTCGTGTGTACATGTACGTCTGATATCATTGTCGTTACGATGGAAGAATGAGAACTGCATGTATTTCCCACCCACCCATCCTTTCTATTACCCACTACGGACGGAATCTAACTTAGATGTTTACATTGCTATTTTTCTTACTTTATCGAAACGAAGAAATGATATAGAGGAATATATTCTGAGATGAAAGATACACATTACTACAGGTGTCATGAGTTATCTGCCTTTTACCACACTGTATCTGTGTAAGCCTTTGGGAGAATGACTAGCTGTCATGGCAATGTAATGTGACAATATGGGGTGGACAGTTCCATGTGCCGCCTTAATGTATTGATTTATCAACATCAAAGAACGTCGCCTATAGCAGTCGCTATATACTGTCAACAAAATACAGATTGACACCACTATGGCATCATTGCAACTATTAACTTACAGATGATCAGTATCTTGAGAAGATATTTAGAACCTGATTGACAATAGGACAAAGAACTGTTCTGAAGAGTCGTGCTTCTGGAAAATCCAGAATAACAGAGTAAAACGTTACTTTTTGCCAACCTTGGTGCTATTCATTGAATTCAAAATAGAAGGGTTTCTTTATATATATATATATATTTGCTTTTTATGTTTTCCTGAAACATGCAGATGATAAACTAGTTCGTCGTCGTAGGAAACAAGGTACACGCGGAGTGAATTTTCACTTAAGTTTTCCGTGCATCGAATACATGTAAGATTTCATCCTTCAGAAATATTTCAATATCTACCATTATGTTTTATAAACAGGTTAATGGAATTTGGGTCTTTATAATTTACTTTTTTTGCACATTGAATATATGTACATTGGTTGATAGTGCAATGTGAATAAGCTTGCATCTGCGATAACAGCATCAAGCAAGCCTTCCCCCAAACATCCTATAAAGAGATAGTTTACCATAACATTTCTCTTGTCCTTTTCTTAGATGCAAGATAAGTATGTTTGGGCTTTTGTAAAGGTATACGTTTAAAATAAGATTCACTCGTCTAGATTAATGGCTCTGAGTAATCAAAACTGTTATGTATCAGCTATTTTTCTAGTAAAACATATCTACAGGAAAACACGATTTGTGTGTATCCTGATAAGAGAAGCCGTTTGCGTAGCACAGAAAGCTCCATCCAACAAACCATGATGTTGAAATTTTCAAATCTTAAAGATATTTCCGACGCTATGAATGGAGTATTTTTCCTTGGGAGATCATTTCACGCATCATTCCTTTAATTCCAAAGTTGAAGAAAGATAAATGATACACCTCTTCTTTGCATTGTAGTAAAATTCAATAAAGAACAGCCCAATGAGCTAAAATTGATTTAGGAGATTCGCTTCTTTACATATCTAATGAATCATTAATGATGTAAGATGTATCGGGTCAATTTAACGATTAAAGGTCAAGATATTCAGATGTTAGTTAAAGGTCGTGTGGAACGGCTCATAATTCAAAACTTTCAGCAGACTGGATCGTCTACAACTCAGTGGTTTGACGATGCAATCACTTGGGTATCTGGCAGCAGAGAGACGTGCTCAAGCATGATTTCAATCCAGCAACAAAGGACCAAGCTGGGTCAGCAGCCCTAATGGCACCGAAAATTAGCATGACTGAAGGCCGAGCCTTGGTCGTGTAGCCACGTTAAGCCGTGTCTCGCCACCGCAGATTCTTCCAGGAGATAGTGAAGGCCATCTGACCTGTTCATTGTATACTACGTTTGCAAGAGGATAAGAGCTTCAATTTACAAAAAAGAGAACAATTTAGTTGCCGTTGTCAGAAATAAATCAGGGTTTCCTTTAATCTTCAGTTTGATAGCAACACAAATGGCAGGTGGCAATTAATTTCGTTGTATGCAAAGCTATGAATGAGTTTGTTTATTTGTTTGTTTCTTAAGGAATCTCCATTAGTGTTGACAATTACATATATATAGTATTCTTCCTGAAGTCCTCTTACATAAAATACATGCATCATAACTACTATTTACATTCTAACTACTTTGAAAAAGAACGTTGTCTTACTAACGTTGCCATCTAATAATGATAATAATAATATAACAATAATAATACAATAAATGACATTAAAGTAATTTTACACATTAACATCAATCAACCAATCTATAGCCTCATTTAATATAAGTGGAATGAGGTGTATTACCAATTTAATAGCATCAAAATTATATTCCTCCGACAAAGCCCTATGATCAGATTGTATCTGATAGCACGCGGCAGAACGTACTGCGCCTGCGCGAAACCCGTAACGTATTGTGCAGAGCACTTCGGAGTCAGAACTTCTCGTTTAATTTAAAGTCGTGCTCTTGTATTTAAGAATGGCATCCCGTCATAAGTTTTCAAGTGTTGTGTCGGAAACTGTGTTGTCTGCAACGGGCAAAATTCTGATGCAACGTTGACCAAACATCGAACAGAAACCGTGCAAAATCCGGGTTTTGCGCAAGCGCACTACATTCTGTCCACGTGCTGGATCTGATGAAGATAAGTTGGCACAGCACGTCGGCAGAACGTACTGCACCTGCGCGAAACCCGTAATGCATTGTGCATAGCACTTTGGCAGAACGTCTCATATAAGGTTGTATTAGAGCATATACGGTTGACAGCCTGTCTGTAGTTTTTAGATGTTGTATAGGAAAAGATATCGTCTGCAACAGGCAAAATTTTGATGCAACGTTGATCAAACATCCAACGAAAAACATGAAAAATCAGGGTTGTGCGCAGGCGCAGTACGTTCTGCCGACGTGCTAGTTGGCACGACAAAACGGCCAGGATCTACGTGTAAGGACAAACTCGGCAAACTCGGAAAACTAAGTATCCCCAGTAGCAAACTTTAACTTTACACATACAATAACTGCGGTGAACCGCAATGTAATAAAGTCTGATGTCTCAGCAAAACTGCCAAAGATGTTCCTAACTCCGCCCGCTGGTCACACATCACAATACATTCCAATTCTTATAAAGCAGTTTCCTGTCTCGACCGGGAAAAGCCTCCCCTGAGGAAAATCCTTCTCCTGATAAGAAGAGACTTTAAATCAGATAATGTATAAGTTACGGTCGATACCATGGAAGAAAAAAGTAAATCACTTGAGCATGTAACCTTTCTTGGTCATTTGCGTAAAATCCCTAGGCAACTTTGTGTAAAAGAATTCGTCGTGGGTGGGGGAAATTAATGACGCAGCGGGATAGCTGGAGGGCAGTGGATGTGTCAATTGCTCAATGTCAAGATGGTCGGCTGGTCCTCGCCGACGCAGGGGTGCTCTGGGTGTTTGTATTCATATTGGATATGATCCCCATGCAGTGATAGGGAATTTACAATGATAAGTACTAATTTAATTCTATCTAAAGATATGTACAAGAAATGTAGACCCTCATATCATTTCAAATGTTTTCAGAAATAGAAAATATATCTCTTGCTGTCAGATAACTTGCATCGACTTCCAGAAAATGCTATAACGTATGACATATAGCATGAGGGATTGCCATTGCTATTGGGATTTTCATGCTGACGTATTTCTTTTAAGTTTGGTTTTACTTTGTCACGCCTGACTCAGACCTCTGGGATCAGAGAAAAATTGCCTTTAGAATACCCTTTCCAACAGAGCTTCGCATTAGGTTCGCCACTATCCATTCTCCGTCATCGTTATTTTCAGAATATATCATAATGCAATTAACGAACCCCCGTCTTAGAATGTTCACTAAATTGTTGCGAAATAATGATTAGATATCGCTCTGTTTTCAGCATCAGTCAATTGTGGTAATAATTACAGTCACACACAGTGCTTATATTAGGAAAATCATCACAAATTCGTCTGGTTTCCTATTAATTGTTTAGATTGTATTAAAAGTTTAGATTGTATCTTGTAGAAATTTATAGAATAGTCACTTGTTACACTGTTTGTATATTCTATACATTGTGTCTTGTTGCAATTAGCCCGCGGGCATGAATTTGCAAATATTAATATTACATGCTTCTAATATTAATACATAGTCTACTTAAAAATTTGTCGCCTCAGCAATGTTGAATGGTCTTCCAGTTATATATATATCCATGTTATTGCTTTGTTCCCAAAGCCATGCATGGCAAATCCTCTATCATGGGGGTAAGATGTCACGCACCACCACTTGTGTATTCCCGGTTATTCCCGGAAAGTCTTAGCCGTACTTCGGTTTATTCCCGGAAAGTATCAGCCGTACTCTTCTACGTATGCCTGAAGGGTAAAATGGATTAAGTTGTTCCCTGTGTTTCATTTGTGGAATTGAGATGTAACGTTGTAACCAATCGCACATCCGTTTGAAACCCATTAATCTAATAGGCGTAGATAAAAGGTTAAAAGGTGAACATCAGAAAGGGTAATGACTTATTCTCCAAGGTATCAAAGCCGAAGGGCTAAAGATAAACATAAAGGGGGTTGGTCGCTTCCAATTAATTGCATCACTGAGAACTACTCTGAATACGTTGTGTGGAGATAAGTCAGGTTGCAACAACGACTAAAAATAAGCCAGAAGCGGGGGAATTACGGGCTGAGCAAGAGAACTAACGTGAGAAATGACCCTTGAAATAATACCAGCTGACCTCTGGCCTGGGTACCCGTTTACAACATATCACCGTGACGCCTTTTGTGCCTTCTTAAACGGGGAGTTTACATGCTTCACGCGAACGTCTTTTGATCTCAAGACAACCTCAACTGTACTCGTGTTGCGACTTATTTGCTGAATGTCACTGTAAGCTGTATTGGTGATGAGGAAGGTTAGTTTGGTGACTTCTACAGGACTGAGTTCAAGCTACTTGAAAGTCAGTATTGTCCTCTTAGACACCTTTCGTGGCTGAAATGTCCTTGAAACAAGGAACTAAAGCAATCAAGACAATAAGTCCCCCAATAGTAACTTTAACATAGGAAATGAAACACACTGCAATCATTCCAACTTACTTCTTCACATTTCTGTTTTACATGTTTTGCAATGATACAGTAACTGATAAAGAGTTGAAATGAATGATTGCATATTCTGTTAAAGTAGTGATGATTCGAAACCACCATCTCTCTATTCTATCGCTACCTCGCCATTACGTACTTGGGCTTAAGTGTGGCACAGCCCATTAACGTTCTATTACCAACGCTAATGAATGAAGTAGATTATATTGAAGACGGAGCAAAAACAGCCATTAAACGATTAGAAACGATCAACCCATGGTCAAGTTGAGAAAAGTTATACTTAAATAAAGTACTTTATTGATTGTTTGCAATATCACTATCCACAGGGATTATTGGGATTTTAAATATTGTCTTAAAAGTTTTGATCTTCGCATGCGGGACCTGATACAAGATTAGAAGCCACAATTTACGATGCGTATAGACTTTTAATTTCATGGTTACGTGAATTTTGGAAGTATTCCAATCCACTCCTTGACTTACATAAGACAGTAGTAGCACAACTCTCTTCCGAGCATTAGAAAGTAGGTTGTATTTTGACTAATACGCTAACCATATACAAAATGATGATTTGTTATATACATATATCTATATTTGCAGATAAAGGTTTCTGGCGACTTATAACGTTATAATGTCATCCTTGTACACAACCTTCCCCGCTTAAAACAGAGCTTAAGACAGCACTGGAGTGGAAGTGTGTAGCAGACTGGTGATTCAAGAAGAAGAAGCTTAAAACAGAGTAGATTAGTCGTGTTTGTATAAGCAGTGGTAAAGGCAGTACAGTGTTTGGTAGTGAAGAAACGTACCTTGTATATATTTTTATTAGATATAGAAGTCGATTATCTGGTCACTGAACTCGCAATGAGCCATATTCACTCTACGGACATCTTTTCTGTAAAAGGGTAACTGTTATCGTTATCGTTTGGACCTTCAACGAAAACCGCCTTGGTTTCAGCAGCTAATGGCACTTTAACACAGCAAGTTGACGGCGAGATATATCATGATCATAAAGAAAAAGGTCGCCCGTCTCATCACAGCTAGACAAATGAAGGGGTACGGGAAGAAAAGTGAGACATATGGTACAAAGTGACCTTTTCTGGCAAATTTTCAATGCGGGACAGGCAAAGGGCACTGATGGGAAACATACGTATCCCGTCACATGCCGTCTTTGTTTGGTAATAGTTTGACTGCATGCATACATAAAGTTTTTTTTACAAAGTCTCAAACTCTCAAAGTCTATCTCTCTCTCTCTCTCTCATATATATATATATATATATATATATATATATATATATATATATATATATATATAACGACATTTATCTCTAGATAGATAGATAGATAGATAGATAGATATATATATACATATATATGTCACAACGACATATCAAGAACATTCATATCAATAACAATACCACCGACGTTGGCCCTCCCCTCCATTTTTTCTTGTATGCATCGTTACATTTACAATTTCGCACCATATCTTCAAACCCGTCTTAATATTATCACAGAACATTTTAATATTATAACAGAACGTTTTCAAAAAGATTGATGGCTTTCGTCAAATTTTCATGAAGTAATATTCTTCGTCTACAAGTTGATATATGGCGCATGGTCCCTTATTTCCGTACGGACGATAGATCGTTCCTGCTTGTGATGACTAACACGTAAATAAAGGTGGCATCCATTTTGAGAGTCACGCATTTCTTTATGCATAATGGTATGATCTCAGTATCCTTGAAAAGCAGAATTTTCTTAGGGGACGTAAACTGAGAAGGGACATTATGGTAGCCGAAGGCAAGGGAGATAAGCATAGATGATAACAGTTGATGTGGTTTATGGGATTTGAGAAGGTAAGCTGTAGCAGTGCGTCCCATGATGGTTCTGCATATCGTATCAGCGAACACCGTCTGTTCCAAGATAAGTCAAATGATGTTTACAGTTTACAGCAGAAGTGAGGTTACAGCTGTGTAGCGCTTGGTGCGTGTATGCAGCACAGCAGCAGCACCTGGTGACTTGCAGCAGTAACAGTCACTGTAGAGGCCGTGTTATGATGCGGTAGTTCATTGCCAATCGTGCGGAAGGTTACCAGTTTTAATGAGAACTAGTGCAATTTTAGAACTACAACAGCAATCAATATATAATTGACGTTTCCTTTTGCAAAGACAAAGAAGAAAGAAAAGAACCCATCGGTTCCATTGTTTGCCTTCTCTCAAATAAGGCCATATTCCAGGAAACCACGAAGCTCTGCATGCTCTTCAATAGAATTGGGTTAACAGCGCCGCCTTTGACTTGTGACGTCATGGCTGTTTTATCCTTTTGTTAAACTCCCGGACCTGCACCCAAACTACGAGAATACTTTTTCCCTAAACTTACAGGATACCGAGTTAAAAAAATGAATTAATTGTAGACCCCCAATCAACTATTTGTACTATTTGTTGATAGCATGCGAAAACTGAATACTGAATACTTAATGCTAGGGCAATATATTTTCTTTTTGTATATTGCAAACCATCATATATGTCATATATATTTATAAACGTCATTTTTTAAATCCAAATACCCACCCTGGTACCACTGGTATCTCTTCCGTATGCGTGGCATGATATTATGAAACTGTTTCCCCCCATAACAGTCATCATCAGCGTTTTACGCCCGGAGCAACTCGGAATATGTAGACCCAAGAGGATACTCGGGCATTACCGAGCACGCAAAGTGACATTTAACGGGGCAGTAAACCGCAGCATGAAGACTAATGTTGTCACAAAATTTATTACAATCATGAAAGTGCGCGATGGTAGCAAATGTGATGTGCATAGATAAGAAATATTGCATGGTTCTAATAACATCCTCGGTCGAGTTGAAAATCGTGAGGTGGTAACATTGGCATCATTGATATTTCTTTACCACACTATCGGAAAGGTATAACTCTCTATAAGTATACAGTATGATGCACTTTCCGTATAGGTCTCCCAACCCCAGAGCCAATACTGCTCTTGGGAAGTTACTGAACTGAGAATCCGCTATCTGATGGACGCTAATGTTGCGGGGAAAGATAAGAAAGCAAAGGAAGCACGGAAATGGAAACATCCAAGGAAATGGACTAATTTCCGACATGTTGGGAACAAAGCGTACTATGTGTCTAATATTAGAACATCACTCGTCATACGACGGTGAAGTTAACCCTACCATTTTCACGGGATGATTGGGGGACTTAGTTCTTGTCAGTCCTAACACGGGCTGGATTTCGGGCCACGTTAGCATCTTCGTTGGGAAGAACCTTTGCCATGTTCAAAATTCTGTCACAAACTTTGTCAATATCCTTTCAATTAACGCTTTGTGACTTATTTTCAAATCAAGCTTTTCTGATTTCATATTTGTGGCCGGCAAAATAGAGTTCCCGTTTTACACTGATGATGTAAACATACATTTTGCATCGTCGAAAGCCACAATAGCATTAACACCGTACGCATTTTAAAATTATTCTCTATAATTAGCATAATAATCTATTTCTTAAGGTGATGTCAGCTTTTTAAAATTTTGTCTGTACGTTCTGTAAAATTGGATAATGTCACTTTTGGGTAACGCTGCTGTTTTAACAACATCCGTGATTTGACCCAATAGGAACATTGGCTTGCATACATGCAGAAGAATATGTATATTCTCACATCGTAGCAGCGTATCCCTGCGGCGGTTATCAAGCCTACCACAGACAGTCATTACAGTTGATTTATCATGTCATCATTTCTGGTCCAAGTAGATGCGCATCGTAGCTTTCTGAGTCTGCCTAAAAATACGATAAAGCCTGGCGACTTGACATGCTTGACCGTTTACAATCGAAGATATCTCTTGTCCTATTTCCAGAAAAAGGTGAAGATAAATTTGGTGGAGTCGATAGACGTCCTTCACGTAATCTTACAGAATATGTAATAGTGAAGGTTGAAGTTGCACTCATATATTGTGTTTAGAGTATCATGACATACAGCCATATGCTCCAAGAAAGCATTCAGACGGGCAGCCAGGACACCGACATTTCTTCGATCGTGATTGAAAAACTTAGTAATTTTACGTAGGGCATTGGACATGATGAATTGCCTATTGAACACTGCATAAATTATAGAACTATGCCTGTGACATCGCTAGATCTGGTCGGTGATTTTGTGAACGGCAATGTGTCCATATCGGCATCACGTAGCAACAGTAAGCTATGAGTTCCCCCCAATCAATAGGGTTCCATTAACTGTAGAGGCCGGGCTTTACCATGCCGTTTGGTATTAGTGTGGAATACATAACAATGTTTCTAGGATTGTATCTACAAGAGCTCTTAATCCAAACGTACTTTACAGCCCCCCCCCCCCCTCCAAACGACATGCCTATGCCGCGGCTGCAAGCTCAAACGGCAGAAGTACTTGTCGTTTTGCTGTAGCATACCTTGTAATTATTTATTCTCGCGCCGTATCAAAGATATGGTCGACATTATCAACGACAATGTCTTACAAGTAGCTCAGATACTGAACAGCTGGGTTTATCATTTGTAAGAACTATAAGACAGGCAAAAGAGATTTTTGCTTGCAACTTAAGTTTTCTAAACTGGTCTGAAATGAACGTTTTTTCTTTCATGCGGAGCTTGTTTGTGCTACGTGTCACTGACGGCGATAATTGCATGTGTTAGGAGTACGCTTTACGGTGGAACAAAATCACATTTCGGGCCACTTCCCCTGCTGCGCGGGAAACTAATGAGATTAGTACCAATCTTGAAAACGAATACATATTCCAATTATGGTCCAGAAGGTGACGCAAATCTAATAGTCCTACATTTAGGAAACACCCTAAACCAATAGACCTGGCAGCGTCTTTGCCACAGACGCAAAATCTCATTAATTATCTTATTTAAATAACGTAAGCTGATTGACCAGTTCACATTGATAAGCAGATTCTATTCTTTAATTTGTCTATTCTTGTTTACTGCTGTAATGAACTGTGACGTGAAGCACAACGTTAACAAAACTCCACTGAGTTTCGCCTGGTAGTCAGGATTCTCGTCATGCTTAACCTCCATAGTATGAAAAACGACCTTCCTTTGACCTACATATTGAAAGACTAATGGTCGTTTAGCATCCGGAGGATTTGTAAAGCCTGAATAAGGATCATTGATTAGTCAAAGCCGCAGTAGGATTTCCCATGCAAAAGAATTCCCTTTCTTTTACGACGTGACTTACCAAAAGTCCTGTAATTGTAATCCCCTGAGTCATGTTATAGACGTCTTAAACATATACGCGTGCGCTACACCAAACTACTGCTTTCACGTACATTGTTAGAAGTCCAACATGGTAAACGATATAACACATATTTGGTAAACCTACAATCTCAAGACAACTTTCACAAATTAATGATATGTAATGTAATGTGTGCCCTTTCACTCAGAAATTTACAAGCTCTATAAGCTCTACATGTATGGTCTATGTGGATATCTTCTCTTAGAGGCAACGTTGACCACCAAAGACCTATTCAATACAAAACGTTGACATAGATGTGCCATTTTCTGCGGTGCAAGATTTTATTACTTATGAGGCTACATTGCGAAAATGCACCGAATCAAGTAAGAATTTGCTCCTTATGGTAACCAACGTCATAGGATCCTTAGCAGGCTATTTGGTATCTGGTGACGCCATGATGCAATTTGTTGTCTATTGGAAGTGCCCATTATCAATAAATTGCACGGCAAAGTCCCTTGTCAAAGTAGATAGGCTCTCCAGACTTTTGATTAGGACATGTAAGAGCCTTGAATCACAAAAAGCTGCTCAAAACTTTGAAGAAAGTATTATCTATATTGGTAGGCTTATCCACTAAATGGGTTCTTTCTGTCGAAGATATTTCGTATTCACTATTTCACATTGCTATATGCAAAAGCCATCGAGAGGCATTCCACCTAGGCAGTTAGCGTGGTCATTTTTGTGACTTTTTCTGAATGTCGTGTGCCTTATTTCCAATTTGCATTTAAAAGTATTCCAGGCTCAGGACTATGCACCAATAAATCCACGAAGAGCTCCTAGCTTCTAATTAAAAACACGCTGATAGTTAGACGCTTCACCTATTTTGTAGCACAAGTGTGGAATCTTGTGATGTGTCCTCTTGGAGTCTTCGATGGTCTAATGTTGAAAAGAGGATTATCAACAACTTGTACTCGAGAGAAAATTTACGCGTCATAAACTGTTGCTATACACCCCGTTATGTTATAGTAGGATTTACCAGATAGTCTTGACTGGTTTCGAATTCCCAGTTAATCAACGTTTGCCGTATGTGCCGAGAAAGGACTCAAATTGTACTTTTGAAGTAAGTATAACGGACATAAAGGGATTGACATTTTGCACTCTGACAGTGCTCAGGTGCAGGATGTCTCCTTGGAAAATCAGATGTGACTGGGAAAGTAATGATGTTCTTGGATTCCTTTGTGATTTTCGATCTTCTGATCAGGTAAAATGGTGTCCTAATAGCCCGTTTAGTGATATTGGGGATAAGCAGAAGCCAGCTGCCGTGAGGAAATTGGGTCCATTACTGCGGCGGCAGCTGTGATTTCCCTGGGAGCGTTATTAGCAGCAGGTCGTTTGTGACTCATTTGGTGCCGCTCCTCACTATTCTAAAAGTGCCGGTTAGAGTCATAACGACCCACCATTACAATGACATCAGGGATACCTCGTCTCTTGTAATCTGGTATATTGAGAGAAATGGTTGACACTGATTGCTTTCATCGATGCCCTGTCAAATGCACTTTTGTCGTAATCACAAACTCCATGAAAAATTCATAACTACAGGTCACTCGTGGGTCAAGTCGATAGTCTTCTTGTCCCAAAGTCTGACAGTTAACGACCTTTCTAATCCCTGCACCTCAAAGTTTCGCAAATAAATATCCATTCTCCATCTTTGTGATTTACATTATTTACATGTCAATATCATAGCCATGTGAGTTCCGTGCCCTGCCATTACGTCCTTGGTTAGGGTATAGTCCAGTGAACAGGTGGAAGCAGGAGTACAAACCGAAAAACTCCCAGAAGTCAGTAAATAGTGCCTTCAAATCGTGACGGTTCAAATTTTACGAATGATGCCATGATGAATGTGGCATTCGCATTTGTACGCTTCGTTTTGTTTTAAGTAATGAAGAAAAAAAGTTCAATGAAGCATACGGTGTAGTGATATCGACGACATATGAATATTTCAGTAATACGACAGGGAGCGGTCGATTTTATTAGCTAAACATAGATGCACAAAGCTTCTTTCATTCAAGAAATGCAATCGACGCCTACGCATTCTTAATCCCACTCTAATACTTGGCATTTTCTTATCGACTAGAGGTAGATCCTGGGGCAAAACGTTCATCGTCGTCCAATTTTCTTGAAGTTGAAAATCGGACATTATAACCGTATCAAATGTTACCGTGCTCACTTACATGTGATCAATACTTCTTAAGAAATTGTGAGTCAGGTTGCTGTTTTCTAAAAGTATATGTGTAGTCCTCCCTAGCCAGTGCAAGCTAAGTTACATGTCCAGCATCTGTACTTGGCAGATACTTTGAAAGTAACCCAACTCATCAAATGGCAAGGTTCCCACGGTATGAGTCTAGCTAGCTTCCCTGAGGCCAACAGGAAATGCCCGTTTCGTTCTTTGCAGACCTTTAATGATAATCGATGGTCGTCCGATTAACCCACGGTTTGATGATAAATCGTGCGGACCCACAGACGTCTTGTAACCAAGACCCACGGAGTCACGATATGGAATTTCAATCAAGTCTTCGTGGACACTAAATCAGTCATTGCCTGTTAGTGCTTGCGGGTCTACAATGTGGACGACTGGCGTGGTGGTAGTTATTACGTGTGTAGGACATACTTGCTGCTCGTGAAGTGTGGTATGGAATGACCGTAAAATGGGAGGTCAAAACGGTAAAGGGTCATAGCACTTTAGGCTTCCATATAGGCATATCAAGCTTCAGGTGGTCAACCACGTAATTTAAACAGTACTGGGATTGTTGCAGCAATAGACGTAACGTAAATATCCTGAAAGTCATATCGTCCAAAACTCGTTGCCCCTCATTTTGACCTTTGAAGATGGCACACCTGCACCCTGTGATAGATTTAAACGTATACAAATGTGGGGCTATTTATATCTGTTGCACCATGGGATACCTGCCAGTCCTCCTTGAGGTGTAATGTATATAAAGTACCCGTAATGAACCCAGAGACCTTTTGAAGCCTAATGAAGATGGATCACCTGAGGTTTTATTGCACGAGGTTCGGTCCTGGTCATTTTAACCAAACATTCTGTGTGAGCACATCCTTCAAGAATTGTGAAGGGAATATGAGGAGGACAATGTCGTATAAGGTCACTGGTGTCACGTACAGGGATCCAAAGGTAGCGTAAGACCGGTTGTTTCAATGGTGAAGTAGGTCACGTAGTATTATCACTGTACTGTACTCAAACAGAAAAGAGCCTCTCCTACATTACTCCAATGTAATTAAGAACATGTGTCCATAAAGAGTGAAGTTTACATCTCTTTGCGTATAAGGGATACAAAAAACGGCAACAGAAGAATAGTATTAATGGTGGAACAGATAGGTCCGATTGTGATGTAAAAATGTGCGTTGTAAAAATATATTTCCTAAGTAGAAGCTTACTAAAGGCCCGTCGCCGTACTAATTATTCCTACCATAAAACATATAACATATTTCATTCCACATTCTGTAAAGGGTTGGGTTTGGGGTGGACATCAATTCATCAAATGTTAAACTCATTTTAATTTCGAAACACAATCTCGGAAGGCAGGCAGCTCTTCGGAAACAAATGCCAGGCATTATTCACTTTATGATCTAAGTAATGTTTATAGCATTTATATGCGTGAACCCTCTCAGTATGGTTCACGTGTAGATCGATAAAACGGCTACATAAAGTTTCTGGTTTGTCGTAATTTAGGATCTGATTATCAAAACATATCACTCAATGCAAAATATAAAACCGAACGGGCTGTGAAAATAATGAAACTCATCCATCGTATTAATTAAATGATAAGGGAGGATGTTAAATGGCATGTCTCATTTGGGATCATCCTAGAGACTAACGGTGTTTAAAAGTATTCATGACTCTATCTCATTCATTTCAATGTTCGTATAATATTCCTTGTCCTTTACTCATGATCAGAGAGATATCATAAAGCAGTTGACGTACTCAAGAATATTTTGATGTTTTATCTATAGTTTTCAAATATCGGTCTTTCGTTCAACATTGATTGGGGTTCGAAATATTTGAAGTGAATAATTTGATATTCCTACCTCTACTGAGGGTCTTAGAATTTTATTCCCCGAGAAGAAAAGTTGGTACAGTTTTCTCCTTTGCATAATGTTTAAATCGTTGCATGCGATTACATCATAACTTAATTTTCAAACGTATAAAAAGTTCTCATGATTTTGATGTATGCGTTGAGCGTGTGAATTTTGGTTAACACGAACTTTGGACCAAATTCGTGGACAGTACATCGGTCATTGTTGTGTTAGAGGTATGATATGGTGCCTTAACTGAAAACCTTTTCAATAAGCCTGACGTGATGAATGGTCATACTTTAAAGAAGCAACCAGACATGACACCTTTGTAAGCACACCTTCAAGTGCCCCCCATGGCAATTAACGCATGACAACTCTTCAAGAGGGAGGGGTAGAGGTGACACTTGCCTGAGGAGATCAGCATTACTTACAGACAAACATGACATATTTAATTTCCTCGCAACATTACTTTCCAAACGAAGTAGTTAAGTTAAGATAGGGAGTAATTGGAGGCAGCAGTATTTCCTGCAAGGTGGAGAATTGATGTCTTTCAGCGTGCCTACCTTGTCACAGTATGCGCCAAGAAGTTGACGCCAACAGACAGTGAATAACCATTCATCATACTAGTATAAAAGTTCTTCTGAGTTCAACTTAGATGTAAAAAAGTTGAACTGTTCTCCAACAGTTTGTTACAGTGGCGTTTGTCGGAGTATGATGGATCGGTGTGAAAACGATCAACTCTTCTCCAACTAAAACAAAAAATTGGACTCGCTGGAATTTTTGACTGATTTAATCAGTCTTCTTCAGCAATTGGGTCAGATAGCTGAAGAAGACTGAGTGATCGTCAGTCAGTGAATTCCTGTGAGTCCAATTTTTTAGTTGGAGAATAGTTCAACGTTTTCACACCAATTCGTCATACTCCTACAAACGCCACTGTAACAAATGGGAATTATTCGCCATGGAGAAAAGCCGTGGGCATATATATCTCTGCAGTAGGTCACAGGATAGGTACAGCACGGAGGTTTTAAAGATACCTCCTTGGATCAAGTATCCCTGTATACGTTTATCGCATATGAATGGAAATGGAAGCAATAAACCCGTAGGCTAAAAACGCTTTCTATCTTGACATCAATAGTAAAAGCTAGAGGACATTTTACCAGAACAATGTTCTGCAAATCATGAGTGTATGAATGATATAAATGCGTATGATTTTTTTGGCTAGTTGTGACCCGCATGTTAATGGCTTCTACGTTTCCTAATGCTAATGTGTAGCAATAAACAAGCATGAAATGAAACCCCATACGTACCTAAGAGGCAAATACATAAAAACTACATAGTTTTGTAAAAGTTAGTGCTTGTTTTGTTCTAAAACAGTAACTACCTACAAAAATAATGATTAGGTTCTTATTACTAGTACCTAAGGAATGTCATATAAACCAACTAAAATTCACAAAACAATAAACGGCACCAAAACAACTGCTTGGTGGATATAGTAATAAAATGTATACCTACCTACCTAGTGCCTTGCCCTGACCTGGTCGCTAGGGGAAAAGGTAGACATTGTGTGAATACAATGTGAAGTATATATATTACAGTTTTGCATGGTCAAGTTACAAGATTGACATGATCATATGATAATACCTTAAGTAGAATATAGTTTCACACACAAAAAAATGATCAGGCAACTTTCTAACATTGTTCGATCGGTCGAACGATTGATTAACTGACTGACTGATTCATTTATTTATTGATTGATTGAGTGCGTGAGTGTTAATTAGCTTTTTAAAGTGTGAAAACGACAACAGTACCTTGTGTTTTTTTGGGGTATGTCAAAGGTCATCGTTAGACTGAACCAACTAATACAGGGAAGAAGGTTTGGTAATATCATTCAAAATGCCTCAGCGACAGTAAAATGAGGGCAAACAAATTAGCATGTAGCTGTGAAAAAAATCAATGTCCCGACATCTCCAAAAGCCTTCTAAATAGTCTTCTTTACTAACTCATCACCCCCTCTTACTGATGGGTCACTCCCAACGTGACCTTTGACACGCAGGCGGGAAAATCTGAAACTGTCACATCTTGTGTGCCATAGTGCGATAGTTCTTCTCCCTTCAACCAAACAAAAAGCAGGTTTGTGGTATCAATCCACTTCAGAAGTTCCTTATGAACGTTGTTTTATCAGTTTTGGGACAAGTTTTCTAGCTCATTGTGCATTTTCACATTTCCATGCAGTTTTATAGTAGGGGACAGTCAATTGAATGGGGAGGGGGGTGATCACAAGCTTTACCTTTGTTGTGTTATAGATTACGTATTACGTTGTTGACCGTGTGCTTAGTGAATCTAGGTCTACTGTGTGTGTCGTAGCACCCTGGTTCAGATCTGACGAGATGTGTGGTAGGCACCAGGAGGTTTAAAATCAAGATATTTTAAACCTCCTTGATCACACACACATCAGGAGTCTGCCAGATCTGGACATTTAGTATCACATGATCGTAATACAACACAAACTTTACATCAACAATACTCACCTGTTGCAAACCCCAACTCTTGCAGCCACTTGTGTTTGCGTGGGAAAATATGTATTTTGTATTTTTGTATTTCATCATCATCATCACTGGGTTTATCAAACTCGAACAGTATACAAATGGATGACGCCATGCAGCACCTAACCCCTACACTATGGTGTTAGATCTTTTAACACCTATTCCTGCCTTGATTGCTACAAATATTTCTACATGCTGCGTTGTATATCATTCGAATTCACTAGTTTCCTATAGTAAGAATGGAAGTACGTATGTAAGTAATTGCTTTTATTGTATGACTACATTTTCTCATTTGTCAATATTGCAATACAAAAGGCGGTGAAAAGCTACATTTCCCCCATTTCTATATTTACAATTCCATTAGCCGGTCTGAATCTGGCAAAGTTAAAACGACCTTCTGTTGAAGGAATAGAGTTAGATGTGCCCTCCAACAAAAAGCTGCTAATGGACTGCCTGCCTGCAGTAGGTACATTAGGTCCAGAAATATTGGCAATTTGAGGGCACCCAGCGATTTATTGTAATTTCCTTATAGCTTCTGGCCACCTCTTGTAATACATAATTGGTCTTGGTATGGCCCCCCTGGAGCGTATCACGTTGTTAAGTCGTTTGTTATTGTCTTGAATTCTTGTGTGTTTCCAACGTACTATATCTGAACCCGTTCCAAGTACACATGTAACACAAGTTCACGGTCAAACTTAAAAGTTGATACGTTGGCATCGATTAATTAAAATTTCCCAGATATCACTTGTCGTATTTAATTGATCAGGGGTCTTTCTCTTAGCTGTCCTGAAGGCAAGAAGGCCGATAATGTTGTACTGTTGAAACTTTTCTCCATGGCATTGACGTATCTTCCACCCCTTCCAAGAAGCATAAATCAAGACCCAATATCAATAAGAGTGACAAATCAATATTTTCTGTCTCTTACGATAACTGAAGGCTCCTGACTGTATTGTCTTGAGATACCTCCATGCGTGTTTTTGATGTACATAAAGATACACATTTACAAATGAAATATTGCAAAACGATACCAAGGCTCCCACTCAATCTTACGATGGCCTGATATCACCTGTGTACAACAATAGCAACCGTACCAAATACTATATCATGTAGATTGGGAGATATCTTAGAAATGATATAGTTTGATCCAGGTCGATGACAGTGTGGAGCTTGGTGATTAGAAATAAAATAATCTATTTCCATGAGAAAATGCTCAAGATCTGCTGGACTCAAATATGACTATTGAATTCTTCTAAAAGGAAATGTACGTTTGGAATTGTAATGAGTCATGCATGAGCATTTGCCTTTATCAAGTTTCTGTCGGCGACTGGGATTTACATGGTTTTGCCAAACATGTTTGTTATTAGCAATAAAACGAAGATGCTTGTTACTACATTATGTTGATATGCTCCATAAAAACGTCTGCTGCAACAAACTACTCGTTCTATTATTCATTACATCAACCCATACCTAACTGCATTTTATTGTATCAGAACCAATGTATGCTTTATGTTCTCATAGTATCAATACAGAGACTGGCTATATGTCATAGTATCTAAATACATTGGCATTACACAATAAATAATCACAAGTCAACGACAGATATTATTGAAGGGGTTGGTCACCAAGTTTAAATAGATAGTTGCTAAATGTTTTTGAACTAGTACCCATGTTGATATATAGTAAGCACGCAGCCATGATTGGATAATCTGTTACATCTTGCGTCATATATACGATTATACCATTTGATAAGAGCATTTGATGAGGTCTATTTTGATCTATGTTCCTCATAACGAAAATAGGTTTCCTTCCAATTTTTGGTTTCAAGTCTAAATGATCAAGATGGATATGACAAATATAAGTGTGTCGTCTGAGATGCGATATATTCTCCTGGGGTGAAGGGTAGATGAACATAATGTTCTACAGAAGGGAAAATTTCCTCAGGGAAATATATGATTTACCCAGTATGTCAAGGGTTGACATATTAAACCAAGAAATGGTAATCACGTTATCATAAACACGTGTGTAGAATTACTTGTGTATGGGAGCCGTTGGAAAGCACCACGTGTGTATGCGGATAGTATGAAAACTGCACCTGGAGCACTTTGGAGGTGAGTACATTATATGATGATCATCAATTTATGCTTGCAAATTGTAACTTTGATAATAGACGCATTGTGTATGTGTATATGTATATGTACACGTATAAAATTGAGTATGTGTTTGCGTGACATATTAAGAGTGAGAGTGTGTGAGAGAGAATTTTCCTTGAGTTTAGTAGGGTGACTATAACGCCAGTTTGTAATAAAGTATAAACTGAACTTCTTTGTTTTACCTTCGCTTGAGATGTTGGCATTCATTGCAGTGTCTCCTGTGAGGAGTTATAATCTCAGTCGAATCTTTCTCGCAAAGGCAATCACAGGAAATCACGTTCAGTGCATTGGCCTAGACAGGAGAGGCGGGTAGTAGCGCCCACGATTGAACCTTCTCCGTAATGTGATTAAATATTGATTGGTGGAGCGTGTCCTCAGGGAGATTACATACACCAAGGGTTTTCCTGGTCACGTTATGTCTACCCTACAGCTAATTTAAAACAACTTGGTGAAGAATTACGGGTGTTTAAATCATCACTACTGACCCCAGATGCCATCTGTGAGATTGATGTCCTGACATCTATGAGTCAAACTGCCTGCAGACAGACGTTTTGCCATATGCACATCTTTAACTATAGTGTGAGCAGGTAGTGATTCCAGTCGTATTGCATGCAGGAATTAAAGTTCAAAGTAAGCATTGTATTGCACGCACGGGGTTATCTCTGGGGCTATTACTGGATTGATGGAAGTCTCTTTCTTTATTGTTTTCTCTCTTGGGTTAATGATGTCTTCTGCCTTGCTCCTGTGCCCTACAGGTTATGTATTGGTTTTGACAATTTGCCTTTCGTCTTGAAGGACCCCCATTAAGCATTCCAACAACACCGCTCCTGGTGACGAACATGTATTGCATCCAAAGTGCAGCTATAATTCATTGAGCATCTGTTTAATGTTCTTTTTCTCACTCTCTATGTCGCGTAATGGGGAATAGATCTTTCCATGTGACATTCCTTTGGACATTAACTTACCTGTTATGGAAACGTCCAACAGTTAGTCGCTCTGAGCTATGTTGGGCTCTTCCATCATTTTAACCATATTGCGGAAGATTGGTCAATATAAACTTTCATAGAACTTTACATTACCTAAAGTTGGACGCAGAGAGCAACAGTAGTCAAAGTCATAACGTTTTGTCATACACCTAGCCTTATTCCACCGTTCGTCTCCAAGATCTGTAAGCCCGCTAAATCGACCCTTAGGCATTTGTGTGACATTAATCATTGGAATATCTGATGCGTGGAGATTTAGTCCCCAGTTCTATTGACACGGGCAAGGAAGCTAATACATGAATATCTAGCACGATGATCATTTATAACCTGTATGAAGTTCAAGGGCATTTCCATCTATGACATGCTGCAGCATTTTTAAATCTAAAGACATTATGAAAAGGACTTCAACATCGATTTATTTACGTAGTAGTATGATGCTGCAATCAGCATGCGCAGGATGTCTTCAGACAGCTTTGTGTGATTGCCTTCTAAATGAGGAAACGATTTAAGAGCCGATAAGGGTATCTTCATTTGGCGAGAGGCTCTTTGGTCAGTGTAGTGTTGCAATCCTAGCAAAGACTAAACGTGACGACCCGGTAGACCCATCGCCTCAATACACAACTTAAAACCAGACTCCACAGATTGAGAACTTATATCATAATGTATAGAGAAAGCATAAGGGACAATGAACTCGTTGATCTCAGTATTCTTTTGGGTGACAAAGCGATGTGCATTGGGCCCTTGATACAAGGTTGGGACATGAGTATTTACAGCAGCATTGCTTCCAAAAATACCTAATGTTTTTTTGTGTGAAAAGAATACGTATGATGTGCATTTCTGCCGTAGTGAAATCTACAAACCACTGCATATACTCGTATGGACAAAGTGCCAATAGGTTCTAAAATGTTGGTGGACACCAATGGACGATAAAATACAAAAACATTTCTACAAACACGCCGTCTTTATTTTGTGTACTCGTAACATCACATTCATTTTACGATTTTCCATAAAGTTTAAATCTCATGTTGAAATAAATAGGATTTCTGAGAACAAATTAAGAGACTATCATCTTGTCACTGTTTGAATACAGCAAGCTTTAAGTGCGAGATTTAGTTGTATTGTATTAGTTGATTGAGTTTATAGTTGTTATAGGTACCAATCAAGGCACCGTTGTTTATGTTTGGTTTTTCAAAGGATAGATCTGTATCATTCGTGACGATAAACACACAGAGAGATGGTGATTTGTAAAGATCCTGTTTACATGGCACCATCATGTCCTTTTCCATTTCCAACTCTGCTTATTGGCCAATCTCACTAAATATATTCACCATCATCATACTAAATATATTGCTTGTACGTGAAGCATGGGGCTCGAACTTTCACTGGTATATCTTCCATGTAAACTCCTAGAAAATGATCCTTGACAAAAATAAAATCTGTAGAAATGAAGACTGCAAAACGTTCAGAATATACATCAAAACGTCGCCATCATTTTAGACATGCTTCCATATTGGTAAGTTCGTGTGCATTACAGGCCCAAACGGATTGCTGTCTGTTGATGCCCGCGGATCTCTGCACTTGCCTCAAGGGAAATTCCTACAAATTGTGGCATGAACCACCAAGACGATCCTCGCAAACGCGAAACTATAGGTGGTCCTTCACTGATTTGCCATTGTCTTCTGAGATACAATGGATGTAAAGTGACGTTGCCGGCGATACTGTAGTAAAACAGATTCCACGTTATTAGTGTGTACATGTATATATATATGGAAATTCAAGACCCTTCACGAAACCATAGATATAAATGAGTCTTAAGTACCACTCAGAAAACGAATGATTACAATCTAAAATTTACATCACCATTATCATAGATTTGCATACCCTCATTTATAGGGACGAAGCACACGTAGTTTGAAGGGAACAGCCCCATCCGGCCTCTGAGGTACCCCAGGCACCAGGTTCCTTCTTCACCTTCTAGAATCTCAACAATGTCTCCAATTTCAAGCCTCAACTCATTGTCCTCTCGTGGTTTGTAGTCGTAAAGGACCTTGGCACATCTCCTGTCTTTCGGTAGAGGCAACAACAGTGATTTAATACGGCATTAGATTCAGCATAGAGCATTGAAACGTGAACCATAAACGTTCTCGCTGAACTTAGGGAAAGGGTGACGGTGGGAATCACCACTACTGGGAATTCAGATGCAAATGTACATCTATCAGGATGTATTCCACTGACTCCTACCCCGTAGAAGTACTAGCGTTTTCAGGTACGTTTTCAGTACTCAATGAATATGAAATTACAACCATTATATTTTACTAAATCAACACAACATTTGTATACTTACCAGTTCGCTTGGTTCCTCTCGTTGTCGCAATTTCTCTGCTTGGCGATTGTGTGTCATTTGGCTTGTCTGTGGGAATATTGTCAATTGTTGCTGTTATTCAATCATCTTTTAAGGTGCCATTGATCTCAAATTACTGTTAATGTCAATAGATTTGATACACGGAAAATGATACTTCACATATATATTTCACACCAAAACCATGGCAAGATTACAACCTTTTTGCATATTGAGGAAGAAAACGTTGGCCTGAGTAAAGAGACAAATGCCTTCCAACACGCAACGTGTACTGTTACCAAAACCGAACCCGAAAGTCTACATTAACATCACAACTCCCTCGTGCAGTCACGTGACCTGGGTGACCCTCTTATGACCTGAAGAAAGATGGCGGTTGCCACCTGAAAGCTTCTCCTCAGAGCTTGAACATATTTCGCCGTGTGTATTAGTTTAACTCCTTCGTTGAATTAACATCACAGTTGATGTACTATGACTTATGGGTGGAAAGAATGGTGACTCCATACCTGCAATTGTTTTTAACGATTGTTGGAGTCAAATTCGGTGAACTGCTGAGGGAAAAGGTTGCTGAGAGTTCATTATATTGTGTGCAATGCTTGTAACGGGAGGTAGATATTGCAAGAAAGCCATTCATCTCCGTCAGGAAGATGAAGACGGTATTGATTCACGCCTTTATAGTGTGAATCAATAACGTCGACCTACCAGGGGTTTCTTTACACTCGTTTGTTTTCTTCTCGTCTGCTTCACTGGGAGACGTCGTCCCCGCTAGACCGATGTTATACAGCGAGGAGAATTTCTTCCTTTCTTCTCCTTGTCTGCGGTGGCGCTTAACGAGGAACATCACCAGGGAAACGCAGATGATCAACCAAAGAACGGCTGCTGCTGATCCGATTACAGTAGCCACTGTGGAGAATGTTGCGGATGTCGTTCGTTTTTCCGGAACTGCAAATATTCAGGATAAACAGTTATTGACGTTATTAACAAGGCATACACAAGATACTTAGAATTTGTTTAGATCAATAGGGTTTCATTTTATAGGACTGGAGGTTTAATATGAAACTGCAGAACGGGAAATTTGTAAGTTGATTATAAACGTATGGCTGAATGCAGGTCTTTGTTTACCGATATTGAGGATCGACAATGCTTAGACTGTTAATTGATGTAGTGGTACGTTCATTCGATTGTCCAATGGTACTGATTTTAGTCAATACACACTTTGATGATAACAATTCTAGATTATAACCAGGAGTCTTACTTGAATGGCTTTTCTGTATGGGTACAAAAGCCATATTCAAAGAAGCTATTCACAAATTTCAAGCAAGGAAGAATGTTCTGTTTCTTGTGCTTATCTTGTACTAAAAGCCATATCATTAATGTGTTGAAAATACAATTGTGGCAATATCAACCAGTGGAAATTTAAAAGCCTCTTGTCACAGCCATGTTTCCCTCCGTAATCTGTATGTCTTAAAAGGTACCAACTTTTCAGGTATTATCTAAATCGGAAATGAATACGACGTGCTGAGCATTATCTGGCTAAGAGGTGTGGAGATAAACGCCTAAAGGAATTAAAGTATCACAGCGTCTTGCGTTATGTGATAAGACCCTATTTGTTGAAGGATTAAGAGCAGTTAGTTTTGTCAACTAAGCACAGGATGTAACTTTCATCCCGTAATTATTCATGCATGCAAGCGGGAGGCTTATAATTTCTGATAATCGCAAGATTTTGCAAAGTAGCTTTCAACCATAGCCATTACGGCAGGTGTTCATAATCTAATTGTGAAAATATGCTAAGATCATAATGTTGCTAAATGCTCTTATTATGTTACTCTCAACTAATTATATACATAATTGATATACACAATAATCCTTTGGATAGAAGATAACGTTGTTTCGACCGTTATCCTGCCTTGTTCCATTTTTGAAAACATTTGAGAGACCATAGTATGCAGAAGTACGAAAAGGTGTAGACGTTCTGCCTTACCTAAAACAACTAATTGTGTTGTCCGTCTCCCTATCTTCCCCACGCCGTTGCTTGCACTACAGGTATAGATCCCACTGTCGTTCACATTGACGTCATTCAGTACTAGGGAGCTGGTGCGCACGTCACGTGATAGGGAGTAGATGTTTGATGGGAGTAGTCGTCCTCCCCTGGACCACGTGATGTTTGGTGGTGGGTTTCCGTCAGCGACGCACTGGAACGTCACGTGGTTCTCCACGCTCACCTCAGCCAGGTTTGAAATACTGATGATGGACGCTGGATCTAAATGACGAATACAATCTTCAAGTTGAATGTGAAAACTAACTTTTCAATGATATATCTGCAAAATGTGTTTCTACACTCCTCTTTAAAGCCCCTGTAACACATTCATGAATTTAGCCTCCCGAACACTACCCGAACGCTTCAAATGTTTCAAAATGTTTAAAATATTGTGGTTGGTGGGGAGGTTTAACCATGGTTGCCTGGTAAATCAGCAGCATACCAGCCAACCATTCGGGAGTACGTCATCAGTGTTTGGGGCGTGTTGGGGGTCAAATTTGACTCAAATTCGTTTTGATTTTTATAGGAAGGTAGTTGTGGCCTAAATCTGGCCAGACTGCTCCCGAACGTCGGCCGAACTTGGTCTTCTGGTGTTCGGGAACACATTCGGGGGAACGTCGTGAACTTAAAATCATTTGTAACATGGCACATATGCTTCAAATACACACAAACTACTTACAAAGAACCTCCAGATGTATGCTAGCCAGTGCTGGCCGGGTCACGTGCTGGACAAGACAGGAATAGAGTCCTGAATCTGCTCTCGTCACGTGACGTATAGTCAATGACGGCTTCTCTTTGTTTCCCCCAGAATACTTTCCAGATAACCCGCTTGTTTCTATCCGTCCGCCATCTTTCTCCCAGTGAAGAGACGATATGCTCGGTTTTGCTTTCCTCACCCTACATGTCAGTGTTACTGTTGTGCCGAGGGTGGTTACGTAAGGATTGGATGGGCCCACCTCCAACTTCGGAGGCACTGAAAAAGTAGATAGAAACAGATGAGTATTAGAGAATTCATTCTCACTTTATTTGTACTCGCTCCACAATGCAGCGATCGCATCTCTTCATGTATATAGTATCGCTTCATATACCACAGTTGTATGCTTACACTGATGTTGAAAGAAATGTTGATAAAATGTCCATTTCATGAAAACAAGATCACTGCTGCTCATTGTGGCAGTTGGAACGTCGTTGGTAACTAAAACGTTGCTACTCTATCTTCAACCATTTTGCAAAAAGGTAGCTGTATATCTTATTTCATGATAATTTATGGTGTTGAATACAACTTACCAAACAAATCTAAACGGATGAACTTTTCTTCATTTCCAAGTTGGTCCGTCATGATGGAGAGTGAGTAAGTCCCCTCATCCTCTAGTCTTGTCGGGTCTATCCGCAGAGAAGCCATCCCGACCAGTTGGGCTCTTTCTTTGTAGTCTCCATAGGCTTTCTTGATGTTTGCCAAAGGAACATAGGAGAACACGGTAGTTCTTTTATCTGATGACGTCTCACTCTCATGGACCTTGTACCACGTAACGGAGATGACGGCGTAGTTTGTGGAATAGGATGCCGCTAGAGTCACGGGGTCTCCCAATGTTGTCTGCACTCTTCTTGGTAGGGTGAACCCGATGCCTTCCTGTGACAGACAGCCTAGAAATGGTCCGGAAACAAAATGCGTCAGATTCATGTCATGTCATGATGCCTTCAGGTGTACTACACGATATCATTTCTCAAGCACAAACTCGAGTACAAACAGGACAGTTGGTTTACCGGACAGCATGTCTTTGCATTAATCACAGCACCTTAACCATGAACACATGACTAGATAGATTCGTTTAGCAGAAAACTGTCTAGAAGTCACAAATGATGTTTGGGGGTGGGGTTTCAACCAACCAACCAATCAACTAATTAATTAATCTATCTACGACAGAAGTAAATAGTACGTATTGGTTTGCGCAATAATGCAATAGAAAAAAATCATAGAAATTTTTTCCACGTACTTTTGACACTTAGATATATGGCTGCCTTTCCCTTGGTGGCCTTTGAGCTTATAGGCTACCTTTCGTTTTTATCATGTGACTGAGCCTTGACCTCCCTGACGTTTCATTGATATTTTGGACATCTCGGCACCTTTGCGAATACAAGGCACCTCATGGTCCGAAATACGGGTCATGGTGTCACATTTCATATGGTTAAGTCAGCACGCAACTGCCCTTCAAAGTACGTCTTGTGAACGGACCCATGGGAGCCATTGCCAAGTCGATAAAACGCCAAATAATACTTTAAATCATTAATTAGAACTTATGCTTTTAAATCATACCATTCGTGCATGAACGTCTGTAAATCAACCATTTATGATGATCGATTGGCACTCAATTAACTTAAGCTATAAGTTATTTATGTCGGTGGCCTGTCAGGTATGTGTAAGATAGAACCGCAGAGTTTTGATCGTAGGTGGCAATCAGAGGTTTGTTTTCACCACATCGGTACGCCCAAGTGGCGGCTGATGAAAGCGTGAGCTGCCGTCAGGTCGAGACTGTGCCGATTTTTCCAATGACAGGGTCATGTCAAGGATCGTGGCACAGTTGACTGACAAGGGCGAAGGTCGGACGAGTAAGGTGCAAGTTTTGTATGACCTCTACCAAGGGCACAGCCTTGGCACGTCTTGCGTTTGGCCCATTTTGGCACTACAGCACTGTTTGGCCGTTAAGTGCATTTCAACTGCCTCTACTGCTGACCTTGGACCACCGATAATGGAGCTCACGGTTTTCTGACGCCGGTAAAGGTGAAAAGATGTTAAAAGAAATCGCCCCTGGACATGGGCGTACTTCTCACGTCAAACACCGGCGCCATTTGAACATTGAAATAAGCTGGATTTAGATACACATTAAGTTTCTGTTATATCATTTTCAGCAACAATATAAACCCATAAGATCATATAAAGATCATTTAATGTAGTCATGGTAAGATTCTACTTTTCCTATCGTTAAAAGTGGTTAGTATGTTCGTTCATGGCATTATATCAAGCAACTTGGATTGCATTTCTTTTACAAGGAAATTGCATGTTTACGACACGCGAGCATAGAGCGATCTTCTTCAAATTGATAGGTTTCATTATTCTGAGTCAACTTCATCACTTTGTACCTTTTGCCCTAATCTTGAAAGAAAATAGGACTATTTTATCGTTGCCTTCATCCCAAACCAGCTTCCTTTTACACAAATACATCGATTTTATCATGAATGTCATTTTGACTTGGATTCGTCACTTTTCTTAATATTGGTCTCCGTGTAGCGGTCATTAAGTTGACTTTATACAGGAAAAGGCATATTGAAATTCTGTCTCCATATAGTTTATTATGGACCAGTGGGCTATGTGGCATCACTGCATGGGATCAAATAGCCTTATAAATGGGGTTACGTTATCTTGCAAAGGCATTGGAAGTTGCTATTAAGAATGAATAAATGTGATGGCCGGCACTTTAAGCCGGTATATATTGATTATGGGCTTACTAGTAATAGATACTATCTATTATAAATGATTGGCGCGTTTTGATGGAATACATTTCAACATGGTCTCTTACATGTACATTTGGCAGTAATTCTGGGTGGGATTACTACATGTATTTGATTAAGAACCTATCATATATCTATTTCCTGAATTCGAAAGAAGGCAAAAAAGGCTTTTTCGTTGATGTGAAAAATCAGACCTTAGGAACTAGGCAAAAGTGGATATCATACATAACATGTTCTCTGTACATTCACCGTTACTTTCACAATTTAGCTGTAAAGAAAAGCAAAAAGTGACAACCATTTACAGTCGTGAAATTGCTGTCTGATCAATGCCATTTAGTCAACTGGTGGCTAATCTTTTACATACCATATTAGTGTCAATCATAATTTTCCATTGCGCTTATAGGTTGGGAGTATTGAGTGATTGATCAGCTTTGACCTGGACCTGCTATCCAGCAAATGAAAATAGATTGCTTCACCTTTCACCTTTACCACCCTTAAATGCCTTAATGTCTTTTCCTTGTGCCTAACAAGGGGTTGAATGGATGACTGTCGTTATGGGAAATGAGGCATAACTAATGATTAATCCGTATCATGAACACCGAAATGATCGCACTACCTTTTGACATGCTCGCGGCTATTATAGACATAACTCGGCCAATGAGGCTGCTTCGATTTATTTGGGCGTGAGCCCTTCGGGACTATTCCTCCAAAGTAAAGCCAGCAGCGCCGGGGTCTTTGTCATTTAGATCACGGGCTCGCCTAACAGCTATCTAATTGGCACATGCCCGGACAACAGCCTAATACCCCATTTGGGATTTCCTGTCAACATGTCGATCTGAGTCCCCATTCTGGAATATAGTTTGCAGGTAAAATCCTGAAATAAAGTTAGGTCTAAATACGCAGAAACATTTACACACATGGTATGATTGTTCACTTTAAAAGTCTTGAAGAAATAGATATATTATATGTTGCTACACTAGAAAAAGGATAACATGTAACATTCAATGTGCTTTGCAAATAAACGGGTGATTCAGTGCTGTACAAATGGGACTTTGGGCCTTATATGTAGAATCCCAAAAATATGTATTTCGACATTTTGAAAGCTTTATAGAACTTATTGTCGTTGTTGCTGTGTGCTCACTTGTAGATTCCATGAAGATCCATTCTGGTTAGGAATATCCAAGGGCGAATGCATATAAATATTAGTAAACTCAGTAACGTAAAGACGCTAATGGTGAGAAATATCTGTGCTTACATATAACGTGTGTAAAAGGATTACTGCCTGGTTAGATCAATCCATCAGACGTGTGAACCAGGTGCAGCGTTATCCTACCAGAACAGCAACTAATGGTCAAATATATGAGCCAGCTGCACACGCTAACAGGCTTTGGCTTCATGCTGAAATGCATTGTTAAATTCTTTCAGTTATTCCTTCCCTCATTCAGCATACAGATACAATGTTGTGCACTATAGATGGTAGCAACCGTGGATGATTATTTAGAATTATGTAAGATACACAAATAAGTCTATTGAATTATGCTGTAAACACTTCGTCGTCGGTGAAAAAATTCAAATATCCTAGTATTTCGAAGTCAGGTATTCTATTCCAACGCTAACGCCGTCGTCTGCTCATCAAGAACATATGTTTGTAACCAGGAAGAAACTGTGTGTCACTGTGCAATGAATACTTTTCTTACTCCAAACGGAAAGGCTGGAAAGGATGTAGGATGATAAAGCTGTTTGTCGGAGATGTGAATGTGGTTAAACCAGCAGGTGTCAAGAAACTACCACTTATCAAAGTGAAGTAATTTTACCAACTGTGTCGAACTAATGGAATGGAAGAAAAGCAGTTGAAGCTCCCTTGTTCAGATTGGGGTCGTTGGCCCAACAATAAGTCTTTTTAAAACGGTAAGCCAGTGGGGTAGTTTTGTCCTAGAATTGTTTCAGTACAAGCTCCCTTTGGGTGGCTGTTTAATTCATTATTGTCGCTGTTTGATACAACACTTCTCTTGTGGCGCATATGCTGTATTCACATGCGGATAAAGCAGCACTCGATGGTTAGATCGTTAATTGGGCTGGTTTTGCGAGAACGGAACAATTACGCGGTGTACCTGTCACGATCTCGTTTTGTCAAACAGCATAATCATAGGTTGTCTTGTTAGCCTAATTTCCCCAGTGACTTGCAGCCCGTAAGACAGATAGAGGGATAATATTTATAGGACTATGTCTTATATCACATATCAAATGTCTTTCACATTCAGATTTCAGTCATAAATATTTTGTGCCTTACGATTTCCATAGTAAGGTGTCAGTTGAGAGGCCCGAAATCTTTGCTTTCAAATTGTATCATTATACAGCACTTAAAACGTTTCCAATGTATTTGCGTGTCAGGTTGTTAAAAACTGTCAGTATAGCTGTGCCTACAATTGTTTGTTTTTTGGCTTTTACAAAAGTAACGTCATTCATTCCAAACTAATACACGGGCTCCCTCGCTGCTTCTACAATTTATGTGCATATAAAGGAAAAGATAAAATACCAATTGCCATACCATGGCAGTTCATGTAATAGGTTTTACATTCCATTGGAGGTAATAGAATATAGGTTGATATGGACTAGTAAATCTTGTTTTATATCTCCACGATGCACATAACTTTATCTTGTATAGATTATGCAAAACAGAAACGATTTTACACAGTCCTTTAACCACTCACCTTGACAACAAAGGGTGTAGAGCGTCAGTAAAATGCTCCTGACACAATGCGACCTTTGAAAACATCCTTTTACTATTTCCCCAGTCACCTCATGAATTTTTAAGTCGCCCTTGAAGAACGGAAGTAAGGGCTTCTGAGATAAGAATAGGTAATTATCTCATTCGTTGCGGGACCCCAGATCTTGTGGGGACGAAGGTAATCGGCTTAGATACCCATTGATTTCATGTTTGCACGGACCACTTGTATATTCGTCTCAAAATAGTTCGAATTATAACGTTACTCAGTCATAGTATAGTTCGCCCTGTGATTGCCATGCATAGAATAATTCATTCAAAACCTGTAAATCATAGAGTGTAGGAAAGAATGGTATCGTGTGTGATTGCCGGGAAGTACACGGGGGGTGCATCAAATCACAGGTATTACTGACGATTGCCCAAGATGTTAAAAATGCATTACAGCTTTATGCATCAATGCAGCCGACCGTTGGAGTATGCGAATAACTACAGACGTCGTAAGTTCATAAAGATGGTGTAGATATGAGTTTAAGATAATGATAGACATAGCAGAGACAGACCTCTCAGTATGGTAATCTCAAATACAAAACCATACTCACTGTTCAGGAACACTGGGCAAATGCAGACGAAAGCCCGGATGAGTAATGTTCCAGATAAAGCCATTAGCCGCCCCGAATTATCTGTCAACATATGATTGTTCCCCTCTTCGCTGAGTTAGTCTTGGTCATTAGCTAACATTTCAGTCCGCCTGGAAACCGAACGATTCTGCAGTCTTGGCTATCTAGGTTGAACAATTACAGGTAACAAATGCTGTTGGACATTTGCGAACGAAAAATGGGTCAGGAGCTCCCCGACTAGAATAGCGAACGTCCCTGAACAAGCTCCTCGACCAATGAGACGTATGTGCGAGCGCCATGCTGCGACGTTGATTGAAACCGGTTTGCCGGCACAGTTGCGATGATAGCATTCCTAGATGCTGCTGGATACGTTTTTCTCTCCACCAAGACCACTTCAACGGCTAGCGTCACCATTTCACATAGCACTTCAACACCCTTAACAATGTATCACGGTGAGGAGCGGGCTTATATCGATCAGAACTCGCCTGCTCCCGCTATCTCAATTGTACTTGTCTATCCACTTGATCTAAATGCTGACGATTGATTTTCTGCAAAAAAGATCTGAAGGTCAGAACAGTGCTGATTCGGACATGACCTATTGGGAATGTTTGGGCCGATGCATATATGTACTCAATGTAGTACACTGTTAGTTCAACATGTTCAGCTTGCGATTCTTTTTAGTATGTTTTATGGACTTCTGTATATTCAGTCTGCAAATACCAGATCGTTTGGGGAATAGGTCAATACCACGCTAGTATAGCCACATAAGCGTAAAATAGCTGATGAAAAATTTCACACCTGAAAGATAGATAAATATTTAGATGCCTTTAAGTCAAGAATGCAATGCGTTTGTACCGCCATGTAAAGGTTACCCTGAATCTAAAAATCCATGTTTGATTGCCAAAATAAAATTTGATGCACTTTATCGATTGATTTGTCACAGGCAATATCCAAGAACCACGTCTCCTCCAGGCTCGACGCTGTGGGATCACATTCTCTTAAATAAATAAACACCGGGTCATCTTGTGGCATTTACTAATCTAATTTTAATTACAGTTACGAGCACTATGACGAGCATAGCATATTAAGCCCGTTTTCCCACATTTTCTTTGCTGATAAGTATTCGCTTTTCAATTGATACACCGATACAATCACAATTATGATTTACATTATTTTCGTGGATTACATCGGGTAGTTTAAATGAGACTACTCGTTGATGGTAACTTGGTGAAGGGCCTCTACTTGGGTGTTTCGTGTCTCAGAATTACTTAACATATCAGATCGTTGGTGGTAAATATATCCACTTAAAACTTTGCATTATTGCCAACGTAGCAAAAAGTACAAAGGTAAGTTTCTGTTGAAAACTTGAAGCGTCGCCAACAAACTTGGCTATCATAACCAGGAGAGTATGCAACGGCCTAGACCTTACTGTGGTTTTGTTAGTTTAGGGACTGACAATCAGGAATTGTCAATCGGCTGTTGGTTAGCAGTGCAATGCTAGAATGATTCCTTAGAGACCAGTGCTTCCCAGTTTGGCCCCGACCAGACAGCTTTGATGATGACATTGATAACACCACCGTTCTCCATTGAAAAATCGTCGCCATGATCCAAGGTTCCACAAGTTCGCGGCTAAAGAAAGTGTTACTGCAACACACATCAAACCACCTTCCATGGATAAGTCCAATCCATAGTTTTGCAAAGTGCTTGTTTTATGTAGTATTCATTCCCATAAACGATGATCATAAAGCTATGGTCATAGCATTTTGTAAATGACTCATCATCGCTGACATCAGTAGCAACTGAACTTTATTGACATAATAATAAAAGCTATTATTAGCCTGCCACAGCGCTGTGGAGAGCCTGGGGAATATATTGATATTGCAAACATATAGTTCTAAACTAATAGCACTTCTTTGCCTTTAAAATAGTTACGTTGAAGATGATGTCAAATGTCATGTTACCAAGAGATGAGTCCAGTGTCTTCGTGACTATATCGTTGTATATTTTATTTTAGGCACATTATTGATGTCTGTCTGGGTATCGATTTTTCGAGATTATGTCAAGAATAATTTATATTTGCTTGTCTTCTATTTTTGCTCGGTTGATACTTTATTTGACCTATCGTTTTGTTGTTCACCCACCCTCTAAATATGGCCCTCATGTTAAACAGATAGGCACAATATTTTTTTTAAACTTCATTTCAATCATACATAAATTGAGCGATGACGGTAGCCGGCTCCGCGTAAGTAACTGTTTTGATGATGAAAAACATCCTGCTAAGACCAGGGATTGACCTATGCATAAAGCACAGTTATCATGAAACACTGGTCACATCCTTATTGCTTACGCGAGCGATATGTTTTCACTAAGCAAGTAGAGAGCAAATCCTACAGA
The DNA here is from genome assembly GCA_013266295.2 of Branchiostoma floridae x Branchiostoma japonicum. NCBI lineage: Eukaryota > Metazoa > Chordata > Leptocardii > Amphioxiformes > Branchiostomatidae > Branchiostoma > Branchiostoma floridae x Branchiostoma japonicum. The sequence continues at coordinate 11,348,704 of CM023832.1, forward strand.
TTCCTCATCGTTTGTACTGTGCCCCCGTACATACGGTACTGTGATTCGTCTTGCTGAATGTCGTGGTTCCAGGGGGATGTGGTTGTAAATTATGTAGTGTCCCCGCCGCGGCGAGTAAACGTTAAATAAAGTATTCAACCTAGTTTGGGTCACTACCTCTACTGGTTAGGGCCAAAGGGAGACGAGTATCAACAACGTCTTCTATATATTTACGCTTAGTTTTACTTGAGATTCACAGAGGTCCGATATGGTTTCCAATTAAGACTACCCAAATACAGAAGTACTCTTGTTGACATGAGCTTGTGTCATTTTTTCAATGCCTGAGTGCATGGCGGCCTTACCCAAGTTTCCGTTCTAAATTGTCAGCCGAGAGAACGTAGTTCTAAGGCTGTGCAGGGGCAGTATGCTGCCACTCACTACTGTGACCTACCTCACCCTTTCACTGGGAAATGGATGACATTAGCCTTTGCTGGATGTCAGAGGAATACTGTTTAGTTTATCTCTGACCCTGGTCACCTTTTTTTCATCGGGAGCTACCGTGTGAGCCTTTAGCTGATGTTACAGGCATGTACAATACACGAAAGTAGTCATTTCCCCTTTCGCTTCCTCTCACTTCATTTTACCATGTATACTCGTGCCACTGCCCCTACGGCCTCAAAAGGCTATGGGACTACCTTTGCCTTTATACTAGTGAACCAGAGGGCTTGTGATAAATGGAGAGGAGTATCAACAACATTTTCTATATTTTTGCTAGTTTGACTTGAGATTCTAAAACAACATTTAGACATTCCCTTAGTCAATATGTATACGATCCATCTTTAAAATCCCTCCAAAATATCTAAGAGAATTTTAGAGATGTCCTGTGGAAATAAATGTGATGTAACGTTAGTTATTCAGTTTGCATTCACTTAGGGTTACAAACTTTGGGCAATTTTCTCTCTTATATTCTTTCTTCGCTTAAAAGTGGTAACGTATAATTGTCTCTTTATGACCTGAAGATCATGTGTATACTGTGGAAACGTACTCATGGGTGTAATTATCAGAGAAAGTAGTAACATATCGGAAGCAACCATTTTTGCTCAAGGTTATCCTCCAATTGAAGGGCGTGATGGCAATGGACAGTGATACTACACACGTTCAGGAAGAGACTTAGCTTTTAATGTCGATATCAACAGTACTCGTACTCATGAACAATAGACAGGTAAGGATTGACTGAAGATTATTCCTTGCACATGGGTCTCAAATTCTGCTATTTGTTGCGTTTAAACGAAAACGAGGACTAAGATCTCCTATGGGAAAAGACGATGTGCCACTATAGAGTATGCATATTGATGACACTATATTATATATGACTTACTTTCGCCCAATTAGTCCATATGGTAATCAATAAATTTAAAAGTGTTTAGGATTAACTCTAAATTGTGTCGTAAAATCTATGGCTTATCTTTAATAGTAAAGGGCACCATCTAAAAATCGACCTTTATGCGATTCAAATCTCCCCTTGGTAGTCATTATGATCTGCTTCAAGAACACAAACTAAGTGGCTTGTTGAAATCCCTGTAAGCGGACAAAGGAATGTTGAAAATGTAGACAATTGAGATGGCCTATCTATTTTCAAAAAGCAATGCCGTTAGCTAGAGCAATCGAAATATTGATTTTTCTAAGTCCTACCCCGCTGATGGCCATAAAACCGTCATTACTGTCTGTGCGGATAAGAATAGCTCACAGACCAGTGTTTCATCTCCGGGAATGACTGTTGCAATTGCTTGCTATTACAGGCTTTTCAACATTAGTTTCTTTAACAGCACTACCTCGCAGCATCAAATATAGCGTATACGAGTGACTTCTGGTGAATTGACGACTGCACTCAGCTAAAATTGACCCAGAATGCTATGAAGAGGAAGGGATGGTGTGCAAGATTGCATTTTAATGGCCCCCGAGGACTTTCCTCACTTTATTTATCATTCCGATCTTGACCATTCTATCACAGGCAAAGATCTTTTTACTATCACAAGCAGGCATGAGGATAAATGTATAACGGGTTGGCAGCTGGCTTAACTGCAATGGCCCTTTAAGAGGATGGGTATGTAGCTAAGTCGGCAACCATCTTTATAGACTGATGGAATCTGCTATCAACGCCATATGACGTCCATCTGCAGAAACAGATTCTTATCCAAACAGTACCCAGAATCCAGGCGTTCTCTCGATCATGGGTACTATGTCTTGAACAAAATAAATCTTTTGCAATCGCTTGATAAATTCAGAGTCATTATTCAGTGACTAGTCTAGTGTGTCATCCTGAAAAACGCGCATGGAATTTGAAAAGAAGTGACATATTTCGTTTTTACAATATTAAAAAAACAAACTTTAAGGAAATATAACTACATAATCATGAAATATACTACAGGTCGATGCGCCCTGTCTTATAATGCACTTATATATGGTAGCAAACGATGAGTGTCCATCATTTACATACTGACGTACTGCACGACAGTTGGAAATGAATTACCGTAGTGTTACCTATATGGCCGAACCCTCATCATGAATAGTATCAATCCGCTGTTAAAGGCCGAAGGGCTCGGGGTTATTCGTAAAGAGCAACGCGACCGTTTGAAACAGCAGGTGCTAGAAATGTGCAAATTATCTTGTCATGCCAGAAAGTAATTCTTTCTCCTTGTGTCAAGTTGCTGCCATGCAGGATTGTACGTTGTGGACCTCCGATAGAGATTGGGGTCAGTCCTCTGGGTATTATGTGACTTTTCAGGCTTCATCTTCATTTATCACCCACCAACTCCGGTCTTGCGATAAACGAGCCCGCGTCTAGAAAGCCTGTTCCAGTCGTAAATGAGAGAAACGAAAACGACCTTTTTCTTCTCTGATTGACCTTTTAGTGGCAACCTACCTCTATAATCTTCCTAATTAAATTTTGACCGAAACAAATCATCCCCTCTTAAAAATCCGATACTGTTGGCAGCGCGAAAGAAAGATTGGTTGTGCTCACGAAAAACACCACTCCCCCATTTCGGACCACACTGCTGGCCCTATGGGAGTTTGTTATATTCTGATATAAATTGCGATTATCGGTCATTAGAGTGGCAGCACGCCTAGGCTTAAAGAAAAGTGCATAATAATAGAACACAAAAACAGGTCGTATAAAGCACCTGTCTACTTAACAGGTAGCAATCCATCATCTAAACAGAATATATCGTGTGTAGTTATATATTCCCATCTTCCGTTATGTGGCAATAGAAGTAATTATTGTATGTCAATAGGTACGTTAGAGGCTTCATAAATATGCGCTGTGTATGGTTTCAAGTAACAAATAATACGAGGGCTTTTGGCACTGAAATATAAACCGCATCTGAACCCGAATGATCATAACTTATCCCTTTCACATAGGTAATAAAGTCTTAAGACTGCTGTATACGCCAGGGTCCCGGCCGAATTACCGGTATGTACCGAGGTAAGTACCAAGGTTTACGGTCGAAGATATATCTTAAGTGGGAAAGCTGTGAAGTAATATAAGTGCCTGTCTGTCAAGGGCTCAGAAAAGTTTTTCCTGACCCGAACCGTAACCTTTTTTGTCTATCAAGTGAGGTTCAAGTAAAAGTTCACCCCGGATTTTGCACGGTGGTTGGTCTACACACTACATGTATATTTTAAAACCTAGCAGTACAGGTGGCAGGTCGCCCAAACTAGTTGTAGACATTGTGAATATATGCAAGCAGGCATGCATGTTTATATATATACCGTAGAATATTGGGGTCTTAACACATTGAACGATTCATTACTTCAAGTGCGTCCACATGTACCGAGTGCTCAAGAAACCATATCTATATCAATGTTGAATGTGTGAATCGTTGAACTTTCCCCCTGCACCTATTTGTTATGCATCAAGCACGACCACATCGTGTGTCCTAATGGCATAAAAAGTCCTTTTCCTCTACTGCTCCACCACGCCTAACGTTTATCAATCATCAAAGTGTGGACATCCACGATAGCTACACCAACAAAGATCTCTGTATTAAAAACAACATCAGCGCGTAGTCGTATAGTCTAACAAGCGTGTTTTTGCTAGTAAACCGAGCAACTTGCGCCTCAGCAAAAATTACCGTTTGAAAAATTCTGCTGTCCCACCAGTGTGAAATCAGAGAATACGACACTCACCCATCCAGAGAATTGGCCAAATGCAGACCAGAGCGTTGAGGAATGATGATCCAATGGGGGATCTCAGGCATGAAGTGTCAGGCTGTGCAATTTTTCGCCCGATGATGATGGACATTTTGATTCTCGCTCGTACCTTGTGCTCCCCTTGCCACGAAGAGACCCTCTGTGGACTTGCCTCGCCTCGAGAGTGCCTGGATGTTAGTGAACGTCACTGGATATAAGGGATGCCTGGTATTATCAGGATCATTTCTCCCCAGATGTTTCCGTGGCGCATACGCCAATGAGAGACGTTGGGTAGTGCCATCCAGCTGTCTGTGATTGAAACCAGTTTGACGTCCAGGTCAACGTTATTTCAGGCTGTACTGCCAGTAGTGGCATTTCCAGCTCCCAACCCTCCTAGCTCAACAAATGCTATAGCAATTCTTTCAACCTGCCTGACATTTCTGTCGGCATTTTGGGAGAACCGGTGAACGCAAATCGATATACGCTCTCTCTTATCCCACTCCTTGATAATCGTATTTACATTTCTAGGAGATTTGACTCGTGCGCTTGGACACTTACAATGAAGACACTCCAAAGGCCAACGCGGATTGGTAGGGCAGACCATTTTACCATGTATGGATGGTGCACGTCGCGTAGATAATGCAGTTAAACCAAAGGTCCACACACTCAACCGCAGGGCGACAGTGCTTGAGTGAAAGATGGCTACACTTCATCAAATTCTGGTTACCCTGATGTAACATGTCCTGGGAATTGGGGTAATTTCATGCTAGCTGGGGGTTGTTCTACTTCCTGTATGTTTGTATATTATAGGATTTCTCCTCTCCGCTAGAATGGGACATACCACATCCTTCCATATTTGTAGCTGATCACCTAACAACGACGTGCTCTCCGAAAGGTCATAAAAACATCTCGGTACGGAGAATTACATCCCCCCACTGTGAACAGCAGGAGGTTCAAGAGTACTTAAATGCACTGTTAAGGTTTAGAGGATAAATAGAATGCCTACTTCTCCAGTTGAGAAAGCTTTAATCACTGTTTGGCGGCCACCAAGGGAGCTTTGCATTAAAAGAACTTCAAACACTGGCAGCAAAAGATTACATATCGTAGGGCGGACTTAATCTAGGTCTTGACAAAGGATTATACTGACGTATCTGCCCTTAACCTATGGCATAATGCAAAATATCGCTTAGTTCGGACAGGATTACTTATAATCTATAACGTTTACCCATGAAACATCAGCCCTGGATATGATTTGTCCTCGGAATCAATATGGATTGCGGCGAAACGTAATGTGTATTAAGAACATAAATGTGTATTGAGCACATATTGCTCCATATTAATAAGCAACATCTGTCGGTAAGAGACAGAGTTCTCATTTGGTACGACAGCGTAGCAAAATTGTAAGTGTAAATGGAATTGAATATCAGTGTGGGGCCATACATAGATAAATATTCCATATGGTCTTGTGATACATATATATATTTTATTTCCTGATCGTTTCGACAACAGTGATTTTAAATGTATAAGCTAAGATAAGTACATTGCTGTGTTAATACTGTGCTAATATTTAGAAAAGTTATCAAAATGAATAATTATGTGATTTAAAAACTAAAAGTTACCCTGTCATGAGAGCAGGACTATCTATTTTGCCAGACAGTGAATAAAGTCTTTACTGTGCTGTGATGATTTGCTCCTAATGATTTTAAAAAAATCCATATCCGTCATAAAGAGCTACGGTCATGTCCAGCAGTTCTAAGACATTCTTTATCACTCATTGCAGCTTTCAGATACGTTTCCTGCACATATGACCATTTGACGCGGTGTATATGAAACTGGGATTACGGAACGAAGAATATTATGGCATGTTCTTGAGATTGCTTGCCTTGGAGGTTTAATGGATGGATCATACTACACTCAATTCAAACCTTGGTCGTTCTTATTGCTCTTGGCGCACCCGGGGTTTTTGGATAATGATAGACCATATGGTTATAGTCTAGACAAGGCATGAGCGTAAAGTAATCTCCCCATGGGAATGTACTATCCTTCCCTAAGCTTCTACCTGTTACCTTTATGGAGACATTTGGGTAGATTCCTGTGCGTACGGTAAGTACCATTTTGCTCTATTTGGCATGATCCTTTATGATCTGATGTCAGAAAAAGAAATATGAAATATCAATTCCTTGCGGCGTTTAGACTCCCGACTAAAGCAAGTCTTAGCAGGCACTCTGTACAAATGACTTCCACTTTATTATCTGTGACTGAAAATGGGAAGGAAGAGAAAATGTCAGATCAGACTTTGGAGTGGTGCCCATAGCTCTACTAGCCAAAAGTATTCCGCCATGAATCTATCTTATCGTATAGTTGATAGAAAAGCCGAAGCAAAGGCACGTACTGTGCTCTTTTGCTATGCCAGTGCTAATCTATCAACTACACTACAGAAAAAAAGCAATCGGAACGTGCAATCTAAGCCTAGAAATCACAATTACCTCCACATGGTCTACATGCCTGTTTTCTCCGCCTTAATTGCGAGCTACCTATTAGAGGAGAGCTTCTAGAGATAATTAAACCTTTCTTTCTTTTTGAGACAAATGTCTACATATAAATCAAAGGTCATAAAACATTGACACGTCTTTTTAGCACACCTGTTCAAAGAAATAACTAAATGTAATTTGCCTACAAGCTGCTAAGGAACCAAAATTAAATAATTGTATGATTTTCACCTAGGCCGCACGGACCGTCCAACCTGAATTAAGTGCACCAAGATTTTTACAATCCAGAAATCGTTCCCGGCACGCCTATGATATGATTTATAATATGACATATTGATTCATGTGATGCTTATAACATGTAATTGATATTAGACTTGACCTCTATCACCTTCTTCCGTTGCGTAAGCCTTGAAGAGTTTGCCACAAATTGGTATATTAAATCATATGCCTTATTACCTTAGGAACGATGTATTTTGGGATATTGCAATACATTTTGCGATGTCACCTTTCCAGGGCTAACCAGCCGAAGCACCATACTAGGTAGTCCCACCATTAAGATGAGCTAAAGACGTACAAAATGAAGCCAAAACCATATATGAGTGTATTAAGATTGCAATGCCGCCGCATGCAGGCTTTGATCTTCATCCTTCTTAATATTTTTTTCTTATTTATGACTTCGTAGTTCTCGCCAGCAATTTTCTCATCAAGAGCTAGGAAGCAGGATCTGGTAAATCTCCCCAAGTCGCCACGGGTATCTGATCAGACTATGTAGGAAACGATAAAGTCAGCGTAGCTGAAAATTCGACGGAAATTGAAAAACAATCAATTCCCAATTGGTAGAAAAGATGGATATTTTCTGGAGAGCGGAATGGTTATTTCATACTCATTTGAGATTGTCGATAAATTCAAGCAAAAACGAGGAGCATACGATATACGATGATTGCATGGCAACGCAAAAACCACTCAGTGCCGCTTGATGAGCACCGATGTTTGTGGAGGGAACTGGATCATTCAGTCGCATACTGCCAATGCCAACTGTTCCTATATCTACTACATTAAATCCATTGTGTGTCCAGGTACATCGAATGGAAGCAGTCACTGTGTATTATGTACCGTAGGTTAGGATATTCAGACAGCAGCAGCATGATTACCTTTAGTCCACGTAGTAACTCTTATTTCCAATACATCAAGTTAACTTTTTTTTATCTGAGAGTAGCTGCCAAGAGGAAAGATAATCAAAGACCAGTAACCGAATGCAAATATAGAAGAAAGGTTTTTCTAGAATATTAAATCCTATTTATTTACTTGTAAAGTGTTAATCATATAAAAGCCAAAAGCTATCATTTTCTGGCGCAACAACTCATTAATTGATACACAATAACAACATAGGATTAAGTAATCAACTTCTTGTTTTTGACAATTGCACGATGCCTTGGTTTATCACAACAAAAGGCTCGTTACATTGCAATGGAGAGGAATAACTGTACCAATAATCTGTTTCAATTTCTTTTCCATTATTTTGGCAGCTTGTATACAAGATATTGACTTTTGATATTTCAAAATGTAATGTACAAATTGTTTAAATGCCAGTCTTGCCGTTGATACATGGAATGGGATATAGCAACGATGTCAATATATGGGAAGTGATCAATTATATTTTACGATGTTTTGTGTACTTTGAGATACATCAATCACTTAGATGAGCTCCTTCATTGTCATTTGGGGAATAACCATTGCTAATATATGATCGATATCTATCAAATATTCATATATAACATATGATTGCCTTGACATTTATGTGATTCGTTGCTGCTTTGCATTTTCAAAAAGAGGTTCATTACGGACTTTTTCTTTACACTAGACTGGTAATGGACCTGAGTAACGGGTAACGATTTTGATTTGTTCCATTTTGGCCTTCGTATATGTAACACATGTATTTTTTCTTTATGTATACTTTCGGTTAATTTTATGTTATTTATGGCTTACAATTCTCTGTTACCTGTCTTACAATTTTGTCACAAGTTCACTTCTTTTGTTATACTTGATTTTATTGCTATGTATTATGCGCCCCATTGAAAAAAAAATTGGCAAAATTGAATGAGCTACCCAGATGTCCCAAGATTCACTAAATAAAATAAAATTCCTTTGTGGGAGGATGAAGTTACCATACACAGGTTAATGTGCTTATGCAGAAAGGTTTTGTGCACCAGAACTCTTCTACCGGATACGGTATCACCGTCGTGGTATCAGCAGATTCATCTTGGTCTGCTGAGAGTTCAGCATCAGCGTGCGTATGGTCAAATAAGCCCTCATTGCCCTCACGAGGTTTGATAACGTCATTGATCGATCCGTTCGGATTCGCAAAGCCGCAAATGATTATTGATTGTGTGTCCTTTCTCACTTCGGCTCCTCTGTGCTAACACCACTGTCTGCTGTGGACGCACAGGGAGCAAGGGCGATGGTCTACATGGGCAGTGGGACATGACCATTTCATGCATAGCCATCCTATCACCCTGATTTATCTTCAGCTGCATAATCTCTTTGAGCCCTCTCTCTGAGAAGTAAGGTTACCAATATTCAAACGAGCGCTATGTTTTACAGCTGGCCTTGAGAAATAACTGTCACATCCCCAGTTACAAGCCCTGTCACTAAGCCGGCTACAGCCACTAGTAACAGTCAGCGGCGAGGGCTTGCAATCCTTCAACTTCACCAAACCCACATATCAGAGGGTCTATGATAATCTTGCGAGCTGATTTGGATTCTTTCTTACTGACACATGATCCTGATATACTGTGCTGTGTTGGACCGGCATTATGTTATGTCTGATGTCTGAGGCAGATAATGTTTCTTTCACCTGAACGTTTTTCATAGTGTATGTATCAACTTGAAAAGGAATACGTCATTACTACAGAGTTTTTTCTTTCTTCAATGTTAAGTTTCACTAACACAAAGGGTATCCATGCTCATAGTAAAATGACGGATAGGAGTGGGGAGACGCACATAGAAGAGAGAATTGTATCAGCAGTTTTTTACAGACGTAATATGGTGAAAGAGGCGCACAAAATATTACCTGCCAAATGAATAGCCATAGTTCTTTATACAGGCCTTCACAGTTGATTGATAGTTACGGAACATTTCGAAGCTACACTTTTCGGAACACGTTTTCAATACTTTTATACACACTCAATCTGCCTGATGAATAAAGATCACCAGGGCTTGGTACGTACCTTTGTTGATTGGCATTCGCTGTGGGAAAAAGTAAGGGTCTGTGGAATGATACATCTGTTCCAAAATCGTACAAAAACATCAATAACAACACATGTCCGAAAAGTACCATTTATCTTGTCTACCCTGTGGCAATTTTCATTGCTTGTGTCAAACTGGTGGAATAGGAGATTGTCAGTTAGATGGCTCCATTGGAGATTGAGGTCAGGGATCGGTGTATTACCTATTCTTTCGGGTCCAGATTTCATTTGTTCACATACACACCCTGTCATCTCATCAAACAGGGGCTGTTTATATGTTGTATGACTCAGACGTGCGTTTGCACTCATCATGCAAGCTGATGGAAAAAAACCTGTTCATGCAGCGTTGCGAGGGTCATTGCAGGCCCAACAGCAGCAAGTAGCTATAAGAAGCAGCAGAGCGATAAACAAAATTTACAGCTGACGTTTAAGAGTTTTCTGTTTAATATCGAGCCATGTTGATTACCAACTCATACCATTTTACATTAAGGGCATGCTTAAGTTTTAATCTCTTCATATCCAAATTTTACTTTTGGGGGCTGCTCTAATGTATCAATCAGAACTTTATGGACCTTTGCAAAATGATTTCGTCGTATCCAATATTAATGCATATATAGAGAATCCAATATCTTGACCAAAAATCACCGAACGCATTCACTGCCACACTGCCAACAAATCTTTATACTGTTCTTCATCCTTTGAGGATGTGTTGCTTTGATGATAAATTGGGCTATTACATTCAGGAGTGAAAGACGCGTAGCATTTATGGTCCTGGATTTATTATTCACTTCAATGGAGGCAAGTATGGCGTGTGTCTGTAGATCACGAAATATGTTTTCCATTCGTCCTGAAATGGACATTCTGATAGATAATTTCAACAAAGAGCTTATGATTGTGTGGCAAAAGTTTAAAAACAGATATTGAGCGATTAGTGTGCAAACCTTTGAAAGGAAAACAGAATCCTTTCCTAGCGGGCTGTCGAACTTTGGTCAACCAATTCAAAGTGAAGATGTAAGAATCAATTCCTGTTCCGTTCCCATTCAGTGTTCAGCACCCCAATGCTACAGGTCTTCTCGAGAGAGGGTAATGTCATGCGGTCCGGGAAATATCCCATATAAGGCGATTTTTTGTCCAATGCCCGGTACATCATTGTCACTACCCCTTTGAAGAGAGGCACGTATCAATAATTTAATCATTGCTGCTCTTAGGTACCTGCTATCTGTTCCTCAGCAGCTTTACAGCCAGCTATCATTATAGATTTACTGAGAATACTGTGTTTCTTTTTTCAAACCTGCAGTAGTCATCTTTTTGTGTAGAAACGACAAGGGAAGTGACGGTGATCTAGAACCATTTTAGCTCACTGAAGAGCTAGCCTTACGCTGGTCGTGACATGAAATGCAGACGCAACGCATATATACAGTCCTCATACGCACAGGTTCGTAGTACAGGGGAAAATATGGACAGTGCACCACTAGTTTAACGTTCTTCCCAAATGACTGTTTTCACAAATCAAATGGGATTTCGTTCAGTTTTAGCAACCCAACATGTTCCATGTTTCCAGTTATATATTTGCTACGGTTGTCAACCCTTTTCAATGCAATTCAAGAAAGATTGTTCGAAATTCAAAGACTTACAGGGAGCATGAGAAAAAATGCATACAACACTCACCCTCCAGCATTAAGATCAGAATACAAATGTTGATGGTGGATGGTCCGAACGAAGTCGATTCCTGCCCCGAATTGAATGAAACTATGCTTCTTCGCATCTTCAAAGTCCGCTACATTCTCAGTGTGGAATTTTTCTAACGACGGAGCGCGTCAAAGCCCTAAAGCTCCACTACAGCGCTCTGTTGCGAACTGAGCTGAAGAGAGCTGCTTTGATGTAAGGCAGCCTTCTTGAATACACCACGTGCCAACACAATTTACTGCAGCTAAGCCAATGAGAGATGTTGGGGAAAGAAAAACTGTGGCAGTAATTTACGCCTAATCTTCTGTCCCTATCGTAACTCTACCTTTCCTCCTTTGAAAGCAGAGTTGTCAGTTGTTATCTCCTTAATCTTAAGATATTACACTGTAAATCTCCCGACCCTTGAAAAGTTCTCGATCGTCTTCGGTACCATCCTAATTGTACTTGCTTCTTCAGGAAATGTGACACCAGGGAATGGGTACTTTACAAGGAATACCTGAATGGTAGACCAGTAATGGCTTCTGTGTGTAGGTGGTGTTTCTGTTGGTGAGGGAGGAATCCAGATGTATGGAGCCCAGAGAAAACGTGATGTGCCTCACCAGTCACTGCCACTGATTTAAGGAAGGGTGTCTAACTCATTTTGGGGCACAGGTCTACAACAGATATTCTGAATTTCCGTTTTTTTTTCTTAACAAAACCACATCAATTTCTCTAAGGCCGATGTCCTATTAAGTCGAAATTATAATAATGATAAGTGCCTTAAAGTTTGTTTCTGTTTTCCATTTTCCTATCCGGAATGTAGCTTAGTTGTCAATTTGAAAGCACCAGACGTTTGAAACTCTAGCCTTCTGCACGTCATAATTCTTTTTTTATCTCGACGCTATACTTAAACAAATAATTCCAATCCAGTCTTTGGCATGCAATACTATTACGCAATCAATATTCTTTATATTAAAATCAATCTTGACATGAGTATGATAGAATGCTTCTAAAAACCTTTCATAGCAGAATTAAGAAGATCAGAGATTTATCTTAATACCTTGTTAGAAGAAGAGGCTTACACGCGCCTGTGGTATTTCGATATATGCACATATTAAATGTTTCCATGTAACAAGTGATTGACAATTTAGTAAGAGTAATGGTTGCAATGCTACCAAAAAGCAGGATAATCAAATGTGCATTGATTTTTTATACAGCCATGATTGCTGGGATATTGTAAAACATGCATACATAAGAAATGCACATCTATCAAACTTGAAACGCTCTGTTTAACAAAGAGACTGTGCGGCGACGCTAAGGTGCTTAGGAATAGGAGTAGACGTGTAACCACACATTTGTATGGAGGTAATTCATTTATACAATAATCTGTTAATCTGTGATTAAATGACCTATAGAGCTACTGATGTGCATTTCATGACACATCAGGTTTTTACAGCAATTTGTTTGTCCTAGTTTGAATACCGACCCACCTTAGAGAGACACTGTTTAATGGGATATCTGCCACGATCCAGTTTTCCTCTATAAGACCCATACATCATTTCCTGCTGAATGAACCACAAATAGCCCATTACGGCATCTGAGAATTTCATGATGGACCTTTGTTGATTCATAGACCCGGAATGGCAACGTGTTTGACCTCTATCAGTTCTGGCACACGAGACAATTCTCTAGCTTTTTTTAAGATGAATAAGAGACCAGGATGCTGCGATGGAAATATCAACATGATATGCAGTATATGGTCTAATCCATTGTTACTACCGTACTATTGATGTTTTATTATGGATTGCTGTTCTACATAGTGCTGTTATCAATAATAGCACAGACTAAGCCATAAGGGACTCATCATGGAAGATGAACATAGATAGGAAACTTTCTTGGCATTCCCCCTGGAGGAAAACTTACTCGCTTACTCGCCAAGTGCTGGGAGCAGACGTACTATTCCTTTCAAAGATGAATCCATAAAACTGTGAAGCCCACTTAGAGTTTTACACATCCCTACATCGGTGTAATATTTCCGGAGTTTTCAGTGAGGTAATGGATCTGTTCGCCGCGCTAGTTAAAAGTCAGAACAGTGGGCATAAAATACAGGGAAAAGTATTTCGAGAGAGCAAACCTAGGGCCTTCTCAAATACATTATACAAAATATTTTCCGGCCTTTCTATTCATTTTCATTATATAGATTAACCTAAAATTTGATTCAAGTGGAAAAATGTTACACATAATGGTTATGAAAGTATATATACTAGTATAATCTTTCATGTCCTTGCTTCTACTAAATTGATCTTTCAGTCTACCATGCTAGCCCTCGGCTGATTTTTAGCCAAACGGACGGAATGGTTCATCCAAGGTCCCCAGAACGAAGAAATGCTACGCTTTCAACATCTCGTAACTGTTGATGATATCTCGCGAGCCCTGTATCAAGTGTATGAAATATCGACCCAAAAGCTGAAACTCGCAACTGGAGGGTGCTGCCAAGCTTGGATAACACCAATTAGGGAACGCTAGAGCGCCGATGTGAATGGATCACAGGTGAAATATGCTACTTCTCCCTACCAATTTTCCAGACTTTGCAAACCCTATATCAAATATCTTATCAAGCGATTGCAGCTCTTCCAAGATTACTTCATGCCCAGTTAATGAGAAATTTATCCCCAGAATCTGTTCAAATAAGTTCATCAAAATGATATCTTGGCGACATATTAATTACGTTGAATGATTACTCTTCCTATGCCAATATTTTGGAATATGTAGTTACTTTGGTTCCCCAGTGCAAACACGTATAATAATCTTCGATTTGGGGTCGGCGTCCAGGAAATTACCTTTTCCATGTTCCTGACTCATTTCGTCACACATCATCCTGTCAATTTGCAAAGCGAAGTCTTTTCCAGGATGGCAGGCTGTTTCGTGTGTGCACTCGCCCAGATTACTATAATACGTTTCCTTTTACCCTTTTGATTCTGAACTTGCATTCTACATCTGGGAACAGGCAATCGCCGGACAGAAGAGAGTAGAAAGCAGTGGTGCAAGTCTGCATTGTCGACAAATGAGAGCGGCGGCGATTATGATTATGCTGAATACATATATAGAACTTTTATAATGTAAGATCTGTTAGGGGTTGATTTAGTACTAAGGAAGCAGTCTATGTTCTGAAGTACCTTTTACTTCCCTTCCTTCAAAGCCCAATGTGGCTTTAGGTCTGTAGGGGTATTCTACATTTACCATTAATCGAATTGTCATGTGACGTTCATAGCTAGTGAAATATTATGCTGTGGTACAGAAACAAACGCAGAGAGAGAATCCATCACTACACTAGAAACATTTGCCGACTAGCCACAAGAGAAGACTACCATTTATCACCGTGGATAACCTTAGAATACGTCTCTTTGCATTGACGTAAGGAAGAATTTTTAAATGTTAGCATTGACTGTGCATGGACCTATGAGGAATACAGAAACGTTTAGTATAAAAACTATCCTTTCAAAAGTTACAGCATTATATATGTTTTGACATGCACTGGCTGTGGCAATGGATTCCTGTCATATGTGAAAATGGATTTCTGTCACGATACCTTTATTGAGCCGAGCTAAAGACTTATAAAACACGGTATAAAAATAACCAGCCTCGCCCTACAGTTCCAAACTAAATTCCGCCATTTAACACAGTTGTCGTCTCGGGCACAGATCACAACCTTGCTACACTATTCAGAACCATTACGTTTTCAGGACAGATGATTATATTTTCATGAATAACAAGGGACATTTGCTATAAACAGCATCGATAACGATTTCATGTGTAAATTCATTAGAACGGAACGCGGTAGCAACACCACAAACTGGTCCAGGAGGAATCTGATTGCTGCCTTTTGTCATCATCATATTATTCGAAAGGGCAAACAATCATCAGGCTGTAGGATATCTAGTGAACATGCAGGAATCTAGTTATGATGACAAAATGTCTGGTAGTCTGTTTGTCCAACAACACATTCTTATCGATAACGAGTACATTCATTAATAAAGAGATATCGAGTGCTCTATTTTCAAGAAAAATATTGTCAGGTACGGTCGTCAATCCAATATCATGCTGCAGAATAAAGACTTCATGATCCGATTGAATGAAGCACGGCGTTTCAATGCATGTGGCCCTAAATACATATAGCATGCTTGTACCCGGGTACGCGAATACTGATTCCTAGAGCTATAACATCAAACTATTAGATCTCCAACTCTGTACCAATTTCACACATGACCTTCAAAGCAAACAGAAATCAGGTACTTACCCTCGAAGAGAATCGCCCACATACAGCCCACGGCGACAAAAACAGATGCTCGGAAGAAAATCGAATGTGCCCTTGAAATATGAACGTACATATTTCAAATGCTCGGCAGCAAGCTCTCTCAGCTCTTCTAGGTACAGCTAGCTCCTGTGCCAGCCTAGCTGATCACTGACGGCTGAGTTCATAGAGCAGGCAGACGCTGTCAATATCATCACGTGTGTATACTCTAGGGCTTAACCCGACCTCCCCAAAGGTTTCCTAAGCCGCCCAGCCAATGAGAAGTATTGGCTTACGGTGTGCTGCAGCTTAGGTCAAATAGGCTTTGCGGCCTCGAACTGTCATTTGCCTCCAGTTCAGCGCACTGACAATGACGCCCTGACACGACTAACAGGGACCATATTCCCATTACTATGACGAGACTGACAGTACTTATCAGATATCATGCTGGATCGATAAAAGCTCTTCCGTACCGGTGCTTCCAAACGCATTCGCCTGCCGAACACTTCTATTTCATCCAACTTCTGTTCATCGGCACTTCAGTGAACAGCCGGAGGCCAAAACAATTACTGATCTACAATAAGGATCTGCACCAGATTATAAGATCCATGTTTGGCGCCCGTGTGATGGCCAGTTCTACGTGTTTGGCCGGCGGACATTAGTGTAGCTTTCCATTTGGTTCCCCTTCGATGTGCTCTTCGCGTTTTGTATAAAGCTTTCCAGATGTGCTTCTGTGATCAACGTCAATATTAACCACTTTGGAAAGACTGGAAGGTATTACCAGGTAGATCCAATGACTGCACAAGAGCTAGGGGAGCAATTTGAAGAAGAACAGCTCTTAAAACCGAAACGTACCTATCACCGAGAGTATAGATTCCTAAAGACGCTGAGACGCACACAGGTACCTAGCCGGGTGCAATCAGCCAGAAATATTTAGCACAGCTCTATTCCCTGCACTGTTGTAATGTTCCTCAAACTAGTCATGGTAACTTGTCGCTGAATTGTAAATTAGAAAATGTAAGAAACGGTCGTTAGTGCCAGATGGGCTTCGTAGTTGTCTGTCTGCCTGTCAATGAAATTGAGCTCCTCGAAGTCCCTTATCTCGTATTTCTCGTAGTCGTTATCTTTACCTCACTGTTAAGTCAAGCGGGGCAACTGCGTACTTCGCCAGCATTTGAGATACATATTCTTCAATTTTGACATCAATATCTCTTCTCGTATGTCTGCTTGCAACCTATGGTGTGTAATGTACTATGATTATAATAGCCTCCAAAGCAGGCATCGTTGCCGGCCTCCCTCTGTGGTTTAATTACATTTTCTGATTGCTAACGTGTCCTGTATATACACCATTGGCCGCGCATCAGAATACGATTCCAATCAAAACAGGTACGTTCTCAGCAAAATAAGTCAATACAAAAAGGTCAGTCGCGGAACCTGTTATGATGGCTATAACCCAATGACATATTCCAACCAGCCCCAGCCAAAGGAAAAAAAGTAAAGATTTCCAATACACCATTTTCAAATACATCAATTTCTATTACCTTGGTCATGGCATATGTTCATGGCCGTGACGGATCTCTTTAACTAGACGTTGATGTAAGATTAATGAGATTGCCCAGAACCCCTTATTCGGTGTAACAGCAATATGCATGGAGCAACACGAGGTCTTCCTTATAAGTCAATGTGTAAAAGCCATATAGCTGACGAGAAAATACCCTTGGACTAGACTTCAAAGAAGTCATTAGTCTGCCTGGCGCTACCCATCGCCCTGGAGATCGTTCAAATTGCAAAAACAGTCTTTGTTCAAAGCTAAGTTCAGTCATAAACTTTCAGGGGAGTTTACTAAAGTGGGGAGTTCTTGTCCATGCTTCAGGATAATGCAGTCACCTTGTCGATTTCTCATTGACCATTTGTAAACGTTGTTAAGCTAGTGGATGTTCAAAACGTGATTTTACATACACAGCAGTATCTAATGTACTCAGAGGGTTTAAAGTTATTACTGTTAGCCTAAAAACACTGGCTGTTAATTCCATAGGTATCCACACTCATTTCAGAGATACAAAGCCTTTAAGCCTCACAGGGAGATAAGGAAACGCTATAGGCGAGGCGAACCTTAAATATAGTAAAGGTCTTAAAACCTCTTTAAAACAAACTAAAGTAGGTACAATAAGACAGTGTAAGCACTTAGTTAACGTACTACTTTAGAAGATGGGAGGTATATGGTTAGTGACCCATTTCTTCGCCTTTAGGTGGTTAAAAAATTCTACAGAATATATAAAAGCTTTTAACAATTTAGACATGACGAAATTCCCATATATAAAGCGAGCTTATATGCCCCTAGGTGAGCTGTAACTCAGTAGAATGGGGGGGGGGGGTATCTCTTCTTTTTGTGCAGGGGCATTTATCTGCATAAGGGCGGTGGGGAGGAGACTTGCCAATATTTCGCTGTCATCGCTTTTATCTCTACATGTATATAACAATTGACTGTATTTGTGTCGCTAAGATAGAGAGGCACACGGGTATACATTAGTCCATATCTGCTGCCCATACCTCGGTTTGCCTTCTAAGAAAAATATCAAACTCTTGTTACAGAAATTGATACACTGTGTTATGATACACTGCATCTGCCATGTTATAAAATAAAATGAAGCTGAATATGCAACTGGTGTGAAGAGTTCAAAGATGATTACTACGACATTTTCTTATCGTGATTCCTTTTTGTCAATGCCTTTGATATTTGAAATCACACCGTTTGAAATTATATCCCCATTTAGGAAGCTGCATCAATCAGTGGTTCTCGAGGAACAAGATAATGCACAAACATCGATAATTAACGATAATAATTAGCATCAGACAGGTGAATAACAAAGATAATTCGCAGTCTGCCGAAGGGAATAGAGTGCACACTAATCAACTCGTACTGAATATTCCACTCATCACTTCTGTCTTTAGGCGGATATCAACTCGACTGTCTCATAACATGAATATGAGAATTCCCACGCGGCAGCGCGTCTTTGAGACACCGAAACGACTTTCTAAAGGCCATTCAACACACTGTCACCAACTGTTGAAAAGAACTTTCTTCACATCGGAACACTCAGCATAAAATATTTTAGCTATAACATTAGTGGTGTTTATGTCATAGATATTCATTATTTCTGCCAAACAAAGGTACAAGATAAATATACTTTGTTACGTGTAATGTTTCAAAGAAATGAATGAAATACTTTAAAAAAATCGAAAATACTTTTTTAGTATTTTGTGTATAGACTAGGGACTTGTCCTGATATCCTTGAAACGGCTTTGATCGTATTTCCTTGCCCTTTATCTCAGGCCATTTATCTCGCCCGTATTTGTTTGGCCCTCCAGCGTTATTGAACTTAACCGCTCGTACCAGGCAATATATTTGGTAGAACTATGTGAGAAAGTCAGCGGTAGACGTATTTTTAAAGTATTGCACTCCCAGTGTTTGTATGACTCTTCCTCTGCTTAATTAACCATAAATACTTATTCACACTGCTGTTTACCTCCTTTGAACCATTCATCTGTTATGTCATTGTACACACCCTGACCATTGTTACAGTAGTTGCTAGCCTGCAAATGAAGCTTACTATTCAACTAGAAAGGTAACATTTGCAAAGCAAATGCATAATGTTTACCTTCACATGGTCAAGCCTAACAAACTACTGCTCTGTTTATTCTTTCTCAAACACATCGTGACCAGCCCTTCTAACTCTGTCCTACAACTTGCTACATAATGTAACTCAACAGCACAGGATGTCTGCTACAGCACCAGTTACCATGGTGACGGACGTCTGGTCCAGGTCAATGACTTTATTTGTTTCGAACGGAACAAGAGGAAGAAGAAGACGAAACAGAGCAAAAACAATATGTTTCCTTCTGCGAAGGCAAACATAATAAGTCTATCCAATAGAATACCTACAATCCTTTACGTGATCATAGTAATGAGGTTTTTGGCAGACAGCAGACCCGGTATTACGTCTCGATGATATACGTTATAAGCAAGGAAGATACATTCTGGTTTATAATGTTCTGGATACATATCAGCAACGACATTCGTGGTTAGAATGAGTGGGTGGTGCATCGTGACGACAAATTGCCCCAAGACATGATTAGCACTGAAAGTGCAGCGCAGGTTCGAATCTCATCGGCCCTCTCAACGTAACAACGATACCCATGCTATCAGGGAGCTAAAAGAAAATGGGTATCTGTCTTCAGGCAAGGTAGTAAAGTTGATGTGAAACCGGATCCTTATTTTCTCTCTGTCGATGTAGCCTTTTTACAACAAGACTCTTCAGAGAAGTCTGTGAGTTTCCTGACATTGGGTAGAGCAAACCTGCCAATTCCCTAGTACCCCATCTATCACAGTCGTATAGTAAGCATTTTATTACAAATATCCTGACAAAAACATCTATAGGGGCGTCATGTTGTCGTTAAATCCCAGCATATGTTTACATCGCCCTAGCCTTTTGGGTGTACATTAAGCTAATAATGTTCAACAATAGTGTGTATCTTAATTAAATGTTCTTCTTTATGGTAATCACGTATTACGGTTCGGTGGGTCTTACTACTATACGTGACATTTTCGGAAAAGCAGAAAATCCCATGTATTATTGCCTGTCCTTCAGGCACTTTGAATCCATATCGAGAGGATAAACTCCTAATCCCGCTGTCATTTAAACAACGAGGATGGGAAGAGGCACGGGATAATGTCATTGCGCTGGTATAAAAATAATGGTTCCTTTTAAGTTATAATACTAATAAATCAATCCTCTTTCTACTTTCGTTGAAGAGATTTATCAGTCACGTACTTTTAAGTCAACATAAATTCTTCGAACAGTGACTGTAATTTTGAAAGGTAAATTGCTTACCTCCAAATTTTCGTTGGCTGACAGTCCAACTTGTTCACGGAGTGGCCTAGTCTCGAGACACTTTCTGCTTTTTTTTAATTGCTTGCCTTAAGAACTTCTGGATGAGCTACAAGCTATATCGAACGGCAGAAAGATTATTTCTAACTACGATGGTGATAGGTTCTGGTCAGCTTATCATCTTCGTAAGTCTGTTATCACAAAAAAATGCAATCCCTGTTAAGAGTATCGGCGCCACTTAGTCAACTGTGGCTGGCAACGGAACATGCGTGCACTTTCCTAGCAGCCTTGGGTAGCAAGCAGGAATTGAAAATACCTTGTAGAAGCCAGGGCATAAATCGTGTGAGCCGTAGTCCTAATCCATATTCCATCGCTTCTGCAAGCAAAGTGTAGCAAAATTACACTTCTTGCGGCAAGGAGCTTAGCGAGATTTTATCAGCAGGCCATTTAGTCTCTCACCAACGTCACAACTTCAGTCACGCACATTTATTTTACGAGACCACCATCGCATAGTTCTTGGGTTTATAGCGGTCAGGAAGACAGACCAGCACAAAGTTGGCCTTTGATAAACAGGCAAGTTTTCTTTTATTGAACAATGTCACAGTCAGTGGACTGCCGTTAGAAAGGTCCTGGTACTCTTCGGTTGTTGAACTTTAAGGGAGAATATGTGGCGCTACTCGAATATTAGATTAAAGTCTATATCTGTGATTGCTTGATAACATTTTGATTGCCATTGCTTTCACATGATGGACGATCATCGGTGCTAAAGCGTTCATCATGCTGATTTGATCAGAAGACGTCGACCGTTTAGATATCAATTCACATGAAGTTTTAACAACCGCGAATGTGGTTCGTCTTCGTTAATGCGAACCATGAAAAATGTGTGCAAACTTTTACGCAGTTAAAAACCTGTTGTGATATGTCTCACTGATGTCTGCAATGTAGTCGGAGACACTTGGGGGTGCTACATAACGAACGGCGAAGGAAAGCGTGCACAAATAACCAGACGTCCGCCTCAAGTTATGATTGACGTGGGACTATCTTTCCTCCAACATCCCAAAGAAGGTAGATGCGGGCTACTAAACGATCACGTAGAACGAAGATAAGATACAACTTAAAGCCAGGCAATATCCCCAAGCCGTAACATCTGGGCAGAAATTATTCTGAGGATTACCTTTTGTAATGTTTCCAAACTTGAGCGCGGTGCCACTCTGTCTTTGTCATCTTGCTGAATAAAAACCATGTTTCCAACAGGCCAGAGGGCAATGGACGCAGAAACTACAGCAATATATATCCCTATTTGAGAAAATTCAATGCTGAAATACAGAGCGGGCACGGCCTACTATTATATATTTCTCCCAAAACTGCAATGGAATTAAAAACACATGGATTTCTATCGCGTTCGTTAGGGATTGGGATATAGATCAGCCCTATAGGAGAAAAAAGGATAGCAATTGTATTTCCCCTCGCAGTTGTGAGACTCCTGGGAAATAAATTGCAGTCATATCAGCCAAGGTCAGCACTCTGAAGGATACCTGTGGGATCTGAGGAGGCTTAGGTGTGTTATTACCGGGAAAGTGGGAGTCAATACCAATGACCAGTTGTACCCAGAGATAGGATGTCATGTGTAGGACATCAACCAACCCGTAATGCAGGGTCATATGTTTTCATAATTACGATAAAATAAAACTGTCAAAGATGAGCATCGTTTAATGCAGTGTGCAAAAAAATATGCAGTCCACTTGTTTTATGTTTTTTACCTTTGTCATAACTGTGGAGAGGAATGCAAATGTCTTCCATGATGACTTTTCATGCATCATTTCTATTCTAATAATGTCATTCTACTTAATTACGCACATCTTTCTTCTTGAGCAGCCACATGCTGTGCTTTCTAATTAAGAATATTGCATTTTTCAATTCGTCCCTCGCTGGGTGGCAGATTGTGTAATTAAACATAGCTGAGATTTTCCGTTATATATGCTTGATGTATGGACTAGGAAAAACGACAATTTGTCAGAAAATCATTTTCTTACTGGGGACACCGCTAGGCATTTTAAAAATGTGCCATACACGCCGAGTGGAATCAATGGTGTATGTAATATAGTAAAGTAAATTCCGATCTACACAAACTATTTCATGCGCTTAATGATCTATGCGACCGCCAAACACAATAGTTTGCTGTCATCCATGCATAAAGCAAGTTATAAATCGTAGAGAATGATTATGCACGAATTATTATCTAGATTGTGAGTGGAATATATGAAAAGACTAAGTCAATGACTGTTACTTTGCCTGCCACTGGTGAAAACACATACGTAACTTAGGATACGCATACGTGAAAAAAAAAACAATACACCTAATTTCTTTGCGCATTACGCTACATATACGGGTACAACTTCTAAAAAATCTGTCATCTATCTCTATCTATCGTAGGTGCAGGTAAGGAGCATCAATCATAATGCCATCTTGTTTAAGCACTCGTCAGTATCTGTAAACGTTTTTTTAATTTTTGTAACCAACTTTAAAGCACACTTACAATAATGTTTCACGGTAATGCATTAAAATATTCTACAATCTCTGTAAAAGACATGGCATTCCTATACTGTATTTCCCTTTTAACATCATATCAACTGGCATAAACTAAAAGCTAAGAGAAACATGTCACGATTCAGCAAGTACTATACTGGGATGAGCATTGATAACGTTGTATCATTTTACAGCTGGGAAATACGACCAGTGCTATTTTTGCTTTATATCTTAAATATTTCAGGCTGAATGTATTGGCATTTACTAAGTGCGGAGGAACTAAAGCAAAAAATATTAAGGTACACACCAGATGCCTACTACCTCCATTTCGGTTGTGAAATGCCAACGAGTTCAGGAGTTCAAGGCAAGTTTAAAGCGATGGCTTTGATTGAAAGTGTAATTAGATGTTGTTTTATGATACATATGTTGTATTTTTAATCAAATATGGAAAATTGATTTTTAGATCATGTAGAAGTCATTAATTTTAAATACTTAATTCAAAGGAGAGAAAACAATTTGTGGGATTAAAGATATACCCAGACCTTATCAGATAAGCACAGATGTGATCATAATAACATGATGATTATTAGTAACAAACAGGCATAGGTCACAGTATAGGCGAAGTTAATTAATATAATCATTAGGACACCATGCTTTTTTTAAGTTATCATAGCAACAATACTTCATCTCGTTTCACATAAAATGTTTGGCCAATTCGGTACTGCCTCTTGTTGTAACAACATACCTGTTGACTGTTCGTTTAGATTACATGTAATTATTTTTATTACTTCAAGTAGACTGACGAGAGATAACGAGATAACCTAGTGAACATAGGGATTATTCTTAAATGTTTGGCAGCGCTAACAATTGCAATAATCTGAGAATAAAGGTGTCATCATAAGATTGCCTTTATCGATTGTGACATACTGAATATGTCATGGGTTGTTTTATTACTCTTGTAAATAACGTTGTCCATACAAATTCAAAGCGCCACTATTGGCTTTTTTTGGTGAATTAGCCACATACTGCCGAGGAAAATCCATACTTGTAAACTATAAACAGTTGATGCATCAGATTGAAAGCTGTTTTAGGTCAATTTGGCACTTGTAGCTATGGAGACAGACATAAAAACATCAATAATGACAAAGATATCTCTGTCTTGCTGGAGGGCCATGACCCACTTAATCAGCAAGTGCAAGGTAGCAATGATTATGTTAGGTATGCGATGATTATTATAATGATAGCATTCAGTGATGATATTCAATTTGATTTACTTACATTTATGATCACTGCTCTTATACACACATCTATTGCTCGAAGACTGTAATATTTGTCATATTTTACATGTTTCCATCGATCTTTTCCTGAACAATATCGATTCAGAAAACCACTGCCAGGAAGATCACAAACCTCCAACCAAAACTTTTCAAATAACCCTGTTATGTAATGAGATTATCATTGGTCGTAAAAACCAGTTAAATGCGCGACGTAACCAAAGATAAGAGCGGTCTTAGGAGACGTGCTGCTGTGGTTATCAGGACTTTAACTCAATTTTCCTGGCAACAGTTCCGACTTCTTGCTGTTATGTAGGCGTTATCTCATCGAGCAGGTTCTGAAAGTTGCATGTAGACAGGCATCTGCGAACTCCAACGCAACACAATTACCTGATTTGGTGTGGGAGAAACTTTCCATCAATCATTAATCTGCCTAGCGTTTCATGGTGTTTTGGTTGCAAAACCACTGATAACTACAATCAATTGTGATAGAATTAACCCGAGGCGAGTGTCATCAATATAAAAACCACGCAACTGTGTAAGCAAAACCGCAAAGTACGCAAATGGAATATAGATGAGGTAACAATGTTAGGAAAAATGGACGGTATCGTATGGGACGAAGTTGTCCATGGCCCCCAGGAGTAGGTCCACCCGGGGTACGAAAAAGGCGCCAAGGTAATGGCGACCTGCCTTGAGACAGCACGGCAGACAGGGAAGGACCGCACGAAATTAGTTTCAGATCCTCCTGACCTTTAAAAGTGGTTAGCCCGTTAAATCGGCTATGCACAGGTGACATCGGAAAGAGAGGGTTCCAGAGAACGTGGGCACACGCCTATTCAATAGATAACTTCTTCCTTCCCACAAAGTACTATACGGTGGAGAGCATGTCCTGTGCTATGAACAGAATGTATATTACGCTGTCAAAGCTTATTCCAGTGTAGATATCATTTTTCACCATTTAGTAAAAGAACTGCAACAGCATTTTCCTCTGCCAAATGATATTTCACACAATTACACAGGTAGGTAGACAATTCTTCTAATGGCATATATGATTAATTGTGGCATTAGCCTTTATCAAAATTGATACTGAAGTTTGCTATACCCTGGTGCTCATTCGCGTTCCTTTGTCTTGCCCTTCCTTGGCGAGTAGGATGGAACGGAGAGACTGATAGGTGAGAATTAACGAGCATGTTTTACCGACGACGAAAATGAACGCAGTCGTGTGTCCCTTTATGGCTCCCAAACGCTGACGCTAACGATGCAATAAAAATGTACGTATACATACGGATCCCATGGTGTCATTTCCGAGGATCTTGTCGGTTGCATGGACTGTGTTCTTAGAAACAGCTACTATCAATCATGCACACAAACAACAAACAGTTTTTACGCCACAATTGAGTTGGGATGCAGTGAGCAGCATTTTAAGGCAGCGATGTGGTAAACCGTGAGAGAAAATAGATACTTACTGTCGCATAGGATACACATGCACAGGAGCTTGCACAGCAGGACAATCATTATCTCAGCGTCAGCTAGTTTGTACCATCGCTTGCTCTGCTTCCTCTCTTTGCAAACCTTCACGATGACTTTCTGGAGATGGGTTTGAAAATTACGTCTGTCAAAGGTCTCTCAATCCAACGTGTTATGCTTACAGATTCACCAAAAGGCGCCAACAGGCTGAAGATATCAGCTACACACCAGCACTCAGAACATTTGTCCTCGCGTGAGGGACGCTATTGCACTCATGTACGCGATGGCGTGCGGCGTCGAGAGAAAAAAAATATATGGAGTGGTGAGTTGGATATTCATCGCTCGAACGAACCTAAATGTAGGCCCGCCCTTGCTATTAAATCATCCCAGAATCACCTTGTCGCAAAATGTAACAAACCCATCAACAATTTAATGCACCTTCCTGAACAGTCTATGCGGTGACTTTCAAGGGTTTGCACGTGATCTGTGTGTTGATATTGTAATTACAGAGAAAATGACGTTGACTATCAGCCACGTCTTAAGACGTTACTGCCTGCGTTCGTATCTTAGCAGGAGTAGATAGATCTAGAAAAGTACAAGCCTGGCGGCGCGCTCTGTCCTGCATTTTTCCTTGGTGCAATTTCCCCCCTGCTTACGCAGTAGACGCTGGAGCCAGCGTGGTCATGTCGCTGAAAGCTTTAAACGATTCTTCTAAATAGGCAACAAGGCAACCGTAGAATCCGTAGGAAGTCCAGGGATTACCGCAAGTTCGGATCGTTTGCATTTCTTTCTCGCTATTTGTTTCCGAAGTCTCTTCTCTCCTACTGATAGCAGCTATCATAGTCCGGAACTGCAGAACCATAGCTCAGAGAGCCAACGGGTTTCCATTCCCCTTATCTCACTAACGGCCAGTTCAAAGGGGTTTTATCCAGCCAACGCCATCTTCTGTGGAGTCTGGAATCGCCATCATTCATCACCTTTCCCTCCTACAGCAATTGTTAGACCAATGGGAGCCTTATACATGCATGAGTACAAGTCACCGTTCGTCAAATATAGTCGTTTTTCTGCCATCCAGCAAGCCGTGTGCGAAGGGAAGTAATTCGTAAAGGCAGCAAGGCTTTAAACTAATGGGGACGGCAGAACGTCATTTCACAGTTGGCAACAGAGAGGCAAATTGTATTCCATGAACACTGGCGAGTTGATATGCTTCATAAAAATTAAAGCAATATTGGGACGCCCAAACTGCATCATCCTCTTTATCATCTCCCTCTTTACTATCTTTATTATCGACGTATTTTTCTATTCAGTGGTCATTACAATTCCACGAGTTACGAAACCGAGAGGCTTACAAGGATGGGGTTAGAATCAACTACATAGCGGTCAAACTGTCAACATCAGCAACGAGAATATAGAATAACGCTATCAACGGTCCTCGTCATATTAGAGGATATTTTTTTATGTGTACATGGTTTGATGTATTGGACTGTATCATTATTCTGAGTATGTAACGAGTCATCTGATAGGCCTGAGGCTGTTGATATTCGGCGGAATACTAATGGACTTGGCCGTTTCATATTTGGAGACCGGGGTGATGAGAGGGTTTAGCAGAAACCACGACAATGATGTTGCTTAAACTCTGAGGTCCAATATACATGTTTTGCTGGGGGTCTGGAAACTAAAAGCTAGAAAACAATAATATATCATTCTTTCTAAGATGTCACTTGCCTTTAGTGTTCAACATAGCACAACGAAAATGATGCTGTGTGTATAAATTACATTCGTAAAATAACCATTGCTTGAATGACATTCCTTTTCTTTCTTTTCACTTGTTTGCTATTCTTTAATTGTATTTCAATTCAGATTTTGGAAGAGAGATCTTGTTTATCAATTATATGCAAATCAGCGTATACAGCTATAAATGCATGACATTTTACTATATATATCTATGTAAAAGACCTCTGACATTCTATGACAGTTTATAGGTATGAAATATAGCCATCTGCCCTTTGCTGTCATAACATCTGCACATAAACGTCATGTATGGGAGCAAAAATCGCAAGAATATGAAATATAAATCATGATGTTGCTTTGCACAATTTTAGCTATAATCTTTTCCCGTTTTCGACTGTTTCTTCTTTTTTGTATTTTAGTTTCATCATTCGTTAAGACTCAGCTCTTTTTATTAAGCCATCGTCGCAAGCGAAATGTATGCTGACAAGTATGTTAAAACACAATGAGATAATGATAACATAATAGAAAAAGTGATAGTTATCTAAGACTATAGGGAATAAGCTTATTCAAATCCTACAGATACAGCTCGGATGAAGAATGAGTCAGGGAGTAGTTGAGAGACTTTGTCGACAGGGCGGCGCCATCGCCTCCAAATTTTACGCATAGCTGCATTACGAATTAACGTGGAGCCGGCGACAATATCCACACATGTAAAATTGTCGCCAGAGACGCTTCAATGCGTCCATTGCCGGCCTTGTGTTTAATGCATGATTAACAACAATTTTGAAGGTGACCTCATGTAGGTCCTTCACTCCTACCTTCGTTAAGCAAGGCCTTGTGTCATTACATGTGTGATAATTGCTGTATTGTGCTGTTAAGTCCCGAAAAGGCCGTTAGCGTAGGTACATAACTTTTGCAGACACGAGTCCTCAGCCGAAAAATAAATCAAAGATACACAAGATCTCTTTGAGGAACCACGAAATGCAATCGAAAGATGTTTAAAAAAAAGGTAGACATCGACAAATTTCTGGATTTGACGAATCTGTGCTTTCAGGGGTAATACTAATGGGTGTTTTTTGCGATATTAATAACTTTTAAACACAATATTTAAATCTGCAGGACTCTCTAACATTGGAACATTGCCATAGAATGCATTTGTTTTGTGCTACGTTAACTCTAGGTTCAAATCAGGACAGTATAGCTCGTAACTTTCAAAGA
The DNA here is from genome assembly GCA_013266295.2 of Branchiostoma floridae x Branchiostoma japonicum. Classification (NCBI taxonomy): domain Eukaryota; kingdom Metazoa; phylum Chordata; class Leptocardii; order Amphioxiformes; family Branchiostomatidae; genus Branchiostoma; species Branchiostoma floridae x Branchiostoma japonicum. The sequence continues at coordinate 11,377,669 of CM023832.1, forward strand.
GGCACGCCGTGTTTAAAATGATGAACGAAAATGTAGTCTGAACGGTGAGTTAAAAGAACATAACACATCATCGTTACTCTGTTGGGATGGGCACTAAGTACGTATCCATGTCTGGTGTGTATATAACCCTTAGAGAATATCCGCCCTGGGTATTAATGCTCCCAACGGCATTGTATATCTGTAGAAACTTCAAAACTTTTATTGATGTAAGGTTTATATGTGACTTGCGGGAAGAACCACAGACATAAATTGTCTTCAAAAAGCAAAGGTATGAAATAGGCTGCCAATGACTCTTCCCCTATCGACATAACAGTGTAGTACAGGTACCGGTTAAGCCCATGTCACACATATAGCCGAATCTGGCGGCTGCTTTTGAGCAGACGACCGTAAGTTCCCTCCAGTTAGTCCTGTTCTGGACGATGTCAGCAATCCGCTTCGAAGAAAGGTCCAAGTTGTTGTCAGCCAGCAACCGTTGGATGTACTGTAGGTAGGTGGTGGGTTGGCGACCACGTCTCCTTCTACCATGAGGTGGCACATAAAGTGCGTAGAGCCTGGCTGGTTCTTCCTCGGGCATACGCAGAATATGACCCAGAATATGGCCGAATATGGCCTCCCGAACACTGCTGAACTCCCCCCAACCATGGTTAGGAGTAGGTCGTGAGCAAGGTCGGCAGTCGTTGAGTGGTGTTCGGCGAGGTCGTCTACTGTTCGGCTGCGCCAGCCGAATGTTTCAAAATGTTTAAAACATTAAGGTGTAGACGGGAGGTTCGGCTATGTTTGCCTGGCGTTCGAGAGTAGGTCGGGGAGTGGTTGGCAGTCAAATTTCACTCAAATAAACTCGATTCGATTTGATTCGTATCAAAAGATAGGCGTGGCCTAAATCTGGAAAGACTGCTCCCTAACTTCAGCCAACCTCGGCTGGTGTTCAGAGGAAGGTTCTGAATGTATAAAAAATAATGCAATCCTTTGTCACACAGCACTGTGTGTTTCACAAACTCGTCAATATATTAACGAGTTCTGTGATCTATGCTTGTATAAGAAAAGTTTGGAAAATCTATTTTTGAAAAGACGAGCGATTTTTATTGGTATTTTACGATAGGATATCTTATTTTTGCAGTGCGCCATATATGTCTATCAATATGTTTATGCTATTTTAATGTCCATCAGTTCGTTTTGGAAGATAAATTTCAGAAGCTATAAAAGATAATCAGATCATTTTCGCTCAACCGACATAAACAGCCGTTATGTGGGTGCTTAACTATATACCGTAAGCTTATGGATGAATATCCTCATACTTAACGCAGGCTGTCAAAGGTACATTTTACACGACTCCCTTCAAACTTGTCAATAAAAAAACTTCAAATGGGAACCAACGTTTAACGGTCAGATGTGAAAGAGAAAGTTTGCGCGTACGGATATTAATGTGTCAGAATGACTGTGACCCGTCAATAAGCTCTCTAAATTCAACACGTTAAGATTCTAGATAGAAGGGGTTATCAAATCCAGTATCTATAAAGCTTAACATAACTCATGTAACGAGTTTTTGGACATTGTCACGTTAAATTGTGTCATGTGGGAATGCATTTTCGGTAACTGTCGACCAAGAGAGAACAGATACTATTTAGATGTTTCATAACGTGTTTTCAAACGTATCGCCTGGGCAGCTCAGCTGATGTACATGACAGCTAGCTTGATATGTATCTTTTCTATTTCTGTGCGATAATGTCATAGAGTGCTGAAGATGGAAATTCTCCAACTGCTATTAAGAGCTTGGACTAAACAGCTTTGTATCTATTCTATCTCTTTCTCTCTCTTCTTATATATGTGTGTGTGTGTGTGTGTGTGTGTGTGTGTGTGTGTGTGTGTGTGTGTGTGTGTGTGTGTGTGTGTGTGTGTAATCAAATTCAGCATAACATATATTGCTAATGTTATATACATATGTTTTGCCATGTTTTCGAAACAGTAGAAAGTTAACATTTTACAGGTTACCTAACCTAAAACTTACCTCACTTGCCTCCTAATTGGCGCCAGACAAAATATTATTTCATCAAAAATGCGTGCAAGGGAATTCACTACTAGTCTCAAATGGCCAACCACTAATAGCCATGAATTTAAAGAAAACTGACAGGTCAATGGATTATGTCCAAGGGTTAATAAAGGAATATCAAGCAATGTTTAAATACCACAAAATCATCTCAGAGTTTGCAATGCGGTGCTGCTCCTTTTATTTAAGGTCAATTTTTAAAGAAAAACCCAGATAAGACGTTCTGTGAGACACTAGAGTCGAAAGTGAAGGTCGGCGGCGCCCCTTAATCCCAGTTTTATTACAAAGTAATAGAAAACATGTCTTTGGGGGAGCGCGTTCAAGCGATGGGCGCCATGCTATTTCTCTTGCCACGAAGTTGTGATTACGGCGGTAGCACCTTCTTACCTCCACCTGGTCTTCGGAGAAAACTGCACAGTTAAGCCTATGTCAATATAACAGTTTTAGGTGTAGAAGATTAAGTGTAAGTATATGGTAATGCTGTGTTTGCTCCAAGGGTTTATGTGCAATCTTCGACCTTAGCCACGAAAATCTACCTCGTGATAGAGCAGCATCTTAAAATGCATGATGATCGCATCTTATACTTGGCTTTGCTTCAAGAAAAATATACACCACCAGAAACTTTAACAAAAGCATTGAAATATGGGCTGTCGTACTAGTTCTGGGAACTCGTATAACATCGCCCCCCGAACGGTGCATGTGTCAGAAAAAAGTCATAGACTACATGACAAGGGTATAGAGTTCCTTCAACCATAACGCACTTCTTCATCACAACACAGTTGATACTTAATCTTTCTATCGATCGTGTTTCAAGATTTTAATCTTACTGAAAGGCTTTTCAAAAGTACGAGTAAGTTGTATAGGATGCTGGCAAATACATAGTGGGTGATTTACGTTGTGTCAGCTACTGACATAATAGCTGATCCTCCAACTCTACAATACATGCAGTTAGCTGTCTGCGTTAAACAAACATGGCGTCTCGACAGTTATATTCGTCATGCATCATACTTAACATGCATGGACTTATATAAGTCGTGTATTATAATAGTTAACAGGCATAACGGAATTAGTTTCGAGTCTTTACCATGACTAAATCCTATAAAAGGCAATCTCTTCGAAATCCATTTTATGACGTTTTCCTTATTACAAGAGCTCACAAAGAGATCACAACAAAGCTCTAATACTCTTACTTATACTCTTACTCTCTATATGTATATATATGCATCAGTTAATGGTCCAATGAAGTGAATTAGTAGTACAACTTCATACATAGCCTAGAGCTGAATTTCAAATGTGCCAGTATATCCTTGTAAGTCGTTTAAAACGTAGCACGAATGGAGAAAAGATAATGGCTACATGGTGATAAAGTACATGCTGTATATTACAATGTATTGTGGAAAAACACACGTCTACTTTTGTTTTCTGAGGTTATGTACATTAATCGACGAGCCTCTATCAATGGTGTATTACCGGTCGCCAACGTTAAACCCCAAATGGAATGTCCAATAGCTGCAATTTCGCGTAGTCTGTATAATTCCAGGATATTATCTCACAAACCCTTTGAATAATGTACTCCTGAAAAGTAATCCTGCGGTAAATTGCAGGTTCTTGTGTAATTGCATCCTGTCCTCAATCCGAATGACTGTAATTTGGATCTTGCGATACATTTATTTGATTATCTCCATCCACGGGGCAAGCCACACTTACATTTCTACTTACTCTAGAGTGCTTTGCATAACCTTGGAAAAGACAATTTGCTAAGGATAATGAAGTAGCCCTAAGTGCACCACTTAAATCAGAATATATTCATCAGAACATTCATTTACCTGGGACTTCAAACTTTGAAATTTTCTGAAGTACATGAAGTTTTCTGGTGTATCGTTTTTATCGACCAACATGCACACTTCTAAGTTGGTGTACTTGCACTCGGATGTTAGAAGAGCTGTACAGCTTAGGTTTAGATGTTGGAGTGTGCTTTCTTTTTCACTTTTATTGTTTTAGGTAACTGTGTAGAGCTTATTCTACTACAAAGCAGCAAAGATAAAAGACGAATAAAAAATGTAACCAAAGGGATGACAAATTATGTTACTTACCAGTAGATTACTACTCATCTGCCCTCTAGACTCAACCCTAAAAAATGGCATGCCATTGCTCACAGTGATCGATTATTTTACAGTGCCCATGAGATTTTCAATGTTCAATGAGGGCCAGGAGAACAATTACTCGCCACTGCGCATCTGCTGCTACTAGCCCATCCCTACTGTCCTTGCCAAGTTCTCTGTCTTGGGATTTACACCCCAGACTTGAGGTCACATTGATCGGCGCCATGTTGAGCAGGGCTTCATGATCTTTCGTCAGATACTGCTAGTTGCAAAACAGTCAGGCAAAGGCTCAAGGTAATCTGGCGCCGGCGACATCTTAAGGCCGCTGCCTGATCCAGCTTCAAAGAACAAAGGGTCTCCTCATCATGGTGTTTAAAGAGTTTCATCCACTTTGTGACAGAATAATGGTAGAAATTTATCGTCCACATATGTAGATTCCTCCGTCTCATCATGAAAGCTAAATCACTTGAGCCACTGATTCCACATTGATGGAATTCAGTATGTTACGAATGTTGACGGTCTTCTTTGTCCGAAAGTTGGAATTTTTATGTATTCCTTTTTATTTGATCTCGCCTGCCTGTTATCATTAATACGAGAACGTTCAATTGCACATAGGATCAAACCCCAAAGTTACAAGTATTACACTACCAAAAATGCCAATCTTGTTTTTCTTCAGAGAAGAATAATTTTCTTCCACTGAGAAAAATATTCTTCACACAAGAAAAAAATCTTGTCCATGAGACAAGAATTTCAAGAAACTGCATTTTAGCATATTTTTCTTGTGGTAAGATTTCTTTTCTTATGTAATTTTCTTGCCTCATTCAAGAATATTTTTCTTGGAGCAAGCTTTACTTTCTCACAGTTATTAAACTTTCTTCTCAAGATATTTTTTCTTCAGGCAAGATTTTTTTCTGTAGATCAGAAAGGTTCTTCTAGCAAGAAAACCCTTTCTGTCCTCAAGAATAGATTTCTTCTACCCAGAATACGTATCTTGTGTTAAGATTAAGATTTTTGCCATAGGGAAACCTAGAATCAGTTTCTTGAAAGGTTCCAAATTTGGCAAAAACCCTTCTGTTCTCAAGAATAAATTTCTTCTACCCAGAATACATAATCTTGTACTAAGATGAAGTTTCTTCTAGTAGGAAAGCCTAGAAGCAGTTTCTTGAAGGTTCTTCTAGCAAGAAAACTCCTTCTGTCCTCAAGAATAGATTTCTTCTACCCAGAATACGTATCTTGTGTTAAGATTAAGATTCTTGCCATAGGGAAACCTAGAATCAGTTTCTTGAAAGGTTCCAAATTTGGCAAAAACCCTTCTGTTCTCAAGAATAAATTTCTTCTACCCAGAATACATAATCTTGTACTAAGATTAAGTTTCTTCTAGCAGGAAAGCCTAGAAGCAGTTTCTTGAAGGTTCTTGTAGCAGGTAAACCCTTCTGTCTTCAAGAAGAGATTTCTTGAACCAAGAAAACGTATCTTGCACTAAGATTCAGGATCTTGCATGGGAATTTCTTTCTCTTCTCAAGACTGACATTCTTACTCCAAGAACATTTTATTTGCATCAAGAAATAGTTTCTATTTCAAAATGTTTCTTGCACTAAGATTCATGTTCTTGAACAAGAATGCCTAGTGTGAGAAATATAAAACAGAAAATAATGTTGTATACCAAATTCTTGTTAGGATTAACAATTTGTGTTGGATCAAAAGTCTTAACTTTAAACATGTAACTACCAACACAGATGAACTTTCATGATAGGATTAACAATTATTTTGACAAACCAAATGACAGTATAGTAACGTTTATTACCACATTCGTTACGTATAGGATATAGATCTACATGTGTAATAAGACCATTAAAACATTCTTTGAATGGAAACAGTTCAGTATACAGTAATCTTTCAAACTATTATACAATCATTAAGTAACTAACAAGTCATATGATTATAGAATGCAGATATCACATTTCGATATCAGCAAACCCTGCAGTTTTGGCATTCATTATAGCATTGGCATTATATCTTTGGACACCTGAAAAGAAAGGAAAGACCTTTGTTAGGATCGATGCACTGAAGGCAAAAAAGTCAAAAGAGGATGTGTATGTTAATTGATTACTTTAAAGGTAAACAATTAAAAATTAATAATGCAGTAGTACACTGTACTATACAATTTACCTGAGATATGATTTTGTAATCAAAATCAGTGGTATTGTAACAAAATTTGGCTTTGAAAACAGTGGACCACCATGTAGCATTGCAGAACGGTGGGGAGGGGGGCACACTTACCTTCTTTTATATCTGTCTGGTTCCATGCTTTTTCTGTTGCAAAGTTGGTTTGTTCTGCAGGCTGACCAGGATCACCATTGCCTCGGATGTACATTAGGTCCTTTTCACCTTGATTTTGACTTGGAGTCTGACATAAGTCATTACTGACACAAAGAGAAGTGACCAGCACTGCCACATCTGACTTCTGTTCAAAACTCCCTAGTAACTGCATTCTGGGATTTGAATCAACCAATCAGGGATTCAGAAAAGGTCACATGACAAATCAGTATTCAGCCTAGAAAGTTAAGAAAAAAGTTCTTACATCATCTTAATATAAGAATAATCTTTCTTAAACTTGCTGGACAAAGAAAACAAGAACATTTAAGAATTTAAAGTAAAGTATATAGTTTTTTTTTTACATATTAAGCCTAATTAAATTCTTGTCTTTTCTTAAATGTTGCTAAGAATGGTCTTTCTTAAACTTTCTAGGAAAGAAAATCAATAATGTTTGAGAATATAATACTAGCCATTTCTTAAGCCTAATCAAAGATTTTATATCTTAACTTTCTTGTTTTTTCTTATCAGTGTTTGTCAAGAAAGATAAGAACTTAATTCTTGTACTTTCTTAAATGTTGCTAAGAAAAACAAGAATGGCCTTTCTTAAACTTTCTAGGGCAGAAAATCAAGAATGTTTAAGAATATAATACTAGCCATTTCTTAAGCCTAGTCAAAGATTTTATATCTTAACTTTCTTGTTTTTTCTTATCAGTGTTTGTCAAGAAAGATAAGAACTAAATTCTTGTATTTTCTTAAATGTTGCTAAGAAAAAACAAGAATGGTCTTTCTTAAGCTTTCTAGTCAAGAAAAACAAGAAACTTTAAGAAAGAAATACTAAGCAGTGCTTTATTCTAATCATAGATTTAGATATCTTAAATTTCTTGCTTTTCTAATCAGTATTTGCCAAGAAAGACAAGAACTAAATTCTTGTATTTTCTTAGACATTGCTAAGAAAAACAAGAATGGCCTTTCTCAATCTTTCTAGGTAACATTAACAAGAAAGTGTTTACCATACGCAAGAAAAAAAAACTTAAATCTGACCACTTTGATGTCAGGTAAGAAAGAAATCTTACATGAAGATTGTATAAGAAAGTCTGAGGAAATGTTAAGATTAAAAGAATTCTAATCTTGTAACTAAGAATCTTCCCTAGAAATATTGTCTTTACTGAAGAAATTTTAAGATTAAAAGAATTCTAATCTAGTAAGTTAGAATCTTCTCTAGAAATATTTCTTTAGTGAAGAAAAATCAAGATTTAAAGAAGCCTATACAAGAAAAATAATCTTCACTCAAGAAAAATGAGAAAATTGTTCTTGGTGCAAGAAAGTATGTATAAACATTCTTTCTTTTTTTTCTTTTTTTTCTTATTATTCTCCCCCAAAGAAAAATTTTCTTCCCACAAGAAAATAAGAAAAACAAGAAAAAGCATTTTTGGTAGTGTATATGGTACCCGTGGTTCACCTTTGTTCTATTACATTACATTATATGTGCTTTAAATTTAATTCTTTGCCTCGCGTTTTCTTGACTGATGCATTAACCTGGTTTCTCAGTAACTACGAAACTAACTTTATATTTACTTTTATAACCACCAATTACATTGGACAAGCATGCCTCCAACTGCTGGGTATGTGATCAAAGCAAATCACAAAAGTGGTCCGGAAAATGGCAGACAATGTAAGAAGTAGCCATATATTAAAGCTATAATGTTGTGATTCGATTGAAATTGATTATAACTTGAATAGAATTACACCTTTTATGGTATGAGCAGGGTATGAATCATGCTTACTCATTCATTGTATAATTCAAGATGCCAGCCTACTGGTTTCTAGGTCAATTAGAATATATGCATGTGCTTTGTGAATGTTTCTTTCAGATGCCAGAATAGTTCAATTAAGATATATGCATGTGCTTTGTGACTGTTTCTTTCAGATGCCAGAATAGTTCAATTAGAATATATTCATGCACTTTGTGAATGTTTCGTTCAGATGCCAGAATAGGTTTGAAATGTCGCAGTAGTTGATGTCAGGCAATAAAAGGAACATGCTTATCAAAGTGCTGGTTTGACCTTTGTGTACAATAGCTGGGTAATAGCCGAGACGTGGTTTGTAGTCTATCAATGGGTTCAGGTTTCTTACCCATGGCCACCAGGGATTTAGGAAAACATAGGAATGGTTGCATGTGGGCAAGATAATACATAGAGAATGGTTTTATTGCTAGTCATTGCCTTCAGCATTGGATATGCATGTAGTCAACGCAACATAAACTGAACTACAGCGGCCTAGTGGGCAAAATGTCTAAACATTATGCATTTTCTGACATTCCAGTCGCACGAATCAAACTACAGTACTGTACCTAATTTCCTTGATAGTGGATCCTATTTGAGTAGGCGCTATTTGAAATGAAACAAAGACAGATGAGTGAAAGCAACAACCAAAGCCCAAACCTTAACTTTTTGTTGTAGACTTCACAACTGCCCGCCAGAAAAGCTTGTTTTAGTTGGATGAAAGAGGATCAACTCGATTCTCATGACGGATGTGTTTTCATTTCATCGCTTTTGATTCGCTCCTTTATTTGAACAAGGCGAGACAAATGGAGAGGACAAATTTCTGTGGAAAAGTCTGGATGTATTCACGAACCAGCCAGGGCGTCGCCATGTGTACTCTAGTGGTTACTCTTTTGTCTTCTGAAGTTAGGTCGTCACAAATCATAACGTTGTGTAGATTCAAATGACAGTCAATGAGACACCGCTATGTTTGCAAGTCTACATCGGCTGGAAAATGCATTATTAAGTACTTTAATTGACAGTATTAAAAACAGCTGAATAAACGTACAATTCAGGGCAATAATACAAGTTTATTTCCATGATATACCAACTACATATGGCATTGTACGGTTTACAAAGAATTTGCATTTACAAAGAAATCCCAAAGGCAACCCCAAAAGATCCGTTGTGTATTGTATATAAATAAGTGCTATACATCTTTACTTTTGAGTTTTGAAAACTTGCTCTAAAGACTTTAGAGTGTTTGTCGTACATGTATTATTGAATCCTTTCTATATATCAATACAATTTGCAATAACAGAGAGACACTACTAGAAAGATGGTATTCTGCATAAATACCCTCGTCTTACATCCTTATCACCCCCACTGTATGTCTTAAAATTGATTTCCGTTCTCCTGAAAATTGGCAAATGCGAGATTATTGAATGTGTTCTGGAGTAGAAAGATCTCGAGACAGATTGTTTTCCCAGTACAAAAGACTGTTGGCGTCTTTCTCAAAATTACATTCATTCAAGTACAGTGAACATTGACATAGACTGTCTGTGTCAGGGCCATGGATAGGAAGAGGCATTAGAGGTGCTGTGGGAGTAAAGACGACAAATTTGTCCCGACACTTCGGGAATTCATGGCAACACACACCTGCTAGTAAACGAAGCCGCTGAGATTAAGGTGGAGAGGTTGTGGGCAAAGCTCACTCGTACATTCATTTAACAATGTAAAGTCTCCTCTTTCCTTCAGAACTGTTTAAAATCACTGCCAGTTTTTATAATCTATTAGTCTCATGTACCGTATACCGGTTACGTTTAGACACTTTGAGGCTAATAGAAATGGATTTTATTTGGAAACTTAAGGAGGTACGAACCAGTGTACCCCATAGGGATGAAACGTATCAGCAACAAGTTGACGTATAAGAGTTATACTTTCTCAGGGCGGCCTTTAGCCTCGAGCTCGGCCTGTTGTGAACCATGTCACAATATTGCACTGCTTTCACTAAACATTTGCCAAATGGTTATCTCCAGTCTAAGGTTCATTACCTGATACTCCCTCCTTGACGAATTATTGCTTTTCTAAATATAATTCACGTTGTATCCACAGCTTACCTGCTATGGATACAACGTAAGGCAACTTACAATCGATTGCGGGAGGTTGAGTTTTACGGCGTGGAACACATTTCTTGGCCTCCTTTCATGCAGGTAATGAAACATGTCGCCTTCCAAATCCACAGAGGTAAATGCATTCTCGTTAAACTTCTCAAGAGACACTTACGATAATTATTCTAATCAGTGCACTCGTTCGATACTGTTAGGTCTGTATGTGTGCAACTCCCCATAGATACCTCGACAATCTCTATGACAGAATTTGAGCACAGTCTCTTGATACAAAGAGTCTAAAATGATATGAAGTAGCAACTACACATAGTTATAAATGTTACTTCGAAGTAATTTTCTGATGGCACTTGGGAAATGTTGTTTGTTACCAGTAATCAAAGGTTTGCAAATTAACATTCCCTTCTGCATGAACGTTCTGGGCTCCGAGCCAAAAGTGATGCTGCTACTTTTTCTAGTTCAGACAGACTCAATTACCGGTTGGCGCTCTTGAGAGAGAGTGCAATCACCCTGTAAATACCCTTGGGGTGGTGTACTTCAAGTTCCATACACGTGGCATAACGAATCAGCTTACGTGTGACAAATACATTCATAGCTTCTACTGCTTTGTTAAGCCTAGGTCACAATTCAAAACCGGGCCTGCCCGGCGCCCGGGCGGGCTGGGTTTTTTGGGGGGCACTATCGGACGGGGGTCCCAACGGCTACCGGCATATTTTTTACCCCGCGCGGGCGCCGAGTTGATTTTAACTCGAACTTAAAATCACCCCGGGCTCCGTCGAGAACCGTAAAGGAACATTTAATTGCTACTATGACAGCCGGCTTCCGCCCGGTTTCATGACGCCGGCCGGCGTCTAGATCGGGAACATGCCGCGCGAGCCCCGTTGGAAATGTGACTCCAGCTTTAGTGGCGGCCCTTGTGAAACGGAAGCAGAGTCTTGTACCTGTCTTTTTCATACATCACCTGTAAGATCGTATCGTCCAATAGACAGAAGCGGTTTTCAGACTCAGCGAAGATGGAGCGGAAGATATAACGGTGCTTTCAATTTGTCGAAGCTGTGGGGACTGACCTGAAACGCCCTTCACCCACCACAAGGCTCGGCACTTAAGGCATGAACACCATTAGACATGTTATCGGGCTGATGTTTCAGCATTGGGTCTAATTGCCATCAATTTCACAACTTTTCCGGAACGTGAGTGGAATGCAAAGGAAGTATTGAACAACTTCATTTGTTCAATTTCTCTTTGAGTTGACATGTAAAGTAAATGCTATACATATTATACAAAATTATGCACATGAGAACATCTGCATATGCATAAAGCAGACTCTTGATCCAACATGGAGCTCCAGCCAAACAAATCCCGTACTGAACGATCCATATTCACAAGGCTATAACTAAAACTCAGATAGCAGCAGGCTAACAGCGTTTTTCTCACATTCTGCATTGGCATATTTTCAAAAATCACCCTTACAAACTTTTGTATTGCAGTGAACCCCCATTTTCATTGGATACAGATATGAGTCACATACAGAACCGCGGTATAACCGTTCTGTATGTAAAATGATGTATCGATATGGATTGGACGATTCGTCTAGGGGATTCTAAGGCTAGGGACCGACAGATGCATATGGTAAATGTTAAATATGCATGAGAACTGTTTATATTTGACTTTCTGCTTCATTCTATTTGACATTGATGTCAAGTTGTATTATGTATAATGATCCTTGCGCACGTGTAAAGGTTACATCAAGTTACACCGTTGTATTGAAGTCAATGAATATCGCATATAGGTACATATATATTCCAGGAATCCAAACTATGTAATTTTATCTAATAGAGCGTTGACTGAAAAGGAAAAAAAAGCAGGTAAAGTGTTTAATTAATGATGATATTATATTTTTTCAATGATAATGAATATAAGATCAATTTTAATCTATACTCCTGGATATATATTATATATAACTATTGCCAAGAAAATGTGTTATCTGGTTTGATATCACCGCCTCCTGGGCTATTTGTAGCTTAAAAGCGACATCTGTCTGAAATGTACAAACTACATCTTGATCAATGCCATCAGATAGCTACGTAGCGCCAACTATCGAGTTTCACTTGCATAGCTCCAGTAAAGCAATGACACGAATATGACATGGGTAAGGTACATACCTCTATCTCGGTCAGATTTTCTCCTTTTGTCTCTTCAAGACAGGTGTTTACAAGATGAACACTACTCGGTTAAATTTGATCATAATTTCACAGAGTAATAGCAGGCCATATATCTCCTTGTGGTTGGCAGAGGAGGGCAACATTATCTTTCATTTCTGCACATCTGTCTTCAATACATCACAATCTGTCTGTGTGAAGAGATTTAAATGTTTGGGCCCTTGTGTAGGCCATGTTCCTACGAACGAGTAATGTTTTTATATACTTGAAAGATATGTGTCTATGATGCGCTCGCATCAGCACATCGTTGATGCAATGTTAGTTTTTGTCGCATGGTGGAGATTTTAGCTTTGAGAGGAAAAACGAAATATTCTATTTACAGGACTCCACCATGCGGTCCTCTGACGCATTTCTAGGTCTCCCTAAAACATACTTGCTCATTGATTAACATCTTATCTCAGCATTTGTTTCTAGTATGGCGACATTTTAGACTTAAAGACGCCAGCCAGATGAACTGACTCTATCATTACGGTACTGTATATGTGTAGGTCTACTTCCGACATTATTAAAAAAGAAAAGTAACTACATAACGTTTAAAAAAGTAAAATCAAGACGTATGTTCACTTGCCCATTGTTGAAATCAAGCCTATAGCCTTTTCATTGTAGCTATTGTCGAGAATCAAGCAATTCAATGCCTGCTACAGTAAGATGTACTACCTTTTTACTCCGATTCCGTCCGGATAACCTTGTCTACTTTGCAATATACGTTATCCACAAAAACGTGTCCTTTCAATGCAATGATATATGGACAACTGAATCTCAGTGTCACTCGGTATCGATACTTTTGGTAGCCAGGGATCCTTAGTTGTAATAAATCTGGATGAAATGTCTGGAACCCCGATAGCTCTCAGGCACCTTAAGGCCATCTAACATCAAAACTCCATTAGCTAAGGAGCGCTTCCATGACCGCTGCTACAGGTCAAACATGGGAAACGTGCAGCGGTAAACAGCGTTTGTAGGGTTGATGGCTTCTGCCGTTAGTTTTATAGGAATATTGATCAAGCCATTCTTATTCCAACGACTTAGCGTATTGAACATCTTACAGTTTGATCCTACCTTTTTCAAGACTGACTTACATGTTGAAATACTGACGTATTATTTAAGTTTTATCTAAACTAATATGACCTATTTATAGAAATTTTGAAATTTAAGTATTAATGTACAAATGAATAGATATTGGACCATATTTTAAGCATACAACCTCAATGACCTCCGGTAGCGATCTCTTACTTTACAGACTGAAAAACATCATATGGGTCAATATATATGTGATTTACTGCTGTTGTTTCAAGTATGAAAAATAACATTACAGCCAGTTAATGTATTGACTGCGCAAATAATCTGTTTTAGGATAAGTTAAAAATAAAATGACTTTGTGGTTCTCGTTACTAAAACCATTACATACGTCTCTCTCGGGGTTTTTTTCATGGCCTATCTCCATGCGTAGGAGTAAATGGCGTGAGTCGAACGACATGAGATGTGGCGAAGTGCGAGCCGTCAGCTCGATGTGACAGTGAAAAATGTCTCATACATCCAGATTCAATTGCAATCCAACAACACGTGTATTTACTCGTAAATGAACTGACAAGATTGAAATGTTGCTATTAATTACGAACCCTTCGCGGTAATACCAGACGTCGTCGCGTGTGGAAGGACTGACATATTGGGAGGAAACTTATTAATAGGAGAATTATTTATGTAGTGTTCCTATCTCCAGCTTGTGGCGAATGTATCACAACCCGCAGAACATGCAGTCTATAAAGCACCCTCTCTCAAATGGCACTCCACACGTATTGGGAATACTGAATAAAGCTTTATAGTCCCCATATCGCCGTCGAGCCAGGACCTGCATATAGAATTGTGTTAACATTGATAAGGCAGTGCAAAGATGAATGCCTCGGTGTGGACCTAGGCAGTTAGTTGTGGGTAATGTGGTTTGCAATCGCTGGAAAACGGTCATAACGAAGTAATATGACGGTTTTGATATGCGGCCTGTTATCGATCGGTTGTCTCTCATACATCGCGTGCCTGTGGTACGTTTGTGTATTAAGTTTGAAAAGCGTGTGGACGTACATGGCAAATCAGTTCACCCAATGGGAAGACGACGCCATGCCAACTTACAACGAAATCGGCGCTGCTTTTTGAACAAATCTAGACGTGTTTAAATGCTTTGCACATCCACATGTGGACGATTTCTCCTTACGACAATACAATGAGTTGGTTTGTTAATTAAAACTTTGATGTCTGGTTGTTAGAAGTTTGCTGCGCCCCTGTTTGCCAACTTTGTTGGTACCGTCCGCAGAGGCCTGCGGGGCGTTACCGTGTGCCATAAAACAGCGGAATGATGCGATCAGGGGGGTATCAGGGAAAGATGTTAATACTGCCTGCAGCTCTCCCGGATTCGTAACCGTGCTTACCCACGGCATGTTTCAGTACTAAACAAGTCCATCGTCTCCAGTGATTTCAATGGTCTATACCTGAGCGATGCGAAGAATTCTTAATCAACTAAGTGCAACTGAAGAACCGCGGTAAAGAGATCTCTTAAGCATCGTCAAGGTTCGCCAGGGAGTTCTGGATGATACTCATCAAACTGCAAAAGTGAGTAAACCAATATATTATCGGGTTTTATTATGAAAGTCTACGATCTCCTGCGGCGCTGGACTATTGGGCAGAAATAAAGATCCAGAGAGGTTGGTGGATCCCCGCGGATCACCCATCAGGACGAGTCGCACGACAGCACCATTCCCCGGGCGACAGGGAAGGAAACATTGTCCCTCCCGCCCACCGACCAGAACCGGCACCATCCACGGACTTCATCAGTAATTGAATCGTGTGGAGAGTGGATTTCTCTGTCTTAATGACAACCAAGATCCTTCTGACGCTTCATCTGCTTTTAAAAGGCTTACTGGAATAGTTTGGAAACCACAGCTCGAGACAAGGTTCGAATTCTACCACGATGGCCTCTGGATACGTTTTCGCTCTCAGCATTGGTATATTTGTCGTTTTCCAAGGTAGGTAACATCTATATGACATTGTATTAGTTAGCAGAACTCACAAGTCTCTTTTACGATTTGTCAGTTTATCGATGTATTTCACCTTGAACGCATTGTTTACTTCTTTGCAGTCGTATAACGATATATTTCATGTGATTTTTTTCGAATTTGAATTCTGCACTCCCGTCTTACAATACCAAGCTGTGAAAGAGCACCTATCAATATTATTTTATGGTCAGATTCAATAGCACTATCGTAGGTTATATGTGACCATAGGTTTTAGCTTGTTCTGTAGCTAAAATGTTGCCCTACACGACAGCTAGCTGCTTCTCTGTACAACGGCCCGTATCATTCGTAACGATATCAGGGTGTGGCGATCAGATGTGACACATTTCGGATGATGGTGACATGCCCCAGCAGTATAAGGTCGTGACGGGAGACTCAATTTGATTTGTCGCGACCGTAAACCATTTGTGCCCCGGGCAAAACGCTTTAGCATCTCCAACAGAGAGGAAAGCAAACAGGGCAATGGGGGAAAAGGTCTCAGGGCAGCAGTAAAGGCGATTCACTCTATCTGTTAGATTAGGTGCTCTGGCCATTCTAACCCACGGGACAGTTTACATATAGAAACCTCCAGCCACACAATGACATTTGATACCAAATCCATTTATCAATTGACTGTGCATTTGATGATTGCTTCGACATATGGGTTCGGATTCAATCAACAACTGATCATTGAGAAACATGCCATCCAAGCCGAAATTTCTGTCTAAAGGTCGTCAAAATTGCTTGGCTTGAAACACCAGGTGCAATCAAGTAAACTACTTTCTTTCAAACCATAGTTATTCAATATGGATGTAATGTCAGCAACAAGTACTAGTATTCTGTAAAATAGTCAAGCTACAACAATTCCATTAAGCTTAAATATTAGTACTTTAAGGTACATTTCTCAATTTTGGTATAGCTTTAAGAAAAAAATGTAACTTTTGTCCGCTTAACGTGCGTTGTCAGTCTACATATTGCACATTTCATTATCAAAACACACAGGCTTTTACAAGAAGACAATCCAGGTAGAAAATTAGTATTCTAAACCAATAAAAGTTTGCGTGTGATGATTCATGTGCTAGCTCCACCCGGTATTAGTGCTTTCCTGGAGGCTGGTACATTAGTATAAGCCGTTAGATTTGAAATTTCCTTGGGTAGAATCCATTCTTATCACGGTAGCTTTGCGACCTAAATCTTAGGAGTGAAAATGCATGTGCATGACGGGAGAGCTTAACGTGAAGGGGTCCTCGGAGCTGTGAGTGAATTCTGATCGTGTCGCTAAAAGGGAGAGAATCCAAGAGGAAATGGGAGAGGGAGCATCCTGAATGTAAAGTCTGCTTTTAGTGCGGTATGAAAAAAAAAGGAAACAGAAAAAAGATCCATCATTCCAGTGCATCACCAAATAGAAAAGTACATCAGAAAGATTATAATTTGTGGTTAGAAATATTTCTTTAACTATTTTGCTATTAACATGTCTTATGATGGTTCAAATATTTCATACATTTTCAAACCTACATTTTCAAGTAGTTTACATTCTTCTGTTGGTCAAGATATCAGTGTGCCTTTTAAAGACCTGATACAAAAATGTCCCCAAATTACCATGTACCACAATGTATGGAAGTCCATTGATAAGTGATTCATACAGACATTTTTTTGCTAATGACATATATGCGTCTTAAGATGATTTAAATATTTCATATATTTTCAAACCTACATTTTCAAGTAATTAACAATCATTTGTTGGTCAAGATATCAGTGTGTCGTGTCGTGTCCTAAAACAAAAATGTCCCCAAGTAACCACACTGTGTGGAAGTCCATTGATATGTGATACATGAAA
This sequence comes from Branchiostoma floridae x Branchiostoma japonicum, assembly GCA_013266295.2. NCBI lineage: Eukaryota > Metazoa > Chordata > Leptocardii > Amphioxiformes > Branchiostomatidae > Branchiostoma > Branchiostoma floridae x Branchiostoma japonicum. The sequence continues at coordinate 11,395,111 of CM023832.1, forward strand.
ACATATTTTGTCACAGACCTAGTGGGAGATGAAAGTTGAATGCCCTAATTTATATGCACGCCGTTCACATTTGTATGCCAGGTGGTCAGATGTAATATTGTTCTCGCGACCATGCACTGTCCATCAATACTTGATGCGTGGGGTATCTGGCAATCAACTAACGTAGTTGTGTAGATATCAGGGCCCTTCTTTCCCGGAAATGAGTTTCCTATCGATTTCTCCCCCTACAAAATGTCACGTGATCTCGCGATCTCATTATCAACCTCAGCACCGAAGTTAAAATGTTACGACTGGGTCAATAATTTTCGCATCGGAGATCGGTTTCTAATCATAGTCTGAACTTTAATTTCGTATCAAATATGTTATGGTGATGAAAGCCTTAATACAACGTATTAGTTACTGTCGGTGACAGAACGACACACCCAGACACGCGCAAGTTTAAATCATGCTTTCGTTTCACGTATGCGAGCCCTCACATATACCTATATATAACTGTGTTCTGGATGTATTTGAACAGCATTTACCTAGTTAATAAGACTCAACTCGTGTTAAATGCACTATCATGATGGTATTATACAGTTATCGTCAACCATATGACATGTTATACGGGAATCTACAGCTACTGCCATTCAAAAATAAATCATTGGCAGAATGTCGTAAAGGAGGCTCTAGTCGGCTTTCTTAATTAGGAGTTTGTAGATTGATCATTCCATTTGGAGGGATTTAATTGTGCGTATTGCCGTTATTGAGATATCATATCATTTTAGATTAGAAATTGATATTGCTTATCAGTTATATTACCGAACCAATCATGCTACAGGTAGCTACAGGGGGAAAAGTCGACATAAGATAGGATAAGTAAAGGAATTTTCAATGAAGACCTCGTCTTCTTCCTGACCATATTCTAAATCATTTTCAAATACCCCTCTGGCATTTCAATGTGTAGTTTTCACACAAGCCTCGGGCAAATTTCCTAGCTATATGCCTATCTAAATATAGCATTCACATATTGCCAGTAAAACGTGAAATCGGTTCAGACAAGACTAAATCGTGGATCAGGGTTACGGTGAGCATGAGTTACTGATAAGATATACAAAAGTGACATTTGTGACACCAACCCCCCTTCATTTCCTTCGTGATATGTCACTGCAGATAGCTGTATTGATTGAAAGCATAGTACATTGACAGCGATGATAAGTCAAGGGTCCCAAGTCACTGTACTAGGAGCATGAAATATTCATTTAACCGATGACAAAAAGTTCTACCTGTTGTTAAACATGAAAATTATGGAAATCAAATCTCAAGACACCTTCTGAGGATGGGGCATGTGATCAAAAAGGTGAACACTGCCGTCTGACATATTCACTTGGGACTGAATAGCAGTAAACAAAATCAATAATAACCAGCTATGTGGATTCTTTGAATTCACGATGCATTGCATTATATGTGAATGCACGCTGTTTTTCGCTTACTTTGCAACCGGGTGGTCTTCTGAGTAATTGTACATTCTGCATAAATGACTGACTTGTTCGTTGTGTTCTACAATATCCACAGATACAAAACTGCCTTTAAAAAGTGTTACAGAAATGCCCAGCCCTTCATATTTCTAACTTGTTTTGCTTACTTTTCATTTACCTTCTTTTAAATAGATATGTCACATTTGGTCTACTTATAGCTTTCTCATACTACTTTTAACAAGGACGAAAGGTAATGAATCGATTCTGTTTATCTACTTCACTGCCTCAGTGGTAACCCATTTTAACTTTACAACAATAGTGTCATCGCTTTTGACAATGAGTAGTCCTGTCTAAAAATCAGCATCTCTCTCACAAATGTTGCAGTAACCAGTGCACAGGATGGAATCCGTCTGACACTTCCAAACAAGGTCAACGCCATCGTGGGCGCAGACGTGGTCCTACCTGCCACTTACACAACAACCCAAATGGGTACAGCATCTCTGGTAAAATGGAGCAAAATTGACCCCAGAGATCCCTCAAAGAGGATCATTGCGTTATCTTATAACCCGGCTAAAGGAATCTGGAAAGCCTTCGGAAGTTATTCGGGACGTGTTGGATTGGAAGATCAAGCCTCCCTCAGGCTGGAGAGAACGAGCGCAAGAGATGCTGGGAGGTTCGTCCTAGAAGTCCTGTCCACCGATAATTTACAGACGGTTGAAGGGTCCGTGGAGCTGGTGATTCTAGGTAAGTTACTCAATCTGAAGCTTCGAAGATTACATGAATGAATGACGATCTTTATTGCACATTTTTGCCACACTGGTCTAAGTACAGGCCACAACAAAACATGGTGAACAGATACAGTCAACAGATACAAAATAAAACTATCATTAGATAAAGTCAACTTCTCCTCGCTTTTCAGTTATAGCAGTGGCAAATGAACATACATGTTTTTTGATGGAAGCTAGTTGCATTAGGAATATGAACTTTTCTACAGTGCTTATGTGTATGAAGTAGGGAAATAGGTTTTGTACAAACCTATACAGTTCATTTCTCTCTTTGCTAAAAAAATCTACATTGTATAGCAAAGTGGTATCGTCCTCTATTGTATTCAAATTACAATATTTACATAAGCTTTGTTCCAGGAGAAGAAACATATCTATAGGAATGACTCTTGGACTGATGTTACACATATATTATGGGGAAACATGCTTTCTTTTGCTATTGCATTTGTTATGTGCCATCTTCCATTTGCCAAGTATAATTTGCCCATACATTTCATCTGCAGGTTCGTACAAAGGTAGTTCTTCTTGTCTAAGAGACCAATCATTTGACTTGATTCAGCATGACCCGTCATGGCAATCGAATCAACGTGTTAATCTGCCTAATGGAAAGACTGGGATTTATGGATTAGAATTAATTGGTCATTACTCACATCTTGCTTAGCTGGAAAACAAAGACGTCACGGAAAGAAAATCCGGATTATCAAATATCACGCAGGTGGTAACATATATCAATCAAATATAATCTGCTTATGGTGAAAAACGGTGCCCTTGACGCAATGTGTTTTTTGCAAATGATATTTTATACTAGCACCGTGAAAGAAATGCATTGGTCTGATTTGGCAACCAATTGTGACAGATTTTCTTCATCTGTGTCCCCACAAGCGACCAACGCACACAATAGTGGAAAATCGTATTACCGAACACAATGAATTAAAAGGGAGTCTCTTGTGAGACGCGTTAGCACTCCCGGAAGAGCACCCCCACTCCTGATGCATTATTTACAATCTGTCGGTTTCGGTTGAGGCAACTGCGGTTGAGGGTATTCAGTATCCTGCACACAATGTGGAAAATAGATTGAATTGGAAAACGAAATGGAAAATGGGATGTAGAATAATAGCCGTTAGAAGCTGATACACCACTTTCCTATGAAATCATAAGACGCCGTTACCATGACAGTTAATTGGTTGAAAAGAAAAGCTGGCAACAGTTTGCAAGCTTAATGAAGCGTGTTTCAAAGATGGGTCATGCTATGATTTAGTCTTCTATATGTGAATCATTACATTTCTTCCAGTAATGTTTGTAAAGCTTTGTTTATTCGAAGTACCCGCTCAAGTTTGATTATGTTATACCTGTTTAACACTTCTTTCCAAGTAGTAAACACAGTAAACAATACGGGCCATGTAAACCTGAAAGAAACCTCGCTGCAGATTAGCCGTTGTACAAAACAATGAGGGACGTCATTTTACAGGGACGTCATTTTTATCTAAATTGTTTTAACAGTTTCTTTTTATGCAGGGGATTGTAAACAATGTAACTCATTGGTGTGTATACGTTCCTTTACAGTTCCTCCAAAGGTAGTGGTGGGGCCCTCCAAGTTGTATGTCGTTACAAGGTCAAAGACAGTTACGCTATCGTGTTCCGTAATGGACGGATATCCAAATATAACCTCTCTCATATGGAAAAGAGGAAATGTCCCTATCGACACGTTACGTCTCAACGGGCCAAAATACTCGGGTGGAAACTTGGAGACGCCATCTTTGACCATACGCTACGTCGACCGGATGGATGCTGGGATATACGCATGCGTGGTTCGACACCCAGCATCAACAAAGGAGCTGAAGGCTAACCTGACGTTGCGGGTACTGTGTAAGTACGCTTAACCACACAATGTATGGTTATATCAACATCACTATCTGGAGGAAACAAGGCTATCTAGAGTATGTTTTATATCTGGTTGCAACATACGAAATCGTTGCAAGTATATGTCACTTGAAGCCAAAGTAACGTTAACGCACAGATAAACAAGTACCAATGAAAAACTTAGGAGTGAAATATACACACTTCACACTTCATTTTCACTGAGAAGGAGGCTCTACTATCTTTGAATCATTGAGCATATAAAAGCTAACATGTGACACGAGAGTAGGATTGGAACAGCACAATTTTCATTTTGTATTTTGCCCACAGATCCGGCATCTGTTACCAGAATGACAGAATCTTTTACTGCTTTCTACGGTGAGCACGTGACCCTACAGTGCATCGCAGAAGGTATCCCCATCCCAAACATCACATGGGCCAAAGATGGCGTCCAGCTGAAGTCTCGCTCATCAACTCTCGCGAGAAATCTTCGTCAAAGCACGTTGACCATAGGTGACGTCCGTTCGAATAACAGCGGGAGTTATAAATGCACGGCTGCTAACAGTATAGGCGCGGCTGACAGCAAGTCTTCCTTCATTACCACACAACGTGAGTGTACATTGGCCTTTGTTCTAATACGTTTCAACCTATACCTGGCTGTGGTATTGGGGGAGAGGGGGTGAAATGTAATAGCCAAAAATAATTTATTTGGGGATCCACTCTTGTAATACATATTCAAGTGTTAATGTGTCTGTATTGTATACATTATTTTCTAGGTGCATTTGATATCATTTTAGCTTCCAGAAAAAATATTTTTCATATATTTACAGCTCCCTACAAGGGTCTCAACATGCGAACCATCGCCATAGTGGTGGGAGTGACCGTGGGACTACTGTGGCTGGGACTCTGCTGCTTCCTTATTGTTTGCTACATGCGGAGGCGCCAACATCAGGCAGAGAAGACCAAATTTGCATTCTACTACAACATGGGGAGGAGAGATCCTTCGGACACAGATGGCCCACCCAAGGAGGTCCCTAAACTTCCAGGTTTGAATATTATCTTGATTAGGTTCATTGTACAATGTAGTTAACTTTTGCTTTATTAAATTTTGGTTTCTTTTTATTTATAGAATGCTCTGTTGTTCATTTTAAATGAGAACACTTGGCAGCTAGATGTGAGCCATTGATTAGCCACTGACTTAGTGATCTGTTATTATGTACACATTCAGTGGCTATTGCTCACTATAGCATATTGTATAAAAAAAATATTTTTTGGCTTCCACCTGTCAAACTGACCCATTTTTGTCGTTGTTTTTTGTAGAGAAGCCACGGAATCCCACACCAGTGAACACTGGCATTCGCACCATGCGGAAGTCAAAGAAAGGACAAGGTAAACGTACGTTGAATGTCCGATTTTTCACATTCTTCTTCACATCAAAGGCATGTATGGCACAAAGTAACACGTGCAAATGTATAGTGCCACACACACCCTATCAATGTTTAAATAAGAAGCATTCTGCTTTGAGACACATATATGCTTACGAGGCTGAGCCTTTTGTGCTTTTCTGCAAATTTGCTGTCTCCCAGCTAATTTGCACCAGCCCCCATGTACATTAAAATGAAAAATGAGCAACTGGACTGACTGCGAAAAAAAGGAGGACAAAGGAGTTGTCTTCAAACGGCCAGATTCTAGATGAAGGTCAGCTTTATGGCCGGTTTTTCTTGATTTCAATCACGATTATTTTCCTATTCAGAGAGAAGATACGCCCGTGTGCTGTACCCGTATCTGGCGATTGAAGAGAATGAGCTGCAGCTAGAGATAGGGGACGTCATCGAGGTGCTGGAGGGTGAAGATGGCGGCTGGTGCCTGGGTTACCTCAGGGGCAGGATAGGCCTGTTCCCCTCCAACTACGTCATGTTTCTCTCAGGCAACGACGGTAATAATTCTCATATATTAGAAAATAGCATTTTCCTCCTGCCATACGTCTTCCTTTGGAGTCCATTATGACTCTGTTGAGTACCAGCTTAACGGCTTTCCAATGTTAGCTTTTCAAATCCTTGCTGTTTGTCACGTTCGGCACCACATCATTTTCCCGACTGCCTCATATTGAGAAAGCCATGACAAATGACCAGGCTTTGTAACAACACCGGAGTCACCCTGCTTTTCAAAATAGATGACGACAGGTGGCACTTTTGTTACCATTTCCAATTGCAAACATAAATTTGATTCCATTTCATGATTTTTTTTATAAAATCAGGAGTATTAGGTGTTTTTACATTTAACAAGCTTTGCGGATATTTACTTTTCATTTCTAGAAGTTAAGATGCAATAACGTGTTTTTGTTTCTTCACAGTACGACAAGGTGTGGCTAGACAGGTTATTGAGGTAGAAGAATCCGGCAAGAGAAGCATCTGAGAAAAACGCACCTGATGTCATCTCTGAGATATCAAGCCACTAACCTCATTGGTCAAGTGACCATGTGTGAAAATGACGTACGTCTATTGGCGACACATTTCCACCCAAGTCGTGTACATACAGTGCCTACATGATTCATTGTAGTGTGCAGTGAACTGTGAAAAGTTAAATGGCAGACGGAAAAATCTCCCGGAGATGTAACAGCCTCATGTAGCCGACCAGTACACACTGACGATTCCCAGAACTGCCGTAGTAACTCTTGTTGAACTGCCTTACCATAATTTCCTAACAGGTCTGCCTGGTATTTCGCTTTTACACCTATTTTTATATAATATAATTGCATCATTAAGTACTTCAGAAATACCGCTGTACAGGCTCTATCCTAAAATCCATTTCCATGAATGTTTTTTTTTATTTTATGTCATTTACAAACCAGGCTACACTACACCAAGCATTATTGTATGTAGGTAGCATCATGAACAAATGATGTTTATGCTGCATGTCAAAGATGTAGTCTTACAAAACGCTGTGCAGTGGTAGGTTTGTAACAGTCGGAGTAATGTTCAAAATTGCCGAAGAAGTCACAGTTAGAAAATATGATCATATATGCTAAATTTTGTATAAATCTTACAAAAGAATGACAAAAAAAAAAGAACAAGCAGAGCTACCGGTACCCTAGGAACTTTCCTGATACATGTAGTGGAGTATTAGGTATCATTAGAAAAAAGTGATGATATTCATTTAGTACCAAAAAATAAGACACCTACAATGTAATACCTGAATATAGGGTCATGCCGTAAGACAGTGGCCTATCGATAATAACTACCTTGATGTATATGGCTATGCTATTATGTAACAGAAGTGCTTAATTGTATATAATGCTTCAGCTATTACGCCGTGCTAGGTTTTGTTAAAGTGTTTAACACATTTTGAATAAATGTTTGTAAGTATACATGCCTAGTTGATGCAACGCTTGTGCCTTGTAGTTTGATTTTTAATTATGTTTACCTTCACAGGAAGAAAACGTTTCGTTTTTGCTAGGTTTCTTCTTCTTTTCCAAACATATAAGGTCAGTAACCTGGACCAGAAGGCGGTCACCATGGTAACTGGTGCTGTAGCAGACACCCTATGGTATTGGATTACATTATATTGCAAGTTGCAGGACAGAGCTGGACTCGTGTCACCATGTACATGAATCTGTTTGAGTAAGAATAAACAGAGCAATAGTATTGGGCTAAACCATGTGAAGGTAAACATTATGTATTTGCTTTGCAAATGTTACCTTTCTAGTATTTCAATTTTTATTCAAAATCATATCGCATCGTGATGGCATCAACAACTTTCCGCCTCATCAATACTGAAAACTTCTGCTTGAACCTGCCACTTACTCACTTCTCCCGGCGGCGGGATTTAGAAGCGGTACAGACGTGAGGTCTATGGTAGTAATACCTCCCTAAGTCTCTCCAAATCCTAGCACATTAAAGGAGTAGCATGTTCACGGGCACGCGAGTATAGGCGCCCTGATGGAGCCGTGCTTGGGAATGGCGCCACCGGCTGAAAGAAAACAGTTAGCCGGAAAATCCTCGTGTACTGCCCCCGAGGCCTGTGAGCTTGTAGGCTTCCAAGAAATCTCTTAGAGGATAAAACTTAATAGAAGCACTGGTTACGTCAGTACCGAGCACAGCTTTACTGGCACAGGATGAGTGGGGGCAATTTTCCATATGAACTAATAACTTTTAATTATTGTTTGATTATTTTTTAAAAAAATCACATAATATACACTCAAAGGGCTGATGTTTAATTTTTCTGTGTGCGTCAATTTTCCTTTGTATGTTGGAAAATTTGATCTGCTTTATTTCAGAAACATAAAAACGTCGCCTGGCGGACTAATCTCTCACAGCATGCTATAGCTTCTGGAGCTAGCGCTGGTACAAATGAGTGCATGGGCCATGTTCAGCAATTATAATGTGCAGGTAGAATTCGTCTGCAACACGAACATGTCACGCACTTTTGAGCGTGAAATTATCATTATCGCACACTGCTATTTCAAACAGTTTATATTTGTTTACGTAGATAGGTGTATCAAAGTTGTTAAAGGTGCAGTAGTCTTCCATTCTACCAGGCGTCGCTTATATGGACTGTTGCCACTGAAGCGTATGAGGTAAGCAATAAATGGTACTGATGTCTTTTTCAAATTTTCCGTATCTGTTCCCACCCAGAAGACTCCAAGAATAGTAAAATTATGCATATGAAAATTGTACTAGACTATCATGGGTTTTTGCCTAGGACCTATATGAGAAAGTCAGTATTTGGCACACTCACTGCTCTGATAGCTAATGCCATGCCACCACCTGGTATATCATATAATCTCAATATTGCACATATATATGCAAACATTTTATGTTTCTCTCGCCTGTAATGTGCGTTTATCTCGCTTGGAAGCCGAATGACTATCCTCCGGGTGTTTTTCCATCAGAAATACCCAATGGTGATCTTAAAATTCAAATAGCACCGATAACAGTGCATCATATCCATAAATTCTGCCCATTAATCTGAATATAGATGCAATATATAAAATACGGGTATGTTTTTTTTTTCTATCTTGCAGTCTAAGCTTTTGTCCTGATGGTATTTTTCTACCTACATAATTCACGATCTTTCGACTTGCACCCAAACCATAACCTGTTGTATGGACCATGACCATCGATTAACTGATAACAGTTACTTCGTTTTGGGTGCTTTCACATCGTGAAAATTAGGTCAGATTTTGACCAGTGTTTTAGAATACCAAAAGGGAAGGAACCATTGGATGATGTATGAGCCTGACACAAACTTTGGTTAGGAGTGTTATCTGTCATTATCTTGTTTACGATTCCAAAACATCGCTTTTTAAAGAAAACACTGTACCCCCCCTTCCCTTGGCTCTAGCATGTACCGCAATATTTCAATGTGTTGAAGAATCCCCTCTTTGATGAAGTCCTTTTTGTCAACAATTCTCCCTGAACTATATAGAAAGAATGAGCCTGCTGCATTCTCCACAGGAGCTCGTATTCTAAACACAGTTGATTCCCCATATCCGGCTATAGTTCGGAATGCATACCTGACCGATGAACGGAGGCTGCTGATATTCTGATGGTTTGCTTGATGGAGTACCTTTCAAAGGCTAATTCCCTTGTCGGTTAAGGGTTGTCAACTTTGATAAATTCTTTACTCCTGCGGGCACAGACAACCCCCTTTCGTGATCTGTCGTGCCACACAAGATTACATCGGTAGAGTGGTTGCGGGCACCCCGCAGCATGTACCATCGCGATAACATCAGGTATTGCAGCGCATACTGAATATGGTTAGCTATGTCAACGTACACTACGAACAAGCTTCCCTTGGGTGAATTCAACCTCCCCCTTCCTAACACGATACGGTAACGACGGCGTTAACGCGCAGACTTTCACAAGATTGAATCACTGAAACATGCATGCTCCGGGGGGCATTCATGAGAAGCAATACTGTGATAATAGGTTTACGTGCAGGCGCCTGGTAGTGACCTCATTGAGAGGTAAGGTGCCTGAAGGATTAAACACAGGCTTTTGTTAAGTTACGGGTCACACGATGACCCACCTGGAGGGATTGCTGCAAGTCACGCCATTAAGACTCAAGGTGTAAATAGTGTACATCATTTGGTGAGGGTTGACTATTCCTGGGGGGATACTAGCACGGTGTAGGTGAAAATGGTTCTTGAAAGTGTGGCGTGTTCCATTTGCAGTGTACATTAGAGAACATAGTTGCCAAAGCACGAGGGGAAGAGGGAGGTCAAACACACTGTGTGCCAGGATCTGACAATGTCTAAGTAGGTAGGTTTGACGTCGCAAGGCACCTAAAATGATTAAAGTTGCTGAGCACTTACGTCTATCTTGGAAGTTCTCAAACTTGTGATGGAAATTGTGCCTAAGCGATCTTCCTCCATTGATGGTATGGGCGAATATAGTTGCTCACCATAGTCTGTTGTGCGTTTCTTTGAACATTGCGTGGATGGGGATGGGTTATGCTTAAACGAGACACATTCCCAAGTACAAAATATAAGGACTAATACCTGAAGGATCATTATGCATGCCGAATATGTTTGTTTTACTATGTATGAATCGTATGAGAGTATTGCGGTGCTTGTTTGCAGCGAATACACGCTGCTAAATTTGGTTTCTTACATGGAAAGGAATGTTAGAAAAGACCCCCAAACCACCCGCATATACATCGTAAAATCCCATAAAAACCGTTGATTATACATAATAAGAACGGGTGCAGTTTGATATAACGTAGCCGGATTGTCTCTGACATGCAGAACCGAGAAAATGTGACAAGGGCTAATGTCTGTAACAGGGTCAGGAAAGGCGGGTATGTCGTAAACTTGTATGTGATTACCTTGTCGAGTGACATTTGACATGCTACAAAAAAACGGCCTATAGTACGTACGAGATTTGAATATTTTCACTGTCGGATGTTGTAAAATCAAAATCTATAAAAGTACAAAATGACGGTTTATACGCTCAACCCTTAAACGTACGCAAATCTGACCTATGGGACTACATCAAAAACAATGCTAACGTTACATTATTGCACAGACTGTATACAGAACGCCTCACAAATCTTGATGATTGTTGTTCTGGATTATTTATAAGCATTTCACAGTAAAATTCATTTGTATTCTGCGGAATTTTAATTTTGCATAATGTGTTTACCGCTGTAAGATATGAGATAAAACCTGACAATTTATCACACCGATTTATGCTGATTTTATTATCTAATTATCAGGGGGTCTACACTCGCCGTACCGACGCCATGCTCTGTTTATTTTACGGCAGTGATGAAAAATTAGATCTTTGGCCTACCCTCCAAATTGTGTTCAACCTCTCGGTGTTCAGTATTCCTGGCCTGTTCCCTCAAACTCCACCTTGTAACCTTCACGTTAGCAGTTCGATTTTCATCACCGAAACTCATTCTACAACTGAACTTTGACTTTTAGAAGACAACCTTATCACGTTATGACTTCTTGACAAATAAATCAATAACCTATGTTTTTATATGAAGAGTAAGTCATATCGCAAAGAAAGTTTTTTCGTGTCTATAGTATTTTGTATTTAGGAAAAGGGGTTAGAAATCTAATGAGGGATGGTCCACATCTGGTGGTTAAAGAATCAATAGTAGCTTTGCTGCGTTGGTAGATTTCGACCAGAAAATGTCCTCTGATCAAGGTAAATTTCTCACAGCTTCATTAAGTTGAATAAATCAGCATTAAGACTGCTTCATGTCCTCTCACTGACCGTGCAGATATTGGTAGCGCCACCATGCGATTGTATATTTCATTTATTTGCTTTCCACCCCCCTCATTTTTTTGCTGTATCTCGCCTCTTCGCCCGGCAGGTCTTCATGGCAGAACCATCGACAGAGACGTATTTTACGGCACTTTTACGACATCGCCTGCCTGCGCGAGTGATAGAGGAATCGTAAACCAACTCAGCAAAACACCACGTAGCTGAAAATGTAGTCTTTCCGGCAAGTATGCTTTTCAGCCTGTTGTGTTCGCAAGTGTAGAGCCTGATTTCTTGCCAACTTACAGACTTTCGTGGCTTGTGATTCACAAATACCCGTCACATACACATACATTCTTAATTACTGCTACATTCCATCCCCTGAATTTGTGTGCATTTAGGGGCTACTTTTGCGTCTATATTTTTAAGGGCGTTGGTGCATGGATTTATTTGAATTGCCAAAAGTACGAGAACGGACCACATAATAAAAGCCCCATATACACAAACAGCGGACATTAAGTCTGGAAGTAAAACTGCCATGTGAAAATGAGATATCACCACGAATAACTCAGCTTGGGGCCGTCAGTCGTTTAGAGTCGGTCTTTTGTGTGGAAAGCTCGTAAAGACCAGTTCCAGCGGAGAGGACTGTTTAGACACTAAAGAGTGATATGTATCAGTGCCAAGAAGAAACATGTTACCGCATGAATAGCGCTCTAACATCCTTGTTTAGCATGCATAGTCAATACATATATGTCTGACCCAGCAGTTCGTAGTTGTTCCACTCTGGTTCGTTTCTATAGCCAGAAAATTGCCTTCGGAAATCTATGGCACAGTGGAACAGGCCGGTGATTTCAGCTCCAGGTAAAGGGCTCCCACGAGCCGGAGAAAATGGGTTCCTATCTGGGCTAATCCATGAGTCAAATGACATTTAAACTACAAGCCATTACGTGTTTCAAGCGTACAGTTATATAACACATAGGGACATTTATTCCTCAAACTACACTTCATCCTTCTACACTTGAAGAATCTGCTGTAAGTATGTAGGGTGTTTTTCAATTCCAGAATTGCGATGTTGAGTTGTAAAGAACCTCAGTGGTTAGCAGTGAGGTTCATTAGTATGCCAACAAGCACGCCAAAGCTCAGGAAAATCTTTAGCATTTTCTATGTAATCAGTATATCATGGTTCCCGCGCGCTACATTATAATCATGCTGGGGCCCTTGGAGTGTGTGGCCCTTTTCAAAAAGACGTAGATGATTTGTACTTCATTCTACTTTCCTTCTGTGCATCGATAACTCACGCAGACACCTGTCCACTTGTGATGTTTCCATATCAGTAGCTTCCTTTGGCAGTGGACATCTATAGACGCGCGTTTTATTGCACAGACGTCACTGTAGATGAAAGGGGTGGAGAGGTCACACGGACGTCCATGGAGGGCAGTTCTTGTTAGACGAAGGATGAGGACGACATTGAGCGTGAAATATTCGTTCTGACAGAAGTTATATCTCCTTTATATTGAATTTCTCACCTTCATGTAACAAATGCAATGTATATATAAGGTCAAAATATTGAAAACATTCCCTGTCAATAGTCTTGTTTCTTCAAATGGCGAGCATTTGTACAATTGTATAAAGATGCAGATATTTTGTAAGTGAAGGGTTGAATACGGTGCTGAAAAGTACATGCCTTTTATTATTCTGTCACACATGGATATACGAGCCAATTTGTATGAACACGTTACAAGGAGTGGTAGAAATTGGAATTTCTGGGTATAAAAACAGTTTGAAGGATCTGTAACGGTTGGCATGGAAAGCTAATAATGAATAAAAAGACCATCTTAAAGGATAAAGTGTGCAAGGCGCAATCAATAGAACTTCACTGCTTGAAGAGAGATTTATAGAATATTACTCAAACACCCTTGAAGGCATCGATGGCTCACTTGTCAAACTTTCCACGATGAAGCCGTTTTGAATATCATGAGCGAATCGGTGCGAGAAACCACTTTGCACTGCCTTTCAGTCAGCTCGAAGAAAATGACTCCCTCCTTGAGACAGGTGATTCATCATTCCTATAAGATAAGGCGTGAAGAGTGTCGGGGCCATCTGGTAAAAGGAAATTGGCATTCAGAGATTAGATATTGCTTCTTATCCCACCTCTCTCTATCTTGTACACTAGGCTTGTTTCCTCAATTTTACGAGCCGTTTAAATATTCAAAGAGGCCTGCATTGCCGATAGCTAATAAACCCCTTCCAGTTCCCATTTGGCTATTGATGTTGTTTTTTATGATACCCGACCAATACGAAGTTCGTTATTAGTCTATGTCTCGTAGCCACAAGTAACAGTATCGTAAACGGGTAAAGAGAACTAGTCATGATGATCTATAACAACAAACTATTTTTTCTTCATAATGCATTTGTCTTTATTCCTCCTAAATACACACATTATCTAGCTTAGAGGAATATTGTATTATTGATTTTGTGTCTTAATCTTAGCCATAAACTCTTGTATTCGAAGTCATTAGAAAAATGCTCCTGACAAATGATACCTTTGATGTACTTTGTTATCTGTACGCGACCGACATACAAATTCCTTGTATCTTTATCAAAAAGATCAATTAATAAAGATAAGAGATGCAATTAATTACACTTTTGACATTCTAGCACAACACATTCATTACAATTAGACGGATTAATATTCAACTATGATAATAAATTAGAAATACACACTTATTTATCGCATTCAAGTTCAATTTATTTCCATGACATGTCATTATATATTCTTATCTTCACCCGCAGGCGCTCAATAAGCATCAAGAGGCATCCATTGACGGGGAAATATAAATAATTTTATCTCGTTATGCATCAACCATATCTTAAGCTGGTGCCACAAAAGCTTGCCTGCCACATCATCCTTATGGCATTACCGCGGGTTTAGTTTCACACTGACACTTTGCAGTGTCTGATTGACAAGCGTGTGTGGGCATGGATGAAGTTAAATAGTTCCAATCGATGTTGAACGCGCATGGACGAAGCCCTGCTGTCATTTCGCGGTCTTAACGCGCTAATTAATCGGATAATTCGTACGGATGGGGATGACGGATCGCCGCGTGGCGGGGAAGTGCCACTGGGCGTTGCCATCTCCACATGACGGAGCGGTCTTCTCGCGCGCATAGTTGAAGGTGATGGAGTGTCCCAGGATACAAAATGCGCATAAATGCGTATGCTATTAGGTCGTAACGCGTTATTGAATACAACTGGTGGCTGAGTAAGGAGCGCAGAAGAAGGTACTTACGCGTTACAGTTTGCCTCATAACGACGAAGCTTCCGTTGGGGGCTGTTGGAGCTGAGCTCTTCTCAGGCTTACTGAGCAGATTCCTGAATGGAAACAACCACGTTCGGAACGATGCACGTCGGCTGGGGTTTAGCAACGCTGCTTACCTTCTTGTTCTCCTTCCAAGGTAAGTATCAGTTCGTCTCGTGTTATTTTTTATCACACGAAGGTGCCACAGACTGCTGGAACATTTTTTGGATTTACTCCGTCCTCCCCCTATTTTGCTAGCTCAAAGAGGCTTTATTGTGAATCCTCTTGCAGCTAGAAGTAAAACCGTTAACGAAAAAAGACGTGGACATATCCTTTACAAACATTCTCTTAGATACAGTACGGTTTCTTGATTGTATGTTTCATGTATTTTTAGATTCATTTTTGCAGTTCAATTGTACCGTGGATTGTTCCCATGTTGAAGCGTGCGGACGGTGAGAGTGCGACTAATATGTCAAAAGATGCGGGCGTACATGGCTATTGTTGTGGTCCGTTTCGGTTAGCCCGTCAAACGATGCGGTTGCCTAATCTTCGACAACACACACGGTCCACGGAAATCCTTCTTAATTACACACAGACAGAACCGTGGATCATTTTACCATCTAAATCAGGGCAGAACCAGTACTTGTTCCAATTCTAAATGCACATCATCTTTTTGGACTACCGCTCAAGCGGCGTTCACGATAGAGCTGTTATCTCCGACAGGGTACAAATTATGTTGTTGTAACCAAGCAGGGCTGCCGGACCAAGATACGAGCTATTTTATCACGGTATTTTCCTAACAGTATGGTTTTCTATCTACGCGCCCCTATACCTTACAGTATAACACTTTCTGCTGTAAATTTTGAGTTTATGATTCCCTGAGCCAGCATTTCGTAAGGCTTACAGTGGGCGCTTGATGTTATTGTAGGAGCAATTCCGTTTGGATTATTGATGCCCTTCTTCGACACATCGGGTGTTAACGATCCTAAATGGACAGTGATGTATTTCCTGGAAGTCACTGTCCGGGAATCTAAATAGACCAGAGATCGATTTAGCAAATGGACATATTTCCAACTGAAAGAGGAAATTTACAGAACCAAGGTAGGAAGAAAATCATTTTCCGCGTCCCTCTCCCCTATCAATAATGCATGAGGAACAGCAAGAGCGAGACCTCCTGTTGACACATCACTGGGATACACACGCTATGAAGAAAGGAAATTCATCTATTAAACCTCGTAAAGAGCACGTGGGATTTGTTGACATGAACACGACAACCTTTGAGGTGTCGTCCGTTTTCAAGTGCCTTTATCTCCTGCAGGACAGACCGTCCACCACCCGCAGTCCGCAGCTAACAGACAAGCGATAAGGGGGAGAGCTTTGAAATAGGGTTTATTCACGCCAGGACTGAAACTGGTTTTCTTGTTAGTGATAAAAGAAACAAAACATTATCTATCTTCGTACATGAAGAAGAAGGCCCTGGATTATATCGAAAACACACAAATACTGTGCCTGTAGCTACGCTTTACTACTGTTGGTTATCATCTTCAGATATCCACACTGGACACCAAAGTAACCCGAGGGCGCAGGATGATGTACAAAGATGTGGTCCGTCGGCTACTTGTAAAGGCAGATCGCTAAAGATTAATGTATTTCTGTCCAATCGGAGTAAAGATCCTCCAGGCAAGAAACATGCATAGGTAGAAGGGCGCATCAATAAAATGGGAAGGAAAGAGGATAAGCAGCGACTATTTGACATATAGAAAGTGCATATTATCTCAGATTCAATATATAATTCGTACGATGGTAAGGTTTAACTTCTTCTCTCTTTCAATATATTTTGGATTGATATCAGCTGTTTATAGTGAGATAATCCACATTGATCCCTGAATGTGTGATAGTTAGGATTCCACATGAGTCTTTGAACGCCTAATGGCGAAATAAAAAATCTCCAGCATGTTTAACTAAAGGAAGGTACTGGAAGTAATTCGACTCTATGTTAGATGCATAACCGCTTTATTACTGTGCTGTTAACCTAGTTTACACCGCATTATCCTAAAAACTATGTCCTGTCATCATGAAATATGCAAGGCAATTCATTGGGCCTGCCTAGATATTGATTCGGCTTGACCAGCCTATTTAAAGAGTTTTATCCGACGAAATCTATCCTAGATGAAACAGCCGTTGTTACGGACTTACCCCTCCCCCTTACAAATCGATTAGCCTATTTCGTTTTGAAAGGATGCTTTACGAGGATACGGGCTGATAGGTCTTCCTGGAAATTTTCATCTCGTGCAATCATTGGGCAATCGGGTACTCAAGACTGGCCAAAATGGCTTAGTAAATACTGCTAAGGAATGGAAACGAGAGACAGAAATGGTGATAAGGAAGCGCACTTTGAATCAACGTTTCCTGTTATTGGGCTACACCTGATCGTGTATTCCAGGAAGATGTTCGAGACTCGGAAGTTAGCCTATCGATGGAACAGATGGCAGACTATACATCAACAACAAAAAAGTTTAAGACATGAAATCTCCTGCCGTCCCGTCGCGACACATTGTAACCTGTCTGGGCCCTCCTGGTGGGAATATAGATCTCATGCTCCTGAAATTAAAACATCCATTAGACGAAACAAACAACTATCGGTTTTGAAAAACCAAAAGTGACACTCAGGATAACTGACTGTGTCGTAGTTTTGCGTATAGCATGTAGTGAGAATGTATTTTGATGTCATGCTTATTGATTCTCAATTCGCTTGCTGTACATGTTTCTCCCTCGGTGAATATTTTGTGTCAGAACCTTAGTTTAAGACACTTACGTTAGCCAGAATATTGGCAATTCCGTATTCACGCCCCTCTCTCCCTTAAGACCATATAAAATATTAAGGTTGGCGACTCGGCAATTAAAAACCAATCATTCCAAAATGGTGATTTTTATGGTTTCATTCAGCAGGTCATAATAACGCATGCGATAAAAATATTCTGTCAGGAATACAGTAAAGTTGATACTGTGCATCGTTCTGACTGCAAAGCGATATTCTGTCAGAGAGAGAGAGCTAGGGAGAAACGTTGTTCCACGGTTTTGTTTTTGCCGAGAATCCATCTTGTCACCTCATTGCGATGATCAATGACGATACTCCTCGAGCAATTTCGGCGGTAAATCGCATTAATTTATAATAGGATGCAACAGCAACGGCTCATCGTAATGAGGCACGTGCGCGGAAAACTAATACACGACAATAATTGATTAAGTACATCTACACTTAACATTAAAACTCCAACGATCAAAAATTCTCTGATACAAGCTCAGCACGATTTCAAAGTATATGGATGGCTTTGGAAGACGTAAGACCAAAGATTATAGGGGTTCGATTTTGTGGGATGTTGCAAAGTAGTGCAGAAAATCGAAAATCTCCTCGCCAGATGGTATGGCTGATAAAAGCTCCATTATACAGCAATAGCCAGGTTAATTACCGGAGGCATGTAATTTTCTTGGTCCCTGAATCAAAGAACGAGATAATTGTGCCCATCAAGCCATTTCCATGCGTTTCCAGTGCAGAAATGATAATTGCTTAGCGTTGCGAATCGTCTTTGCTATTAGATGCGGATGATTGTTCCCATTGTTTTCCAGGCAGCCTCGTTAATTTTCCGTAATTTTCGCCTGAGAATTTACGCGCGTGCCGTGGTTCAAATTTTTACTAGCTGCTGTTGAACACTGGGGATTTACCATCGCTATCTTCAAATATAACTTGAATTGCATGGTATTGAGAATACATGAATAACTGTAATAGGAATCGCTGTTGTGATATTTTCCCTGTCTACTTTGTTTCAAGATGCAATGCCTCTCAGGAATAGGCCATTAATTACGTAGCCTCGAAAACAAATCAGTATTTTGCTGCATGAATAACATCCAATCTGCACAAGGTAAGACAGATCGCTTGACGCTAGTTAGTATTCCACGGGTTCCCAGAGAAATGTGTTTGATGTGCAATCTTTGACCTAGATATGAATCCACATACGGCTCTTCGCCCACATGCGAGCACAGAATATATCCAATCAAGATAATAGACAGCCATGGGGAGAACTTCGCACTTTCCTCAAATTTATGTGCCCTTCTAGGACGACAAGGTAATCATTACTGGCGCCAAGCCACTGGGACAGCTTCCGTCCTCTCTTTAAGCTATGAGTTGGCTTCCTTTTAGGGATTGTCATCGCAATGATGAACAGAGCAGGGAGGAAGATGACGGATCGCTATTGCTTGGGAGAAGAGGGAGAAATCGATTTGAGGCTAATCTATGGCGATGATGGGGTTACCTACACGATGAAGTAGCATCCATCTCATTCTGTGGATCTCCCTGATGCGGTCGGAAGGGTCAGCACGACGAGATGGATTGTCAAACGCAATATTCAAACATAACACAGAGTGTCCGCCTCAAGTTAATATTGAAGAGGATGAAAATTACTTTTTACTATCGCTTAGATTGAAAGGTTTAATGCTGTCTTGACCTTTCAAATAATCAATACAGTCTATAGACTGCGTTGATATATTAGGGTTGCCCTCTATGTGCATATTCAGTGAGGGGGTACCTGTAGGTGACCAAGCAAGACTGAGGAATGTCTTGCCATGGTTATGTAAACTCACAAAGAACAAAACTTTATCACATAACAATTATTGTTAGCAAAACTTGATTTCTTATGAGTGGGAGCAGCAACAGTTCATAACATCTTTTTGCGTTTGGAATTTAATCTAAATGTGCTTTACAAACATGGTTTTTAATTTTTATTTTTCTAGTGGCTCGTGCACAAACGGGGCTACAGCTGACCCTACCAGCCAAAGTCAACGCCATAGCCGGGGAGGATGTCGTTATACCGGCTACTTATACCACCACCAGGCAGCTGAACCTGATCGAGTGGATCAAACGAGACAGCGTCGACCAGAAGGCTACACAAGTTTACACCTATAACCCCTTGTTAGGAAACTCCAAGTCCTACGGACAGTTCGCTGGCAGAGCGCGTATCGAAGATCAGGCGTCTTTGAGGATCATGCGGGCGACTTCCAGCGACGCCGGCAGATACTTCCTGAAGATCATGACGGATGATCTGGTCACTGAAGAGGCGATCACAGAGCTCGTGGTGTTAGGTGAGTCCAAAGGTAGTAGGCTCATGGGTGGAGCTTTAGAATTTAGTGAGTAGCGTAAATAGATTAATGATAAAGTTTTGATACTTAACATCAACACATCAAAGACACTTCATTATTGAGCTTACCAACACATGCTAATAAACAGACTAATAATGTCCACAGTGGGATAATTCCACTTAATAATATGCTATTGGTTACTGTTAAATTGGGAAAAAGCAAATTTGGCGATGTTTGACGTTTGATTTTATAGGACTTCAGTATGAAATAGTCCAAGATATATGACATGCAAGTAAATGGACACGAAAAAAAACAGTCATCCCTAGGTTTTCATGAGGAGGAAACCACTCAGGTATTCATACAGAAAGAATATACAGCAGTCTAGATGGCTACTTGCTATTTTCACATTTGTCTTACAACTTACAACAGTATACTGACATTTTTTTGGGACGTAATAGTGACATTTGTGACATATTTCAAATACAGACCATTCCAACAGGACGCATGAAGGTCAATAGCAAATTGCTGGTGACCTTTTCGTTTTAATTGCGCCCCAATCAATCAATTGACACATCCAGCAGAATACAGATCAGCAATGAATAGACTACATCAACTCTACTCATACTGTCTCATTTGCCGTTTATATTACATAAATGTCACTAGCATCCATATGTTTACCGTCAAAAATTGACCAGGGAAGGGTAAGGATAACATAACTGCGTGGGCAAATGGAAACTCCCCTGGCAAATTATTCTCCCGATAGCCAGCGTAGTTAGTCTGTTAGAGACTACAAAATGACAGCAGGATCCGTCTTCTAGACGGAAAGATTTTTATCTCGCGGTAGCCTCAGGCCTAACAGCGTGATTCAATTCTTCATTACAGCTGTCATAATGCCATGTATACGAATGTATGATCTACGGTTAGGCACGACTACGCTTGTCCTGAAGGTATATACGGTGCTTAGAACTAATCATGAGATAGTCACATATGATGGTTTTGTTTGACGTTATCATATCCTTCAAATATCCTAGCAATAACAGATATTGCTGCTGGCTTACTTTCGTGGAACAGTCGCATTTCCCACATAAATATTCCTCCCATCATGTCATTGCCTGCCACAAACTTATCCTCCAGCCAATTTCATCAGCGGATGAAGGTAGATGATGTAAATCCGCTGTTGCCTGAAGACCTAATTTTGCGCTATGTACACCCGGGGGTGGGCAGATTTTTATTAACTGTTCTTGTTCAGTTGGAATATGGATTTTAGACTAAGACGCGTTTATCTCTTGAAAGACGTGACCTTTTCGGAAAATTGAACACGGTGCGGCGAGAAGATAAATCACAGCCCAGGTTTCTTAACCGCCTTCAGGCATGATAGCACTCACGGGATTTCCGAGCTTCAACCTAATATGTTCTTCGTAACTGAGTAGAAAATCCCATGCTTAAACATTAGATACAGGCAAAAAGTGGTAGAGAATTGGATTGCAACTTCACAGTTATGCATGCACACGCTTGTAATAGAAAATGTGCACTGTTGGGATCTTTTTATGCTCTTTTTGCGGTTCACTGCACTAGGTGACAGGTTTGGTTCAATGATTGGGGATATGCTATCATTTTCTCTTTTTTGGAAGCTGTGGAAGACAAAATGTCCTACTTTTTCTGCAATGAGTGGGTTTTGGGAGGTTAACAGGGTTGTAGTTTTCTTTTCATCATTAAACGTGTGGAAATTGTGGTGAGTTTTGGTGGCTTCTTTAAATAGCTCTTTTCTTTCCTGATCATAAAGGGGCTATAAGAAGATTTGTTTACAACTATGAGAAGATCTGTTCCTTTGTAACTTTAACAAGCTATTTGTCCTCGTGTCATCAGTCCCACCGGAGGTAAAAGTTGGTCCTCCGGGTCCACTAGTCGTCACATCCGGTAAAAGCGTCACCCTGAAGTGCACCGTCTTCAACGGAAGGCCCAACAACATCACGTCCCTGTGGTGGGAAAAGGACAACATGCCGATAGAACACCTGAGACTGGACGGGATGAAATACTCCGGTGGAACCATGAAGGTGCCGGCTTGATTATTTAGTACATTTATTTGATTTTTTTTTACGTGAAAAAAACGTGATAAATAAAAATGGTGTAAATTGTAGTTTTATTCCGTTAGATTACTTTTAGTACATCTTAAATCACATCAAGTGTCACAAATCTCCTTATTGTAAAAACAAATGGGCTAACACCCCCTCTAGCATAAAGAGAATTGATACTTCTGGTAAAAGAATGCGTCAAAGTTTGTTAACAATCATTAGCACATGTCAATGCAGTTAGCACGCTTTTCCAAGACAATTCTTTTGGTACTTATAAAACAAATGGGATAAATAACTGTTTCTGAAGGTGCCGGCTCTGGTCGTGAGGTTTGTGGACAGGATGGACGCCGGGAGGTACACGTGCGTCGTCCGACATCCGGCCTCCTCACGTGCCCTCAAAGCCAGCCTGACTCTGAAAGTTCTATGTATGCATCTGTATTTACCCATCACTTGTATGATTTCATTCGTTACACTTGAAACGCATTTATATTACATGCATTGATGAATGTTGTGACAGTGGCCAACTAAGCGTATCGGAATCACACCGACATATTAATGGAGTTGTTTTTGCATGGTCCCTTTGCATATAGGAAGAGAAATGAGGGAAGGGCAGTATAATTCTCAATGGAACTACCCTGTGCTTTTTGTTTTCATACATTATATATTTGAATGATTATAGGGACTCGTCAGATAATCCACATGCGCCTTGTGAAGATGATCAAAATAAATTAGGTTTTTCTATTTTATTCCCTGTTGTGATGATGTATTATCCTACTAGATCAACACATGTTTCAGTCGAAATTATCTTTAATCTTACCAGATCCCCCGAGTGTGACGCGCATCTCTGAGTCCCTGATTGCCCAAGCGGACGACATGCTCACGCTCGAGTGTATCGCCGACGGCTACCCGCTCCCTAACGTCACATGGACCAGAGACGGTGTCCGCCTACCCTGCAAGCCGCAGAACCTACCCCACAACCTGCGGGCGTGCTCCCAAATCTTCGAGGTCCTGAGAATGAACGACACGGGATCTTACAAATGCTCTGCTACAAACGGCATTGGTGATGGGGACTCCAAGGCCTTATTTGTGACAGTCAGACGTACGTTCATGGTCAAATATTTCATCTGTGCATACAAGCTAGGTTGTAAGTCACTAGCTAGTTTGTCATATTGACTACTGCCTAGAGACTTGTGAGTAACGTACCATTTTTTACAAAAGATTGGTTTAAATGTAGATTTATGATCAACGGGGATTGAAAGACACTTTGCACCACATAAAACAGGTTTATAGCTCACACTGCACACTTATCAGAGTAATATTTGGGTTTTCATTTGCGAGAAAACAGCAGTTTATGTGGCAGTGAAGTCGATTTGATCTAAGGTTCAACTTTCCTTCAATCATGAGATAGTCACATATGTTGGTTTGTTTGACGTTATCATATCCTTTCAATATCCTAGCAATAACAGATATTGCTGCTGGCTTACTTTCTTGGAACAGTCGCATTTCCCACATAAATATTCCTCTCATTACCTGCCACAAACTTATCCTCCAGCCAATTTCATTAGTGAAGTCGATTTTATCGAAGGTTCAACTTTTCTTATGATTTTCCGTCAGCGCCAACGAAAGGGTTGGACATGTTCACGATTGCCATCGCCACTGGAGTGTTGGTGGGGTGTCTGTGGTTGGGGCTGTGCCTGGTCCTCCTGGGCTGCTACATCAGGAAGCGACAACACGAGAAGGAAAGGAACAAGTTTGCGTTCTACTACAATCTCATCGGCAGAGGTGAGGGTGCCATTGAAGACAAGACGGCCGCTGCAGCATCCACGACGGACAGTCCCAAACCACCAGGTGCTGTGTAGTAGTGTATGCACAGGTCTGCAAATTTGTTGCCTGAGTTCCATCAAATGTCAACTATACGATTCACATCAATTATATATATGGAGAAAACACGGACAGCTGAACTGAGTACGTTAATCTGACAGTTTCAAGTGATTCTGCAAATCTTCATGGCCACATGATAACAAACACAAGCGTATAGAACAATATATGTGAAACATACATGAAATTTATCTCTTTTTTATCACAGACAAACCGAAGATGTCTCCATTGAATACAGGGATAGGAACTCTTCGAAAAAACAAGAAAGGCCAAGGTATCTTATTTTATCTATGTATTACTGTTTGTTTACTAATGTAATATTTTTGATGGATTCTAAATTAGCAGAAAGA
Organism: Branchiostoma floridae x Branchiostoma japonicum; assembly: GCA_013266295.2. Taxonomy (NCBI): domain Eukaryota; kingdom Metazoa; phylum Chordata; class Leptocardii; order Amphioxiformes; family Branchiostomatidae; genus Branchiostoma; species Branchiostoma floridae x Branchiostoma japonicum. The sequence goes on from CM023832.1 coordinate 11,419,653, forward strand.
AAACATATTGTTTTTGTTCAGTTTCTTCTTCTTCTTCTTCTCCAAACAAATAAAGTCAATGACCTGGAACAGACGGCTATCACCATGGCAACTAGTGCTGTAGCAGACACCCTGTGGTGTCGGGTTACATCTTGTATCAGGACAGAGCTGGAGAGGCTACTCACCATATATGTATATGAATGTGTTTGAGTAAGAATAAACAGCAATAGGTTGTTGGGTTAGACCATGTCAAGGTTAACATTATGCATTTGCTTTGCAAATGTTACCTTTCTAGTTATTTTTATTTCTGAGTAGTATGAAGTGTAATCACACCATGTAATCCTCCACAGACAGACGGTTCGCCAGGGTGCTGTACCCGTACTCCCCGACAGACGAGAACGAGCTGCAGCTCGACATTGACGACGTCATCGAGGTGCTGGAAGGAGAAAATGGCGGCTGGTGCCTGGGTTACCTGAAGGGAAGGATAGGCCTGTTCCCCTCAAATTACGCCGTGTTCCTGCCTACCACAGAGGGTAGGGAGTGCCTTGTCTGTTGAACATCACTAATCAGATATGAAAAACGCGGGATGATGCCGTGCATTGGACATATACACACTGATGCATCATGCCAAACCTCACTGCACGAAGTTCTATCTTAAACTATGCCTTAAAGTATGCGTAAAGATACACACGAGAGACGAAACGGAACCTTTACGCATGCTTTAAGGTATGTGTAAAGAATGGATTTTGTGCAGTGCCTTTCAGTAATTATAACTTGCACCAGAAGGCATAAGGGAGCAATGCTGCTGTCAATTGATATTCTTATCATGCTGAAACACAGATGTGTCTCCTAAATATTGTTCCTAGTATTGTTTACCCTGTTATATCCACTATTCTCTATTCAATCCCCTTGACATCTGTAAGGGTTGTCTCCTGATAACCTTGGCGCGCCAAGTTACATCTTCGACAGACTGAAAGGCTCCACGTTAATACCGGTTCGTTCTTAATACTAATGATACTTTACTTTTTGCAGCTAAGAAGGCGGTAGCAGCGCAGCTTACAAACATTGAAGGGAAGGGCAAGCTGAGCATCTAATGTCCAGTGCAGTGGCAAAAACAAGACAAGTGCGCCCGTCAAGGCGAGAACGCATCCCTACAGCAAAGATGTACAAGGATCACCCGAGCGACATTATACAGGATGGAATGGGGGTCGTTTGGAGAATACCCGTTGTAAATGTGTAATAAAGTGGGGCTGTTCTATTGTTTGTGGTACTAACGGCAAATAATCCATGTCATTAAGAACTATTCATTCAGGAGTATATTCCGTAAAATGGGCTGTACAGAACCTGATGTAGGCTCAGCCGGAAGCGATGTCCGTTGAGAAATGTCCACAGTTTCCACGTCTATATCAAACTAAGACGCCCATAATGCAGTGCCACATCGATGTACAGATTTTATCTTTCCTCATGCCATAAAAGAAAGTCCAGGCATAAATCTGAAACTAACCTAGCAATATGAGGCGGCGTGATAATGTCATGAGGGTTTTATTATACTTACAATGTTACATGACAAACAACTGACAAAGGAGACTTCAGCCTTGTACATATGCGGGTACATAGGAACATCATCGTGGTAGTAAATTGACGAAAGGCCGTCTTGTTCTTCTGTAGTATCGTAGAACGCTGTGTACTTTGCAGTTGTAAATATGCTGTCTCGTTCTTTCCAGTTTCTACTCAACTTGCCAAGCAAACGTATGATGACATTTAATGACATTTGGACGATACGTTAAGTACTAGCATTGAAAATGACTTGTGACTGTAAAATACCGTTGCTGTTCAACAGAAAGAGACAGCTTTTGTAACCCGTGTACTGCTTAACCTGTTTAATGACATGGCATTTCAACTTATAGCTTATTGTACAAACTATTGTAAGTAATATGTCTGCCTTGATATGTCTACTCGTGTGAACAGTAAAAGTTCTTTTGTAACTTCATTTTCATCTCATAACTGTATAGAATACTTAGGAATTCAGAGGACGAACATGTGCATTACGTTCGCTGCCGTTTAGCTGACGAAAGTTGATGAAATGACCTCCAGGGCTGACAAATTGCTATGGATTTTCAAATCTAATATTCTACGCTCTCTGAATAGACCTATGGGTGCAGAAATGTAATGCTGTTTGGCTGGAGTGACGCCCTGAATCCCAAAGTACTCAAATGTCAAGCATCCTCCTGGCAACGCCGAAAGACTTGAAAGGCTCTGGGAGAGTAGATGCCGAGTCAAACAGACACTTATTGAAGTGTTATGAATACACAAGAGGCAGAGAGTGCACGTGGTAACAAGTTTTCGCACGAATGACTCTGACCTTTGTAAACCCAGGAGAGGCCCAGTCATTGGCGGGAACCATATGGCACGCACTGAGATAAGACTGAGGGGAATATATCACGTCTCCATAGCCTGGGTTCACTGAGAAAAAACTGGGACACAGAAGCCTATTAGTACGTCAGAGAGGGTACAGAATAACACGGGACGTTTTGTAGGTTACAGAGGGACCTGTAGGTTACTGGCGTTGCCATACAGGGAACCAGGGAACGTGCAGGTGTCATAATTACTAATGCATGTTTAGATGTATTATGCATAAGGGTCATATAGGTGTATCAACACAATGTCATGTTCTCTGAATAGTTGACAACCTATTCCCAAATCCTAATTGTTTCCGAACGCGTGACATTTGCTCGTGACAAGACATAGATCATTCTAGTTTAAGGGAAAAAAAGACAACGACAAGCAATGCCTTGTCACGAACATTGAGACGAGCCCCAAATCCTTAATTAATAGTACTCAATGTTCAGAATCATTACAAACCCCTATAGTCTAGCTAGCTAGCTACAATTAGTCAATGGCGCTGACCATTTCCTATTAAGAAATATTTCTATTATTGTTTAAAGAAGACATTCCTGATTACCGTGCAGTTTTGCATCTTACAAACTTTTTATCATTTACATATTGTGCGCAATCAGCAACACTTTTTGTTGCCTGTCCAAAAATGACACCTTGCGATTTCAACACTACATGCACTACGCACAGTGAACTGGAATGCGTTAGTGATTTTCAATTCTATTTCTTATAATGCCTTGGTGAAATCAAGTGCGCCGACACTTAGCGGTCTAGAGACGCCGACTAGCATTTCAAAGTAGTATTGCAGCAATCACTGCCGTTGTTGATAGCCTAATGCCTTCATTAATACGCAGGGTCCGTCCATATTTTTCAACCCTGTACATGTATAAACCTTAATGAGGGTACATAGAATTGATAAAACACCGATCCAAATGCTTCAAAGAGCACGACGTATGGCAGTTCGTTCAAATATAAGCACTAGAAGTATGAAAGCTTTACAGATATACATGGCGGTAAATCAGACCATTCATAATAATATGGCTTTGTTTTAATATTTGATCAATGCTATGTTTCAATACAAGAAGGTAAATATTTTCTACCCTTCATACCAAATGCGCGCCGCGTGCCTGCGAAGCTGGTGTGTTACGCCGAAGGGCGGTTATACCGGCTATACAGATACAGATACAGAAATGGTATCGGTTGCATATTGTCTTTCACGGATATGCAGAAACAGATGCTTTCTTGTTTTATTTAGGTTCAATAAAATCACCATCTCAACTTATTTTGCATCCTACTAGAGCAGTAGCGACCCCTTGCGGAAGTTACAAAGAAGGCATACCGTTAACGCCTCCATGCCAGATGTTTTTACCTCCATGGGTTAGCAAAACTATAAATTAAAATAGATTATGCCAATTATGACCTTTCCATAAGGAACAAGCCAAAGAAAAAAAGTATACAAAAGCTCTGAATATTTCATGGAAGTATGAGATCTCCGAAATCTTGTTATACATGATTAACTGTCGATTGCATGCATGCTTTGCTACGCAACCAGCGTGTTATATAGCTGCATTAACTAATGAATACACGATCTGATACCCTGTAATAAATGAAGGGTAAACATACAAGGTTATCACATAGCAGAATACAACATTATGAACTATTGCGACAACAGCAGTATTGAAATACTGCCATATTAGTTTGTAAAGACAAGGAAGATTTTTAGCAGTCATGTCATTCTTGGCAAATGACATGTTTTCTTTCTAGATGAACATAAGATGAATGACAGAGCGTTCAGAAAGTAAATATTTACAGTAATGTTTATCTATGACAATTAGAACATTTAACAAGACGCCATAGGCGACAATTCTCCGTGAAATTTTATAATTTGCAGATTGAGAGGTGGTATTGGCACTGGCATGCCTGCAGACGACGTATAAAATTGCATGCCGATTGAACAAAGGGGACCGTGGGTTTTAGCTGCAAACACGGAAAAACGGGTACCGCTCAAGTCAACGTTAACTCCAGGACTGTCTACAGGGAACACTCGCATATTAGCGCGACTGGCCATACACCGCGACTGGCCAAGCCCAGACCCTGCAATTAGTAACAGTTGCACATCAATCCGGCCGAAAGCATTGCGTAACACAGGCTACTTCTTCCTATATTCAGCGCCGCGTTTCGAGAGAATAATACCGGGAAACGATTACTTTTCTTGTTTTGAACGCATAAACATAGATGTACGCTAATCTAGTATACCTGCCATGGCCAGATTATCTAAAGATGTGTGTATTCTGTGTACAATCTACAGAAATGTACATCAGGTCCAATCATCAGATTTTCACGTTTCAGTTTTTTGGACTCGGTCATCGGTATTAACATTAAATTTTTCCTAATGTTGACCTCTGACCACCCCACATATCCGTCCCCATCAGCCCCGCCCCGACTTACTACCGGTGACATAAACGGACGACAACATTTCAACGACATTAGGATGTTTCGAAAATAACCATTTACTCCAATATCAAAACAGCTACGGTAAAAATAAAAAGACGTGCATCATCCCGGACATAATGCAACACCACATGCGAAATTACACAGAAATGCGACGTACGGAAGAATGCGTTTTGGCTGCGAACATCTTCCAAAAAACTTGGCATCTCTTAACCATGGGCAAAAACATCTGGAACCACTTATAAAAACCACCCCGTATCTGCATGAAGTTCCACCCCCCCCCCCGATGCTATTCCAAACAACGCGTTTTTCTGGACCATTCCAATTCGCCTCGTAATTGTAGGGGTGCGTTTGCAATATTACATTGACCGCGAAAGCAGCAACGGCAAAAATACACATTCGTGCATCAACACGGGCATGCCCGCAGACGGCGTATAAAATTGCGTGCCGATTACACAAAGAGAACCCAGTGTTTTGATTGCGAACATGAAAAATCAGCCGATTACAACACTCCGTCCGGAGGTCCTGACCTCCTTCACGGAGTAAAAATCGTTGCAACATACAGTAGTACCTCCACCATATCAATTTGCTATTTGTCACTTTGTTAATTGGCTAATCAGAGTATTTGAAGCTAAGGTGACAATCTGCTATAGGGAAACATTCCTCAACCAAGCAGATAGCCTTGGTATCCTACGACGTCATAGAGAAACATTTTGAACCCTGAAGAAATGGCTATCTGTAGGGCTGCACTAGAGCACTCATGTCGCTAGGCAGCGTACTTAAAATGTGTCGCCTACATATAACATCAAACGTCCCGAACCCTCTTCACAAATGGGTTTTGTATATGCATTAGGCGTCATTACACGTGAAAGCCGTGTTAAGTGATATTTGAGGAACATTTGGGAAATTTTAGTACCGCCTTTCCTCTCCAAAATTATGGCTTTGGTTTGTCGTATATGTACTTTCTATGTCTTACTCAGTGGCAATTTAGATTGTTTACATCTCAATAGATATAATGGAGTCTCCTGTCGACTGCGACAGATGAGTAGGCATACAGGTTATTTGCCGAGGTGGGCCCTCATGTGAGAATGAAGACCAATTTTGGACACACATAAACGGCCACAGATGCAGCAAGGGAAGGAATGGACAGGGGAGGGGCGATGCTTCCTCCTCTCTTTCTTCTCTTGGATGGCAGCTGCTCTGTTGGCTTCAAAGGTCCTAACACCTAGTGTACACTGTAAAGTATATATATTTCACGTGGTTTAGTGAGACAAACGTGTCCAAAGAAAATTATTTCCAGATCTTCAAACAGCATATCAGAAACTCAGTATCATATCTCCATTCCACATATGACGTTAACACTCCATGTTAGTCTATATTTGTTGGGGTATTATGTTTTACACGTCTGATAACATTTCTTTAATAACGTCAGAAATATTGATTCCCAACTATTGTTATTCACAACAATGTAGGACTAGAATGTAGGATTAAGTTTGCATGCATTGAAAGCCTCAGTATTGTCTGTCTCATCAACGTTTGCTTGTATAACATCATGACATTGACCCTGTTTCTACACAATCAGTCAATGTTCACGTGCTCATGCACTAATATATATTTTGCTTGACATAAATGAATGAATTTCGTAATGAAATTAACTGATGTGCCAAACCTTCCCAGTCATACACTCCATTTCTCTTAGGCTAACAGACGTTTTCATTACACATCCCATTTATGTTGTCATGTTGAAGTTCTGCAGGCTCTGCTGCCTACGATTTAGGGCGGAGATAATTGAGTGAATAATTGCAGAGGTTGTGGTGAGACCCTGAACGACTATATCTCCACCAGTAAGCTGTGAGAAAACAACCCACCACTGATCAATCCATGGTGAAAATGCCTTCATTTTATGGAGCTCTCTTATTGGTTGCCATGTGATCAGAATCAAAGATACACAATAGACCAAATCGATTGAACCTGCATGACTGTTGATTCTAATGAAATAGGGAATATTAAACTTCCGGGCAAACCCAGTTCGGTACCTTTGTGATGATACATGCCCTACTGAACTATGCGAAGGTCTTTCACGAGGAATGATTGTCAAGATTCTGTAGAGGTCCCATACATTGATATTTTGGAAACACCTATCTCACAGCTGCAGGGCTTCGACAAATTATCATAGCTGTTGGTAACATTCTTTTTTTTTACTTTTGCCATTTAAAACTACATATTTAGGAAATGCTAAGAGTCAGCAGGTATCTGGTTTACAGTAATCTGCCCTATCGTACCTTGCTAAATAAATCTAGGTTGTTAGAAGACCCGCAGACAAGAATTTACATGAATAATGGTAAGCCATGCACTGCTTATTGTCACTACAAAGCACGTGCATCAGTAATCGTGACAGATACAGGTACATATGTACAGATTCCGTGTGAAAAATTATCCTCTATTGCATAACACTTCCAATTAGGCAGCTCAACGTATTAATCCAATGTGTCGTGTCTGTACTGTATAATGAGCACGCTGTATGAATCTTCATCCCATACCGTCTCCATATACATGTTTCTTGTCAGTGATCATATTTTAGGGACCTCTGGGAAGAGCGGCATGTACAAGGCCGACAGGGCCATCCAGTTTAAATAAAGGTCTTGAATTGAATTGAATTGAATTGAATATTGGTGACTGCACTCCTTTAACTGTATCGAAGGGCAGAGACGTTAGGCTGCACTGATTTAATTGTATGGATGACATCCGCGCGCATTGATTTTCGCCCGTTCTCAAAAAAATTTTTAAAAACACCTCCTCTGAGGCTCTAGCCTGGGTGCCATCCTCCGTAGCCCATGGTAGCTAGCGACAGTAGGGATGTAAGTACGAAGGATGGCATCCAGGCTACCGAGGCTCCACGGAACTCCAGAACTCAGTACAGTGCCGACTCATAAATGCCGCAAAAGGTCAGCATGTGCCGGCTTGTTGTAAAAGTCGTTATGTACTACCGCAAATTCACAATACCAGCTTTGTATTCCTGTGATTTAGCAGCATTTTCTGCTGGGTTTTTCCCACCCTCTCGCATTAATATCGCGTTCTCCAAAGGATGTCATCCATAACATTAAGTCAGTGTGGCCTTACTGGAAGGTACCAAATAGCCACGACAAGGCGCATTACCATCGTAAAAGCCTTCCCGGCTCACTCTCTACTTTCCGAGTCCCTCCAGATAATGAGAGAGTAGACATCTGTCAGACCTCACAAGACACGAAAGATAAACTCTAGCCTTTACGTCCTGCTGACTATGATTAGAACCGACTTCACAAACGGAACCCCTAGAGCCTTGTACATTACTCAGCCGCTTGCAACAGAAAGTCATTAGAAAGATGTATTAAGAATACTTACTGCCTCAAGACTCTCTTCAGCAGTCAGTCATTCACAAGCCTTTCTTGTCAGATTATGATTTCACTGCACCACGGTGTTGCATCTGCTTATAGGTGTTGACCCTTTTCAGACTCCTGTCGTTTGAATTTGCATTGACATGTTGATGTAGTAAGCTTTACTGCTGTTGACTGCAACCCTGTGAATAAAACCATCCATCATACAATCATCCATTTCATTAACTAAATGCGCAGTCTTCAAATATATAACAAGCTTGTGACCTATGTTACAACCAATATTTGAGTCAAGATAATTGCGTGATATATTAATATTCCATTGACCTATCCGTCGTGCAGGTTTTAGGGAATCTGTCTCGTAGTGTGTAATTCGTTTTTACTGCTAATAACTTCAGTCTCCATACACTATCTCTGAAATATGTTCTACTCGTCGAATTGAAAGCCCCTGTGTAATCTAAAATGCATTGCACTATCAATAGGTGGCAACAAGCACAGAGAATACTGTGAGAAAAACATGGAAATTACATATACACATTGTCTATGAATCTCGACATACATAAACGTTCAGACCTTAAATTGAGTATTGCATTTGCCAAAGGTCGAATACATAAAACTTAGTGCTTTTAGCTGTTTTTGCAGGGAAAGTATTTTTAAGTTACTTACCCATAAGCTCGTATGTGGCAATCATCGATATATTGCTTCTGTGGATAACAACTTTGGGGAACGTTAGTTCTCATAGGGGAAAAACATACCACCCCGATTGGGTGATAGATACAGAAAATGTGAAATCATTTTGACTTCTGCTGTAAACCTTAATTGCTATCTTGGCCCTCTTCGCGCCTTTAGAGAGAAACAACAAGAGACTGTACAAAGCCTGTCGTATTTCACTTCCTCATTACCGCGTTATCTCCGAGAACACGGGACTTTGACTTTTCCCTCAGTGGTACTGTAGGCGATATAATCAGTAATAATGGTGAGAAGTATGAAAGCCAACTACTGGTAGTGGTTATCCTTTTACATTTTTACCTTAATTTTATCTGTAGTAAATTCTGACTGAGTGTTTCATTTATGTTGCCATGCTCTTTTGATTGTAACTTAGAAAGGTAAGAAAGATCATCGTTGTAGTAAATGATGCCCCTCATAGTGTCCAAATGCTGCATATGGGCTATGGGATATTTTTCATTACCGTCAAGTATGACTGTGAATATGGTTTAACAGGAGAATCAATCATAAATGACATCATAGAGGGCGTGGTCGAATACAGCTATCAAAATCAATATTTGAACGCAATCATATCGCTCTGCCTTTCGATCCTACTGGCATTAAATGTTACAACAGATAACACGATTCCCGATGTGCTAATAATGGAAAATTTGAGTCGATATATTTGACCAAATGTTGCGTATAGTATCGTGAATTAATCTTCAAGCACATCTTTTGGTGGCTGCAAAGACAGTATCAAATTGGCCAGGCTGTATCCATTTGCCAGACAGTATCCAATACCGCCACCCAAGAAAAAGATACCAGTACAAAAAACAAAACTACACCTCTACTTGGAGAGTATCGTTAACAGAGAAAAAGACAAGAGACCCTCTTTAATGTTGAGTAATTGCGAGTGAATTCCTGTTCATTGTCTTGTTGTGAAGCCCCGATGAGGAGTATTGGAGCTGGCAGTAACACGCTATCTTGTGCAGGGGTGTCCAGATGGTGCGATTCACCGGGATCAATGGGCCGGATCGTCTACATGTTGTAGCGGATTATCTGCGGCGTTGCTTATGACAGGTATTTGTGGGATAGTACATCGTAAACTTAAATCCAAGGGGTGACGCCTAGAAAAGCAACCGTTCAACTATAGTATTGCGTTTCTTTTTCATTTAAGATGGTATGGTTTGTTCATCAGCTTTTTGTGTTGTATTACGTATTTGATTAAACTATTGAATAATTAAGACATGATACCACATATTATATCAGGAAACCACCCTTGGCTTTCCGCTGGCATGAGGATTGGTTATCTCGACATCAATCATGATCTCCTAAAGCCAATGACGGCAGCAAACGACAGGAGTGTCATGTTTGACGATCATTAATCTGTGGATTAGAGTTGACAGTCCCGTCATGGATCCACCCGGAGTTTGAGAGTGACGCTCGTTCCGTGAGATCAGTTTCTACCCCGTACACGGGATATGTTACAATCGCGTGTTTGCCGAAGGAAGCTCGTATACAAAAACACTCAGTCTCATTTACCATCCACAGGAAGACTAGCCTCCATAATCATGAGTTGAACTTGTGATCTTCTGGTCACGGAAATCCTTTCACGTGTATGTCGACAGCTATTTGGAGCAGTGAACATTATCTACAAGAGTCATTGTAAATTCCCGCTGCGTTTATGTTGAAAGTTTTCCTACATAAAAGCTGCAGTGCATTAAGCTAGTTAACACATACAGATTGCCTGCGATTGGGTTCGCTCTTAGATTCCTGCTTGTCACGATGGAATATAACAGAGAGGCTCTTAATAACGCAGGTCACGATCAATACAACAAGTTCGCTTTCCCGGCATGCCAGTCTACTGGAGATAGATATACGAGCGTCCGAATGGGCGAGATCACTTCGGCGTTAGTATACATCGAATCAGTTGTTGGGCTTGATGGCCGCTAGGCGCTCCCATCAGGAATAATTTCGGGCGCCGAGCCTTAGATTTCTAATGTGATTTGTGGCTGGAGGTACAAAGTGCACGCAACAGATTTGTACGGCATTAGCCGAGCGGCGTTACAATATTGCCAGCACTCCCCCAGGAGCCTCGGGTCGAGAGAGCCGCGTCTGAAATAGCCGCCGGACCCGCGTGTGCCGACACTTTCCTCAAGACTGATGTCCCGTCGGACAAGGAAACGGCGTTTCTTCAGCAGCGAGTCAAATTAGAAGCACATCTATCAGGCCGGTAGCGAGGAGGTGCTCGGCTCGCAACTTCGACTTGCCGTAGCTGAGGGGAGTGGAGGAGGAGGCAGGCGAGACATTTTGTGCCATTTGTGTGTGAGTAAGACTCGCTAGTGGAGAAAGCCATTATATACATTAGCACTTAAGTTGGAAGGAGGCAGCAAGGCCATCGCAGCGACGGATACTGAGAAGTCCCATCGCCCGCAGCATGGAGACTACAAAAGCCGGCGTCTCGTTGGTCTGGGTGGTTCTCCTCTGCACAAATGGTAAGTTCACCTGACATTTCTTCTCTAGACTCTACATACCAACCTAACCACAGATTGGGCTATAGATATGCGAAAAGTAAACAATGTATTCTCCGCACTTGCCCGATCTAACACAAAGGCGTAACACCCATTTTCACCCTTCATTACTTACAGCAATCGATGAACAACCATCTGGTTTCTATTACCACACAGATACTTTAACCGGTTGATACAGTTGTACAATAATGATATAGATTGGTGAAGAAGAAAGGAAACGATGCGGGTGATTCCGGTACCGAATTATTGTCGTGACTATCTGCGGGCGTGTTACCATCCGTCTCAATAGAGTGTCCATATTGAATACAGTACAGAATACCTTACCTTTATGTGATATTAGAAGAAATTTGTCATACAGTAAATGTTGAATTATGATTGCCCTATTGAGATGTATCCCTGTGATGTTCTACGAAAACGAATGCGTTTGTCTCATGGCAAAGCGATAACGCAGACAGGGCGGATGTATGTACTTCGTTGCCGGTCACCCCATTTATCTGTGATAACTAGCTACCCGCGGCAGAACAAGCACGCTGACGAGCCTTTGTACCGCAAACTATGAATGGCCTTTACTTGAAAAGGCGACTGAAAATGACTGCCAGTTGAGATGGGCGCCGAGATACTGGAAGGAAATATCTCAGGGCTAATTCTTTCCGTGGTTCGCAGTTGTGTTGCCGCGATGGCGATCTCCCAGGTTTTTCATTCCTGTAATTATTCGTGCCATAAGGATGATGCATGGCATTGGTCCGCGGTCATGTCATGGCTAGGCTGAGGCTACCCACTGGGCGTGTAAGATTGATGTCAGTTTTCCAGTTTGCAGAGCTGGTGGACAATACGTTACAAGATTTATTGCGTGATTCTTTATACAGCTTGTTCTCTGGTCGCAAAGGTTACTCGCTGTTTCATTTCCAAGAATGTACTTCATCGTCATTACCATAGCCGGCAATTCTTTGTAAATTTGTTAACAGTACCAATAGAAAGTATTGAACAGACGACCGTTCGCGTTGTCAATAATTCTATAAAAAAACATTTTCCTAGCAATTGTTTGTGTATTTATAAAACATTTGAAGTATGGAATTTGGGTATTGTGGATGTGATTATTACCCGTAGCGTTAATTGGCATTTGAACTAATGGCCACCGAAAAAGAAGAGCAAAGAACCATATTCAACGCAACACTAGCTTTTGTTTAAGCCGTAACAATAAGCATGCAGGTCAGGCCTAGTGGTGACTCCATTGATAAGGGTTATCGCTTAAATGCTGCAAAACAATTCATACATAATTTATCTGCAGACCCGACTGTCAGAACTTATAGAAAGGACCCGCGCGGCGCCAAATTGTTTTGATGGGGTTCTTTATTATGATTTAAGCGACGAGAGTCCAAGTTGTCAGGATGCTGGCACTGACGCTATTGCAAGTTCATTATCAATTTGATTGCTTGTCATATTGTTAAGTATCATACCAGAGGCGCTGTCAAAGTCATTACTATGTCTACACGGGAAATATTTGCGACATGAATACCATTCCATCATTCATTTGACATTTATTTATTTTATCTATTTTATTACATGTGTGGAGGAGAGGGCTAAGATAAGTAGTACATACTTTTTGCCCAATCCTCCAAAAATAGATGTGAATAAAATAAAATGAAATAAATTTGACATTAGGTTAGTAGGATGATGTATGATTATAATACCAACGTTCTCATTCCTTCATGTTTACTGCATCATCCCTCTTTCTGGGAAAATAAATCCATACGAAATTGTGAGACGAAGTTTTGACAACAAAAAAATAGGCCGTCACGTATACAATTAAAACAGATCCCTTTCTCTGCATTAGGTAGTCTTATATCCTTCACAGAGCAATATCCCTGGGATTAAGTGCCACCAAAGAGGGTGTGCATTAGAATAGTTTGTGATGGTTATGAGTTAAAGAAAGGGAGAAAACTCTAAGCGTTGGGTTACGGGTAGAGCAGTGACCGGGTGCATTGATCAATACGAAAGCTACATTAGCGCAAAGATGTGACAAAAAAGAAAAAAGGAAATGAAAGCCAGAGATCGAGGAGTAGGAGGTTTGATTGATTGCGTGATTTGTGTCCGTGTAATTGCTTCTGTCACGGACATGATACATGAGGAGAGGCCATTGATTTGCCACGCTTTGTCGGCCTACCCGTATTAATACCGCATTAGATATCCGGGGGACGCATTTGGGTGCGGCAACAGAATACAGTTCATCTTTATTAATTCATAACCAATTCTAAATGGCAGCCAAGATGAGAAAATATGATGAAGGAAAATAGGAGTCTGATGCGAAGCTTATGTATTTCATACTTATCAAATTATGTTTTGGATATTTATGATACAGTTAACGTGGGTAAGTAATGTTCTGTCTGTGTGACTGCTTTACATTAAACAGAATAGGTTGGAATATTAGCGTATGAATACCAGGGGTGCGTTTGTCATTTCAGCAAAATTGAATGCCATTTTCATTTTCAGCTCCGCGTTGCCATGACAAATTAATACGACAACTCAGCTTAAAGTGACGGGTGCTCGCAGCAGATGAACGCGCTAGTCCCACCGCTTTGTGACATTTACTCCATTTGCGTAAATGCACAGAAATTAAAACTATCGCAGTGTTCCCCCACAGGTGCGATTGACTGCACAATTAAGCTGACGTCTCGACGTTGTTAGAATATTTTTGCGAAGCTGGGTTTAGCGATATCGAAGGGAAAATGACGCATGGTGTAATTTCCTAAGCCGTGAGCTGCGAGTCCTCTGGTAATCCGTGCACTAATGTTTCTTTAACCCCAGGAGCATGTTGTCGCTTGTCTGTACTACAGGATGTGACATTTTGACAAAAAACTGAGATGTGCTCTGGCAGCGGGGAAAGGTTAATGCTGCAGACTGTAGATGCGTCTGGATTACACGATCTAAAACCCTGTCATAAAATACCCTCAGAGCAACCATGTTAAAAACGACAGTCAGTTCCAGTGAATAATGCAAGAAATAAAGCTCTATTTCAGACGGCTGTGCACATTTTATATATTAAGTTAGTTACAACATTAATCCTACACATAAACCTATAATGAACTGTAGCCAATAAAACGTCATAAACCTGTGCTCTGGAATCTGCAATATCTCGGTGCGTTATCCTAACCACATTAAAACAACAAAGTCATTCCGCGTTATTTACTGCTGAGTCCCAGAGATGAGACTGGGAAGATGGGCACTTGTGCTCATACACAAGATGGATTAAGATATGTCTTCCTTTGTGACGAGTACGGAAATAAACGCTGGTGATTCATTTTAAGCTAAGACCAGGATTTGTGCAGGGGTTACTCAAAATTCATGTAATGGTTTCCCCAGGTGTGGCTGAAGCTTTAAACATCATTCAATCAAAAAAGTGCCATTAGCAGTTGACTGCAGTCTCCAGCTTCTGGTTCTGCGGCTGATGTTATCAGTGCGCTTGCGCCGTTATCTTCACAAACGGAGCTATCTTCTACCCTATGTCGACATTAAAGGGGTAACTGTGAAAATTGGATGAACAACTAACTGAAAAATACAATTACATGTAACGCTCTTCTTTCATTACTATGTGCGTCACGTCAGACGGCCAGATACGGCATCTTCCACAGTCTCCAACGTGCATTAAAACGTTAATCATCGTAGTCAATATGAATACACTTTAAAATGGTGATTATGTTGGGAGTAACAGGTTCTGCCTTTACGTGTTGAGTTACTACTCCAACTTTCGTTCGCTGGCTTTCATTGCAGTGACACAAAAGGTACTCGTAACTCGGCGGGTCACTGATACAGCAGTTTCCTGAGAATGATACTCAATATGGAGGATTTAAAGAGGTCGTATGGTCACAACTCAAGGAGAGTATAGAAGCTATAACCCGTCGTGTGAGATTGAAAACAGCCATGCTATGAGATAACTCAGAGGACAAGTGTAAATGACTGTGAAGTAACATCACATTTTGGACAGAGTATGCTCAGTAAATTTGGCGTTAGCATTCTCTAAGAAGCTAAAACCCGTCGAATAAGATTGAAAACAGCCATGCATGCTATGAGATAACTCAGAGGACAAGTGTAAAATTGTGAAGTAACATCACATTTTGGACCGAGTGTGTCCAGTAAATTAGGCGGTAGCTCTCTCTAAGCTACTTTACTGCAGATCGATAACTAGAAGGATCATGTCCACACTCTGTTCTCCTCTAGTCGATATATAGACCTTCAAAAAAGTATAGACTCTGGTGCCAGAGATTTCATGTGGTTCCTAAATATTGACCAAGCTCTTTAATTTTGTTTCATATCACGTCTCACTGGCCACGAACGGTAAAACGTCGGCGCCGGTCAACATGCTAAGGTGACCTTCTACTGAGGGAAGTTCGAACTGTTCCAAAAATCAATCACCTCGCGTTATCTTCCACATGTAGGCTGTCAGCAGCGTGAGGGTGCCTGCGGGGCTCGTAGTTTGTAGCAGAAAATCTTTCGGAAATATTAAACATCGACCTGATCAGAAGATTCACATGCTAAGTGCATACGCTTGGCATCTGCATAACGTAAAGTATGTATTTCGTATGCAAAATGCAACCACTTCAACAAGAGCTTCTAGTCCAAATAAAGTTTTGGGTTTTATTTGAATTTTGATGGAGCGATAGGAAATGGAGATATGATTTTCTTCTTTTCCGTGGAAAATGCTTACATGTGAGTCAGAATTATCCTTCGACGCATTCTTCTATGCCGCCACATGGAATTCTGTAATTAAAAACAACCCAAGTATGAGCGTTTGTTGTACAAGAGAACCGGTGTATTTTCCCCTATGGGCATGTATGAGGTAAGCCGCTCCTTGCCCAGACAGTAAGGTACCACTTCAACATTACGAGGAACAGTCGAAGTATCTCATATACTCCTCATAAATTTTATGTCCTCACTAAGGTATATACCCGCAGCAAAGGTTACGGTATTCATCTGCTCCGAGTTACTTTTTTACGACAACATTTCTTGCAGGCAGAAATAACTTTGGTTACTTCGCTTATAAAGCAGCAGATTTGACTGAAAGGTCATACAGATCAAAGTGATGATGTGTAACTTGTCCTAGAGTTGTGCCAGAAGGAACTGAACTGGATTAAACTCATGATCCTACTTAATTCGGATAAATTCATCAAGTTAGAGGTCGATGCATTGATCTCGATGAGGTGTCCTAATTTATGGCATGTAGGAAGATTTCTCAGTGCCGTAGATTCGCAAATGTTTTCTTATCTCACTCCCCACAGGAAACAAGTCGATGTTGTCCCTGCGGAAAGTAGAGCCCAAAATGCCCAGGCCAGCTGCGGCTGGTGATAGTCAGTGATGGCGCTTGTTGCGTAGATGAGACACGCTTACCGTGATTGCATTTTCAGAACCATCTGTTTTTCGTTTGCGTGTTCAGGCAATCGTGACTTGTGAGCCAGTGAGAGCGAGAGAGTTACATTGGTAGGCTGCAGGATTTAGATTTAATTATAAACAATCATTAAGAACACCTTACGAAATCGAAAAATGTAGCTGATACGTTTCTAGTACAGCAAGAATGATTCCTTCTTCCATTAACCTCCACACGCCGAGATTGAAGAACCGATGCCATTTTCTAAGCGGAGTCTCTCCATCCTGGTAATCTCAGAAATCGAAGCACAGAAAGCTCTCCATCCAAATGGATGGTCCGACCCGCAGTACGTCTGTTCCGAGCTGTCTCGTCATCAATTACCGCTGCCCTGGTCAGTCATGATCCCACGGAGCTTCAGATTTGCCCGAACCTGTTGATATGCTCATGGTGAAATTGTAAGACGCGCCCACGGATAACAAGAAAATGATTTTACACGGGGAGACTGGGATCCGTGAGATCAACGAACTAAATGAAATGCTGACTGATTACTGTGTTGTACCACCGTATCATCATTACTCTTAAAATTGGATATTTAGCTTATTCCAAATGTAAAATTCTACCATGCGTATCCTTATTCCCCATTGTCAAGAGTCTAAGTAGGCAAATATAGCACGGACGGGTTTACAGGGTACAGTTCATCATCAGAGACATTATGACTCAGAAACTCGGAACCTTCGATCCGGGGAAATATCAAGAGACACGCATTTCCCATTACTCACTGACCTTCTTCGACATTACGCTACATGGCAGTAATGCATGGATAAAATGCATCACCAGCTTATCCATTCTTCACTGTCAGTTACATTACTTTTCCTACCTACATCGTGGTACTCATGTGGAAACTACTCCAAGAGGGCACTCTGTCCCAATTAAACAAACGTCAGTGATTGTCACACAGGTTAGAAAGTGTTCTGAGAAACAGTGTAGGTGGGTGGGAATCGATTGGTGAAATGTGTTTTACTCAATCAGAAGTGTGCATGAGATATGTATCTGTGGGTGCATCGAGCCCGGTTGTCTGGAGATATGGACGTGATTGCAAATGACTTCATCCGATGAACGGCCTCTCCGCGACCTCTGACTGACCCATGTGGCACATCAGAGCTGACGAAACAATTTATGGTTTGATCAAATACTCCTTTGTGTTCGACTAGCGGCGATGTCTGGGCAGCCCTTGTCAAATTGCTACACTTACACAATAGAATCCCTTCCATACGTTAATACCAACCCCACGGGAGAGCTCAATGCGCTCTTCATGACTGCACAATCTGTTCATAAACATATATTTGCCCATATAAAACGGCATGATTTAATTGAAATTTTCTGCTTGAAGTGGCGCGTATATCCTGATAAAGTTTTAGTGTTTGTAGTCGCTCTGTGATAGGTGTTAATACCTGATATATGATGTAGGAAAGGCTTTTTATATCAACATATAAGAAGATATGAGGTGCTAATTTTCTAGATACAAATCTTTGCAGCTTTATGAGTTCCTTTGACTGGATGAAAGTCAGACGAGTTAGTTTGATTCTTATACCGCTCAATTTGCATTACAGTTGCTCGTAAGAAAGAAACATCATTCGCTCATACATAAAGATTAAGATTTCGTTCAATCTGTGACAAAAGCATGTGTATATGTTATATTCCAGTGTGCCATGTAGTGTTGTATTAATGTAGGACCACTGGAAGAATAGCAACTATGTATGCTAATTGTGGATTCAAATAAACTCAACTCTTATTGCAACTATGCTCATATTTTTAATGGCTAGCCATTGCGCTACTGTACCAGATATAACTATGATGTATATGTAGCATACACTTATACCATGTGGTTTTACAGGAATGTCGTCCGATGTTTGAGATCATTTACATATAAGACTTCTCATGACTTTGTCTCTGCACAGTTGTTCGTGGTCAGCCTGGGATAGAGCTGACCCTACCGCGGAGTGTGAACGCAGTAGTCGGGAAGGGAGTGGTCCTTCCCGCCGCCTACTCAACCAACAGACGCATCAACCTGATCGAGTGGAGCGTCATCGACAGGACCAACACAAAAGAACGGAGACCAGTCTTCCTCTTCAACCCCAACACGGGA
Organism: Branchiostoma floridae x Branchiostoma japonicum; assembly: GCA_013266295.2. NCBI lineage: Eukaryota > Metazoa > Chordata > Leptocardii > Amphioxiformes > Branchiostomatidae > Branchiostoma > Branchiostoma floridae x Branchiostoma japonicum. The sequence continues at coordinate 11,438,589 of CM023832.1, forward strand.
GTGTTCAACTCCGGGTGGAACTATGGAAGAAGGGTTCACCTTGAGGAGCAGGCATCGCTGAGGATGGACCACACCAGAAGAGAAGATGCCGGTACCTACGTGCTGAAGCTAACTACAGATGACTTACAAACAACGGAGGCACAGGTCGAGCTGGTAGTTATGGGTGAGTGATGAAACAGTCTCATGTCCTCTACCTATTTAATGTTTATTATGAAACTCCATTAGTGAAACACCATGCGTCTACTAATCTTCCTGGAGTCCTCTACATCAATAAGTAATCACCAGTAAAATACAATCAATTACATAAGAGTTATTGAGCTATAGCTATATTAGAAATAGATCGTATAATTTGCAACATATTCTTTTGAATCAGGAAGACATTATTCTAAAACGTTCTTGGTCATTCAGGCCGTAAACCACATGTCTGTTTCAACGGCAGGCAGAAAAGTTTTCACAAAACTTGAGATACTTTTTGATAACTCTGTAACTTTGACGAGTGGCAACTTTATGGTTGTAATGTTGTCATATAACATATAGCACCCCGAATCAGTCCTGATGCAGTACGTTTGATTATGATAACACCTGTAAAAGTAACATCACTGAGGTATTGATGTGATTTCTGTCACTACTGACTTACCTACAAAACATGATTTCTGTTCACCTTTCACCTTTTGCCACCATCCCTTGCCGTGAGCCATAATTTGTATTAGATCAAAAGAAAATTTACCCTTGCGTGTAAACGATTCTCATATATCATGAGGGAGTTTGTCCACACTTGGTTTCCTCCAAAGAGTTGCAAAACAAATCAAGCCGCGTGAAATAATTTCATACCCGCAGCTCGAATTCGGGACGATATATTGAGGAGCAATGTAATTTCACGGGCGAGGCTGCAAACTTTACGTTCTATCCGGTCGGTAAGGAAGAGATGATTGGGTTGACGGGTCAGACAGTTGCCGTGCAATTCTGATTCAAACCTAGCCTTGCTGTCCAGCGTAGATAGCTTTCATCGATTGAACGGATAAATTAGGTCCTGCAATCCGAGCTCGACTCCATACAGATTAAATCAAAAGATAACTCGTGGAAGCTCAATAAATACACTTTCGTTCTTACAAGTAATGGCACCCGGGTTGGCATTAATGGAGAGGGAGAGGTGGAGTTACAAATGTCGCCTGCATTATTTAACGTTTATCGTCTCATCTACCGCGACCTAATTGACTTCTCGCATGCACTGCACCTTGTTATTGATGAAGTCGACTCAAATCCAAAGAGGTCTTCACCCACACTACTGACCTCTGTACCTCCGCCAGTGGTCAATAGGAATAAAACTAATCAGCCTTGTGCTGAATGGCTGATGTTTCCAATAATTTCCTTTTTACCGTGACCCAAACTGTCGTGTTGAGAATTTGGAAGTGTTGTAATGACATTATCAAGGAATTGATGAAATATAACTCGGGGATGGCAACAGTATGGGATAGGAGGAATATTTTAGCAGGAAATAATATCATTTGCAAAGGGTCAATAAAAATAGTCAATATATATGTATTTGTAAACGGCTTTCCGCTGTAATATGAGTTATGTGCGCATTTGATTCTATTCATATGAAGATTATAGATTTTTGGTTGAAAATCTATTTTTCTGAATATTTCATCGTGTTACTAAAGATGGATCATAGTACAATGCTCCTGTTTGGATTTTGTACAAGAAAACGTCAGCACTACAAATGTACATGATGCAATAAACAATATGGTTGGGCTTCGCATAAAAGTACTTTTAGTACATATATTTAGACGTAAACAAGGAACTCATTTTCAAAGCCTTACGGGTTGTATTAATTACACAACAGATTTTACCATGGGTGGGGCCAAGAATATCTTATGACGTTCATTCACCCCTTATCTGATGGAATTAAAATATTCATTCCAAATGCCCAATTCAATACAGACTTATCGACTTTTGTCTAAGGGGTAGCCGTGTGTAAAAATGGTGTCACATAAAACAGACCAAAGAAATAAATTTTACATAGGACTGTTAAATGGATTGCCGTTGTATTTGCCTTATTCGATAGTTTAAGTTATGCAGTTTTCAACTAAAATTAGTTCTTACGTGCGCATCATCCTGCCGAAGTATGAGTGTTGTCAATATATTTCCTATTTATCACAATGTATTTATTTAATGTTTTGGAGTGGTGGAACTTCGACGCACTGTTACGTCAACTGTGTTTATATGTTAATTGTATTTTGTTTTGTGGCGTTGTTAAAATAAGTTTAATAACTTAAGTGCAGTGCCACACTGTCCTGTATTGTTATGTGTTGATGGATAACAAAATGTGTTTATTCATTAATATCGGTAAGGCTTGAGTGATGATACCCTTATTTCAGCCATATTATAGGACCAATATACCCTCCGGCCTCCAGATATATTTGATGGGTGTCAGGTCTGAAGAGTGACACCCATCAAAATATATCTATCTGACCTCCTTTTTTCCACAGTGCCGCCGACTGTGCGAGTCGGTCCATCAAACCCCCATGTCGTTACAAAAGGCAAGAGCGTGACCCTGACGTGCTCCGTCAGGAACGGGTTTCCCAACATCACGTCACTCACCTGGCAGAAGAACGGCATCCCCATAGAGAGGCTGACCCCTGATGACCTGAAGTACACGGCGGGAACTTTGAAGTCTCCCAACCTCGTCATCCGCAGTGTGGACAGGACGGATGCTGGGAAATACACATGCGCAGTCAGACACCCGGCCATGGATAAGGATATAAAGAGCGTCATGTCCTTGAACGTATTATGTGAGTCTCATCTATATTTCATTGAATGTAAATTTTTAGAGAACCTTGTTGTTTCAAACAACCTTTTTAGAACAGTAGTTAAGGGAACACGCTCATGTTGTTTTCTTGTATACAATAAATTCTTTATTTGCAAAATCATGCCCGAAGGCTAACTGCATGTACAAAGTGAAAGAAGTAAAGTAAAGCAATAGAGAAATTATACTACTATTACTAATACGTTTGCTATAGGGTTTGACTTCTAATTTGAAGGCAGTGGATAATGAATTGTCCCATGTTCTGCATAATGAGTGGGTTTTGTGATCTTGGTAGAAATGTAATAAATATGTTATGGCTGTTTTACCAAGACATCACCTATGCTTCATATGGGGAGGGAGGGGGTAAAACTGTCTGAACTATACACGTGATTGTGGAATCTAGAATACAAGTGGCGCCATAATCGGTAATCTATATGCTGTTCTGTTCTCCTTTCTTCTTCAAAGACCCTGCAGCCATCATACGCATATCGGAAGCGCACACGGTCCCCGCTAAAGAGAGCGTGACGCTACAGTGCATCGCCGAAGGGAACCCCCTCCCCAACATGACGTGGACGAGAGATGGAGTAGTGATGCCGTCCAAGTTGCAGTCCGTGTCCGGCGACCTCCGATCCTGTACCATGGTACTACACAACACCAGGATGAACGAGACCGGGTCCTACATGTGTAAAGCCTGGAACAGCATTGACAAACCGGACGCCAAGCCAGTGTTTCTCACCGTTGGGCGTAAGTGCTGGGTACTATATATATATATATATCTGTCTACTTTTCCTTGAAGATAAGATCAAGTCGAAACATTCTCTCCACTATCTTCGTTCTGTGTAAGGCTCAGCACTGCATCACTAGTAGTTGAAAGTGGCCTTTGTACTTTGTAGTAGACATTTTAAAAAGTTCAATGTTACAAGAAATGTATCACAAAAGTAATTGTTTACTGGAATTATATCTTTTGTTACTCAATCATCGATACTTGGTATCAAGTAAAAACGACGAGATGAATTGAAGACTGAAATTATGTAGATTTCAACATGATAAACAACCAAAAATGTAAGCATACTAGTGCTAGGACACTGCGGGAAAAGTTTGAATTTAACAATAGTGGTAAATGCCAGTAAAGTCGGGTAATATTTACTTTGTAAACAGTACCGAACTTTACAATTATGGTAGTAAAGAAAAGTGAAGTCCGGTAATTTCGAATCTAACAATGGTAGTAAATGAAATTACCGGACTTGACTTTTATTTACTACCATTGTAAAGACTGGTACTGTTTACAAAGTAAACATTACCCGACATTTACTACTATTGGTAAATCCAACTTTTCGTGCTGTGGGACTGACTACGCAAATTTGCACACCTACAGCACCAGCTAAAGGCCTGGATATGAGCACCGTTGCCATCGTCATCGGCGTGACTGTGGGTTTCCTGTGGGTCAGCCTCTGCTTCATCCTGCTCGTCTGCTACATCCGACGGCGCCGCCACAGAGCAGAGAAAACAAAGTTTGCCTTCTACTACAATCTGGGGAAGAGAGAACCGAACAAGGCTGATGAGAAGTCCGAAGAGGGCCCTAAGGTCCCAGGTAATATATTTGCACAAACATGTTCAAAGTATCATCATTAAAGCATTCATTATGTTGGCCTTAGAGGTGTTACAAGGATTATCGATTATCTAAAGCCCCTGTCAAACATAGCTGAACACTGCCGAACTCCCCCCAACCATGGTTAGGAGTAGGTCAGGAGCAAGGTCGGCTGCGGTTGGCTGTTGTTCGGCGAAGGTCGGCTACTAGTACTGTTTGGCTGCGCCAGCAGAATGTTTCATAATATTTAAAATATTCGGGTGTGGACGGGAGGTTCGGTCATGGTTGGCTGATGTTCGGGAGTAGGTCAACGGTGTTCAGGGCGTGTTCAGGGGTCAAATGTGGCCTAAATCTGGTCAGATTGCTCCCGAACTTCAGCCAACCTTGGTTGGTTGGTGGTCGGGGAAAGGTTCTGAATGTGTGACAGGGGCTTCACATTAAGATACAATTTATCTCCCCAGATTCAAAATGGTATAGGCCACATTATTCTTAGTCCCATTTATGATGTACCATATCGCATACCGGGAACCTGTACATCGATAATCAATTGGCGACGGCTGGAAGAGGTTCTCGTGGATAATCAATCAGATACGCTGTGTGAATACAAGGACATGTATTATCTTCTGTGATTGATAAACACGGTCAAATCCAAGTAGGCGTTCAACCATTGTCAACGCTTGGCCGTTTGTATTTTCATTATGTTGGTGTGATAAAGAATGGCATAAGAAATGAATGTGACACAAATGATAATTCATGTCTATGTCTGTTTGTTTAGCCAAACCCCGACTATCTGCGCCCATGAACACGGGCATTGGTACCATGAGAAAGTCCAAGAAGGGACAAGGTAAGTTAACATTGTCAAGGAGTGTCAAATTAAATGAACTTCATATTCCAATAATTTGCTACTGTACTTGCTTTAAATTGCACACAATGTATTATGCCCAAAATAGAATATTTGAAACTGTCGTGATATTTATGTTTATCTTCGCAGAAGGAAAACATATTGATTTTGCTCCAAACAAATAACGTTATTCACATAGACCAGACGGCTGTCACCATGGTAACTGGTGCTGTAGCAGACACCCTGTGGTGTTGGGGTACATTATGTAGCAAGGGGCTGGCCACCATATCGAATGTGTTTGAGTGAGAATAAACAGAGCAGTAGTTTGTTAGGCTAGACCACGTGAAGGTAGGCATTATGCATTTGCTTTGCAAATGTTACCTTTGTAGTAATTTTATCATTTTCCCATTGTTCCCGTATATTGATATGGCAGAGAGAAGGTACGCCAAAGTTCTCTACCCGTACCTGCCGATCGAGGAGAACGAGTTGTGCCTCCAGATTGATGACGTCATTGAGGTGCTGGAGGGGGAAGATGGCGGCTGGTGCCTGGGTTACCTGAGGGGCAGGATAGGCTTGTTCCCCTCCAACTACGTTTCCTTCCTCAAGGCGAATGAAGGTAATTGACAAGCAAACGCCATGAATTCACATAAACACATACTTTTGCATCTCAAAAGTGAATTGCAAATTATACGAAGGGATGGAATGGGGAAAAGCTGGACTAAGAGGTTGGGAGTTCGAATCCCGGCTGTTGTCGCTCAACCGACAAGTACGTTACTGTAAAGGGTCGTAGGACGGGACGTTAAGCCGTGGTCCACTGTTCCATGTGCTTGTCGAAAAGAGCTAGGGGAAATGAAGCTGTAAATAATATACATATCGTCCTCTCTGTTACGACCAGTGGGAGATTAGCTCGTCATTGAGCTAAAACTGGATCACTTTCCTTTCCTTTCCTTAAAATCTGTATTGTTTTCTATAATCACACAGGGAAACCAGTAGCTCCTCCTCGTTCAGGAATCGAGCTAGACGACTCTGGGAAACGGAGCATCTAAAAACCTACCGAACACCATCAAACTGCAATGCCAACCTACTGTTCTGAACTAAATGTTTTGGTGGATCAAGCATCTAACAAAGGGGCTGTACATTAGCTTTTGGAGGTGTAAGTAAACAAGGTAACCGATAAAACTGAAAATACCCGTTGATGCCATTTGGCAGATCTAAACTTTTGAATGTTGTAAATATTTGGACACGACTTTTACTTATGATGACAAATTCTATGATTCCGTTGTAGAGTTTACATATGGACCACTAAAGGCACTTAATGATCAGTTTTGAATGAAACTCTGAAAATGTTGTAATTAGAAATCGTCACGAATATATGTTTTACCTGTGAATAATATAGTAATCGTTTGATTATCTACGGTCATTTATATCACTGTCATTGTTATCATACATAGATGATGAAATGCGAACTGTCTGATAAGCGTTTTTTACGTCTAATTACAACTCAGTGCATGCAATACAGATAGACTTGAAGTCAAACCATGAACATCAACTTTTTAAAAGTACATATTGCTGGCTATAGCCATTGTGAAGTATGTAGGAACTGACGTGTAAATATAACTGTTAGGGGAACTATCCCCGGAGGAACACTGACTCACGATAAAGCACTGTTGTACAGGAAAAACGTCACCGCAATTTGTGGATCGGAATCATCATCATTCAATGATAATGGCTTAAAACGTGTTCTTACCCTAAATACCGCTTTGAACGGCATTTCAGCTTCAGCAATGTGAAAAACGTGTGTAGAATTCTTGTCCATGAAACGCAATTTATTTAAAAAAGTGTTTTAAAGCACGATTTTGCTGGTGTTGTATGAAGGAGGCTATTACTCATTTCTCTCCGGGTCATTCGTTTCCATACATACAACGACACACTCACGGAAATGTAGTGCTTATCAGACCACAAAAGCGACCTTTGGTCACGTTTTGTAATGCCAATTTTTCCACACGCAGGGAAACATATCATGCAAATCCCATAATAGAACTGTTTAGGCCTTAGTACACGTTAAGACTGAGCTTCGCTCTTAAGAATATCTCTCTACTGACATTTGAGGTACCTTTTCTCGATGAAAACGTTTTCTTTCAAACATGGGCTGATAAGAAACTGTTAAATGGGTCATTTACGTCTTCGGTTAGTTTCCGTTAACGGCATTGTTTCCCCCTGCCCAATCTCCTCTTACCGGCGAGAAAATACACCAGTGACAGGTGGTTTCAAAGATAAGATGCGGGGCCCTATCCACGGCAAAATCAATTTACAGGGTGGTAGTAAGAACACTGTAGTTACAAATCAACGGATGACCTATGGCTACGTGTTTAGAAATTCTCCTTGGAAAATTTTAGAAAAGGTAGTAAAAGCATAGACACCACCAGTATATTCAATTGTGGCATGTTTGTTTGTTTGTTGTGTTTTTTTGCTTATTGTTTATTTCAGGCTCGATGGCCCAAATTGACAAACACATACACAAACACATCTAAAAAATTATATCACAAAATATATACAGTAGCATGTAAAACGAACGTTCACGAATTCCATTTTTGGTCAAACTTTCAACACCAGGGTACAAAATTTCTAAAGATTCATAGCCTTCAAAAAGAACCAGACTGAGTACAATGCAACTCATTTGTCTGAAGATGGGTATACCGGTAATTAGCACAGGTTGTATATTTATGGACGCACTTAGGAGACAATCGCCATACATTGTATGTCACGTTTTCATGAGCATAGCTCATTAGAACCAAACGCGAACAAAGGGCTTTTGGAAAATGATTCATTCAGGACTTTCTGAAACTAGTGGTGATGACGTACATTGTTACCTAAAGAGGATATAAATATCTCAGTCAGGCGGGTTGCCACCTGCACAGTATGATAATTGATACCAATAAAGGTACAACAGTGGTAAAGGAAAGTAGAAGGCAACCTTGGGCCTTAGCATTTGGGCCTAAGAACCATGGTCTACTGTACTGAATTTGGGCCTTAGAACAATGGCCTACTGTACTGAATCTGGGCCTTAGAACCATGGTCTACTGTACTGAATTTGGGCCTTAGAACCATGGCCAACAGTACTGAATTTGGGCCTTAGAACCATGGCCTACTGTACTAAATTTGGGCCTTAGAACCATGGTCTACTGTACTGAATTTGGGCCTTAGAACCATGGCCTACTGTACTAAATTTGGGCCTTAGAACCATGGCTTACTGTACTGAATTTGGGCCTTAGAACCATGGCCTACTGTACTAAATTTGGGCCTTAGAACCATGGTCTACTGTACTGAATTTGGGCCTTAGAACCATGGCCAACAGTACTGAATTTGGGCCTTAGAACAATGGCCTACTGTACTGAATTTGGGCCTTAGAACCATGGTCTACTGTACTGAATTTGGGCCTTAGAACCATGGCCAACAGTACTGAATTTGGGCCTTAGAACCATGGCCTACTGTACTAAATTTGGGCCTTAGAACCATGGTCTACTGTACTGAATTTGTGCCTTAGAACCATGGCCTACCGTGCTGAATTTGGGACTTAGAACAATGGCCTACTGTACTGAATTTGGGCTTTAGAACAATGGCCTACTGTACTGAATTTGGGCCTTGACAACACGATCTACTGTACTGAATTTGGGCCTTAGAACCATGGCCTACTGTACTGAATTGGGCCTTAGAACCATGGCTTACTGTACTGAATTTGGGCCTTAGAACCATGGCTTACTGTACTGAATTTGGGCTTTAGAACGATGGCCTACCGTGCTGAATTTGGGCCTTAGAACAATGGCCTACCGTGCTGAATTTGGGCCTTAGAACCATGGCCTACTATACTGAATTCATGAAGCTGGGCCTTAGAACCACGGCCTACTGTACTGAATTCATGAATTTGGGCCTTAGAACTATGGCCGACTGTACTATAAACCATGATTCTCAGTACACAAATCTCAGTTCGAGCGAAAAAGAGTTATGAGCAGTAAATTATTCTGCCATAGCCGTAGGAAACATACCCTACCCGGTGAAGCGTAATAGCTTTGTTCAAAACGTGTGAGAGCCGATAGGATTTTGTGACTATAATTCCTGGAACCTTGTTGTTGCACCTTGCATACCATCTCCGGGAAGCGAGCATTAGCTGACCTTTAGTTCCGGCAGAAGATCAAGGAAAACAACATGAGTTCAACGGATGGACGTAACGGCCTCCCCCTGGGGCGAGACGTAAATCCCCCTGACAGGAAACTGCTTTTATAGCTTTTCCCCAACAGATAACCCGTAGACACCTGCACGTGCCGGGGCACCTGCCAGACGAAAATACAGAAAAGCTTTCTTCATCTTTACCTGAGCCATTTAGTAAAGAATATTTATGACCACCTCCCTAATAGCGGCCTGTACTGACTACAGGTAGGCTTAGGAGAAGAGAGATAATAGTCTGCAGTGTAAGTGCTTGCGGATGGACTATGAATCTTTAGCTAGGTTAAAAGTGACTCGAGTCCATTACCACAGTTTTGGTTGATTTTTGCATTAAATGTGTGCTGCATACTGTAAGAAAAAGCTCATGGTCTCAAGGGATGCACCTTGTGGTTAGGATTTATATTTCTCATTGCCGAGAGAACGGGTTGCAGTGTTTGGTGAAAGCCTCAAGCGCAATCAGAGGTGAACAACATTACCGTGTTCGTCAGGAGGCTTGCTCCTTTGACCTACAGGTCGACCTCTGTAGTCCGTTTGGTTAATAAGCAAACTAAAGTCACGAACTCAAAGCTTCATAAGGAACGCTGCTGTGTTCTTGGAATCTGGGCAAACTTTGGCCTATAAATCCTTCTAAGTCTCTTTACTTTCTGCAAGGACTACTAGCAGAACTTGAAGGGTTTGTTCGAGGCAATTCGAGGCAATTCACATTGGGACACCCTGGCTTCTTTGTAAGCCAAATAAATAATAAATAAAAAAAATCACATTGCACATAAACAGACAGAAGGTGCTTACATTACAATTCACACAACGCTAACACATTGGTACGTATACAGTCATCGCACGTTTAGATAAGAACCATGACGTATTGTAGTAGGTGCATATGGGAGAGGAATGTGTGGTCGTGAATAGAAGTAATTTTCGCAGAGCAATTCATAGTAGAAATGCAGAAAGATAAGGCTGAACTGTTGATAAAAAAGCGATAGCCAAAAGGGCACAGTCCTTTGTCAGTTACATTTTTCAGTACCCAAAACTGAATAGGAGAAGTATGAATAAAAGAAATGTAGAAGAGATGGCAAGAGACATGATTATATTGTAAGATATCGTTTATCGTTACACTGGGCGGGATAAAATATTTAAAACTGAAAGCAGTCTGTAATATAATCCGGGTTCGCATTTTAAGTGCTACTTCTGACCGTGTGCACTACATCATTTCGCCGCAAGGATCGCGCTAACACTTTACTCGGCCAAGAATACCAGAGCCTGATTTTCACCAGGAGGACACTGTGTGGCGTTGCAGCACTAGAGACCATGGTACGCGCTGACGAGTAGGATAGGACGTGGTGAAAGGAAGGAAACAAAGAAGACACAATACCACCACATCCCCGTTGGAAAAGTCAAACAACTCTGATAATTCCAATATTGACTAGAAGATATATCTCAAGAGACTTTTATTGATTTCCTTCGTACTGTGAGGGATCCTTCAAAGCTTTCTGGTTCCAGCTATGACATCCAGGTAACCACAGGTACACTTCATATTGATGTTTGAACAGTACATAATGGTAAAGAGACACACACGTGATTACGCTATAAATCATTATATAGGGACTACGATATTGTCAATGTATGTTTGAAGTTAAACTATCTCGGCGGTAACATCAAAGACCGGTAGTTCGAATGCCTAATATTATCTGTTGTAGGAAAACTATGTGTCATACATGTGGTCTTCGTCCATGCACTGATCATAGGGTCTTTGTCTGCCATGTTAGTTGTGTTGCATAACCACGCTGTGCAAACTTAAGATCTAGAACCACCCTTTTGTTAGTGTTCTGGGCTCAGTGGGGCAGGCAGGCGTTTGTTATACGTGAATGAGTTTTGTCATCACAGTATTAGTTCTCAACTGTCAATGTCCTCAGGAACAAAGCAGACATAGTTGTGCAAACTTAAGATCTAGAACCACCCTTTTCTTAGTGTTCTGGGCTCAGTGGGGCAGGCAGGCGTTTGTTATACGTGATTGGGTTTTGTTATCACGGTATTAGCTCTCAACTGTCAATGTCCTCAGGAACAAAGCAGACATGGTTGTATAGTTGTGCAAACTTAAGATCTAGAACCACCCTAGGCCCTTTTGTTAGTGTTCTGGGCTCAGTGGGGCAGGCAGGCGTTTGTTATACGTGATTGGGTTGTGTTATCACGGTATTAGCTCTCAACTGCCAATGCCCTCAGGAACAAAGCAGTCATATGGAAATCAAACGGTTGCGATTCAAATCTATATAAGCACACTCGACTATTTCTTCAAACCTTCAGTCTTCCACTTTGTATGATCGGTACATCACAGCGTGAAGCAGCCTGGCATTTTCCCCCAGCGACTGATGGATTCTGTGAAGTTCAAAGTTGCATCAAAAGGCCTGCCTGCCTGATCACTCATCACACTATCGTCGCAATTTCCTCGTCTGTCTGTTGGGCAGATATATCCCTGCATGATATGAGACATTCACTCGCTTGAGTGCTCTAGCGTGGAGGATGTTTATAGCAGCTCATCGGTAGTTATATTTACTTGTTGCATCCTGGATAATGGAAAGTCGTAAGTATTTTTGAGTGCCTGATATAAAATATGGTAAGGCCAGCTTTTTTATCGTCCAAAACATATCACTAATATATAAATTTTACCTTGCTATTCTATGAACGTTTCTATTACTCTAAATCTCTACTGTATATCAAACTGAAGCAGCATTGATGAACTTCAGCTTCTGTAAAATGAAGGAAGCTCGCAGTAGGTTTTCTGGATAATCACATAGTGTGTACATGTGATAACGTACGCTTTATGTGATCCCCATAGAAAGCAGAAGATCCGAATACTTCTGTTTCCCTTTTTTTTGTTGTTGCTCATCTACTTATCCCATGATATATGAATCATGAACACTGCTTTATTGAAAAGGGACATCACAGGCACTTATGGGTGGAGTACAACGGGGGGCGTCTTCGTGGGGGAAATGGTTCCGCGCTGCCTTGGGATTTTATTTAATTAGTTATACTGCTGTTAAAGTGTATCATTTTAATGAATGATGCCTACGTGTATTCTTTGCAAAGCTATGATACCTAGGTCGTCTTTCTTGTCATAAGTCCATGATATGGCTTTGGTTACTCTAAAAGCTCGTCATGGTCCTTGCAATGTTTTTGGCAGAAGAACCAATTTAAACTGGAAAAGACAGGTAAAATATATGACGTTAAAAGCAGTAAGACAGTATTATGGTCTCTGTGGACGGTACTTGTATCTGCTAGCATTTCTTTCGGTTTGGGATGTATTATTGTAATTTCACTTGCGATGTTCAGTCATGGTTAGTCAAAGTTTCGACTCCTCAGGCACGACAGAAAAGCTACCAGAGCACGACAGGGCTTCATCACGTATGTCATGGCAGGAGAAACATGTTGTGGTGGAAAAGCATGACAAACACAGTGTCTAAAGCCCCTGTCACACACTCACAAACACTAGCCGAAGGCCCCCTAACTATGGTTAGGAGTAGGTTGGGAGCTAGGTCGGCTGTGGTCGGCTGGTGTTCGGCGAGGTCGGCTACTGTTCGGCTGCGCCACGCGAATGTTTCAAAATGTTTAAAACATTTGGGTGTGGACGGAAGGTTCGGCTATGGTTGGCTGGTGGTTGGCTGGTGTTCGGAAGTAGGTCCGGCAGTGATATTGGACTCAAATTTAACTCAAACTGGTTTCGATTCGTATAGAAAGGTAGGCGTGGCCTAACTCTAGATCTGGTCAGACTGCTCCCGAACTTCAGCCAACCTTGGTTCGGCTGGTGTTCGGGGGAATGTTCTGAATGTGTGACAGGGGCGTCAGGAACCAGGCAATGTACACTCCAGGGATCCATGCGGAAATTACAACGGAAATAAGGAAAGGTGGAACTCAAAGCTCAGTTTACATATTCTATTGGAACACAAAGTCCAGATAATGCTGTATTGTTCAGATCCCCTAAACGTTTATCATGTCTACATGCTGACGGAAACACGACACTGTATTCAGGTCATAACCTTAGATTTTTCATTTTTCAATTTCCCGTTCCGCGCAATAAATCATTCGATACAAGACATCCCTAATTCATCAATCAGGATCACGGAAACTTCCCGGAGTATCCAATTACTGGAAGGTAGACTTGAACACCTGGTACCTTCCCTTCGGTAAGAATATGGAATTGAGACTGCATGTGGACGTTTGACAGACTAAGTCGGCTGTGGTGTTGCAACTGAATGCGCTGTAATTGCAGTGCTGCGTTCCTCTAGTAACAAATGTTTGCAAGAAGCCACATATGGTTCAATATCCCATAGTAAATTGGGATATCAGTCTCCACGTCAAGTTACCCTGTGAGGTATCAATGGAATGTAATTGTTTATTGAAGCAGCTCAGCATTTCGTGCCTTACCTTCAATTATCTTTCTTGTACGTCTTTACGATGTTTTGGGGTGATACGTTGTTTTTTGTCTTGAAAACATTCTTCAAGGAGAGAAAATAAGTGAGCATGTCATCTCTGTTTTTCTCTTATAGTTCCATACCCATATGAACACAGCCGAGTTTGTCTCCGTCCACTAGCTATGATTATAGTCGACGTTACAATGAATAATAAACGGTCCGTTTCTTTTGCCATTATTTTCCTTCTTGATGGACGAATGAGTTTTGGCATAAAGATACTGTAGCAGAATCCCCCGCGGACTAAATTGTCGGTTTTCATTCGGTCACTTTCCAAAGACGACAATAAGACGAATAACCAGTATTGTCGTGCGTAATGGGATAGTGGGAATAGTTCTTACTGGATCATAACTTCAGAATAGGCGGAGGATTTTGTAATGAAGAAGATTTGTCGTCTCTGGATCAACGGTAAACGTGCCCTTTTCAAAAAATCATTCTTTGACGCATACGATCATTTCTGGCTTTGCCTTTTTGTTCCTTTGTTTAAAAGTCTGAAATAACTCATGTTCTTAGCATATACTTTAAGCTCCATTTAGGGTTTTCTTTTATTCAATATCTGCATTCAAGCATCACCCGTCTCCCTAAATGCGTGAGTGTTTTACGCTATATTTAGGGTGGAAACACAATTTCGCAGGGATGCGAAAGTAGAATATTCCACTGATTATACATATAGATACAATTACTAATTGATGTGATGGATATAAGGGAGGGTATGGACATTTTCAAGGGATTTTTTTACCTCTGACAGTTCTTACGACGAACTAAGCCTTCCGTTATTTCGATGTTCCATCTTTCTTTACTTCTTTTCTTTACTGTGCTATCAAATCACTGCAGCTGTTTTACCTCCCTTGAACTATACAAATGGGGTACTGCTATTCCGGATATCCTGCAATTGAAGTCGCAGCGGGGGATAAAGTGACTTTTTGGGCGAGGTTTTCAAAGAGGGGAAATCTTGAACAAGGTCACCTTCAAATCACTTTGTGCGGTGCCATCAAGCCATGTTTGCAATATGATGTATGTCACCGTTAAGGCCAGTATGGGCACGGAGAGGGTAATTGGTAACGGTGTAGTTTTACTGATTATCCATTCTACTCGCCACCAGTGTCTCATCATGGAGCTGAACTATGAACAGGAAATATATTATCAGCAGATTCCTGACGAATAGGTTTTTGTTATATGATTTGTGTGATACAGATTGAATGCAGTCAAATGTTCATAATTGGGTAATATATTCATGGTTTATTTTCTTTTTTCTTCATGCTGATACATGTATGTCACTCAACTTCTCTGTATATTCTATAAGACTCTGCAATACCGTACTACAGCCTTTGATAAACCAACTCTAACTAATCATACAGCCACCTACATTAATTTTACACAATTACCAAGAAGCGAGAAGAAGTCGAAAGTACTTGTGTATATTAGACGTCTATATATACATCTATATACATTGTATATGACCGTTGACATGTGACCTGTGCTTAGCCCAGTGGGGAAAAATGTACAACGAAGGTCTTCATTCATTCATTAAATGTTCATTTTATGGCAATACATGTCATGATATCTTTCAAGCTACATGTAGCACACATATTCCAGTTCTTGATCTATAACAGAATGACATAGTGCCATGCACCATGTAGATCAGGGGAAAGAGGGAGGTTATCAGTCAGGCACAGCATTGTGATCTCTAACCTCAGCAAGCTGAACACAGAAAGAACCTAATCCTAAACACAAATCCACTTACTCCATCTTCCTGACCTAGAACGAAGAGCCTCAGTGAATATAAACTAACC
The DNA here is from genome assembly GCA_013266295.2 of Branchiostoma floridae x Branchiostoma japonicum. Lineage (NCBI taxonomy): Eukaryota > Metazoa > Chordata > Leptocardii > Amphioxiformes > Branchiostomatidae > Branchiostoma > Branchiostoma floridae x Branchiostoma japonicum. Next base: position 11,454,298 of record CM023832.1, read on the forward strand.
CCACCCCTCCCCTGAAGAGGTAAATCCAGTAAAAATGAACACCCATTTTCCCTACGGTACACCGTCCTTTTGGGTGATCAGAACACCTTTTATCCTGGCTCAACATTTGACATTTAGAGCACGAGCTTTACTAAAGACTAATTCAATTTTCTAACAATGAAACGAACTCTGCAAAATCGCGTTTGTTTCTTTCCAAATTCCCTGAAGAAAGGGCATTGCTAAGGAGACATTCTCGGTCCATTTGTCTCTTTCTCGAGACAAAATAATCCAATTCATGTCTTCAAAGGCTGCTTTTGTCCTTACCCAATTCGTTCCATTAGGCTGCTGAAGGCATAGTCTAATGGCTTCGCATCTCACTCAATCGAGCACGCAAGAGAGATGCTCGACTTTGGATAAATCAAAGTAGCATCCGCCCCAGTACCACAATCCACGTGCACAGGTCTGTTGTTGTTCTTTCTAAAATACCCTGACGCCAACAGGAAAATACAGTGTGCATGCCATGGTGCTCGTAGCTCGCGTTTGCTTTGAGATAAAACATGCCAAGAAACTACTTTGTGTCTCCATCGTAACTATACATTAGATGTACTATATACATTAAATTTGCTGCCTAGTGCTCCACCGTGTATTGCTGTTGTAACTTGAATAAAGTCAAAGTCATTATAAAGGCGTACCAAGTGTTTTTTTACAGCTACCAGCTACTGACGACTTGCAACAGTCCGAGTCCACATCCTATTGTTACTCTTGCAGTTGCAGCGGACAATATGTAATGTTCCTTTGCCCAGAAAATACTTTGTCATCACTGTGAATATAATGATATACCATTACTGGGTCACGTCTGAATATCTGGTATGGTAGTGCAGGATTTCAGACTGACGGAAACCATTCCATCTAATTACGCCTTGACCATTATCCGTCTTCATGTCGACGTGGTACAAGAAACCAATTCCTTCATTTGACCTACGATATAGTCCGATACAGCTGCACTTTAAAGCATTTTTCATGGAGACTGAAGTACAAGTATAGAGTGCTTTTGGTTCATTCGCTTATTATTATGGATTTTTTGCTGAAAGCATAACTAGCTTGTACATTGTTGAGTCGATTTCCAAAAAAATGATTACTGTAAGTAACGTTACTGTGTGGAACACGTTCATAAATGACCACAAATAGGAGCACTATACCATTACTGACAATTTGCAACAAGTCTTTGATTTTATCTGCTGATTCAGGCACATTAGATGGACATAAAATCGACCTGAGGACTGCCTTTGGCGACTGAATGACTGCGGTTACATATTGTACGTGGTGAGTTGTTATCTCTACCGGAACAGGGGCGATGAGACGGGGAGATAAGACGGACATGCTTCACCCAAATGCCGACTTAAGACTGTCATCCTATCCGGCGGCCACACACCCATCTATGACGACATTAATCCATTCAGTTATGCACATTCCCCTCTCACAGTTCAAGAGGAATATTTACTTCATATTCCCCTACATACTTCATGATACTGACTACATTCTATAGACTTGTTTTCCACCATGTATCAGCTCTTTACTCTTCGCAAGTATGTCGTCACTCAACATAATACTATAAAAACATGGCCGATACAGATCTACAAGATGTATAGTTCGACACATAGATTTATCTTAGGTTAACTATGACATACCCTACCGCTAAACGGACCGAGTGACAAACGCGAAAGTCAGCGAGGAAGATATTGAATCTGTGCTTGTCTGTGTTTTTGCTTGGACTTAACAAATGCGTCGTGTTACAACCTGTAACAGTGAGAGCTGAAGTTTCATTGAAGTTGAACTTGAGACTGTCATACATAAATGACAAGATTCTGCTTGAAATATTGAATTGACGCTTGAAAAAAACAATATCAGCTACATCCCGGTATAATGCATTGATAAATAATGAACACAGCCTTAAAATGGCCATAAAAATTATATGTCCTAAATACACGCCACAAAAGAAATAAATTTTCATCCTTTTAATCTCATGCTGTGATATGTCAATCACAGGTTTCTATTTTGATTGCCGTGTGGTCATAGTTATATTTCTGGTATTATTTTTTGTAATCTGAAGCTGGAGAAAATACATTAATCATTCAGCAAAGGTTGAGATTGTCGTCATACTGGTAATGACCTTCTCCTCTAGCGACTGACGAAGAACAATGACTACGTGGTCTGCGTCCCTAATCGATAGGTTGATAAAAACATTTCTGCCTTTCCTTTGTATTCTGTAGAATAAAGGCCATTAAATGTGCAGTACTCTGTCCACTTAGCGGCAGTAGAAAGTGGACACCCCGCTGTGCCTTTCATCTTTATTTCAGTCACGCTTTGTACGGGGACATACTCAGCATACTGAGGGCGTTACTGCCATTCACTTTCATTTTACGATACTGCTGGGCGATAGAGATCGCCAACGACTTTGATCCTCGGTGACTGAATTATCCGTTTTTTTCCCCCACCTACATTTACACGAAATATGCCCTCTGCTGATATGCAAGATTCTATTGCCTGTACCCGCAGCCTCATCCATTGGGAGTACTCTGAAAATCACCGTGATTACGTTGCAAACACCCTCATTTTTCATTGTCTAAGTACGTGTCTCTACCAAAAGCAGGTGGCCCGGAGCTGCATCCTTCATGTGGCGGCTTTTCCCAGGCAATCATTGCCACACGCCCCGCTGAGCGTTTTGTTGGTAGCACGCGAGGCGGATGTAACCGAAAGGCACTGAAGCTATTAATATAAAACACAGTTCATCTGCGTATCAAGCAGATCAAGCTAAAATTTCTCCCTGGAAAGTGGGTACTATATAAATAGGTATGCAAAGTCTTTGTACACTTGATCAATGTACGCATGCAATTGGGAACTAGCATGGCTAGACATCATACATCATTTCATATCTGGACCTAAAAGTACGATCTATCACGGTAATTAGGACCCTAAGCCTTTAATCCCTTCAGGCTCAAGTGCCTGGCTGTTAGACAAAACGGCTGGCCTGCGTTGAAAGGCCTGCGGTTGGCGGAGCTCCCCAGGGAAAATGCCTTCTGCCCAGCAAATGATAAAACTGGCTATTCTCCTCCGAGAAAAACCGTAAATGCCATAAGTCAGAAGAAATCCCATGCCTGGAGCCCTTTGTACCTATTGGAGGTATTTACGACCAACAGTGGCACGTTGTGTGATTTCTTACGGTGGCATTTTCCAGAAGTTGATAAAATGGCCATGTTTTAAATAAGGTTTCAAAAATGTCACACACAAATGACAACCGTAGGATTGAATAAGATACGACTTGTCGTTAAATACGAAATAACGGTAAAACCGGAAAAGGGCATCTTCAGATTTACATCGTTGCCACGCTTTAAAGAAGTTCTTTTGCTTCTTTTACTTCATTTCTAAAATAATAAAGAATATAAAGTAGGGGGATGTGAGATGCAAGGACAAACATTACGAAGAGTTGGTCTGGGACACATTTTGCAGTCAATCATTGTAGTCATGACAATGTCTGTCTTATTTAGTATTCTCATCCTTTTGCAACACATTACTCTATGGGATAGGTCTATTACCAGAAATACGTGAGATCACTATACAGATTATGCCCCCTGGTGAAAAAAAAGTAATCACAACACTGTAGTGCAAGATTGATAACTGTTACCTGATATGTAAATGTACCTGGGAGTTCACTTAACACCTTAATTGCGTGGAGACATCACACAAAGGAACTGTTATATTATACTATGGAGTCCCGTCAACACACCCACATAGATTCTCCTGTGGTTCATTTGCCTTGCAAGCAACAAGATAGACAGGCCAATTACATTAAGTTCAAACCAAGACAAAGGCGCCACCACAGAAAAGTTTTGTTTTTGCAAGACTGTGATGCATTTGTAATAGTTTAAATCAGATCACGTTATAGCTTGTTATAGATCTTTCAGGGGAAAATTGTGATACTTTATCCTGCAACTAGTCCGATACCTCATGGCTCTCAGGGTTTTCACAGCCAGATAAACCACCCATGAAGTCATAATTAACCCAATTAGTAACGGAACCGTTGCAATCAGTGGTTCACTGGACGACAAAAGCGGCTTATCCTGCCATTATTTACGTTTCCATTCCTGCTATTACGCTAAAACCCGTGTGGATGTAATCATATTTCTCGGCGTGAATGTGTTGTATTGCCGCTCGTATCCCCACCAAATCCTCCCTCCCCAGGCTGGCAGATGGTGTGACTTGTACGAGGACCTCCTAAGATCCACGTGACCGACGCTGCTCCCCACTTAAGTACCTCTTTCTCCCGGTGTATCTGCTTCAGCAGATGTTGTTGATAGGCATCTAGTGCATTCAGAGGCATTCGAGCAGCATTAAACAGGATTTAATACATCTTTAATGCCTTACTGTAGGAGTCAATACTGAAGAAGCGTGTCCTGCGTTTTGTCGAGAGCTTAAGATTTCGATTCAGTGTGTGTATTAACGTGCAGAAATCCGTGTCAGACGTGCTTCTCATTTTCTTATGACTCTGGGGACGTAAGATATTGACAGTCGCTGGTCCCAGCCTAAAATAGCAAGCCAAGCTTAGACAAAAATAATCCATATGCGCTGAACACCATCGATTCTTCTAATATGTAAGACTTAATAAGCTTTTCATAGATTTGATAGGTACGTTAAAAATTTTCTATGCGCTTATATATAATTATTGCGCGCATTGATATCTCGTTGTAACATGGATGTCGATTGGCCCTCAGGGCACACATCTGAGGCAAACAGCTTTTATTAAAGCAAAAACAAATGTGAAATGGATTGTGCCTGAATGACAGGGATTAATGTTGCGTAGATAATAACCCTTTGTATACACTCTGTAATAAACTTTATGATACTGTAAGTATTCAATAGCTTTAACCCTTCTTTATTGTTATGATGTAAGGTTAAGCCTCGTGAATGCAAGTGTCATCAACTGTAGACGACATTAGGCTGTCAGTGTAATAAATTTCGCAATAATGATAATTACCCTACCAGGTAGGCACACAGTCAAACTTTACTGAATCAGATGCAGCAGTTTTGTTTTTACTGATGGCGCCTGTACATATGTACTGTTTTAATGGAACTAGATTGTGAATACACCATACATAGTAGAGCTGCAGCATCTCAACGACAGTACATTATATTCTTTACTGCTACGAGGGTCCACATCACTCTCACATGTACAAAACTGTAATATCTTTGACATAGTTCAAACATTTATTCACTGTACAGGTAGATTCTCGTAATTGATAGATTACCAACTTGTCTTGCTTATATTCATTTTTCTTTTATCCACTTTGTAATCATGTATGTATTTTGTCATGTGTTTTACTCTTGTTTTATATTTATGTTCACGAGTAGAAGGCGTTATATAAGCAATAGTGCTTTTTGCCTGATACTTGTTAAATATATGTGAATAAATAAATAAATAAAAAAATACACCATAAATGTAACTTATGAACAAGGGCGTTTGGGTCAAAGACATTCAAAGTTAACATTAACTGTTATGCATTACACACAGGGAAGAGTGCTGGTCATAAGATTATTATACAGAGACTTGAAATGTCTTTAGATATGTTCGCTATATGTAATAGAAATTACTACTATTTGGTCATCTAATCGCATTGTGTTTGTATGAATCACTATTGTTAAACAAACTGTCATGCGGTGCATCTTACGCCTTATTTTCAAGCTTACTGTAAAATATAATTCTAAGTGATTCTTCGCCGAAAAGTCTGTCCTTGTGGCTGCGTGGTGTCTCTGCTTATTGTTCTAATAGCAGTGGGAAAATTGTTATAATCAATTTACACTCCAGTAACTTTATTACAGTGTTATAGAGATCTTCATACAGCCATGTAATTGTTACATTACGTGCGACACCTATGGCGGACGTGTTAGCAATGCGTTTGTCACTGAGGAAGTGACAACTTCACAGGGATACATAAAAGGCACACGCCGCAGTACAAGTCTCTCTGGCATTACGAAATGCGTCGCCAGCACGCAAACGCTAAAAGGGAGCAGCTACCTCCTGCGCTTGTCAGTCTCCCGCGGGACACGGCTCTATCTCCCACCTGTCACTTGTTGGCAAAAAGGAGAGTGTCAGAAACTATTTCATTTCTCCCTCGTCCCCCTTGTCATCCTCCTGGCACGATTGGAATGAGAAGAATCTGGTGCTGCTATGCGCCTCAGGCTAATCATTTGTTTCTAACATACATCTCTATTACACTGACGATGGATGCCATCTTCACGAACAGCGTGAGACGCTTACCAACTGTGGGAACAGAAGGAAGCTACATCGGCCAGAAATCTCTTGAAAGCCTGGATTCCAATTCCTATATCTCCCCAGTATGAACGTCCGAACGGGTAACTTTGCCTGATTCCATACAGGCCAGCCGTCAATGGCTTTATCGCAAGATATCGGGGACTATCGCGAGAACCATTCCCTTATCTCTCCCAGCAGGGTTGGTGAGCAGATTCCAAGGTCTCTCTAATGGTAGACTGAAGTCAGGCCGTCTTCTCCAGGACTCCTGATGGCCATCACCGAGACAGACGGATATAGTCATTGGCCCGTGCACACCCAAGATACTGGCTGGAAATTGAGATGTCAGATCGGATCATATCTATATCAGCATCTCTCTTGTTATCAAGCAAAGTTTTGTTATCCTTATAAAACACGAGATATTAATAGTGTTACCAAATAAACAACGCTAACCGTTTCTTATGGTCAGTGCTGTCCATTCTTCTTGAAATCCATGTCTTTTAAAGAATTGATTGATCCATTGTTCAATCAGTACTTCTAACTTGCTAGCAGAATCTTCTCTTGTTAATTGCAGAATTTCAATCATTTCACTTGCATGACATGTGTTGTTGAAAATTCCAGCACATCGCAAAGATCTGTTTAAAATTCCATTAGCCAACTACAACTGCTAAATTGTAAATGCCACGAGCAGTATGCAGAGAAGGATACAGCCACTCCCCAGGCCGTCCGAAGGTTTTACACATCGGTGAATGAGATAAATTGAAGGGCACAACTCTGTAAAGGTGTCTGTCATTAAGCACGTTCTATTCGCTACCCATACCAAACACTTCACACCTCAAGCTAACGATACAGAAAACGATAGTAGATGTTACGTATGCATACGATGTCTGGTAGTCCCGGTGTTTAATAGTCATTTTCAACGTCTTAATTGGTCATGGTGTTTTTATTCTCTAAATTAATGGCCGCTACGCTCGTGATCTAACGACTTCTAACCGTTTATGGTAATGCGTTCTTCCCAACATTAAGCAGTCATCTATCCATCAAATTTGCAAGCCGAGAAACCCAATATTTTAGTTTGCTACATTTCTGCATGCGAGCTAATTTGCGATTTCGGTTCTCATGTGACTAGATGCTGTGCAAGTTTCCCGGTGAGGGTAAATTACCCGTGAAATCCCTTAATATTCTGCCAGAATACTATTCACTCTGCCAATATTAATCATGGTGAGATGATGGCACTACGCTAGAAGTTGTTTGTAACGTTTAGAGCCATTCGGTTAGCGGTGAGAGAGAGCGCAGGCGTGCTGTTGTCCCGCGGGACCCGGCACCCCGTAGTCGTGTCTCTGTCTGGCATGACAAGCCAGTCACGAACAGGTCTCCGGCAGGGACGACACTTCGGCAGACCAGGACGTTTTCATTTTCCTCTCTCTCCAGCTCAAAACATTTCAGACAGGCGTTTGGTCCGACTGTGCAGAAAGGGGCTTATCATAGAGTGCATGGATTAAGGATCGATATGCTGTAGGAACATCCGACGCAGAGGGCGAAGGTAATAGAGCTATCCCACAGCGGGTTCACTGCGAGCGACCGCCGCTATGCCTCCAACACGTCTACCCCTGAAGGCGTTACATTGGGGGTAATTGGAATGATTGAAGAGACCATTGGTGTACGGGAATCCTAATAGGATTCCGCCGTGCTGTTCACACGCATTTCCTATCCAGGCAATTCCACCGGCCGCAGTGCTCAGTGGTGCTCCGCTCTGGCCACTACGCCTGTGAAGACTTGATCTTCGGCCGTCCGTGGTCACACTCCTGCCTGGAGTAGCGATAATCGTCCACAAGACTTTTCTCCAGAACTGGACTCCGCCGTCTCACGTACTTCATCATGTTTCTAATGCCGGCTTTTTCCGCCGCTACGGTATTGGGTTTCCTCACAGGTAGGTGCAATTTATTGTAATGCCTTTAGAACTAGAAACTTCTTCTCCTTTCGTCGTGAAGAACATTCATCTTGAAAGGACTAAAAGCTTCGTCAATCTTCTCCATGAAGCCGTAGGTATTATTCCTCACGGACACCATTACGGCGTCATTTGTCAATGCAAATTCAATGCCCACGTTATATGAAAATCCGCCCCATTTTGCCCTGTAATAAATTGGCAAGGTCCAATGAACATGTCCTTGGTCACTATCGACTGGTGGAACGCCTTGCTGGTTAGCACCCTGCAGGGCTTTTAAATGCTTAAAAACAAATCTTCTACAGGTACAAGTTGTTCAATAGCTGTAAGGACGCTTAGCGCCGGTGCAATTTTACCGCTTACTGAACTATGGGATGCCCTTTGTGTGATATCCAACAGATAACATTTGCGTTTGATGAACCTTTGGCAATCTGCCTTACGATCCGATATGCTATTGTGAGAGGTTACTACCTTTTAACTTCACTGATAATAGCCTTGCTTTTTAATCCATAATCAATAGGATAGTTGCATGGGCAAGTAAGAAGTACGTAAAACGTCCAGCGTGACTGCCGGGTTCAATCTCCGAAATCAAGAGAGATGCATTCTGCAGTTGATCATTTCATACATCAAAACGCAAGAGGTTTCGTGTGTGTTTGTGCCGTAAGCAACTAGGAAGAAGCTTTGACAACCCACTGAATTAAGAAATTTGAATCTCCCAAGTGAAGACAGTTTCCTCGCCCTAGGCTTCTGCTGCAGTCAAATTGACACACGAGTTGCCCCGGAGTTTTTGATTTAATGACAAAGCAGCAACATCTCCCCGCTAAGACGTCTCTCTTTTTCAGGCTCATCGAGAAATAACTAACCATCAATCTTATTCTCAGCATTATGAAAGTGAAAAGTAGAATATTTCGGATCAGTTACACGCCCCCTCGCCACAGGCCATGTAAAATTCGATTTCTCTCCCAGCGACCTACGACCGGGAAGGTGTTATCAACCATCTTCCAAGCCGTTTTTCTTGGCCGGCGGAACACTTCACGAAATCTGCAAGTTATTTATGGCTTGCTTATGACCGGCAATCGATCTCCAGATCCCAGGCGATAGATTTTCCGCTGCCGATAGCATCTCCTAATCCAAGAGAGGACCTAAAATTGCAAATTTGTAAGAGCCAGTGGCCAAGGAAAGACCTAACGCCAGCTCTACGTTCCTTTTACTCACAATTTACCGGTCGTTGAGTAGTCTCTTGCGCCGATCGACCGGCGGATATCTGAATAGATTTTCAATCAAGACAGCGATCTCTGCCAATGTCTCCAGGACTCCACAGGAACAGCGTGATCTGGGAATAAATTATGCTATACGTCAAGATCAACCTCTTCTAAGTTCTTCTCAGCCATTTCTGACTTCTTGGCTCAACAGTTCCGCCCGTCTGTTTTCCTTGATGGGGCATATTTCAAACACACCGTGCCGTTGTGAAAAAAAGAAGGGGTCCACAGCACGGAATGTGAAAAATTGTCCACGACCAATGCGTAAATGGTCCCGCGAGTATGCCCGCTGCCCGTCGGTGATAAAATTCATCGGAATATCAGCATGTTTCGGATATTGTTCATATCGATCGCTGGAATACCTGGCAGTATTCACTGGCTGTCCTAAAGTTTGGTTTCAACCTTATTGTATGAAAAATGATGATTAGAACAGAATCTAAGGATGTTACTTACAGTAGTTTGGTTTCTTCAAATAATCTTTACGATCACGACTTTACCTGTTATCCTAACGGTCATCTTTAGCTTATTCTATTTGACTCGTAAAACGGTTTTATCTTTTCGTCAATAGTGTAATAAGGTAAAAATCTTATTGCATCTGCAATCTGTAATAAAACGTGAATACAAATCTGATACCCTCTGATTTAGGATCACGATCTTTGTAAGTACGACCCATTACGACGATTTAACTTACATCAACTCCTAGTTTTATGTTATTGTATTTGATGCCTGATCTTTATCCTGAATCTTACAGCCCAAAGAAAGAATTAATATCATTAGTGTCACCCTTAGGTATACTGCGCCATTGACTGACAAGACCTACTTTCTCCAAGATAAGCAACTTATTCAAAAGCTATACGATTAGGTCTATCCTCTAGGGTTTATCGTAGGATGAAGCAACAAAATCTGGATGATACCGTCTACTGGGAGCTTTTAAACTAATGGTTGGTTCGAAAATGCTAAACAAAATACCAGCCAATACTTGGGATAATAAAACCCGAGTCATCAGTTCAAACAAAGGCCTCGGGCTCAGCCGCCCTAACGCCGAGAATGCACCGTTTTACACGAACCGATATTTCAGCATATGTGTGGTCTCCGGGGCACCCCGCTGACCACGGTTAGGGCTTCAAGGATCACAACTTTCGGCTGGGTTTGCCCTGCGGGTGACAGGGATAGCCTAATGTACTTACCTGCCTCACTGGTCATGCAATAAATTGTTCCATCCCTACTGCTAGGAAAACTTGGTGGCGCTTAATGTCCTGGTTATGAGCTAATGTCCCTACCATAAACATGGCGCCGTCCCGGGTGCTTCACGGCAGAACTTATTGCCCCGTGGTTAAAGGGCGATGTAGTTATGGTAAAGTCCATTTCACGCTCACGTTACTTGGACAAAGCAATGTCATATCAAAGGCACATCTCCACTTGAAAAGTAGTGTAACGTTACAAAAAGATATAAAGTACCATATACTGACGCAGTTTGAAGCGCCTTTTAACCCCACAGTTCTGACATACCCAACTGATATGCCCAAATACTGTAAGGCCAACTAACCTATGCCGATAAAAAAGACAAAAGACAAGTTTGTCTGGCTTTAGTGTCATTTTATGGACTATTACACGGAAATGATCTGAATTATGAATTCATGAGGTCCTATTTTCGTTGTTTTGCTGCTGGTTTTTGTTGGGCGTAGACGACCTCTGCACTGTCCTAAATGCATATCCTTGGCTTGTATGTCACGTCCACTGCAACTGGTTTGTATGTCGGCACGCTATCAGCGCACGAAGATTAATCCTTATCCCATTTCATTCCCAACACCAACCTGTACATCTAGCCCCCTTTTCATCTTGATACATATCAGGAAATGTTACGACCTGATCCCCAGTCGAGAGGGCAATGTCATGTAAGTCACCGCACAACACCCCTAAGCCCGGCGCTCCAGGGACTCCATATAAGCTCAGATGGCCCGATCAGCCTTTTACGATCTTCAGCCCGGAGTGAGTTCAGAAGATTATCATCTCCCCGAAATACATCATCGGGCTTCAACTCGCAGGATAATGTGCGAATATGAGACTTGAAGCATTTCCTGACTTGCAAATGTACTTATAAGATTTCCTGTGGCGTAGGTGATGTAGAGTTTTACATGTCCCTGACTGCTCTGCTACGCCTAATTGTCCCTTCTCTCTCTGATGGCTGAGCTAAATCTTCACCCGCAGCTTTCTGCCTCTTTGATCTTCGTGCTTAGCGTATCGTCTGCAGTAAGTTTTAGTGCACGCGTACATCAAGATCTACACACACGGGGCGTCACGTACATGGGATTATAGTGCCATGACAGTTCCCACGAACACATTTTGTGGCGGGACTTCGGCACCTTTTTTACGCCCGTGTCGTGAAATATTAACGACATCATTCTTCAAAGATCCTGACAAATGGCGGTGTCTATTTGGACTCGTGGTCGCGCTTCCGCAATTATTGCTCACTAGTCACTTTCTCGGGCCTGCCAGCCACTATAACAAAGGAAGTCGTTATTGGTGGGGTGCTGTCCCCGTACATGCCTACCACTTAGCCCGGAATCGATAAAGTATTTCTCCGCCACAACAGATCACAATCGCATACATCTCATCGGCTTAACGTTGTTTTAATGATTGCCAATGCACATTGCATCCACTCTTATTGCTACCTTCAAGGTTGAACGAAATGACCTAAGTGAACTTACTTGTCAATTTTATATTTATCTATCAATCAACGTCAAAAAGATTAGTATGCATTACAGTATCTAACGGTGGGAACGGTAATCTCCTACAAAATAGATACAGGACGGGCATCTCAGATAATATCAAATGACATTTAAATCACGCGATTATTGAACTCCATCACGTTTAGATGACCTCCCTCTGCCCTAACCCTTACGCTCTATATTGCACGGAGATGGCTACTTTGATATGGAATTCAGCGCATTATAACTATATGGAAAACTCGTTAAAAGTTGGCACACATTACAGGATAAAGTAACGTAAATTCGAATTATTTGACATTCAAAAGTTTCTTTCCAAGCAGCAGATTGGCTAGAACTACGACAGGCGGAAATCGTATTTTTCACACCAGAAGCCAATATTGATACGGGATATTAGACTGCTTTATTATTAATCCATATTGTCCAATTATATTTGTGAAACACGCGAACGTAAAGCTATCTCGACATTTGGCACCATTGGAACGTAATGAAATAATCTCTTTTCAATTACGGCAATAAAGGGCATATCAACAAAGCTGGGTTGTAACGTAAAACCATGATGAAGGTAAATGATGTAGTTTTCTTGTTTAAAGTAACTTTTGACGACAGTTTCCTCTCGACTGTTAGTTATTACAGATTCCGTGCTTGTAGACAGACTTGGGTTCCCCATTTGTAGGCAAGGAGGGTCGGAGAGGCTGATGAGTTTTCCGGGAGGTTTCATTAAATTAACCTGAGTAATCGAGGAATCGACCAATGTTCCGGGTCAACGCAAGTCCATTTGGCCAAAACCTGCGCTCAATTCCAATAAGCTTCATTTCATGATACCATCACCTTCCTCATGTAACCACCACATTAAGATCCAATCTAATTGTAAGAAAAAGACGGCACAAGACCTCTAGTTCACCTTCAGATATCCATACTGTGCTCTTCACTTCTATGTCACCTCCTTTTTTAAACTTTGCCGGTTGCGTTCCATTTCAGATCCATAATCACCATGAAACTGGTTCGATTTTCAATATGAACATTAGGCATTACGTTCAAGCGCACTTCACAATTTTCCCCCTCAGAGACGCTCCATTCCTCATTACTTTGCTAAACTACACGTAGTTTGTAATGGGAATGTACAAGGTGAAGGTAAAGTATTCTCGGGCGGTTTCTATGCCTGCATATCCCGCCGTACAAGCCTGCTTCAGCACACGCCCTGTCAGCAGCTGATAATGTCACGATCTGTGAAACACGGAGCCGAAATGACTTCCCCATTTGTCTCCATCCCAACATAATAGGATAATCTCTTTTCAATTACGGGGGATAAAGAATTATTAGATGTTGGTTTATTGGAAACAAACGAAGAGCAGGAAATAGTGCTTTCCTTTCAATTATTGCACCCCTTTACGATACATTATATTGGCATTTGTAGTGATAGCGTTCATTTGTGTGCCGTTTTGGCGACTTCTTATCTGATTCAGTGAAACTACTTGGTAGTTAAGACAGATAGCACTATAGGTAGCACTTTGGATTCTCCACAGAATGCAATTGGTCACTGACTAGCTCCTAGAAGGAGAGGCGGCCAGTAATACAGATGGTGCTTAATCACTCTTACCGGCAGTCAAAAGTACGATCTGGACTGGTCATTCCTGCCACATCTGTTGCTCACGTTAGTTTACATCGCCATGTCAGAAAGCACGTAATCGTTTGGTGTTTATGGGATTCATCAAGTGCAGTCCTAAAGCTTTTAAAGGGAGCAGTTGCGAAGATAAAACATTGATTACTATTCTACACAAGGTTCTCCATGGGAGTCACATCGGTTTACCACGTTGACAATGGTGTTTTTCATGGCGAGGTTCCATGTACGGCAATAAGTACAAAATTGCGTGATTACTCAACAGCCCGCCGTAGCCTGCCATTACGATTCCGCTCACTCATATTCTTATTGGTCGATTTTGCAGGAATCAGTCTTGCGCAGACCGACATCGGCCTCACCCTCCCGGAGCAAGTCAACACCGTGCTGGGGGATCCCGTGACGCTGGCTGCAAGCTACAGCACCAACCGCCAGGTGGAGTTACTTTCGTGGTACAAGATCGACAGTAACGACCCTTCAAAAAGAGTGCTCGTTTTGTCCTACTCCCCCATGAGAGGACAGAGGACGTATCATAATTTTGTAGAACGGGTGGAACTTGTCGGGCCGGCGTCGCTTAAGATTTTACAGACCCGAGCTGAGGACGAGGGGAAGTACGTCCTGTCGCTATTGGTGGAGGAGGTCGGCAGCGTCGACGGATTTGTCACTTTACACATTCTAGGTAGGAAACTCTTCTAAACTTGACACATTCTAGGTAGGAAGCTCTTCTAAAGTTGAAAGAAAACTTTCCATCATACAGTACACTCAACTTTACCAATATACGTACCTCCGAGACGAATACTGCCCTTTTACTGCCCTTACGTCACAGAAAACGTGCCCGTAACCTCCAGGGAATGTCTGGCAATGATGCAGACAGAATGACGTCATAGAATAACCTATGAGCCACCGTAATGCAGAGGTCACGGTAAGAATTAGTTTCATCACACAGCAATTAAAACATTTATACATTCACTAAATGAACTTAAAATGCACCCATGTATATTGATAGAGATAAAGAAGTTTTTCATTTTTCTCCTAAACAACACAGAGGTTACGGTAAGAATTGGATTCATCATACAGCAATCAAAACAACATTTATTCATTCACTGATAAATGAAATTAAAATGCACACAAAAATGCTCCTAATCTCCCATGTATATTGCTCGCGCTGAAGACGTGTTTTCTTTTTTCTCAAGAAAAACACAAGACTAATTTCCAGTGAAAATGGTATAGAAGGGAAACATAATGTAACGTACTTAAGAAATATCGATTGTCTGGTAACGGGGCTTATAGGGGAAGTGTTGTTTCGATCTAATATCTGATATAGAGCAAACCTATGGATTATCATCTAAAAGCGTCTCTTTATTTTGTTTCACTGATTTCTATCCCTAAGTATGGCAATCCTTCTTGATTTGTTTGACAGGTAATTCAAAAGTTACTTTCAAATGAATGACTTAAAAACACCGGAGAGATTGTTTTCACATCTCCCCAACTTATCTATCCACATAACGTGGAAAAATCGATGTTTATGAGTTCAGTGTGTCTGAGTGGGTAGCCACGAGGAGTCGGTAAAAGCATTTTTGTCATGTTTTCAAATCCCTCAATGGAATATCACGTTACGAGGCCCTGATAATGAGCATTAGAACCAAGTCATAAATGTGGCATCATAAAATGGCTGCCTTGGCCTTATGTTTCCATTCCGTAGACCAATCTGTTTTCCCTGAGGTGACTGTCTGTACTTTTTCATCACAACGTCCCCAATACTATCGATACTTGTTATCCTAGTAGTTTTACCACTGGCGTCTCCAGTAAGAAAATATGTTATATCAGTATTATATTATGTCAGCTCTGGGCAACCCTAGATATTAACGGGGGAAGCACTAGAGGAATACGTCTATTACTCTCAGTATAAAACATCTTTATGCATGATATTTCGTGTATTAAGCCCAGACGGACATTCCAACGACCCCCAGTTCTTTCACTAGGGCTTAGGGATGAGCTCAGAAGTTCACGCATCAATTGCAGTCTGTTCACTCTACATCTAAGAGGCCTCGTACAAACTGCAAGTCAAGAGCTCCCTTGACGTAAATCAAAGTAATCTTGAGTTAATCCTTGTGCACTCTCACAGCTTAATTAAACACAATCTTTGTTTTTACATTTATAGTCAAGTGAGTTGTACAATGAGGTGTTTTGACGGAGAAGAGCTCTTTTGGAGCTTACGTTAGGAAAGTTCAATAAAGACTTGGACGCGTTCCAAAGTAGGTGGGATATGAGGGCAGCTTCATTGCCAGATGGGATATCGACAACAAGTTGTAACCACTGCTGCTTCCGTCCGCTTCCTCATGCTACAGGACTGTTTCTTCATAAATCACTCCTCCCTCCGACATGTACAACACTAACACCTCACAATCAATCATTACTTCACTCACAGCACCATGTACTGCTCGTATAGCAGCTTAATACCACCCCCATAACGTTAATGGTCCTGTATTTACTTCCTGTACAGTCTACTGACGATAAAATAGGCCATAACCCAGCCCGTAATCCATTCTTTCGTAAGGAAAGGGCGGCTTAGTCTTTTATGAGTTATCTTGACCGCTTGTCCATAGTCATTTCTATAGGAGTGCTCTGATTATAAAGGTCAGCCGGAGGCATAACTTCAGCGCCGGCAAACCTTGTTACCCGGCACGGATTTCATTCACTCACGAAAAGCAATAAAACCAGTGTGTATTTCACTACCCTTTCCCATGATGGCATTTAAGTTTATAGCCTTACTGACCGGTGTTTATCGTACTCTAGCATTTTTATTACTCGGGAATAGCCCTGGCTATCAGTAATTACTTTGGGTGCAAGAGGGCTTGGTTAAGCCAGTTGTTTCGTTGATGGTTATATGGTAAGGTTAACAAGAGACGACGTACCATTGCAACTATACATTTGTAAAAACAACACTTGAAATCACTCATTACGCAAAGTAACCACATTGTTGACCATGGTTGGTTGTTTTTTCAGTCCCCCCAGTTGTTGAAGTGGGACCGTCCAATCCCTACGTCATCGGCCTGGGAAAAGCAGCGCTCCTGACGTGTACAGTGATGAATGCCAAGCCCAACATCTCTTCTCTCCACTGGAAAAAAGACGGCACCATCGTAGACAGCAACCTGATGAACACCAAGTTCAGCGGCGGCACAATGGCGTCGCCATCTTTGATGATACGTCACGTGACCCGGACTGACGCAGGCTTGTACACATGCGTGGCCGATCACGTGGTCAAACAAGAGAGAAGCAGTCTGAGATTGTCAGTTTTGTGTAAGTCTCCATTCTACCTTACACCTTTGATATTAAAGAAATGTCAGTCGCGGTTGGGCCTAAATGATTACCTTTTTAGTGACGAAATGATTATTTACCCTTTCTTTTCATTTGACAAACGATCAGATAACACAACAACCTCCTCTTGTCCCTTTGCCCCTAACTTTTTATTCATTTCACGGGTCGTTATTTATCCCATATAAAATGCAATGAACCAAGTCTAATGGGGAACTATCGACTACAGAGACATACATTAACCTACATTGTCTTCCTATAAACCTCTGATTAAAGTTTTAAATGACATTAGAATCAAAGTCATCCATTTATAATAGAATATTGATTGTAAAGATGTCTAATCAATCAAAAATGTACTTAATGGCTTGAGTATGTTCATAGTTTGATGATTATGCATGGGGTTAATAAGACCTGTATTCTATATGAATTACGAACATGGCGTTAGCAGTATATATGAAATTACGATCTAGAGGACCACCAGATGGTGAAGTAATATCATAAACAAGTCTTGGACTTGAGTTTTCTGGAATGTTGATGGCAGAAAGGTGCGGACGAGGATATTGAGGTTAACCTGGAGCATATGGTAGGTCTGATGTTCGTCACATAAGTCACGGGGGAAATATATACGTCAACTGACGTATTAGCTATGGGAGCTCATATTTTGAAACGTGTCATTGATTAACCTATTTGAGTGATCATAAATCAATGTGATGACATTTGTAACCTAACCCCTGCCTTTTAGCATCCCTTGTGCGACGAACCGTAGTTTAAAGGATTCGTCTCAGAGACAACCACAACGTCAGCTCAAAACACAGCCAAGGTTTATTTTCGAAGAGTTTCTACTTTAAAATGCACTGTTTATAGAGACAACGTGACTTTTGAGTCTCTTTATCAACCAATCTTCGGTGAACCTTAAATAATAGAGGGTGTGTGGTGGAGTAATTGGATTACGAAAGGAGAAGCATTTGAAGAAAGGAGGCTAGACAGAGCCGCTCGACAAATCTCCAGACATCGAGATTTTCCTCTACACTAGACTTGTTAAGCCGCCTTTGGAATACCATAATAAGATAAGCGAGGAACATCACTTAATACATAATTATTTCTACGTAAGGTTCACGTAAGGACGAATTTCCAGAGTGCTGTCCTCATATTCCTGGAATCTGGTTCTACGAATTCCTGGACTTTGGTCTTCCAGAGTCCGGGAAGGTCGTCTTCCAAATTCCTGGAACGTCGCCCGAAATGACGTCGACTAGATACCCGGAGAGTCGGTGACCCGTGATGGTCCACTCTACTGTTAATCAATCTGAAAATATGTATATATCACGGCGTGTGCAATCGAATCATGCACGGTGACTGATGAGGACCGGTCATTTAAATATTTATGGTGTCGCGGGCCTCTTTTCAACCGCAGTGCAAATTTGGCAAATTATTAATGTGACGGGGTCGTGATGATGTCCCGGCCGGTACGTCATCACTGGGTGTGAAATTATTGACTGGGTTCTAACTTTTCTTATTGCTCTCGGCACCAGGACGTGAAAGGGCTCTCAGAGATGTTCTGCTTCGCCCGTGGGATGAAATGAAATTACATTTCTCATTTCAGGCACAAGTAAATTTAATGGCATGCTAGCCCTTCGGCATTCTGGTAATTATATGCTTTCAAGGCTTTAATTTCGGATGCATACATATAAAAACTTCAGGGAAACGCAGGTTTTTTTTTCAATGAAAACCAACTATTTATATTCTGTATTACTTTTCTCTTGACAGGATGATGATGATATTTATGATTAATACATCGTACAGGGCGCTCGTGGGTATCCCCCCATCCAAAATACACGCACACGCACCTCCACATCCTCAAAACTTTGTGGGAGGGTATTGTAAAAGTTCATGAAGACAGGAAAGTTTTTTTGCTGGTCAGCCCCCCGTTACCACTTGTCTTATATCATCCGTTAGACGATATTGCGCAGTCCGCATAACCGTACCATCATTCGCTTTTTTATTACACGTCATAAAATCTCGTAAATTTCACAAAATCCTGTCACGTTTGGACGCCAATATTCATCCTCTGTTAAAAAATGCCTCCAACGGTAACCTTTCTAAGCCGTTTTCGCTATCTAGCACAGCGGAAGGAAAGGTGTGAACTTCTAATACTGTTAATTCATGGTACCCCATAACCCCAAGAGAGACTTTACGTCCGTTTAAGATAATTGGACGTAGTTAGTGAGTAAAAACACGTACAGTGCAGGTCAGGCTGCACGTTAAGAGGTCGGCAGGTTGGTGGGGATGACGTTTATTGTCGCCGGGACGACGCTTTATTGTTCCGCTGCTGATTGACAATCACAACCGTACGGGAGTTGGTCTGTCAACCGGTAATACTGATGAGACTGCGCGCAAGGCAAGGGAGCTTTCATTTCAGAGTCTAGGGATGGATCACTAATGAGGTTAGGGTTTATTGCTGTTAAGAGGTTCGGTGTAACGATATGAAGGCGTTGGAACGTTTTATAGAGGCATACTACTTAGAGGGGTGTTGCGTTTCTGTTGATTTCATCCTTCGCAGTATCCAAGGCCACACAGATTTAATTTTATGGATGGCATCCTCTGGGGACCACAAAGCTAATGCAAGAGGGCGACAAAAAAAATCCAGCAAAAAAAATGCTGCTTAACCACAGGAATACAAAGCCGGTATTGCGAATTGAAGCACAGGACACAGTGACTGCATCAAACAAACAAGTTTTTATTTGCAGGAGGTAGATGTAGATAGTCTTGTTCAGGTCTCATCCTCCTTCACAGCTTCCTCCTTCGTTTTACGATAAGCCGCCCTTTTGCGGCATTGATGAGTCGGCAGTCTGTACTGAGTTCCAACCGAGTTCCGGAGTTCCATGAAGCCTCGAAAGACATGATTTCTTTTTGAGAACAGGCGAAAATCAATGCGCGCGCGGATGTCATCCATAAAATTAAGTCGGTGTGGCCCAATCGCCACACAATAAACTTTGTATCCCAACAAACAAAAACAGTGAAATTTAACTGGACCAGTTGCTTCTTTAGGACTTGCTTTAGTTGTTTTTATCCCAAAAATATATTTGTATGCATCGTGACTGAGTGATGGTGTACCTCGCCAGTGACTAGGACGGTAACACAGACGGTATATGATGTACGACGTCAAACTTACTAAGTGTTGGCAGCGTTTGATTAACCTCACTGCGCTTGGGCACAGGATTCAATCTGCGCAGGGAAACGTAATACGCTGTACATTACTGTGCAGATATATTACTGCTGTAGTGGCAAAAATTACCAAACCGATCTTTGGCCTCATTACAGCTGTGGCTCAAGATGTATCATTTTGATATTTGAGTGAGGTCCAGGGACACATTCTTATCACTCTATATTCTCTGCCATCTATATGTCCCTGAACTTCTCCCCAGAAAAAATCACAGACTTTCCAGGCAAGTTTAAGGTTAAGAAAGCTTCTAGCGTACCCTCTGTACAGAGTCTAAGCCGTGTAAGGAAGTTGAGTCTGCTTTTATGATTTACGTCACAAAGGACGTCTCTAAATCCTGCGCTTATCCCTCTCTAACGCTATGAAGAATTTAAACTGTTCTCTCTCTAACGCATATGTACGTCATTTCCGTCAGACCCTTCAGCCATCATCAGTATGTCCGACTCCGTGACGTCATCCCTGTCGGACCGCGTCACCCTCCAGTGCGTGGCAGACGGTAACCCTCCACCCAACATCACGTGGACGAAGAACGGGCTCAAGCTGAAGTCCAGGACCCACTCCCTGTCCTCCAGCGTACGGGCCAGCTCCATCGTCCTCCCGAAGGTCATGAAGAACGACAGCGGTACCTACTTGTGCGTGGCCACCAACGGTGTGGGAGAACACGACAAGAAGACGCTGGAACTAACTATCAAACGTAAGCGTCTTGTATCTTTATCAATCACAAGAAATAAGGTTCCTCAAAATGCATATACCCCTACATACACACATATTTGGACATTATAAAGGACTTCTTATAAATGCATTTAACAGGTAGCGTCCTACAGTATCATTTTCAAATCCGTTGATACAACCAACGTTGTCTCCACGTTGTTACTAGTACCCTCTGTGTACAACTTTAAAACGATGCAACTCACTCAAACTTACATTGAAAACACCAAGCGCTTCTAGCTCTCCTTGACTGTTCTTTAACAGTCATGTAGATATAGAAGTCACCGGAGACATTTCACTCGTCAATCAGTCATAGAAGTCATCATAGTTTCATTGTTTTTGTAACCTGGTTAGCATTAGTATTATTTAATGTCTTGGGGTGGTGGGACTTTGGCCAACTGTTATGTCAACAGTTGTATTTTGTTTTGTGGCGCTGTTAAGATACGTTTTAAGCTTGAGTGCAGCGCCACACTGTCCTTGTCATTGTATTGTCTTGTGCTGTGTTGTATTGTGTTGTGTTGAATAATAATAAAAAAAACACCCACGACCTACCTGATCTTTTATGCCCCACATTATGTCCCACATTAAGCCGATGCTAAAGTTTAAACTTGCTCAAGGGCCGTTACCAGTAAAGGATGCCCTGGCAATATGGAGCCATAAAAGTCCTAACGATGACTAGGGGAGGAGAAAATAATAAATCGGAAGAGCATTATACAGACTATTACCCTGATGATGACGTCTAATAAACAAGGCAAAACCACCCTGGGACTGCACTCTCACAGTAAGGAAGTACAGTTCACTCATACATTTACCCCAGACGACAGTAAAACATACTATTCTAAGCACATGTAGCATAAAGTTCTTTACGGACATAATACTTAATGAGCCCTCCATGCTGTTAACGCGCCTCTAGGGCAGATTTCATCCTAACGCTTCGCTTACTCTAGATATATGGGAAAATCGTAAAGCATGCAGCAAACATTGGCCATTGCCAACCCAGGGCATTTCTAGTTCTATAGATCTGAATCTAAATCTGTCCCAATATTATTGTCAATCTTGGACCAGAAGTCCTTTAGTATTTAGACGCATACACGTCAAATATATATATTACTTCGAAGCACCGGCTCATGCATTGAGACACGCTGCATTTTTTTTGTGTACATATAGTTTCACATATGTTGAGGTGATATCGCAGTATGATGTCCGTATAAGTTGTGAATGATGGCTCTGCGCCATCTAACGACAAACCTTTGCATAGCACCTGTGAAAGTTGATCTAACCATTTCTCTTTGTTTGTGCTCTTACGTCGCTGTCTGTTGCTAACATCATGCCCTATCACGCAACCGTTTTGATGTGGTGAATTAAACAACGTTATACGGCCATGCAAGGTCACAAAGTTGTAAACAATCCGAGGTCCTTTCACATGTACAATGTAAGACAACACCAGTACAAAGCGTCAATCGCGACTCCTTCCATCATTTTGTAGTATTGCATGCTTGGTCCTATCAATCACGTTATGCTGAGGTCACGGGCCCGGCCGGGCAGTCTTATGGAACGAAAATGTGACCTCAGCATTACTGTGATACCTGCTACAGTGGTATCGTTTCTCGAAACTTGTGCAAGGAAAAGAAATCCTTGCTCACTCACTCACTCATTCACTCTCACTCACTCACTCACTCACTCACTCACTCACTCACTCACTCACTCACTCACTCACTCACTCACTCACTCACTCACTCACTCACTCACTCACTCAATCAATCAATCAATCACTCAGTACCATAGCTGGAAGCTGTCTGACAGTCCACAAAAGCTCTCCATCTTTTTTTTTTGGTGAATTTATTCCAGCGTCCGCCTTAATGGCAACACTAAGCTGGAACACGATAGCAGTGATTATCGGCGCCACGGCGGGCGGACTGTGGGTGGTGGTGTGTGTGGGCATCACCATGTACTTCATCAAGAGACGGCGGGAGAAGAAAGACAAGGAGAAGTACGCCTTCTACTACAAGATGGGGCGGAAACAGGGCACAGACGAGATGGACATCAAAGATGGGCAAGCTAATGATGGCCCGCCAGGTAATGTTTGAGCAAATTTGGTTACATACGTTATCCATATGATTGTTCAATTAGCGCAATAGCGGACAAGTTTGCTCTTCAGCCGTCCTACATCTTTGTCAGTAAAATGCTGGGCATTGTTAACACTATTATGTTTACCTTCGCAGAAGGAAAACATATTGTTTTTGTTCTGTTTCTTCTTCTTCTTCCTCTTCTTCTTCTTCTCCAAACAAATAAAGTCAATGACCTGGACCAGACGTCTGTCACCATGGTAACTGGTGCTGTAGCAGACATCCTTTTGTGTTGGGTTACATTTTGTAGCAGGACATATTTGGAGGGGCTGCTCACCAAATATTGTATATGAATGTGTTTGAGTAACAATAAACAGAGCAGTAGTTTGTTGGGCTAGACCATGTGAAGGTTAACATTATGCCTTTGCTACCTTTCTAGTTTAAGTATTTAAAATCGGGAATTTGCCTCCACATTAATATTCTTATAATACAACATGTAAGATCTCGGTTTCGGTATGACATGTACTTTCTGAAGCGCTAAAGGTAGTCAATGTCATTACAACAATAAGGTGATAAATTATTAACTTTCCTTTGTCATTTCAGGGAAGCCTCCCAAACCGCCGACCGACCCCTACGCGGGAATCAATACAATCAGGAGACAGGCGGCAAAGAAAGGGAGGAACGCTGGTGAGTACGATACGAGTGGCATTCAAACCAGAAATGATAGGTGTCGCTTCTGTATAACCCAACACGACTATTTACGCCACCTAGCGGTAGAACCTTGAAGTGAGTAAGTGATTGTGTTGGAGTATTCTCCAGGATCGAAGAAGAAGAAAGAATTTCCTTGCTAAGTATGTCCATAGACAACAGGAAGAACAGTTTCTTATGTGTTAATTGTTGACTCAAAAAAGCAAGGAACATCTCCTAACATTTCATTTCCAGATTCCATTTAAACTTCTTTTGCAGTTATTGGATTAGTTATCTTTTTGTGTCTGACTACGTCTTGTATTTTGCATACAACGCGTCAAAACTTTCTTGTTAGTTTGTGTTTGGATTTCGCCATGCTATCAGTCCTAGGATTTCCATTGATCCATTCACAATTTCTCATTGAATTTTAGTATGTCTCACCGGGGATAAAGAGGATAAGTACGTAATAAATTACAGTGTCACCCAAATGCATGGGTACAAAGCGTCTCCAGCCTGACATAGATGCAATAAAGAAACAGATACAGACGTTATCTTTTTGCTCTGTCCTTACAGCCTACAAACCTGTCTGGTTTAATCAAGACAAATTCCTCACTATAGTCTCTCCATGCGTTGTCAGGGGAGCGCTCTGGCTGCACACTGCACGGTTTGTGCTGGACATAAGCTTTTTCCATTCTGCTGAAATTTACGACTCATTTATTTTTAACGAAAGATTTTGCGCGATCTACAAAAGCAATTTCGAGTCGGGAAGGCAATGAGGCTCCGGTTGAAGTGGCCGGTATCAGCAGTGATCTAACGTCTGGCATAAGAGACGGAATCCTACAGAAACCTATTCACGCTGTCGGCTACACATCATGCTGAGTTAGGAGAGGAGTGCGTGACGTTTGCACAAGGAGAGCAGTCAAGTTTGAAAAAACGACAAGCCTAGTTCTTCTTATTTCATATTTGATTAAATTTGATCTAGATTGACGTCCACTTCATGCAGAATTGGGGTAAAATAACATATTCATCTTTTTAGGTTAGACTCACAGATCAGACATTATGTGTGTTACTACAATATTTTCATCAATTTCTTAATTTAACGCTTCCCTGCATGCGTATCCAAGATGGCTGCTTGCGCCAACTTTTCTAATGAAAAGGAATATCAACATGCAAATTTGTGAATGGAAGACAGGATAAACAATTTGGGTCTTGCCAAAAGGGATGCCACCGTAACATTTATTCTAACAACGTGAGAATAGACCATGGCTTTTGGTAAGATTACAATATCTATCTGCACTTGACTCCTGACATTGGCACAATGGGAAGCAGGTGCATGGTTTACACTGGGAGTAATCAGTTATTTAAGGCAGGCTGAACCCAAACCGCCTGATCACAGCACACTTTTGGAGGTGACGATTTGTCACAAGGCTTTTAAGAAGCTAAAAAATCAGTTAATGAAGAATACTGCACTAGTCTATAAGATAACAATTTTGATTATGAAAAATCATTGCTGCTTTGTGTAGACGGTATTAGTTCTAGTTGCTGCTCGTTAGATGGTTCCTTGTCATGATTATAGTGTTCTAGAGAAATTTACTTCATGCCAGGTTAGACTGTTAGTGACTGGTGGATCTATTTGACAAAATGGCCGAGTTCCAACAACTCAGACATTTCATCAATTGCTTTGGTAGCTAATGGCGGCCCTACGGGCAGAAACCGATACTGACATATATATGATTGACCCTTTGTCTACTTACAAGATGTGATACCCTGTAAAAAGCCTTTACACACATACGAGAATGTGGCAGAGTATCTTAAACTGCACGTAAAGTTGGATTTACCAATGGTAGTAAATGCCAGTAAAGTCGGGTAATGTTTACTTTGTAAATTGTACCAGACTTGACAATGGTAGTACTGTAGATAAAAATCAAGATCGGTTATTTCATTTACTACCATTGTTAAGTCCGAAATTATCGGACTTGACTTTTATCTACTACCATTGTCAACTGCGGTACTGTTTACAAAGTAAACATTACTCGGCTTTACCGGCATTTAGAACCATTCATAAATCCAACTTTTCGCGCAGTGTTAGCTTTAAAAGTGACAAATGAGTGATTTCTAACCGTGACGTGAAACAAGTGGAGTTATCCCTGCCCAGGCGCAGCCAACCGTGCTGGGCACAATTTACATGCACACAGGGCAGATTGGTCCGACTGAGTTATTGGAAGCACAGATCTCCTCGTTTGACCTTGAACCCAAAATATCGTTCTCCAACCGTTTTTCAAGTATTAAACATTTCTATGCATGGATGCCCTGCTCTTGACCTCCTTGCCGTTTCGGCGTCAGCTACTCTGCTATTTCAATCACTCATTTCTCAAGGTCACTGTCGCCGCCCAAATTATGGGAGAGAAAATAATGTATGTGAAAGCCTATAGAAGGTGAACTGTGGTGTGTGGTGATTAGCGATCGATATGTAAATGGTAGCAAACTGTGTAATAGCACGCATTACCGGCTACTAATGGCGGAAAGAGGGCCGAATGTTTGCAACGGTGGCACATTTTCCTTCCCGTTTGATATACTATGTACTGCGGCGTCTTTTCCATCTTTACGAGTGTTCCAACATCGTCCACCTTCCAAACTGAGACACACGCGCCGTTTCTGTACATAATGTTTAACGGGAACGTGGCAGCAGCCCAGTTGATGGAGGCAGAAGTGGACTGTTTGATAGAGTGCTGCAGTACATTCTCGGAAACGCGTCGGTTGAAATAGATGCGCAGTTCGGTAGCTACGTTATGTTATGTTATGGATCCCTCCTACGTGACTTTAACCTTATCGGGACTTGCCCTTAACCATACTTCATTCCAACTCAGATCTATCACTGTTAGAGCGAGTCCTTCGTATAGGGTTATACAGGGGCTCAATGAGTAAAAACAGGATAGGGCAAGGTCCTTTGCAGTACTACCTTTACGAAACTGCCTCTAAAGTATATCAGCGCAACTTGCCGTTTTGGTGCTTGTTATAAGACGTCACTGCTAAAGTGCATACCCATGAATTTTCTTTGTCTTTATTGTCCGAGAAGTAACTCCCTTATCTCACAGATCTAGGTGCCACCCGTATTTTTATTCACCTGCCTATGGCTATGTCGCCCCCCTCAACACACACACAGACACAGACACACAGACACACACACACATACACACACTTTTCTCTCACAGAATCTCCCAATTTCCCACAGTAGCAACCTTGGCCGTCTATCCACTCACCTCTGCCATTTTACGCCTCATATACCCTTCCTACAAACGTGGGAAAAGTTGAAACATTTCTGTTGATTTATAATCTTCCACTGACACTTAATCTCCGTGTAAAACTGTTCCCCATATCTTTCCTTGTTATCTTTTCTCAGCTGGAAATATTTCTTGTCAGTGATAAGACGTAACAATGACAGGATATAGGAAATGTTCTTATCTTATTATTCCACCTTTCTTGTGAGGTACTTAGCAGTGCACTTTGTCTTCTACAGGGCATGCACTCACGAAATCCAGCTCTCGTCGTGTGCAGAAAAACCTAAATCAATGGCTAGATTTATTTTCGTGTCATCTTGCATCTCGAGAGTCAGAAAAATGAGTATCACGACCGATCTATGCATGTAGTTTTATAGACACCCTGTGAGAGGGCACTCCGCTAGAAGACGATATCTTTGTTACCTGTGCAATGGGAGATCGGGATATATTTTTATGTTATCCTTTTATCTCGGATGCTACCACTTTATCGTGCCACAAAAGACGTGCATTGACGCACATGCGTAAAATGTGCTCCAAAAATAAATTTACAGTATTTTCGGCATGAAAATCTTCAGACCTGCGGCTGCATCTGAAGAAGGTAATTCCACAGCAGTCATAAAGCCATCAAATGGTAGCCGGCTTTATGCGTCTTGCTAACTAATAAAGAGGGGATAAACATAACTTTCAAACGATCCAGTTAGAGGGGATATTATGACGTCTGGCAAACTTTTCAATCTGCACATGCGACGTAACTTAAAAATCCTTCGAGCGCCCCTCCCTGTTGGCAAGACTTACGCCACATCGATCGAAATTTTTATCAGGTGTCGATGGCACTTTTTATTTTCAATTGTTCCTGAGGGAACACTTACCGCTGTGATGTTTATCGTATCTTCCCTAAAATACAGACAGAAGATACGCCAAGGTACTTTACCCCTATCGACCCACGGAAGACAACGAGCTGTGCTTGGAAGTGGACGACGTCATCGAGGTGCTGGAGGGGGAAGATGGCGGCTGGTGCCTGGGTTACCTGAGGGGCAGGATAGGCCTGTTCCCCTCCAACTACGCTACCTTCCTCACAGCCAGCGAAGGTACTTGTTAAACAGTGAAACGGTCATAAAAGTGGGCAGTATAATATGATCGGCTAAAAGTTACTATCTTGTTATGTTGGTAAAAAAAAATAGCTAATCATACGTTGGCGTTTACACGAGCTTCCTAAGTAAAATCTGAGTAGGTATCGTTAAAAGGAGCTCATTAAATGTGATGGTTATATGTGAACATGGCACCCCGTCTACATTTTATTAGTCTTCATATATGGTTTGTTGCGGTTATCCAAATGGACATGACTTTGCATTGAGTTTCCTGCATCTTACGGCTGAGGTCTGGTATTATTAACGGTAAACTTTGTTTGTAAATAACGTACAGAGTTTTCCTCGAGTTTTACAACTTTTGGAAACTGTTCTGGAGACTTCCCATTTTAGATCACAAAGTTTTAAGAAGAAACTTTCTTTCTATTTTCTGTTTTTCAAGTTTGTACAACTTAACTTTTCTGCACCGAGAATTGACTTCCATAAACTAGATACGTTCATCGACATTGGAATATAGAAAACTCTGTCAAAACACAAATTGACAGGTCTACTAGTTAAGAGAAGAATGCGACATCGTCCTCTAAGACACATCCCGGGGGCTTAACACAGGTTACAGAGACAAAGGAAGAGCCAAAGGCCTACCGTTATCTCCGCTCGCACGCATACCTCTGGGTAAAACGAATTTTGCTGCGTTCACCTTTTCAGATAATCAGAAGTGAAAGACGAGTCTCTAATGGGACCTGCATGACTTATATCTATATATCTGAGAACGTTCTTTAACGACCTCCTTCAAGGTGAAGCAAAACTCGTCAAAGGACAAGCCGAAAATCCCCTTTAATGAATTTGATACGCTTGTTTGCTCGATCTTGATGAAGCGTAGACAATTTTGATTCTTCTCACGCGTAGTACGACTAATAATAAGACTGCTAATACCCAAATCCTGAGATCAGGAGAGATTTTACAGGAGATATTATGCTGAGTCTGACGTTGAGCCTCCCTCAAGGACCCCCGCCATGTATACACAACTGTACAAGGAATATAACAAATATGCCTGCCAAATGATGATGAATTCTTCTAACCAATCCAGCATATGATTTCTGGCAGAGAAGTTTATATCCCATACATGTACATCTCAGTATTTATAACTTAGTAAGAACTTTGCAAAGTCAGCCACCCCACACATACACTTTTCTTTTGGAATTAACAGTACTTTCAGTGGGGTTTCACCGGAGAGCAGTTAAATTCCTGTTTGACTGACCTGATTTACTAATGTGAGACATTAAGGACAATCGGTTTATAAGTGTTGACTATACATATCTGACACCATTTATCCCAAAGTGTTACTGTTCAGGATTTAGAAAGAGAATGGTCGATTTCATACCTAATCAATGATTAACCTAGATAACCTGATTCCCCTTTACAATTCAAATAAATGACGGGGTCAATTCCTGTTATACTCAAGGCTAACTGTATCGTCACACATTAAGTTCATAAAAGTGACACAAAGACAGATGAAATTTTCCGTTAGTAGATTGTCCCATTTGTGTGGTCGGAAGCTCGCCCGCAGGTAGCACCCCAAAAGCTGTCAAGATTTCCCCGGCTTCATTCTTCTTCCTCCAATCGATTCAACCCTCACGATACCGACTGTAGGTCCATCGCCAATCATCGCGTCGTTACTTCCGTATTGATTACAGGCGAGAAAAAATAACACTTGATCAACTTGTCAATGTCAGTGGGCATTCAGAAAACAGATTTGTTATTTCACTCACCCGAGCTTGTTTATCGAGAAATCTCTTCCTTTCACGGCTGGGCGTCCCCGGCACAGTTTGACGGAGGTACGATTAAACTAATCAATCACGCCACGTTCCTCCGCATCTCATTCAAGATCCCTTAAACCTTTGTAATTAAAGTACATGGCATGTACAACGGATTTCTCTCTCCGTGTGTATGGTGTAGGTGTCAATGTGATAGATTAGTTCTGCGCAAACCACACTGCAACGTACATGTATTCCCGCCTAAAAAACGTTGGGAAAATCCTGATTTGAGTCATGCTAGTACCAGCTACAAATCTTAATAGAAAAACTCTTTCAGCAGTCTGCCTTTAGCTCTTGTCAGAATAGAAATATGACATAAAGACTAATAAGTAGTTCATTATTCAAGAGATATGTACAAGAAATAGCTCTTATTTTCTAAACTACGACTAGTCTTCGAGTCCCCCTGTCGCATGCAATAGGTCGCGAAGTGTCACCTTGAAGCGGCTGAGCGATGATTCCTTTGTCGTCACTAAGCCCAGCATCAATGACTATTATCCACGGATCTAAATGGCCTTAAGTGCGACATGCACTTTGAGCGCCATGATTTACATAGCTGCAAATACCCTGTTCACTGCGTTTGTGTATATGGATCTAGTCCCCCAAATTGATTCAGACTTCTTTTTACGACTGAAGCCTTTTACACTTGTTGGTCACTTCACGAAGATCTGTAGTTGATTGGCACGAGCAACTAAACTAAATTGTCATCTCATTACATTAAGTTCTTTGATGAATCGTCTACAGAGAAGGACATGCACATCTAGGCGACATAAATTCATGTCTGTTCTCTTCGTGCCATGCTGTTAATTTGGAATGACAAATGAGTCGTTTTATTTGATGGTTTGTGTCCGATAAGCGTCTGCCACGTTGGTCTGCCAAAAGTTTAGTTAAAACTAACGTGTCACTTATTGAGCATTACATGTACATGTGTGTATTTTACTCCAATACTTCCTACATAAAACTGGGGCGTGGTTCAATATCCATCATTGCCTTTGTATACAACAAAAAGACGGTAAAAATATCAAGCTGATCGGCCTACTTTACTTCCTGTAGTAACATCATTAATGCTTAGCTACGAATTTATCAAATGCACTCGTTAAATCACCAGAGTCTTCAGAAGCCAAGCCCATAGAATCAAGTAAATTATATGTTTATCTCTCTGTAATTTTCACCTAAATGATAAATCAATGGCCATATCGACCCTCCAATGGCCCGTTTCCATTGACTGACCCAGATCCAACTCCGAAATTGTGCAGTTCAAAACGTTGAACATCGTACATCATGGAAATCAATATGCATAGTCATTAGCATCTCCTTTATAAACCCCATGTATTCTGGATACAGTGATGGAACAACATCATCATTATTCTGGGCACATCTTCACTGAACATAACAGCATTATAAACATACAGCTTTGACGAAGTTATGTACTTTTTTATATTTTTTTCGGTGTGACTTTACTCCTTGTCTATTACGTATTAAAAGAATAACTGTATCACGAAACATTATTTTCAATCAATATCTATGTAAACCTCATAACGCAAGGAGCTTCGCACGAAAAAGTAATATTATCCAGCTCTTCGGTAATCCCCTTTATAATCCCTAAATATTGAATATTGGGCCAGATGCTCATAATACTTACTTTCATGTCATATTTGACCTTTGTATTCTAATAGATGCATGAACATCCCAGTGTGCTGATCATCGGAATCTGTTCACTTAAAGAGCAGGTAGGATTAACTAATTTAAAATCCGCTTGTATTTCTTATCAGTAGTAAAGAGCAAAAGATACTAAAATGCCGCTAATACATCTAAAAGTCTATGTACATTAGTTTTGCATCAATATGAATCTTCTCCAAGCACTGCCATTGGTAGTGCTGTCCTGCCTATTTGTTTCGGCTGTTGTTTTGTTGCTAATTACATAAGCAACAAATCTTTATTATTCGTTAAGCAGATTATCTATATTTGGGGCGAAATAATCGATTTTGTGTCTTTTGCTGCACTGCAGAGAATGTCTGCTGGATATGATATTGAAATCAATACAAACACGGGGTAGCGTCGTAGATAAGAATATGCTCATGATCATGATAGCAGATTTGTCGAAGGCATTGGACAGAAGTCATTCATGGCAAACTTCTGGAGCCCATTGGCAAGTTCGCCTGTGCACAAATAGTATGTAACTAGATGAAGTTGAAAAGAGTGGGCGGAATTCCTTGATAAGCCTTAGAACGTCCTAGACATTGTAAAAGTCAATCACGAAAAGCCTGTAAGACCATCAGATTCACCTCTGGGAGCCCGGGCTGACAGCTAATTCCGGAGTATAAAGCAATGGGTAAAACCCCTAGATGAAGTCAGTCTAATGAACCGATGTCAAAGATAACATTGCAAGAGAAGAATCAACCGCCAATAGTTGGTACCGAAGTATAGCTATCGCGGTGAATCCCAGTCCAAATGAACTTGGTCTGTACATGTAGCTGATGGTAACGTTGCTAGGCTCTCTTGGAGACAGGACAAACGGCGATACTCGAGGCGCAACATTTCTGAGAATATCTGTTGTTTCCATAGACAGACACTAACCTGTACCGATCGTCAGGCTGACCACGCATGTCAGGAAGGTCTCAGACACATTATTCTTGGCTCTTTTGGCAATTTACCTCGCTTCACTTGAGTGTTGAAAGATGATAATTCTCTTACAGTACATTACTGTTCAAAAGCTACTAATACAGTCCGGCAACATGTAGAGAAATGATTCTATCCACGTAGAAGTTCCAAATTCTCATTACTGCGGTAACCTTACCTGCATTTACAGGGCGAGGCAGGCTACCGTCAGAATGATGTGTTATTATAGAACTCAATAATCCCAGCGCACGATATCGTTTTCTACCACATGTGAGCAATCCAACAACTTGAAGTCGAAAGTTTAAGAGTCGTAAAGATTGGATAATTTCACAGTCTATGCTCTCCCCCCTCAACACTTCCCATTCAATGACCTACCTACCTTATTTTACGGTGGCCTATTTCAGCTAGCTATCACATTATTGCTTTACAATTCTATATTATAAGCACTAGCTGTACGAAATATTCAATGGTATCATTTTGTTTCATCGCGGTCTCATGCATGGTTCTGCAATAGGGTCAGCTGCTAGAAGCGTAAGAGTTTCTAATAAGTTTGTCCTGTTATATTATTTTCTTACGATAAGCCCTGGATATATAGGTGAAATAGTGCATTTCGTATCGTGCTAGCCAGCACTTACCCTACCGTTATTACAGCACAGAATATGCGTGACCTGCATGTGGGTCGACGGCAAAGTTTATCAGACGTCCTGGCTAGACTCTTCGTTACCAGGTTACAATCAGCAAATGCACAAATTGGGACTGCAACTGCAATTCCCCCGGCGCCTCCATCAGAAAGCGTGTGAATAGCTAGTGCAATTATGTCGTTTCCACATGATTCCACCGGTTCAGGTCAACATAGCCACCATCCGTGTGACATGGCTTTCTAAATTGGAGTATAGGGACACTTTGAATATCAAACACAAATACGTTTAATATTTTGATAAATGCTTCACATCCAATGACTTACGTCCTATTAGGTAATTCCAGACGTGGAAAACATTTCAGGTTGCTGCTCTCGATGATATTTCGCTCCTATATTCCTTCATTGCATTCGGCACACGGACCTTTCTGACAGACAAATCCCACTTCTTCAATCTTATTAGAGAACACAAAGTTGCTTGTTGTGAAGATGAATGCTCAAGCCCTTTCCATTATAAACTTTCCCCGGACCAAAAGTTGATGCAACACACGGTAGAACATCTACTTATCGCACCACACAAATGACAGACCCGTGAGAACTCGATACGGCAGAAGAGTTACCACCGAATTTTATCTCATTTTACTTTTTATGGTAAAATACAGGTTTTGTAGCATCTTCTGGCATCCCCCCACATAAAATGTCATGCTTCCGCTTGGGAAGTTATCGTTACTTCCAGTAGAACTGTCCGGAGAGATAGGTCATCTCCGTCCAAATTTGAAATTCTGAGGTATAGTTGTCTCGTTATGATGTAAAAATCTGCATCTCTATATTTAGTTTGACACAGGCATAAATATTGCTCTGTGTCCTTTTCAGTTCTGAATCTGAATCTAAATCTACCCGTATCGCATTAATGAGCTGGCCAGCGATGTAAAATTTATCTGATACTCAAAGGATTTTATTACTAAATACATAACATTTATGTGTTCAGATTGTTTTTCCGTTCAGTGATTATTACAAATCAATGTACTGACTACGATAATGCTATTCGATAATGTACATAATAATCAAAATCGAATTTGGTAATATTACTTTCATACTGCGTTACACAAGGTCACAGCCATCGGTCACTCACCCACCCCAACCCACGTCAAATGTATGGGTGAATGGTAGCCTCGCACAATTGGTTTGGAACTGGAGAGTCGCCAGTTGCACTGTGGATCAATGATTTGATTGAGGCTGATACCAGCCGTTATGTCCGTTGGATTCAAACTTAATTGCGATTCATGACTGGCGGAGTCGTCTGCATACTCCATCAGTTATTCCATGCGACGCTCTACTTACCCGCCATTAACGACCTTTTTACCGGCTTGTTTTGACTTATAGCTGTTGAAAGCTTCAGGCGCGGATGACTTACATCTAATTCTTTGTCTCCCTTTCAGCGTCCACCATGAAGTTGGAAATGATCTACCAAAGTATGGATGACATCGTCGCCTCTCCCGCCAAATGCAGCATGTGAACCGAATGAATTGACATTTACCCCGGGACCTGCCGGCGGTTGGATGTCGTTCCGTGCCAGATGAACCAAATCCACGCCTAAAACGCCAGGAAAACAGCACATATTTCATATCCCGCAGAACTTGACTAGTGCATAATACGACGGCGTCAGGACTTTCATATCCATTCTGCCGCTGGGAATGCCCCATATATGATTAATGAAAAGACTCTGACCGATTCCATGAATCTATCATAATGATTGCTTTTAATTGAAAAACAATCCATTAAAGCAGTGCAAAAGGACCGTTGGATCAATACGGTTTGCTGTGTCACATGTGCACAACGAAGATTGCCGATAGATTTTTGTCTCTTCTACCGATTATATTGTTTGAGACAAAATTCCGAGACTTGACTTGTCATTGGCTGGACCAGATGAACTCGTAGGATGCAGACTGTTGAAGATTTCTTGCCGCCGGAGCTCATTGAAATGAGATTCTCCCCCTCGCTGATAGTAGTGTGGTAGCACCTGTAACTTATTCTGTCCCAGCAGCTGGAGTGTACGAAGATAGACTTCGGGGATCTTCTGAATATTGACAAGAGCGAAGGCTAAACCAATCTTCGGTGACAAACTTGAGTAATCGAGTTCACCGCTTCTTGTTCATCCCTCCCCGCTGGCGGTGTGTCTGAGGAAATCCGCTATCCGGAGCACATTAAGAGATTGCGATGCAGAGATAAAAGTTTCATGCCGAAGAATCCTCTTTGATATCAGGCAAAAGTTTGCAACCATCGTCGATCACGATTAACCTACGACATTGTTACAACAGCGTCGAAGGATTCAATGTCGTACAGTATCAAAGAAAGGTCGGCTCTCTGTTCCGCTCAATACCGGTTTTTCAATCTGGGTGATGAAATACTGGAATTAACAGCGGCATCATCTGGTATAGGGTATTCATCTGGGGGAATAAAGTCGAGCCACAAGGGCCAGGTGACAAACGAAGTGTAAGCCGTGGAGGAGACACTTTGCCCAGAGAGGAAGTATGGGGTGGCTTATGTGCGACATGATAAGCGATATGCCTTGAAGGACCTTCACGGTCATTTCTGACGATGACTTTCTCGATGTGATCCATTGGAATTTACATTTGACACTGGGGAGGGGTCCATGTTTGAGGATCTGTTTCTGTACAAGTAATCAATCGGTGTCAGGTGTAAAGATTTGCGACATGTATTTGAAGATTACGTGTTAACTCATTACGCAGTTCATTGTACTGTACGGTAATCAAAGGCAGTATAAATCGCTGTACATTAACGCGTTTGGTAGATTGTGTAAGATAGTCTTCCTGGCATTAGATGTCACAACTGTTGAGGACGGCCGCGTCCAGAATGCTAAGATATTAAATATTGTGCAGAAAAGCGAGTCGATTGACCTCCTCAAATTAACTTGGCTCCGGATCTGTCATTGATAGATACGCTGTCATTTAAGGCCCAGTCGTGTCTCTTCCACTTGTACATATTCTCCTCCCTACGCCCTCGATTGATAGGCATCAAAAATTGAACTTTGCCTCAGGTTGCCATTCGGAAATCCATTACGTCGAAGATGCTTTTGGCCGCCTAAAGCAAGATAGATGCGGGTGAATACACGATATCACAGCGGCTGAGATTGCTGTTCTATGCATTTAATTTCTACAAGCTGCAGTGCGAATATTACGAATCACATAAAACAAAACAACACTCTGGACTTCATGCTTTCTAACAGCCAGATCACGTATGTGTGGGCGCGGGACTTTGCGTCGGTGTTAGTTTACACGCCGATTGTGATCTTGATGTATCATTCTTGATTTCTTCTTCTCCAAATCGCAGTAGTGTGATGGATCATGTATGTAACTGTAACGCATACGTGGTCACACTTTTTATTACATACCTTATCTACATGCTAGATCCAAGTTTTGGTTCGTGATTTTGAACATTCAAAGCATGTTTGACTCGTTTTCACAAATCCCATGGCGTTACTCAGCTGAGTCTACAACGAGTGGTCTTCATCAGGCTTGCTCTTATCTGTCATCAGTTAATGAGACGTCAAGTTTCCTTTTGATAGTTTTATGTACAAAAAAGCATAAAGGTCTCAGACTGCAAGCAAGAGTTGTTCACTTTTCCACAACAAGTATTCCCCTTCAGTTTGGCATTGATACTCTGGGGCAACAAATAACATGCATTACTACAACATCATACAGTAAATGGATACCAAGTCACCAATCTTGTCTCACCTCTCCGTTGCTGTATCACATTTGGAACCGCCATTATTCCGACATGGACATCTGTAACAACGCTAACAGCATTTTAAAATATAAATGGTGACATTAGAAGGGTTATTCAGTTTGCAATATCATTCCGAATTTCCAGGCTGATCTCTAGATCAGATCTTGAGAACGAACTTCACCTGGGGGGCAGAACAAAAGCCCTTACTGCGAAATAAATCTCACTGGTCACAGACTAATGATAAAGATCACCAGTATGTTCATCTTGCCCCTTAATACATCATCCCTGAAGGTACCATGTGTCACAGTCTATATTCTCGAGGACCCGCTATGTGGCATCAGATGGAACCCGCTAAGTCATAGTATGTACAACATGGAGAGTAAGTCAATTCCCATGAACGTGCCCGATGTCAGGAAAACCTCATAGTACAATCTCTCGGCAGGGCAAGAGTTTTGGCACATAAAATCATACTGATAGCCAGGGAATAAAACGCAGCTCTGCTTTGCATGAAGCTGCCAGAGAGCAGACAATCTTGAGTGGTGTACTTGCCCGAGGGGCTTTCATGTTGAGAGATTGAGTTGGGGGAAAGGGAGGTGCCGAGAAGAAAGATATCAGATGGCAAGGGGATGGCTCTAATCACTTTTATGTTGCCTGTCAAGGTTAAATCAATAATTTATGCACCAAGGACTACTTTTTGCTGCCGTATCTCCTGGCGGAAGAGCTCCTTTGAATGCAGAGTGTTCCACGGTTCCAGAGAGAGGTACGGGGTATCTATATTCTACGACACACGATTTGTAAAGACATCATTGACCTACGGCATGGATTATGGGTTAAGCTTCCTGTCGTTCCGAAGTAATGATATTGCTGTCAATTAGTCCATTGGCTGACGGGTCAAAAGAAGCCGCTTGGATCATGTTCTTGACCTAAATACTAGTAACAAATATTGAAAAAGTCTCGAGTATCGCACATCCAACAATGATGCACTTAGCCACTTATTCAGCTCACCAATTCGCGTCTTAAAACTATAGTGACAGGAGACGGACAAAGCAATTATTTAGATTCAGACCATTATAATTATTTATGACTGTTCCACGATCCTGATTACGTCTGGAATTAATAAGATCTTTGAAGTCATGTACATCAGAACATGTGGCAATTTCTCAAAGCTTGTATAAGCCCCACGTTGATGAATTACTTTCAACTATGTTAATCCATTTGTCATGCAGGGAGATAACGAAGGCTCACCTCATTAAGCCCTGCCCATTCCCTGTATAGTGAGTGACTGATGTGAGGGTTATACAAACCGTTATCATTTATTCCATAACTTCCCTTGGGTACCATTAACTTTTCTCCATCATGCAACAATTACTGGGGCTTGGGTTTGTACTAATAACGAAACATGTTCCGCATTGAAAGGTTTAATTTTCTCGTTGATGCTACAAGACTGAGAGGTACTTCCGTCTTCATATATTGGGCAATTATGGAGTTCTTGCTTCACTGCATTTCCGAGAAACTTCAGTTCCGGACGTCTCAGGTATTCTTTTTAATTTTCTTCTCTTGGATGTAATTTGTCACGGCACCGTCACCAAGTGCGAACTGTTGCCAAGCTAACTTTAAACTCCCAGTACATGACTTGATGGACATACACTAGATTTACTACTGTTTTATTTGTGGGACATAGTATTTGTGGACAAGTTTCTCTAGGGACGGCATTTGACATATTGTACCTATATATATTCAGAGAGAACAAAAGCAATTCCAGTACAATGACCCCATTCTTTCAACATGATCAGGGTTACCACGATGATCAAGCCTCCTCATAAAGTACATCCGAAAGGACAGGGATTAAAGGATCCTCTTTTGTTTCCAAAATCAAAAGGAAAAATTCATGAAGGCTACCATCAGGCCTAATGTCGACTATGTCCAGATGAGTCGGCTGAACTCCTGATAGTCGTTACAGATTGCTGCACGGTTGGTTATATCAGATGAGGTCAGGTTGCTTTAATATTTCCTGTGCGTCCGATAGATTTTACACGGGAAAACATGTCTGCATTGAAAATATGTCACGCGTTAAGATCTCCCCTCATTTGCATGCAGTGAGACAATTAAGATGTTACACAGGCGGAGGCGGTAATGCCTTCTGATCTTCGTTCCTTGCTGAGGTTCTTAACGAAATCCCACGCAGCGGTTGGAAACGAGGAGGAACTGTCATGGATGTTACTTTTAATGAGAAAGGCTCAGACGCGTTCACCTATGGCATTTTATGGTGCTGCATTTTTAGGAATATATCCCAGGTTTCCAGGAATTTTTCTTTACGCCTATCAATTTTGGAACCAGGGGTTATATCTATATAGAGAATAATAAATTTATAACAAGATAAGGTAAAATGTTACGTACCGGCACTCTGAAATTTAGCCTTTTTTAAGCAATTGTGTCAATGTATTCGGTGTACAAGCCGACAGCATAATCCTAATCCGGCAATATATTGGTACTTTTAAAGTTTAGACGTTGGTTTTATCCCACTCTTTAGCTGCATTATGTATGCATGTACACTAAAGATGCTTTGCTCTGGGAAAATGATCTCAACTACCTCTGCGATAGGATGACCGCGATGACCTTACTACCTGAAGGAACACCTTACCAAAATCCTTCGCCTGCTGAGATGGGAAACAAATGAACAACAGGAGAATTTATTCATGAAAGGATCAGTTGCAGCCTGAATTAACTGATCACGTTTCGTCCCTTCAGACCCTGTATTTGTCTTTTCTCCCTTTTATTGCTGTTCTACCCTTGACTGGCTGGCTATTATGGGCACCGCCGATGCCATTGCCCACGTTTGGGAGTGGCGGATAACACCTCCGCGGGAAAGTAATATGTACTACCATTCAACTGCAACCTTTATACGAACCGGTTGCCGGTATTAAAACGCAGCAGAATGAAAAATTACATATGATTACAGTGGGAGGTGCCGAGACAGTACGGTTCTACTGAGATGAACCATAGAGCGTAGGTGGTGGAACACACAACAGGTCGGTTACAGAATGATGAAAACCAGTCCTTTTGAAGTGCAGAAGGATTGTGTAATCTTCTTTTGCCAGTGATGGATGACACTTAATCTAGTGCATTTACACCAAACTTGCTTCGGAACATTCGTAACATTCTTAATACTTTGCCTGCGTTATGTCAATACTTGTGATGACACATGTAGTCTACTGTAAAGTTTATCAATTGATTCTGTTAATTGAATAATTTTCATCGTTTAACGAGCTGTCTTCTTTTCACATGCTATACGTTTTTGTTGAGAAGTACAATACATTCAGTATATCAAATACATATTCAGTATACAAATATCTGTATTCTTGTGCGTGTATATCAGGCATGTTGAGTAAATAATGTTCAATAAAAGGTCTTGAAAAGCCATTGATACATTGCACGTTTGATTTTCTTAACGATATTTGTTTGAAAACGGTTGTCACATACATCTTGCCAGCGACATTTTACGTCTATCTGCTCGTATTTCCTATTGTCAACACACGAATAGCAGTAAAACAACACTGTACACATATAGACATGATTATCTCTCAGATCGATACAAACTTACATGAACGGGCACAATTTTATATGAGAACGCTTTCAATGGATTATAACAGGCAGCTAACAGGGTTAGATCCATTACGTGTCCACATGATTTATCGGTGGATGATGAGACCTTATGTCTGTGTTATACATCATCCAGGGTTCAAATTCATCAATAAGGACACAGAGTCCATCTTAAATGCCCTCCAAAAAAAACTAACCATATCCCCTGGTAGCTTAAGGTTACCCGTGGTCAGTTCAAACAACCCCCTGCCGATCCTATCAGGAGTAAATGGTCCATGTTTGCCCATTTCCGCAGGTCTAAGACGTAGAAAGGTGAGTGTGTATTTCACCAGCAGGGGTCTTGCGGGTAGCGCTAGGCTTTCTACAGCGGGCACGAGGTCAGTGTTTTGATGGGAGGAACAAATATCCCGGGGGTGAAATCTTTATTAAGATGCGCGGATGAGTGTTGGGGTTATATCTGAAGGAGTTGATTAAAATCACGTCCTTTCTGTACTCAGCCAGCGTGTAACGCACTGGCTTGTCTTCAAGCTCGAGATTTTGTTACATAGCTCTATCCACATTGCCAGAATTGCTTCAGATAATTTTGGATATTTCACCATCAATCCATTCTTCATATTGCCATCGAGTGCCTTTGATCTTGGGAGTCAGTTTTATCAAACATGGCGATGTTTTTGGCGATATGATAGTGATGTCAAGGGGCTTGAGAAAATGATCAAATGTGGGCAGTATAGCCCACGCAATAGAAAGAGGAGGCTCATCAAGTCCATCGTTGATAGCTCAGGTATCATCTCTCCTGAAAATATTACACTAGATAGCGTGTTATTTTTCCTGATGGTATCATGCCTGCAGTCAAGACGAATTATCATTATGTGCTGTGTAAGAAATTAAAAGATGCCAAGACATCCATGTGCTCAGCAATCAAACACCAGACTGGAAGGTTACAGAATGCATCTGAAATGGCAAATGATACTCATATCATTTCTGCAGGGCGGACCTCCTTGAATCAAAAGCACATAACTTACATAAGTTGTAAATGACTGAATTTTTATCTGAACCTACAAAAATCAAATGCTATCTGAAACAGGAAAGATTAGGATGGAGAGTGTGACCGTGCGTGAGTGCACTTCGCACCTACACATCACGCCATAAATATGTGCACTTAATTTTCCATATTCCACCCCGAGAAGGTGGAGTTGACATTCCCAGAGTTCCCGGCGCCACCTGGTCTGCCGACTGGTGCGGCACCACCAGGCGGGGAGGACGGGAAGTGGTTCGAACAGTCCTGCGTGGCTGTCGTGCTTTCATGCGTTCCCACCAACCCAAGACACTTTGTTTGAGTACGTGCGGCCGGCGGACCCATCCTCCTTGATGCATGTAGGTTTCACGTGATACGTCTCTGTCACAACTAACCACGCAAATGCAGCCCTGCCCCAAGACGGTCCTATTCCTCCGGACAGCCAAACCCAATTAAGATAGATCTGCGCGATCAATGGACTTCGCGCACACTTTGACATCCTGCTACAGAAGGGGCTTGTCGTATTTCTGGCTGCGTTTGTGTTTACTATTCGAAACGCCAGTCAGCGATTTCTCTCTTCTAACCTGTCTGCATCGGAGGTTCATTTCACGGGGGATTATTTTTCTGTGTGCTGCATCGAGCGTATGGACCCGCCCTTAGGCGTCGTCAACCTACTTGATTGAAGCGATCATGGTCTTTTACGCCCTTTTTATATTATGAAGTCCAGAGGAACGAGAGCGTGCCGGTGAAGTGTGTGATGATGCGGGAACGTCGCTGAAACCCCTCTTTTCCTATCAAAGTCGACTGGTCCGGGCGCACGTCGTTCGCAGGAATCCAACGCAAGCTGCCCGTACAAAGCCTTTATAGTAGCCCTGTGAGCAGCTGGCACAAACAGTGAGG
This sequence comes from Branchiostoma floridae x Branchiostoma japonicum, assembly GCA_013266295.2. Lineage (NCBI taxonomy): Eukaryota > Metazoa > Chordata > Leptocardii > Amphioxiformes > Branchiostomatidae > Branchiostoma > Branchiostoma floridae x Branchiostoma japonicum. The sequence continues at coordinate 11,496,814 of CM023832.1, forward strand.
CGCCCGCAACACGATGATACAGCCGTCTTGGCTCGCCTTCTACATCCTGGCTTTCCGGGCATTAAAAGGTAAGGCTCACCATCGCCGGCTGTTTTCTTTATTGCAGGTCATCACGTCGACGGTACAAATGATCGCGGCTCACCATTGTTGTCGTTACCTGGATGGGCCTATCGTACTGGCGGCACATACAAATGGAATATTGCATCCCCTCTTGAGTTCAAAATCTCGGTACTCTACTTTGACTAATCCATTTCCCTGTATGTGCTTTTACTTAATCCCAGGTATACATCACTCCTATTTAATTGCTGACAACGGGTAGGAATCATGTCGTTTCCGGGTTATTCGAAGCGAGACCAATATTTCTTCTCTTAGTTATATTGACGCGTTTATAAGAGTATCTCGCGCGTCGATGCACTCCAGTCCCGAGACGGAGAGATTTCGATTAGTTCACCGAGCAAGCACAGCCAGCGCGCCAGCTTTATAGGGTCCTACATCAGATTCGATGAGTGTCGAAAGAACCCTAGGGGTAGCAGCAAGGTCCTGATTTATTTACTTGGAATTCCATAACTTAAGTACACTATTCATACAAACCCACGGAGGCCGTACTCAGACTTTGCAGCTATTCATCACAGGGAAAAACCTGCTGCAGACGAATACACATGCAGCGGCTGGCCTACCCGTGCAAGTCTTTATTTTTCATTAGAGACGTGCTGTGACAGGCATATTCACGGGGATGACGAGGATAATGGCATGTCATTCAAGAGATACTCTTGAAGTTAACGGCACGTTCTATGAGAGTGTCGAATCATCATCACTGCAGGAAGATATTCTTTGATTTCCCGCAGACTCAGAGTGCCTAGAGACTCATCAATTATCGACGCTTCGTATAGAATAGCAATTAGTCAATTGTGCGCTCCACCGGTCGCAACCACGCAGCACTAATGCTTGACACGATCCCAACGAATAGCAGGACTAATCAAACTTGCATCTAAAATCACACGACAGAAATTGGTATTGGGGAGCTCCATTACAATCACTAGTTTGTTCGCACGATATATCAACGAATTTCAGAAAAATACAATCTGCGCAAAACTTGATCAAAATTCGAAGAATTAGAATCAATACCCGTGAACCCAATTGCTTTCTCTGAAATGAGAACAATACAGGACTTCGATCGTTCTCCATAGTCTTAATTTGTAATCAGTAGTTTTTGGACTCACAATCGTGCCTGAGGGACCTGTGCGATGGGTTCAGTTTCCGGGCTGTAGATTCTAACTGGCACCTACATTAATACGTGCTGATACCCGTATTGATGTTGGCCGGCCTCCCGCTGTTAGGCGTGTGTCCCTGCCCTCAGGCGGTAAGTGGTCTGACTCTGCGCACAGACCGGAAGGAAAAAGGTTCAACTTTTGACCCTCACTACTTCTCCTCTAGCTCTGAATCTCACGGCACAGAGCTTTAAAAAATACCCAATTCAGAATTGATACCTTACTGCACTGGGAAAAAATTCAAAAAGTAATCCGGTCTATTTTTGGTGCAACAGAGATTGCAATGACGAGGAGCGGACTTGAAGGTGTTGTCTGATTTATACTGTTCTGTCTCCGTCCTCCTTTCTCTGTACCTGCTTCACATTCAGTATCGATTTTTTGTGATCTTTCTAAAGTTTGACCAGATGCTGATCGAAATTTTATCCATCAAGTAAGGACATTGGAGCATTAGGCCGAACGTTTCCACGATCAGCTGCCTTCCTCGGCATAATGCCTTCAGATCCCTGTCGGATCACAGCGAGGATTTGTGGAGGATTTACCGGCTCATCAACCGTAAAGGCAGCAGGGTACTTTGCATTGCAGACGGCATGCCTAACGTTGTGTTCTTCTCCGTATTCATTCTTGTAGGTTCAGGAGCACAAGGGAACGGCGGGACACCGAGAACAGTCACCGCGGTGGTCGGGGAGTCAGTGACGTTACCGGCCGCCTTTTCCACCCGCGAAAACATACTCTCCGTCACGTGGAGCAAAGTGAACACAGATCAGTCAACAGTACAACAAAGAGAACCCGTATTTGTCTTTTCAAATGGGAACTCGAAGTCGCATGGAGCGTATAAAGACAGAGTGCTTCTCTCGGGGATGGTATCATTACGCATTGCTAACATCCGAGTGCAGGATGACGGTATGTACGTGTTGAACGTCATGACAGAAGACTTGGAGACGGGAGAGGAGTATGTACGCTTGATCGTGATGGGTGAGGCTTTTTGCTCAAATTTTACATTCTAATCCATTGCAGAACCTCATGTGATACATGAACGTCTAATTTAGAGGGCAAATATTTATTCTTAGGATGAGAAACGCTTGATAAACTACATAGCAACACACAGGCCACCGAAGTCTAAAGAGCACGCTCAGAATGCTCGAAGACTATTGACCCACGGCTATGAAAATAGGTAGGATTTATTTCTCAATAAAGCCAAATCGCCACCGTTTGGCATTAACCCTTTGAAACAAGACGCATCAATAATGTATGCCCAGTGCTCCCGAGGCAATATGCTCCTTGTCCAAGCTTTGAACCGACTACTTGCACCCCGACTGGTAATCAGGTTTGAATCTCAACGTTTTTGTCACGGCAGGTCGGGGTCAGCATCAAAATTAAATCAAATCGACAATTCCTGGTAACCTAGATTCATGCTGGCACATAATAACAAAAAGGGGCGCATGGTTTCCAATAAAAGGACAACTATTAAAGATTTAGTAGCAGGAATACCTTGCCCCGATGTCATGACGATGATGTTGCAAATTAATTCTGAGGTGCCCCTATCATCTCTACGCTCATAGTTACCAACAGATCAAATTTCAACGTCACCTTTTGCTACCTTAACTTGCCAAATTCAATTCAAACCCAGATAGCCAATTAGGATTACGGAACATCATGACCATCGCCCTTAACCATTTTCTCTAAACCGCAATTCTTGTTCTAACGTACTCGCCCCAAGGCTATCAGCTCTGGCTCTCTAGATGCTAACATAAAATGGTATCCGTTCGATAATATTTCCTGTGGCCATCATAATCGGGAAACGCAAGTTCAATCTGACACCGTTATTGCATGTAGATACTTGTATTGCACTTGTGGAAGACCTTAATGGAAGTATTGCCTACGCAATAACTCACAAAGCTTGTTCGTGGTCAAAGACGCAGGTAATAACGATAAACCTATCTGTGTAAGCTCCCCCATAAGAAATGGAAGGAAAATTGGATGGTAGGCGAAGCGTTCGCCAATAGGTCCCTGCGCAGGGACGGGCAGCTGGGAAAGTACCCTCCTCCACCAACATGGTCATCTTTCAGGGTTCTAAATGTCCAGGAGTCTGTTAATCTCCCCGGCCAGATGGAGCACTTCGCGTGCAGGTTCCTACTTCATGGGCCATTTACTAGGTAGAGAGTTCAGCAGCGCCGGGTCAGGAGAAAAATCTGTACCATCCAACATGACCTTGTACTGAGGGACCTTCTAAAGGATTTTCCGTCCGCTTGACAAATCTGTACCGAAACGACGAGCATGATAGATGGTGGGGATTAACTGGTACGGATGGCCCGTGTCACCAAACGTATTCATTTCCCCCTCTTGTCAATACATGTGATAATGCCATGGTTAACTAAGCGGATTCAGACTGGAACGTCCTTGTAGAGGTAAAACTGTGTGAAACTTGCAGATATTAAACCCATCGGCTCCATTCTGGTGTGTAAGCATATTTAGCATTGATTCGTCAATGTTGATTTTGTATGTTATGTAAATATGGGCCAGTGAGTGCCAGAGTTAAATTAATAAATAATAAAACTTCATTTGCGCCATGGGTAATGTGTAGGACCTTGAGTACAATCTATAAACAAATGTAATTTTGAATAATGCAACTGTACCCTATGCCACCCTACCTTACCCTAGGGGTAGGGCAACTAATGTTATCCTACCCGACCTTACCCTAGAGGTATGTCAACAAATGTGTTGATAACGCAATATAAAGCTGTATCTTTGCGTATAACCTGAGGTGCTGTCCCATATCAAGCAGAACTAGGTCAGACGTGGCTCATAAATATATCATACTACATCGGCCCTATCATTTCATCGTTAACACCTACAGGTTTTGCACTCTGTATATAGGAAGATAAGATGTTCAGCAACCTAAACAATATATTCGTATTTTCCAGTGCCTCCAGTCGTCAAGGTTGGACCGTCCAGCCCAGTGGTTAGCAGCTGGGGAAAGTCAGTGACATTCAAGTGCACAATAAGCGACGCACGGCCTAATATCTCCGCCTTACATTGGGAAAAAGACGGCATTCCCGTCCAGAGCATTGGCGTGAGCTCCAAGTACTCTGGAGGAACCCTGGCGTCGCCATCTTTAACCGTACGTCACGTGACCAGAGCAGACACGGGCAGTTACACATGCGTGGTAAATCACGTGGTCAGACCAGTCACTTCAAGTGTACAGCTCAAAGTCCTATGTAAGTACAAACTTTCTCTTGCCGCAAAGTCGTCAATATTCCTACCCTCTACATTAGCAGGCTCTCTGATTTGTCAACTGTAATCGCATTAACACAGCAGTGTCTTCCGCACGCTGGAAAAACATCGGTTTCGACGGCGCATCAATAATATACAAACTGCAGAGCGGTTCCTGTTGTATTATTTACGTCTAGCCATTGACGATGATGTCAATCATTTGTCTCGCTGGTTGAAGTACACCCAGAGGAGGTGTAGAAGTCAGCGCCTGGATTTAATGGGTCCATAAAAATTCGTTTCTGATACCTTCCCGCCATGCATGGTGTTAGCTAGCTCCTAAACAGATAGGTCCAGTCAATCTTTGTGAAAAAGATGAACGCCGGAGCTTAGTCGTTACTCGCTATTGGCTCAGCTATGTACTCCCCGTGCTTTTTTCATCCATGACAAACATACGTAAAGCGAATAGTACAGACATGTAGGAGTAAATCACCCTTTTGTTTAAGCTTTGTGTCCAACAGGCTTAGCCAGCAATATCAACAGCGCATCGTTAATTAGATTACATTGTCCCAACCGTTTGACCCCTTATCTGCTTGCATTTCCGCTTCTGACGAATCTTCCAATATCTCAGCGCCAACCACTTCGTTAGGTATGTAAATGAAGAGCATATGTCAACTTGACTCTATAAAATCGATTAGACACGCGCGGTGGTGACATTGCCGCAAAGTATTGTCCTTTGTCTTCCATGCAATTTGCATCTTTTCTCCGATAGATTTTCTCTCTACATAGTACATGTATACGTGTGTCCATGTCTATGCCTGTAAATCTGTGTACAGGATACGCTTTTACTTTCAAAACGTTACTACTCTTATCTTTTTATTCACGTTTAATGCCTTTGGCTTATTCAACTATAAAACAGGTATATCGGTAGGCATTTTTCTATCAATCACTGCAGAAATCATTAAGTTTGTCTGTATGGGAACGTAAATCGTTTTTAAGTCTCCATACCATTACAGTAGCAGTTGTTGCATCTCAAAAGACAATATGCACCACAGATATCATTATATGCAACGGAGATACAAAAATAGCTAACTCAATCAAGACGCACCAAGGCATTGCATATCCAAACGATTCCATCAGATTTGATTGAGACAAGGTTAATGAAGAAAGCTGAGTTACGCAAGCGTTGAAATCGTCCACAGACATAGAGGTAAATTAGAGATTTCTATAGTTTTACGACGCCGTTCATCAGTGTTCGGTCGAGTGGAGGGCAGAAATTACAGCACACATATTTCAGCACCAGGGAGAGATGCCGTAATTTCACTGCAGCAACACACATTCTTTATCGCAAGTGAAAAATACCATTACACTACTGCTATAACACACACAATTCAGCACTAAGGAGAGATACCATTGATTTTATTGATATAGCATACACAGTCAGCACTAAAAAGAAATGCCGTAACTTAACTGTTAAAGCACACGTAGTTTAGAGCCAATGAAAGATACCGTTACTCCATTGCTATAGCATTCACAATTTTGCTTCACTGCTGCTGTATGTATGTGCCGTACCAAGGAAAGACACCATAACTTCACTGCTACAAGGCATACAGTTTAGTGCGAAGGAAAGATACCGTTACGTTACGGCTATAGCATACACAGTTCAGCACCAAGGAGAAATACCATTGCGTCACAGCTGTAACACATGCATTTCAGCTCCAAGGAGAAATACCGTTAACTCGCTAATAAAACAACTGGCGTCTCCCTGTCCTTCACCATAAACCCAATGACGTATGCCACCTCTCTCCTGAGCGCTGTATAAAACCAGCTGCCCATTCAGCTCAGACAGACCAACGTGCGAGATATCTCCTCGAATGACCATCATTACACGAATCACGTAGTTCACACAATAAAGCTTTAACAGCGATAATGTTGTATGCATTGCCGACTTTGTGATCGCATCATCCCACTTTTGGGATGCAACAGCATCAATCTTGATCGGGGGCAAACATTAACGAACCGCAGGTCCCCACAGCACGACCATTCCCAGACACCTTGGGTAACATCAGGAAGCAAGGGTATTCTTGCGATGTCGTGATAAGTGTAATTGCTTCATTCATCGAGACCAGGTGGTGATGGTTTATGATAAGGCCAGGAAGTTGCGTGTATTGATCAAGCCTAATCCCGACATGGTATTAAAGGTAGCCCCACTTCAGCCGGCAAAAACTGTAGCCAGCCGCCAGTAAAACGTCGTGTTAGGGCAATTACAAGCTCTTTCTGGCCAGCTGAATGTGGCAAGATAATAAAAGCAAAGCTAGGCCTGGCCTGAGTAGGAGTTTGAAGGTGTACAGAATGTGATTGCAGTAGCTCACTGCGACTCAGTGGGCGCTATCTGCTTCGCTTGAAATGCGTTCTGTCAAATATCGAGCCAGTCAAGAGGAATACAAGCATCTGGCCTGACGTCTGCATGGGTAATACGTAAATGTAGACTCCATTCCCATACTCGTTTTTCACCACAAACCGCTGCAGAAACGTCAAAAACCTTGATGGATGGTCTCTCCATCCATTTCCTGTTTCCCGTATGGCAGGACTATTAGTAGACATTCGCACCTTTTGGCACTAGGGGATTATGTTGTCAACTCTTTGAACAGGTGTTCGCCATCCAGACTTGCACTTTAGCTTGTAACAAATGCGTCCGTGTAATAAATCTCCCTCTTTATTTCCAGACCCAGCATCTATCATAAGCATATCAGACGCAATCGCCGTGACTGTTTCTGACCGAGTGACTCTTCAATGTGTAGCAGACGGCAACCCTCCCCCCAACATCACATGGACCAAAAATGGAGTCTTACTGCCCTCTAAGGCGCACACGTTATCTAATGACGTCCGCGCCTCATCCGTGACGCTGAAAAGGGTGCGGATGAACAACACCGGTGCTTACGTCTGCGCGGCGAGCAACGGCGTGGGAAAGAGCGACTCCAAAGCCGTGCAACTCAGCGTTACACGTAAGTAATTACGATAACACACTTTTCTGTACCATATTGCCATAGAATACACTCAAGAGCACTAGGTGACACAAAGGTTCTAAAATACCCCAATGCCGATACCTGTTAGTGTCTGAATGAGATCACAGAGATGCCTACTGGAAGTGCTTGTCAATTTGTTCATTGGATACGTGCCAGACTGTGAACTGAATACAACAAGAAACATGCTAACAACGCAATAAATGGGTTCCAGGGGCCCCTGATAGACACGGCTATGGCTGCAACAGGCATGAAAGTGGCACGGGAATAGAGTCATTTTGAATCATTATTTCTAACAGCCAGCTCTTGGGCTGACAACTCACCCTTTTTTGGTAGCAAATATCTGTGCGTATATCATACAATATCGATAATCGTTACCAAAGAGGGAAGAAGGGTGACCATTTGTGTGCCACAGGATCGATTCAATGCCAAACGTGCAAAATATTATTGCAATTTCCACGTCCAAATTCCCTGAGTGGTGCCTGGCGATATGCTGGGTGATTTTTGCAGCCCCAGTGTTGACTTCACCCCAGTGACACCTGTTACAGCGCTGGGGAGGACTGCCGGCACGATGCATTAACGGTGCCAAGGAGCTCATTACGACCCTCACGCAATATAAGGGGGTCAATAAATCATCCCTGATGCGCCGACGGTCCTGACCCAAAGACTATATTTTAACAGGCTTCGCCCTCTGACCTTCTTTTAGAAATTACGTTATCAGAGTGAGACCGTAAAAAGAGTGACTTTGCAACAGCAATAATGAACGTCTGTAACGTATTGAGTTTGTTTTTGGTAGAGTTGTTAAGTTTTAAAAAAATGCATTGCTATGTTTAAAACATGATCCAATGAATCCAAAAGATTGTCAGTACGCATTGTTTTCAGTTCATTATTTTCAGTTCATTAAATTATCTTAATATTTCATTTTTATAGCTTCAGTATTAGCGTGAACACGCATTGGTTTTGCTGGCAACATACATCATACAAAGCCTCAAAGGAAACATACATGAATAAATGCTCCTTGCGGCTCAATATTGACAATAATGAACAAAATGGCGGGTATTGAAACAACAGTCTTGGTGGATTGTACCAAATTTGGTGAGGGGGGTGATGAAATAATATCGAGGGCGTCTTTATGCATGAAGTTAAGATATGCGCATTTTCTGTTTGCAAACAACCAGGATATTCTCTTGTGTAATACGTTCATTCATCATCGAAATGAAAAGCTCATTCATAACTTGTTGGGCGATCTTTGACATTGCAGCTCAATAAACAGGATAGAAAAAAGGGTTGTCATTCATCAACGTCATCTGGATATATAACATATACCGTATAATATAAACTAAAAATACGGGCTGAACATTACGCTGGAGAATATTACATGTTTAGAGGTGAATGACTAATGAATATTCCTTAGACATCTCAAGGATAGTGCGGGTGACAGCTCGAAGGAACAGGTTAAGTACGTAACATATCGACTACGGAAGAGAAGTTGATATTTAGAAATACTTACTGTCAAAGCTTTATCTCATTTCTGCACACCCTGTCTACCCTTAGGAGTTACAAGACTGTGTGCAAGCTATTAGCAAAGTTGTGGGACCTCGTGTGTTCAGAAGATGGCACTTAATTGCTTGAAGCGGCGCTTTTCTTCTTTCGCTGCGTCGCAGATAACGTAAGAAACACGGACACGGTTCGAGAAAGTTTGCAAAAATATAACAGAACTTAGCGTTGTGAAACAAAAGGCTCAATCTCACGCCTAAACAATTTCAACAAAGTAACTGAACATCTTTCTACTTACAAAACTTTTAGGACATACTAGTGAGTCATTCTGGATAAATGATTTTTTAGAAAAGGTAATTTGTTCACACAGGCAAGACCAAATAGGAATTTTCAATAACTTCTCTTCTACTGTAGCCTTATAATAAGTTACCTTTACTGCTTGAACTAGATACACGAGCCCTGTTATATAGAAACCGTGCGTGTTACGAGCTCAAATATTGACCAAAGCGGGCACGTCTTTTGTTATAATGGGTTAAAGGCTCCTGTATACGCTAACATGTGCGCTATATGATACGATGCAGCACATGCTGTGGTACAGGCGCCTTAGTGGCTAGGCTTAAAACGACGAATGAAATGCATATTGACTTTGCTTCCGATTGCTGTCCCCTTTAGCTACCAAATTCTGGTCGTTCCATGCATAGGCGGATCACGGACGGAAATCAAAATGAAAATATTGATATAGTAATTAAGTTACAGGCGACCTGGGGTCCATGCCAACCAAAACAAACTAGATAAACTACATCAAATTATGACTAATACACTGTAGATGTACAATGCAATCAGAAATGATCATCGATGATTACATGTATTCTCTACATTGATGATTTTAAATCCTACCACATGGCCATATTACATACTGCCGAGAAGTATCTGTAGTAAGATAAATGTATGTCTTCGGTGAAGGAAGATTCTTCGAAGATTGAATTCAACTCCAAGCTATGAATACTCCGACAGCGATCCATAACTGATTACGATTGCTTTCACAAAAACTACTTCTGAATTCTGAAAGTGTATTTGTTACCATTTCTCGAACATTTTAGAAATATCTACAGTCTGCATCTGTTTCACAGACAACAAAGCAACCAGCTCATGACTCAGTATGTATGCTCAGACGTTCATGATGAAAAACCCACTCAATGCTCTCCCGTGGAGGCGTATAATTTTCGCAGAATGATTAGAATATTTTCCCCGATCAGCAACTCAACGCATTAGTGGCACTTAAAAGCATTGCCTTCATTTTCTCGCCACTTAGATTTAAATCATACATATCACAACTAATGGGAAAGTCTACAAGAGTCGTTAAAATACAATTGGCAATGTAGTTTATGTACGAGCATTTCATTTCAAATGTTTTAAATTATATCATAGAAACGTATTGCCACAACATAACACTGACGCTAATCCCAACATTGTTAGGATGTACATTTTTGCGTGCCTGATTACTTTATTACCGGAAAAGATGTTTGTCGCTTGAATGTTGTTCTTCTATCTTTCCAGACCAAAAATTCATGTTAATGTGCATTCCAACATAATCTCATTGGAGCCCCTGTTACACATAGCCGAACATGGCCTCCCGAACACTGGCAAACTCCCCCAACCATGGTTAGAAGTAGGTCAGGAGCAAGGTTGGCTGTGGTTGACTGGTGTTCGGCGAGGTCGGCTACTGTTCGGCTGCGCCAGCCGAATGTTTCAAAATGTTTAAAACATTCGGGTGTGGACAGGAGGTTCGGCCATGGTTGGCTGGTGTTCGGGAGTAGGTCAGCAGTGGTTGGGGCGTGGTTGGAAGTCAAAATTGTCTCAAATTTAACCCAAATTCGATTCGTATAGAAAGACAGGCGTAGTCTTAATCTAGCTGGTCAGACTGCTCCCGAACTTCAGCCAACCTTGGTTCGTTAGTGGTCGGGGGAAGGTTCTAAACATGTGACTGGGGTTTTAGAGACGGTACAGAAAAAATTAAAGTGCAGCATTGAAATGTGGTGAAAAAATCCAGGACCACCTAAAGTTCATAAGCATACTAGTATTAAAGGATCGCGTCCTATTTAGCTTATATCTTCTTCAAAATGCTTCATACTCAAACCTTTGCCATTTCCGACAGATTACGTAGCGTCGGAATCGGCTTAGTGGCAGGTTGCCCTACAGTGATATCTGCCTCCCCTCTGTGCAATTAAACCTTCAGCTCCTGATTGAGCTGCCGACACCCACCTGCGCAATCTGTTCTGATCCAGGAAACATTTGTCTCTCTGCTCCCAAAGACCTCATGTCAAGAAAATCCATCAACTCAAGATAAACTAGTACTTACGAATGTACCGAGAGTTATTAACATACATTAGTAATTTCATGAATATGATCAACTGTGCTGTAATTTTACAAAACCTATAAAGTGACATACAAAAATAAGTATTTGGTAATGTTTCAATCATACTACAGCAGTAGGTTTCATTTCTTAACATAATCTTACCTTTATTATAGCGTATCTTTTAATAATGAAAGGTAAGGTTTCCACCAAATTTCTTGATGTGCGTCGGGGAGAACGATCCATTCCCCTAATCGTACGGGGTGCCTTTCAATCACTCAGAGCTATGCATATATGTCAATGGCAAGTGATGAATAGTCCTCCCACAAGCATCGCTCGGGGGAAGCTAAAAATAAAAGGTGTCTGTAAAAAATTGATTTGATGGTTGGTAGCTCGGCGTTTTGGATATAGTTCACGGCGTGACCGGGGGGTGAAAAAGTCACGGCTCCCAACTCACCACGGTAATGAAAAATCAAAAGGAGATACAGCGTGCCAAGTGTGGCTATTTTATCCATGGTTTCAGGACATAAGAGTTTCTGAAGGTGATCCGTCTTCTGGTCTTTTGGAGTCTGATTCTGGAGCAGGTCCAGTTGGCATGGCATTTTGATGCTACCGTAACCGTCCGGGGGAAAATGTTGGGCAAACGGCAGCCGCAATGATGAAAACACGGCAATATTCATAAAGAAGAAATCAAAAACCTGGCGCCTCTTACGGAGTCTACGAAAGAGCAAACGTCCCCAAGCTTCTCTAAGACACACATTGGTATGGAATACATCGCTGGAATCTAAATTTATGATTGTATGGTGTTCTTTTCATGTTGGCTCGTTTGTGATTTCCCAATGATCAAACCACGGCAATATTCATAAAGAAGAAATCAAAAACCTGGCCCCTCTTACGAAGTCTACGAAAGAACTTAAGTCCCCAAGTCTTAAGTATAAGACACACATGGGTATGGAATAGTGTAGACATATGGAATAAAAATGTATGACGGTATGGTGTTCTTTTCATGTTGATTCCTTTGTCATTTTCTAAAAGCATTGGTTTTTCACAAGAGACGCTCTTTCCAAGATGCTTATTAGTATTCAGTTGCAAAAATGGCCGAATGCCATTTGAAGCCACCACGTGTGAGAATTGCCTAAGAGATGGCTGACTACTACCTTTTAGAAGACTTAATTCCAGAGAAGTGCACCCAGCCATTAGAACCGCCATAGCTCAACCTAATGCTCTGTAATAACTTTAATTTGTGCAATGCCTCGTCCTAATGTATCGCTAATAGGTGTTCCTACCGTCGATGGAAACAGCTTAGGTTACCTGGAGATATTTCTTCGTATAACGCCCTATTACTTCAAAGTTACTCGCCTTCTCACACTTATATAGACTTGCATATGAAGTCAATACATTTCTGTCAATATTCTCATGCGTTAATTCGTAATTTAAAACGAATTAAAATACTATTATGCCGCTAGCTCACTGGATTTGTCATATAGGTAAGAATGAATTCAGATGGCAATCTTATTTTTCCTCAGGTTGCTAGAGGATTATGTATATGAAGTGTTAACTTGAGCTGGCTATAGCCTAAATGGAGATAGGATAATTGATGGATTCCCAAAGAGAGGAGAGGTTGATTTGAAATGAGGGCTTGAAGCAGTTTAGCATACCATATCATTCATCATCGCCTGCTCGTTTAACGCAACCCCACTTTGATTCGACTATGGCGGTTACTTAATGGCGCCAATGCGGAAGATGTCCTCACCTTCCACGACCCCCTTAAACGGTTTTGTAGCCCGAGAATTCGCATTCCCGAATTGCCGGCATCAATCAAAGTGAGAAAGCCTCCTATATATGATGCCCAGATTGATCTGCTTGTGCTTCTGTTGAAATCCTGCGTATTTATGTAAAAACTTGCGACGTGATGTTTTCTGTCGAAGTTCCCATAGTAACAAACCCCGGAGACACGGCGGCGCGCATATACATGATAAATAGATTAGAACGTGACCCAGGTAAGTCTACGTTAATGCGCTTAATAAGCTGTTAAATTGCCTGTGTAATTGGTCAGCATACTTCCCCTGTCATGCCATTACGTGTTGCAGCCTTTACGCTTCGTACTTGCCTTTAGAATGTCCCTAATGGCGTAAACTAAACAGTCCATGTCACGACACCATTCTCCTTTGCGAGCAAAGTTGTAAAAGCTAAACTCGGAACGACCTCGAGGCCATACCTACCCATATTGTTATGGGTGGAGCACAATAGCTTCTGCCTGGACATTTCAGAGACGGATTTCAGATGTTGAAAGTTTGTTCATGTTGTCAATTATTTTTTGTTCTGAAACATATTATGAAGTCAGTCTAGCAGATGAAATAAAGAATTTAAAGATAGCTAAATGTCTTGTTTTTCCCATGGCAGCTTTGCGCTTAGTATAATTCCAGAAACGTCCGTTAATAAATTGCATTCCTTGATGAAACGCCCGGGGTCTAGAAAAGTTATTCATTGAGAGTGTTGAACACACGCATTGGAAAGAGCAAATGTGCTGCTCTTGAGATATTGGAAGTGTTCAACCGTAAAGCGATAAGTCTACTGAATCCGTAAGAAAATAGGGATCTACGCATTTCGCAAAGCGCACTTGACTATGTGACTATCTATGTATCACACGTTTGTATTTGCAAAGCCTTCAGACACCAAGGGGTGTTCGCCGTTCGCTTACTGGATCACAACTCTATCTTTAAGATTACATGTTCAAAGGCTCCCTAGAATCACTACAAATTTAGACAAACGGCACGGCGGTAGGAGCCTGGCACTATTGAAATGTAGTCATTCATCCCTAGGAATCCCCATACCAATACCCTTAAAACCCTTTCTTTTCCTTGTAGTTGCAAAAGTCAATCCTTGTCCAAACCGCCTTACACTGTTGTCCATCACTCGCTCCTTTGATTAACGTCTGTTGCAAAGGTTCCTGAGCAAAAGGCTTTGATCTCAATCGATCAAACACCGCAAAAAGTCGATCCGGACAGAGGGGAAGAGAAACAGTCAACCTTGATTCCTTTTCACGGCATAACGCATCTGTCATGTGAACTGGGGTTGGCGGAGGTTGGAGTTTGACACGTGGGTCGTTCTATTGGATTCCCAAAGTTTTGATCCTTCCTCCTTCAGGCCGCGTCCTCGTGGTATTACGTTCGGTTAAGGCCAAATGGAGCAAAAAGTTCAGCAAGGACGCAGTCAATACCATTTATCGACCTTAGGTCATGGGGCAGCCGTGTGAAAGAGCAGGGGTTTACAGCGCCGTTTTAGCATGGACTCAAGAGTCGAATTACTCTCCCTTGCGTCTCCCTCGATATCGGATGGTTCCTGCGCCCAGACAGGCGGCTAAGGTATCCCTTTGAACTTTAAATGGTACCGTTGTCGGCCGTTGTCAGCAAAGCGGCTCCCCGAAATGCTTTTAAAAATCGATTCCAGGATAAAACCATGGGAAGCATGTCCTTCGTTGGTAAATAGGGCACATTAATAATAATTGTTTCCAGAAGTAGTTTGTTGTTTTGCAGTAATTGTGAGATGTGTATTTTTGCTACAATACGTTGACATGTTTTAAGCCCCTTCCTCATTTAATTTTACTATTGAGTATATCCTTTGATACTTTTTCAACAAGGCCATCCATACAGCTCCGAGAAGATTACGTCTATTTGCATTTACCCATTACGCTGTGATAAACGTTGTGTCCATAAAGCCCACTATTTAAGCAATGTGTGCATTGTTATGCGTGATCATTTATAGTCATTACAATCACCCTAAGCTTATACATTTCCGTCAGCGCTTACAGTTTTATGTATTTGTGAATGATCGACATTGTTACAAAAACTGTTCGGTCATTCATCATGTTCATTTAATAAACTGTTGTCAAAACGATAAGAACGGTATGAAAAATGAAATGATCTGTCACGTAATTTAGTGATGGTAAAAAAGAAACATGCCCCTGGACGAACTTTGAGCTCGTTATTCAAGAATGCACATACTTAACCATCAAGGCATGGTCATAATTCTGTACAGATCCATAAAAATGCGTTTATGCGGGCATTTCTTCCGAGCAATGGTGCCCCTGGTCTTTGGAAAGATCCGGTTATTTAACCCTAAGGGTCGAGTTTTAAAATGAAAAGGGTGGTGCAGTGTTCAGACTGGGCAGAGGTCGGCTCAGTCGGCCCACAAGGCGCACATATCTCATTTCATTTTTCAACTTCCAGTCACGCCTCTCTCGATGGGGTGGCCTTATGCGCTACCCCTTTGCGTTATCGACGTTTGTGATACCTTTGGGTGCTGTTAGTCTGGCCAAACGGTATGATGCCTCCCCCAAGCTGACCATTTTTTCCGGTTTCCATGTCACATTGACAGTGAGAGTTCGTAATTGTGGGAGACAGGCCTACCCATCACTGCACACACAGCATGGGGCAAACCACGCAACGTACGGCCCTGAAACTACCGTGAAAGAATGACAAAATGGCTGTCTCAGAACATATCATCTTTGACAGGAAGAAAGGATCTGCTTGAAAGGTCCAATTCATTTTCAGATCAAAATATTCAATAGGGATGTGGTCTAATGCTGGACTGCTCACGCCCTAGGCTTACACTAAAGGCAATATTTGTCAGAATAGTGAAAACAGCTTGTAAATTGCCGTTACTGGTAAACATGACTCATGGTACTTTGGCAGACAGGTCCTCCTTTTTGTTATGTTAGGACGGCTTGGAAACGCACGAATCCACTAGTCATGGTCTTTCTAAGAGTCCAGAGTGACGCATACAGCCTATCAAACCATCCGCAGGGAAACCAGCGCCTTAAGCCTTTAAAACGACTATTCGTATAATGTAGACTGTTACATGGGCAACTTGGATATTTTGAGGCATAACGATGGGTGCACATACAGCCTCTATAATTCTTCTGTTCACAGCTTTCCATTGGCGCGATTTGTCATGTGATACACTTTCCAGTGTTGGACCATGACCAAAATCGCCGTATTGTACATTGGTATGCATATATTCCAGTCAAGATGTGCAGAGAGTTGAGGAATGATACTGTCCACGCTTCTGTGTCATATATCCTTGAGTCATTTCCACTGTAAAGGTTTGAAATGATTGATTTCTATAATTTGCCGTTCGGCAGATATCTATATCACACATATACACTACATAGCTCTTGGCTCTTCCTTAATCGTTATGGAGTGCCCACCGGCCATTCACGCGAAGTGACGCACAAAATGATTGGTACTTAACAGAGCCGGTGATAACGTATTGGACGATTCATTTTGTCGCAGATGATTATATTTCAGCACCAACCGGATGTAACAGCCCTAGTGAAGAAGTATGGTTGAGTGTAACAAAGTTTTGGGCCAAGAAAAATGTCTAGAGAGATTTAGAATGCTGCCAGCAAGCTCTAACAGTATGATAGTGACATAGGGTACTGTGCACGTGGTGTCAGGAAAAGTATCATTGGATACTTCTCAAATTTTGTTTGAAGCATGGATAAATCATTGGTGTTCCTTGGCCGTGGTATTAAAAGAATCAACGTTAAGGTATTATAAAGCTTTCTCAAAGAAGTCCCCCTTATTTGTACATTAAGCTTTCCTTGAAGGTACTGCAAAACGCAATTAACCGAGTCTAAGGTCTTTGCCGAGACTGGGGCTGCCCCTTTAATAAGAATAGTTATTGCATTCTTGACTTTTACACGGTTAAGGCGTTAATGATATAGGCGACACCTGCAATATCTGCAATAAAGACAATAATGTTCCCCTCACCAGACATCTTCAATAACTGACTACACATTGACTGTTGAAGACTTTCATGTTTACGTTAGGGTAATTTGTGATCTCCTAATAGGTGAAGACTTTGTCATGATATATAAAAGCAGAAGCTTTCCTTTTACGACCTCTCCTTTCAAACAAATGCTGGAAATCAACACAACAAAAAGTAACCGTTTTATTTGCCCCATGACCTGAATGTGTCAGACGTCATTATTTATCCTGGTGCCCTAATGGTTAAAGATTGACATAAATGTCCCACTGTGTCATAATTATTCAATTTTATCTCAAAAGTACAATACCAGTGCCAATTCAGCCCAGTTATGCCAAATAAAGAAAGTTCATGTGTCATTTTTCATGCAATCTTCTTTTCATGTTGTTTTGCTCTCAGCTGACAAGGACGCGAGGGACTCGTCTAACATCGTGGTGATAGTGGGAACGGTGGCCGGCGCGCTGTGGTTCCTCATAGGCGTGGTCCTCATCCTGTTACTATGGAAACGGCGACGAGACAGGAGAGACAAAGAGCGGTTCGCCTTCTACTACAACATGGGGCGGCGGGAACCCGGGGCGCCTGACGATAAAACGGACTTCCCCACCATACCAGGTATAAAATACGTGTACTGTACCCTCAAACACCAATATTTCATTACACCCTTCATCATCTGAACTTCAACAAATGTAAATAACCATGAACTCTACATGACCCACCCCTGTTGATAGGTAACATTAGTATATTCATGATATTAATGACATTTTAGGTTCTTAGCGTGCAGCTATTTCCCATATGCTCTATCTAATACAGTGTTACAAGTTGCAAGAGCAGCTTGATGAGGGTGTAATTACTTTTATGCTGACCCCTGCTGGTGACATTATACCTCAGGTCATGGCGTATACAACACACATTTCCTGATGTTAACCATGTTGGGAAGAATTTTTCTCTGAACCACGGGTATCACGGAGCCAATTACAACTGAGTGTGCATCAGACGGGTGTCTGGCTCGCAGTTCAAGGTCTGAATACCCGAAAAGGTCATTTGCAGCATCGGATTGTTTTTGATATGTAGACGCCATTTCCCTGTTTCCTGACAGACAGATCGGGAGAGGGAAAGGACTATATAATGTCCTTGGAGACAGGATAAAGCCGAAACTAAAAGTATCCACAGCCTCTTCCGTCTACTCGTGTTTGACAGCTAATGCCTTATGCTGCTGGCAACATACCAACTACTAAAGCTGCATTCTTTACGCCTGGTAGAAAAGCGACATCACTGTTGTGACTATCAGGCAAGCACAAGTAGACAACATTACGACTTTGGATAATAACTTATTGACAGAAAGAGTAATAGTACTCATGTGAAAACCATGGTCTTCATTTGTTCAAATGCATTATATGTAGACGGTCAAATAAATCATGTCGTATTCAGAGAGCCATTAAAATGGTAAGAAACCGATACTTTACGACGATACGTGCCTGTCTATTACACAGAGGGCTTGATTACGTCTATAGAAAACCAAGACGACATTCTTCATACGTACTTTTTAATCAGCAAGCGAAGCTAGGACAGGCTCAGGTTGCATGAATGATGTTCTCATTTCCTAACATTCATCTGACATAGATCTAATGACAATCAAATAGGCCTTACAGAACATCCCAATGTCTTATACTACGTTGCTGTGAGATGATAATGACTAAGCCACGAACAAAATAGCTGTTTTGGGTGTACACAGAGACAGATAACCACATCAAACAGTATTGAAGAGAGTTGATGCTTCTAGTTTGTAACTCATACGGTTTAAATGACATTGTCGGCCATTCTAATTTCAACATGTGACCCTAAGAAGTATTAAAAACTTTCTCCTACACTTGGTATCGATTGAGTACCCAATGGCAATATAAATGCACAAGTGGTATTGCCCGAAGCCTGTATGTGCTTTGAACAGTGGGTCGATGATATTTGGAAACAATGACGTGTAACAAAATCCGAGCATAAGTGACTTCCCATTTTTATTGACATTCGCCTCAGCCAAGAGGTTGAGGTAAACTAGCCGCCAGTTAAACGTGGAACTTTTTATTGTCTTTTCGATACTTTCCTTACACCAGCTCTTCAAATTTGAAGAATTCCCCGTTTACCAATTTCATGCAGCGTGGTCGAATAGACGGTCAAGGTCGAAAGCTCTCTATCGTCAGCGTTGAGAATCTTATGTATGAATGCAGTCAAATATCAGATAACAATTTGAATCTAAATTTCACCTGCAAGATGCCAACATGCTCAGTCAATCATCTTGGTGATTTGACGGAAGAATATTTGTCTGCACGAAAGTTATCATTTGTTCCGCGACATACATACAGACGGTTCACAGGCGAACGATATATCAGGAATACTGTTGTTATCTTCCAGAGAACGCTGGAAGCATATGCACTGATAACGCCGATGCTAAAACTACATAACACCCATGGCGCCTTGCAACTAGTAACTTTAGTGAGTTACTCTTTATAGGCTTCAGATATGTTTGATTTATACGCCAGCTTCTGTAGCCTACAGCCGAACAAGTCCTAACAAAGTCCCAGAAGAACCCACACAAGGAAAGGCTACAACATGAAACAATCCTGAGGATTGCCCTAAACTACCCTGGAGAGTTGCCAAATCCGGCCAAATCTCCCGAAGCCAATAATAAGTCGACCTCTCGTCTCCCTGGTCTTATTTTCTAGACGCTCAAGGATGCTGAGACGTTTTCTGTTTTCCAAAGTGAGCTGTAGAATTAATGTGGTGGAATATCTCACGTCCTCGATGATCTTCACTGACACACCATTAGCTACTGTCTACCTCATCCTCTGAGGTTTCCTGAATCCAAACGTTCTTGTCGTTTTTCGTGACACTTTTATGTTAGGTGGCGTCTTTTGGGTCCATACTCTGCATGGCGTCGCTAAATCAAAAACAAAATATTGGTCATGTGTTTTTCATCAGTACATCAGCTGTCGTTAAACATTTGAGGTATTACCAAGAACGGACTCTTCGGAGCCATTTCTATCTCTAGCTCAGCGGTGGATGTTTGTGTTTGTTCGCCATTTCAAAAGCAGGTTTCTTTCCTATTTTTCAATAGACAGGCAATCAACGCACTGCATTTGTCTGTGATTTTGATGAGTGTTTCCTTTAGACAGTAATTATCCAATCAACAAGGTTCAAACCTCCGTTAAATTGGAGGGTATTAATCAAAAGGGAAACAGGCAATGAAGCGTGGCATGTTACTCCCTTGTACCAACCACGGGGCAATTAAGTTTGAAGATCTTAGAGAAATTAATGGGATGGGTTTCACTAATTATCCGGACCATCAAATGAGCAAATAATGGCTCTGAGACTATCTTTGCATTTTCGGACTACCACTGCTGTTTTGAAAGAAACAAAGATCTAGCTAGAAAGGATAGATGGACTAGATAGTCATGATGTTAGCAGGGCGAATTTTGGTTATGTGTTTATAGAATTATCACATAATAATGAATAGTCGACAAGTCTTATACGAAGTAAGTGTCGTTTTTTTGAAGCAGAAATCAACTGAAGTATATACATTGACTAGGTGATAACACTAATGGTATTTTCACTTACAGTTTGGTATCATGCGTGACGACATTTTCTTACCGATAGAAGAGACGTAAAAGTCGACCCTGATATGAAACCAAGCGTCTTATCACATTGGGTATTAGCTTGCTCTTTAACTGGCCTTTTCAAAAGGTCAAAAGGTTTGAAACGAGAACTGTTGGCTTTCAAATGGTCATGGTCATGAGAAATGTCGGGGTCACTGTTGATGACTCAAGTAAAAGAGTTTGGAGAAAGTAGTATCATTGATTATCCAGACCTGATAATCTATAGTAGTCACATTACGAATGGAGGCATGATCCATACCATAGGATTCAATTAAGTTAGATGACTGGTTATATTTACATAGTTTGTATTCATTTAAAAAGTTTCCAAAGCAGTGCTGAATGGTATGCTGACAATAAAGGCACGGTTACTAATTAGCAACTTATGTATTTCATAAATATACGTTAAGTACTCATTTAAGTGCTAATAGGATTAAACAAAATACCAAATGTTGGATGTATACAAGGAAACCACATTCTTGGTTTGACTTGGTTGGAGACTCCATATTGCGCTAGTTCTATTTTGCCATACAAACTTTCAAGCAAATCTATGCCATTCTTCACCATGGGAATCAATTTACCATAACGCATCCCCGGCTTAAACAGGGGGAAAAAGTCACCACGGGTTCATAAATCTTGCTTACGTCTTCCTCAATTGCCTTCCTTATGGACGGGATGATTCTATAGCTGAAGCAATGGACAATCGATCTAATCTGGAGACATCCCGTGAGAGAGGACAATCAAAATAAAGAAACTACTCTGGTACGCATCAACAATGTAGTACTTGAGCCAATCTATTCAGATAGCCTACGGTAGATATGGCTGACTGTAAATGTATGACCTTCGTGTCGGGCTATTCCAACACATTTATTCCAAAGTACATATTTGGTCGTAAAGTTTGTGGCTTTTTCATCGATCATCATTGAACAAGTTTGAAGTACTCCGTCTTCTTTCAGCAGACTCAGACCCCCTAATCTAATAAAAGAAGATTGCTCCTAGCTATTTAGCTGAACCCAGATTACATTCCAATCGAAATGGAACGTACCCAATCGTTTCCATGGACGACCATGTCATCGATTTTGGCCCTATCTTTTGTTCTTCATTTGTCTGTAAAGGATATTTCAAAAGAGATCACACATGATGTTAGAGGAGCCTCTAGGTCAGGCCATTGTGTAGATGTGAAATACAATTCATTTTCTCATCTGGACAGGAAGCGATGGCGCCTCATGTCAATATGGAACACGAGTCGATATCCATTCCGACACCCGAGTAGAGAATACTTGGATAGTTTCTGGACACAGACCAAAGAGAGTGGACTTGTTTAACACAATTACTACACAGTATTCTGCGACAAAACAAGAAGCACTTCCAGGCTAATACATTCTTACACTTTGTCTTATTTCAAATCCAAACTTATCTTAGATTCTAAAACCCATACCTTTTGTGACCGCACTGCCTATAGAACCTTTGGACACAAAGTCATTTATATGCTGGCCATGTAATGGGACCGCGTCTTCATACAAGTAAGATAAAGTGACACCAAGGCCAGAAACATTATCAATGGGTCTATTAAGTGCACTGGAGGATTTCCATTGGATACGTATATGCAATTTCACACACCGTAAGTGGTGCGCGAAACGGCTGCTGCCATCCAGGAAACAACGTGACTGTCACGTTCTCTTCCAACCAGCAAATAAAATGGACAATTCTGCGGCTTCCAACTGTCATATAAAACGTCGTTAGTCTTCACTATCATTACTCTCCACCATGACACGAAACCGCGATGTTTATTTGTGTTTTGCTTCATTAGATGCACCAATACATCTACATCTCCACATGGTGCACCTGCAAAGAGGAAAATTGGACCTGCCGTCTGAATTAGTATGTCTTCATCTGTCTCTGTCAACAGGCAAAGAGTGGGACTTTCTGCTTAAGCAACCTCACCTGTTAACAAGAGCCATGTTGTTACTGATAACTGGAGGAAAAATGAGAAGGCAGCAAGATCTCGCCTCGGGGTATTCAGTTGGGGTTTTACCGTAACTAAGTTGGTAAAGCCATTCAGCTCGAATGGGCACACATGCCACTATGAGAAATCATGTTCAGCCTGAAATTAGAACTGACATGTTTTCACGCACGTGGGTATCCATTCATGTGGAAATCAAAACGCTTGTGACTATGAAACAATAGTTTTGGTATTGTAACTTTCCGGTATGCTATCACAGATTTTCCAATAAGGCCATGTTGATTTGATTATATGGATGACATCCTCTGGGTACCCCAAAATTGATGCGAGCGTGCGAATAAAAAAAAAGTTTGGCAAAAAAAAAAAGTTGCCTTCATTATGAAATCTACGTGGTCATGGAGGTTGAACAAATGGCTAAACACAAAGATTATGGTATGGCGAATAATAGACTCTTCATTTTCATTTCTTCACATTTTCTTCTTCCTTTGGAATTGATTTTAGTATTCTACGATATTAGTATAGTTTTCCAATATTTTGTTTTCTATTTACGGCACATATTTGCTCATTTTGCAGCTGCTTTGTACGATTTCCAGTATGGTCGAAAACTTTTTTTTTTTTGGAAACGAACGAAAATTGATGCGCGCGCGGATGTCATCCATATAATCAAATCAACATGGCCTAACTCAAGCAAGAAAATGCCTCTTTCCGAGAATTACAATGCATCAGTAGTCATCGATTTGATAACTTTCTCCCTGATTACTTAACATGAACAACATTTGTATCCACAAACGCTTCTAATTTTCTTTGCTATATCCACATTTTTTCAAACCGACAGATAACTTCTTTATGAGTTGATGCGAAAGACCAACCCTGAAAGTAGATCAAGTACCGCCGAACTAAACTAATTATCTTCGATCTGGAACGTCATATTTGACGTCACAGACGTGGTGTATGACGGTTTGGGAAATGGATGATCTTGTTATTCGAATAAATAGATAATGTACAGTGATTCTAGTGTCAGCTCTATTTAGTTAACTAGTTATAGATCGTAGGTCAATCCTCCTGAATGGTCTCGCATAACTCATCACAAGGGAAATCAGACCATGCGATCTCTAGCAAAACAATGCTCTTTGTGTCTTGAACAGAAGAGATTCTCCAAATCATAGAGATACCATGGAACAGTGGAATGGAAATTGATGACAGTGTTGACCTTTACTTGTGATAAATCAACCTGAACGTGCCACGCCGTGGACAAGATAGATAAGCAATTCTATCAGCACATACCGTAGATGGCAGGCTTACTCGTTTACGCTGTATCTGGTCCATTAGTCTTCATTACGTCCCTACCTCGCCGTCTCAACTTCGGAACAACTCTTTAACTGACCAGGAGATACATTGTACTACCAAAATTATAACAATATGAAAATCCATGGTCTACGTCTAAGCGAGAATAAGATGATCTCAAACTAACTTAATCTTTCATAGCTAATGTGCTTATAAATACGAGTAAAGCATTCTCCCGAATACCGTAAAGTTTTTACTAGCTGTTGGCACGTTGTAGATAATGCATGACACATGATGAATCATTAAAAGGCCAATAGATCTTTAGATAAGACGAAAACATTTTGCTCAGGGATCGAGCGCTTGCAACGGAAGACAGTGAGGTATTTGAGGTACTAGTACATAATACCATTAACGCTTACATCTACAGGGCCCACAAATCACGTATTCAGTACACGTTCCATATTGCGACATTATGAGTAGACTGTGATGATTTTACTACGCTATTTAAACGAGTCCCGTTGCAGCTTCGAAATTTCATAATCCTTTTAAATCCATAATGAAGTTGGCTGAGGGTATCAACTGTTACCCGCTAGTGTCAAAAATTCGAATCACAATGCAATTTTATGTGTTCCTAATAATCTGTACAGGGCTAACGAATAGATGAAATGCATCGTATGTAAGATATCTTCCTCACTGTAATCTCGATTCCGTGCCATTTTATGATTAGCTTTCCCGTGTTCGTGCTTTATGATGCTCCTAAAGACGTACTAATTATACAGTATAGATGCTGTAAACATGGTTATGAATTTGATTATTTAAAGTAGTACAGCAACAGTTATATAATACAAAAAGCATCATTTTTTAACATTGATAATCTATTAGATATCTGAAGCTGCAGGTGTTTCCTTCCACTCGGGGATGATAAGCAACTCATTCGTCCAATAAGAAAACACCTGGTCCGATTGCTTTAACAATCTGATTGGTGTCTAGACTGCAGATGAATGGGAGGATCTGTCTTTGAATAAAATCGGCATTCCCTGTGGAAAATGCACCCAATACCCCCATGCATCTTCCACTTCCCTAAGTCTAGTATGGGCTAGAGTTGTACAAGTTATGTTTAGGTGAAATCAGAGCGTGTGCTTCACTGCGAGCTGCACATCTTTGTTGTTCTTCATTTTTTTGTTTAATTAGCACATTTTGCATTCAACGGAG
Source organism: Branchiostoma floridae x Branchiostoma japonicum (assembly GCA_013266295.2). Lineage (NCBI taxonomy): Eukaryota > Metazoa > Chordata > Leptocardii > Amphioxiformes > Branchiostomatidae > Branchiostoma > Branchiostoma floridae x Branchiostoma japonicum. The sequence goes on from CM023832.1 coordinate 11,522,031, forward strand.
CACTGGTGAAAACATATATCATTAGTAATTATATCACGTGTTTTATAAACGGATGTTTTTTGGCATATATTTCGTTCAGTTCCCGGTGTCTTATCTTTTGCGGAACGAAAGTTCTGCAGTTAACTGAATAGATGACAAATCTGTACACTTAGACAGATCTCACAAGATGTACACTCATGTTACAATGTAGTTACATGAACGAATACCCACACTACGACTTTGACAAATTATAATGAAACGTAATCCTTACAGCCTGGCATCGTATAAATCAAGCATGAACGGCGCAAAAATGCATAACACCATTTGCTGTATGAATAATTTGTCGCCGTTTGAAGTGGGTTATTTTACAAGCAGACACAATCAGGTGTGATTTATAATAGCCTCTCCTTGTTACGCTTACTGTAGTCTATGGTAACCTTGTATGGTTTGAGTGCTGGGAATGCCTCAATTGTACTGGCCATATATACTTGAATCCAGATGTAAACACACAAGCATATTAGTGTTAAATGTACGTTATTTGCTTAGCCCTTACTGGGGTTTAAGTGCCATGGGTTATACCTGCAATAAGGCTGCATTGCAACAATCACTACTACCTTTCGGCTCATCTGAACCACATCAAGTATTTTGGATGCGTCTGAAAAGAGTTTGAAGAGTCGTTGATGTGTGTGAGAAGCCGCTGGAATGACATTGTATTGCACCCCTTGATTGATTTTCTGATGAGACGTTGAAGGAGTGACATAAAACTAAGATCATCCCTCATGTGGGACTTAAGTCTGCTTGTCCATGGAGATAAGGAGTAAGACAGTTCCTTGGGGGACCTTGACGAATACCCGAGCGAAGCAGACTCCATCAAGTGGATGATTATGATAACAGCAACCATTTGCAAACTTTTGGGTCAGGACTACGTACAGATACAGCGAAAATGCCCAAATCCCCCTGGAATATGTTGACGTTTTGTCGGGGTTAAGAAGACTTAAGATGAACATGGAGCCCGCCCACGTTACTCTGGGTAATAGGTTCTACCAGGCAAGGACAGAAATCTATAAATTTTCGGCTTAACGGATCTGCGTACTCCCAAAGTAGCATTCAGCTCCGTTTATACGACGGCTTCATCTATGTTTGCAAAAGTGCAGAACTGAGCTTCCGTAGCTATCGGAGGTGTGGATCTCTCAGAATAGTTTTAACTTTATGTATGTGGAAGGTTCTAAATACCACGCCATCAATCTAACGCTTTCTCGTACTGGTAATACCCTTCCTCTTTTGCAAAATTTAACATACCCATGTGTTCTTTCTCAATACCGATAACAATGTTGATGTTACCCGTCATCGATATGACAAAAAAATACACAATCTTGAGACTAATGACTGGGAACAAATTTGCCGTTATCATATGCGACAATGTTTGATTTTGGCATTCTGATGTTCATTTATATAACTGTGTATAACTGTGAGGAAAACATCAGGGTTTAGTAGGACTTATCTCTCACCTTCTCACTCAATGTTGTTTTGACGCGTTCTCCAGAAATGAAATCCACTCTGGTCCATGTTAGAGTTGCAAGAAAAATTGAGATGCATGAAGGGATTTACTTTCACGTAAAACATAGATGAAATTCCGGGTACATAAGCTACAATGTCAGTCATCCAGCCGTTTGGACATCCAGATAAGTAGATTGCGACGAGCCATCCTCCACCGGACGGCGTTAGATGATGGTTCCTCTTGGCTTTTATCTAGAGCCTCCAGTGGTATTTCATCTGTATTCAATTAACGTAACTGCTGCACAATCTCCCTTTTTCTCCGCAGTCAAACCACGTGAGGGAACGCTGACAGGAAACGCGGGAATCCCGACGATGAGAAGAGCGGCCGATAAAAGAGGTAATATCCGCGTTTCTCGGAAATTTGAATATCCCATCCTCGATAACGGAAACTTTACGGCGTTGTCGTTACTTTTTTAATGGTTGGACATACTACATATACTCATCACGTACAACTTAAAATACATCTTTTCTATGTATGTTGTGTACATCACATTTTACGTAGATTTTTTTAATGCTAAGCCAAACCGATGATATCAGCTAAACAATGTGAAACATGGCTTGTATTTTCTCAAGTTTACAATTGAGTTAAAGTTCTAAATGGCATGTAGCGATGGAAACGTTTTCGAAAAGCGAAGGTTATCTACATCAGACCCTGCGGTCAGGCCAACCCAAGCATCAACCATGACCGCATCATAAGCTCAGATCTTCTCCAGGGCTCTTGTATTTACATTACCAATTAAGTTCCGCTGTTTTTCAGTCCTAATCATTGTACCGTGTACCCGGTACCCAGATATTAAAGTAAGTAGAGTCGGCGTAACCTTGCGCAACTGTGAGACAGTTCCATTTCACTTCAGCTCTTTATATAAAGCCTCTGGGGCTTCGTCAGGACGGTTCAGACCAAGATGGATCTTTCTGACTTTATCTCGGCTTGACCAGCATGCCAAAGGTCGCCTGCAGGTAGAACTGTTATGGCGAGGAAAAGACAGAAATATTGATTTTGTTAAGTTAAAGATGCCGTTCGGGGGAATTTGGTATGTCCGTTTTTATCATTACGCGAAATCCTTGAGGGGGTGTTCCTTTGATTAATTGCTAGGCAGTGATCCTTAAAAAGCTTTCTTTTACAGGATGTTGTCGAAGACATGATACACATTTCTAATCCAATTGTCTGCTACGTATATGATAGCACAAGTCGTATAAATTAGCTGGCAGTTGTTATTTTTCCTTTGCGCTTTTATTTTTCTTCACATATTGATAATTATAAGCGGAATAAATTGTATAGAACTTAATAGAAAAAAAATCTGCAATCTATTGTTTTGGATTCTTTTGACTGTATACTGTGGCAGATGTTGTTTTATTTATCAACAGCTTGGGACACGTTAATTCCAAACACGCATGTTTCCGCCAGTAATCATCTGCAGGCACCTCCTGATGGGATTTACGTTGTTGTCTCTCCCCCAGGGAGGCGATACGCCAGGGTCATGTACCCGTACCTCGCACAGGAAGGAAACGAGCTCTGCCTTGAGGTGGACGATGTCATAGAGGTTCTGGAAGGGGACAACGGAGGGTGGTGCCTTGGCTATCTGGGTGGCGATGTGGGACTCTTCCCCTCCAATTATGTCAAGTTCCTCTCGTCAAATGAGGGTAGGCCAAATGTCTGCACATGTAGTAGACATAGAGAAAAACTCACCATTGAAGATGTAGGAGGACCACGGTGTAGTGTATGTTCAGAAGCTCATCTTTGCCTTGAAACTGAATACTTATAGGTGTACATTTCTTGGATATCATTTCAAAAGCATGAATGAATGTGCCGCATGTTGTACGTGAATTACGAGAGTACTAAACATGTTATTCCTCATCATTGTATGACCGATTCCCCAGTATATGCTGCACCTGTTCTTCCATGATTACTTTGTCGGGTGGCTTTATTATAACGATTTGGTAGATGAAACGTACAGTTATCCATGTAAATGCCCATTAAATTTGTTTCCAACATTTTCACTGTGTTTTTGTTTCCTTCTTTATTTCGTAACGATAAGTAAGTGTCATAAATCCCTTTACAACGATTATTATTTGTCTCCAGAAGTTATAAGAGGCGCGACTGCGGCACTCAACGTAAATTGACTCATTTTATCAACCATTAACATGACGAAATGGCTGCGTTTTCCTTGTGTGTTTCATTCCAACCACCGCACCACAGGGATAACCGCATCTTCTGTGGTTATTATCACTACTTCGATTATCCAATTTGGTTTCATAAGCTTTCATCAGAAATGGCTTTTCCCAATCAATTCACTGTGCAGGTGGGACACCACTCTTCACTTTAGCACACGTTTTCCACCTTTTACTTTGATCAATGGGATATGCTCTTTAATGTTCCGAGTATTAACCATTACCAGAAGATGTAAATATACATTATTTTCTTCTAGTAAGGGCCTAAATACCTACGGTATATGTACAGAAAAGCACCATGTAAAGAGATGACCTCCTTTTTTCATCCCGGCCTCCTGGTATAACTGATGAAAGGTAGCGTTTGATAAGAATGAAATCAATTTTTGCTCCAGTTGATATATTACCTGTCAGCTGAGTGCATACACCGTTACTTTGCGTCTTGTTCACATTTATTTGCTCGACATGCGGTATTCTACAAGATCAACTGTTAATGGAATAAACAGCTTTTAAATGTGCAGCTGGAATTGAAAATGTAGCCCGACAGGCTGACAATTCCACCAAACACAATTTCATATTTATACATATAAACTGTAAAAAACATTTTCATTCATCTTACCTCAGCGCTACAGCTCCCAAATATGAATCAAAATATTGTATTTACCAGGGACACCTTCAGCATTACCACAACTTGGCACAAGTTTAGCATAGGTGTTTAGCATAGGTGTGCTCTTGTCAGATACTGCGTTGCCATTGGGCGTGACCACTTGCGAAACGGACACGCATACAGAAGTGAAAAATCGCCAAAAAAAGTGTCTGTGACTTTTTGTAAAGCATATTTCACTCTGACGAACTTTGTTGCAGATAAAAAAAAACGCATATAACGTTATTACGTAGAAAAGCATTTGTTTCCGAATATCATGTCATTACCGATTAAAAATTACGATTGTCCGATACAGACTAACTAATGAGTCAAACTTCAGTCTTGAATGATGACCATTAAACTTTAGTCCTTTGTTTGGCGTTTGTATGTTCCACCATTCTTGCAAATATAGTGTTTCGCCGCTTCGAAGGAGCTATTATCTATTGGCATTTCTCCCAGTTTACTGTCCCCGGACGAATGATGCAGAGGTACGGGAAGGTGTAAGGCGGTGATTAGCACCTTGCGGGCATGTAATCTAGAATATTACCTCACTCCCAACGGATGGACGAGAATCACCAAATGGTTTATCTCCGAAGGAAGTTCTTTTAGCTCATTCCCATGACGGATTTATAGGGATCTACTTTACCAGACACAACATTATAATGGAATTAAAGTAACTGATGCAGAGGCCTTCAGATGTAACATCCATAGTTACTTCAGCGATTATTTTGGACTGTTTACATTGGGAATACTGCATTATTGATGCACCTAAAAGCGAGGATAATGTCAGGTAGCAATTACAACGTGGAGAGCAAAGGTTATGTCTCTCGTGACCATCTCGGCACGTCAGCTTCCTCTAATGGCTTGCACGGACTTTTTGGCAAGCGGTTGTCTTTTGTGCCTTGGGAGAGACTGCAGAAAAGAACAACAATCCATCACCTGTCAACCCTTCACTACCTGGCAGTGACTTCAGGACGTGTCTTCTGCTCTCATGTTTTTCGAAAGTGTACATGAAAGCTTTGGGTGGTTCAAGCAACAGACGAGAAAAGGAAGCTGTGCTGACATCAAAAGAAAAGTAGAGAGAAAATGGAAAAGAAGCTGACATCAAGTGAACGATGTCAGACTGCTGTACGGTTCTACGTACCATCCTTTGATCATGCAGCATGAAGTAGTCTGAAAGCGTTGTGCACAAAGGTGCACGATGTATAGCTCAGCGGCACCTTCTAACAGAAGTTTTCACAGACTGAAGCTCATAGTTTCAAAACAATAAGTCATTACATGCCGTCAATACATTGTCCAACTTCCCACACGTCCACCTGTTCACCTTGGCTGCTGAACTTGGCGATAAAATCACCACAAAGTCTCATTGTCAGTTGTAGTTGCAATGTAAGCACTTTCATGATTTACACAGACAAGTGGGTTGTCCACTCATCCGAGATATGTTAGTATGATAAGACTAAAATGAACCTTTCCTTTTTATCGTTCCGTAGGGTAGCCGCTTATTTTCAAATAGGGTTCTCACTCAATGTTATCTTGCACGGTGCACTGTGTCTATTCCTTGGCTTGGCTCAAGTTGTAGGTGAAGATAACTTTATCATCGTCAGTGCACTGACAGCGCTTCCGGCCGTGCAACAACGACCGTGCTTCCCCACACCTCAGAAAGCCGCTGTGCTCAGCATCTTTATAAGCCTGGTGATTCCTTTCTCGCCAAAAGTTTCGTAGACTTTACATGGCAAGGTGTAAAGTTCGTAGACTTGACATGGCAAGACGTACCTTGTCTGAATATCTTGCGGTCAAGTTCAAATCATCCCAGACCTCCTATTTATGAGTTACCATATCAGTTATCATGATTTTATCTTTGACTTCATAGCACACTGACTGCCTAACCACCAATTCCTTATCAGCTATGTAATTTATACAATATTTCTGTCAAGCGAAGAGCCTGTGATGTGATGTGCACGATATGGCGGTAGGCCTTAACGTCGAGCTTGCGTGCGTGTAAACATGACTCCGGGCAGGAAACAGCAGGAGGCCTTGTCGTCCCTAACTTTGCCTTTCCGATAGGTAGGAAGGATGGAAGGGGTACAAACGAGCAGTAAATAGCTGTTCAATGGAGTGGAAGGAAATACAGGTTCTTGCTCAACACGTGTAATTAATAATGATTTTATGACATGGAAAGGGGTATGTGCTAGAGAGTCTTTTGCAGCGCCGCCAACGGTAGTAACTGTATGTGCAGCCTATTGACAACCAAAGCCCGGTGCCTTTGAACCTGACAATGAATTCCTTTGCATAATCTGTGTATGTATGAAGGGTAGACCTATCGCCCAATGCTAGTAGAATTCTAAAGTGTGACCATGAATCCTAATCGTACATTAAATATATATATAACGTTAATGATCAAAGCTCAGTCATTCTAGGTGTGTGTTACTTAGCATTTCTGTTGGGACACACTGTATGTGGTCTAAATTCTTAAGGCGTACCGCCGTGAAGATTCGAAAGACTCCTTATGGATCAAGGAAAGATCTGAATGTCAGGCGCGTGATCTCATTAAGGTACTGCCGACCTATTCTCTGTAACAAATCAGTTACGTTGTAGGTAAGGTACACCAGTGGCTATGACGTCATGGAAGACATGTAAGCTGGTTTTCATCTAATGGGGGCGCTATTTGACGGTTAGCTTTGACCTTGAGCGCATAGTTTTAGATGGAAAGGTCGGGACCTTCAAAGTTTTCGTCAAACTAAAGACATGCTTTTTGCACGGGCCAGCTAAATTGGCGAAATCCTTTAATCCTTCAAAGCAAGAGTATAAGAACGCTAATAGACAAAGGATTTTCATGTTTTCTAGAAACACCCTTCGCCGACTTGTAGACACCAACAAAGCATGGACATTGCAAGCTATAAACACTCTCATTGCAAGGTCAATTGTACATTATGTCTGCACATTAAAAAAGCAACTCACGTTTTCGCAGAAAACCTTACATGAAAGGCAAATACTAAACTATACTGTATTTCAAATAGAAGTTGAATTCTCAAACCATTAGTATGACATCGATGCGGTCTGCATTCCCTGTAAAGAATACCCAGCTTTACTAATGCATTTTATTGTCTTATGCTTGAAAGCTTTCGATTTTTTCAGATGTTCATACTTTAACGTCTTTTTCTTAAGACCACGATCTATTGACATACATCCAATTACCTAGTTCTGTCTAGACTGAATCTTCAATATCGACTACTAGTTCAATACCAATTACCTAAAAAATTATTATCTTCAACAGACGAAAAACGTAACAGTGTTGGTGATACATATGTAGGAACCCTTGTCAATTGCATCATAACTTCAGAAGAAGAACAGCTGTGTTGAAATATTTCCCATCGGTTGTTTCATTGCTCTGCAGAAGGGTGTGTATAAGTACATTGACCGCTGTTAAAGTCGATCTATTGTCAACGAAATGCTATAGTGGAACAGCTCAACAAAGAGAGGAATTTGTGGTGTGTACAGTAAGGACATATGGATAACATCATGTACTGAAATATTAAAAAGACTTTGACTGATCACAGGCAAATGTTCAACCTTCCTTTGACAATGGAATTAAAACAATTGTCTACTTCTTCGTAAATAGATTGACAAGATAATTGTACTCATTATGAATGAAAAATGAGGAGCACAAAAATCTTCTATTATTTTATCGTATTTCAGACCAAATGCAAGATAGGAGACAAAACAGAGAGATGTTGTTAAACGACGGTACGGGAAGAGAAATGATTTCTTTTCTACTTGCTGAAGACACCAGGCCTTTCTGAAGGAACGAAAGATCAAAAAGATAGAATAAGACACAGCTCCTGCAACTACGTTATAAGATTTACTTTGGCAAATCTACTTGTAATATATATTTTTTTTATATCGACTTTCCGCTGGTAAGTAAGCACTGGCTTTGTTGTTAAATACCACGATATCTTAAAACCCTCACTCTGGTTACATATGCACCTGCATTATGCACTAAGGCCTTACGGATTTATCCAGCTTACACTGTGCAAACTTGATAGTCAAATTTGCCATAGTACATAGACCTGTAGGATTAAGGGAAACTGCATTTCATCAGCGTTTACTCAACAAATCGACGTCTGTCGTTCTTTACGTTTCGATCCACGATAACTCTTTTCTGATATCATTGGCTTTTGTCGGAGTCATACAGCATCCGATATGTGAGGAGACAGTTTGAACTTTTGCCAGTACAATTATTGTGCGCAGTAAAGCTTTTCGTTGAAATTGGGAACAAAGAGTGAGCACCAATCATAGACTTGTACAATGCAAGACCAAGTTCAAGTGGGTCCCATCTTCGTGTGAATGTCCAGAATCGTTTGGGCTTTTACCGCTCATGTGATTTAAGCCAGACGTCCCGACAGTGATTTAATTATTAATGACCATTCAAAAACCTCTTATACTAGAAAATAGGCAATTTACAACAAATCATAAAAGGTGGCTGTCAAACTGCTCGTAATTGTCTTGGAGCAGGAGCCACCCACAGCGTTTACCTGGCTAAGGCCTAATGTCCCTTTTATGTGAGGGGTGAGAATTGTCCCTAACAGATATGTGAGCACTTTGATACTTCAAATCATATTCGGATTACGCTCTTGTACCTTGTCATTTCGCTGTCAGTTCGAATCAAAGTCTGGCTTTTGGCTTTCATTTATCTCAACTTTATAGTTCCTTCAATGAGGTTCTTTTCATGCTTTATGACGTGAATCCTATTTTGTTGTTGCTATTAACACTATCCTCAGCACCCTCTAGAGTGTAAACCTTAATGTGAACTATGTTCACGATGAACGCTGATGAGCAAAAGTGGCTTTGTAAGGCCAAGCGTTGGAGTAAAACGAATGGCCCTGCCTCCATTATCTCCGACGGTTGAGTCTGAGACCACATAATATGACAGGTCTCACCGGAGGTCCATGACGGCCGTCCCTTTGTTTGCAGGATTATAGCTGGCGCCAGTTGGCGCTCCAGTCAAGAATGAACGACTCTCATCAATAATTAAGGCCATTTTCCCTTTCTCTTTCAGCCGTCAAAATGGAGGAGTGTGACGGAAAACCACCGTCCAAGAGGACTAAATAGGGCGGGACAGGAGATGGTTTGATTCACGAGGTCAACGGGGGACAGCTTACTTCTGATTCAGTGCTTCCGACGAAATCTCGCGAGAGTTGATAACTCTCTGAACGTGACTTGAGAGAGAAATGTGAAGGTCTGGTGTGAAGTATGTCTAGCACTAACAGAGAAAAAAGTTTTATATTTTCGGTATGATTCATATACCTGCCGATTTCATGGACCGTGGGTTTATGCAGGTATCTGAAAGCACCGACGCCTCAGACTCTCTGTATTTTCCACCTACATGCAGTCAGCAATTCGTGCATGACGATACAAAGACGAGAGGTACCTATGATTGACATTGAACAGGAACCCTTACTTAAGGCCCCTTTCCACTAGACGGCCGTCGCTGAGCCGAGCAGCGACCAACATTGGATCTGTGTGGCCCTTGATTTCATAATTGGAATATGATGTACGATGCACAAGTATGATTTAAAAGACAGCAAAACAGAAAATGTAGAAAGATTTCGTTCTTTGTCGAAGTCTATGAAATTCTGTCAAATCTTTGGTTCGCGCAACCTCTAGTCTAGTGGAAAGGAGAAGGAAAAAATACGGTGGTATATGATGGCGATAAAGCCAAGTTCGTACAGAAATGATGTCAAGTTCATCATATATTTGACCAAAGTGACCTGCTTAACAAACGTTTAGCCAGTTTGTACAGAAACAAACACTGAAGTGTTTTGTGAAAGAGCCTTACATTTGTGTGCTTGAAATATTCATGATGTTAGAAATGTGCAATAGTTCACCTAGCAAAAAGCTTGGATCCTATGACAGTGTATATCACCTTCTGTAGCCTCTTGTATGTTTATCTCCTTTTTTTCTATGGCCGTTTCCGAAATGCTGATATCTTTTTAGGTAGTAATCTTTAACGTTCCCACGCCACATATTTCATTGAGTAGCACATGTATACACAATATATTGAGGTATCCGTAGTTTCTAACACCGGGAATATGTACACACTTTGCAATATCGAATGCTTTCGATGTATCCACGACCTCTTTTACGTCGGCAATATACCAGATGTGCGTAGATGTCTGAGCTTGGCAACAACTGTTGTCCCCGATATCGGCGTTACGAAAAAGCTCAAGTCGACGTTCGTCAGTTGCACTGACAGAAGATATGAGTGACAAGTGGAGAGAGTAAAAGAGTGTACATAGTCTTATCAAGCGCAATCAAATAATGTTTAAATGACGTGAATGTTTGTTTCAAAGGGATGATATTTTGTGTGTATCTAAATGTATGCCTGTCTGTGATCTCTGACAGATCGTGTTGAAGTATGAATTATTATATGTTCGAAAATAAAACGTCCTTACAATTGACTGTGTCGCCATTTGGTGAAGAACGCAAAACAAATGTCAACACTATTCCACAATGTACATGTAGTAAATTCAAGCCTCCCTTATCATAGCGTTCTGTCAACACATTGTAATCGCTGTATCTATCCCTGACATTTGCACCTACATTAGGAAGATGAATGTAAGCAATTATTCAAACATCAGTACACAAGTAAACCTCAGGACTTTTCTTACGATTCCTCCAATCCAACAGTGTAGGTATATGTCACTGGATACGCCCCAGGCACCCCCATAGACCACCCACCTCCCATGAGTCGTGGATTGGAGATATCATACCATAGTCAGCATGATCTTATCTTAGTCTTCGCTGCATCCTCATGTATCATTACCCACACGTAGTTTCTTTATCAACTCCGACGACTATCATGCTGATATTGTTTGAAATGAAGGGACCGTATATTTTGATGTGCGCGATAGGGCGGTAGGCCTTGAAGTGGAGCTTGCGTGCATGCGAACATGACTCCGGGCAGGAAACAGCAGGAGGCCTAACTTTCCCTTTCCGATATGCAGTAAGGATGGAAGAGGTACAAACGAGCAATAAATAGCTGTTCAATGCAGTGGAAGGAAATACAGGTCCTTGCTCAACATGTGTCATCAATAACGATTTTATGACATGGAATAATACCCGGGTGAGGAAAGACAGCGATTCTTTTGCAGCGCCACCTATGAGAAAGATGATGGAGTTGCAGCGCTATGTTAAAGCCCTTCAGTTCCCAGAATCCCATAGATAGAGTGTTATAGAATACATCACAAGGTTGCCAGTATCACTGGGAGATGATGGGATGGAAACTAAGAATAGAACCACTAAGCCCTGCGGGTAGGGACCGTTGGGGCGGACTGGAGCTTAAAGGGATGGATAACAGGCTAATCAACATTTGGTAACAGTGCTGCTCCTGAGGTCTTAAAATGAACTGCCTCAAAGACGCCAATGTTTCCTTGTAAAAGAAAACAGTCCATGATCTATGTGACAGCCTGTTTGTAAACTTGACGTAGACCGTTAAGAAGACTTCACAGGCAACAAAACCTGCAGTCGACCGTGTGGCGCCAGGTTTTCAGACTTTCCAGGGGATGGCTGAAGATCTTCTATTCTCCGTAACAAATCAATCACATATCTAGTAAAAACCGCCCTCGTCATGGAGCTGTTCGACCTGTGTCTAAGTAACCTGTCAAACAGATGGGAGTAATAACTTCTTTGATCGTGCGGAACGTTTGCTTCCTGACGTTTGTTGTTTTTGTTGTCAATCTGTCTGACAAAACTGCTTTCTGTCCTAAATCAACGATAGTATGCCTTTTGAAAGTTGTACGAACAAACTTCAAATTACGCTAACAAAATTCAAATAAATCTTAAATCTACTAGAAACATGTAATATGGAAAGCTTCTGACATGTAGGAAGTTTTCGGGCAAGTATCACTATTACCTTCAGATACAAGTTTTCTTGGAGCTATATTTTTGCATTATATATGATATGAAAAGATAATAAAAGAAGAATCAGAAACTATTGTTGGTAATCACAATCATCCATACCGTTGATCAGGTTCCACTTCATTAGTTTAACAGTTTTCTTATGCTTTCTTTCCAAACAAATGCGAAACTGAGGGGTAGGGACCAATAAATGCCACAGAAGAGTTATGTAGCTGCCGTTAAAAACTGCGGTATGACTAGCAAACATTAACAAGCATAACACGAGACAGAGGTCTCCGGGTCAAATCTTTATGTGAAGATCCAAATATTTAGTATTTTACTACACTTCCCTTGTGACTTGAGTCAGGAGTTTTTCATAACATAAATCATTAATGGTCATTCAAAAACTCATTATGGCCGAGAGAAGGCAATTTACTGCTGATCATGAAAATTGACTTTCAAATAACGCGTTATTTTGTGGGAACAACAGCCACTAACAACTAACATCAGTGATGGACTGCGATGCAATTTGATGCAGGAAATCCTTTCTTTCAAGGGAATGTGTTTTCAGCAAATAACAAGAGACATTAATATTAAGAATAACTACTGCGAAAGCGAATAATGGCCACAGATACCTACTCAGTATGCACAAAAGGCGATGTGTACATGGAACATAGGTAGAGCTCTTACAAGCTCTCTCGCTAATACAAGTACTCCTCGCACTTATTACCTCCATGAAATGTCCTGGAGGTTATATTTTCAGTTGCGTTTGTCAGTCTGTCTGTCATTCTGTTGGTCAACAAGATAACTCCAGAACAGTTTCATACTTGGTGTGTTGGAAGGGTCTGACGAAAACTGAAAATAAGATTTTGGGCCCCCTAGTGGCTTCCCTTGGTACTGCAGCAGAACTTCCGGTTTTGATATATGTGTCTACGTCATAAAACTGCGTCATGACCATAGGTGCAATCGTACAGCGGAAACCGGACGTTACGCACATTTTTAAACGATTGTTACCAATTTCCATACTGCACATACCTGGCGCCATGACCAGTGTATACATGTCAACACTGGCGATGACCCCAATGCTGGCTAAGTCCACCAGACTTACAATGACCCCGATGCTGGCGAAGTCCACCAGACTTACAATGCTGGCTATGTCTATCAGACTTACAATGCTGGCTGAGTCCACCAGACTTACAATGCTGGCTGAAAAACATAAGATTTAGTCCAGACTTGCTATGCTGGCTGAGTCCACCAGACTTACAATGCTGGCTAAGTCCACCAGACTTACAACGACCCCGATGCTGGCTAAGTCCACCAGACTTACAATGCTGGCTAAGTCCACCAGACTTACAATACAGGCTGAAAAACATAAGATTTGGTCCAGACTTGCTATGCTGGCTGAGTCCACCAGACTTACAATGCTGGCTAAGTCCACCAGACTTACAATGACCCAAATGCTGGCTAAGTCCACCAGACTTACAATGACCCCAATACTGGCTATGTCCACCAGACTTACAATGACCCCAATGCTGGCTATGTCCACCAGACTTACAACAACCCCAATGCTGGCTAAGTCCACCAGATTTACAATGACCCCAATGCTGGCTGAGTCCACCAGACTTACAATGCTGGCTAAGTTCTTCAGACTTACAATGACCCCAATGCTGGCTAAGTCCACCAGACTTACAATGACACCAATGCTGGCTGAGTCCACCAGACTTACAATGCTGCCTGAGTCCACCAGACTTACAATGCTGGCTGAAAAACAGTAATATTTACTCCACCAGACTTACAATGCTGGCTGAGTCCACCAGGCTTACAATGCTGGCTAAGTCCACCAGACTTACAATGACCCCAATGCTGGCTAAGTCCACCAGACTTACAATGACCCCAATGCAGGCTGAGTCCACCAGACTTACAATGCTGCCTACGTCCACCAGACTTACAATGCTGGCTAAGTCCACCAGACTTACAATGACCCCAATGCTGCCTACGTCCACCAGACTTACAATGCTGGCTGAGTATACCAGGCTTACAATGCTGGCTAAGTCCACCAGACTTACAATGACCCCAATGCTGGCTAAGTCCACCAGACTTACAATGCTGCCTGAGTCCACCAGACTTACAATGCCGGCTGAAAAACAGTAATATTTAGTCCACCAGACTTACAATGACCCCAATGCAGGCTAAGTCCACCAGGCTTACAACGCTGGCTAAGTCCACCAGACTTACAATGCTGGCTGAGTCCACCAGGCTTACAACGCTGGCTAAGTCCACCAGACTTACAATGACCCCATTGCTGGCTGAGTCCACCAGACTTACAATGCTGGCTGAGTCCACCAGACTTACAATGCTGGCTGAGTCCACCAGACTTACAATTCTGGCTGAGTCCACCAGACTTACAATGCTGGCTGAAAAACAGTCAGATTTAGTCCACCTGTATGAAAAAGGAATGTCTTTGAATGTGCTTTTGTCACACAGGACATGAAAATATACAGAAAATATTGAAGTAAATTGAAGATCAAAATAAGAAAAACATAACTGACCTAGCTGGCAGACATCCTGGTGCACAAGCCGATTCACAAAAAGGAGTTTCAAAATGATGGCATGGAAAAATCCAAATGGTCTTGCATTGCAGATCAAAATATGAAAATGCATAGCAAATTAAAAATGTGTTCCAAACGCGAGTTGCAACCGAATGGGAAAATGCATTGCAAATCAAAATGTGTTCCAAACACGGCTTCCATCCAAATGTGAATATGCATCGCAGATCCAAATGTATTCCAAACGCAAGTTGCAACCAAATGGGAAAATGCATATCAAATCCAAATGTGTTCCAAACACAACTTGCATCCAGATTTGAGAATACATTTCAAATTCAAATGTGTTCCAAACACAACTTGCATCCAAATGAGAAAATGCATTGTAGATCAAAATGTGAAAATGCATCGCAGATCAAAATGTGTTCCAAATTTAACGCGAGTTGCAATCCAAATATGAAAATGCTTTGCTGATGAAAATGTGATCCAAACACGACTTGCATTCAAATGTGAAAAGAATTGCAGATCAAAATGTGTTCCAAACACGAAAGTGCAGGGTGTCCCGAGGGTGCAATCCAAATGTACAGAAAACAAGCTCGAAAATTGGCAACCATGAAGTCCAAAATCTTGATCGTTTCCGATGCAAGCGCTGGCGCAGCAAAAAAAGCGGGGGTGGGGGGCACTCACACATTTTGCAACTATAAAAGCCATATTTGCTCACACGTGACAATACCTGGATGCTCAGATGCTTGTCTTGCTTCCATCCTTCCAGTTCAGATCCAGCCAGTACTTGAAGAGCATTGCAGTACCTTTCTCCATCATCAGGGGGCACACCTGTATGAAAAAGGAATGTCTTTGAATGTGCTTTTGTCACAGGGTCATGGAAATATACAGCAAATATTTAAGTACATTGAAGATCAAAATAAGAAAAACATAACTCACCTAGCGCTATAGCTGCCAGACATCCTGGTGCACGAACCGATTCACAAAAAGGAGTTTCAAAATGATGGCATGGAAAAATCCAAATGGTCTTGCATTGCAGATCAAAATGTGAAAATGCATAGCAAACCAAATTGTGTTCCAAACACGACTTGCATCCAAATGAGAAAATGTATTGTAGATCAAAATGTGAAAATGCATAGCAAATCAAAATGTGTTCCAAACACGAGTTGCAACCAAATGGGAAAATGCACTGCGGATCAAAATGTGTTCCAAACACAACTTGCATCCAGATCTGAAAATACATTTCAAATCCAAATGTGTTCCAAACACGACTTGCATCCAAATGAGAAAATGCATTGTAGATCAAAATGTGTTCCAAACGCGAGTTGCATCCAAATATGAAAATGCCTTGCTGATGAAAATGCGAGCCAAACACGAGTTGCATCCAAATATGAAAATGCATTGCAGATCAAAATGTGTTCCAAACACAACTTGCATCCAGATCTGAAAATACATTTCAAATCCAAATGTGTTCCAAACACAACTTGCATCCAAATGAGAAAATGCATTGTAGATCAAAATGTGAAAATGCATAGCAAATCAAAATGTGTTGCAAACACGGCTTCCATCCAAATATGAAAATGCATTGTAAATCCAAAAGTGTTCCAAACGCGACTTTCATCCAAATGTGAAAATTTATTGCACATCAAAATGTGTTCCAAACACAACTTGCATCCAGATTTGAGAATACATTTCAAATCCAAATGTGTTCCAAACACGAATTGCATCCAAATGAGAAAATGCATTGTAGATCAAAATGTGAAAATGCATCGCAGATCAAAATGTGTTCCAAACGCGAGTTGCGTCCAAATATGAAAATGCCTTGCTGAATGAAAATGCGATCCCAACGCAACATGCATCCAAATGTGAAAATAATGTATTGAAGATCAAAATGTGTTGAAAACACGAAAATGCAGGGTGTCCCGAGGGTGCAATTCAAATGTACAGAAAACAAGCTCGAAAATTCGTAACCAGAAAGCCCAAAATACGTTTCCGTTTACGTTTCGTTTCCGATGCAAGCGCTGGGGTGGGGGTGGGGGGCGCGAACACATTTTGCAACTATAAAAGCCACATTTGCTCACACAACTTTCAATCACATACCTGGATGCACAGATGCTTGACTTGCTTCCATCCTTTCAGTTCAAAAAAGTGTTCCAAACGCGACTTTCATCCAAATGTGAAAATTTATTGCACATCAAAATGTGTTCCAAACACAACTTGCATCCAGATTTGAGAATACATTTCAAATCCAAATGTGTTCCAAACACGAATTGCATCCAAATGAGAAAATGCATTGTAGATCAAAATGTGAAAATGCATCGCAGATCAAAATGTGTTCCAAACGCGAGTTGCGTCCAAATATGAAAATGCCTTGCTGAATGAAAATGCGATCCCAACGCAACATGCATCCAAATGTGAAAATAATGTATTGAAGATCAAAATGTGTTGCAAACACGAAAATGCAGGGTGTCCCGAGGGTGCAATTCAAATGTACAGAAAACAAGCTCGAAAATTCGCAACCAGAAAGCCCAAAATACGTTTCCGTTTACGTTTCGTTTCCGATGCAAGCGCTGGGGTGGGGGTGGGGGGCGCGAACACATTTTGCAACTATAAAAGCCACATTTGCTCACACAACTTTCAATCACATACCTGGATGCACAGATGCTTGACTTGCTTCCATCCTTCCAGTTCAGATCCAGCCAGTACTTGAAGAGCATTGCAGTACCTTTTTCCATCATCAGGGGGCACACCTGTATGAAAAAGGAATGTCTTTGAATGTACCTTTGTCACACAGGAGACATGGAAATATACAGCAAATATGAATGGACGTGATTAATGATTGCAATTCATGTGTACATTCATCAGATTGTGCTGGGAACCACAGATAATGCAAACAAGCATATGTGTTTCAATAGCAATGCGTAAAAACATAAACATGATTGATGAACATAGTGGTTTTAATCTAGAACAAAATACAGCAACAACAATAAAGAGCCAAAACAAGAAGTTAGTATAAAATTATTCACACATCACAATGTATTCCCTCAATATACTGTACAGTAATGTGTGTAAAATTATAGATAACCTGGTGTTATGTCAGAATTAGCCTGGGTGCCATCCAAGTTTACAGGGGTTCCCATACTGTCCCCTCCCCCTTACCAAAGGGGAGGGGGGAGTATGAAACACACACTCACTATCGGGTTTAGCGTCTGAAAGCCCCTGTAATGTAAACTAACTAGGATGGAACCCAGGCAAATAAAGAATGTCTGCTTGTCTCACCTCGCTTGTCTTCTCGGTCAGTTCTCTCTGCAGTTTGTTGTTGTTAAGCCAGTCGGCGCTTTTGAGCTGCAAGCAAGAAAAACAGGTGGTAACATTATTATAATTTTAAAACCAGCAAGAGAAAAAGTCCCCCCTCCTTCGTCTTCATATTTAGTCTAGAGACTTGAAGCTCACATCAAAGTCGGACTGTGTAAAGCTTATGAAAAAGAAGCGCCATTACATTAAAAATTGAGAATGAGAAGAACCAAGCCCCCCCCCCCCCCCCCACACACACACACACAAACTTCCATGAGAAGGGAGCGAAGCCAGACAGTGGAAATTTCCGATTTCACAAGACACAATGCTTGTCGCTACGGTACGTCCGTCAGTGCTACATCTATCTCTCTAAAAGATTGGGAAAACCTAGACGAGAAAAATTCGAGCTAGCTTATCTACTACTAACGTTAGTACTAGTAGATGAAAAATATGGTAAACACACCAGCGTCATGGCGTGGGGGAGCAAGGATTCCTTTCTAGTATCAGTACCCAGCACTTAATTCTAAGTATTAATTGAACATGTCACTCTGTTTAAAACCTCTCATACCTACCACTTGGAAAGTTCAGATCAAAACACACTACTGCACTGTACAGAAGATAGTCGCTGTGGGCTTCGTAGTTTCTGACTAAACAGCTAATTACGGACCACCGGTGATTGACAGGTGCATTTGCCGAAACCGTCACAAGTTCACAACGTGTTTTTTTTCTATTTTCCTTCGCAAAGAAAAAAAATAAAGGCCTTACCGTTAGACACTGGTGCATCATTTTATCTGATAATTCTGAGGAAACGTTATGGGAATACATATACTCAATTTCTTTGTGGTATGTCCTAGCATTTCTGTGAATTTCACTCAACGTAGTTACCATGGTTACCCGGGCCATGGCGGATCAAAGGCCTTTTGTTCTTGAACATTCTTGACAGAAAATTGCCAGGATTTGACTAGAAAATTCAATTTCATGCAGTCTTGATGAAATTCAATACCATATTTGACAAAAGAGTAAGGGTTCAGAGGCATTTACGGAACCACTGACGAGAAAATGCACCACAGCGGCCGGCACGTCCAAACGTAGTTCAGAGAAGTTTCAGTGAACTCTTGCGAAAACATTCTCAAAGGTGAGTTTTGCATATGACAATCTTTCTGTGGACACTGTACAAGGTAACATGTGGATAGACAGTGTTATTCTACCTTAAAAAAGGGGGAAACTCTTACCTCGTGTGCCTCCGAGCCACTCTTTCGCCGGCAGGGCCGCCAAAACAATGTTCTCCCATCAAGGTGTAGCTCAGCAATGGCGCGAAAATTTTGATGGAGTGTCAGCAGACCACAGTTCTGGCTTATGATTGGCCCTCGTAAACTATGTGGAGCTTCTGGACTGTAACATTTTGTAATTTGGTACAAATGAAACGAGGTAAATTCTTTTTCTACCTTCAATGGCCAGCCCTGCAAATAAATCAACAAGCATGATTTAAATACAAATTAGTCTTAAAGATATGACGTCTCGTGAGGTCCTTTTCTTGGTAAGTTTGTCACCTTAAACAGGAACATAATTCAAAAGATACCTCCACGGTTGATGGTTAATGCCTGACCTGTTAGATTTTCTTGTAGAGGGGTGATGAAGAGAATAAAACGGCATCTATTAGTATCAACATCTTTTAGAAATTTGAAAAATTGTTTTGTCACAGTCTGTGACATTTTTTCTTGAGATGAGATTTTTTGGATCCCATTGCAATTGTTCTATCTAAGTAAGTAGATATAGATATATTTTCCTCACCCACCCCCAGTGGTAGTTAGATCCTCGCACCAATTATTACCATGGAAACAGGGACATTCCATGTCTAGGCCACAGGTGCACCGTGCACATTTGTTTGGCATTTTCCATTCGGCATTGGGGGGATGGGAACTTTCCTTGAATATCTAGCGGGAGGGATCTTGAGGAAGAAATCCATGAAATAAAGATATACAAGGTCATTATATTTCCGTTCCTTCTGTCAAGTGCAAGGTAACGAAGCTTCTAATAATCTTTAAGAAGGTGTTGGGAGGCTAAATCGATACTTTTTTCATGTATTTGATACTCTATGAACAAAAAAGAAAAAGAAATCTTTCGAAAGTGTGATAAGCTGTATTTTGAGTCTTTTACAACTGTCTGCCAATTATAGTTATACTGTTCAGATACACATTTTGCTCAACGGTCCCACGGTCTTTAAAAACCAGTTCGCAATAGCCTCGCTAGATGTCGCTATTAGACCGCGAATGAACACCATCCCGGTCAATACCTGCAGTTTGTGTACAAACCGCATGGATATCGTTTCAACTGCCTACCAGTGAGACGCCGTGCGGTGTTCTGCATAAGTATCTTCTGTGTACTGCCTGTATTGTAATGGTTTTAAAATGTTTCTCATTGATTACCCACACTCCATGTTGAACCATATCTAGCCCTTTACTGCTAGTAATAAAAAAAACTCGCACACGTATTCGTTTGTAGATATTTTAATCCCATTGTAACACGTTTTGCACTGTTTCAGTGTTTGTAGCCTACACTGTACACAGTACAATGGATAGAGATGCAGTTTCATTGCCTTACAAAAAATCTTTACAAATAAGCCATACAATAGTAACGTCATATCCCTTAACTTTTAATATACGCTATGCATCCAAAAGGAACTAGTATACTAGTCAAGGAGGTTTAAAAAATCACTTTAAAATGTAATGGCAAGTCCTTGGTAATGATAGGCGCTTTCTTTGTCACGGTAATGGTTCAAAAATGGAAATGTTAAAAGGGAAAATGTCTTTTCATTTTGTTTTTCTTCCTTATACTTTGCTGTTCTGTTCTGTCGAGCTCGATGTTTCTACACCGTTCTTTCGCAGAAGCCCCACCTTACGACCTTGTCCTATTCTTATCATCAAGTAGATGTATGGCTTCGCTTGCAACTGTAAGTCTCCTTTGTATGTCAATCAATTTGAGCACTCTATGGACCAACCAATCCAACAAGTGAGAATCACAAGAACATGTAAACCAGGGTCATGAAATCTACTTCGAAGGTTGCCTTGTCCAAGGACGTTTATTAATACATTCGTCCTTGCCTTGTCCATCCTTGCTCAATTTTTGTCAATCACAAACCCCACGACACAGTAACATAGGAACTTGCCACACTAAGACAGTCCTTTCAAGTTTGGTGATGCTCTTACAAAAGGGAGATTACTCATAAGAGAAACGCGGCCGTCTTAGGTCGGAAGGAGACAAAGGCAAGGGCAAAGTTGACTTATTATCTTTCTTCTAGCTCGGAATCTTCCCACAGCCTCCAACAGTGGCCTCCAGACGTGAAGTAAGATTTACCGTGGGAGATTTTTACCTTTCTTTGTCGCGGCCACTTTGTCTACACGCCGAAGCCGCCATTGTGATGATTGTCCGCCGGTAAGTGGTCAGAATCGCATGTCTTAACGGAAACAAACAAGTTCAAAAGAGCATCCGGTCAGGACTAAACGACTTCCTTTGTGGGTAACGTTTTCTTACGAGTTAGTTACCTGGCACCGCCGACTTGCTACCGTTCTCGTTCTCAAGTAGTGTGGGGATCGACCAGTAGTGTCTACGGGGAGGGATGGGAAGTTTTACGTTGTCCTGTCATCTTGTGGTGGCAAAAAAAAACGGCAGTACCTGAAGTTGTCCCATGTTACAATCGAAAAGTAACATACAAAGCACTATGTAGTAACCAGCTTTGTTTTTGAATGACACAAAACTGCACATCTAAGAGACTTTTTGTCTGTTCTGAGTTTCATGGGTATGACAAGTGCGTTTACACAATGCACTGCTACACTAGCCCGGCTCTCGAATTAAAGTTTTAAAAAGTTAATCCAATCGTTTTAAGTACAAGGATCTTCGCTGCGAATCAAAACGTGGTGCCTACAAATAAAAGCCACTATTCCTCCCACATTCACAAGTCCACAGCAATACCCAACCTCGCACAAGTGCAGGTGATATAGAATTACGCCCCCCTCTCCGGACATCGCTCGGCCCTTCCCCCTATCCCGGCTATTGCCTTCCCCGCCGCCCAACCGTGCGTGTTTGCCGGAGGTAAGCCCACCCCACGCCGGACGTGTTGTGGTTGTAACGCTGATCCCGGGAGGTGACGCCGCTCACACGCTCCCGGGTCACCTGAGCCACCAGGTGGTTGTTTGGGTTGTGGTCGACACGGACCACCACGGGCGATCACCTAACTGTCGCCATAGCAACGGAACGAACGCCCTTTCTCGTCTTTGATGTTAGATAGTGAAAAGCTATTCTTGTTTCTTCACAGTGATGACGATAGACAGGAGGCATGCCATTTGTTCTAACTAGTCCCCAGAGCTTCCTCTTCTTCATACCATATACCGTGACATACATATTATAAAGACCAATACAAGCGGCCGCATACCTGTCTGTAAAGGGCATTTTTCTAGTTCAATTCCCAACGAGGTCATGAATTTACCTTTACGTCATTCTACAAAGCTATACAGTTCGGGTTGATAGATATTTTACTTTGCAGCCTCGCATTTTTCTTTACGCTGTCCCTGGTTTATAACATGAGGATGCACATGAAATAACCAAATATTACAGACTATACGTGACTCGTGTTGGGTGGTAGAAGCTATGACAGTGATGTATGTGTGACCTTATAACTGGGACAGGAGGGCATGCGAACAGCGCTAATTGGTAAACTTGAGATCCACGACTCCAATATCCAAGCAGATGTTGGGAGGATCTAGCTACCCCTATTATAAAAACGTGTGGTCTCCCCTATAATATCTTTCAAACTTTTCCAGCCATCCTCTGCCAACTTCTTCTATCGATAAACAATTTTTAAAATGTTTATGTGTTTAAAATAACCCAACGTTTTTCAGTTTGGTCTCGCAGTCAAAAAGGATATCCAATGTTGGGACATGTTGTTGGTTACATCAAGGTTAGAGAGAGTCTCTTCGATATATGTTAACTTCAGAAATAAATACACATTTTATTTCACGACCCGCTCTCCTGATGTATAAAAAAAGTATAGCTATGTGAACGCCCCATATCGCTACAAATGAAACAAGCTACCATTTCTTTTATTTAATCATTGACTTACCGAAGAAAAGTTTGCATACATGTTGCGGATGTTTGTTTCGTCTGACACTTCGTGTTTTTGCGGAAGTAATTATTTGATGATCCCCACACTGGGCAACAAAACACGCTTCCGTCTGACACAGGAACGTAGAATCAAATACGAAAACTTTAATAAGCTCTGAGAGCAAAATGACCCTGCTGAGTTATCAAGAATCGGTCCAGAAACTTGGTCTACTTTCTCCTCAGTCCCCTTGCGTGCATGAAATACACCCACTGTTCCTTAAATTTAGCTATATATAGATTTTGTTATGCGACGGTATGTTCTTCTTATTGTAGTTTTACGTTCCACCAGTAGCCGGTATGTGAGTGTGTGTGTCCTTGGTATATTCACTCAACCACAAGCACTCATACAAACAGGATAACAGACATGCTACGGTATTTTAGTAGACGCGACCACGTAGAAAAATTTCTCAGGTGTGTGTGATATTTTAAATGAAACCCTAAGAACATAAAACCAATGAAATTGTGTGCGAAATTAGTAGGTTATATGTGTTACATAATATTACTGAGGTGAGCCGTATCGTAATGATTGACAGTACACAAAATATCGGCGAAAGAAAAACTAAGACAGTACTCTCCACCCCTATTATACGATCCGTTTGGTTGAACCCTGAGGACCTTGACGTCCGCCCGCGGGGTGTCTGTTTGATATGGCCCGCGAGCCGTGGCTGGGCGCGCCCGAGCGTCCTCAAACACCGCCTGTGACCCGTGGCCGCCCCGAGCCAGAGGTCGCACACGCCAGTGATTTTCCCACGGCAGCGCGCCCCACAGGGCTCCCGGCGGCTGGCATACGCGTTCTGATGAATCACTGACAGAAACTCCGCAGAGATGTAACCGTGAGATACCCGCCCTGACAAGGACGTTCCGAAAAACAAGTCCCGCTGTTCTCTGGCCTTGCAAAGGCATGCAGGAAATTGTCAAGTACACAAGGGGGTTGGAAACAGCGAACAACAAGTGTTGTCTGTATTGAAAGATAAGGAAAAGGTG
Source organism: Branchiostoma floridae x Branchiostoma japonicum (assembly GCA_013266295.2). Classification (NCBI taxonomy): domain Eukaryota; kingdom Metazoa; phylum Chordata; class Leptocardii; order Amphioxiformes; family Branchiostomatidae; genus Branchiostoma; species Branchiostoma floridae x Branchiostoma japonicum. The sequence goes on from CM023832.1 coordinate 11,546,253, forward strand.
GCCTTGGCAAAATATCAAAGAACAGAGTCATGGACCACGAAATTTATGGTTACATGAACACGTAGGATATGATACAAGATACCTTGTATCAGTGTGTTTCCTGTTTCAGCGACTTGAGTGGTTCAGAAAAACGTTTTAGGAGCGAAACAGCGAAGCGTTCTATAGATAGTTCAACCTTGTGGTGAGAGACACACTCTTTCAGCTGACGTTAATCAGTTCAACAACAGAAAAAACGCCCAAACGACATAGGCATTCACGACTATTGTACCTTTATAAGATGCTTACATTCCAATGCTATTACCCGCTATTTTCCCACAGTCGTGTGCTGGGCACTACGAGGGAATGCTTTCGGCTGACGACGCCAGCATGTGATACGGCAGGCACCTATTGTTGTGTGTATGAATAAGCTTTGATGGGGCACGCTTCCCTTTTTTAGATTTCCCGTGTTTCCGGATGCGATGACCATTATGCCAAGATTCTTTTACTTGCGTTCTACAGGGACCTCACGCGAGCTGTAGCAAGTCGTGACATTTGGGCTAAGATTGGGGACATATGCTAGGGTGGGGTTCTAGTAATACTAGTATACTTTCCTGACTACTACTATTAGTATTACCAATGAAAGACTGAAAATGTGAAATGACTTGCGTGGGCCTTTGATCAGGGTCATTCAACCTACTGCACTCACCTAACCCCTCCTCTTCGCTACTTGTATTAGATCATAATACACTATACGTACTTGCATACCAGGTACTGTATTCAACAGTCGCACACACAGAAGATTCATTTCATCCCATTTTAATACCACAGTATCAAAAAGACAAACACATGTACACATAAAAACTTTGTATGTTTAACATACGTCCATATATATAATATAAAATATATCTGCAATCTCATTAATTCTCTCAATTCATTGTTTTCTGTATATACATAATAAAATCATTTGTACAGTAACTGATGTTCAGATTTCAGTACATTTAACAGTGGAATGTACAACATCAAGTCTTTTTTTCAGTTCGTTTTTCACCACGGCCTCCACATCTTCTCTTCGGGGATGGGCGCGGGCGACACGGCCGCCTTGGTGGGTACGGTGGCTGCCTGTGTCGGGACAGGGTGACTGGGCACCATGGTTTGACTGAGTCCGTTTGGAGAGGAGACAGGGATTGAGGAAAGTCCTTGTGGCTGTGCGGCTGACACTACGGCTGTGTTTGTGTACTGCACGGGGACAACTTGTTGCTGCTGTCCGTTGGTCTGGACGATGGTCTGCCCGCTGGGCAGGAGCACCGCCACCGGCTCTCCGCCGACGAAGTGGCCGGGCACCACGGGGATCCCGCCGTACATGGTCGTCTGGATGGCCTGGGGGTACGCACCCTGAGCCGGGGACAGCTGCACCCTCTGCATGGAAACTGACGCCGAGGCTGGCACCTGCACTTGTACGGGCTGGACGTGCGGGAATGCCGACGGGTGAACCCCTGCGTACAGCCCGGACGTCATGACGTTGGTGGCGGGCTGGTGGGTCGCCAGGTGGTTGATGAGACGCTGTTTCACCTGGGAGTCGACGCCGTCCATGGAGCCCATGACGCGGGACACCTCGGTCATGCACTCGGTGAATCCGGAGCGGTACTTGCCCAGCAGAGAAGGGTCGGTGGAGACGGCAGCCGCCATCTGCTGTCTCTGGAGGTTGCGAAGATGCTTGACAGTCATCTCCAAGATGTCAGCCTTCTCCAGCTTTGAGTGACGGGAGCTCTGCAAGATACAAAAATCAAAGACTTGGTCAATATCCTGTGGTCTCATGTACATCTCCCATAAAAAAACTTTATCGTATGCACTGATGTAGATTTGGATAATAAAAAAAAAATCCATCACCGATTCACAGGTAAGATGATATGTGTACTTACATCTTTGTTCAGGGCTTCAAGGATGAGGGTCTTCAGTTCAGTCAGACTCTCGTTGATACGAGCGCGGCGCCGCTTCTCCATGATCGGTTTGGAAGACTGTAGAAAAAGGTGCAAAACATGGTAAGATACATTGTCTGCACGTTGCATAGGTAGCTATTGGTGTAACGCAAAAGAACTTACAATATCGCTGATCAATGACAGACAATCATAATAGAAGGTACGGGTGTTGTAGTAAAGTTGTGCAGTACACAAATACATACCTTACGGCTCTCCATTCTTGCCTCACGGGCCTTGTCTACAACCTTCTCGGCAGGCATGTCGTACGGTCTGGAGTTATTCCGAATAAAGTCCGGCGAATGTGTAGGAATGAAACTTCGTGACTGCGAACGGCGTTCTGCGATCAACTTCTCAATGGACGGTCGTGTGGCGAGTGTGGGAACAGAGATTTCTGCTTTGTATTTATATCCTTCTGTGCTCGTGTGAAATTCTGTGGCGACCGGTTCCCACACTACATTCATGCGGTCTCAGCCAATAGGAGGAAAGAGGTGCGTCGCCATTTTGTAAAATGGAGGCATCCCATTGGCGAAAGTCACTGCACCTGTGACGTAGTGCTTCACCATTGGTCCAGTGTGTTGTAATGCCAATCACTCTTGCATGGCCACCTCTGACAGTTGACATCTGTTGGCATGCGGACGCAAAGTGGCAGGCTTATTATCCCGCTAAGCACGTGCCGGGCCTTTTGTCTGCGGCTGGCTGGAGTGTGGGAAAACCCCGCCCCCAAGTCCTGTCCGGCGCGTACAGTAAACAAGGGTTGCAAATGTAAACAAGGGGTGCTGATAAGATGTTAAATGGTATATGGCTGTGCTGAAAGTCACAAAACAATCCTGTGTGTGTACGCCGCGTCCCACAAATCCGCCGACTGACATGTATGGCTGGGTAGGAGACGAAAGAACCATGTTATGTTCGAATGCCTTTCGGGTAAATTCAGTCAGTGGCTGCAGGAATGTGGGTGACACGCAGGGGTAAGAGTCAAGCAGCGCCATAAGTGCCCCTGGCCGTGTTCCCACGGGGAGAATGCCGAAACAGACCGACCGTATCTCCGCCAATTTGCCCCCGAGCAGAAACGATTAAGTTTTGGCGGGAAATGGTGGAGGACGATTTTTACCGCCCAACAACACATTCATAAAATGTAATATGGAAAAACGCTCACGTAGCAAGAAGTTGTGTTCTGAGGATTATGATCAGGATTAAGGCGAGGAAAGCAATTTCCTACAAACCTACGTTCCCAAGCAAAATTGATATTCGTTTATTAACATTTCAGAAATGGTCTGCTTGTATCAGATGAAATGACGGAAAGTTTATGTTTTCATCCAAGGGCAAGGAGGTTCTCCTTGTTTCATCTTAGAACTTTTAGCGTGATTATGTTACTGTGTAAGACAATCTCGATCCAACAAGTGTTTATTCTTATCTGGGAGGACCATGACTTTGCCATAAATTTCTTTTGCCTTTGAGTTGTGTTTTTCTCTCTTTTTCTTTGCACTAAACTTGAAGGTGCACCTGCTATGAATGCAGGCAAACAGCAAGGTCTACTGCGACACCGATCGTTCGTAATGGTGCTGTACCAAACTCTCCCGTTACCTGGTTTGGCAGTGATAAGGGATCGTATCCATGGCTTCAATCCCTTACCGGGTGTCAGGACCTGTCTGCGGCACGCGTTCGACAGACGCTGGCGCGGGCGGAGGTGGGACACGCGTCCACCGGCCCTACACGGCGGTCCGCCTTTACCTGGCTGCCGACCAAATCCAGCTATCGGGTTTCCCTCGCCCTTCCCGGGATGACGGGAGCTCTCCCCGGCGGCTTCCGGAGAGACTCGGCTGGGTATCGTGAAACAGCCTCGGTGCGTTTCCGGTGGTACTGCTGCAGTACATACGGAACTCATCTGAGGGGATGGAGTTTTCCATAAGGTCGCGTGCCAGGGCGCACGGTGTACCATTACCGTACATGTACCTCTACTGCGGGAACAATTAAAGACAGTCAATCATTACCATACATTGCAAAATCTGGAAAGGTAGTGTCATTTCGCGTATCAGTGTGCTTTTTTTAGTGGTGGGGAAATGAGCGTGTTCAAGTTTTTAGGTAGTTTGAAGTGCGCGGAATCACAGATTCAATTCACAAAAGCCAGTGCAAATCACTTCCAGTCGCGCACCAGAGCTCTGGGCTTCATCAACTGACGCCAAGGCCGTGGGAACGGGCTTCCTCTGGTATCAGGGTGACAATTTTATCGGCAGAAAGAAAAACACTTGTCGAGCAAACGACTCGCTCGTGTAAATGGGGGACGCATTCCGCAGCCGTTCTGTCGTTTGCACAATCTGTTGTTGACAGAAAAGTTTGGCGCGAAGATAGCATGCTCAGCGCAGGGCGACCGGGCGAAGTCCACAACCGCGTTTGTATGCAGAGCGTTTACACACTGTTTGATTGAAAGGCGATCGTTTGACTTTCCGATCTGACTTGTAGGAAAGTTTGCTTTTCCCACACTCCAGGTGAACTCTCTTCTGTCCGGCGAGCCACGGGTCAAACAACCCGCTTTGACTCGGCGGCAGAGCCGTGGTCTTTCTCAGTGACGAAAATATTTGACATGCGCTCGGCCGCCCGGCACGCGTGTCTGAAATTCTAACCTGTTTTTTACAACCTTCCCACCACCTGCCACGAGCCAAACCTTCAACTGCAAGGAGTTCTCGATTTCTACCAGTCTTGATGATGCTAGAACGATCTAGTAAGGATGTAAACTTTAGCGCAATTTCGCAATCTTTAAAATCTAAACTTTCTGGCTTTCTTTTGTAATAGTGTGTGGGGAGGGTTGCCAAAAAATGACGTAATGCAGCAGGGTTGTGTGACTTATAATAAGTACGTGATGTCATTTCCTAGGCATTCATTTTTCCATCGTCGCGCAAGTTATAATAAAGGGGTACGACGTTTGGTCGCGTGCCTGAATAATGATCAACAGCCTTTCACAATCGCGGCCTGCGCCAGGCTTTTGTGAAATTCCGTTGTCTTCCTGCGACTACCGTTTCTTTCCCACCATTCCCACGTCCCCTGAGTGCGAAAATTCCTTTGTGATGCCAGGAAACCTGTTGGTGCGCTATTGTCGGCCTACTGCTACTACGGCGTTCCCACGACCCGCTTTTTCTCATGCAAAATTGCCTGTGAAGGGAGCCCTATTATGTCCACATTATCGCCAATCGTGCAGACTGCCTCCGCGGAGGTTACTTCACATCTGCTCCATTTTCTCACCCTCCCCGTCACGTGACAATTACGCCATTTTTCAACAGTGAAGACATGCACCAATATATTTATATCCAAGGATATAATGTCCTTGTTATATCCAAGCATATGTTGATGGCCTTTCATTCGTGAGTTGTTTCCTTTCATTTCACTAATGTATGTTTCATCAAGGACCGACAGAAATGGAGAACTTTTGCGGACAGACAGACAGCCCCAAGGGCTTACAGCTACGGGACTGAGTGTGTGTGTGAGTGAGTGAGTGAGTGAGTGAGTGAGTGAGTGAGTGAGTGAGTGAGTGAGTGAGTGAGTGAGTGAGTGAGTGAGTGAGTGAGTGAGTGAGTGAGTGAGTGAGTGAGTGAGTGAGTGAGTGAGTGAGTGAGTGAGTGAGTGAGTGAGTGAGTGGGTGAGTGAGTGAGTGAGTCAGTCAGTCAGTCAGTCAGTCAGTCAGTCAGTGTGATGTTTTATTTCACATCACCATTCGCTCAAATCTAATGGGCTCAATTGATCAAATGAGGTCGTATGATACTGTATCAAAATTGACACAAAATAACGATTCGCCACCCCCTGCTATTTTTAGCGACATCAACATTTCTCACTATTCCTGTTCATTAGATCTTACTCTCGACACCGCAAGAGACATCTTCACACTGAATCAATCCGCTAATCTTACGTCACCGTGGTGTGAAAATTAACGGGTTTGACGAGAACCAAAGAGAAATGAAAATAACGTAGACAAAGCCTATTAAAGGTGACAGTTGTCATATAAACGATAGAATATTTCATCAAAAGAAAGTAAAACATCTTAGGATAAACCCATTAGAAGTGATTAACATCGTCTACAAGGTAACATTCTGTGTACTCAGTCAAGTTTGACAAGTGACAGTTGACAGGTCACTTTGTTTGAACGACAATGTCCTAGTCCTAGCGGAACATGTATGTAGTGCAGCCTAAATGACTTGATGAGCGACAGCGTTTCTTGTCAAGTATGTGAAGTTTCGCTTCTTTTCGCTATAACATAGGATTTTATATATCTACATTAATGAGTTTCATTATATGAGTTTATTAAAACGCATATGCTGACCAGCCACATTGGATGCATGTTTCTCTTGTGATGTATATTTTCCTATTCAATTTTTTTAAACAAAAGACAAGAAAAAAATGGCAAAAAAATGATAACGAAGTGTAAATATCGGTGACATGGCTTCCGCTGTCTCTCACAGACACGTTACTTCTGGTCAACACTTAGTCAGACAATCTCGAGAATTCTCTCGCCTGTCACCAATCCTAACCTTGTATTTCCATGAAAATAAATGTGTCGACAAGACTACATGGCAAAGAAAACAATGTGTGATCATGAATTAGCACCCCTATTGTTACTACCTTGCGGTACAGAAGAAATAACAAATGAATAATTCATCTCATTTTTGCTGCTGTTTGACCATGGAGGTAGAAAAAATTTTCTACCTCCATGGTTTGACATTGGCCAAAACGTACTAAAAAACTAGCCTCCTTCGCAGCCTTGTGAGCGGCGTTATTTTTTTTCGGCGACCGACGCGAGTTATGTCGCGAAAGGACGGTTTGCAGCCGAGGGAGTTTGCCGAGCGGCGAATCCTTCTCTCCCCGGCAAACTCCCTTGGCTGCAAACCGTCCTTTCGCGACATAACTCGCGTCGGTCGCCGAAAAAAAATAACGCCGCTCACAAGGCTGCGAAGGAGGCTACTAAAAAACTTGGGAAATGAAATCCAGAGAGTTTGAGCGTCAAGTAACATACATTAATTGTCATATCGCTTGATTCTCCAAGCAGATCCTACGGTGACAAGGCTGTAAGTGTAACCATTGGCCAAAGGAGTGATCATTAGCCACTTCTTGGTGAAATCAAGGTGGTTGAAATGGAGAACCTCCTTGGTGAAATGAAGTGGTTACATATCAGTATATCAATTTGTTACACATGGGGGAATACTAGTAATGCGCGTATGAAGATGTTTCTAACCGCCGCGATAGCTCAGTTGGGAGAGCATTAGACTGAAGATCTAAAGGTCCCTGGTTTAATCCCGGGTCGTGGCAATATTTTCAAACAATTCTCTACCAATGGCATAAAACTAGACCCATTTTGATTAAACATGGTAATCAAATTGTGAATATTGGCAGTGTAAAATCATTGACAGGCCACCCTGGTTAAAGCAAACAGAACTTGATGAATATTTAAACAAATGTTTTGATTACATTTTCTTTAAAAAGACAATATCTCGTTATCGCATATCCACACATACATAGGTATCTTATTTCAAGAGGATGCTGATTCAAGAAAATGCATATCAAACCAGGGATGATACTTAAGTTCTCCTCCTCCTGCCTCAAGAGGTTCAAGTGCCCTTTCTTGGAAAGAATATCGGTTTTGCTTTTGAATGGACCTTTAACGAGTTCTTTATTTCGGTCCAACTGTGAAATATATAACCCTATTATCACCTTCTTCAGAAGACATTGATATACAGATCAATTTCTGCATTTGGAATTAAGAAACTTTCAAAAAATTATAAAATTATCTTACGCACCGCCAAGTTCTAAATCCTTCTTGTAACAGTGGATTTTACCATATCTGTCTCTTGATATGATTGATCAGCACAATTGATCAAGAAGTATAAAGAACGATTTAGTACCACTTGGTGACAGCGAAGTTTGTTCAGCTTACCTGCGTGCAAACGATATGTAGGTGATGCCCACTAATATCAGAGTATCTGATAACAAAAATTCAAATGGTACTGGTAAGGTTTTCGACAATCACAATGATAAATTAACATAGATTTGTCCAGTTGTGTAATATTTTTGGCGGATGTTTTAATAAAAATATTGCCACGACCCGGGATTGAACCAGGGACCTTTAAATCTTCAGTCTAACGCTCTCCCAACTGAGCTATCGCGGCTGTGGGTTCTTCATTGTCTATGAGAGTTCGATCAGGACGAACTAGATACACGGCTTTTAAATAGCAATGTTAGTTGCAAGCATATTTCTTGTTCGACTTCCGATATCATCGCGGCTTCATCATGAAAGTTAAATCAACAATTTTGGTCGTATCAGGACTACAGTGCACAGGAAAACCCCAAAATCTAACCATTTTTGTGATTGCCTACCTTCGGCTGGACAAGTGTAAATAACTCCATGATGCTATACAGTGTTTCCGTTCCGTACAACCAAACAAATAAAGGCATTTTCTTCGAGGGTGGTATTAAAACAGCTTCTTTGCTTCTTTCAACATGGAAAAGTGCTCTTACTTGGTAATATCGGTTTTGATTTTGAATGGACACTTAACGAGGTCTTTCTTCCCATCAAACAGTAAAACAATAACATCGTTATCACCTTGTTCAAAGACATTGATACACAGATCAATTTCTTCTTCAAAAAGTAAAGATGTTTACCCACATTTCCATCTAACCCACCACAGGTTAGGAGTTTTCTATACAATCGTTACCACCCAGGCAAAAGTACAAGCAGAATCTATAGTCCTATGATTGTAGTTTCGGGAAAAAATACGACATTCCCCAAAAATTGCAACATGTCCAATACAAATATCCACCTTTTCCCCAACAGCACCATAGATGATAGACAACCTTCCACGACCAAATTGTTTCTACTTCGACAAACGATGCGATAACTGAACAGAATACTGTGGCTGAATAGAGGAACGCGCGAGGTATTTCTCAATAGAAATTCGTCTTGGTTTGGGACGCTGAAAGGACACCTGTTATGTCGGGCACGCCGCCGCTGCGGTAGGTGCGGTCTGGGAAACGCCGCACATGTTAGGTAAAAGTGCCCGGGAGGGGAGGGGGGCTTGCCAAGCTATGTTTCCTACTTCCTTTTCTTTCATTCCTTTATTCAATAGGAATTTTTTCCGTCTTTTCATCAGTATTATCTTCACTTCCGATAACGCTCACTTGAATCGTCCGGTCTGGTAACACCACAATAGCTTTTCATACCAAACTTTGTTAGTCCTGATGACCGTGACGTATAAAAGATGACAGATCATTCTCCTGGTGAATTATTTCCTCTATTTACTTCACGTGTACGCAGACCTCCCGCATTGAAGCTATTGCCTATTCTCGCGTTAGTAGGCGAGAATGGGTGGGAAGCATATGTCGCTATTCCTATTAATGACTCATCACATACGTAGTTTGATTGAAATAAGCTAGCCATGAACGGTTTGTACTTTTATGCCCATTTGTAATCTTATCCTTTAATGAAAATCCCCTGATAAAACAGCAGAACATAACCTCAGAATCGCATTCTGATATTTATTTCAAACGAAATCATCATAGAAACTACCACAATGAAATCATTATCACATTCTCATTACCATTTTCACAGATTAATTATATGATTGCACTCAAGTACAGTAGTACACAGAAGTAATTTCCCGTTTTTTCTTCCTTCTTCTTCTTTCTTATGTGCGTAATTGACAAAACTTTTCCACAAATCTACCTTGCACAAATGATGATGGCTTTTAACAGGAACACGACGTTCTAAACATGTTCTTCATGAGCTATTCCGTCACAACGTTTTTACAAAGTTCACTCTACTACTAGTACTAGTCTAATGTCCGATATTACTTCTTCCCGTCGAATATCTTTGGTCCTGCGGCGCTGCGCAGAAAGTCCTGGTTTGCGCTGAACAGCTCTAGTTGTTCCGGATCGGCCCGTGCGACTGACAGGAACGGCAGTTCCAGCTGCTCCGGGTCCGCTTTAGCCACACCTCCGAGGAAACTGCTGGCGACGTCTTCGTTTTGAAGGAGGTCGGAGAGAGAGAAGCCTGCTCCCGGCCCGCCTAGGCCTGAGGGTCCGGACCCCAAACCGCCCATGGAACCTATATGAGTCATATACAAGAATGATAAGCGAAATTATGCCAACAGCGTTCTTAAAGTGCTTCGGAGTTCGTCAGATTTTATATTGGAAATGATATTTCGGGAAAAAACTGTGACAAACGTCTACTAGAGTGTATCATCTCCATTGGGCTGACAGTGCTAATCTTGTAGCAGATCTTTGGGGGCAAAATAGTAACTTGATTATTTATCACATTTATTTAATTCTGAAAATAATTTCAGGTCAGAAAACGTGATATAGTTGCTAAAGTTGTGCTTGGAGAACTTATTGCTTAAGAATTCAATAATTCCCATCTATCTATCTCTCTACGGTCTATATTACCGGGATAACAGAAAAGCAAGTCGCCAAAATAAATTCAACTCACGTGCTTCTGTCATAATGAAGACTGCAAATGCAGACAGGACGAAGATGCCCACCAGTTTAAGTGCCATGGCTGACGATTGAGTCTTTCAGCTGTGTAGGAAAGATCGATAGAGGGAAGGCGAAGAGTCAAATAGAGTCGTCAGCTTCTATACCAACAGATTATACTTGTGTTCACCCGAATCTTTGAAAAGATTAAACAGAAAAGAACTCACCTGTTCAGCTCCCCTATGAAAATATGCGCTCCCTACTTCTGTGGACCGATTGTGAAGCTATGATCTTCGTTCATGCCTCTTATATACAAGCTAAGGGGAAGCCCAGGCGATAAGAAGTTGCCCGGAAGTTTACTTAAGTTTGAGGATTCTTAGTATCATCCAGGGGGCTGCTGGGAGAAAAGGTGACGTCATCAATGACGGTCCCAGCTCGTGCCTTGCTTTATTCATGACGTCATTGGTACTCAGTATCGGCCTGTACAGGGCTGACGTCACGGATTTGGAGCTATGCCCAGATATCGGTCTGTGTACACAAATGTGAGTTACTGACCTGCACTTGGGGCAGACCAATGGAAACTGTAAGTTTAGCTTAAATTTGAACGATCAGGGCCGGCGAAAACAACAACACGTTCTAGATATACACCCCTTGCGAATAGCAAACAAGCTGCAAGGTAAACACACTATAGCCTGTAGCACGTACACTCAGGGCCGGAAACTTGGAAACAGTGTACCCTGGCGATAAGACACGGATATTACGTCACTTCCGCTTACCTGCCAAGGACTCGTGATAAACCTATCTGGAATACCGAAGACCTTCTTGGAAACTCAAGGAGTATTTCTGCATGTGGACTAATCCAATAAATTATGTAGGTCTGACTTGTGTGCTGAACGACATATTAAAGGCTGGTTTATACTAGTGTACGTGACGGTAGGCACACCATCCCCGGAACACCATGAACTTTTGAACCCTACCCATGTGTTTTTCTATCGCGTCTCTACGATTGCCGTAATTTTGCTCACCTAGTCATCAGTAACTCGTTGGAGAACTTATTACATAAATCGCACAGATCTAGTAAAAGATGAAATACGTGGGAACTGCTCTATATGAAATGGGTTTGAGGGAGAAGTCTCTTATTTCACGTCCCCCAATAAAGTATCATTCCTGGCAGGTTTCTCCTGAGAGATATTCCGGTTAGGTTCATATTGTGCGCCGGATTAGAAAGAGTAAACAAAGGGGATAAAATGTATATCAGACGAGGAACAAATTTATGCTTTAACGCCAAAATGTTGACTTTTATCCACTACACTTATTGCATTTCTAGATTCTATCGTGTGTTTTGGGAGTGAAAACAGCGGATGCACACCATCACCTATTCCACAATCATGCTCGTACTCAGGGCATCATCTCTGTCACCAGAACACAAATTTGTACAACTGATTATTCACGGACCATTTCCTCTTTGTCCTCGGAACTACTTAACCCTGTGACCTCGTCATATTGGCACTTAAAATCACTTAAGTCTGGGGTCCTTCAAAAACAGTGTGAAATACGTATTCAATTTTCTCTATGCGAACTGAACAATGATATTTAGGACAACGATTTCAAGATGGCTGTCGCTATGGAAATCAACATAGTGTTTAGTACTACGCCTATCCCCTGATGGTCGCCCTTGTGTCGTCCTACGCAGGAGGTAAATGACGTAAAGGTGTGAAGATATGTGAGGATGAAAGAAGCCGATGAAGAAGAGCACGGGTAGTGATGACACCGTCCTGAATAGACCGTCCCGGGCAGCGGCCGGTTTAGCGCAACTATATACACACCTATGTACACCACCGTATGTCGCCTTACTGTCTTCATATGGTCTGTTTTCATGTTTGGACCAGCATAAGTTTGTTTGAATTTCTAAAATCATTCCGAGGGCATTTTGTCCCATTTGTGGTAAAAACGGACTTCAGTGAATATATGGTGGGGTCCGCCTGCTTGACTATGCTGCCCCCCCCCTTCGTAATAATTGTATGGAGGACGAAGCAGGTTTCATATCCAATATTCTTTTGATCATAAGCCACAGAAACGCTGGTTGAAAACTGGTAGTTTTTCCACTGAAAACAACCGTTCATGTGCATACACTGACATGCATACGAACAAAGCTTGAATGACCCATGTCTAGTAAACGCCATGCTTTCATAGCACAGACTGACAGACGGAACTTCACTGGCGCACCGTCGAATGTAGACCAGTCGCATACAAAGCGTAGAGACTACCCCCACCTGCTCTAATGTTTTCTTCTAAGATTATGCCTTATACTGTGTGATAGAATCGTGATAACATCGTGATTTATCTGTAGCGTTATCGGATCAATTAGCAAAGCATGACGGGAAATGGAGCATAGTGTAAACTTAGCGGCACATTCGCGCCACGTCAGGCGTACCTTGGACGGAAATGAGAAGGTTGCAGGTGAGTGTGCAACGTCAGTTCCGCTTCATGAATCAATCTTCTGTCAGGACGGCTGACAAGACTGGCTGGCAGAGTTCGCGAACAGGAGACGGGTCGTTTGTGACATCAGGTTTTAACCACGAATCATGAGATCATGCTATCAAATGTGCCACACTGCCAGCCATTATTGGCACAGTCATGGCTTTTAGAAGTCTGAAGGTAACAAATGACCATTAGTTGAAAAGATATACAGTCAGCATATTACACTGGCATAGACGTTGCACTATAGCAGGCATGGCATACATGTATTAGGAAAAAAACTGGACTTTTTAAACGAGACTAAAAAGTAGGACAAGCATATAAGGTAATATCTATGCTTTTTTTTAAATAAAATATTGAATAATGCCAGCGTACATGAATCATAAGACAAATTGCAGGGTTATTTCAACCTTATGATATCTGAAGTCCGATATCATTATGCTTGTGAGGTTATAAAGGCCTCCACAATGCCGAACCATACAGTGATATGTGAACTTCCGTCCCAAAGGCATGTTAATCGCCTCCCCATAGACGCCCTCCCTTTATTACACGTTTTGTTCCCGTCGCTCCCATCTCATTCCAGTTCATCGCTTTTCGCCAATTGTTATTGTCTGACCTTACAATATGCCATCAGCCGATTCAACGTTAGGACCAGCTTTTTATAAAACCCATTATCCCCATTGTCATTGAATTTTACTTGCAGTTCATCGCTTTTCAATGGGTCGTCGCTCCCACTTGTTCCCCTCGGCATTGATTTTTAAGGATTTTTATTGAATTCGTTACTTCCGCTCCGACGACTCAATTCTCGTCGGGAATTTCCGTATCGGCAGCGCTCGGCACTCCCCGGGTGTTCTCGTAATCCTGTTTCATGGAGAAGCATCGTTTCGCCGCAGCATCCCACAGGCGGTAAAACGTAACAATGATAAATCCTGAAAATTACCAAAAATCTGGGCACAAATGACTATAATCCTGTTGATTGAGGTCATGGTACTCCATTACCTCCCTACCTTTTTTATCCAAAATGAAAAGCTATATGAGTGACCACTTGTGAACCTAGATTTTTATCTTTCAGGTCTTTGATGCAATTTGAGTGTCGTCGTAAGTTTGCTTGTATACAGGGAGGTTTTGAAAAAAGAAGTCATTGCTCCTTGGTTTGTATAATACAATTTACACAATCTATACATGCTTTAGCCGGTCTGTATGATTTCAGCCAGTCGTGCAAACAAAGAGAACCGAAAATCTTACAACAGTGGTTTACTGTAAGACCAAGAACAATTTTGTTATGACCAATTGAATAATATCAATTTGAAATCAATAGATATGTGTTGGCTAGTTACAAGAAAGAAGTCATGAAGCAAAACGTACTTTCTTCGGTTACTGACGACATTTGCCATCCCCCGTACAAAACCGGTAAATTTAAATCACCACCGCTTGTAAAGATAGCAATTTTCTTTACTACTAGACGTCCTTCGTGTTACGTACGCCGGGGCAATTCATCTCAACTGTCACTTCTTTTGTCGCTAGGTGGGCCTTGAGGACCGGTGGTCTGTCAACCAAGGCCCCCAAGCGTCCTTCGGCGCCAGCCTGGTTGACCTTTCCCACACCTCTGTCAGCAGAGGTCACCGAAGTTTCAAAGAAGGGTCAAGCGTACTCTCCCTAACTGTCAGCGTAAACAGTGCGTCTGCGCATTTATGGAACAATCATGGAATATATTTCCGTCCCCAGTTCTTTTGCCGCCGTGATAATCTAGTTAACCGTAACAAGTTTCTTTTGTCTTTTGGGTCGAAGTCCCACCTGCCCAGTGACCCCTCCCATGCCCTCTTAACCCTAGAGGTCAGGCCTAACATGTACAGTTAGGAGTAACCAGTGATGTCAACAAATTCAAACGGTAATTAGCTTCAAATATATATCTGGCTCTTTTTTTTATATATCCCTATGGTATTTAATGTTATAATGCTCTCACAAAAAAACTACTTTTTCTTATGACGGCAGCTGTCATAATCTGTCATGGCCAGCTTTGCAGTGCGCGCTTGAGAATTCCTTTGAATTGAAATAATTTCATAATGGATGACATGCTTGCGTTGTGGCCTACTTTTAACTGTTTAATACATGGCAAGTTTCATCTGACCGGTGTTTAGTTGTTTGTCGTTACTTTCGCCATACCTTCTCCAATGCTCTAGAGCCATGAGCAGCCACCGTTGTGAAAAGTTGACCACAATCTTTGTTCCTCGCTTCCACTGACCAAGGGCGCCGACATCTCCCCCAAGCTGACCTACTGACCACGCACCGCCATTGTACGCGTATCCAAGGTCAAACGGCGCAGCCACAAGGTCATACACTGAAAGCGGCAACATATGAGGCAGCTTAGGTCTCATGACCTACGAGTACGTCTCTGACCCCTCCATTATCCCTGCTGGACGAACTACAAATTTGTGCGGGTCTGTGGTCGCGTGGCCGGAATGGACCAAGGCAGGTGACCGCTAAGACTTGCCCGTTCCCATAACCTTCTTGCCCTTGGGCCTTTCTTCTGGTCAGACTATAGTCGCGGACACACTGACCATCTGCTGACCGCTTATTATGTTTTTGCAGAACCTTCAGCTGTCTAGAAATTTGTAGAAAAACACATGGACACAAAAGACTATATTTTCAGATCGTTTACAAAGTTAACCATAACACCCGACTGTGGTATCAATTGTTTTAGTTATCTTTACTTCTTTCTTTCCTTTCTTCTTTCTCTCAGTCTTTCCTTCTCAGGTTTTTCTTTCTTCATTTCAGAATGGCCATTTCAGTAAAGTGCTGAACCATTTGTAGCGGTCGTCAGACAGAACGAAAAGTTGACGGCTTTTCATCTATCCTTACTTGTTTTGTCTTCTTTTTCCCTGGTTACTCTGCTCTTAAACACCTAACGCTATCTCATGAAATGTGTTTCAAGTTGGCACACTGCGGTGTGGAGAATATATGGAGCGAAGAACGCGCGATCGTGTGTAGGTCTGGTCTATTACAGCTTCCCATCAAAATAACCCGTAATCAGCCAACAGTCTTCGCAATTACACATCATGCATCTACCATTTATCGCACCAGAAATTACACCACGCCATCGGTCGATCTATTTAGGAACAAAGCAAGGACGTTACGCTCAGACAAAGACACTATTTGGATCAGCAGGTGAGCAGGGGTCACACGCGTGACCTTTCCCAGTCATGGTCACCCCCTGATCTCTGAGAAGCGGTAGTTTTCTGCACAAAACGTCTTGTATAGGGCAGCTGGTCCTTTATTCAGGAAAACATAGCCTGTTGTTGAAAACGTCTGAAATGCGGTATGCTGTTAAACAAAGGACAGGTTTCGATAACACATACTTTGCAACAACACGAATAAAGCCATGTTTTTAAGATCTGTATCTGTAAGCTTATCTGTACGATAAAGTACAGGTATAGCTTATTGAATTTTACAATACTCAGATCATACAAGATAGCACTTATTCAACAGTCCAAGTATATTAGGAAAAAGTTACGAAAATGATGTGACATTGCCTTACCTTACAAGAGTCTCCAGGTTTTCTTTTCCAGCCCATCTATAGACCCAGACAACGTTGACTAATGTCTAAGCATTGTCCTACGCTATATGAAAGAATGATGTATGGGTATGGAGCAGCCACGGGCTCCATTGAGAACAGTTTCATCAGAAAACCACATCCCAGGGAGTGATTCTAAGCCGTCCTTGCCAAGTTTTTCTTCTACTGAACTCTCGACAATCAGGAGTGAATGTATAGAAGAAAAGACACGTACATCTACATACAGTAACATCTGCACCATGTAAAGGAACTTGTCTAAACATATGCTTCGGTATGTGATATCAAATACCATGACTTCTAATGCTAATATACAAACCCAGGACTAAGCACCGCATGATTTAAAACCTAAGCATATACAAAATGAGGTCCTTCCTTTCGCTTTGGGAAGTTCTTTACTGTACGCAAGGAGGTTTGAGAGCCAGTGTAATACTTGTGTAGCCTCTACCGGGCTTGTGGGCACGGCTGGAAATAGTAGAAATTGGCCAAATAGAGAGAGATAACACGCCGAGGGAGTTAGTCAGCCAGTTTACAGTTTGCCGGCCCCACAAACTGTTTGCCGGCTGTTTGAGCGTCTGTACAGTATTTTGATTGTTGATAAAAATCAAAGAAGGAGCATGGACCCCACACCGGGAGGAAAACTGCACCTTTCTTTTTTGCTTCTATATGTCAGAACTGCGTGAAAATCGTGCATTCAACATCGGACGGGTGACAGACACGTGCGCGTCCCAAACAGGTGCCCTCCCCCTGCGACAATGTGCCCTAGACACGCTGAGAGAACGATGCCAAACAAAAGTAGCAAAGAAACGCGTCCAGGCCCCCTTTTGAAAAGCAAAGCCAATCTTTACTGAAATTTGTTAATCATAGTTTCACCGTGTTAAATTGGCCGTCCGGGAGGGCAGATGGGGTACTAAAGAAAAACGGCAGATATTGTCCTGTTTGTCTTTGTTTCCGTTCAGATATGGGCCAGTCGGGTGCCATAAGAGATAAAAGTTTGACCCCCTTTTCTTCCAGAGGTCAGCGCACGCGTTACCGGGCTTGTAATATTTGCAGCTTCCCGTGCTAATTGACGTGAAAAGACCTTCCGAAAACATAACAGTTTAAGCAACATCCGTTGAGAAATACCTGCCCATACCTTCAAGTTTTATGCAAACACGAATGAAGTTTTTTTCAGTGCAGATGGCATGTTCTTTTCTGTGGGCATCGTTGTTGTAACCGCCGATTTAACTGTTGGAGCGATTTCCACCCTTGGCTGACACCATTGTCCGACTGCGACACGCGTCCAAGACGTTTAGGGAGCTAACGGAACGACCTCAATATGTTAAACACACTGTGGCCATATGCCGCTTGATCTGAGCACAACCTTTGCCGCTAACGTCCTTCTAAACATCCCTGCGATCACTGCAAGTACGTGCGAACCTGCTTTGCTCACGTGCTGAATCTTAAACCAACACTTCACCAAGAAGAGGCAGAAAAGTGTGCGAAGTTAAGACTGCTTAGCGCATGTCAAGCCGCAGAACTCATGAATGTCCTTAACGCAGCCATTGTTCTCCTCCACTTTTGTTACCTCAAGTCGGAATGGATTTTCCACGGTCCATTGTCAGACGATAAGTGTTCAAATCGTTCTGAATGGATCCTAGTTGCCCGAGAAACTGATGTTACACACATGTATTTTCTGCGTATTAGAGCCGGTCAGATAGTCCTTTGGGTCTTGTTTGTCCTGATTATGAACGCTTTTTATTTTCTACAAGACCGTGCTTTGAGTGTACTTGATACCAGAGTTACTGGAAATTAATTGTAATAAAAACCCATGATATGTAGTCGAGAGCAGGAGTCGTGATTTTGAATTCCTGCATCCTCCAAATTGCAAACATTGTCCATTGTTTGCCAGTATTGTGGTTTACCATACCGAGCAATGAAAAGTACAGCCGTGTTCAGGAATGCCATACGGACACAGTCTTGTAAAGAGTCTGGTAGGATTTATGACAGATAGTCTTTGACCCTAAATATTTCTATGGATTAGCAACGATAATAAAAACACAACGCGAACTCATCCGTTTTGCCATATGTGCAGACTTAGAAGTAATATGATCGCCACGACATTCCTCGAGATTTTGGGTCCGCATTGAGGTTTTATTTGCACAATAGCACGGTAAATCGACCGCGTGCGTTCGGTGGACCTTTCAGTCACGGCCACGTGCATCTGCTCTACATGTACGCAACTCAGTAAAACTGTTACCAGTGTTTATCTCAGGATGTGGGGATGGCATCTCAGCCCAGTATATACTGACTAATGATGAACACCGTTATCTAGTATCTACTGTAAACGCTATGTTTATCCAAGGAGCTTCTACACAGTAGAAGCTCCTTGGTTTATCGGGTGTCGGCTCATCCTGCATGGACTTCAGCACGGGCTATTGTCTACTGGCATGACGTGATTTCACTAACGATTGTCATAAAGACCGGGAAATTATTATAAGTCTATCATAGAAGAAAGACAGAAGGCAACGAATTACCTGTAGCTAAAGAAATGGACAACGAAAATGCACGAAAAGGTTAGAAAGAAAGAAACGCCTAGTGAGTGTGCTAGGAGGGCTACACCAGGACACACCTGCAAGAACTGAAACAATAGCAAGCTAAAAACTACATGCCTTTGCTGTCCACAAATGGAATATGATAGACGGCTATCAGTGCCTCTTGTTTGCCGTAAAACACTTTACTGCTAGCCACTCAACAGTGCGTATTTGACGTTGCAGTAGCAGCGGTGGCTTTGGTCGTACATGTGGATCGCACGGGCTCGTCTGACCCTCTGTCCGGCGTGGCTCAAGCGAGAACGCCCCCGCTCGTGGCAGTACGCACTTTTTGTTCGGAGCGAATCGTGCGGTTTGTTGGGCGATAAGCTGAATTCTTCCGTGACGTCCCACGCTCTAACGAACTGGAAAAGGTTAAAGTCATTTGTCAGGGCTAAGGACTGCTACTTCAAGGCGATGACAGAATGGGGCAAAAAATGGTCTAACGTTTCCTTTCTTTGACATAGTGATTTTTCAGTGACATTTTCTCATCCATAGATCGTTTGGCAAGACGTAATTATAACCAACGCAGAGCCTACAGGGTGTTCCAAATCTTATGCTTATTGGTCTAGACTAGTGACTGTGTTACAAGACTATGGTGATGGTCTGTATGTTGTTGTTCTTCGCCTGGCCTTGACCGTCATACATGAAATGCTACAAACTCCAACTCATAGAAAGCTGGAAACCTTAAACAGGTACATGTAAGTACAGTCCAACGAAGATTTGAGATAAGGTAAGATTGCACCATTTATGAGTCATTTTCTGCCGTCCGCAATGCGATGAAAAGGCTAATTGTTCACTCCATCAGTGAAATAACTTTAACTGCCTCTTATCAGTTCTTTTCTGGTGCATTACACATGTGCGAAGAAGCACTTCCATGTAGGTAGCTTTGCAGAGATGGCCTTTCAGAGCTTGTATACGGCTTGAGAGGCTACAAACATCCTAAATTGGATCAAACATTATCGTCATAAGTGCTGAAAATATTTTTTTCTTCTTCCTTACGTGGCTAGTTTTCTCCGTATGTATAGCGATACTCAACACATACATACCCAGGAAATATCATATTTTTTCACGTTATACTCTTGTGCTCCAAATCTTTGTAGATCACTATATGTGTGGTCAGAGAACGCATCAACCTCGCCACATACCACTTTAAAACTGAATCCCCCTCTCCATCTCTTTGATACGTTTTGAAACACATCGTCTACTGTTTATTTGTCAACATAGCCCAATTGTCAGTCCTAATTGTTGCTATTTATCACTATCTGATGAAGGTGCATTTTGAGATATAAAGGGACGTTTAAGTGTTCTACCAACACTCTAACACCTGCCGGGCTGGTCCCAACATTACCCAAGAGACCCCAAGAGGCACCTCCCTTACAAAAGAGGACGCGCCAATATCAGTCTTTCATCCTGGCTGCCTTAGTTTAAAGGTTGGTAAGAATTTTCTGAAGTCATCATTTCGGACGTAATGCGTAATGATTAAAAGATAAGATAAAGGAAGGTAATTACAAGCACTTTATCCATTGGCACTATTCAGACGTCGTCTGTCGTCACAAAGATAACATAGTAATTCAAATCTTTCGTGATAATTAGCTATCAAATGAGGGACTGGGCCGGAAAGATAGTGATGTCAGCAACAAATGAGTTTTTTGAAAACGTATACTACAGAAGTACAAGTATGTACAATCTTAACAACTGAAATGAAGATATTGGTGAAAAAATATGGCAAAAGCAGATACACCAGGGCCATAAATAATCTTCCAACTGAATACATAATACCACATATTATGCCATCATGTATGTAATCATGTTGTAGTCATGTATATGGTACTACATATACATATGATATATTACAAGGAGTCGTGACAATGCCAAGAGACACGCGACATTCTGTGCCATGCCGGAGCACTTTAAAGAGCTAACCTGTACACATGGACACACAGTTCGACTAACAGGTCAAGTGACTGGAGTGGGCAACACCCACACGTACATATTGTTATTAGCTCCCATTACAGGTAATAATCACTCGCAGTGCACTTACATCTTTGCCCTGTGCTTCTAGAAGAGTTGTTTACAACAACAAAATTTTAGTAGATGATTTTACCTCGACGTATGGCCATGTGATGGCATGTCAAGAGCTGTCCTTGAAGCCAAAGGGGGTGGGGTATGGACTTATCCCAAAATCTTTAAAAGACTATCTTCTCAATTATCTATACAAATCACTATTATCAAGGAGTTAGAATTATACTCCTTGTGAAGATGAAGAAAGCGAGTGACCGCATTCTGACACCGCACGGCGCACGCAATGTCCTGACCACTTCTATAATGTCGGTAATTAACAATATACCTTTCGGCATAACATCACTCATACAAACAAATTACAGGTTCTGTTCTTTTTACTATAAGCTGCCCTCATTTGCTGGAGCATCTAGTTCGATATATGCCCTACATAACCTCCTTGGTCCGTACAAGGAGTTGGTCCGTATCAGGCACGGTCGTTGACTTTTACACCTTGTTTGATCTGGTAGCACTGGATCTCTATCGTCTATTGTCGCCAACAAGAGCGGGTGCTCACAAGAAGTGCTTCTGATGATAGCATTTTGATTCTTCTGTCGCCCTCTGCCCGTCATAATCTTTACGACATTCAACATCTCCAGTGAAGACTAGGGGCAAGTTTCTCAAGAACTAAGCGATAAGAAACCCTTACGACCGATAAGACTTTATCAGGAATGGCTTTAAGTGTTGGCAGCCATAAGTGAGCCCCCTCAAGATGCCCATGACTACAGCAGGGCATAGATTATCCTTGAACAACAGAATTCGCTACTACTGAAATTCACCGAACATGAGCAGTCATACAGCGAAAAATCTGAAATGGACAAGAACAAAGTTTTCAAACGATTTGTTCTGCTCGCCATTATATCATCTGTTGTTGCTACCAAATCAAACAATTGATGTGGTTAAGGTGCCTGTTAAAAAACAAGATTTATGTCGCTGCCATTCTGTACAAATTGGGGCTCGCGCCGAACCATATGTCGACAATAAAACCGGGTAATTGATCAGATCATGCCGACGTTTTCTTTCCTCCGCGCGGTGCTTCAAACATGAAGAGCCACCGATAAATCACTGGCTACTGAGTATCCTTCAAGTTGTTTGTTTGCCATTTTTACTACCTCTACCTCTTCTGTCCAACACACACTGCTGTCAGAAGTGCCGACCGATTTGTTCAGTGACGTACAATGAGTCAAAGTCTCACAGAAATTATTTACAAAACGTATAAACTGTGTATACATACACATCAGATTTGGTTGCTGCAATGACGCAAAATTGTTTTTCGCCCCAACACCTGTTGGTGATTGCTCCTGAGGGATGTGGCTGTAAGGGGGTGATTTTCCTTTGACCAGTTGTTCGTCATGACTGCAACCTGAACAGAGATAGATCGTAAGAAAGATAAATGTCTGTCTGGTGTATCGTTTATCAAATCACATGTCACCTCACCGCGTTTCCTTCCTCTTATTTCTGTTACTTATAAGCTTTGGTAGTGTATGATCTACCTTAACAGGATGAATGATGAAGCGTTACATGCAGTTAGATGAGTCCTATTGGGTGTTATTTCCGTTCTACACTTGTTTCCTACAAGGGTATATATCCGGCTTTGAAGAGCCGCTGACCTCACCTGCTGACCCCAACCTGAACCCCCCGGGCGAACCAGGTGGCAACAGGATCATCTCCATCCTTTTCCCTCCATCATTATAACGCCACTTTTAGAAGATGGATGGAGACACAGACCACATGTTCTTTTGCTGGTCGTAAATTAAGTTATCTGGATCATCTAACGTCAGCCTTTTCAGCGCTAGGGAATAAGATTTCACGCATTTTATTCCCCTATAACTTCGGAAAAAGTCCAAAATAGGCAACCGAAAGTCAGGATTATGGTAAATGACTTGCCGCATGTTCCTTTTGAGGAGTAATTGGGGTTAATTGATGTAAGTGGAACACTTTGCTGTGTCCCCGACTGTGCTATATTGTTTTGAGACACACTGCCCGCATTGTACAATTTGACCTGACCAGCTACCTTGCTGAGTATAGCAATTTTGTAACGATATACACCCTTTCCTTGACAATCAATTCAAGCCTTTGTTGTAAAATTTCAGGAAGAGGAAGAGGTTTACCTCACAAAAGGCATAGCGAAAGGTGGTGGCAGGAATAAAATAGTAAAGTACAGGTGTAGAGCTGAAAGATCTTTCACGATGGTGAACGTCGCTCCGACTTATCTTAAGGTAGTGTAACGTATCATTACAAAGATAATGGTCAGAGGCACCTCCCTGGGGACATGATGTACCTTCAGAAACAGGTGGTGAACGGTATGATGCTCGTTACACCTGTAGAATGGTGTATCGGTATTCCCTCCTGTGGTGATGTCATAAATCTACTCTACACACGCTGACAGCTAGCAACCGTTTTTTCTGTTGAGTAAAGCTTGTTTTAAGGAGGTTTTTACAACATAACACTAAGCCAAGAACTTACAGATGTATTATCACAGTGTTTTCCATCCGATGACATCAATAACATGTGCACAGATCAAGGACATACAGTATGGAGTAGGGTTAGGGTTGCAAGTATATTACAACTCGGTGTATAGTTTCCAATCGAGTTCTTTTTGGTCTTAAAGACGACTGTTTCTCAAACAATTCGGTCTTGTCTGAATGTTTGTGTACCATAGGGAGTTAAATACTGATATGAAACAAATATATTTACTGCACTTCAATCTAGACATTTCTAGAAACTATCCTAGTTACCAGTATCTATTGATACCTTTATATAGTACAACAGTTAGTTGCGATCACCGGAAAACTTAGTATATTGTACACATACATGTATGTACATGTACATACATTCATTGTAGACTATCTGGCAGAAGCGTTGTGACACTGTCCGTCTGATTCAACAAAAATGGGGAACCGAATCTTCTGTAAATTTCAAACCATTTCTACCGCTCTGGGCAAATTTTCTAAACAGGATCTTTTTTCCTTCCCTCGGGCAAAACGACGTAATCATTAGGTGCACTTTTCAGACCTGTAATTATCCCAGGGAGACACAATGTCCTGGGATGGGATACGATTCAACCTAATCATAAATCTCTCCAAAAATCACATCTTACAATCACAGTATTAAACACCACATGTACTGAAGTAAAATCTGACGACTGCTCAACTACTAAGTCAATAAGGATCACCGAACTGTTTGTTACGGTAAGAAGCGGACTTGAACCAATTTTTCAAAACAAACAATGTAGCTCAAGAGGGATTGGATACCAGTTTTAACCTTCGGTTGGCGCTTACATGGCTAATCTCTTAATCCACCTGACTGTAATCATTCTAGGCCATCGGAAAGGCGAGTGAGTCGGCGTCTGGATCACGGTAAATCTGATACTTCGCGGAAGGACTTCTAACAGATATCATCTCGATGTTTCTCCGATTTCTGCTGAACACTGATTTTATTATACCCTGTGTAAGATCAATCACTTCTCACAAACAATGGTAGCAGACACCGCCCTGTGTAAGTACAAAGGCGCTCCAGCACGTCAAGATACGGTCTACTTCCATATTTTCTTTGTAAAACATCCGATACCTTTTGCATTGTTCGAAAAGTGATTGTTGTACTCTATTGCCTCATTCGGTCTTCCGGTAGAGCTGTTTCTCTCTCCCTCTCTCTCTCTCTCTCTCTCTCTCTTTCTCTTTCTCTCTCTCTCTCTGTCTCTCTCAGAGTCTCCCCCCTCTCTCTCTCTGTCTCTCTCTCTTGTTGGAGTCTCTAAAATCAACACTCTGTCCAAGACAGATGTACAGTATCCAGCTAAACAAGAGAATCTATATGTTTTTTCAAAGTCTTGCGATTTATCGATGCTATATATACCTACAGGGTAGAATACAAGGAAAGCTGTTTTGACTTTCCGCAGCCTGACTTTCTCCGACTGGTGGATTATCCGGACGCCGCGTGGCGGAAGGGTTGCCGTCCGCCGGGGATTTACCGCAATCTTTGAGGACCGTCTCTAAATTCTCCGGACTTTAGTCAAGTATTTAGAGCCGCGTGTGGTTAGTTAACGTAGAATGTGAATTAAAGGCAAGTGTCCGGAACGTATTCTTACAAATGTATCGATTGCAACGTACAGTATTTCAAAAGAGCACATAGACACTGTTGACAATTTGTATTGCTGAGTGAGCATTTTGTCCATGGTCAGTGTTGTGTTGTGTTGTGTTGTGTTGTGTTTTGTTGTGTTGTGTTGTGCTGTGCTGTGTTGTAGAATCTCATGCTCAAGGTTTATGTATAATTCCTTTGAGTACTAAAAGTATCCTGTATTGTAATGACTTTTACATGCCATTCCCGACTTCCAGTCAAACGGAAAAGGCACTGGTACCACATTACAAAATAACCTTCTTAACGAAGGTAATTACTTACCAGCGCTTAAGATAAATGGAGTGGTAACCACCTGCGCACCTTAACTTCTTATAAGACATATGTGGAATACACAGAACACCTGTTGTTCTGCGTAGATCAGTGTCAGTGATATATTATATAGAAATAGCGTCACTTCAAAAATACACATGATTAAACTAGAAGAAGAAAACTTCAAAAGAACACTGCGTGCTGTGACCACGCTATAACCGAGCATTAGCGCATGCGGGCCATTTTTCACCTGTTTTGCTTGGTTTATCAAAGCGCGCCGCCCGGGCCCATCTGTGTGATTGAACGGTGCAGCAGGCGGCGTCAGGTACCCACGCGCGCACACGTCACGCCAGGTAACTCCCTATTGTCCCGCTGAAAACAAACAGGTAACGCCGTAAGGTGAGCGGTGGGATCAGAGGGGCAGAAAAATTCGTTACACGGGCAACGAACTGATGCATTTTTCACTAATTTTGGTTAATTATCTGTGTGTAGCGACCGGGAGAGCTCTCCAAAACATCTTACATCATTATCCTTTTCTTAATTTTGCATTTCAAACCTGTATATACTGATACCAACGCTTCGGTGCTCATTGCGGCAGCCATATACATTGTACTAGTACACTGGTACTACTAGTATCAGTGCTGCCATTACTACAATCATCTGTGACACTTTGGAATACGCTATGACAATGTTCATTTTCGTCCCTACTCATATTTGCAGTTGAACAATGGTCGAGTTATCTCCATTGAAAGATAGTTACTTGTAGCAAGCAGGCTCCTTTAAAACCATATGTCCTTGCTTGTAGTAAGGAAATACCGTGGTATATGGCAGTCGTCTTCAATGTAATTGTATGGCCAAAGGCGCAAAGTACCCGACAACTGTAAGCAATTGTGAGTCGACAATGTGATCTGCCTGTTGCTGTTTATCGTGTTTGTAACATTTGAACTAACTTCAATGCGATGAGACCGCTTTCAAACGTCCGTGACACTATATATTACGGCAACTGATCACGATACTACAGCTCTGTATGTTTCCAAACACTGTATATCCAAAACAAGGAGGTTTAAACATCGTTTTTTTAACCTCTTTATCCAAAATAAGCACAATCGTACATAAAAATGTAATGTGTTTTACCCTTCTAATGCTAGTAAACGGCAATGAATTAAAAATAGTACATTTAGAAGTTTTATTTTTGTATAAGTAAAACCGGTGTTTCTGATACTAGTAGTCTAGGGCTTTGTACAGGTACGGATACCATGTGTCCCTGGACCCAGGTCATGTTTTGTGAATAATACATGTGTTGTTGTCATACGATCGAGGGGTCAATAGCTGAGGACACCGGTCGTCCTTTTCCCCCAAACGTTTGTCGTTGACCATTTGATTTGTCTTCTTTTGTTGATTGTGGAAACGCCCTGATAGTGATCAGTATCACTGGTACTTCATGGAAAAATTCTAGACTTGCGTCTGACAGCATTTTACATTGACATCTGCTAAGTGACACAGACTCGGCTGTAATATACTAGTAGATGTTCCGACCTGCGCTAGCCACACACAAACATTGGGCCAGACAATACTAACACTGGGATTGTACTGCCTCCACAAACACACACCTCCAATCAGCCATATGAATCGTTGGCAAGCACTTATCTAACCCCTTTATCATCCAGATAGGCGTACTAATGTCAGATGTACTCGTTAGACCCTGTACAATCAATGCTTCACTTCTGAGCTGGTAGATGCAGCTATCCAACATGGTCGTGATACAGACTCAGACAGGTCCTGATTTATGTTTTGGAGTCGTTAGCAGGTTTGTTGTGAGTCAACAGTGACCCATGGCGGTGCAATTGTACCTCCTTATCTTCCCAAACTCTGCAGACGTCCCAAACTTATCACAACACGACCCTCCTCCGGGTGAAATGCCAGTGGTGTGTTGTCGTGACTTGTGTGGTCTCTGCAGCAAGTTTTGGGGTGTGGTGAGGGGAGGTATCATACAGGCCATGTTTTGGTCTGGTATCTATACCATAAACTCTATAAAATATGCCACAAGAAAATCATTTTAAGAGTCCAGAATCCTTTAATACATACCAAAGTGGTTGAATTATGCATACACTTATAGGTCTAAGAATATAGCGTTAGACAATAAAGTACACTTTATTATGCCAAAGCCCTTTACGGTATTGAAATGGGTCATTAACATATAAAAATACTTCAACACATTGTAATTTCTATTTTTTGTAGATAACATTATTTTTCCTTTCCTTCAACAAAACACATTGATTTATTTCCAAAATAAGTACACCCTGATATGCTGCACAGATAAGCAAATGTGTCTAAAATTTTTCTTTTGACTTCAGATTTGTCACAGATGGACCTGATCTGATAAGACTGTTCGGTCTCATCCTGTTGAACAATGCAAAACACTTAGACACGAGATAAGACTTCCTAATGGCTGACTTCAGAGATAAGACATTTGTTCCTACTAGATAACAGAACTTTCTATAATCTTCACAAAAACTTGCAACGGGACTAAAACATCTAGTAAGAAAAAACTGAAGCAGCTGGAATTCCTTCCACAGACGATCTCTGTGAAGACAATTTTCTTCTGTGTTGTTTTTGTTCATTGTTCTCTGACTTAAATGCATTTCTTGCGCAAGAACACTTGATGATTTGCGGCGCACATTTGCATTGCCCGAGGACGTCTAATTGTGTGCTTGTAATGTTTCGTGTTAAACAAGCTATTTGCAAATCGGTCCACCGAGAGACCAAACAGTCACCGAGGGAATATTTTCCAACTGTAGTGCGAAAAGTAGGCGGTATTTTCTCAACATTACAAGTACTATTTCATAAATCACTTCATGTCAGGACGTTGTCAAGAGAGTTACCATGTATTTTTGGTATTACCATGGAGTCTTATATTTTAACTCCATGGTATTACCAAGGAGGTTAAAGTAGATTACCAAAAACTATCATCAACAATTACTCCTCTAATTTTATACGAAAGGAAAAGATAGGCATTCAATGCCTTCTTGATTTTTTGCCATGTACTTTTATACTACTTTATAGATCTTTCAACATATCCCTAAGGTCCCCTCAATATAACTTCACAATGTAGAACATGAAAGAACAATAAGCGGTATTGTTTTAGGCAAATTTGAAAGGACGTGCCACCTGGACCAAGATGCCATCATTACAACCAAAGCTGTTGAAGAGAAAATCTTGAACAATGGGAGCCCCACTGTGAAGGAGCAGTCTCACAAACCACAGAGGGAAACACCTGCAAGGACAAAATTGGAGTCGAAAAAACATCAACAACAAAAAATTGCCACCAACACTGGAACTGTCATGAATAATATTGAGCGAACAATGTAAGGTGTTGACACCATTTGGTATAAAGTCTTCATTGCGGTGCTATTAGTAGTAAGTTGCGCTATTAGAGTTGTCTTAAATGTCGCACCACACTTCGCGTAACAAAGGAAACATAATGGAGAGGTACTTCATAAACTAGTGGTTACGTTTTTTGTAACGAAACATCCCACTTGTAGTGTGAAACAAATTACGCTCATTTACACTCATTCGCCTTTCTAACTGCACCAAAAACGATTTCCGGGGCAGTAAAACTGGATTTTTAAAGTCAATTTTCTGGTCATTCTTTTAATGTAGTAAGTTATATAACCCCATTCCATAGCATACTGAGGTAGGTGCGATGTCGCTGACGGAAATCGGCTGCTTATTTCAATTCGTATCGTAGGCTGGTTCTACTATTTATTGGGGCTATTTCAAACGCTTCAAGTATGAAATGATGACGAAAATGTGCCAAGAAATGGCATGCAGTAAATGTAAATATCAGACGGATTTCCTCATCCAGAATATTTTTTTTTGTATTGCCGCCCTGAAATTGCATTGGATGCCCTTATGGATGGATGAAAAACAGTTGAAATCTGGCAAATAGACTGAATAATATGCCAGAGGAGATAGTTGGCCATAGAAGTAACTCGTCTGGCATATTATTCAGATTCTATTTGCCAGATTTCTACTATTTTCCAGCAACCCATTGGAGACTGGTCAAGACTACAATGCGGTTATATCTGATGTGTTTTTAACCAGCTTTTAAGTCCCCCATCACCGATAACCGCCAGATTTCAGAACACTGGTGCAGGTGGGAGTCTTCAGCATCACTTATGTATGTGCGCTGTTCGGTACAGACTATCTTATTGATAAACGAGACCATCTCAGTGACCTTCGTGGTTCTATGACGCTTAAGGTTCTTCACCTGTACATGGGGCTGAGGTACAACACACCTTCAGACACAGGTGTGAACAATTGCATTCATCTAATTCTATACAAAACGGAGACATGTAAATATTAGACCACAGGAGGTACTCAGTACTGACAGTAGTCTTTTTTCTCCCGAACTCTGCTGGAGGTGTTGCTTTTGTTGCTTGTGGCACGATCGTGTTGTCTTCACGTCTTAGCCTCACTAATCCTTTCCTGCACAGGTGGATTTGACTTAATCCTGTATAATTGAGCCCGAAAATATTGTCTGAGTCTATCATAATCCTCCGCCTTTTCAAATTGTCTGCCCTCCAGAAAGCTCGGCGGTATAGAAGAGTTTATTTGCCGTAGACTGAGTTGATCCGGTGCCATCTTTGATGGCGGCACGTACCGTAAACGGTTAAGTCGTTCTTCAATGCGACCTGTCAGTCAGGTCCTGGCGTTGGTATTGTGTGATGTACGGCGCGTGCTCGGGCTATAGCAGGGGATTTGCAGGGCCAATGTCTGCACATGCCCTGCGTGATTTCTACTCCGTCTGGTGTCACGGTTAGGACAGGAGTACGTGAGAATTCCGACCGCTCCCTCACCGCCCGAGCACATACCTGTCATGTTTCCCAACTATTTCTGACATGTTTCCGACAAGTTTGGGGTCCGGGCGACGGTCTTGCGACAAGACATCCATTCTGTAGCAATAATCCACGAACAATTCCTTCTAACATGGAAATTCTTGTCAACATCGTCGGCGCACTGTCGAAGGCACGTGTCCGGTTTGTCTTCAAACACACCTTGGCACGACGTTCTCCGTTGTAAGGACTTACATTCCTCACAAGGCACACACCGAATCTTTGATCGGATGACAGTGCTAAAAAAAGGCAATCATTCTTACAAGTGTACATTGTATCTGCTTTTTCGATAGCCAGTTGATATTTGCTTTTCTATTGCCTTTTTCAGCAGGGGCAACGCACATGTATCGTAAGAGTCATTATTTTTCTACTAATAACTAAATAAGGCTATTTTTTCCATAACCTGCTTTTTTTCTACATATCCAAAAGCGTAATAAGATTTTCATGTTGTTAGATCACTTACTTTGCTAGTGTGTATATATGATCCATTGGGATTAAAAATGGCCAGACTCAGTGAAAAATATCTTATGTTTCCCGATATTTTTTGTCTCTCTGTTCTTCTTTATATGATACAATAAACTTACCTGTACATATACCGTTGTTAGATCACTTACTTTGCTATTGTGTATGGTCTGTTGGGATTAAAAATTACCAGACTCAGTTCAAAATATCGTATGTTTCCCGAAATTTTCTGTCTCTCTATTGTTCCTTTTATGATACAATAAACCATTGTTAAACTTGCAGATACGCGGGACGTGAATTTAAAGTTCCGAGCTAAACTAGTTTTTGGCACAGTGGTGACCACGTACAAAGTGGGGTCACAGTGTTCGGGACACCCGAGACGGAAGTTTTCCTTTGTATGTTTTCAGTCTGTATCTCTCACCACCCAAGAGTGTTTGTTGTCTCTACCATGCCGTCATCGGTTGGAGTGTTGTCCCCCAGAAACGCTATCCGCCACGTCAACAGTCTGTCGGTCCGGTGGTCGGCTTGGCTTTCCCTACAGGATTCCGTTCGTGCCTACACGGGCCGCCCGTGCGTCACGAGACGGTAAAATAACCACCAGATCTGTAGCCTCCTTTGAAGGCGTTCCCTAGTCTCCACCAGACTCCTTTGCAGGCTGAATAAATAGTAGAAATCGGCCATAAAAGGAATATAATTGGCCAGGGGAGTTAGCCAGCCATAGAAGGACAAGTTTGCCTGCACTTTCTAACCATCTATTCAGCCTGCAAAGGAGTCTGGTGGAGACTAGGCGTTCCCAATGCCGTCACGTTTTGGGGGAGGGGGGTGCTCTTTTCTAATTTTCATTATTTTCTGATTGCCCAAGCCAGTGTCTGATCACAGATCTGTTTGTTGTTGAAGAAACGTGAAAGAACACCCTGCATTGGAGACGATCCCCCTACACAGTCGCCTCAGCAGAGTTAGAAGTTTCGTGTGTAATACTAGGAGATATGCGGCTAATTAGTTCCTACGAGGACGAATTCCTTTCTCCTAAGTACACGCGAAAATCATAATATTTCACAGTGATCTGTGATTTAATCAGTAACGTCACGCGATGAAATACCACAAAAGTACTGTCCGTACACGGTCCGTAAATGAATGACAGAAATCAATTATTTGAGCTTCAACTGATATACGAGCGTGTATAGACGTAAAGTAACGTTTGTTTATAAGTAAATGAACAAAGAAACAAAGATTACGATACTTTCCTTTAGTTTCAGTTTGACTGAAGACCGATCACTGAATCCTAAATAAGCAAACTTGCCCTTTGCCCCACTGAACTGTTCGTATCAATAGGATGCTTGACGAAAGACACTTGAAAAGAGCAAGCAGATATTACTTCCACAAACATGGTCTCAACGACTCCAAGTGTTTGACCGAGTGTTTTTACTACCCTTGCGTACCCAAACAAATCTAGCATGAACTTGGAACATGAAAACGTTTCCCTGGATTTGAATCTGAAACCATTGGAGAATTCAAACGAGAAAAGATTTGCGAAAAAAATACGTTGCAGTGTCTAGTCTTCCACAATGTGTACATGTGTTCATGTGTATTCATTCGGCGTAGCGTAACATTTGAGTTACATTTAAAGTATGCACAATATAACATCTGCCTTTGGTGCAATGATTAAAGTTAGACTTTAAAGTCCTGATCATTGGATAATCCGTTTAGAGAAGCTTCATCGGACGTCCTAATCCCACGGCGCGTCGTTTTAATTACTAGTATGCAGGATCCCACTCCAGTCTTCCTGTGTCCCGAGTAAGTACAGAGACAACATGTACATTTGATAGATGAAAAAATGAGCAAAAGAAAACATATGAAAGCGTATGAATGTGTATCTCTTAGTCTTTGTCTTTGCTTGTCTGTATACGTACCTGTTATATCGCCAGAGCGTCATATTCTACATTGATGTCAATGTATACGGGTTTTTTTTGGGGGGGGGGGGTATAGGGGAAGGGCAGCTACGTATGACGTCAGTACCATAGAGGTGAGTACTAATATGTCGGGGAGGGGACGCATGTATTTAGGGCTGGGTACGTAGCTAGGCCCGGAAGTAGTTGTCGACTGTATAATGTTACAACAACACCTACTATACATATACATGTAAACCACCCCGGGTGGAGCTTCAGTCTGGGGTAGTCTGTAAACTGTGACACAAAAGTTTTAGACTCCGAATGACGCAGGTTCTTCTTTGTTGTGATCACTTTGTCAACCTCCCTTCTGTCTTTATTCCCCACCTTTATTGACCGGTCTCATAATCCAAAAGAAACAAATCGCAGATCAAAAGAACATCCGGTTTTCCATTCTTCCTGACTTAATGACTTCCTTTGTCGGTCCTGGCGCTGCCCCGAGCCTGTGTTCCCATGTTGTGGGACGGTAAGCCCACCCTACGCCGCTGGTGTTGTGGTTGTAACAGTGATCGGGAGGGTTCGGGCCGCTCACACGCTCCCGGGTCACCCAATAATGCCGCCCGGTGTTTGGGGTAGACCACCGCACGGGCGATCGGCTTCCGGACACTTGGTAGGACTCAGAAGTGAATATCTCAAGCACCGATTCTACCATTAATCAGTCTTCACAAGGAGGTTGAAGAGAAAATCTCCTTGGTCTTCACTACTAGTTTTCCACATATGGCGAGCTTTAATAGCAGAGAATAGCGCGCACCTCCAAAAACGACATATGAAACACCACAAACTGAAAAGGTCGTGCAAAATTAAATAAATAAAGAGGCCAGGGTCACACATCTGCATAGAGATTATCTGATTACATTTTATAAACTTTTTTCCTAAACTACTAGTACTTGCTCCTTGTTGCTATGTATCAAACACGCAAATGTGGCAGGAGTCTAGTTTAGCTGTGCAAAGACGTGCAAAATTAGCTCTCTTGATTTGTGAATTTTAGCACAAGCCTTGGCATTGGCTCGAGAATCGCTACCTGTGAAAATTAACAAATGTTATGATGGATAGTAACCTCCTTTGCAGGCGTACTAGATGCGTCGCGTTTTGGGGGAGGCCCGGGGGCGCTGATTTGCACTCTTTTCTAACTATCACTATTTTCTGATTCTAGGGAAGAGAAGACACTAACTTGGGCAGTCACTGAGTCAGAAAATAGCGAAAATTAGAAAGGAGAGCAAACCATCACCCCCTCCCCCAATAAGCTACCGCACCCGGAACGCCTGCAAAGGAGGCTAGGTGGATACAGGCCTGGGTGGATAGAAGGATGATCAAACGAATGAAAGAATGACCTTTATGACATTCGTTTGTGATTACCAGACATGTTGGACAGAAGTGGGTCCTTCCCAACATGGCTACCGCTCTACAAACAACACTAAACACATGTGAAGCCTTTTCTTTCCTCCTACTGGTGGGAAAGGTAAACCATCCCTTTTGGCACCGCAGTGTGACGTGCTGCCTGGCGGGCCTTGATGGACTCAGACTCTGTAAAACATTTAGCGCCTTCCGGCGACTGTCAAATGTCAACTTTCCCAGCGCGCCGTGTCTCCAGTCCAGAATGTTCGCACGTCGTTAGAATCAGCTTCCTGTGGTGACCGGATCAAAGCG
Source organism: Branchiostoma floridae x Branchiostoma japonicum (assembly GCA_013266295.2). Classification (NCBI taxonomy): domain Eukaryota; kingdom Metazoa; phylum Chordata; class Leptocardii; order Amphioxiformes; family Branchiostomatidae; genus Branchiostoma; species Branchiostoma floridae x Branchiostoma japonicum. The sequence goes on from CM023832.1 coordinate 11,580,663, forward strand.
GCCGCGACAACATGTCGTCTGCGTGCGACATTCGGCAAGAAGGTGCTAACTGAGAGGAGGAGCGAGCTACACATGTGGGCCAGACTACCACAATAGAGGAAACCCGAACGGTTTCAACTTGAACCTATTGACATGAAAATCGCCTTCCTTCCAATTAAACCTTACCGACTTCTGTTCTGAAAAGTTTTATCATTTGAAAGAGAGCACACCTCCAATAAAATTTTCGCCGACGTTTTGCACATCAATGACGGTAAGGGTAGCTTGTAAGGTTCCTTTCAAGTGAAAATTCAAGAAGTGCCAATAAAGCTTGCCGATGATTTCACGTTTCCGAAAGGAACAATTGAAAGAAACCTCTCGTTTTGTTCGCTTCCTTTCATTTGAAAATCGGATGGTGCAATATAACAGGTACCGACCAAAATATGGGAGAAGTGTAAGAAGTGACACCTTTTCAGATGAAAATAACGGGGTCCAATAAAAAAAGATTACCGACAATTGACGAAATGACGCAAGTCAAGTTTGCCGGGTCAATCGGGCAAGGAAGATTCTAAAATGTTGTAGGGTTTCAAAACAAAGTCCACTGAGATTTGCTGGCCATATGTTTTGAACTTCCTTTTCCCTTGTACAAATTTCCCTGTGATTATTTTAAACATTAGGCAAACTGTGGATGAAAAAGAAAAGAATATCTCAACATGGAGGTTCTAAATACATCACGCAAGTTATTTTAACTTCATGGTTTCACCAATTGCAAAGGCAAACTTGTTCCACCAAACGTCCATGTAGTGACGATCGAATCATGAACTTTCGCGCTACTTTCCAGCCTTTGCATTCCGTCCAACAATGGTGAATTGAGTTCCATTCCACCAGACTCAAATTGACCTTGGGAATAAAGAACAAATTTCAAGGTCAATCAAAGACGTCTGTTTTGTTCACCTCGTAGGGTAAATAAATGAGTTCCAGCCGCTTGCCCCGACTTCAAGTATACCGTGCGCACTTGTGTTTTTGTTTCACTGATTTCCTTCTCTGTCGTTTATGATAACATATAATCTGACACTAATTTGACACTTTTCTGGATGATATTTCGAGGAATTTTCTGTAAACGTTGACATTGCATTGCGAAAGAAACCATGCGTGGATGTATAGATCGACGACATTTTGTCGTGTGTATTTTGCAGGATAGGCACACCTTTTCTCTATCAAGAGTAAAGAACTTGAACAGTAATGTGATGTACAACCTTGGAAACCCGTAGGGTACCAGAGTCGTGTATCCAGACTACAGCCAAAGCTATTGAGAAGATATATTGTTGTCGACGGCTGTGCGGGTCGGGGCAACCTGACACCCGCTCTGGCGCACCTGGCGGCCCGTGTGGGGAGTTGGTGCGGTACAGGCGGCAGCACATTCCGTCCACGCGCCGCCGACCTGTCAGCAGCACACCCCGCACCCGGCCTTCACCGCACCACGCGCGCGTCACAACACTCCCACTCACTTCCTGAGCGGAAACAGCCGAGGAGTGACGAGTGGCGCGCGGGTGTCGGCCGAGGTCGTGGGAAAGTGGCCGAAAACAGAACATCTACTGTAACGTTTGGTCTGGGCGCCGCGGGGACGGCAGGAGATATGTGGACAAACAAGACGCAGCCGCTACGGGCTTCCCTCCGGACCATGTCTGCACAACTCAGGATACGAACATATTTTTGTCCTCACGTAAATGAGCTATCAATAAACGACTCATTCCCTCATACGTTGGTTTTAATACTCGCTAGTGATTTACGTCGTCCGCCATAAAGCTCTCCATGTATACAATGAAGCTACTTTTGGATTCCCTGAACAGTTAGCACCAACCATGTCCCATGTGTATAGCGCAGCCTGTCACTCAGTCAGCTTTGCAGGCAGATTGACTAGATATTAACTAAATACAGTATTTTGCGACATTCCTAGTTCACTCGGGCAGTATTGTACCCCTCCGATCACCCCAACCACTCTATCCCTCGCACAATTGACGTCAGCTGTAGGCAGCCATATAAAAACAGGCTTGGAAGTTGGAGTTAGCCTGGGTACCATCCTCCGTAGTTTTTGCCGCTCCCAAAAGTCGCTGGCCACCACCTTTGGGAGCGGCAAAAACTACGGAGGATGGTACCCAGGCTAAGTTGGAGTGGCAAGGGAGATCGAGAGATTGCTGGCTTCTGCAAGAAATATGCTTCATTGCAAGAAACTTCCTACAATGACGTCTCGTCTCGGACTCGTAGAATTGGACAATCTCCCACACACAGCATTCGCCCTAGCTATAGCGAATTCAATCCACACACAGCGTTATTTCGTAGCCTCTAATAGGCTTCGGGAAGCGGCTAGGAAAGAGTAGAAATTGGCCAAATAGACAGATAACACGCCAGGACTGAGAGTTGGTCCGCGAGAGAGCACAGTTTGCAAACTGTACTGTTTAGCGGACGACCTCCCCTGGCATATTATCTACTCTTTCCAGTCGCTTCCCGAAGCCTGGTAGAGGTTAGTAATTCCGGGCAATGAATAGAGGTACGCTTTTTAACTTCATGTTAGTGATGATGTTACCAAGGACGTACAACGTCCTAAACCCTCCTTTGGGCCTGAGACACCAGGATACTGCTGAAGGTACGAGTACTAGGTGCACACCTGCGGCAAGCCTGATATTCATAAAAAGACCGCAGGAAGTTTGAAGAACTTGGGAAAATCCTCAGCACGTGGTTTATCTACAAGGTGAGAATTTTCGATGCCCTGTGTGAATGTGTTGCTGTTTTACAGTCTCGAGACAGATGTGAGGCTTCGGCTTGTTTTGGTACGTCTTCACCCTCGTTTTGTTTCTCTTTCAGGTGGTATGCTTACTCGAATGCACGTTTTACAAGAGAAAACAGTACTCTCCAAGCAGAGGTTGGGGGAGAAGATTGTGGCCTTTCTTACTAGTATCATATCCCCCGTTTTCTGTCGCCACTCTCTTGGTGGAGGGTAGTGAGAGAAAACTGGACATATGATAGAAAGGTCACAATCTTCTCCACCAACCTCTGCTTGGAGGCCTAGGGTAGAAAACCACTTCAAGACATTCACAGCGAAAAGCTGTACATGGATACATGTTGTTGATGTTTACCTTTTCATAGGTAACGTACCTCTGTTTCTCACTCTAAACGTTGTTGCGATCGGGACTTTGATGTATACTGACTTCGGGGAAAGTTTATAATGCTACTAGACTAGTTGTAGTACTAGTATTATGAACCATACCTACACACACACACACACTCACAAACACACACATACACACACACATACCATCACAATACACAGGCATACCTAATCTACTTCCCAAGGGGAACCCTTTCTTCCTGAGGACAAGGGCCATTGTAACAATATAGCATTAAATAACTAAAATAACAAAATGCAAATGCAGGACAAGCAAAGAGTAAATTTCGATTTGTTTAATCTGCATATGGAAAATGGGTACAAAATATAATATCTCTGTCTTCAGTATATTCCATGTATAGGCAATATAGATTTTTCTCTTCAAGTTCAACAATTATTTACAATCATAGGCGTTGTAAGCAGTGACGTCGGGCACACAAAATTGACAAACATTTACACTGCATAACGTCCAGCGTCAGAAGTTTAAATGTCCATGAGTTACAGCTTTCACCACGGCCTCCACATCTTCTCGGACTCGACAGGCAGGGGAGCGCGGGACGGGAGGGTGACGGGGCTGTGCGCGGTCTCGAACGCGACGATCTTCTGTGGCGTTACGGTGGTAGTAAGTCCGTTTACTGAGTTGGAAGTTGGCTCGGATTTGACAGTGACGCCGTTGGGCGAGTGCACAGCAACAAGTCCGTAGTTTTGTGGTGTGTTGGGCGCGTAGACGGGGATGACGTGGCTGGGCACTTGGCCGCCTGGGAACGCCTGGCTGGGCAGCAGAACCGCCACCGGCTCCCCTCCTGAGACCTGCCGGGGCACCACAGGGATCCCGCCGTACATTGTCGTCCGGCCGGCCTGAGGACACGGGGCTTGTACGGGCGACAGTTGCACGTGCTGGCCGCCGGTGGGCCCGACGGGAACCTGGACCTGGACAGGCTGAGCGGGCGGGAACACTGCGGGCTGGGCGGCGGGGTACGCTCCGGGACGAGCGGGGCTGCAGGTCCCGGCCAAGTGGTTGAGTAGCCGCTGCCTGACTTGGGTGTCCAAGCTGTCTGTAGCGCCCAGGAAGCGGTTCACCTCCATCAGACACTCGTTGAAGCCGGCGCGGTACTGGCCGGGCAGGGACGGGTTCGTGTTGGCGGCGGCGGCCAGCTGCTGCCTCTGTAGACTGCGGAGATGTTTGACGGTCATCTCCAGAATGTCGGCCTTCTCAAGCTTTGAGTGGCGAGAGCTCTGTGGAGGTAGAGAAAAAAACTTCATAAATACACAGTTCTACAAAACACAAGAATTAAAATGACTAACAAGTGCCAACATCAACATCAAAAGAAACCATAGAATGTCAAGGATATATAGACTAATACTTACGTCTTTTTGAGAGCGTCCAAGATGAGAGTCTTCAGCTGGTTCAGGCTGTCGTTGATTCTAGCCCGTCGTCTCTTTTCCATGATCGGCTTGGAAGACTGTAAGCGTAAAGACCAAACTTTTAGATCCATGCAAAGGTGAAACCGCATTGAAACCAAGCAAATGAAAACACATGTACAGCAAGATCGTGCAACAAGTACTGCATTAGTCGTGTAACTCACCTTACGAGTCTCCCCCATTCTCTTCTCCACGATTCTGTCTGCAGGCATGTTGAACACAAGCGAGCGCGAGTAGAAGTATGACAAGTGTGAGTTCTCGGCGGACGTTCGGAGGTGCTTACAGCGACGTAGTCCGCGTGTCGTTTGTAAAGGTAACCTGTGCTTGGCTGACTTTTATCTGGAGCGAAGCCCTGGCGATCTTTAGGGGCGGAGGGTTCCCACAGTACATTCCCGCACTCCTGACCAATCATACAGCAACTTAGATCCTGATCCCAATCTGCTATTGGCTAGAAATCACTGCTTCTCACTCATGCGGGCTTGTGATTGGTCTGACTCAGACCTGGTCTTGGCTCATGTTACCGACGGCCGCGCCAGTCGACATCTGTTGGCATGCGGGCGCAAAGTGGCGCTTATTAGCCTGCCAAACACGTGCCGGACCCTTTGTCTGCGGCCGTCGGGAGTGTGGGAAAACCCCGCCCCCACGTCCTGACGCTGCCCGACTGTAAACAAGTACTGCAAATGTAAATAAGAAGCCGCTGATAAGTGGCTAATGCTTCAAGTCGTTATCTTGAGGGGTAAGACGTGGAAAAGACTTGGGATCAGCGTCTTACCAGACTTCTTGAGGACCAAGAAATATGGTGCTAATCTGTCGTCACGTTTGTTCCTGGAATGGTTGGAGGAATGCCATTGGACACGCGGGGCCAAGAGTCAAGCAGTGAGATAAGAGCCCCTCGCCGAGTTTCCCACGAGTTTGCAGCGCACACCACTTGGACCGTATCAACCCCAATTTCGTACGATGAGGGGAGAAAAAAGAAACAATTAACCTCAGATGATGGGGACCGAGAAACTAACTCCTTGTTCTGTACTGACCAGTGCTTGAGTGCTCTTACTTTACTCTTGCGTTTGCGTGCCTTATAACACAACTTCACAAGTAAGACTGTGAGCAGAAACTGGATGAAACAAATTAAACTAAAAGTCTAATGTAACCGTAGGAAGTTTGGCTAGGTAGGCAGAGTTTAGTTTCATAACACACATGTTGAGTCCGTCTATCAGGTTCCAATTCACTTCCATGCACCCACCTACGCACTTCTTGATATTATAGGCACCCGAAAGATATACATGCCATGCATGTAGTTTTACAACATTTCCCCCGTCATTATAAGAAAGGTAACCGTGGCTATCCTTTTTTTTGGCTCTACAGCTTCACAACATATCCCAGACGTTACTGGAAAGGAGATACAGGCCATATCAGTGTATCATGCGGTACTTTTTTGGGTCTCACAGTGCAAGTCCAATGAAGTCCTATTTTTAGCCCTACTTGGCCTTTTAAAATGTCTGGTGGCCAAATCTGTCCAGTAAGTCACGGAAAAGGCGTCCGTGACCCAAACCGGGCATTTGACGGTATGTGAAGCGTGCACCAGTATGGAATCCGCGGGTATGCGTGACACGCGCCCGGCCTGTACCCCCGCCGGTGGTGGCGGTCTGGCCACGCGCCCAGCGGACGTCATAAAAGGCCTGACCGACTGCACCCTGTAAATAGTGGCAGGATTCACCCCCATTCCATAATGGGACTGACCCAGATTCTGTCATGGTTTAGAAATTCTTGTATGAACTGGACGATTCTACTTCGCTGACGAGGGGCGATGGAAGACAGATACAGTGCAGAAGTTATCTTTATCTTTTTACATGTTTTATTAGAAAGACTAACACTAATCTTTGTGAAAGCATTGAGAAATCGCAAGAGAATTTTGGTAACTTCATTTATCCTGAGGAGCTTTTACTTGGTTATCTCAGGAGGGTTGAAAAGGCCCTGCTCCTTGGTACCTTCTTGGTAAATGGTAACCTGTTTGTGGAGTTAATACACCATCAAGTTTATTTATGACCACTCGATCGATCTCGCGGAAAGAGGGTGTTTAATGTGTGCGCACTCATGTGGAGTGTTTGAAATGGTGACAGGAAAAGGTACGCATCGGCGTCCTCCGTTTGCTTTTCCCACACTAAACCTAAAAGAGCAGACGGCTCTTGGTTTGATCAATGAGGTTTTGATCAAGGACATTATATTGAATAACTTCCTTGTTCTGATGATGTGTAGAAGCTCCTTGTTCTGATGAATCTCAGGCTTGGGTATTATTGCCTGCTGCTACCCATGTGTTTTCAAGCAAATCTTTTATCAAAGGTTAAACCTCCTTGTTTTTTTCACATCGCTTTTACGGCAAAGCTTACAACTTTTGTGCCTGCACAATTCAGGATAAGCTAAGCTAGTGCCAGTAGTTTTATCAGGGAACCTTTATGTTAGTTTATCCGTGTAAAGGCTCCTTGGTTTTCACAGATTAAAAAGTCAATTGCAGGCAAAGAAACCTTATGGAAGTCATATAATTGACAATAGGGCAAGATTTGCACCCTTCTTCATAAAGTTTCGTCCACGCGCTACATGAGGGGTGAAATTTGCTTGTCGCGTGTCTGAATAATGTGCAACAGTTTCCCACAGCCCACAGCTTTGTATGTGCCGTTGTCTTCCACCCTCCGACCAGTTTTCCCACCATTCCCACGTCCCCTGAGTGCGAAAATTCCTTTGTGATGCCAGGAAACCTGTTGGTGCGCCATTGTCGGCCTACTGCTACTACGGCGTTCCCACGACCCTCTTTTTCTCATGCAAAATCTGGTCTAAAAGAGGTCGTTGTTACACCGACATCAGCGCGAACTGTTTGCACAGGGCTGTCTGGCTGGCCTGACATCTGCTCGCCATTTTCACCGGGCTTCGGTCACGTGACTGAAAAAAGCGCGGGAACGTCGCCATGGAAACATTAGGACAGGAAGGGTCAAGATGGTCAGTTCGTTACTGGTATTTCTAACGAGGAAATCCTTACTTTAAGTCAGCTGATGAGGTGTTTTTTCTCATCAAGGCCTAGGATGCAGCAAGAGTTTACACCAACCTGATGAAATCGCGCTCCTGACAAGAGATTGTGTCACACAGGCGAGAATTCACACCAAAAATTTCCCAAGGCCATCATTAAGCGCGACATTTTTGTCGAAAAGATGGTAAGGGATAGTAACTAGATGCTAGACGTCACAACAAAAGAAAGCAATAACTGTTTAACGCACGGCGCGTGCCTCGCGAATGGTGGTGACTGACAGAGGGAAACCCATGCGGATATCGAGTGAAGTGCAGCTCCTTTATCACAGTGGAGCAAAACAATCAGTTCCCACATTGTAAAAAAGACTTGAAATTCTACACATACAATGCTATCCAAGATGTCAAGAACGGTACCCCCGTGCACGGTGGTCCGTCGCTAACCCATGTTGACTCGACGCCCTTTAGTACAAAATGTTAGCCTCTACCAGGCTTCAGAAGCGGCTGGAAAGAGTAGAAATCGGCCAAATAGACAGAGGAGGGAGTTAGTCCGCTGAAGCTAGTAAAGGAGTACATTGCCGCTTCTTTAGTGGATCAATTCCCCTGGCATGTTATCTATTTGGCCTGTTCTACTTTTTCCAGCCGCTGCAGAAGCCTGGTAGAGGATATCAAACCGTAAACCAAAATAGTTTCTGATTCATTTCCCTCCACCCCACACACATCCCTGCTCTGAGCGTAGCCTCCACCAGGCCTTCCTTATACGGGGGTACGGATCGTAGAATTCGCCCAAAGAAGGGAATAACTGGCCAGTAGAGTCGGTCCGCGGGAGGGTTAATTTCCCCCTCGGCCAGTCAAACCACAAGGCGGCCAAACTCCCCTGGCAAATATTCTCCCTATTGTAGCCAGCGTAGTTAGTCTGGTAGAGACTACTCTGAGCGTAGCAATACGAGTAGTTTGTGAGACAGTACACACTTCTTGGTCCATACCAGACAAAAGCACTGTTCTCCATTCTAACTCCAACCATGGAGTTCGCCATGGGACTTGATAAAGAAGTAAATATTCATAAGTTCATTCTCACGAGCTTCACTTAATTAACGAGTCCGTGTTAAGCACCTTTTGTGAATCAAGAGATAATTCGCTGATAGAAAGAGGAGGAGCAGATAGAGTGTTAATTGGTTTATTTTGTTCGTGTAAACAAACATCTGTCTGGGGGTATAGACTGGATAAACAAAGTCAAGTTTGCTTAAACTAGAAAATACCGTTCTATCAGTCACATATATAGAAGCGAGGGAATATTTCTAGAAGCTAAGAAAGTGTACAACTGGCACTGACAATCGTGCAGAGATATCTTTCTAGATGTGATTTATATACTCGAACTCCAAGTATTATATTGAATGAATGAATCTTTATTGCATATTCCTGCCCATATGGGCTAAATGCACAAATTGACCAAGTGTGGTCTAGAGGATATACAACAAGGAGTATTGTACATTGAAAATGCTACGTTCTACTGCTAAATACTAAAAGTCTGAAATTACAGCTGTATACTACTTATCACCTATTGCTAATAACCGTTTCTTCTCTCTTTTTGAAACAACTGGAAACATAGCTGCATATTTTTTCCACTATACAATCATTCCTGCAAGACATCAGGTATTTGAAAGTGGCCTGCTTTGACATCTTCTTACATAGCTTGTCTAATTTTAAAGTGTTGAATAGCGATTGGCGTTCATTTTCATATAAGGTACAGGCAAGTAAAAAATGTGTCTCATTTTCAATACATAAACATTATACAACCACGTTTCAATATCACTTTTTGGTATCTTTCAAACGTTTTTGGGCGGCATGTTCTTTCTTCAATTAAATAATATGTAAGGATCCTTTCTCGCCATCTGGCTCGCCACATACACACTCCTGGACTTCACCGTTCCTTGGATTTGCAACCTGATATCGCAGCAGCTTCTCAGTGCACACAGGTGACGAGCAGACGGCCACAACATAACTGTCAGATGTAGAAAAGCGCATATGGCACAAACTTTGCCATGAAACAAGATTTAGGTAAAGCTTTTCTGCTGTCGACAAAGCAACAGCCAGGCTGGTATTCTGTGTTCTTGACGGAGTGCTAAGAAAACTCAGTAACCAAACACCATCCCAACTTTCAGAAATAAAAACAATCCCTCCTGTTGCACACACGGACAGATGGCAACACTACCCATGTAACGTGATCACGGCTCAAGTTACCTTTTACAAAAAGTTTGTCAAAGAGAAAAGTTTCCATCTTGGCGTTGTTTCGTCAGAGCCATCTGTAACCAGACCCCGGCTCAAGTTACAATGACGATACAGTTCTGCCAGACACATGCGCAGATGTTGTCTAAGAATCTAGAACTGAACGCAGCTCAAGTTTCAGTACAGGTGCAACAAGAAAGAAATCTCTCTCCCGGCTTATCCTGCCATGGTTCGTACTTGAAAAGTTTGGTAACCGGACCCCATCTCAAGTTACAACACACGCCAGACGTAACACAATACCCCCACATGTAGTCCGCCAGCGTGCGCGGTAATTTGAACCGTGTTCAAATTTCATTCAAAAGCTCGTGCTTGTCCTTTTTTCCTCCCTCTATTGAGAGACGGTGAACAAAACCTCAACATGGTGGCTCTTCATAACTCCGTCTTTCATCTCAAGAGGACAGGGGACACGTTACGTGATACCGGCTCCAGTTTCATACACGAAGTCGGGACGACTTTTCCCCCCAAAAAAGCAGCTGGCCTTCTTGGTCAGAGACCGTCAGACACTGTAAAAATGGATCGTTGAAATCGATAAATGTATAACGCTCGAATCGTAACTATCAAAGTAAATTACAGGAAAAATTCCAGTACATGTATACAACTTTGTGTTTACCTATAGCCTGTCAGAGTGTGCAACTTCTCGGTAGGGAGAATGAACTCGAAAGGTGAAAAATCATTCATCAGGAATTATCTCGTTTGACTTTTGGTGCCTCGCTGTTTTTTGAGTACTCAGTCAGGGACGATAGCCTGAAATCCAGCCTTGTTAGCCTATAGCGACTTTTTGGGGAGCGAACCTATAGCTAACAAGGCTGGATTTCAGGATACAAGCAAGGACGATCCCGCTCATCCCGAACTTGTCTCGACTTCTCGGCGCCATTAATTGACCAAGAACCGGTACCTTTCCCCGGGACATCTCGCGGTACCACTACATAAATGTATTGTGACATTTCGCAGTAAAACGCTGCGCGCGTATGCCATTGAACTACAGCGCTAATACAGATTCGACAGATGTTTGCTAACTCGAACAAAACCATCAAATTAACACCGTTTCTGCCCCTCCCCTTCCTGTCATCCATTTTGTCGGGAAGTTCTCAAGAGGTACTTGTCGGACACTCGCTAATTTACTACAGTAAATCCAATAATGAACTTCTGAATATGTACGCGGCTCACTGCAGTGGCAGTCGTGATGGATTAGACAGAAACCCTGTACTTTCTGTGAGAAACCTACCACGTTTTTAAATAGGTGAAATTTATCACCTATAGGTCACCGATCTTGTGCCCTTGGGAAAGGCACTTTACACGACTTTCCTCACCTCACCCAGGTGTATATTTGTATCGTACTGTCCTCTGTCATTTGGTGGCGGCATTAAAATAAGTTGAAAAAACTTGAGTGTGCCGTCACCATATCTTGTCATTGATGTCTGTTGAACGTCCTTGGAATAAATAAAAAATAAATAAATAAATAAGAAATAGGTGAAATTGGAACGTTTTTATCGTCTGCTTGTGGAGAATTTGCTCGGCGTTGCATGCTGGGACGTCAGATCTGTCGCCCGTACATGATGAGAAAATCTCCAAGCAGATCTATGGCCATCTATGTGGGAGAATATTAGATTAGAAAAACTTAAGCCCCGTTTCTTGACAAGCAACATCAAGACAAATTCTATCTCAAGATCTGCTTTGAGATTAGTCACAGTATTATATGGGGAGTAAGAGACAAAATGTACAAGCCAAAAACAATTGTCTAGATATAGCTATGGCATGTAGTCGTGATTTTTTTCCTCACATTTATTTCTAATAACTACACCAGCTTCCTTCGCCATATGGCAACAGCGGAGTCCGAAGACACACCGTGGAAGCGTCTTTCATTCATTCTCTTGTTAGATCTATGTTCCCTGAAGAAAAGGCATAAGAACCAGTCAGATAGGTGGAACGACTCTCGCTTTATATCTGTCAACGAGCGATGTCCATGAAAGGAGAAGTTTAGCATTTAAACAGCACAGATACACTCGGTTAACAGACTAGTTCTGTTGTGTATAGAAATGGGCGATTTGCTCTGGCTGTTCGTGATTTACTGCGAAGATTTGTCGTATTGTTCACCTTCTTTGATGTGAAGAAAGAAACCTTTGATACAAAGAATGATGCACTTTCGGTTGGAATGGAATTATTCTTAGCTTAGCTCACTAACAATGAAATGTAGTGGAAATATTGATAACTGTATCATGCTTTTTTAAGATATAGCAAACACTGGTTGCCATTGCCATTGTCAATTCTAAGTTTTTACTTTGTCTTCCTTCCTTCCTTCCTTCCTTCCTTCCATCCTTAGTCATTATCCAAGAAAAGTTTGATATCAAATTTGTGGAGTCAAAGGAGTAGGCTTAGCAGAAAGTTGAAATGCATCTGGGTTAAATACTGAAAAAGATCTTATTATATCCTTTGTATGAAAACTTGGGGAATGTTGTTTTTCCTTTGGAAACGAATGCCGATGTAGCCTCTACCAGGCTTCGGAAAGCGGCTGGAAAGAGTAGAAATTGGCCAAATAGACAGATATACACGCCAGGGGATTGGTCCGGGAGAGAGTACAGTTTGCCTCTACCAGGCTTCGGCAAGCGGCTGGAAAGAGTAGAAATTGGCCAAATAGACACGACAAACTGTACTCTCTCCCGGACCAATCCCCTGGCGTGTATATCTGTCTATTTGGCCAATTTCTAGTCTTTCCAGCCGCTTTCCGAAGCCTGGTAGAGGCTATACCGATGTAGCGTCTTGAATCCCGTCATTGTTGAAGAAGACAGCGCAGCAGAAATCTAGCAGATGGGCAATTTGTTAAGTGTCATCCTCCGCACGTTTTCCGCGTTAGCCCAACTTTCATCTTCCCGACGGACAGAAGCCGTCGCTTCCGCAGCCACTGGATCGATTCGTCCTGGATCGTTTTCTTTACACACGAGAACAAATGTTATAGACTTTCCTCACCCTTACACAGATATCTATTAAGGCGTCTTCATCGTGTTAAAACGTAAAGGGACAATGGTGGCATCTTTAGTCGGTAGTAAAGGCATGAACCATTCATTGCTCTACAATTGTTGTTTCACAACCATTTATATTCGTGTCTGTTTTGTAACATTTCCTCCTCATGTCTTCTTATACCAATCTTCTTAATCTCCAAGCAGATCTTTTGGTAGCTGTAAAGACAGTATCAAATTGGCCAGGCAGTATCCATTTGCCAGGTAGTTACCATTTGCCACCATTTACCATTTGTTACCAGTTATCATTTGGGATGGCGTATAAAAAAGAAGAAAGCCCGACAAAAACGCCTGAAAACACGCCAAAAATAAGCCGAAGCCTAAAACTCTGCTTGGAGAGTACAATCTTCTGCCACAGAAAAGGACACGAAGCTATCGACTCATCGACATTATGACGAAAAATAGACGTAACTTTCGTCTACTAACGACAATTAGCCGACTTATTTGGACAACTAACTACCAAACTTCCCATCTGACCTTACCTACCCTTAACACACACACAATTTAAACACGTCTGTACATTAATCACTTCACCTGTTTACGGTCTGATCGACATTTGAACGGAGGGACCATCCGATCTGATTATCAACGCCACATAAAACACGCTCCTCAACCCGGCTCCTCATGGGAGGTAAATGGGGAAAAGGTGCGAGATCACCGCGGGACCTCGGACATAACGGCGCTCCTGCCCGTACGTGAATCACACGGCAGAGTTGGAGACAATATGGCTTCCCTTTGTCTTACGTAGGGGACCAGATACGTCGGGAAAAGAATGTCGGGTCGCCATATGGCGTCATGGACGTCCACAGAACCACACTTGTGAAAACTGGCACCTTATTGAAGAAAAGAGTTTCTTATGAGACTGACTCGTTGGGTGTCCTTCTCAAAAGAAAAGCCTTCGAGGAATGCAGAATATGTGAGCATCTTCTCCATGCGGGGGACACTGTAACGAATCGACACAAAATTAGAAGTTACAGAGTGTTGATAATGTCCATCTATCTACCGAAAAGATCTCCACTATACGAACCCACTACACAGTGGGTTTACAGATTGTAGACTATCTTTGCAAGGATGATAGTCGTCAAGAGCACGAAGTATAGACTTGGTTATTACACAAATTATTACACTTTAATGACAATTTGTCTTTACTAACACATTTGGTGACAAACAATTAGGTGTTAATGATTAGTCTACCTCTTTCTTATTGTGCACATTTTCACACTCAAATAATGGACACATTAGTATACTATGCATAGTAATACTTTTAATGCAATATTGATAATGGCAATAACAAGAATGACAACAATACTCTGTTCTGTGTTGTCACATCTACGTTTCTTCAAACACATTTTTAAAGTTCGTTAACCAAATTGACAACCACTAACAACAGAAGGTGCTTCCCTTTCCTTTCAACACAAATTGCCAAACCCTGCTATCTTCTTTGCTTTCGTTTCAAAGACCCTAAAGACAAAATTACGGGTTCGGAGGTTATTTTCCTTCCCATTCATACACCAAACAATAAGATCCCATTAGGACAGTGTATTATGAGAGGGAGAATTGTTTCCACGGTGGGGTACCGCAATGGTACTCTCCAAGCAGAGGTTTAGGCTTTGGCTTATTTTTGACGTGTTTTATGCGTTTTTTATCGGGCTTTGTTTTTTGTACTGGTATCTTGGGTAGTGTATTGGATACTGTCTGGCAAATGGATACTGCCTGGCAAAGTTGATACTGTCTTTGCCACCACAAGATCTGCTTGGAGATTACGAATGTGCTACAGATGGTTATCATTAACTTCCGTCTTGCACTCTCATCAGAATCCACCACAAAGCCGCAGTTTTCTTTGGGCGGCAGCTCTCCGGCCACTCCATTCTCCGCCTCGCCTGGGGTCACAGTCGGGGTCAATAATCCTGTTTCACACTGAAGCATCCCGGCGACCTGCGCTGACCAATGGCCTGAACCGTAACAATGAGATAATCTTCCGTAATTTCGCTTAATATCTATAACTGTCCGTAATCCTGTTACAGTAGTGGTCACGGTTGTCCTGTACGTTTGGCCTTGTTATTTCCCTGATGGATCGCCTTTTGATGATTCGATTCTTCATTTTTTCCCAAGGTGTTTGAAAAATACTGATTCCGAAGAACTCCATTTAATCAGATTGCAGAAACGTCGTCCATCTGTGTCCACTTGTAGATACGGGAGTCGGACAGATGTCTTATTTGCCAAATATGGTTTTTAATGTTTTTCTCCACGGTGGACGGCTCGGAGCCGGACGCCAATTTTCCATGGTACTTACTTATCTTCTATGGTACTTTATTACAGTTCGCTTATCAGTTCTACAAACTCGGGATCCGTGAACTGGGCGCGTGCAGCTCTGTTGGAACTAAACGTGTGCAAATAAAAGGCAAAACGCTTAACTTCAAACATCGTGTTCTAACGATTCTGTGTTCTAGTTATCTCCCTACGCCAGTTCTCATATCCCCCCATTTGGGGCAGCATTTATCTGAGACGAGTTTACGTCTGAGACAAGTGCTTATCTTATCACAGGTTCGTCATTTCGTGCTTCTGGTTTGCGCTGGAGCCAGCTTATTATGTATCGATATCCCAGAATTATGATTTTCTTTTTCATTTTTGTCATCGAAGATACTTCATTATCGCCAGGACACCAGCATTTCTTGTAGAAATCTGCCTGTTGCTGTGCACCTGTTTCTAGTTTCTTTCTTACCACTTTTCACCACCTAGGTTTCAATGGGGATAAAAAGAAATAGCATCCCAAGGGCTGAATTGTACAGTTTTGACACCAGTCTACACACAAACACTTTACTAACATACAATATGATCATGACTAAGCACTTGGAGGTTATGGTATCATTGTTAAAGTGCCATTATTTCGCATTGAGTTTTTATGTTTTTATCGAGTAATTTTGGTTTTGATCTCCATACTTACATTTCTCTGAAGCAGAAAACACCCAGCTGTACAACAAATGAGGCAAATCTGTATTTATTTCTCTCCTCTTCATGAACAATACTTCAGCAGCTTTGTCAGTGTATCCTTTCACCAGGTCGTCTGTGAAAGGCCAGGTGCGTTTCGTCTTCGCTAATTTGTTTTCCCTCCGCCCTGCGGATTTGCAGTGTCCAGGCGCCGGGGTGTATTACCGGGCGATCATCGGCGCTCCTCCGGCGCCTCCGAGGGGGCCCGGATAAACACGAACTGTGGCGTCTTGTGGCGACGATCCTCCCCGAGCGGAACCGATCCTGTTAGAGGGCTATCACCCATTGTCCACGTTATCGTCAACGTTTGGTTAAATACTTACCACGGAGTCCTTCAATGTGGGATTTCGCGTTTTCTAAACTAAACACGTAAAAACAATCTACTTTGAGTTTGCCCTACTTGAGTATCGAACAAACGAATGCATACCGCACCACGCATATCACCTACTCATCTCTTTCATAGCTCTTAAGATAACATAGACTAGAATCACTAGATATTCGGTTCTTTTCACCAATCAAACAACTTTTAATACATCGTTAATACATGCATGTATCATAGCGCTATAATTCGGGACGAACATTGAGACTATCCCTTAGCATACTGTAAAATTAACAATCTCTCCAAGTTGGTATTGTTGACACATGTACAATGTAATAAGTATCCGCTCACCGAGAGGACTTAAAGTACAAAACATTTCCTGACAATTGTGGGATTACAGCCGACCCAACTCCACATATTCCCTTATCCGCACCATGAAATTGGATTATATTTCCTAACAAAAGTGCTCAAGCATCTTTCTGCAGCATCTGCACGGATTAGCCTCGCTCCAAGGCGCTGAGGCTCTCCAGAAATGAAGGGCCTTTGTCGTCTACATACGCATCAGCTAGATTTACTGTATAATTAGACTACTTACTTATTGAATGTACTGATGTTTCAAATTCATTTCAATGATCATCCCACGTGTAAATAGAGATGATACCATTGCTATGGAAACTCGATCAAAGATTGGTTGTTGTTTTTTGCCACGTTATCGTAACTTTCCCCTTATTTTTCTCTCGTTTTGTGCGCCAGTGTTTGCATGTATGGTTTTTAGAAAGGATACGGTACTTCGTGAAGATGTTGCTTATCATGTCGCTTATATCAAAACGGTCGGTATTCTAGGAGTTCCGGAGAAAAATCTTGTGTGTTCCATGCGCATTGTATAACAGAGGACTTCCGAAAGGTATCTCCTGAATTGATAGCACATTTGAAAGGTTTTTGTATTTTAAGAAAGATAGGCATATACGTCTATGTATTCTAAAGCTAGATACATGTACAGGTAAGTTTAATGTGTAATGTATATGAAAGCGTCACTTCCCTCAGTATAACCGCTCCGGGGTTTCCACTTGTTTACGTAGTAAGATGTACAGTGTAAAAGAAAAGGATGGGCTCCTTAATCCCAGCTGAAATGGAGCATGGAGAAAGAGTGGTCCTTAAAGACTTCCAGCCAAGTGGAGAGACCACTTAGCTAAACAAACTGATGATAACCTGTCTCTTGTCAGATCTTGTCATACTCTCGGACTTCTTTGCAACTTGTAGTGTTTTCATCCCAAGGCGTAACATGTAGGGTGAAGGGGGGGGGGGGGGGGGGGCTTGGGTATGAAACATTTGTTTAGCCCCTGTCGCACATAGCCGAATATGGCCTCCCGAACACTGCCAAACTCCCCCCAACCATGGTTAGAATCTAGGAGTAGGTCGGGAGCAAGGTTGGCTGTGGTTGGCTGGTGTTCGGCGAGGTCAGCTACTGTTCAGCTGCGCCAGCCGAATGTTTCAAAACATTGAGATGTGGACGTCGACGGGAGGTTTGGCCATGGTAGGCTGGTGGTTGGCTGGTGTTCGAGAGTAGGTCGGGGCGTGATTGGCACTAAAATTTTACTCAAATTTAACTCAAATTTGATTCGATTCGTATCGAACTGTAGGCGTGACCTAAATCTGTTCAGACTGCTCCCGAACTTCAGCCAAACTTGGTTGGCTAGTGTTCGGGGGGAGGTTCTGAATGTGTGACAGGGGCTTAACGTACGTTTAACTTCAACATACACCGGCGACCGGCTCCCCATTTCTACCTGTCCCGCCACGACGCCTGGTGTTTACCTATCGTCACTGCACGTGTCAGCTGAAGGACCGGAAAGACGCGTGGGAGGATTTCACGCCTATTTCTTCTGACAAGCACTCTTAAAGAAAAACAGATATCATTCTTAAGACGTCGCTTTGCTATCGCTTCTTGTCATCTAAGGTTCAAGTGTACGGAAACGCAAACAGGTTAGTAGGGCGTACTGAAACCTTCTATGGAGACGGTACGTCATCATGACGTCATCACGGAAACAAGATGGCGGATTTGCCCTCTCCGAAACGTCGCACAATCCTGAATTTTAAGCTGTGTGCTGGAAAGATTAGAGCCACAAAGGCAGAAAAGATTGATAAGCCATGACCTGCCCTCCCCACGCGTGGGTTTGGAAAGATTAGAAGCCGTACATTAGCCACGGGAAATAGACCATGTAGGGACGAACAACAGGTGGAATTTGCTGATGGTCGTATCTTTTCTTCCATGTTGCCACTGCAGATCAGCCGCTAAAACACACAGCTGAAAAGATACACCTCCCACGTTGGGACACTTGACTTGAAGACTGATATATAGGATGCTCGTTAGCATATAAGGAATGAGGGGGTGGATCATATCACCATAAACGTATGGGGAGGGGGCTATCTTCTTGTCAACTCGTCAAATTGTCTTGCTACTCGAAAATATTTCGGTCTCTCACTGTTCATAGGTCGGATATTATCTTTTTTTTTAAATTTCGATGCACAGCTTCTTCCGAGTGCTCTACTGTATGCTATATTACGTCAGAGATCCGTGAGAACACAGGGGAGGGTTGACTTCCTTACAAAGCGCTAAAAGATTCACATTTTTTTTGCAACAAAACCGATATATCAGATTATTTATTACAGTTCAAGGTGATCCAATTCAGAATACTAAAAGTGCTTACTGAAAACTATAATAGACTAATTGTATCATCAATTCAACAAATAGAAACCTCCTTAGCATCATTTGCAAAACCTGTCATTAAATGTACACAAAGTAGAACAGCAATATCTTTTTTGAGTACTAGTACATTTCTACTTACAGATGACTACATGTAATGTAGCCGAGATACAGCGGAGGTGTTCTACCCCCTACATACATACTCTCGGTGACACATGTGAATGTCTATGATTTAGAAACGATGTCTATTGGCTCCGCTTAATCCTTACAGACTATAAGAACACCCCAAGGACTTTCGGCACGTAGCACAGTGGGCACGTAGGTTCACCTTCAACAAGGTCTTCCACTATGTTCCAGACCTATTAGACATTGACCCTTGTGCACTTTGGAGTATTGTATTGACACTGGGAACTCATTTAGGACATTTAGTCATGGATACACACAAACACAACAAAACAAATTAGCTTATAATGACCACATAAACTGTACAGCGTCTTTCTAATAGCTATGTGAGTTTGAATGCCTACACAGGTACTACTTGGATTTAAACACACAGAGTAACGTTTCAAATTGTACTCTGGCAAATATATCTTTATCAAAAATAGATGTACAACATATCCATAGCATCTGTCATAACTATTTTACAATCTTTATTATCTAACATTTTTGTGTCAACTTTCTGTAAAAAAAACCAATGAGTTAGGGTCTAGTTGCTTTTTTTTCAAAACTGCGTTTCTTTCAGTTACAAGTAATTCAAGTTCAACCTTGATTTTGACATCCCAGTGGGAGTTGCATGTCACTTTCGTACCGGTGAAGTTTGTGTCTTATAACCTTAGAAAGCACTGTGGTGGGAGGTACAGAGAAGGTCCTCAAATAGATGGATGACTGTAGATTGTTGCTTTCATGCCCCTCTCAGAAAAAGGTCCGTCGTCTGTTGTCCCAGAGTTCTTATAGTCCAACTTCTGAAACGTACAAATGAAGTCTAAATCTTAAAATGTCTTCTAAAACGGTAGTATATGTTCTAAAATACGTTTATTGTTGGAAAAGTAGAGTGCGTTCGTCTTGTATCTCTCGAGAATCTTCTCCTTTTTCGTACATACCAAAATTACTCTACTACACTATTCACTGTAATGAACGTTGCTACTCGCAGTGATGCCAGTCGTATGACGTCAGAGTTTTTAACATAGCTTTCTGGGGTGGAAAAGAAGGCATTTCTATTGATAAACTGACACATTTACTGTGCACACTGTGCTAAGTATTTCACGACAACATACTGATAAAGGCACTGTGAAATCACATAAAAAGCTTGCATAATTTTTCAATCTTCTGATTTCAATATTCCAATTCTCAATCAGTCCAAGACAAAGCGGATTTAACCGTGGCATTCATAACTGCTGTACCAGTGCTTTATCTCTAGGTGTTTTCGTACGTAACGAGGCACGCCTGTTCCTTGGTAACAACACGGCACGTTAAAAAAGGGCCCGCCCTGAGTAAATAACACATTTGGTCGACGTTCGCTGGTAACGCCCTGTGTTTGACAACCCCCGGTGTTAAAATCTGAATTTTCCTAACAGTTCAGAGATATTTGTGTTGAACTGAGACCGACATTAGCAACAGAATATCTTTAGATATAATCCCCATGGGTACTACAGATATCTTCTACCTGGCGATGAAGTGAACTTTGACCCGAATGGATACACTTTGTTTTCCTTCAAGGACGCATGCCGGCTTTCTGAAGTTCGGTCAGAAAACTCAAGTCGAATCTTTATCTTCATTTCATAGTCAGCAGACATATACGGAGATCATTAACAGTACATCCCGTTGTATAGCAAACTACTAGCTGTAAAATCCATATTGTTCACAATGCAATGGCAGGACAATTATGTTATTCCTTACCAGGCTGTTTAGCTTGAGTTGGACCCCCTCCGGCCGTGCTTCTTCTTGTGTTTCTTGTGTTTCTTCCCGTGCGAGTGGTGTGACTTGTGAGACTTGTGCGAGTGGTGGCTGGAGTGAGAACTTGCCCTTGACCGCATCTTGTGACCGAGACAGATGCCACAGCACAGCGCTAGGCAGCAGCCCAGCCCCAGCCCTTTACCGTGGCCGTGCCCGTGGCCGTGACCATGCCCGTGCCCGTGGCCATGCCCGTGCCCGTGGTGACTATGGTTGTCGTCATCCAAGGCGTCCACAGTTGCTGAAAAACACTTCCCCATCGTCCTCCACCTTCACGATACTCAGAGAGAGTCTTTGACAGCGAAATCCCGAAGCTGAGGCAAATATAAACTCCGTCCTTACCGTGGCTACAAAATTATATACTCAGGGCAGTGTTTGTTTGCGTTGTCATGAGGTACAGGTCAACCCTATAATGTTTTATTGGACAGGTAATTTATTACGGTGCTAATCGGTGACGTGAAACTGTTGCATAGCAACAACTAGCGACACGACTTTGGCGTACCAAGTACTGTAGCACCAAAGAAGCACGGTCTTACGATACAATCAGAAGAATGGAACAGCCAATGTGGTGAAACCATATCCAGCTACTGTACATCTTTGAATTGGCTAATTGTATGTGGTAGCTTTCGCCAACTTTTGTGCACTAAACTTTGTTTTCCGGCGTTAGAAACCGAGGAATCACTATTTTGTTGTAGCTATGCAACTTTGTAGTGGTGCCCACTGCACAGGAGCAAAGATATGTTCTATTATCAGACCGACGTCACCCTAGCTTTTTAAAACCCTAATGTTCTGTCCGCCTCTGTTTTTAATACCAGTTCCAATGATGCCTTTGTTAAACCATGGCGGATCCTAAATCCTTGTGGCATTTTGGTAAATCCTAATGAGCGATGCTGATTGCAGAAAATCCATTAATCACTTTTATTGCACCACAACAAGCGCCCCATGGCAACGGTGTTCTAACATCAAATCTAAACTAAGAAAAAAAATCTAAGCCTTTTCCCAGAAAAGAATCTAAGGGTAGCCAAGAATACAACAAAATGGTTACAAATATACACGTTAACGTTCGTATGTCTGCTGTTTATACAGTTGTTATACAAAATCCAGTCTACAATCTGGTGAAGTGCGTGGCCTTTCACTCACTGTTTATGTTTTGCCAAATAAACCTGCCTCTCCAACTACACCTATCAAAACGTCGCTGTGTATACTGTAAACATCAGTCTCCAACATGGCATTAGTATAGTAAATGCTTGCACCAGTAAGGGAAACTATTAGCCTCTACCAGGCTTCAGAGGCGGTTGGAAAGAGTGGAAACTGGCCAAATAGACAGATGATATGCCAGGGGAGTTTGAGGAGTGCAGTTTTTCAGAGCGGCAAACTACTCCTTTATCGGACTAACTCTCCTGGCATGTCATCTGTCTATTTGGCAAATTTTCACTCTTTCCAGCCTCCACTAAAGCCTGGTAGAGGCTAGGAAAATATATGTATTTATAAATATAAGACTTATAATCACTCAATCTTATCTTGAACTAAATCATGGTTATCAATGATTTAGTGCTGTAGCGTTTTAACAGAACTGTGTAAATAGTATTTAGCACTTTTGTGAGAATAAGAAAAAGATACACCATGTTTGAACAAAGGCATTGTACGAAATTCCAACATTTGCACAGGCTATAATCCCTTATGAATTCTGCATATCCAATATTTTCATCACAGTAAAGGCATTGTTATCAACTTCTTAACTTGCCCAAACTGAAGAGACTTACTTCACTTTGTGTGGTCGATCCTCCTATCTCCTTACAGCTAAAAGTCGGATTGGAAATATATACGTGGGCTTTTCCAACAAAACTGTCCTCTTCTTTTTGTAAGCCGTTTCAACAGAAAAATGTGACGTTCGAATCTTACGTTATTTTGAATCAGTTTGTAACGGTATTGTTTTGAAATGTGTAGGAGGGACAAGTGTTGAATAAGGCAAAACTTACAAACATCTGCCCTTTTAGAATTTCATGAATGTGTATAAATATTTGTCAGTTGGTAATTACCGCTCTCTTACCTTTCGCCCTCCACTCAAAACCTCCGTAGGTCTTCTGCTTTGTGTGGGGATTTTTATGTAGAAATCCTTTGTTTCAGTGATTCACGGCTATAAGCAAACAGATATAGAAAAGTCAACGATAAGGGAGACATGTAACAATTATATACAAGTATGTTTCTCTTTTCTCTAGTTGTATCGCCGAACATCAATTCAAGTTTTTGTAAGCTTTGGAATATCAGTTCCCCAAGTCAATCGTATTTTCTCATTTTTGATCTTCATTTACTCATGGAGGTTGATTTTATACCTCCATGATTTACTTGGCCATAAAGGCAAATAACGGGCAAGTGTGAAGCCATCCCCATAGTCAGAATAATGACTGCTGAGTACGTGATAATGAGGAAGAACAAAAGCTATTTGAAAAATGAAATCCCTCTTCGAGTTAGTTAGAACTTTCAATACATGTACAAGTAATATCTTTACAGCAATGCCGAAAACATTTTTACTGCAGAACAGAATCTCCTTAGAGTTTTCTTTAATTCAGGAAGGAAGTATTTGTACGAAATAACACTAAACCATAGAATCACTGCTTCACGGATGCCAGCGGTGCCGTCCTAGTCTCTACCAGACTAACTGCGCGGGCTATAATAGGGAGATATTTGCTAGGGGAGTCTGGCCGCCTTGAGGTTGACTGGCCGCGCTTCGGAGGGGGGAAACTAACCCTCCCGCGGACCGACTCTACTGGCCAGCTATTCCCTTCTTTTGCCGAATTCTACGATCCGTACCCCCGTAGGAAGGCCTGGTGGAGGCTATGCTTCATATGCCATCGGTGCCGTCTGCTGTCCGGGGACCTATCAGTCACTTTGATTGCTGTACTTGACAGCTATTATGTTCGGTCCTTTCCCTCTGTACACCTCAAGCTAACTCCACGGACGTAATCGTTTCGACACGGTGAGAACGCCAAGAGACGTCACAAGGAGATCGAGGATTGTCCACCCTCTCCTCTAGATCACAGGAGACATATCCATCACACGCCAAACGACTTTGACATTCATTCATTCATTCATTCATTCATTTTCAGTATGTCGGCAGAAAATCGCCTCGCCAATTCTTCGTAACAAAGCTAATTTCACAAAGATCTTGTGTCCAGTTTACCGTTCGGAAAGCAAACTCTCGCACGACACTCATCTTCTTGATTTCCTGTACATCATGGCTCAAGCACAAACCGCATACTGCCCTGTGTCACTTTTGAGATCACCAAGAGACATATCCATCACAAGACGACCTGCGGTTTCAAATTTTCCATCCATCTTTGCTATCGTTTACGGTACATCAAACTTGACGGAGTGACTTTCCTCAGAAAGGTGTTACAGACAGAGTCTATTACAAACACATACATCATGACTACGCCATACATGTCCACCGGACCCGAAGCTCGAAGTACAATGCTGTAACTGTGACGCTGTTGCTTCTATTAGGAGATTCACATGTACAATACATCTGTACTTTGTTCTGTTTCGTTTTTATGTACGGGATATGCGCGGGAACAATGTATAATTTCCATTGCCTAGTGTACATTGCCAACTTCTACCTTTGTTAGCTTTGAGGAGAAACTTCACCTAAGAGGTACTTTGTGACAAGATAACAATGGCCATAAGCCCATTGTACTTGGCACTGCGGCGGTTATTTTCATAACAATCTGTCTTTGTTTCCACTGTGAGCAACCTGAAGAGACAAATGAGACGAACGTGGCAGATCAACGCATAATCTTTCCCCTAAAATCCCCAGATTAGACACAGAGATGTGGATAATCTTACGAAGAGGAAACGCCGTCTTTTTGGTTAGCTATGTTACGATATAAGGCCGATGAAATTCTAGAAAAGTTACACATTTTGCCTGCCCAGATTTGTATCGGTTTGTTCCGCTATTGTCTCAGTCTTGTTGCGGGAAAAATAACAAGGAAACAAAACTGACAAACATCTGCCTGCATCATGAATTTTTATGCATATTTGCTGACGTGTTAATTGTTTGTCCCTTTGCGCCTCTAACCCGTCAGAATGAAGTGTCTGACAGTTAATGGAGGTAATTAGTGAGAGTCAATGACATCTGTTGATATGAACCAAGTCCTCTCCCAGTGACTCGTACGGGAATCAGCATAAAATAGAACATTTGTTCTTCATAACGGAGAACGACATTTAAATGAAATAACAATTGTTATCTGCTTCTTTTACCAACGTCTTGTTGCCTTATTGGCAAACCAAAACCCGTTTTTCCTTTTCTACACTACAGTGTACTTAGTTTAGAAGTACAGCCATCAAAACGCTTATAAACCTTTCTTCCATATTTAGCACCTAAGTGCCAGGACTGCCCATCGATTACTTCAAGCTAATGTGGCAACATCAACAAAAGACTGGTTGGAGAAAGGCCAAGCTTGCGATTTGATATGAATTCAAGTATACATGTATTTGTGGTGCACTGATTAAAAGACATGTAATTGTGTTTAAGCTGCAAATTTTGTATGGTGCTCGGTGACTTTGTTGTAAAGATAAGTAAACCAACGTTGTATAGCACAAACTGAGGCATCATGGGACTTATCCATCACGATGACTGTCCTCCTGTGGTACCAGAGTTAGGTGGGGTCGCAGGCCAGGCTGGATGTAAAATCCATGAAGGAGCGAAAGTGGGGGTAACCGTTATGTTTTACACTTGTATGGTGTCCGTACAGCGGTTTCGAATGACAATGATTATATTAAGAGGGTCGCGATTTCCACATAGCAAGAATCTACGCACAATTGTCCACAGTCACAGTCATTGATTTCTCCCTTAGATATGTTCCCTTGTAATATAGATGACGCGCCTTTGACGCAATAAGCGGGGGAAAGAATGCGTAATTT
The DNA here is from genome assembly GCA_013266295.2 of Branchiostoma floridae x Branchiostoma japonicum. Lineage (NCBI taxonomy): Eukaryota > Metazoa > Chordata > Leptocardii > Amphioxiformes > Branchiostomatidae > Branchiostoma > Branchiostoma floridae x Branchiostoma japonicum. Next base: position 11,606,414 of record CM023832.1, read on the forward strand.
CAGTACTAGCGCAATGGTGATAGCAAGAAAAGTGTGGCCTTTGAGAAGGGTTTTATATTTCATACCAAATACCGTAAAAACGCACTGTGACATGAAAAAACACTTTGTTTTCTTTTATTACAATGACTCACGGAGGAACCTAACATATCCGAGAATCGTTACGTCTTCGTCAAGCGTCAAGTTTGATGCATGAAGACAAGTTTGATGAACGAAGACGAATGTGAAAAGTTGACGAATGATTCTCCTGTGACCTTCCCGGACTGTTGATCTGTCACAAACTGCGGACATGAAGCCCTCGCCAACGCCACATCTTTGATTCAAAGTCGGGGCCGCCTGGGGGAAAATGATGACGTATGAGACGTCATGATAAACTCAATCGATCTTCCGAGTTTCAAAAGTATCAGCCAACTGTGCAGAACTAGTCATTTGCTTTTATTGTGGAGTTTTTGGAGTGTGCGGATCCTAATTAATGGCGCATACAAGATAAGAGAGATGAGAGGCAGGGTGATCGATGTATTTTACGCTGCTAGGCAAACGACAGAAGACAGAGTAGCATCTGTTACAAATTGTACTATGTTCTTATCATAAAAAGACTCTTTTTTACGCAACCAAGTGTTTTATTTAGCCGACGTTTCGGTGACACCGAAAGTGACTTACCAACTTGATGAAACTATTCACGTATGTTCTTATACTGTTTCCGGTTGCATCTTACAACTTTTGTCTTTTATTTTCTTTCCAACGTAAAAATTGATCAATACCGGCGTAGCATTCCATAGCTTCAATGTTGGTATCACTTGTAAGGGTTTACTTCGGCAAACTGTGATCATTAGTTGAAACCTGTACAACGGTAAAAAGAGAGAGAGGGAAATGCGTAAAAATGCGGAGTCTTTATGATAATCTGGTTTAGTTTCCGCTATGATCAAACTGAGTAGATGAATACGATAAGCTTGGCAGATCGACGCTTAATCCGCCGGCTCCAATCTCCGGATTAGACACAGATGCAGATAATCTCATCTATAGCGAGAACTACGTCAGTTCTAGCTCTACTTCGTAATATATAGAGATATGTGCACTTTTAGTGACTGGCAACATTTATTGCCTGCCCAGATTTGTATCGGTTTGTTCCGCTATTGTCTCAGTCTTGTCGCGGGAAAAATAACAAGGAAACAAAACTGACAAACATCTGCCTGCATCATGAATTTTTATACATATTTGCTGACGTGTTAATTGTTTGTCCCCTTGCGCCTCTCCCCCGTCAGAATGAAGTGTCTGACAGTTAATGGGGCTAATTAGTGAGAGTCAATGACATCTGTTGATATGGACCAAGTCCTCTCCCAGTGACTCGTACGGGAATCAGCATGAAACTGAAAACACTTGGCCTGGCTAAGAAAGATTTAAATATCACATCTGCTCTTTATTTCTCTATCTTCTTGCCATTTTGTGTTACCAGAGAGTAAAACTATAACATGGTATTTCATTTTATAACGATATCGTCAGTTTTAAACCAACAACATCACGTGTATTTTGTTGACCATTGTAGAGTTGGTTTTATGACCGTCGAGGATACTAACGGGTAGGTGTGAAGCCAGCCCCTCGATTACAGAAGTGGTACTTCACACCAATGTGGCAATGACGGGAACAATGAACCATGTGAGCAACGCGACGCCTCTGCGCTCAGCAATAGTAATTCACGTGGCAAGACGGTGCAACAGTGTAGCAACATACAATGGTTGTACGTATACTCTGCAAGTAGAGGTTTTGGGCTTCGGTTTATTTTTGACGTATTTTATGCATTTTTATCAGACTGTTTTTGTACTTGTATCTTTTTCTTCTTCATGTGGCGTATTGGATACTGCCCTGTCAATGATACTGTCTTGCAATATTTGATACTGTCTTGCAGTCACCAAAATATCTGCTTGGAGATTACTATGGTTGCTGTACAGGTTTATAGGGCTATATACAAATTTTAAAATCCTCTTTATGCACACAGCCATCACTCAAATTGTGTGACAACTTGACATACAAAATTTGAGTGACAACTTGACAAACAAAAACATACCAAAATGTGTCGTGCTGCGCATGTCACCTACTGAGGCATCATGAGACCGATCTATCACGACCCCCCCCCCCCCCACACACACACACACCTCCTGCAATACCAACCTGGGATAAAGTTCCAACTGAGGAGGCCAGAGTCTTCCCACTTTTATTTATGGTAAATATTCTTCCAGTCCCAGCTTGTCCAAGTTTTAGATTCAATATTCCTATGGAGTATGCCGAGGTAATGACGATGACAAAGGTGAGCTTTAGATTGAAGTTTTGCAGGTCTACGGCACTGTGGTCATAGTTTGCAGGGTGCTTTCTAATCCAACTATATACGCTGTTCAATGGCGTATATATTTGGATTGGAAAGCACCCTACAAACTATGCGGCAATTTTTAGTATTTTAGACTTGGGTCACGAAATGCGCTTATAAAAGACGTGACGGCGTTTGCCAGTGACACCAGTTGCTCCCAACAAACGTTACGTCTTCGTCAAGCGTCAAGTTTGATGTATGAAGACAAGTTTGACGAACGAAGACGAATGTGAAAAGTTGACGAATGATTCTCCTGTGACCTTCCCGGACTGTTGATCTGTCACAAACTGCGGACATGAAACCCTCGCCAACACCACATCTTTGATTCAAAGTCGGGGCCGCCTGGGGGAAAATGATGACGTATGAGACGTACGTCGTGATGAACTCAATCGATCTTCTGAGTTTGAAAAGTGTTGGTGAACTGTGTACAAGTTGATCAGTCGGGTACAATGGACATTTGAAGCGTCTTCATAGCTTAGTCGGAGCTCGCCTGTGAAATTAAGATGGCTAAGAGACGTGATTGATACATTTTGAGACATAGTAAAATCTGCATAGATAGTACTAGTAGTCCCAACACAAAGTAAAGTTTACGTCTGTTACGTTCATACCGAAGGCTGTTGTGATTGCGAATCATAAAACTTTATATCCAATACTGAAAAAAAAAGCGAAAGAAGATAACTAGGCTAAATGAGGGAGGAAACGGTCTGCAGTATAAAAAAAAGTGTCTTCCAATTATCTCTAATCATAAGACTGGAGATTCACGTCCAGCCTCCAGTGGCAATGCTTTGTGTATTTGCCGTGACTGTTAACAAAGGGCTATCTATTTTGTCTTTCTACAGATACATTGAAGCTACCCAATTCTTCCGTAAAAGTTGAACAAATAGCTTTGGAGAGAAATGCTAACACTCTTAATTGGTGACATTTGCATCGGTTTGTAACGGTATTGTGCGACTCGTGTGGGACCTGAAAGGACTCGGAGGGGAAAAGGTACACACATCTGCCGACCTCCTTCATCTTCATCAAACCACACTGTCAAAATCACTCCTCCCTTCTCCCAGCACGACTCCCAGGACAACACAGAAAAGTCATCAGGGAGAAGAAGAATCGTAACACCACAAGCAAGGCCACATTAACCACAATTAATTTACTCTGATGTCCTCCGCTCAAGCATCGATAACTACCGATAATTGTAACTTTCCGAGAGGAAAAAGTCTCCAAAGACAGACAATTACTTTAACCTAGTCATCTTCAAGATAATGAGACGTGAATAAAGGGTTTAAATGCTTAGAAAGAGGACAACGTCGGCAGAATGTTAGAGGAAAGTTTTAACAATGAGTTTGTGATGTGCGAATATGACAAGACTATGTCAAATAGACTTTATAGGTTGATTTTTGCTGTAGTAACATTTCTCAATTCATAACTCTGTCCATACTTTCGCTTTGCTTTGAATGCTCTGTCATGAAGTTCATGTATGCAACTCGTAAAAGAAAGATTATTGTCGAGTAGGTGTGAACCCAGCCCACTGATTATCACTCAGCTTTTCGCACATATGTGATAAAATTGGCTTCGATTTTAAAATAATTTCGAACTGGCGCTACATGGTTACAGGACGTAGTGTTTACAGTCGCATACAAAAGTTCCCGAACAATGCGAAAGAGTCTTCTTGTGAAGTTAACGTACACTTTGGACATTGTAGTCAAACATACTGAAAAGTTATGACCGAAAGATTTGAGTTCTGAGGAAAAAGCACTAAAATTACCCTCTTGATTTTCATGATTGCGTGTTTAAAACTGTGACTTACAGTTGTCCACAAATTTTAGATCTCCTGACGGATAGGTCTCTCGTGGGCCTTCAGTCACTGGGAAAAGGACGTATGTTTGACAGGGAGGGAAGTGCAGTACCTCTCCCGTGACATGGTATTGTGCAGATACTCGGTATGAGGGCAATATCGTAGTTATTCCTCTACCCCAGCGGTGAGTCTGAAGATGGATCATGATGGATTGAGCAAACATAAACAAAAGCAATGTCCGCACAATCTTAAGTTAATCATAAGGTAGCCTCTAAAAGGCTTCGGGAAGCGGCTGAAAGAGTAGAAATTGACCAGATAGAGGGATAACATACCAGGGGAGTTGGTCCACTAGAGTATAGTTTGTCGCTAACTGTCACATGTTATCTGTCTATTTGGCCAATTTCTACTCTTTCCAGCCGCTTCCCGAAGCCTGGTAGAGGCTACTTTTGGTACTTTTGATGGCTGCAGCTATGTCCCAGCCCCAAAACGTTGTTTTAGCATTCATACAAACTTTGAAACCTCTATGTATTAAGGTATGCACCCCATTCCAGCAGACAGACAATTCATCAAAATACTAAGAAAAGAACAGTAATTTTTTTTTATACTCTGTATCTCTCAGACATGTCAGATACTATGCAAGGCGAATGGGATTCAAGCTAAGACATCTGTGCCGAATAAGGGCACGAGACATATTTTAATCCGATCTTCAGTCCATTACGGTAAACCAGTTAATCCTTTTTTCTCTCCTGTCATCAGTTTAACTCGGCGGTGCCAGTGACCTCTAATTACCGACAATGACGTTTCGGAAGCTTTGAAAACGTCCCTTGGACGATACGCGTGAAAACACTCGCACGGTTTGCAGCACAAGTACAAAATCGCCTGCTATTCTGGGAATGCGTCGGTAATCCGTCTGAGACTTATCTGTCCCTCTATCTCATGTGTCATCATTTTCGCGTCAAGGCCACTGGTCAAAGTGTTTATTTATTCTACATTACGAGGAATGAACGGTCAGCAGATGACAGAGATAGGAGCATAGGGAATCATTTCTCAAATCTGTCGGTCATTTGCCGACTCATCAAGGAACAATTACACAATAGTTTGGCAGACAATACATGACCGTCTATGGCAGCATCGGCTTCTAAATGCCAGTGAGCGGTATAAGGTATGAAACTATTGCAAAGACTAAAACACAAATTTGGCAGTCACATTCATCTAAGAAATACCACACAGACCGATACATTGTTTCAACTTGTTGGCGCAAAAGTTTTGCCACGACCCGGGATTGAACCAGGGACCTTTAGATCTTCAGTCTAACGCTCTCCCAACTGAGCTATCGCGGCAGTTGCTTGCAGCTAGGACTGTTTTGGTCAGAATTCGACGTTGACTTTCATTATTTCTTTCCTTTCACATATTTGGGGTTGCATAGTCTTTTCAAGGAATAAGTTCAAGGATTGAACCGCCTTGGTCTTACAGATGAAAATTTTCATGTGTTAAAAAGTTTCTGTAAAAATGTTGTACAATGTCAATGAATGAAATAAGTGTAGGAAAAGTAGTTTTCATAATTTTTTCCTGCAACGAGGAAGAGAAAACTAAACAAAAAGCAATGAGGAGTTTCTATCATGATAGATCTATCTGAAATTTCATATGTTTCCTTTTTTCTGTGTATTGTCAAGTGACTAAGTCTGTTACATCGCGCTCTCCGATTACTAACCATTGTGCTATACATCAACTATTTCTTACTACTTCCTATTCATATTCCATTTTTTTTCAATCCTGATAATTGTTATGTATGGAGGAAGAATAGGTGCGAACCTCTGTCGCGTGTCGCTACAAAAAGACAAACAACAACTTCGTATCGAATGCGCCAACCGATGTGTCCGCCATCTTTAATCACGTGACGTTATTGTGACATTGGACGACAGATGGCAGGTCAGCTCGACGTCCGAACATTGTGACGATGATGATGACACAATGGCCCATTTTTCGCGCCAAATTTTGCATAAGAAAAAGAGGGTCGTGGGAACGCCGTAGTAGCAGTGGGCCGACAATGGCGCACCAACAGGTTTCCTGGCATCACAAAGGAATTTTCGCACTCAGGGGACGTGGGAATGGTGGGAAAACTGGTCGGAGGGTGGAAGACAACGCAACGTACAAAGCTGTGGGCTGTGGGAAACTGTTGCACATTATTCAGACACGCGACAAGCACATTTGCACCCCTAATTTAGCGCCAGAGAATGAAATTATTGAAAGGCCAATACTTATCGGGCCAATGTCTGCAAAAGGCAAGTGGGCACAACACACGACAAGCTTGTGTCAAAAATTGACGGAGGCATACATTGTGACTGGGAAACCTTACCTTACGCCAGACACGCGACGTGCGTAGTGATACCTTTGGAGTCAAATGTACGTGTATAGTAAAGTATGAAGTCCCATTCCTGTATAGAATCATGTTTCCAATTGCAATAGTAAGGATATGTCTTTCAAGTACATGACTTCCTAATGCAATGATTGTGAGATACCATTATACACAGCAATATTTTCATATATTTTTTATTTTATATTTTGAGCAAGGAGGTTTTATGTTTTGAGTAAAATTAGCATTAGGTGTTTGTATCGAACTTTTGCAAACTTCTTGCAACATCAACATGAAGGCAAACGTTTGCAAGTTTTTCTAAATTTTCTAAGGTATTTACCCTTTCATCACTAGTAGTTGCAAATAAGTTATTTTTATCGTTCCAATCGTTATACTTATTATATAAAAGGTGCCATCGCGGGTATCCCAGTCGTGAGAACAGTTCACACGTCATTAGAGTGTTCCCGTCACCTGTCCCGAACTGAGCAGCGTCAGGTCGGGTGGGAGGAGCGTTCCCACACTCCTGGCGGCTGGGAACGGCTCCCCTGCACGTGCCTGGGAAAAAAAGCGGCCATTATCAGCTTCACTTGACGCCGACATGCCACCAGATGGTCCTCTCAGCGCTTCACACCACGAGTCTGACCAATCAGAGGCCCTGAATCAGAGCAATGCAGTGATTTTAGCCAATGGCGTGAGAGATTACGAGAGGGCACCGTCTATTGTTTCCTTTCACGGTTTTCTGTATAAATAGAGGTACGTTTGGCCATTTACCTCAGTCCAAACGCGCAGACGACACAGCGACGATACAACAGCGATCTCCTGACAACATGAAGGTAGCCAACATGCCCGCATCTACGGACTTCATAGTGAGGCGCCCGAGCGAGAGCCGCAAGACCTCCAAGCCCATCATGGAGAAGAGACGCCGGGACAGAATCAACGACAGTCTGAACCAGCTCAAGGCCCTCATTCTTGCCGATCTCAAAAAAGACGTAAGTATTTCTCTCCTTATATTTTGGCATTCTATGGTTTCCTTCAATGTTTTGGTTGGTATTTGTGTTGTTGGAGTTCTTGTGTTTTGTAGAACCGTGTATTTATGAAGTTTTTCTCTATTTTCACAGAGCTCCCACTCGAAGCTTGAGAAGGCCGACATCCTGGAGATGACCGTCAAACATCTCCGCAGTCTACAGAGGCAGCAGCTGGCCGCCGCCGCCAACACGAACCCGTCCCTGCCCGGCCAGTACCGCGCCGGCTTCAACGAGTGTCTGATGGAGGTGAACCGCTTCCTGGGCGCTACAGACAGCGTGGACACCCAAGTCAGGCAGCGGCTGCTCAACCACTTGGCCGGGACCTGCAGCCCCGCTCGTCCCGGAGCGTACCCCGCCGCCCAGCCCGCAGTGTTCCCGCCCGCTCAGCCTGTCCAGGTCCAGGTTCCCGTCGCGCCCACCGGCGGCCAGCACGTGCAACTGTCGCCCGTACAAGCCCCGTGTCCTCAGGCCGGCCAGACGACAATGTACGGCGGGATCCCCGCGGTTCTGCTGCCCAGGCAAGTGCCCAGTCACGTCCAAGTGCCCAGCCACGTCATCCCCGTGTATCCACAATCCTACGGACTTGTTGAGTCTCACTCACCAAACGGACTAAAAATCAAAACCGAGCCGATCTCCAACGGACTTACAAACACCACCTCACACCAGACCATCTCCAAGTACGGACTACCTGTACCCGCTACAGCAGAGAAGATGTGGAGACCGTGGTGAGATCAGCAATGTATGAACATTACAAATGTGACTCTACAACTTGTATATTCGTATACAGTGCTGGAACGTACTTGATGTTACAAAAATGCATATGAGAGAAATGTTGTACATATCCATCAAAGATATTTGTTTATACGAGAAATATATACACTATTTTTATACTCCGATATCGACATTAAAACATTGAAATCTAATGCTACACGTGTCTGTGTTTACTCTGTTGTGGTGGTTGTAGCGTAGCCGTGTGTTCTCACACACTTGTAGCAAACAAGGAAGAGAATCAGTAGCTGAGTAGGACTAATTTTATCTTGAAGCAGATAGAGGGTAGTGTGGTACCAACAAGAAATGTTGTTCAGTGCAAGAACAAAATTCTCGTGAGAAAATTCAGCAGGAATGCCTGACGACTTGCATAATAAGAAGATACAGACACTTATGGTTAGGTCCATACAACCTCTTTGGTCCATATAAGCTCTTAGACCACAGGTTCAACTGGACAGTGAAGGTATTCCTGCCCCAAATATAGCTGAGTAACTCCAAACCGCGGGACAAACCGCACGTAGGCTATCAGGGTCCGAGATCACATAACTCCTGGTTAACCATTGAAACATGAGATAGAATAAATCACGGACAGTACTAGTGTGAACAAATCTATACTAAGTAACAGAAAAGAGCCTAGTGTAGTGTGCAGTGGCCCAGTTCAATAGCGCCCCTAGCGACTTTCGATCATAGTCCATCTAGATGCATAGTGAGTCCAAAGAGCGATCGGTCGATAGCGAGTTGTGCATGTTTGCATATTACACATGACTGTACGGTCGGCAACAATGTCTGATGGGCCACATACATGTTATCTTCAAGTAGATCTTTCGGTAGCCAAGACAGTATCCAATAGGCCAGATAGTATCCAATGCCTCCTTGTACATGTTATATTGGCAAACATACGGTCTGGTCTAACAAGATGGTCAAAACGACTGCAAAGTACCTAATACCTATACCCTATGTATACACCACACAAATATCATCGCGTACGGGTCCGTACCATGTACGATGTCAACACATAACAAATTGGAGAATGTAACGACCTTTCCTGACCTCCCAACATCTACTTGAAGATCACTATCGGGCGTTGAGGTGGATTTGTCGGTAATGTGGATTAAAAGCGCACCTTACGGTTATCTTGCACGTACATGTACACGATAGGAAAGACATCATAATCTTTTCGTAAGCGTTTAAAAGCTTCATAACGTTATTTTTTTTCAAACAAGGTGATGTCAATATTTAAAACAAACGGTTGAATGCGGATTCTGATTTTGTTCATGAGGTGCATCTTCGAATTTCAGAAATTCCCTGTGCAAAATGTCCTGAACCGGTATTGCAATCGTCAGCACAGTATTATTTGACCACTGTCCAGCGCCACCTTGCGGTTTTATATAGAAGTGCAGCTACATCTGAGTTTGATAACTGCGGTAGTGCTAGTACTTTGATTCACGACTTCTGAAGGGCTAAAGCAGTAAAGGAGCTGCACCGACAGTTCTTTGGCTCTGAAATTTTACAGTGAAGCCAGAATATGAGAGTCTTTGGCTTTGTGGACACGGGGACCCCATTTGATTGAAAAGAACACAACAGAGGGCGGCAAGTTATTTTTACAGGGGGCATACAAGTATTCTTGCAGATTAGACAAGGCGTGTATATACGTAACTCAATCTGTTCGCAATCTTCAGCTTAATCGTCGTTATGTCCATTCTCTTCGCATATCAATGAGCTTAATCGTCGTTATGTCCATTTGTCTCTACAGGATCAAGTGTTGTAACTGAACCCGAATTAGTTTATATTGCGGTCATAAAACCGTTCGTGTTTGCACAGGTGGTGTTTATAATGTTATGTAATGTGCCTATATAGATATTCATACTTTGCCTATACTTTGGACCATGAAATAGCGTTGTAAAACAGTGTATGGTCAGCGCCTAAGACAATAATGATTAAATAATCTCCAAGCAGATATTTGAAGGGAAGTTCAGAATGTTTCCCAGTTGCCTCCTTTTATCTGGCAGAAAACCCATCGCTCTTCCTCCAAACATCTGCTTGGAAATTGTTGGTTCGTGTGGTGAGGTTTACTCAGGTGGCTCAGTGGTGCTTTGTGTATCGTCATTTATCAGCGCAATAAACATCCAACAGGCAATAGAGCGGAGATAACAACAGGGGATGTAGAAAACATGTTGTCAAAACGTTTACAGTAGAGTTGATAAAAACTATAGATGACTTCGTTGTGTCTCATTAACAGTATATCCGTGATTGCTTGTTCAAAACACGGAGCTAATGTCGGTATTGTTTCATGAGAAAAGAATGAACCAATAGCACATGATATGTACAAAAGGACGCTACTGAGAGGCATTGGTTCGGTAGTATGATATAAGGTAAATGGGGCACGAACGGCTCATACTAGTAGTTTGTTTATCGTATATATGTCATTTATGTTCGAATACCAAGCAAAAACGTCGTGTTTTCATAGCCTCCACCAGGCTTTCCTACAGGGGTACGGATCTTAAGATTCTGCAAAAAAGGGAAATAATTGGCCAGCAGAGTCAGTCCGCGGGAGAGTTACTAGTAATTTCCCCCAGCTCAAATGAACTCTACGGTGGCCAAACTGCCCTGGCCAATTATTCCCCCTGTTTGGCTTAATTGTACTGTTTTTGAACCCTCGTTGTTAGTCTGGTGGAGACTAGTGTTTTCAGATTACTACATGATGAGCGTCCATCCCCCAAATATACATAGATTAAGTATACTTAAACCATATAGGATGAAATGCCCTGCCCTATCGTATCCTGACCATTACTCAACCCCATTGTTTACTGTATAGTTTATTCAGGTGTGCTGGATTGCTCCATTGGGGGTTTATTGCCCCATATAGTGCATTTGTTCTCAATTAAAAGGTAGATGTGGGGGCCTGATAGTGAACTCAGCAGTGGTGAATGACTTGTTGAACACCTTATAACGACAGGAGAATGACTTAACAGCACTGACTTGTTTTATAAGCGGGTTACAAATCTGTCACCGTTGGACTGCATGACGTAAGTATATTGTAAATTTGCACCTAACTGCCGTTCAAACTATGGTTATATCTACTTAGTGTTTTATAATTCCTTTTAGCTCTTACTTTGCAACAGTTTGTCTACCTCTAATATTCGAATGAAAGCTCATCTGTATTGTTAGAATCCATAATGGTAAATTTAACTTTGATCCAACACAAGAAGGGAACTCACCATGAATTTTCGGTCGAACTCGTCAACCCTCGTCATGGTGAGTTCCCTTCTTGTGTTGGATCAAAATTAAACTTTACCATTATAAAGTTTGTCTACCCGTTGAAACCTATCAACAAAGTTGGTGCTATCATATATGTCTGAACCACAGAATGTTACTTAAAGGTCATTAAAAGACAATAGACATTGTACTCCCTTTGTACTTTCAGAATGGCTTTCTTCTCAACTTTTCAAGTGATATTATCTAATTTCTTAATTAAGTAACTCTGCAATCAAATCCGTTCAAGACATATGGCCAGTCTTTTCAACTCTAATAGAGATCGAGGAAAAGAAGATCTAGATTGGCCAAAAAGGTCACAAAATATCCATGTATTCCATGGCGACTTATGCAAGTATTCGATTGAAATGTTAAAGCATGAAGATGCTAGATAAGACCTCCCCTTATCTGATACAGGTTTCTCTAATTGTTTTTTCTACGATCCAGACTGGAGATAGCGGGACTTCAACTTGATCCGAGGCACCGATCTGATAAACCCAGCCGTCGTTAGAATTCCGTCATGCTCACTTAAACTGTATACATGTGTCAATCACTCCACGCAAGGACTATATTAACGTTTTATATCTTTTCTAGGCATTTAGACTATTCTTATGAGTCTCTCCTTAGACGTTATGCGTGCAATTTTTGGTTAGCTCATATAAGCTAAGTGCCAAATGAAGTGGATTCGTAGTTTTGCCATAAAGCTCTAACATGCTGGCGACTGTGCCCAGACCACCTAAGGTGTACCACTAGATACGAAGGCACAGTGCATAGACAGAGCAGTGTCATGTCAGTACTGTACGGGAAGATAGCTGATGTTATTTCTTTCTCACAGTTGTAGTGTTGAAGGATAATGTTATCTTATTTAAGGTGCCATAAAAGGAATAGTATCAAAGTATGCAATGGCAATGCGTTTAACACTGAGACAACATTTATGTAGCCTCGAGCTCTACCAGGCTTCGGGAGGCTAGAAATTGGCCAAATAGACAGATAACACGCCAGGGGAGTTGGTCCGCGAGAGAGTATATTTTGCCGCACCAACTCCCCTGGCGTCTTATCTGTCTATTTGGCCAATTTCTACTCTTTCCAGCCGCCTCCCAAAGGCTGGTAGAGGCTACCAAGAGCCCCATGTCGAAATGGTTTGTAAAACTGTTACTGAAACCGATCAGGTAAAAATCGGACAGAGTTGCCGTATCTGTCTCGTCTGACTGATCAGATTTCAAAGCAAGGCAAAAGTGCGACGTTCGGAATTTTCCCAAATATTTACAGGACAAGCCACACGTTACTTAAGTTTCAGAATATCTCACTTTCTACCTTCTTATCAACGGTGGAAATCAACCTCTTGCTACTTCAGCCGAGAAGGTTTCCAGTTGCGTGCATTCCACCCTGGCGGTCTTGAAAAGAATTCCTGGTCGGACAAGGTCTTCGACATCTGCGTGGCAAGATTCACAGACAGATACGTTTGTCTGTTACTCCGCTAAGCAGCCCTAATCTTTGATGCATTGAATGGAAAGGTTTGTAGAAGCCATTTTTTTTTATTCGTAAATTGTAACATGACATTCGGGTGTGCACGTGAGGTTCGGCCATGATCGGCTGGTGGATGGCTGGTGTTCGGAAGTAGGTCGGCCATAGGCAGCAAGTACAATAGCGTGCACACCTAACACATTATACTCATTTACACCTGAGTCAAGTGAGGAAAGTCGTGTAAAGTGCCTTTCCCAAGGGCACAAGGTCGGTGGCATGTCAGGACTCGAACCCGGGACCTCTTGGCTCCGAGTCGAGTACTCAGTGTCGTTGCGCCACACGACCCCACTCATTTGTTGTTAATGCTGCAAATCCGAATGGCTTAGATACACAGTTTGTCAGCATATTGCGTGAATAGTACTCGAAAGTCCTCGTGAGACAAGCAGGCCTAACTAGGGTTTTAAGGCGAACATCCTAATAAAGCTCCTGTCACACATTCAGAACCTTCCCCCGACCACCAGCCGACCAAGGTTGGCTGAAGTTCGGGAGCAGTCTGACCAGATTTAGGTCACGCCTACCTATCTACACGAATGGAATTAAATTTGAGTTAAATTTGAGGAAAATTTCACTGCCGACCGACTTCCGAACACCAGCCAACCACCAGCCAATCATGGCCGTCCACACCTGAATGTTTTATACATTTTTAAACATTCGGCTGGCGCAGCCGAACAGTAGCCGACCTGGCCGAACACCAGCCGAACCTTGCTCCCGACCTACTCCTAACCATGGTTTGGGGGAGTTCGGCTAGTGTTCGGGAGGCTATATTCGGCTATGTCTGACAGGGGCGTAAATAACTATCGTCCTATAAGTAGCTAATAACAAGGTAGAGGTATGAAAATTAAGCGTTACGTTCTGCTATATTTTTATTCAAGAAAAATACATGTGTGTAATATCGGTTTCTCGGGCAACTAGCGTCCATTCAGAACGATTTGAACACTTATCGTCCCACAATGGACCGTGGAGAATCCATTCGGACCTGAGGTGACAATGTACTCCCGGGAAGAAAGGCTCCGGTAAGGACATTCATGAGTTCTGCGGCTCGGTCCCAGCAAGTGTTGAACGTCCTTGGTCCCAGCTAAATTGACATGGCCACAAACTTCTCTTCTTTCATAGACTTACTATTCGATTGACTCTGGAAAAAAAACACTAGTTTGGAATTGAAGAAAGGCGGAATAGATGAACTTGTAGGTTAGTTTTTTAGGTGATGTTGGTGGTTTTGTAAGCGACATATGGTCACAATGCGTTAACATATTGTATCGCGCTCTGAAGTTACCTAAAGCGCACAGGGCGCGTGTTGTATCGGAACAATAGTGCGAGCCGAGGGTGTGAAATCAGCCGGACGTTTAAGCGGAAAAATACAAAAACACACTCCAACCACCTGCCCGTACAGCGATTTTCTTTCCAGTTATATTCAGTCGTGAAGTGGTTTAGAGGAGTTTTATCCGCTTTGTTATATGAGTATGGGCCTGTTTTACATGTACTTGAGATATTAAACTGCGACGATTTTTTGGTAATAAGTTGACCACCGTTAGCATGCCAGCACGCTTATTACATGTAATGTATACTCTAACCCACGCGTACGCCGACCCTGCTCACAAAAGTTCCCGGACCTTTTGCTACAGCGGGCACCAAAACTCAGACTAAAAACTCAACAGAACAAAAGAACGGAGATTTTCTCTTTAGTTTCCCCATCTGCCCTCCCGGACAGCCAATTTAACACGGTGAAAGTTGGATTAACCAATTTCTGTGGAGACTTGGCGTAACATTTTCAAATGAATTCTATGCGAGTCTTTTGAAACTTTTGTTGAGATATTTCTTTGTGTGCGTACGTGGACAACATTTTCGCAGGAGGAGGGCACCTGTTTGGGACCAGAAGTTGCCTGGTGGCTGCCGGAAGCTGAATAGATGTTAGACATATGCGTGTTTCTGATGGACAGGTGAAAGAAACGTAGAACGTGTGGGGTCCTAATTCTTCATTTTCTAACTAACTCCGGCCTCCCTCCTAGAGCTCTGCCAAATCTCTACTACCTCACCCCTTTCTAAAACTGATATGGAAAATTTTATACATTATGTAAAAATAACACATTCCATTTGGTATCATCAGTATATATATATTACAATGTGTTTCCATCACTTGCTCGTTCATATCCATAGTTATGGACACCGTTTTTATCCCCCTGTCGTCTCTGTCTCGAGTCAAATTTGAGTGTTTTTCAGACAGAAATACGAATTAGAAAATATAAAACCACAAGATAAATGCCAAGAGGAAAACAACAGTAGTTAACGGTATGCTTACAAATGTATAGGGTTATTTCTATTTTTGTTCTTCTTTACTGTCATTTAGTCTTGGATATTGCGCTCTACACATGAAACGTCCTTCTAAAGTTATAAAGCCCTTAAATAAAACTAACCCTCGTTTGAAACGTGTGTTACCATAGACGTAGTCCTAAGTGTATTTCCACATAACAAGAAGTACTGTTTTTCACAATCAACATGAAGAATCTAATGATTTTGTCAGATATCCAGCTGGTCCATACAAATCGTCCTGCAAAGAAAACAGTGTTTCCCGGAGACACGGGGCGAACCTGGCGAGGTTAGGGTCAGGTAGGGTCGAGCTGCCGCCTAGTCACCTGCTGACTCAAGTGGTCATCTTTTGTTGATAATAGATGGACAGATAACGGTAACAACCTTCCGGCAGATAGTTAAGGATGTAATTATGTGACCTTCTTCGCCAGAAGAATGCAACATTGTGTCCTTAGCGGAGACGACACTGTTTCAGAACACACGCAAAAGGCGTAGGCCGTCAAAAGAAGAATATATTCAGACGCAGGAATGAATTGTACGATTGAAGAAAAGGAAACTATTAAGACTCAGGAAGTCGTCCCAACTAAGAATTAGAAAGGTAAAGAAGGATGGCGTGCTCTGGTCAAAATCAGCTGTCCAGTCTCCACACACGACTTGACTATATCACAATGCCTATGCCTATGCGTATGCCTGCTCTCTTGGACCACCTGTCAGATCATGGGACGGAGTAATCCTTCGCGCGTCCCGAAGTCTCGACAAGGTTGATTGTCTAAACATAGCTGATGATTGGCCAGAAGTGAAGCCTGGTAGAGAACTGAATCTCACAGGGCCAACCAATTCCTTCTGTAAAACATTGACATCTCCACAACTTTTCTTTTTCCGAGAGGAAAGTGACTGAGGTGATTTCATAGTTGAGTTCAGTCATGACCGTTTTCATCTGGTAAGTTTGCAGTACTGCGCCTGCAAGCGTGTTTAATAGCTCCTTGCCATGGTGATCACGTTAAAGACCATGTTCCTTTCTCAGCTGAGACTTGCTTTCACTTCTTATGTCCTGCTAACCTGACGAGTTGACCGATGGCCAGCCAGGACAGACCAGATGGTCAGCGTGCGTGCGACTGGCGCGTGACTACGGGGAGGAAGTAGGGTCACTGGACGGGTCATCCACGAGTGGACACCCGGCTTGAGCCACCGCGCCACGCGACTTCTCCTTTCACCCAGCTGTAATGTGTTTGACACCGTGTAGAGAGGTGTTGGTGGTGCGAACTGGAGGTCAAGAAGACCGGAGAACTACAAAGAAAACACATATGTTAACACGTCCTCTGGGTGACCTTGGAGCTGTGCCATTTGACCTTGGGGTAGACACGAACAATGGCGGCGCGTGAGAGGTATGGACAGGGCACGGCTGACTTTCAGTGAAACGTTCACGCCCGTCGACAAGGTTACTGTTCTTTGGATAAGTTCTTTTGAATTTCCACATCAGCAAACTCAAGATATCTGGAAGATGATTTTCAAGAGTATCTGTGGATTCTGGAGCCCAACGGTTCTCTGTTCGTGCCACAAACATATTTCTGATACTTGAGAGAGAAAAAACGCTGGGAGGAAAATTTTTATTCATTCCTCCAAGAGAAAAGAACAGACCACCTTTCTGTTGCCTCTAAAGCTCTCACCATGAAGTCATTTTATTGCTGTGGATTTACCGAACACAAAAATCTACCTTAGTTAGACCTTTGGGAAGCTATACAGGACAAGTGAATCTATTAGCACATCGTAGCTCCCTCGTGTGACTGAAGGAACGAGGAGAAATAAATCTAGTGGCTACAAAATAACAGCTGGAGTTTCCTGGCCAATCTCAGAGGTCAGTCTACGGGGTTAGAGGTCACCGAATGGGGTCACCTGGCAGGTGCAAGGAAGTCAAAAGAAGACAAAAGAAACTGACACGCTTTAATTGAATTATCAGCTCGCCACGAGGAGAAAACGAGGAGGAAACTTTCGGTATTGTTCCTCAAGTATATAAAGTTTGACCTGGGTGGAAGAACGGATGACCTCTAGTGACCTTTGCTGGCGGATGGGTGGGGAGGGTCAGCCGGGCTGGCGCCGAGGGACGGACCGTGTCTCTGGTGATAGGAATACATGTCTTAAGTACCTAGAAGCTGACTGATAGGACTATTACCAATGAGACACGCACACGAGACATTCTGTTATGTCTGTTGGCGCTATTATACAGTGTTCGTGTTGGTACAAAGTGGAGAAAATTCATTTTGTTACGGACGAGATCACTGAAAAACACTGAGCGTTTTCATCCCTAGATACGCCAACTGGACAGTGACTGAAAATATAGTGAAAGCAATGATCGTGCATTGGGGATGGGGGACTCACAGTCTCACAGACAAAGTCTCAAGTCTCATATACATGTAGTTCCAGTACTACGGGAGAAGAACTTCAGTACTATGGACAGGGACTACCTGAGTTGTCGTACAGAGCCTTGGTATGAATTCGAAGACAGTGCAGGGAAACCTTTCTCAACGCGAATGTTTCCAACAACTGTTGCATATCTGTTGTACAAAGGTTTGAAAGAAATACTGTAATATCACCGAATTCTGTCCGGTGTCGCTGTTGATGTCAAAGTTTGTGTGACACACCTTCGTACCACCCAGATTCAGCCTCTACACTCCCCAGTCTGCCGTTTTGTTACGGATTACGTCCCGTTTTCTTATTGCTATCGACTCTTTCACACAGGTTTATCCAAATCCTCCCCTATGTACAACCACCCCATCCTTCGTCTCTTATTTTCCCCAGCCCCCATCCTGTCATGTTTACACAGGGGATACAGAAATCCAAAGTACGTTACGGCAGGCACGCGTCATTTACAACGGGCAGGCCACCTGAGGTAAACACGAGCTTACCGTCCCTTTCAAACTTCCACCGGCCCCGTGTGTACTAAACCTCGTCTGTGTCATGCTTGGCTGTAACACCGTAGGGGTTTTAAGCTGCTTGTGGGTAAAGCCTCCACGGCAAGACGGTCTGACTATGGAATACTGAACGTTGGTACACACAGAACCTCAAACATCAGCGGATTCCTCCAACATTGAGAAAACAGCAAACTCTTCAGGTGAGACATGGGTCACCTGTGAGAAAAGGAAGAACACTGGTGGGATTTGGGCTCTAAGACTGTGTGCAAAAAATATCCTGAGTGAATTATAACAACTGAAGGAGTGAGGCTTTGGTACACTATCGGATCTTTCTTGTGCACAAACACTGGTACTTGTACTGAGATGTACTTGCATGGCAGCAATGCTAGTCAATGCGTAGTAGAGTCGGTCTACATGTGAACATGGGACGGGTGTGTGGACGCATATAAGCATGTTTACACAAAGAAAAAATGACTTGTTTAAACTAAATCATTTCAGTTGTCACACCTACCTACCCTCGCGTTGTCCCAAATATTCATCCGACCTATCTGCTCTCGGAATCAGAAAATTACTTCCGTTGGAAGAAAATGACAGGCATTTGGGTCATCTCGGGCGAGATGTGTAGGCGTAAATTACAGGTGTGTCAACAGTGGTGGAGTGTTGATGGACAGCCCACAGGTAGAGAACACCTGAGACCAGGCAGTGGGCGTGCGGGAGACATATCTAAGCAGGGTAGTCATGGTACACAGATACTCTTCGTCTTTCCAACGTGTTTCTAGGTTTTGTTTCGCATAACCGGTAAACCGCCTTTAGGCGTAACACACCAGTTTTGCACATGTAAGTACAAGCTGCGTAAGACCGGACTGTAAGGTTGAATCACTCACCCCTACTCTTTTCGATAAGTGTGGTGGGATCTTTAACGTGCTCGAGGTGTGGCTCTTCTCAAACACGGGGCCTCCATCCAGCTTTACGTCCCATCCGAGAGGACGTCCCTAACCGAAGCTAGGTGCTCATTTTCACCTGAGTCGAGTGAGGAAGTAGGTGTAAAATTCCCAGCCTTTCCCAAGGACACAACACTGGGGCCTGCGTGCTCCTTTCTATCTCTTTTCGCAAGCATTGTTCGTGTCTTACAACAGGTCTGGGGGCGCTTTACTCGACTTCCGTACCATGGACGAGTTTCTACGCCAGAAGAACAGCAAAAACAGGACTATGTAGACGCATATAATCACTATATTCAACAGCTTTATGGAATGAGATAGCGAAAGCGTAAGACCACCACCGCCCACCCCACCCTCTCTGATCCACCTGCACCTCTGATCTCAGTTTGCCATCTCCCTATCTTATGCCTCCGGGAAAGCTTGGAGCACGTAGTTAAATAACGCTATCCTGTTTCTGCCATCACAAACATTTGTCCTTGGGCTAAGTCTGAGCACAATTGTTGGTCAGAACGGTTATCTATCGGCTTTTATCCAGATTAGGAAATAATCATTC
This sequence comes from Branchiostoma floridae x Branchiostoma japonicum, assembly GCA_013266295.2. Classification (NCBI taxonomy): domain Eukaryota; kingdom Metazoa; phylum Chordata; class Leptocardii; order Amphioxiformes; family Branchiostomatidae; genus Branchiostoma; species Branchiostoma floridae x Branchiostoma japonicum. The sequence goes on from CM023832.1 coordinate 11,626,185, forward strand.
CATAACAGGAGACAGAAAACGTGCCCTTTAACGATCTCACTGAAAGGATACAGTACCAGGGCATTTGACAAAGTCCTCTCTAATGAGTTATAGATTCTTTGTTCGCAGCACTAAATTGTGTAATAAGAGAGCGTACCGGTCTTTCTTTGGAAAAGAGGCGGCCTACGTGTGTAAATAAAGGCAAAAATCCGATAAATTTTTGTATTTAAGTCTAAGAATGTTGATTATGCTTCCCAAAGGCGAGGATTTCTGTTCCTGAAAAACGCCATATTGTGTTACCGGCCCTGTGTAGGGCAGCCTTGTGTTAAAGGGAGGCGGAGATTAAGAACAATGGTTACGGGAGACAGGGGTAATTTTCCGCGGATATGACTGGAGTCATCTTTTAATACAGGCTTTCACTGTTACTACACTGTCTCCCATGCCTCGCTACTTCTTATAAGTGTGTTTGTTCACACCGAAACACATCATACGAAACATACCATCCTGACAACTGCATCTCTTCTTTTTCCTAGACCTAGTCAACAGTACATGATGAGAAAAATACATAAGACTATAGACTGTTGAGTCATGCTCGTGGAGGAATATACAAATGTGACTCACATTTTTATGAAAACACCATGTACACAACTTGGCCTTTCCCATTATGAGACTACAGACAACTTATTTTCCGTCTGAAGGCTCAAGAAACTTTTACAATTCCAACGGCGTCAGTCCGCATAGATTTTTAATGTGGGACTTGTAAAATGTGTACAGTTTCCTTCTGAATCATCTGTACCGTACACCTGGGTTCACGGGCCGGGCGATGACGCCACGTGGCAGGCACGCGTCCTGAGGACGTCTGGTGCACACCACGCCATGCGTACCGTACTGGCACGCGCTGGGACCCGGGATAGAACCATCCCTTCTTTCAATCTAAGAGCAGTAACTGATTCGTTTCTACCGAAAGCTTTCCTGAAACACATACGGTGAATGTTTACGATACGTCTGCTTAGCCAAAGACGCTCAACGAATTTTGTAAAACGCCCATCGTCTTAAGCCACAGAATGGACCCCCCCCCCAACTCCTGCAGGTGTGCAGCTGTGTATACCTGTTACCTGGAGTAGACAGACAGGAGAGGATCCATCCGGCTTCTCTTCGCGCCACAAACAATGTCGCCTTATGTTAGCTGATAGCGGTGGATTACTCCAGTGGCAGGTGTTGGGCCATGCGGGTCTAAGAACTTGCTGTCTTGCGCTTTAGACACTACGAGGAGCACGCGATTTTTGTGGGACTCTCTATAAGCAGGTGCAGAAGAATAGTGGACGATTATGTGTGGAAAGTTGGTCGGTCGGTCAGGTAAACTTAATATGGACAGAAGGGTAGAGAGCTGGCCAACAAACTCTCTCGGCGTACAGCATTGAGAGGGGCGATCCTGCATACCTTTATACATAGGAGATGGCTGTAAAGGCGAAGACAGTAACAAAAGTCCTCCCCTGTTCAACTTTGCAAAATAGCACAGGCTTGGAATGTTACTGTTTGTCTGCCCTTTAGTGTTATTCTAACAGTTTTTCCGCCATCTTACACCGCATATACACATGACATGTAAGGTCTGATCCTGAGATTTTATCGTCTCTTGTGTGGGGATGTCTTGTATTCGCGACGCTAAGACAGTAAGCTCTTCTCATGGTAAACATCGCCGTGTGTGAGGTACCTCGTCTGCTGCAGATTTGTGGTCCTGTAGCCCAAGATCTGTCCGGATGTGTGAGCTTGTGTTACCCTTCTGCCTCAGTAAACACGGCAAGATAAGGGCACAGCACGAAACCCTAGCCTCCACCAGGCCTTTCTATGGGGGTACAAATCGTAGAATTCGGCAAAAGAAGGGAATAGCTGGCCAATAGAGTCGGTCCGCGGGAGGGTTAGTTTTCCCCTCCGAAGCGCGGCCAGTCAAACCACAAGGCGGCCAAACTCCCCTGGCAAATATTCTCCCTATTATAGCCAGTGTAGTTAGTCTGGTAGAGACTAACGAAACCCTGTCCTACTCATCCACGGTAAGTTACGTGACAGACAACTATAGCAGGATGCTTATCATTATCACTAATGCGAAGTTCACACATGGTTCTGCTATATTAAAAGTTCGAAATGTTTAGATATGTTTCTCTGCCATATATCTCTTTTTGAATATCTTGTATTACCTTAATTTGTTAGCTTGTTTATTTTCGATCCTTTCTTGTACTTCTGAGTTGAATTTTTGGATAAAGATATCTTTCAGTCTCTATTTAGTTCGGTATACTGCGAACACTTTAAGTTTGTGATGTTTGCCCCCAAATAATTCAGGGAAACGCTTGAGAAAAAGATGGAGAGGGAAATATTCTGCATTTGCACGCAAATGTCGGCCCTTTGATGTTAGCATCGCGATCAAACAATTTTAGCGGCACGATTTCAACCACCTTAGAAAAGTCCCCGATGAAATGGCCAGATTATAGTCATTGTGTTCACATGTATATAGGAGATTTACCAACATTACACTCCGTCAACCATTACCCCATTTCTGCACCCAATGGAAATATTTGTGGAATCTCGATAGTTTCTGTTTTCCATTGTGATAGGGAAGACATAATAGCACTGGAAAGTCGTAGCCTGGAGAAAACGTATTGCGTCTAATCATGTACGGATTAACGAGGGTTGGGGAGATTTTATACCATTGTTCAGTTTTTGGTTTGTGGACAATACGTCACACCCGAACGCTTCCGAATAGTCCCGAGCACTCACGAAGAATCCGACATAAAGAAGTTAGCTTCCTCATGAATGAAAGTAACAAATATAGGCCGGATTTATAGTATAAAACACAAAATAAGGAGGACAGAAATGCATGCAAGACATGTTTGTTGAAAGTAATCGTCTGAAAAAAATACACATCGGAAGGACGTTTTTCCGAAGTTAAATAGATAAAATCGTACGTTGATAGCATAATCCTAACATCGGAAAGACGCCAAAGATTGTTCAAGCTATCAGCATTTGTCTTTTGCACCATTTCACCGTTGTTATAAACATCTTGCACGTTTAGGGAGGATATGATACTTAATCCCTGGTTTCCTCACGTCTTACATACCGTCATGTCATGTTTGTAAACTTATGACCGAAGAGAGGGGCAAACAGAATAATCTGACAAACACCGCCGCTATCATATCTCCATCTCCATCGCCATTCCCGATCAAACATCGCGGAAGAACAGCTAAGAGCTGAGACAACACTGGCGCGGCTCAGATGGACGTTGATGAAGTTGTTTTTCGGCTCTGTCAAGTGATAAAAAGTTTGCCGAAACAAAGCGGCGCGTGGGTTTAAGTTAGCCTCTACCAGGCACCGCGGATCGCTGGAAAAATAGTAGAAATTGGCCGAAATAAAGGAATAATGCCAGGGGAGTTAGCCGGCCAGAGAGGGTCCAATAGTGGGTCGCGTATTGGACCCTCTCTGGCCGGCTAACTCCCCTGGCATTATTCCTTTATTTCGGCCAATTTCTACTATTTTTTCCAGCGATCCGCGGTGCCTGGTAGAGGCTAGGTTTAAGTTGCTATCGTCAATTTGCATTCTTACGTCTACTAAAAGCTATCTGTTTCTCTATTGAGGCTATAACCGAGGAAATTGCATTGTTTTACCTTTTTAAGTGCAGAATAAAGATTAGCACCAACATGTGAAGAGGTTTTTTACGTTTTTACTTCCGACTAAGAGGACAGTAAAGTTTGGAGAGTTACGACTTAAAATCCCATTACAACAAAACAAATACGCCCTACCAACGCTTAACTGTTTGGTGTTAACTGGTAGAAAACTTCATCTCAACACTGAATGGGAATTAGGATCCATGGCCATACAAAATGTTAAAATCAGGACACTGTGTATAGACTTCACAAAATCAGAGAGAAATGTTATCAAAGAACGTCACTGACGGTTTTCAGTCCTTACTGTTTGCTAGCATTGTTGATCAGTGTTTAGGGGTGCGGCGCCATTGCGATGTTGACTACAAACTTTTGCATGGACACTTAGCACTCCTCAATTGCAACCGTTTGCATTGGCGCATATTACAGCGCAATTAATGCCACGATTGTGGCAATAACAAGGTTGTTCTATAGTTTCGGGTGTTCTCTGTGGAGCTTGCCGGGCTGAAGATGAATGGCAGCCAAGGGGCTGTTGTGGTTAGATAGTAGTATCGTCTGCATGTGATAACGTTGTGTGATGAGAACTCAGGGATCTTGAGAGAGGGCTTGTGTTGTGTCCACCGGATTCTGTGCTTGAGATGGAAAAATGTCTACTTTTATGGCTATTTTAATGTAGATCGTCTGACACGTCTGTTCCAGATCCATAAGATCGAATTGCAGATTCTTTTTCAGTGATCAGAACTTATTAAGTTCGATACTTCAGGTACAGTATTAGCCTCTGACAGGCTTCAGAAGCGGCAAACTGTACTCCTTTTATATAGCAGACCAACTCCCCTGGTATGTTTCTATCTGACTAATTTCTACTCTTTATGAAGCCTGTTAGAGGCTAGTACAGTGTTAAGAGGATAGTATTTGAGTCGTGCTCATGGTAAGATTGTGTCATGGAATTGAGAAAAGTTTTCCCAGCCTAACAGAAAATGGGCCAACCCTAATTAATCTCCAAGCAGATTCTGTGAGGCAAGGGGAGTCTATGTAAAAAAAAAAAAAAAATATATATATATATATATATGTCACAGGGCAGACTGGAATCCAGGACAATCTAAGATTGTCCTAGGACAAACTGGAATTCTAGTCTGCCCTAGGGCAGACTGGAATTCTAGTCTCTCCTAGGACAATCTTAGATTGTCCTAGGACAGACTGGAATTCTAATCTGCCCTAGGGCAGACTGGAATTCTACTAGGAATTATATTTGAATTCCAGTCTGTCCTAGGACAATCTAAGATTGTCCTAGGAGAGACTAGAATTCCAGTCTGCCCTAGGGCAAATGGGAATTCTATCACACTACAAGCAATAATGTATTGATAAATAGACTGATTCATTTCAGAAGCATAGGTAAAACCTAGTAGGCGGAGTACATTTATCATTACTATTCAAGGTGAATCACTTTATATTTTAGATTTAAGATCGCCCTTCTGTCAATACACATTTTAACCATGGTGGCAGCTGTCTGGTCTAGGTCATTGGACATTATTATTTTATTCAGACTTTACACATACAGTCTTGGAATTTGAAATTCTGTAGCTAACCTTCAAAATCTAAAACAATACAACACTCAAATGTGCTGCATACTACTCACAACACTAGTGACAGAAACTTAGTCTATAGCTTACTTCAAAATTTTAACAGGTACATGTAATACAAGAAAGTTTTTATGATTTTTTTCCAACCCTTAAATACTCAAGTGAGTAGTATAATGCAGCACATTTAGTGTTAGGAAAAAATCATAAAACCTAAAAAGTTTGTTTTTATTACTTGAAATTTTGAAGCTGTAGACCAAGGTTACTGTTGTTACTAGTATGAGTAGTATTTAAGGGTTGGAAAAAAAATCACCATCACTGCCACCGTGGTTAAAATGTGTATTGACAGAAGGGCGATCTTATATATATTGATGGATATATCTAAAATATAAAGTGATTCACTTTGAATAGTAATGATAAATGTACTTCGCCTACTAGGTTTTACCTATGCTTCTGAAATGATTCAGTCTATTTATCAATACATTATTGCTTGTAGCGTGATAGAATTCCCATTTGCCCTAGGGCAGACTGGAATTCTAGTCTCTCCTAGGACAATTCCAGATTCCCCTAGGACAGACTGGAATTCAAATATAATTCCTAGTAGAATTCCAGTCTGCCCTAGGGCAGATTAGAATTCCAGTCTGTCCTAGGACAATCTAAGATTGTCCTAGGAGAGACTAGAATTCCAGTCTGCCCTAGGGCAGACTAGAATTCCAGTTTGTCCTAGGACAATCTTAGATTGTCCTGGATTCCAGTCTGCCCTGTGACATATATATATATATATTTTTTTTTTTTTACTTCAGTTTTCACCTCAAAACAAGGCTCGTGAGAGCCACTTGCATGTTTTGGGTTACAGTGAGGACTGCGTGGTCAGATGTTTGTTCACCCTAGATTTAAACCGTTGGAGGTACTAGGTCGTACCTAGTGGGGAAACATTCACGGGGAAGCTTGTTCCACAGTAAAGTGGTTCTAGGAAAGAAACTGTCGGCATGGAATTTTCTCTTGAGTGATGGAGAATTGAGGAAGAAAGGGTGATTTTCTGCTGTTGAGGTGGCAAAGCGTGTTCTTGCAAAGAATGTTCGGAGTGGGTGTACAAGGGAGTGAAGATGGCTGCCAATGGATACAGGCAGCTAATATAGTATATTAGCTGCCTGTATCCATTGGATAGACTCCCCTTGCCCCACAGAATCTGCTTGGAGATCCAACCCGACCCTGGTGCTCCCTGGGACAGGTGTGCCGTCACACGTCGCACCTCCTCTGACCCAGAACTTTCGTCTTTCACCTGCAGAGCTCCGCTTCACCGTGCCTTTTCAACTCCATCCGCTAATTGGGCGGCCTTCTCATTGTTACCGCTCGGCGGAGAGTTCCGCTCGCTTGTACCCGAGAGGTTTGCATTGTGAGTGTTCCGCGCCCGGGCCGCGCACGCCTGGTTTGACGCAAATGTACCACCACCCCTGCTGAATGCCCCACCAGTCGCCTTCTCTCCATGCCTTTTGCATCCGCGCACACATCTAATTTATTTGCTCTCTTGCCTTCTTTCTTCAATCACACTTCTTTACAACGACTCACTTTCCGGGCCTTGCATCCACATCATAACCTGTATGACTCGACCTGATGCAACTTTGTGTATATTTTATTTTAGTAATTGTGTATGTGTCTTTGTATATACTTTGATATAGATGTTAATGTATTGTTTCCTGTTTTTTTAATGTGACAACTGTACCCAATTCAGGGGGTGGCAGTTTTGCTCCCCCCTGCCAATGTACACTTGGAGGAATGTAAATAGATAAATAAAGATATAGTACTCCACAAGGAAGTATGCATAGAGCTAGTCTACTATGCATTAACATTTCAACGCCACCTTTTGAGTTATATATAGGCGTTTTTTAAACGCTTGTTCGGATTTGAAGCAAACAAATGCACATTCATCTCATATCGTTCGATCTTTGAATCTGTTGACTCTGATTATCAAACAAGCCATTAAGAGTGGCCAAAGATACACAGGTAAACCTATCCATCACACCTGGAGAGTAAATAGTGGTTACAGGTGTCAATTATCCAAGAGATCACCTTTGCAGATAGCTTTTCTTAGTCGTTTTTAGAGAAACCTGAATTTTCCTTTTTCTTTGTGGCACCTTTCTTGAAACGATAACAAACCACGCGCGAGCCTATATGTGTTACCACCATAGTCAAACCAATCAGAGTATCTCTATTTCATTGGTTAAACCGCCAAGGACATAACTAGCTGAATATTTGTGATTTCATTTGCCATAGGTAGATAGATCTGGACTTCTAAATAAACCTACGGTGGAGGTGGGAATGGAGAAGACAAAGATCAGAGCTGAGGCAAAGATTCTCCTCACAAGCGCTTTCAGCGTCTTCTACCTTCAAAACGATGACAAAAAGATTGTCCTTAGTGACGTATACGTAAGAATTCATCTCGTACTACCCCAATACTTTTAAAGAATGTTCTCTATCGACTCTAAGATTCTAAGGTTTTTGTCATTTCATACAAAATTTTCTTTGTGAGAAGGTTACTTTGTCGTGGAATTCGCAGTTCTCGACCGTTTGTGGTCGCATCACATTCTTTTAAAGAAACGGTCTTTGTACATTCAACCATTTCCATCAATTTCTCATCTAACATGTTCCGGGTGGGAAGTCAAAACTCACAGTGGAGTAAATCTGTTTATCCTCTTACTATAACTCTTCACCACAAATATAAATGCGAATAGTACAAGCACTTAACGTTATCATCAGCTCGAAAATGAACTTCCGTCCGATCAGGAAAAGCCAAGGGGTCATAAGGTTATCTAGAAGGACAAAGACAAAATTGTGAGCGGAAAATAGGTGGAACAAATTAACCAATGTGATAAATGGTCTGGGAACGAGTCTATCTTGGGTACTATCGTTCACTGTCCAGTACGCGCGCAGAGGACAATGGGAAGTGTCATGGCGGCACGAGGAATTCCCCCAGAGGGACCTTCTTCAGCATTCATCTGAGAAGACTTATAGACTTGGGAATTCTGCGTCCTTTGTAACCGTGAAATCATCACAGTCTATATGATGTACATTAAGCCGTTCATCTTCCGAGAGTTCAACCATATCCAATTATACGAATGTTTTGTGAAAACTTTTATATAACATTTTCTGTAGTTACTCTTCATTGGTATTTGGTATCAAGGGGGTTCAATCAAACCTTCTTGTTGGTATATAATGTGTCTGAAGTACTAGCTAGTAGTAGATACAGAAAAGGATAGAAAAGAGATAAGATAAGAAAGAAAGACAAAAATTACACAGAGAATAAAAAGAAGACGTTTCTATTCCAAGATGGCGGTCATTGTTCTCCCATGATTCATCACGATCTTGAGTATGGTTTTCCTGCAATATATTTCATTAAATGAGAAAAGCAAGCCAATTTAGGGTCTTTATATTTATCTCAAACATCCTTTTGCTCAACAGAATGATCAGCGTGTACAGGTTTCATAATTTTGTCTAGCGTTAGAAACATGAAATATGAACATATCTCGTAATAACGGATGTTACCTTAACCTACAGTAGCAACATTAACTTGTTGACCTCAGTATGAGCTCCATTTTATCAATGGCAAAACTTACCCAATCAATCCTAAAATCTCTTGGGTAAACATGGTTATTATCATCTCCCATTCATTTAATTCAAATTAGCCCTTGTTTGGTAAAAAAAAGAGGACAAAACGCTCCTGTTGTCTGTAAACAACTGCTCAACTTGGAGGAACCTTCCTGCAAAATTCATAATAACCTACTAGATACGAAAAGGCTGCATTTGACAATACGGTCTCACCAACGTTGCTCAAAAGAGACCTTATTGCACCCTAGGGCGTCCGCCTTGCGACCTCAGCCGTTATACACTGTTAATTGACTGAAACGAATCAAGTGCAGAAAGAGAAAAATGCAAGGCGTCTACTTGGTACTGTAATGTGTATGATGAAAAATAGACTTGTCCTCGCCACACAATACCGCCATATGTTAACGTACCGAACTCAGACCGTAGTGCTGGGAGTAAACGGCTCTTTTGTACAGGCACTTTGTGTTTAAACGGACCAGTTAAGAATGCTAGCGGTCTTGTAAAGTGGGGGTATATACCAATCACTCTACAGGTATTTCCGAACGAGTGTTTGATAAACCAAGTCTCTCACCATGTAAAAACGTTTCTTTGTGATTATCCAATTTTCTTTGTCGGTCAAAGTAACAAGCGTGGTTATTGTATGTAGACATGAATGATAGCATGTGTAAGAAAAAACAAGTTTGGTCAATTTTCGTCCTCTTTGTTACATTAAAGACAACTTTCTAATGATTATGATGTAGAAGAATGCATTTGGTGCAAAAGCCATTACATAACTTCATAAGAGAAAATAGTCTGTATCTATGACCATAACCAATTTTTGCTACCATTATTCATCATCATACAATATTATTACGATGTGTATTGGCACGACAGTTGTATTAAAGTTGCCTCTCCTTTCCATAACGTGCATGTAGAATCTCTTTGCGTTCAGTTGAACTTTCTATGCCCTCCCCTCCCTGTCCTCTCCAATCCCATCCATATCACAATATGGCCGCAAAACAGTTAAATGTCGTAAAAGGTCCTGGTTCTCTTTGAGGGAAGGTGACATGACCAGTGCTTTGTTGACAAGCCCTCTGACACACACATTGTAGTTTCTTCCTGCCACCGGTTGTGTTGAGAGGACCCAATTGAATTTGCTAAACAATATCAAGTTGCTTCTCAATGACAGATCACTCTTCAATAGACCCCCGGAGACCCTCCACAACACCCGGCCATATCGTACCGCCATATTGTCCTTGATTCCTCAAATATTGACTTTTATTAGAATAAAAGGACAATCGAATTGGGGAACAGATTGTTCCTTTCATATGAAATACCCCTGCACTGTAATACATCATAATCTGTCGCACAAGTTCGCAGAAAACGAGGCCCTTTTGTACTTTTGTTGTATTTTGACCTCCTGGTGACCGAATTTGACCTCTTCACCTTGAAGTCACATTTTCAGCGAACACAATTCAATCGTTTTTTTTAGTTATGAAACATTGGTGACAAACGAATAGAAATCTGAAAATGCATCCTCATATTTTCTTATTGAAATATGGGTAGATCATTTCAATAGACATGCGTCTTTGGCTGATCTACATTTTTTTTTTATTCCAACATGTAATGACAAGACATGGTGACGGCACACTCAAGTTTTTTCAACTTATTTTAATGCCGCCACCAACTGACAGAGGACAATACAATACAAATATACACCTGGGTGAGGTGAGGAAAGTCGTGTAAAGTGCCTTTCCCAAGGGCACAAGATCGGGGGCATGGCAGGGTTCGAACCCGGGACCTCTTGGTTCCGAGTTGAACACGCTACCGTTTACGCCACACGACCCCACGCTGATCTACATGTTAAGCAAAGAAATTTACAAAGAAGCAAAATGTTCGGATTCTTCAGCCTTCATCTACAGGTGGGTATAAAAACTGAACACCTCTAGCTTAGCATTTTTCGTAGAGGGGGAGGGGGGTTCAATCTGCGAAATGTCAAAAGATAGCCAAATTCCCCTCACTCTATATAAAAGAGCAAACAGAGTTAACAAATCGTCTGACCTTCTGAACTTTGATAGAGAAGGTCACCAGGTTCAATGCAAGTTCAAGTCCCATCTGTTGCTTTGAAAACCTGTACGTTTGCTTTCCCAAACTCAATCTTAAGTCGTGATATCTTCAGCTGAACATAATTCTATGTATCGAGTGTTGCGGTGTTTTCTTTATTTCTAACCTATGAATCGCAGAGTTGCAGAAAAAACTCAGCATGGAGCTACAGGGTTAAAACAAGGAGGTTTGAACTCCACTCCCATCTGTTGTTTTGATAACCTGTGCTTTTGCTTTCTCCAAACATAATCTCAAGTCGTAATATCTTCTGCTGAACACAATTCCCATCTATTCATCAGTGTTTTCTCTATTTCTAACCTATAGATAACTGAGTTGCAGAAAAACTCGGCATGTTGCATTGGGCTAAAACAAGGAGGTTTGAGCTCCTTGGGTGGAAAGTGACGTCTTCGCAAACAATCGTTGACCGATCACAGCCCGATCAGACCCCAGAGACTCATCAGACCCCACCTGCATAGAGATGGGGTTAAACCACTCAGGTTAAACAGGGACTCGGGAAACTCATCGATAATGGTCTAACAAATGGACAATACGGCTCCGCATTCTCTTTCAAAAGGATCCAATGAATAACAAAATGGAGAAAATTGTTTCCGATTATCAAATAAGCTGTGGAATTGCAAAAAAAAAAAAAGAACAGTATCGTTTTCATAAATATAGTTCTGGTGTACACGCCTGAATCATGTAAGGTGTCTGAAAATATAACAAGACGACCGCCACTTGCAAAAGTCTATTCAAGCATACGCACCAAGCCTTAGATATCAAAACAATTAAGAACACAGAAAACTGTGTTGATAACTTTTAAATGATCCTTGCGCTAGTGAAATATACCGATACTTGTCGCTTTGACAATTGACAAAGTTCACAAAACAATTAAGAATACGGAAAATTATGTTGATAACTTTTAAATGATTCCTGCACTATTGATTATTCCAATATACTTGCCGCTATCAAAATTGACAAAGTTGATAAAAGAATAATGATAACATTTAATTGGTTCTTAATCGTTCCCCAAATGCTCATCTCCTCCTGTGACATTCCTTTCAAAGCCTAACCCCAAACTTAACTCAGCTGCACCTTTGTTTATTCAGACACTGGTCACGACATGGTGAATGAGGAGTTAAAGATTTGTTAACTAATGATTCATCTTCTTCATGTAACTTCTTTTGTCTCTTTGACTTCGATCGCATCTAAAACGGGACTTAATTTCACCGGAGAGGCTTTTGCCATGTCTAGGGACGGCCTTAAGAGGACGGACATTTGCACACCAGTGCTGCTGGTGGTGGGTCTTTTGTCTTACCCGTGATGGATTGAGACGGAAAGGTTACCGGTGCTGACCATGGGCTCTGGAAGGTCAGAGACGTCACGGACAGGTCAGACTACGTGGTGACCGGGTCAGGAAAGGGATATGTCACAAGTTCAGATCTTGATCTTGATCTTAATAGGTTACTGCACAACGCCCCTCAGTTGGGGCCACACGTGCAGGGGGAGTGCGCTGCGCTATTACTGTCTTAGTTGTTGTAGTACAGCCTCCTTGAACTTTTTAGGTTCTGCTGTATCTGTGGTGGCTTGTGGTAGACTATTCCAGTCTCTCACAGTTTTACAGTATCTGTAACAATCCTTGTTGAGTGTTAATGGCTTGTAGGCGTTGGAATTAAGGTGACGCGATTGGCGCGGGAGGGGCGATAACAGAGTTTTGACCGGTAGCGACGCTTCAGAGTTTCGTGCTTGATTGAGCTAATAAAACTTCAAAAGTCTACAAAAGGCGAAAACACACCTCCAAAACATAAAGGTACTAGCATAAAGGGGCTATCCTGGCGAACAGCAAAGACGTTGGCTGACGACAGGCCCAAATGGATAGAAAAGGTCATGGCCTTATGTCTCACCAGGGATGAAGAGGCTAAATGAGTTAAGTGTAAAAGAGACATGGAATAGAATGGATGTAAAAAGATAGGGTCGATCTCGATCTAATGAATTTTACCACTGAATGTCACACACAAACACACAGACACACGCACACACACACTCAAACACACACACACACACACATGTGCACACACACACACACACACACACAAACACACAAACAAACACAAACAAAAGTCGAAGTTGGGTATGATGGCCAATTCTAAGGGATGCCAACAGAAAGCATTGGCTAACTTGTTGAGTAAGGACAGTTTGGGGATAATTCAGCTTCAACGCCTAGTTTAGTACCTTTAAATGATCATTATGTATGTATAACTAAGTAGTGTATCTTTAGTCTCCACTTTTCTGTTATATTTTTGTTATGTGTTTGTGAAGTCTTGACCTGTACCTAGCCCGTCGCGGCATGAACGTACAATAAAGGTCTTTCATCAATTAAGTTAATCACATATCTATCCCCTCATAAAGACAAGTCAATAAAAAAGTATTATGGATTTTGAGCATGAACGCTCCGATTCTTATTTGGGTTATCCTCTCTGAGTACACGTTATTGACACTTACTAAAGCAGAAACGTCCTTGATTTAAGTAGGGTGAAGAAAGAAAGAATATCTATTACATGTATTACATGAGGTAAGACAGTGTACATGACGGGTTTAATGTGACAATGCACGCTACCATATTGCTTTTCCTTCAAGCTTTTGGATACGCAGAAGTTCGCCTGCAGACACAAGCGTTGCTGTTAAACACCGCCCACTGAATCACCGACTGAAAGAACTTCTTACCAAGGAACGAAGGTATTTCCTTATAGTTTCCTTACAATGGGTCTGGGAATTTTGTAAATCCAGTTTGGCCCCCTAAATCCGTGGGAACTGCTTATTACAGAAGTCTGCTTTATTGTCGTACCCTGCGAACAAAAGGCAAAGTACTCTTGGTACGTAACAAACTTTGGTGCGTGTACACCTGTCGTTATACTTGTGAGTAGAAACTACAAACCTACATTTGTTACCAAAGTCCTCTTTAATGTATACAGGAAGTGACTAGTCTGTAGGTATAAGCTTGGACATTGTGGTGGGGACGCGTTCACATTCTTACAGACACCTAAGCATAAAGGCTACAATGTACAAAGAATCTAAAGGATTCCAAACTTGAAAATGACTTCTATATTGCCAGGGTGTAGTGGGTGTTACAATAATCCGTGTCCTTTGTAGGAACGCTAAACCCCAGCAGATGAAAGCTAGAAAAGAATTGTTGTCGCAAGCTTTATCCGCAATGAGCCAAGCCAATAGTTATGTCTAGGATTTTCTCTATCATTGTGTCTGTTCATCCCCTCATATGTAAGTCCCTTGGCGTAAATGGAATCGTCCAGCGGAACGAATCTTGTGGAAACATCTCAGATCTACCCCCGAGACGCGTGGGTATGAAATGAAACAACCTTGACCTACAGTTTCTCATCATTAATAAGATAGAACTATTGAAGTGTTTGAAGTGTAAAATCTCAGTCAATCGTTTTCTGAGGTGTGTTTTGTTATATGCTGTATTGGGATAAACCCTGTATATTGCTGTTACTAACTGGATAAAGATATTATTGGTTGTCCTTTTGATATTGCCCGAGGTAAGAAGCGCTTGGTTTTGTGTGATATGGCGTTTGCTGTATAACCCTTCATTATGGTAACAAAGGGGTTGAACAGGTGTAGGGGTCAATGACACATCCATGTGAAGTCCTAGCCTCCTTCGCAGCCTTGTGAGCGGCGTTGTTTTTTTTCGGCGACCGACGCGAGTTATGTCGCGAAAGGACGGTTTTCAGCCAAGGGAGTTTGCCGGGGAGAGAAGGATTCGCCCGCTCAACAAGTCTGCTTTCACTCGGCTGCAAACCGTCCTTTCGCGACATAACTCGCGTCGGTCGCCGAAAAAAAACAACGCCGCTCACAAGGCTGCGAAGGAGGCTAGTGAAGTCCTACCGTACGATTAGGTTCTTCCCTACTGGATGATTTGGTGCTACTCTCAGATCTCTCCAACGCCTGACGTAAATGTCTTTAGTACTTTAGTTTGGGTTTTAAGTTTATATCATTTGCACAGATGTGCCCCTTTTGTACGCTAGATTTCGGCTTAGCTGGCACATTTTGCGATGTAACCAAACCTTCGGCATGCTGGATCATGCTGATTACAACAACGAACATGCCCTGACATTGCAAGCTTTCAACACCACGAAGGTCCAGATGGTAATCTCCAAGCAGATCCTACGGTGACAAGACAGTATATCCATTAGCGGCACTCCTCCGGCCAATGGATACTGTCTTTTCACCGTAGGATCTGCTTGGAGATTACCTAGATAACTTTATTGCACAACAGTTGTACAGTGTACAAAGTATGGCACCTACATGTACTACTACATAACTACGTATACCATTTCAAAATGCTAACCTATCTAATACATAAGTGGGTGGCTAGTATAGGAATGAACTTCTACAATGAATTCCTGATGTTTAAACAGTCTTTTATATATATCCCTATGAATATCATGTATGGATTGTCGCATGTCAATATGTATTGGAATTTGCTTTTTAAATCTATGGAGGTAAAACCTGGTATGGAAGCTGATAGTTACCAGACAAAGTCTATCTGATTCCGGCATATGCCCTGCGAGTCAGGAAGCACTAGGCGATGGAAGGAAACTCTGCCGATCGGTTTGCGTCAGACTGTAGAAGATCAAATGATAAATTGAAAACCTGATATTCTACATCATCATACACGCCATTCTTGTGTGGAATTGGAATGAAATTCTGGTGCCATTCTTATGCAGCTGTCTCGATCAGGTACCTATTCTATTCACTAATTCGTATTTCTTTGTTAAATAAATAGCCTCTCAAAGCTTTTAAAGATATGTTGTAGTCACTTTGACATTTCCATAGGCTTATGCGATATTTCTTTTTTGTTCCTTCTTTCTTTAGTCGCTGGTCTTGATAATAGGGTTCGTAGTTGAGCGAAGTTGTTTTCAAAGCTCATGAACTAGCAACTATTTCATATCTTCCCATTGTCACGTTTGCAGTAGTCTCTACCAGACTAACTGCGCGGGCTATAATAGGGAGATATTTGCAAGGGGAGTCTGGCCGCCTTGAGGGGGGGAACTAACCCTCCCGCGGACCGACTCTACTGGTCAGCTATTCCCTTCTTTTGCCGAATTCTACGATCCGTACCCTCGTAGGAAGGCCTGGTGGAGGCTACGTTTGCAGCTAGAACTGCTACATTGTCATTTTTACTACAGTAACGCCCAGAACACTGGCTGCCTTATTCTACTGAACCCCACCAGCTAGTTGTTCATTTGAAGCGCGTACCAACATATGTCGCGCCTTACGTCCCAGACAAACTGCCAACCTGTAGCTCTCTTAGCTTTGTTTGTGCCCCAGAAATTATGTTAAACCTCGCAAAAAGTTTGTAATACAAATGTTTCTCGTGGAAAGTACCCCCAAAATGGTCCACTAAGTGGACCGTAGTGGCGTTTATTATTACAGCTAATGCGTGTTTGTTGGTACAAGTGGCACACTTTGCAGCGCTCAGCGACAGCAAGACCAACGCCGTGCTTTCGCAAAGAAATGCAATTATGCGTGAAATGGGGGGGGGGAGGGTAGTGTTGGACCTAAATCCCTGGCTAGACGCCCTGTACAACGTTGGCGATGTTTGCGCAAAGACAACGACGTGTTGTCACTCTGCTACGTTTCCATATGTGAATATCACAGTATTTTCGTTCTGTAGCTGTGAATGAACGAAAATAGAGAAACTCCTCCAGGGAAAATAGATCGAGTTCTCTTGTAGACTAGAAGGTGAAGAATGAAGTACTGATGCTCGAATGTGTACTAGCACACAAAACTCTGACAAAGATTGCTCTACGAAAACGCAAATGGGCCCAATACAAAGAAAGAGGTCGATGTGCGGTGACGAATAATTAGTAAAACAAAGCACGGAGGACAGCCTAGGTGCGTCTGAAATAATACCTAATCTCTTCCGGCTGCCCCCTGCGATTATCAAAAGCAACAGCAGGATTAAGTCATTATTGCCCAAGCTGACGCCCTCGCTTCCGAGTACGGCCACTCCGACATACCCCTTTAGTGACTGAAAAATCTACACATGCAGCAGAAATTGGTCAAATAGGATTAGGGATTTGTCACAAGAGTCAGCCGTGGAGGCCCTCTTGTCCCTAGGCCTCTAAGCACCTCCTTGCTCTAAGGTGGGCTAACTCGTCTGACAAATTTTTAAGCCTATTTGGTGGATTTGTATCATTTTTTTTCAGAGACCAAAGGAGTTAGGTAGAGCGCATGTCGGCAGACACGTATCACCTTTATCGACGCAAAAATGCATAAATTCCATATTCAGGATACAAGTTGTTTTCTGTGTTTTATTATTGTATTTTATGAATGTTTTTCAAAGGTAGATAGCACACCGGCGCGATGTTGCAAGCCTTGCGTTACTCTATCGATTTTTCCACGACAGATGCTCTTCTGAACTTCACTCCCTTGTACCCCCACTCCGAACATTCTCTGCAAGAACACGCTTTGCCACCTCAACAGCAGAAAATCACCTCAATACTCCATCGCTCAAGAGAAAATTCCATGCCGACAGTTTCTTCCCTAGAACCACTTTACTGTGGAACAAGCTTCCCTGTGAATGTTTCCCCATTAGGTACGACCTTCAACGGTTTAAATCTAGGGTGAACAAACATCTGACCACGCAGTCCTCACAGTAACCCAAAACATGCAAGTGGCTCGAGCTCTCACGAGCCTTGTTTTGAGGTGAAAACTGAAGTAAATAAAAAAATAAAAAATAAAAAGATGATGGAAATAATCCTATAAGATACACCCTGCATTTTCATAAAGCGACAATCAAATCGTCATAACAACTTGATAATTGGGATCCAATCAATTTGCAGCCAATTATATCAATGTGGTCCATTCATAGAACATGGTCGGATTTGTTGTAGGAGGGGTTCAGATATAATCCAATGATTAACACTTACTGCTATTTCATAAAAGTCCGTCTGCAGAACAAAATCGCGCTAATAGAGGAAGAAAACAACTCATTGTTCCAATCAAAGCGACGTGCTCCCATTTAACAAAAGATTCGTGTGAACATTTGTCGGACTAGGTTCTCTGAAATAATCCAATTGTTTACAGCGGTGGATTTCGAATAAAGACTCAATTAAAACGTTAGCTTAGCCCATTAAAACTAGCAGGTAAGCCTTTAGAGATCAATTTTCCCCCAATTAAAACGAATTCACCAAACCACAACCATCTTTGTGAATGGTGCGGCGAATAATCTGCTCCCTACCGAGTTGTAGGCTTAGTCGCAGCTTAGGGAGAGGAGAGTGATAAGTTTTCGTGTATGGGATTTACAATTTAATGATAAACCATTCGATTTCGTGTTGGAATTATGTAAATCTAACGACTAGATTTGTATTAGGGAGGAGCGAATCATAATCCTGTGGTTTTCACTGTCAGGGAAATGGTTACGGTGGACAGTTGATGGGTTAATCTAGCCTCTACCAGGCTTCGGGAGGCGGCTGGAAAGAGTAGAAATTGGCCAAATAGACAGATAACACGGGTGCGGCAAACTGTACTCTCTCGCGGACCAACTCCCCTGGCGTGTTATCTGTCTATTCTACTCTTTCCAGCCGCCTCCCGAAGCCTGGTAGAGGCTAAGGTTAATCAAGTATAAAACTAGAGAGGGAACAAAAAAGAAAACCCAATAAAAAAACGCGTAAAACACGTCAAAAATAAGGTCAAGCCTAAACCTCTGCTTGGAGAGTACTGTTTTTTGCATCTTCCTTACTAAGATTTGTTAAACCCCGTATCGTCGAGCACTACCTGCGAAAAAACACACTAGGCTTTCATGATTCTTGCAACGTTACTAGTATACAAATGACAAAGCGTGCAATTTTCGACGCTTTGCAAAATTGTGTACCAAATTCAAAACCACGGTAGAGCGCTTTATTTCTTCTTGGTAGTCCTTCGTTCTTGGAAAGGTTTTTTTAAAAGCATGGAAAACGGACTGAAATACACAATGGACCAAAGTAGGTCAAACGAACTGTCCCAGTTATCCAGTTTTGAGACAGTTTGGGCACGTGCTCGTTTGATGGTCAAGTTTAGATACAGTGTGTTACAAAATGGCGACTTAATCGTATATTGAACAGCACACACAACTGTCACAATCACCAGTTTTCGGGTTCAGTTTAATTACTCCCCCTAGAAAGCTAACAGATGTCCAGGGGTTCAATTAAAGTAATTCCCAGTCAGGTCTCGTGCCGTGGCCTTCAGTCTAGGAGTCTCTGTAAGCCCCAAATAAAGGAACTTATAATTACCGCCCGGATTGCGTCTGTTGAAAATAGGTTGGTAGTTAGAAGTATAAGCAACGTCCTTCATGTTAATTGCTTCATTATGAGAGAGAATGTCGATGGTTTTGTACTTTATGCATGGTTGTTGAATGTGATGAACCAATGGGAAAATGTAGAAAACGTATATCAGTCCTATGATTGTTTCGAAATTATGACTCAAAAACTGTTATCATCTTCGATGGTTATGCATATTTCAAATTCTTTGGACCTGAAAAGCTTATATCAACGTCCTTGCTTATATGAATTTGATTCAGTGAAATCTGTTTTAGGCCGTATTTTTCAAGTCTACAGTCCTTTAGCGTTCAACCATTGTACTTAATTTGATGTTTGTTGGAGACTTTTTCAGGCAAACACAACAGGAAAACTTTGAGACCTTAACTTTAAAATTCATCTATTATGAATTATAGTATAGTATAGTTTTATTACATCTCGTATAAGTTACTGTAACTTTGTTATATATTTTATGCTGAAGTATTTACTTCAGTATAGACCGTGTGAAGGAGAACTACAGAATGTTGTCCCTCTCCCACCCGATGTGTGATTGGCGGTTCCTTAGTCCAGCCTACAATAGGTAACATATTCACTGTCGCATATCATTAACCACGGAACCAGTCTGTCTCAAAAGTATATTTGTCTCCTTGTGGTTAGCAGATAAGAGAAAACCAAGATGGCGGACGAACCCAAGAAGGTAGATACGAGCAGCAAAGCCAATATGGCGGGTGTGAACGACAACAAGAAGACGCAGAAGAAATGTCTCTGCTCTCGGACAGTGACCTTTGTACTGGTCGTGTCAGTGGTGCTGGTCTGTGTTGGTGTTGCTCTGGTGGCTGGCTTCTATTTCGGCTTGAAAAAGCCCAACCCAACGGTAAGCATTCAAGCTACGTTTTACCTCTAACGCACCAACCAACCAACGACAACATTTTTCTCATATTCAATCATATTATCTCAGCTTAGCAGGTCTTGTTTTGGCCTTTGATGTGCTTTATTTGATACGTGATAACTTAGGGTCACTGACCGCGCTCGCGAAAGTTAATTATTATACGGGTAGCACTGTAATGAACTATCATTGAGCTGTAGCTTTATTTACGAAGGCAAAGATACAGTTATAAGCCGTGGAAATAGAAGCACAGCCATTGAGTATTCGGAAAACAACCAATCAGTTTTGTCATCCATTGTTGAAAAGTCTGGTGCCGAATGAAACATTTCTTTAACTTCCTACGTCTAAAGAAAACAGTATGTATTGTCCTACAGGTGTTTTTTGACATCACCATCGGCGGACGTCCCGCAGGCCGAATCGTCTTCGAACTGAGCGCCGATGTCGTACCGAAGACTGCCGAAAACTTCCGAGCTCTCTGCACGGGTGAAAAGGTAAAGGCTTTTCTTACCCCCCGGAAGAGACAGTAATTCAAAGTCGAAAGAAGAACGACTTATATTGATAATATATCATACACAAATACTGGGTTGGCCATGTCAAAATTATGAAAGTCCAGAACATACGAAGAACCTAGCCTCCACCAGGCCTTCCTAATGGGGTTAGCATAGTCGAATTCGGCAAAAATAGGGTCCGACTGATCAGGGTGTGGCTTCACCGTTAGGGTCAAGTTCTTTTTTTTTTTTACAATGTACGGGACATGTAATTCAGCCTTCGGGCTGTGAAATGTTTCAAATAAAAAAAACCCTTCGCGGGCAAATGAACTCTACGGTGGACAAAATCCGCTGGTCAATCATTGTCCCTATATGGCTAAATTTGACCCCGCGTTATTAGTCTCTTGAGGACTACGAAGGATCATCTAAGAATGTGATGTCCTGATTTCCAGGGCCGAGGCACATGGGGTGAACCATTACACTACAAGGGGGTGGTGTTTCATAGGTGCATTCCCGGCTTCATGGTACAAGGAGGAGACATTCAATTCAACAATGGCTCAGGAGGTAGGTGTGATTGGAATTATTCATAAAATAAGAGATTGTATGTGCGGAATTTCTTTTTTTTTTCATTGAATCTTAATTCCGGTCATCCAATGCAATTTCAGGGTGGGGAAACAAAAAATATTCTGAATATGGAAATCTGTCTGATATTGACATTTACTGTCATTTCTTAGCACATTTTCGTCATCATTTCATACTTGAAGCGTTTGAAATAGCCATATAACAAGCTACGCGAGGAGTCCCTTTATTTTTGGGTACCTCCAATAAATAGCTAGAACCAGCTTACGATACGAAATAAGCAACTGTTTTCCGTCAGTGACATCGCATTTTTGCCTCACAAATATCAGTACGCTATGGGATAGGGTTAATTCATGTTACTACATTTAAGAAAAATGACCAGTAAATTGACTTTGAAAATCCAGCTTTACTGCCCTGAAATCGCTTCTTTAATGTGCCTTTGTTTTGTTTTGTTTTGTTCAGTAATTGTAACATGACAATACAAAGTGTGCACTAGGCAGCAAGTATGCTGATAGCGTGCACACCTAACACATGATACTCATTTACACCTGAGTCAAGTGAGGAAAGTCGTGTAAAGTACCTTTCCCAAGGGCACAAGGTCGGTGGCATGTCGGGACTCGAACCCGGGACCTCTTGGTTCCTTTAAATACATCTTGAATAGTAATTTTGAAACTTTTTCAGGCGAGAGTATCTATGGAGGAGACTTTCCCGATGAGAACTTTAAGTTGAAACACACGGGTCCGGGGATCCTGAGCATGGCGAACGCCGGGCCGGACACTAACGGGTCTCAGTTCTTCATCACTGTGGAGAAGACACCATGGTTGGACGGAAAACACGTCGTCTTCGGCAAGGTCATCAAGGGATATGTAAGTCCCGTGTCTCTGATCTCAACTATAGTTATTTTTCATGTCTGGAACTTGTGGCTACAAATGCAAACCATACAATCTGACGGGGCATACACTGTTTTAAAGAGCCGAAGAGAATATATCTTCCTCTGGACCTGGTGGTTACATACTAACTTCTGTTACAAGTGAGTGAAGGAAACAGTTTGCAGTTCTCAGACATTGACATTGCATAGTAGCTTTAAGAATATGGAATTATTCGTCAATGTCTATTCATGCCAATGAAGCTCGTATTCTTAACTAGAGGTCAACGATCTCATGCCTTCGTCAAAAGATGTTATCGTTATATAACTTAAGAAGGTAGAAGTGATATATTAGTCCCCCTAAATATGGAAGTTGGATTGTGAAAATTACCCCTGCCGATGCAGTCTGCAATCGAGCATTGGGCAAGGGAAAAAACACATGTGCAGGCTGTAAGGCAACACCGCCTGCAGCTACATGGACTATCCCCTCTGGGACTTTCTCCCTCTGGGACAGCCTGTAGCCCATGTGTCACAATGAAGGTAGAGTATCATGGAAGGTAACTGAATTATAGAATTGCTTCATTTATTATGCAAATTAGATCATAATTTGCATAATTGTCATCTAATTATGTCAAGCATCACTTAAGCTACCTACACACCAAATATCAGGACGATCCGTCGACCGGTTATTGAGTTATCCTACTTTAAACATTTTCATACAAATGCTCCTGCAGTTCCAAAGCAAGCCGCTAGGGGGCCCAAACCTATGTCACTTCTTCCCGAGCACAAGACCTATCTACCATCCAAAAATCATGACCCTAGCTCCTCCAGATCACCATATTTCAAAACCGGAAGTACCGCTGCAGTACCATAACGAGCCGCCAGGGGGCCCATATTCCTATCACTTCTAGACCTCATCAAGACCTACCCACCTACCAAATATGAAGACAATCCATTTAAGCCTTCTCGAGTTATACTGTTGACAGACTCACGCACACACGAACGCCCATGAAAACATACCCTTCTTGACGAAGGCAAAAAGGAAGTGATCTCGATCCAGTTTTAGCTCACTGAAGAGCTACTCTTCCACTGGTCGTAACAGAGAAAACAGATGCTATGTACATTGTACCGGGGACATTCCCCTACCTCTTTTCAACAAGCATAATGAACAGTGGATCCCGTCCTAAGAAGTACCGTGCATGTCGGGTGAGCGACAACAGCCGGGATTCGAACTCCCAACCTCTTGATCCATAGGCAGGGTCGCTATAACCACTAGACAACGCACGCTACATGCGTTCTCTCAGAACGTAACCGTCATAACGTTTTGTTTCCGTCTTTCCCTCCAGGACGTTGTGGAGAAGATTGAAGCCGCCGGGTCTCCCAGCGGAGCCACCAGCGCCAGGGTCCTGATCGCTAACAGTGGACAATTAACTTAAAAACGTCGTGACTGGGAGTGGGACACACCATTCAATCTCCTCTTTAATTCAATAACTCTTCTATTCTTGTTCGAAATGTCAACCATTAGGTTAGAGCTGATGCACTGATTGATGCATAAATAGCTTATACGACGAAGAAAGTCAAGGTTAAGTTACGTTACGTTCTCAGTATTGTTTCTGTCGCCAATACACATTTTGAGCCGAACACTTTATATAGACATGCGACTGAGTGACATGTTAGTAGACCTTGCACTGAGAGCATACCAAATGGGACCAACATCTTTATGTCATAGCCCCTCGGCCGAAGTTTGGCGGGCCTTTCGTAGCCTCCACCAGGCCTTCCTACGGGGGTACAAATCGTAGAATTCGGCAAAAGAAGGGAATAGCTGGCCAGTAGAGTCGGTCCGCGGGAGGGTTAGTTTCCCCCCTCCGAAGCGCGGCCAGTCAATCTCAAGGCGGCCAGACTCCCCTAGCAAATATCTCCCTATTATAGCCCGCGCAGTTAGTCTGGTCAAGGAGCTCCTTGGTCTGGTAGAGACTAGGCCTTTCGGGGGGACTTGATTATAAGAGAAAATGGTCGCTATAATATTCGTAACATTGTGCTACGTACGACTTTCGATGGCATGTACATGCACTTACTGTTGATTTGACGTAAAGTTTTGTGGCTGACATGAAGATATGTCCGTGACTTATGAGTTTTTGATGTTGAAGTAAAAATGGAGAAGTTTGTGACTGCGCGGTGCTTTGGGAACGATTTTGGGAACGGTTTTGTCAATGATTTGACATTTTCTGACCCAACCCTTCTAAACATTCGTCAGGTCACGACTATAAAGAAGAACACATGTACAAACAAGCCTGCACCTGTGTATAGCCATGTTTAAAGGGAGATCAACTACTGCCAAATACATAGCACGCCACACCATTCTCGTCTGCGTTGCCTGGTAACCGTCGTCATGACGACGCGAGAGGCATACGCACGAAGCGCGAAACGCAGGTGTCGCGTCCTAAAAATAACCACGTCGTTCCGTTCTTCCGTCCTCGGGGTTAACGACAAGCACCACGTGTACAAATATGTGGTAACAACAGTCTATTTTTCGCAATTTCACTTATTTGAAGAGCGATAACTCTTACTTCCGTTCACACAAAAAAGCGCCACCTAGCAGTGAAGCGCGAACAACTGTTCTTTAGGTCCATGGCCCACGTAAAGTTACGGTCTGTTTCTCTGTCTGAAGACTTCTGTATGTTGGACTTGTACATAGTTTTAGGGATATTCTATCGCTATGCCAGCAGTCGCGTGTCTGTCCGTCTGTCAGAATCCAGCAGACGTTTTTCTCCAGTCCCCACGCGAAGCTGTGTCAACTTTTTATTTGCCTGACCTCTGACACTGATCAGCCAAGGGTCCCACCCTGAGTGTGGGAAAAGCAAACTATCCAAAAAAAGTCAGTCGGAAAAGTCAATTGGCGCGCTTTCCTTACAAAGTCTGCAAATAGATATAAACGTTGTGCAAACAAGAACTTTGTTCTTTCCTTCACAATCGTACAATCAATTTTCCCGCCATTTTTCCTGTCAACGAAGGTGTCTTGTTCTCAGACAGGCGTATCTTGGACCCCTTTAGAGTGACTTTTATTTCGGTCAGTGAGAATGGTTCTATGCTTCCTCCTGTTTGTTACACGACGGAACCCATTGTACACCGAAGAGCACGCCAAAGTTCCACGTGAGATGTTTTAAATATCCAGGGGACGCCTGCACAAACACCTGTTAATAGTGTGTACTGTGCAAACTGTTTTCCACCTTTCTATGGGTCACCGTTGTGTGTTTAGAACTGAAAACATTTGGGGAAACACAGACGTATGATTAATCACCGCATGTTTCCTTCGAATTCACGACTGCTGCCTTCTACGTCAATATGACGACTTTTTTTAAAGAGTGAACTGTATTTTACTTCTCTTTCCGATAGAAAGATACTACTGGTGGGTCCTGAGGTATAACTATTAATCTCCAAGCAGATCTTTTGGTGGCTGCAAAGACAGAATCAAATTGGCCAGGCTGCATCCATTTGCCAAGCAGTTACCCATTTCGTCACCGATACTGTCTGGCCAATGGATACAGCCTGGAAAATTTGATACTGTCTTTGCAGCCACCGAAAGATCTGCTTGGAGATTATATCTATAGCCCTTTTCTTTCTACAAGTCATCGCCTGTGAGAATGAACGCACAGCAGGCGTTGTTTGGTATTTACTACTTCAGCGTACGGAAGTGGCCCCGTCGTCCTTATCAGTACTTGACTGTTGACAACGATAAGTTCAGGTGCAGCAAAACATTTGAACCAGCTGCCAGAGAGAATACACAACTACGCTTGTCCTGGAGTCTAAACTGTGCTTGACTGGTCACAGGATGACCACTCCAGGCCATGTCGCGACAGCAGTACACACAGTGACTTCAATGGTCATCCAGCAGACTCACTGTAACAACTTGAAGTGGCCTGGTTGTTTCTTTAGTGTGCTGAGGTAACGAGCATCCACACTTGAAATGAAGCACGTCGGCAGAACGTACCGCGTCTGCAAGAAACCCAGATTTTTCACGGGTTTCGTTGGACTTTTGGTCAACGTTGCATCAGATTTTTGCCTAGCTGTTGCAGACCATATCTTTTTCTGACAAAACATTTGAAAAATGTAGACGGGATGTCATCGTTAGATACGCGAATACGACCTTAAACGAGACGCTCTGCCGAAATGCTATGCACCATACATTACGGGTTTCGCGCAGGCGTAGCACGTTCTACCGACGTGGCAGGGAAAGATTAGTACATGATGTCAATGAATGGGGATATACATACAAGGACAGTCTTACTTTACCTGCCATTTCATTCAACTTTGAGCTCTAGGCGGGTACTAGGAATCGGGTGAAAATGCCTCGTCGAAAGAAAGTTAAACAGAGAATCAAAACCAAAGGGAACACTTAATACCTTCGTAAAACCAAGAGTTACCAACACAAATCGAAGTATTTCATAGTCATTGTGCTCATAAACTTCTGTGCCTCACCGTCGGCAAGCACACAGGCTATGGGTAGACGGACAGACAACGGCCCACTTCCATGCCTTGTGTGCCAGCGCACACACGTGCACTGTGTACGAAACCTGTACGGGATTAAGTTGTAGACCTCTGCCCTTCTTGCTCCCTGCTATCGAGCTACCGGTTCTGGGCGGCGGAGTTCCCTGTTTCATCCCCCGTAATCCCCGCCCGTAATAAGTACCTGGTGCCGAACCGGAAACTCCACGAGCCTGTTTGTCGGGTTAGGCAGACGGCCAGAGTCTGTGCCTCCGACTCTCTCTCCCTAACCCGCCGCACCGGCCGGCCTCACAGGAGCGCGCCGCGACGCACGCGACGGCTGGGCGGGAGGGAAGGTAACCTGATCCGGGGAGGGTGCTGTGGCGGGCGCCCCATGGCACGTGTCCGGGTGTTAACATTTCCCCGACCCTCTGCCCCACACGTGCCACCCCATGTACCTTCTTCACCCACCCTGCACCTGCCGACAGGTGAAACGTGTGTTCCCTTCCCCGTCACTTACTCAAAACGCGCTGGCTTGGTAGTTCCTTCTTATCCACCTGCACGTCTGGATTTCCAATGCCTTCGTGAAATCTGCAAGACGTTATGCTATACACGTTCTCAAGGTTACGTTTGATACACTGCAGACATGGGAACCGCGATATTGGCAGGAAGGACTGGCTGAACTTGGCACACAGTTCACACACAAATCTGTCCCAGACCACAAACAGGTGTGTCCGTTTGGTAAGGGGGAGGGGGCCTAGCCTCTACCAGGCTTCGGAGGCGGCTGGAAAGAGTGGAAATTGGCTAAAATAGAGAGATAACACGTCAGGGGAGTTTGGCCGCGAGAGAGAACATTTTGCCGCACCCGACGTGTTATCTCTCTATTTTGGCCAATTTCTACTCTTTCCAGCCGCCTCCCGAAGCCTGGTAGAGGCTAGAGGGGGTTCAATGATGTACAAGTGAGACCTAAGTTTAGATGGGAGGGTGGGCAAAGCACATTCTACAAATATATCCACACTCCGTACCTGTTACCTTGTAATAATATGGTGATGACACTGGCAACTCCAGATTTGTTCTGCGTTGACAAACGACGTCGAAATTTCCGTTTTCTATGTACAACCATGGAGGTAAAAAAAACAAGATGATTGAACCTTCATGGTACAACCAAGGAGGTTTCACACAACCCAACTTGAGTAAGACACAAAGTATGTATCGGGATACTTTTTGGCTACTTTATTCGCAAAGCAAGTCTCCCAAGAGCTATCTGAATCCGTACATCCATCTAGCAACAGTAGTGAGTAGTATTGTTTGTTACTCGCTGACGGCATTTTCCCGCCAAAAGGAGCAGACGCGGCGCACGTGGTTGCGATGACCACGTACGATAACAGTTCAAAGGTTTGGTAAGTTACGAGCAAGGTTTACGAGCAATGATTTATATTTTTCATATTGGTCAGATCCTAAATCTTTCCCCCTTTTTTTTCAAGTTGCAGACAGCGAAGTCCTTTGAAGCTGCCCGAAGAATGCTGCCCGCACAGATCGCCGAGAGATCCGCCGTGATTCTCAGCTTTCGACGCCTCCAGACATTTAGCCTCTCAGCCTAACTTCTGTTTACACTTGAAATACTTGTTTACAGTAGAGCGGAGGCAGAACTTGTGGGCGGGGTTTTCCCACACTCCCAACGGCTGCGGACAAAAACCTCGGCACGTGCTTAGCGGGATAATAAGCCTGCCTCACCTAGCATGCCAGCAGATGTCAACTGTCAGGAGTGCCTACGTAAGAACAAAAGACCCGCCCTGAATGAAATCCGACCAATCCGAGCAGAGAACTGGAAGACTGGAGTGACTGCTGACCAATGGTGTGTGGTTTTATAAAGATTAGAAATCATGTGTTTTGATAAGCACGACGTGATTGGTCTACAGTGAGGGAATGCGACCGGCCACAGGTTGGAAAAGAGGCCGATGGTCAGACGTAAATCCCCCGTGCGGTAATCTGTTCCCCACACTTCTGGCAAGCCGCAGAGACGTTCGGACACGACGCCCTCCCTGCCGACACAACTTTTGGCTGTGCTTGACACTTTTCCCAATTCCTCACGGTTTCACAACTTAGAACGGATCTAATGTCCAAGATGCCGACAGAAAAAGTACCGGAGAAGACCAAGACTAGCGAGAGTCTACGTCGCAAGGTGAGAAAGACTTCAGTCGAGGATTTTTGGTGTGGAGACCCGAATACGGGACTGCCTGACACCCGGTAGTCGGGTCGGCTGTGGGTCGTGCGTAGAGCGCGTGCCGTACCCGGCGCGTGCAAGACACCGACCCCCTTCTCACATTCAGACCATTGCTTTACTAGTATGTCACTACAGCTCCTAGTTTTGTTTAGTTCTAATAAGTTTGTTACTTGTCTTGTTCACAGTCTTCCAAGCCGATCATGGAGAAGAGACGACGGGCTAGAATCAACGACAGCCTGAACCAGCTCAAGACCCTCATCTTGGACGCCCTCAAGAAAGACGTAAGTACTAATTCTGATATTTCACACACACGCGTTTGGATACTTCGTTCATACGTCTGCAACAATAACCATTGTTACGTTGGGTATGAAAAGACATATGTCTCTGTCGTGCTGATGTTTGACTCTTCCCTGTGTGTATTTTTTTACAGAGTTCTCGTCATTCTAAGCTGGAGAAGGCCGACATTCTGGAAATGACCGTGAAGCACCTGCGCAACCTGCAGAGGCAACAGATCGCTGGTAAGCAAAACTTTCCGTCGTCCTTTCACGGTTTACGAATTAAAGGCCCGCACATGGTAAATCTTTTTTGAAGTGTTTTCTTCTAGCCATGTGACTTGCGTGCTAGAAGTGTGTGCTGATCTTTGGTCGTGTTGACAGACTGTGTCCCTTGACTGACCCGCCGTTTTCCTGTCTTCCCCCGTAGACGCCGTCACCAGAGACCCGGTGGCTCTGAGCAAGTACCGGGCCGGCTTCTCGGAGTGCATGACGGAGGTGTCCCGCTTCCTGACCACCTCGGACGCCGTGGACGGCCAGGTACAGCAGCGGCTGCTCGGCCACCTCGCCAGCTGCTGCCAGACCGTGGACACCATCGCGCCCGTCCAGCAGCCCGTCCACGTGCAGGTGGCCTCCGCCGCGCCGCCCGTCTCCGTCGCCGGGGCCATCAGCCTAGCCAGCCCGACGGCTCAGGCGTCGCCGCTCCGCGTGCCCGGCCCGGCCGTCCCGACTACAGCGTACGGCGGGATCCCCGTGGTGCCGGGGCAGATTCCCAGCGGGGAGCCTGTGGCCGTCCTGCTGCCCAGTCAGGCGTTTCCAGGTGGACAAATGCCCAGCCACGTCATTCCTGTGTACGCGAACGCAACACTGGTCGGCAGCTCTCGTCCCGAGTCTTCCGTGCATGGAGTGACGACAAGCACGTTTGTACAGTCGACAACTGGACCAACAGTAACCCCCGCTCCCGGACTTATTACCGCGGTACCCAGCCTTCCCCCGGCGGCACAGCGGTCACCTGTGCCCGCCGCCCAAGCGGCGCCCGTCCCCAGCGACATGGACAAGATGTGGAGACCGTGGTGACCGAAACGAAAGACTTGTAAAGACTCTAAACATTCCGTGTGTCTTATATGAAAAGTTGTGTACATATTCTGAAGATATTTTTTGCATGGTCTGTATATATAGCTTGATCCACTTTGTTGTCAGAGACCGGAGAATGTCGTCGAGACGGTATGCGTTTTGATATTGTGAGAAGAACTATTGTTTTACTACTAGTATTTCTATTTTGAGAATTAAAAAATGGATTGCTATAAAGTCAAACATGTGTGTGTCGTTTTCATGTGACTTGTTATACATGGTCTATTTTAGTATTACCGGCGGGGTAACAAATTGATGACGGTTTGAAGGCAACTATAGGACATCAATGGTTGTCGTCAAGTATCTTGGCATTACTCCAAATCCCTGCGTTAGGTGCATCGCGGGCACTTGTAGTGCAGGTGACACCCCCAGCTGACGTAAACTTAAAACCAGGATGACACACAAGTCTGGAGAGGAAACTGTAAATGACTCATACAACTGTTACAATAGAATCCACCCCATTCATGTCCCAAATAATTTATGAGACAAATTAAACTTCCTCTTCCTCTACCAATAGTATAACAACAAGAAAGCAGAAGTATAGAGCGACTAGACCTAAAAGTTCGGACCTGAATCTATAATGGCGGAAGTGGGGGAAGTTGTGTCCAATCTGAGCGGCCTGATAACATAGTCTATATTTATCATTGTTGTCATGGCCTGTTAGTCTCTACCAGACTAACTACACTAGCTATAATAGGGAGATATTTGCCAGGGGAGTTTGACCGCTTTGTGGTTTGACTGGCCGTGGTTCGGAGGGGGAAACTAACCCTCCCGCGGACCGACTCTACTGGCCAGCTATTCCCTTCTTTTGCCGAATTCTACGATCCGTACCCCCGTAGGAAGGCCTGGTGGAGGCTAGTCATGGCCTGTAGTGAACTGTAAATGGCACGTGTCGGCGGATTTTAAATTAGGGGTGCAGCGCGCTCCAACCGCATGACGCAGCACTGAAACCTATGATGATGATTATGGTTATTAGTCAACTAGAGTCGTTCGGCGAAAGGGTAGTGTAATGGCAATAATAGACTACTGTCTCCTGTATTTGTTGTTCTTTTCTGTAAATGTAAGCAGGAAATGCGACAGTCATGGCCCCGTGAATTTCAACAACACCTTTCGAAGGACTACAGCGAATGTTTCACGGTGTTCGACATGCGGTCAGCATCATTTAGGATTTCCTTTTACTATACTCAAGGACTGTGTGTTATGTCCTTGCTATACTGCATCGGTCATTAGAAGGGTCTTAATGACTGTATAGTCCATAACAGACCGTCGGCAGAATGCAGCTGTACCGCAAGAGGAACCTAAAAGAGCGCCACGTAGCGTCTGGTCTGTATGTTGCAGAAAGGCAATGGAGTGCCATTTCTAAACGGTAACATGGGTAACGTTACATATTTTCAGCGGCTCTTCAAATGTTCTGCACCCACAAAAAAAAAGCCAGCAGCAGGATCACCAGTGTTTGAGGCATTTGTCTCAAACAAACCTGTCTATTCAGGACGAGACCTCGACAGGCGTGTTCCAACAGGCTTTTACCACAATGCTCGGGGGCATTTAATGACGAAGATGCTTCATGACGGTTTTAGTAACTTTTAACTCCTTTGTGAGGCTGTTTATCACAAAACACGGAAGCCATTCCGAGCGTGCGGACGAACAAAGGAGCCTGACGACACCTGAATGCTCACCTGAACACGTCAACATCGCAGGAGTATAGGAACGTGGCGATCTCGTGCCCTGCGTACGTGTCATGACATACAGAAGTCGTCCCGACCGCCCCAGGGTGTGTACATCTTGTGTACGTACAGTGGAGTACGTGTGTGGGGGTCATCAACTTGTGTGGGTCTTATTTTTGCTGACCAAGCTCTGGTCTCATTGTAATCGTACTCAATATGTTACAAAGGTTTAATCTTTCTGTTCAAGTCGAGATTTGTGGTGGATTTTCCCTCCAGGGTCAGTTTGAAAGATGAGCGAATAACAAATCTGAGGAATTAATGGTTGCAAACGGAAGAAAAAGCATCGTTCAAAGCGTCATTTGAATATGTTACAAAGGTTTAATCTTTCTGTTCAAGTCCAGATTTATGGTGGATTTTCCCTCCAAGGTCAGTTTGAAAGATGAGCGAATAACAAATCTGAGGAATTAATGGTTGCAAACGGAAGATAAGAAAAAGCATCGTTCAAAGCGTCATTTGAAACGCTTTTCGAACACAAAACAAGGAAACTAGCTTCACTTTGAGAACGCTGAAAGAGATGGGAAGGAAATGAAGTTATAAAAACAGACTTCATTTGGTTTGAAATTAGACATAATGGTTTATGCTGCAGTGTGGTAACACATAGTGTTTCTTCTCTAAGCATGTAAACATTCTTCTAACTGATTTGTTAGCCTCCACCAGGCCTTCCTACGGCGGTACAAATCGTAGAATTCGGCAAAAGAAGGGAATAGCTGGCCAGTAGAGTCGGTCCGCGGGAGGGTTAGTTTCCCCCCTCCGAAATAGCGCGGCCAGTCAACCTCAAGGCGGCCAGACTCCCATTGCAAATATCTCCCTATTATAGCCCGCGCAGTTAGTCTGGTAGAGACTACTGATTTGTTGTCGAATTTGCTCAAAAGCAGAAACAGGGATGAGCTATTAGCCTGTCTGTCTCCCGGATACCGTAGTTATTATTATTGTGCCCACCCACACTGAACAAAACCTGCCCGGAACAAACTTGTTGCGAAACAAACATGTTATGACTATAACTTTAATTGAGGTACGTGATGAGACGAATGTCCACAACAAACACTCCAATACAAAACTCTACCGTCGTAATAATAGGATACGCCCACACTTGAGTGTAGAGGACACAAAAAACCTTCCTGAAGTAAACGTCTTGACGTTTGTTTGCGGACAGTTAGGAAGTTGTAAAATGTACCTTTGTAACCTTTTAACATTTTGACTCCCACACATGTGGAACCAGTCATGTTCCTGTGCTGAGAAATCATTTGAATTGGCGCTTGCTAATGCCAAGAAGCTCCTTGCTAATGCCTAGCTAGCCTCCTGTGCAGACTCCGTGAGCGGGTGGCCGTTTTGATAATGCGTTTTGAAGTTCTTTTGCCGGCCAGAGAAGGTTTCAGACGGCGGGAAATGAACCTTCTATCGGGGCGAACCTTCTATCGGGTCTGAAACCTTCTCTGGCCGGCAAAAGAACTTCAAAACGCATTATCAAAACGGCCACCCGCTCACGTAGTCTGCACAGGAGGCTAATGCCTAGCCCCCACCAGGCCTTCCTACGGGGGTACGGATCGTAGAATTCGGCAAAAAAAGGGAAATAATTGGCCAGGATAGTCAGTCTGCGGGAAGGTTACACGGTGGCTAAACTCACCTGGCCAATTATTCTCCCTATTTGGCTAAATTTTACTGTTTTTGAACCAGGGTGGTTAGTCTGGTGGAGACTAGCTAGTGTCAAGGACGTTAGACAGCGACCTCCTTGCTAAAGTATATGTTTTGTACGTGGTTTTCTGTCGTTACTTCTTTCATCATTACTATAAGCAAGGATGTCCTTGGTTCGTCTACAACCATAAAGGACTACACCACATAAAAATAACCTACACATTCTACAAAACAAGTCGAAGCCAGAAATCTGATATTTTGTTTTCAGGAATTACAACGAAAATTGTTGCAGCATTGTACCAGGCTAGTTCACGGAGGATCTTGGCAAGTAGCCTGTAAAAAAACGGTGTCGCCAAGATTCAACAGTACACGTACGCACAGCTTGCCACTATCCACTCTCTTGCCTGAAAAACTATAGTATCCACCCCCTTCCCTCCCATCAAAATAACCTGCCATTGACCACCCCGAGTGACATGGCCTTTTTGACTTCTAGAACAAGTCTAACCTGTTCTTGCCCCCTTTTTCATTCCAAATTTCATCTGTCCTCAATTCAGGTCGTTTCCTATGACTTTTGTTGGTCTTGGGGCTCCCCGAAGACGAGCAAAAACCCCAGGGAGGACGTCTTACAAAAGAGAAGAACAACAAAAGAAACCCTGCAAGATTTGGGGACATTCAGGCCAGGCGGGCATGTCAATGGTTTCAGTGCGTGCGAGTGGGCGTGGGTGTGAAGCCCGACCAAATCCCCAGCGCGTGGCAAAATTTCGCGGGTAGGTGCAACAACCTTTCTTCCTTTCCGACATTCCGTAGGCAGTATTCGGCTTAGTCTTTGAGAAAAAAGCATGTTACCCGTCTGTTTTTGGTATCTGTTGAAGAGATAATACGTTGTGCTATCTATCTAGTTGGTGCCCTATACATTTTATTAGAAAAATGTATACAATTGTGTCGGCCAAGTACTTACAAGTTACATACGGAAAAACAACCTCAAATTACGGTTTTTTTTATTCCAAGCTTTAAGACCCTGTTCATACCAGACTTTTAAAAACCGGTTGAAACCGCTAAATAATTAGCGGGGGAAAACCCGGCTAAAACCCCTAGCGTTCACACCAGACTTACAAAAATATATAAAACCGGTTTTTCAAAAACCCTGTCCGGCGAATATAGCCACTGCAGTTTAATGTAAACCTTGTCCTTGGCCTTCTTGTATGCAGTCTTCAGATTCTTGATCTTGCTGCGGCACTGCTCCGTAACAATGTCGAAACCATGCTCCCGCAACTTGTTTGAAATTTCCAGGTATACGTTGTTGTTTCGGTACAGCCCCCCAAGCTTTTTCTGCGTCTCCTGCTCTCCAAAAATGGATATCAGGAGCTTGGTCTCCTCCGCTGTCCAGGTTACGTATGCCGATTCCATTGCAAAATGAAACAAAACAGCGGAAAAAAACAGTGGAAACGAACTCAAAACAGTGCCACGGAATTTTCGGCAAAACGTCACCATAATTTCGTGGAATACATCGTTATCTTGATTTGTATCATATCGAAGGACCAGACATCGAACGGTTTGATTTCTACTAGGCTATCCAAAGATGAACTTGTAAAATACATTTTCAAAAATAATCGTTCGTGTCCCGGCATTTATTTCCTGAAATACGGCGCTGAATTTACACCACAATGTGCGACGCACCGCCGACTGACGTGCGTGCCATGAGGTCATATGCAAATATTGCATAACGTGACCGCGATACGCGCCTCCGATTGGTTGATGATTTCAGCCGGCGGTGTCGGTGGCAAGTCACAAGCGAGACGACGCGCGTGTAAACAAAATTTTCTTTGTTTAAAAATACGCGCCAAAATGCTGTTTCCGCGAACACAGAACGATTTTCTAGTGAAGAAATGTACAATTCAAAGAATCTTTGGGGAAAATATATATTTCTTTGCGGATTTATGGAGTCTTTTGCGTAATTTTGACGCCCAAATCAACCCGGAAGTTTACGTGCCGAGCCGGCAGCGTGGGTTTGAATTCACGTAGTTTTACCGATCAAAACAAGAAATAAAACTCCCGCTAAAGAAAATCC
Organism: Branchiostoma floridae x Branchiostoma japonicum; assembly: GCA_013266295.2. Taxonomy (NCBI): domain Eukaryota; kingdom Metazoa; phylum Chordata; class Leptocardii; order Amphioxiformes; family Branchiostomatidae; genus Branchiostoma; species Branchiostoma floridae x Branchiostoma japonicum. The sequence goes on from CM023832.1 coordinate 11,661,739, forward strand.
TGTAACATTTCAGATCCCAGCGATTATGTTTTTGATCAAAATATTTGTGGACCCGCACGATGTACCGGCGTTTCAGCCGTATGCTTCCTCAGGAATTCTTGTCGCAAGCGGACTTTGGCTTTGACCCGAAGCCCCTACTTGAGAGTTGAAATATCAAAAAAGTGCGCAAAAACCGGTTTAATAAACCCTTAGCGTTCAGACCAGGTTTTTCGGTGGAAAAACCCTTCAAAAACCCCTGAAAAACCACCTCCCGAGGTGGTTTTTGAAAATCGGATTTAAACCCCTAAAAAACCGGTTAATTTGCGTTCACACCAGGTTAAATATAAACCGGTTTTTGAAAAACCGGTTGAAACCGCTAAATATAAGTCTGGTATGAACGGGGTGTGTATCAATCTGGAAGATGGGAAGAAAAAAAAACTAGAAATCTCTCTGCAATACACATTTTCCCCTATCTTTAATTGTCGCGTACAACGATGATGGTAGCAAGTCAACTTTTAATAGCGCGTCATTTAAACTCATCCTAGATGGGCATCTTATCAGGTAATTTCTTAATTGAATTTTAGCGATAAGAAAGCCGACACTGTCCTCGGATACTCTCCAAGCGGAGGTTTAGGCTTTCGATTATTGCGTTTTTATCGGGCTTTCTTTTTTGTACCAATATCTATTTGTTTTGTTTTGCCAGCCATTTCGATGGCGTATTGGATACTGCCCTGTGAAAATTTTATACTGTATTGTAACCTTCTTGATTGTAGCCACCATGGAGTTATAAAAGGATCCATGTAGCCACCAAAAGATCTGCTTGGAGATTAGACCCCGAAAACGTGTGCATAACAGTGTTTAGAAACTCTGCCGCTCTCAATCTAAATGCGTGTCCAGACTATCTATGATTTCACTAAATACATTCTGTCTTTTATTATAACTGCTCTGTGCTGTCGTAAAGAAATCTAATTTCAATGTTATGTTTTTATGGGGACAACATTGCCTTGCGATACGGAGCGCCTTCAAATCAACCCATTGTCTTGCAAGACATCGAAAAATGGGTGCGGGTAGTACAAGAGAGAAGGCAATAGTCGGAAACTTACACATGGAAATCGCTCAAGTCCCATTGTCTGAAGTGTTTGCACTAGATAGCCCCAATAAAGTGAAAACAACAATCAATTTGGACATCGGACAAAAAAACAAAGGACTTTTCGGCAAACCGTTTGAAGCCATGTAGCCTTTCAGAAGAATGCAAATGTCCCAATTTGGCCCATTTGTGTAATGGACCTGATTAATTTGCCGCTAGACAACCCTCCTGCCGTACTTATTTCTGGAGAACTAGCGATGCAAAAATGCAGCAACGATCGAGAATCTGCCGCCGAAAGTGGCTACATGCATACTCTCCAAGCAGAGGTTTGGGTTTTGGGCTTATTTTTGGCGTGTTTTTAGGCTTTTCTTTGGGCTTTCTTTTTTTACTGAAATTTTGTTTCCACTCAACCCAACGGCAACGAGTGGAAACAAAATTTCAGTAAAAAAAGAAAGCCCGATAAAAAAGCCTAAAAACACGCCAAATATAAGCCCCAAACCCAAACCTCTGCTTGGAGAGTACTACACGCTAGAGTTTACTGGGATCGCATTGTGAAGCCAACGTTCCAACGTTGTAAAGTAGCGGAAAGAATATTGCTGATTAATTCCTACATTCACATACGTACACTACAGGCGGGCTAGATTGTGCCGTCAAACATTGTATTTGACGGGCACAAAAAGTTTTCTCTCATTCCCCCTAAGCCCTTTGTACCCGCATTCTGTGATGGAACATACTCTATGTCGCAGGGAAAGACGAGTCTCGTTCTTTTGTGTAGGGCAATTAAACGATAGTTTGTACCTATATCTCTGCTTATGAAACTCAAATCTAATCTCCAAGCAGATCCTACGGTGGCAAAAAAAACAGTATCCAATTGGCCAGAGGAGATCTATACCCAGAGTAGTGTCATTCAGCCACCGTAGGATCTGCTTGGAGATTACTCAAATCAACCAATTTGTATGCTGAAATCAATGGTTCCGTATTTTGAAACTCCTTGCTCAAGTGAAACCAAAAACTTCATATTCAAATACGTCCACGTTAATAGTTTGTCAGCAGGCCAACACTTCGTCGCGTCTGGTACAAGTAATTTCATGTGTCGAAGTATAAAGCAACTTTTACGAACTTGGCGATTGTTTCCTTTTCATATTTCGGTGTAGAAAATGCTGATCTAACCAAGGAGGTTATATAGCTATAACCTCCTGGATCTAACCAAGGAGGTTAAAATATCTACATAACTTAGCATGAAAGTTCATCTGTGTTGGTACACGAGTCACTATGAAGTAAATGCTAAACTTTAAATTTGGGTAAGTCCCAACCAAATCCTTGGTCCCAACTCATTCTTGTGTTGGAGTTAAAGTTTAGCCTTTACTTTAGAAGATATCTACATATTTTACATGGGGCTAAGTAGAAGCGGGCAACTTCGTCGTAACTGGCAAAGGAGAAGTGAAACAATTCTTGTGTTTTGGTCGCTGATGATACCAAGGAGATCTGTTCCGAATGTGTTCCCACTGGTGCGTACACGACGCCGTACAATGGAAGCCAAACAAGTGCGTGTGGCCCTGTCTCGGTTTGTGTGTCCTCTGCACACACGTGAAGCCATACCAGGCTCATGTACCATGTAATACCCCCACTCCAGATACTGGAACTGCCGACATTTAACACGGTCCAATGCCTAGAAAAAACAAACTCCGTTCCAACAAACGTTCACATAATTCTCTAGAAAATCAGAAAACTTTAAATGGATAGGAAGAGGCGGTAGCAAGTGTAAAACAAGCGCACATTGGCTTCAAAGTTAAACAGCCGCCCGAATTTACAGAAACATATTGACCATAAACGGCATTCATCCACAAAGTCATTTCAAATGCAAAGTGGCGTGTGCGGCTATTTGAGCCTCCGCAAATAACCCTCTCGGGTGATGTAATCAGCGATTGCCGTTATAAAAATAATCTGCATACTAGACAATTTTCACTCTGTATAGATCCGGAGCTTTTGAGATGTATATTTTCGCGATCGTTTGTGAGGTGCGTGAAGGTGTGTATTCTGATCACCTGGACCACACGTGTAGGGGGGGACGTCATTTAGCACCTAGGCGTCACTTTTCGCACGTGGCTAACAACAGCCACCGCTTTCCTCTAATGTCGCCGATCGGCGGAACTTTTCTAACGAGGGTCGCCAAATGTCCGAACCAGTTGTGAAAAATTCTACAGGAGCCGACGCGGCTTAGCTCCCGGGTATTTGGCGGCAGGGGGTAAGAAGATGCGTGTGTCTGCAGTTTGAATGTCGCCGAGACATCGCGTCGCAAGATCGTGCGAAAACTACTGGGGGAAATTCCTTGAAGGAGCGGTAGGAATTTCGGAGATAAGTGAAGAAATTCCAGAAGAATTCTCCACCCACGGGTAACGTCTTGACACGGTGAAGATAATCTAACTTCCTTGGAGAAAAAAAAAATGATCGAGAGAGACAGAGCTCATTTTGTTCTATCTAAGCTCTCGTCTCTCTTTTTCCTTGACGGTCTCCGAACCTCTGTACAAAAATGTTGTTTTCCATAGCCTCTACCAGGCTTCGGGAAGCAAAGCGACTGGAAAGAGTAGAAATTGGCCAAATTCTAGTAGACAGATAGCAGGGGAGTTGGTCTGCCAGAGAGTACAGTTTGCCGCTGCCGAAGCAAACTGTACTCCTTTAGCGGACTAACTCCCCTGGCGTGTTATCTGTCTATTTGGCCAATTCCTCTTTCCCGAAGGCTGTTAGAGGCTAGTTTTTTTTTCCAAACTCCTGTTCCTATTGCTTTATACCCTGTGTGGAAACCAAGAAGGTTCAATGACTTTTCAGTGAAGCCCCTAGTTCTCACCTCCCCGTAAAAAATTCAAGCGATGGGTAGTGAGAGAAAAAAAGGACATCATTAACCCAGGGTTGGTTGGCGGTTTACCGATGATCCCTAGTGTATACGTGCCATGTACAAGAGGAAACCTGTCCGACAGGACTGGGCGACAACGTGCGAAAGTTTTGTAACATTCCAGCCCAGAGTCTTGTGTACCCGTGGGGGTGGAATGCTCCGTATATTTCGGCGCCGATTCGGTAGCCTCCACCAGGCCTTCCTACGGGCCGGGTACGGATCGTAGAATTCGGCAAAAGAAGGGAATAGCTGGCCAGTAGAGTCGGTCCGCGGGAGGGTTAGTTTCCCCCCTAGCGCGGCCAGTCAACCTCAAGGCGGCCAGACTCCCCTTGCAAATATCTCCCTATTATAGCCCGCGCAGTTAGTCTGGTAGAGACTACCGATTCGGGACGATTGGGGTTTTTAGTCGGACTGTGATATCAAGGTGCGCGCGCGCTTCTGTATGTGTCGCTTCCATTATCTGAAAGAAAGACTACACTGCTAGCCTCCTGTGCAGACTTCTCTAGCGGCTGACGTTTGTTTCTATTGGCGCGGCGGTTTCTTTTCGGGGGGCTGTATCGGGTGGTTTCTTTTGGGGGGGGCTGTATCAGGGGGATAGCAGGGGGATAGCTGTATCGGGGTGATAGCCACCCCACCCCCCCCGATACAGCCTTCCCCCTGCCCCCCTCTTCGATACAGCCCTCCCAGCGAAAAGAAACCGCGCGCCGCTCATCATGAGAAACAAACGCCCAGCGCGCTAGAAGTCTGCACAGGAGTCTAACACTGCAAAGACGCACAGATGCTATACCTTTGTTTATAAATATATAAGGCTTCTAACACACCACACATATCAAGTTCATACAATGACAATGGCTCACAATTAAAAGGACCGAAAATACCATACTACATTGTACACTAATCTTGCAAGAAGTGTGGAAAGTGAACTTGCGCGCGCGTTTGTATGTCGCTTCCTTCTGAAAGGATGCCTACACAGCAAAGACGCTCAAGAGTCAAAGGTTATATCTACACACCACATAAACCATACTTATACAATGACTCACAATGAAAAGGACTGAGAATACTATACATGTACATTCAAGATATCGCGGTTGTAGTTTTTCCCGAAGTTGGATGCTAAGCGCCAGTCACTCAGTGCATGGAGGTAAAATATTGAACCTCCTTGCTCAGTGGCAAAACATTTTCAACATGCAGACAGTGCGACTTCTCTGCCCCATTACGCGAAACAACAATCGTTTCAGACAAAAAGGTGCAATTTTCCTCTTCTGCCAAAGAAAGGCTGGTATTGAGTTCTCAAAACGCCCATTGTGCTGACCGAGTCCTGACGACACGGACAACTAGAGAAATGTTAAGCAAACCTCTCATTTCGGACATTATATTCCCGGTGGTTCGTCCCGGTTTCTAAGCGCGAAGAAAGTGGAAGTCAGCATGAGGCTGTGTGGAGACGTCTTCCCAGTTCGTTATTCCAGTGTCGTGCAGAGATAATAACATAAAAACAACTTCCTTTCAAGCTGAGCTAGTGTTTTCATTCTTCAAAAATATTTTAACTGCTCACTTCAACATTTTCAGGGCGCCTGGAAGAGGCTTAGGTTCTGCCTCTCTTCTGTTTGCAATATGTCGGTTCCTGGACACAAGAATGGTTTAATTTGTGGATTCAATTATTATCTAGGGAGACAACAACGTGCTTTGTATTAAAGTTCTTTTCAACAATCACCAAACATATTTTTTGGGATCTTGAATTCTTTTAATGTTTCGACAAATAGAACTCTAAACTAAGTTAGCCTCTTCCGGGCTTCAGAGGAGATTGAAAAGAGTAGAAATTGGCCAAATAGGCAGATAGCATACCAGGGGAGTTGCTAGTGGTCCGGTAAATAAGTAATTTCAGAGCGGCAAACTGTACGATGACGTCTACTCTTTTCAGCCACCTCTGAAGCCTGCTGGAGGCTACTCTAAAATAACGAAGTTCTCCATCAGCCAAATACATACATATATTGTAGTAATCTTCGCAGTCTTGGAGACCAGCAAATCTAGTTCTACAAGGCCAATTTACGAGTGTCGTGTTGTTCTTGCATATATCAATTTTACGAGCGTGAAAATTGGCGAAGCTTGGCAACATGTGGCGGAGTTATAGCGGCTATCATGCCGACATGCCAGACAACACCGTGCCTGGCGTTGGGACAACTTCATTCACCCGCCAAAACTAATGGTGCACTCATCTCGTGCCCAGGGCGGGGGGTCCACACAAAATCACGTCACAGAACAACACGGGTAGTTTGTCTTTCTTAATTAGGTTGTCTCCTAGTGAAAAGTGGTGTTGTCTGTGGGATTACAAAGGACGACTGGAGGGAAGAGCGTCGCGACGGACTAAACATCGTTTTCTTTGGTATTCACAGTATATAAGGCCACACCAAGTAATATTTATGAATGACGTCCTCTGGAGACCCCAAATCTAATGCGAGAGCGCGGGAAAAAAACAAGAAGGGCCGAAAAAACAAGATGCGCATGCCTAGATTTGAAATATTTTAAGGGACGACAAATGTTAGGACACAAATTGAATGAGAGAACACAGTGTAACAACCAACAAGTCTTTTATTTGTCATGAAAATAGCAATAAATTAGTGGAACAGCAGTTGTCGTCCTGTTCTGTTTCTTTCCTTTCAAGTTTCATCCCATCTTCCCTTTATCTTGCGATTTGCAGCACTTTCGTGACTCTTTGGTTATAGTTACAGGAAGCGGAATTTCTTGGGTTTTTTTCTGGGAACAGGCCAAAATCAATGCGCGCGCGGACGTCATCCATAAATATTACTTGGTGTGGCCGAACTTACTGTGGCAAAGAAACGAGAGAGCGCCTCATGGCGCATATTGAGTCCAGAAAATAGCCCAGAGGGGCGTGATTCAGTTCAATTTTAGTCGAGTAAGGAGGGAGATGAAAAAAAAACTTAAAATGCATGTAAAATGGTATTTTTTTGGTCATTAATGACGATACAATATTGAACCACAACAAGACACTTCTTGATTGACAGCAGCAATGATTGAATGAGTTAAAAACCTCATTTGCGGCAGAAAACAGCTCATACTCGTAGCTTCAATTCCGCGCAGAAAATTTCCTTCCATTCAGTAAGGCCATGTTGATTTGATTATATGGATGACATCCGCGCGCGCATCAATTTTCGTTCGTTTCCAAAAAAAAAAGTTTTCGACCATACTGGAAATCGTACAAAGCAGCTGCAAAATGCGTAAATATATGCCGTAAATAGAAAAAAAATATTGGAAAACTATACTAATATCGTAGAATACTAAAATCAATTCCAAAGGAAGAAGAAAATGTGAAGAAATGAAAATGAAGAGTCTATTATTCGCCATACCATAATCTGTGTGTTTAGCCATTTGTTCAACCTTCATGACCACGTAGATTTCATAATGAAGGCAACTTTTTTTTTATTCGCACGCTCGCATCAGTTTTGGGGTACCCAGAGGATGTCATCCATATAATCAAATCAACATGGCCTAATCTATGGCTACAATTTTGCTACCTAGCTTTCGTATTAGTGCGTGTCTGGTAGACGTACGTTTTAACATCGATATTTTCATATTTATATTGGCCTCCGCTCGGTGTGTGTATATATAGGGATCGACCAAAAGATGTATATCTTTCAAATTAAGTTGAAGAGACAGATATGAGCGATACCCTGTAGCCCCATCCGGACTCTAAACATCAAAGCACATTATCACATATATTGCATCAACAGACTCTGTGTTTTTCCATCTGCCCTTCATTGACTTTTTGATCGATCCGTCCATGCACACCTGCCTATCTTAATATCCGGGTCCGTTGGAGAACGCACTTTCTATAAACATCCTTCACCCTCTCTGTCCTGTAGTGAGCGACGCCCAAGGCAACAACAACAACATAACATCAAATTCTATCTGTTAACGATAAATTACAATCATGTCTAAAACATATTGCCGCCAGGTCAGGGGACCAAGAGAGCAAAGTCAGCAAACTGAGCGATTTGTTTCCCACCCGGCGCTGTCACATTCGTCGTAGGCTGACCTACGATTATGATGCTTTTAGGATTTTTAACCAACCGCTGACAAGGATCCAAGCCAGCCTTTTTGTAACAAGACAGCCTTTTTGTATCAAGACATCTGAATTTTGAGAGAGAGAGAGGGAGAGAGAGAGAGAGAGAGAGAGAGAGAGAGAGTGATTGAAGACATCTGTTGAACCATGGAGTTATAACTCCATGGTTGAACGGACATTTTTCTTTACTCTCCAAGCAGAGGTTTGGGTGGGGAAAGATCGTTACCTTTTTATATGCCCCGTTTTTTTCTGTCGCCATCCCCACCAACCTCTGCCACGAGTCGCAGGCTCAAAAGTCAAAGGACACGGTTGGTAGGGAAGGCGACAGAAAAAAACGGGGCATATAAAAAGGTAACGATCTTTCACCACCCAAACCTCTGCTTGGAGAGTAATTTTTCTTCACTGACGACATGACGACACAAGATGGAGATCTGCATCTTCGGTCATAGATGGGCCCAAAGTATTTTCCCACTGGACTTTCAATAACGATTTAAGACATCCAGAATCCTGGGCGTCAACTTCCTTTCCGTTCGACACAAACCAGACCCCCTTCTGAAAGACCGACGGACAGGTAGAGCGAACAGGCCCTGGAATTTCCGGGGGCGTAAAACACATCCCTACAATTTTCGTTCCGCGGTCTCTTGTGGTAGACACTCAAATGACCACTTTCACATCCAACCATGCTTAGCTCTCTACTTAAAGGATATAACATAAGACGTTTTAAGAACAGGTGTCTTATATCCACCAACGTTCTGTTTTTTACTTACAAATGCCATAATAACTCCTGTACTAGTCGGCTTTCCGTCTTCTTTAAGTTCTTATAATTAGGATTTTGATTCACGGAGGTGAGTTTGCCGTCCTCCGTGACACACGTATGCAGCAATGATACTACATTCTTTCCGAGGTAACTTTTTTAGTCCCATCAAGGAGTCTCTTCTTGGTCCCATCAAGTTTAAGAGTGAGTAGTTGTTAAACACGTGCGGCCCTCACATGTGATTGATACTTTACTTGGAAAAGTATGAAAAATAAAAGTACCTACATGTATTTAGTAAAATACAATCACTAAATCATATACTAGTATCCTTTATTACAGAAGACATGTTATGTAAAGATGCATAAAAAATTAAAGAAGCAATATGAATGACTGGGGTTCTTCCCGGTGTGACCGGGGTTCTTCCCAGTGTGAGTGGAACAAAACCTTACAGTCTTGTACGTCTTCATACGGAGCCCTCAGCCTATTGAGGTTAAGCACGTAATAAGGAAGAAGAAGAAGAAGAAGAAGAAGAAGAAAAGACAAAAAGGAAGAGAGGAAATGATGTTTTGATTTATGTACATGTACCTTTGTTTCCTTGTTATCTATTAAGTCCTGTTTGTGACATGTTTCAGAACTGTGTATCATATGAGGAAGTAGCCTCCTGCGCAGACTTCCTAGCGGGCAGCGGTTGTATTTCTATGACTGTGCATGGGTACAGCGCGGGGTTTCTTTTCGTGGGGAGAGCTGTATATGGGGAGGTCAGTTGGGGGGAGGTCTGTTCATCTGCCTAGAAAGAAACGAAAAGAAACCGCCAGGCTCTACCCATGCTCGTAGAAACAAACGCTGCCTGCTAGAAAGTCTGTGCAGGAGGCTAGAGAAGGGTGTAGAATTTTTGTGTCCCGTGTTGGTGTGTTACCTCGGAGTCCATACATAAAGGTTCGGTGTCCTTGTCCATCCAAACTGTGAACAAAAAAGAACGCAATTCAATATATGTAACACAATACAGATGCTACAATGTAGTGATCATATTAAAACATCTTCACAATCAATACATGTAGTAGATTATGAAAAGCACTTAATTTAAAACCATGTACATGTACTCCCATAGAAAACACAATAATATACATGGGACACTCTGGGGCACTCTATTGAACAGGAACTACAGTGGAGGAAGTCATCAATACTGTCTGTACTTGCTTTGGTTTGATGTTGTCCTGCCTATCACCCACACCTGCCAGCCAATCAGACGGCTTTTTACATACTGGCACAGTGACAGACACCATTCTCCCAGAAACCCCTCCCCTATGCCCCCCTCCCACAAGTTACCTGTATAACATTACAAGACCGACTGTTTTGTACAGATTTGGCAAGGTTTCATCTGACGTATGTTCAAGTTAACACGGAACTGTCACTGAAAGATGCTTCATGAATAGCCTCCTCCGCAGTCTTGTGAGCGGCGTTATTTTTTTTGGCAACCGACGCGAGTTATGTCGCGAAAGGACGGTTTGCAGCCAAGGGAGTTTGCCGGGGAGAGAAGGATTCGCGGCGAACCCTTCTCTCCCCAGCAAACTCCCTTGGCTGCAAACCGTCCTTTCGCGACATAACTCGCGTCGGTTGCCGGAAAAAAAATAACGCCGCTCACAAGACTGCGAAGGAGGCTACTTCAGGAACAGCTTTCGACACAGCTGCATGACTTGCAGGTCAGCACCTGGCAGTAGATATATGTGCAAGTCTGGGCATGTCCAATGCAGGTGTTTCTTCCTTCCATGACCAACCTGTAAAGAGACAATATATTTAATAAATCATCACCAAGAGTAGACCCTGACTTCTGACCTCCTCACATCATATCAATGTTTTGTTGAAGAATTTTTCTGCTGATAATGAACTAATTTTGTCTATTTTTCAGTACATTCCCCTACATGACGTTGTTCCCTTTTTCAATTGTCCACAGGGCACATCCATAAGTTGGTTGTTAGATCAATATCTTCAACAAAGATATGGGAAAGGTGGCTCATTGTCAAAATCTTACAAGGGGGCCCGCATGCCCTTTTCCGTAGAGCGTGATCGGCCGTTTTAATTCTACGTAGAGCGTAGACGGACCGCTCTAATTCAACGTAGAGCGTAATCGGTGCATTTTGCGTAGAGCGTAATTCGCCGTTTTATTTCACGTAATGCGTTGTAGCTACCCGAAATACGTAATACGTAGCCGGCTCTCAGAATTCAGCGTAGAGCGTTGTCGGGACCCCCCCCATGCAGGCCCTCTTACAATATCTTATCAATCTTACAATATGGCAGAATTTTGAATTGGTTTTTTCTTGTGTCTAAACCTATAAACTATTCCAGCCTGAGGGTTACATATATTTGTCATCTCGTCCATTCTGTGAGAAAATACCTAATCATAATATGCCAAGCCTTCCGGTGTCCCTACCAAAAGGTATAATTCTCCTCCCAGTGTTCAAAAAGGGTATTTTTCTGTAGTACAGCGATTAACAATAGGGGTTCTGGAGCCTGGACTTAGTGGATGAAATGAAGTCTTAATAACAAAAAGGTGAGTCTTAATCAAGTCCATATGATCCACCACACCTTGGCGTAATTCATACCTGTCTCGACATGCCTACACCAGACGGGTGATGACACATCGTGACAGAGAACATGTCGTGACTCGTCTTACGACAACAATAGACGGGGACCTTTATCTGAATTTAAAGACCTGACCTGTGACTTGTAAATGCCTCTAAGCCGTAAAGCTCAGACATGTCAGATTTGTAGTTTTGAAGTTTTTCGAAGAGCATTGTTGCAAAGAGAAGTCCATACTTCTGCTTTTGAGTAGGACTATCATTATCAACTTTTTGAAAATTTTTGTGTCAAAACTGTTTAGTTAAACACAAGCTACGTTGTCTTTCAGAATGTCGTGTTAGTCTTTGCAATGCTGCCTGAAAAAAATTCATGGCTATCAATGGACCATGTGGAATCCTTTTGTCCATGTTGCATATGTCACTTGGGTCAATGCCACTTGACAGCAGCACAGTACTCAAGTCTGTCAAAAACGATTGCTTTTAAAAGGTTGCGAAGTTCTTACACAATGTATCGGCATGTCAACTATTAGAAAATCTGAGAAAAGAGTGCTGGTATGTCGACCAAGGCCGCTGCAGGTGAGATTAACATACAGCTGGTGGTGTTGACATTGTGGCACAGGTGTGTTCATGATCAGGAGACTTCTATTTAAAGTAGGCGAGGCTGGGGAGCGTGGGAAAGTCCTGCCCCGCGATGCTATCACGTCATTATACTGCCTGTTCGCCCGGGGCTAGACAATTAGGCAGCCTGCTTAACCAGTGTCAACAGCTGGTATTGTCCACCATTTAGACACTCCTGCCACAATATGGGCTAGAGTACTGTTGTGGGGGGGATTATAAGGTTCAAGGCTGAAGAGAGAGAACATAAAGAGCAAAACAGTTTAAAGAAATCTGTCTAGACGTGGCCCTGTCCTTGGTGCTGAACTGGACCATCCTTGCACAAGAGCTTTATTGTATATTTTTGTCGGCGTGTGTGTGTGTGTGTGTGTTTGCGTATGTGTGCGTGTGTTTTGTTTGTTTCTGCGTGTGTCTGCCCGCATGCATGCGTGTGTCAGTGCGTGTCTGTGTTTCTGTGTGCTTAGAGTGCAGACCACCCTGCTATCTCTTCCCATTTTCTTTGTGAATCTGAATGACTGGGATTGAAACCCACATCTTTGTAGTGGCCATTACTAGAAACTAGATGATTGCACGCTATGCTAAATGTAACATCAAAAGTCACAAGGAAAAATGTAATCCTTCATTGTTCCTTCGGGATTTGGCATAAGGTCAAAAGACAAAGGGATAAAGGATAGCCGAACCACACGACCTGTGCCAACAATTTTCAAAGAATTTATTTTGCCACAGGGATGCTTTGACACTGATATTAGATCTTGTCAGAGACTACGATATTCAGTCTTTGTTCTTTGAAGGAAGGCAACTACTGAGCCTTTAATTTTCCGCCAACATATTTAGGATTCTATTCTGTCAAATTATGTTCTTAGCTGAACTCTTTTTCTGACTTTAAGAGATTACAAACCCTGTTGCAATGCCGGATAAATTACATTGATCTTATAATCCGGTCATCTACCTATTAAGAGTTAAAGTCACTATGTACAGAGAAAATGCTATTTGTGAGCATCAAATTTGAGTTAAAAAGTGTGGCCTGTTTCTTTGAAAGAAAGGGAAAAACCATTCTGAGAGTAGGGACTAGGGAGTATGAATATGTTCATACAAATATCTGTCTTCTTTCACTGGTAGGTGGCAACCCAGGTAGGTTTGAATATAGGAATATTGTAGGTTATACCTTTATACTTGACCACTAAGAATGTTTGAAATACATATTTACCACGGTCTTTCACACATTCTAGTGTACAGATAAAACTCACATTGATTAAACATATCACAATGGCATTGTGTGCACAACTATTTCTTTCTACCATGACCGACCCCTGCTGAAGTTTTGTACTGCAAACACAATGCCCAATGGAACCTGAGATTCTCACACTCATACACAAAAATTTTATCCACCACAAAATCGACTCCCAACAAATGTTAGAATAAAATGTTGGGCACCATTGCTCATCTGTGTAGAAGCTAGCTTGGAAGAGTTTTCACATCACTGAATTGTAGTGCTCTATCTTTAATGCCCAAGTGAACCAAATTGATGTAAACTTGGTATACCGGGCCCAGGGGCAACTATAAATGAAAAGGTCACACATCATGCAAAACAAACTTGTCTTCTAGTCACTGTAGCCTTGTTATCATAGAGTGGGCCAAAGATGACACACCTTGATATCTTTTAGGGAAGACATAGGCCTGAAAAAAAGAGAACATGAGGACTACAGGTGTCAAGATCTGAAGATACCATTTCTCTTGAGCAAGTTTTTTATTGAAAGTCTATGTTCTTAACATATAGCTAATTGTATTCCTCAAGCCTGCCTACCTGAAGCAACCCAATAAATCAAGAGATAAGAATCTCAATACACTGTCATGATGCACACTGTCTCAGCACACAATAGACCAGACAGGAAATGTGCTCAAACCACTTCTTAAAAGGGCATTAAGGCCTTCATTGAAACCTTTATGACACTTAGGTATTCACTTTAACTACCTGTGTTATCTTTATGTGGCATCACACTACAAAGTGAGAGGAGCTGTACTGTTCCTGTACTATTCCCAAGTGAGCAGCGTGGTCGAGATCACAATCTGAAATGGCACAGAGCTTTTCTGTGGTCAACTTATATTATAACAACCACCCTGTTATATTTGTAACGTCCAAAGTATGCAACTCAACTGATAAACATACTTAGATAAGTTTGTAGTTAAAAGTTTTATTATCAGGTATTCAGGCTTCAAAGGTGAACCTATTATCTTATGGTTAATTAGGCTTTCTGAAATGTGCAAAGAGTGAAAGAAAATAATAATTTTGGTTCTACATATTATAAAGGTAGAAGGTCTACATGATTTTGCATCTCAGATGAGTCTGTCTTGCAAGGTTCTAAAGAATTATGTCAAAAATAGCTTTATTTAATCTCTGCACAAACATGTAGATGTAAACTTGTCTTTAAAACATATATTTGTTTTGGAAGCACGGCAGTGCAAATAAGTAGTCACCACAAAAGGCAGTGCACGTGGCAAGGTCGAGGCACGCGTACGGACGCGAGCAGCCTGGGTGGCGCTGTCCATATCCATCCCGACGCATGAAAATCGTGATTGTGGTGAGGACAGTCACTGATGGAATACCCGAGGACATAGCTGCAAAGGAAGACTACCTGTTTGTGAGAGGTCAACAAGAGGTGATGTAGAAATCCGAGAGGCATTGTGAGAACACGGCTGCAAAGGAAGGATGGATGAGAAATATGACTACAGTCCACTCCAACGGAGACAGCGGTGACAGAGGTGCTTATTATCTTTGACATACGGTCAGTGGCTGCAGCGGGGGTCACGCGTCCAGCGGAGAAGGCGGTGTGGGACGACAATCGGTCACTACATGACTCTCAGCTGCATCCAACGCTTCCGCTCTTGACAGGGTCCTCAAGAATGAAGTACAGAATGGAACAAGTGGGGTGGTGTAAAAGTGGTGGGGTGAGCTCTCGGTGGGGACGAGGGGAGGCGACATGAAAGCGGCAAGGGACGCCGTGCAGAATGACGGAAACCGGCCATGTGCAGATTGTGCATTTAAAGATGTTTGTGCGGCCGCACCAGCGCGTGGGACAAACAATGGAGGGTCAGGTGCAAATAATGTGGAGGCGTTGGTCTGCACACTACAATGGGGGAGGGTAGAATACATGAGTCAGGAACAGTGGGTTCATACAGCAGCCGCCACACAAAAGGAGAACAGACGATAAAAAGCACGCTTTGCCACAGGCAAAATGGAGAGACTTAAGGGTAAAGGTCAAATATTTGCACAATAAGAGTTTATTTAACCTCAAATTCAATTTAGCAGGCAACCTTACGGTCGATCATGATTCTTCACTTTCAGCCACGTGCATTTTAGGAGCGGACAAAGCGACTGACATGACCTTATTTGAAAAGTTAAGCAAAGAGATTAGCTTTATTTGAAAATATAGAATATAGATTGGGTATAACAAAATCGGTTCGCACATCTGTGGCACTTTCTTTCAAGCAAATGACACAGAAGCAAATATGTTTTCAAATGCTGGATTAGAAGACAAAGCTATGCAATTGCCATCCTGTGCAAAAAAAATGTTTGGGGCTTTTTGCACTGATTGCTATGCTCATATACACCATGGAAGTCTATGCAGAGTTTATAAGTGTGGCATCTTCCCTTAACTCAGTCCAGTATTTTGGAATACCATCTATTTCATATAGCAATCTTGTAGAAGATAACGTTAAACTTATATGTTTTCTGTGCCGTGGCATTTCACATGAAATTTCTTGATTCTGTAATGTCCCAAATTTCCAGCCGTAACCCTCTGACCTTTTCATAAGTAAAAGCTATTATAAACAGCCGATGGAGGGAACGGAAATAATTTATTATCCCAACGTTCAGTCAAAGTCTACTTTTATGGACTTCCAAATCATCTTCCCCCCAATGCGTGACAACAGCCTCATCTTCATGACAAAGAACGTCTGCGGACTCTCGTGTGAAAATCGTCACTCTGTCCATCATTCCGAAACCCGGTTGTCTCCTGGTGCTTGCGCACGGGAAAAATGGTCTGCAGACTCGCTGTGTGCTTTTCACCTGGTGATGATGTATATTGTCATAAAAATGTAACCACCTGTTGAGCCTTTGGTGTCAAAACTCTTTGTGCGTTGCGGAGCGGGGAAGCACCCAGGAATCGGACCTGAATGAAATCTGACACCGGAACATCTTGGATTAAGGCTTTTCTTCCATAGTCAAGCAGTTTTGAAAACCTTTATGCTCCTGTCAGGACAAAGGGAGGAGATGAAAACGAGATGAGTCGTGCTGGTGTATTATACCCGGAAACTGTCAGAAATAATGACGGTCCAGACCACCTAGTCGTGTGAACGTTGGCTGGATCTTTGCTACATCAACCAAGCACAGCCACAGTTTACCAAATATACTGACATTGTAGAACTAGGATAGTGATATCTAAACAATTATCATGGGACATTAAGCTATGCTTCAAGGATAGTAAAAGAATCACTTGCAAAATATTGCTTTTTCCTCTACTGTGAGGAATCACCATAAGCTTTTCAGCTGGTCCAGGCTTAACATTTTACACACAATCCAACAAAGGAGTTTATCTCAGTTGCAAGGTCAAAGTGTCAGAAAGTATTTGACATCAGAAAGACACAAGAAAGATAATTACATCTTTTCACAGACCAGTTTTATTATTCTTTAATAGTATGATCTTTCCTTTCTTCTGGCTGAAAATTGCTATTATAATTATTGTAGTGGCTAGTCTACATTTATAGGCCATGAACTGTAGAATTTACTAACTTGGTGGCAAAAGGGAATATGCTTCAACTATTAGATATTATGACAGGAAAAGCACAACCTTTTTTTCTCCTTTAGAACACTACCAGTTTGTTTGCTGTGTGGGTTTTGAGGTAAAAAGTCCCATTCAGAATGTCCTTTGTGTCGGAAGCGTGGCAAAAAGGTAAAAACAACTGCCTGTGTGAAACCAGAGCCGGTTGTCGGAGCGTATGAGAGTTGATGGATGAATTCAAATGTGGCACGCATGCATCATTCCGAACAGCGCTCCCGGATGGACGCCCAGGTACAACAATGGGCGCAGAGATGCTAAAATCTACAGAAGGCACCATGAAATGGGGATGGCGCCCCAACATCTGCCAGTAAAGCCGCTACTCCGAGGGCTGAGGACGAAACCCTGCGACCGCCATTGAAACTTTGACAAGCTATAAATCTGGTTTGTTTTTCTGCAATCAAGGAGACTCACATCTTTTAAATCTTCAATGGAAAAAAATCAAAAGTCTATGTTTACCATTTGCAATGTCAACAACAAGTACTTGTTTGATATGATTGTTTTTAACAGTAAATCATTGTCCTCCAGTCATCTTAAACACTTATTAGCATCTGAGCACAATTATTGTCAATAGAAAAATCAAATTTAATTGTTGGATTGTTCTTTTGTTCTTTTATTAGTTTTTCATATCAATTTTGTGCTTGTACAATAAATGTAATCATTTTGACTTTATTAGAAGCATACAAAGCTGAACTAGCCTATGTTGTGTTACAGACAAAACTGCACTAACAACTTCTTTCCTGCACTCTTCCACCATGTTTCCTTCAAACAATAGATGAGAAGAAAAGACTTGTAACATCAGGTGTCTTTTCCATCTGTTTCCTGTTGATGTTTCCTAGATAACATACACCTGATGCAGGATGCTCACTTCCTTTGAAACTGATACTACAAGAAAAGATAACAAGAACAAAGAGAGTCCTTATCATAGTATTACATTTCAAGCTTCCAACCTATATGTGTAGATAAGTAAGGTATAAATGTGTTGTATGGGCCTGTTGGCTTGTACAGAGCAATGATAACACAATAAGGAGTCCCTCAGGCAGTTTATGAGTGTAGCATCTTGCACCTGTTTCAACTCTTGCAGGTGAAGGTAAATACAAGCAACTTATAGCAACTTTCTGTGTTGCATATACTTATTGAAATGAAATAAAACAATTTCTAGAAAATTCTTTTGTGAAAAGTGTTGAGATCCCGCCAAATTCTCTAGTGAGGTGTTGCTGGAATCTTCAGTGTCTATTTCTGGCACTTAACATCTAATTTATCCAAAATGGAAGAGATGAATGGAAAGGTTCCATCCCAGAGCCTCAAGGGTCGTTCTGAAGCTGAGCAAAAATAATAGGTGAAATAATGAAATCAACCCGACTTGTTTACAGTTGGTGACTTTTAATCAACTTATCAAACCAAAATTATGCTTCCTTACAAGATCACAGGTGAATTTTTCTGTCCTCTGTGTCAAATGGCGATGAAGAAATTAAAGTTCATTTCAGGTTAAATCAGAGAGAATTGAATAGAAAGGAGGTTTGTCATTGTAGCTGCAGATCAAACATAATCTATCATGTCCCAGACTTTGACATGTTAATTGGCCAATGAAATGTGCTGCGAGGAAAAGTCTGGTTCTGCCAGGCCCCCAGGTTGTGATTGATATGCATGTGTACATTCCACAACGTCTGTTCACGTCAGAGTGCACGCAACTGACATACATGTAACCGCAAACACCAGAATGTTGACTGAATTTATGGCACAACAACCAAACAACAACAAAGTCCGATGACAGAATACGTGTGTTTTCAACCTGGTGACTATGAAATTAAGTTGACATCCATACTAAATTATGTCGTAGAGAAGGAAGTATCAGCCTGGTTATGTTTAACTAGCTTGAGTTAACATTCGTACTACTGTAGTGTTGGAGTCTATAGTTAAGCCATAAACATCTAACAACTAACATATACACACTAAACTTAGCAGGTGGACAGAAGATATAAAAGTTTTCCAGCCAATCCTACCACAATTAATATATTGTGACAGCTCCGAAATTGATGATTATACACATAATGTATCACCTCATTACTCGATTTCGCTCGGAGATATTTACACTAGAACAAAACGGCACAACAGGTCAGACAAATACTGTCGCCAGACAATTGATGGGACGTTTTGAATAGAAAGGGCAGAAGGTTTAGTAAATGGGCCAAAAGACCAGACAGTCTATTGATAGCACGATCTGCACTTTGGTTAAAATGAACAATATACTCCAGAGGCATTTTCAAATACTAGATCATGGAATACAATGAAGTTTTGATGTAATAAGCAACAAATAAAACTTGGTTGATGTGGCTCAATACATGCGGTATGATCTGACTCAACATCATTCACCTGGCACTTTCCTAAACAGTTGCAACAGTTGACATCATACCTGCTTACAGTTGACTGATAATTGACTTTGTCGAGAGGACAAAATTGAGAGGAAAAACATGAAATGACTATGAAATCAAAAGGCACCACACAAGTAGATTTAAAACTACCATTATATCTTCATCTGTAATGGCAGGCATTAACTGTTGTTATATGTAATCAGTGGCCATGTTCACCTCACCATGACTTCAATAAAAGACAGCGACTTCCGTCGAGATGACACCTGTACACACTCAAAAGACACTGACGGATCTCTGAGGCCCTGACTTGACTGCCCTTCTCCCACCAATCAGCACACAGGACACAAAGGCCAGTATTGTCAATGCTGGGATTTGACATGTTCATATAAACACAGGTGTACATCCTGTAGGGGTTTTGTGCATTATCATTATCCTGATTCTCCTTTCCAGGTAATGTGTTGAGTTGCATGTCCTGAATGGGTCTGTCCCCTCTTTAGAGATCAGTTTATCACTGTTGAAGGGGCAGCCCAGGTGTAGCCTCCTTTGCAGCCTTCTTGAGGTGTAGCCTCCTTCGCAGCCTTCTTGGAGCGACGGCGTTTATTTTTGCAAGGGAGTGCTGATACGTGATTTTTTTTTCACGGGTGAAGGTTCTCTAATGCACCAGAGGAAGTTATGCGGGAGTTTCACCTCTCGTATCAGTGCTCCCCCTCAAAAAAATAAACGTCGCCGCTCCAAGAAGTCTGCGAAGGAGGCTAGCTCAGGTGACTGTGATATCAAATAGGAGTACAAGTTCAAGTAAACTTCTGTAATGATGGTGACAATTCGGGTGGAGAACCTCAATAGTAGTTTCTAATGTCAACATTTTTTAATGTTCTGGTCAGAACTGTGAATTGTAGACTGTAAAAGATGCTAGGAAAGCTTTATTATTGCTAAGTAACTGTGAGTCATAATGCTCAGCCAATTGTTTGTAAGTACATCTATCATAATATGTGGATTTGGAAGGAATTCAGGAGCATGAAAAGTACTTGTTTGAGTTTATTAAGAATCCACAATTAGCATAACAATTTACATTGTTACAGTAGCTATTCATCCTGTGGTCCTTGTTTTCACTGGTTTACTCAGTTAATTAACTCACAGTTATAGATCTGGTTTACTTAGTTAAGATCAAGGGAGTAGCTGAATGTGCTTCTGTTATCATGATGTTAGACAAGAGAGCAATGTCATCTGCAAAGTCGGTATCTGTTTGATCTGGTATCTCTTTGAATCTACTGGAACCGAGGGAATCTCTACTTAGTGAGTGAGTGAGAGATAGATCAAGGGCAAACTTTAAGGTCGTTACCTTTTGCTCACAGAAGTCCATCTCTCTTTGAAAACTGAGCTGTCATTATCTTGATCCAGTCTTTGAACTAAAGGCAAAAGAAAGACAACAGTGATGGTCACATCATTCCTGTAATCCACCTTGATCTTTCTCACCTTGACAGGTAAGCCAGGTAATCTTCTGGAACGTCAGATGTGTCCAGATAATTGTCTTTCCCCTGCAGAGGGGCCATTCTTACGTCTTTATGTGTGTCAGACACTAAGCAGTGCCACGGAGAAGCCGCAGGGTTGACTGGAAACAAAGGGAGAAAGCACACGATGTGTTTGTTCTTGAGTTAGCTATCTTGGGGCATGCACCATTGCAAGGACACATGGATCTTCAACTACTAAGTCTAAATGCCTCTGTAATTGAGAAAAATGGCACAAAGCATGCATGACATCTTTTCAAACATGAACAATTGTACCATATATACTGGTATATAAGGTAGTGATTTGATCAGACCACCCGACTTGGAGGCAAATGTGACAACGTGTCATACCATATGTCCTTGCCCCCTAAATGCAGATGTTCACTGACAGGTGCATAAAGATAAGGATTAAAAGGGATGACAGAGAAATCTTCTCTACTGTCCTGTTGCTGAACAAATATTATGACATGGATGACAGAAATTACTTCCAAATTATGGTTTGTCCATCTTTTAAGCTTCCACCGTCAGAGCAAGGACTTTATATTGAAGTCAGAGACAATTAGCAGAGGATTTTATAACCTTCTATATGATAATATATGAACTAAAAGCCCCAATATTCAGCATTTAATGTTACCCCTTTGCTCTCAAAGAGGTAAAAATAAGTTTTAACTGGCACAGAAAAATCAAGACAGTTGTTATTCAGGCTTTACCGGAATGTTTATTGAGTGTAATTGTAGAAACATGTAGTACATAACAGCACATTTTGGTATTTGTCCCAGTGACTGTGATTGTGATTGAGATTCTGTGGTTGGCTGTGCTCTAAGCTGATGTCTTCGTACATTTAAGCCTTCCATTGTTCTACAACACATGTAATACACTGCCAGACTTTGATTTTATGTACAGTGATCGTTAGATATAGAAGGGCTTATATGGTGCACCCAGTCAAGCCTGCCTACGGGACAGGTATGTTGGAGGAGACACCTTCCTATTGTTCTCACCTGGGTGGGACCTCAGGTGGTATTCTCCAAGGGCACAGAGGTCACATGTTAATGACAGGGAAAAGTAAACAGACCCTTAACCCCTCCTCACCCCCCTGTCATCTCTAACTTATCTCAAGACAGGATCTTAATTCTGTGTCTCTTCACATTAGTGTTTTATGGTCACTATGTACAAATGCCACCTTGATATAATCATAACGTTTCAATGTTCTGATGTTATAATGCTCTAGTGCGTCTTTTGGGAGCTTTAGATAAGGTTTAATCAGCTATTTCTTCACAGCTAAACTCTATTAATGATCAGGTAAACTGATATGCCAGATGCCACTTTGAATTCATGCCTGAAGGAGGAACTGACTAGAATGGATGTGCCATTCATGTTCGGAAACACCTTTCCACTTCTAACAGACCTGTCAAACAAAATGTCAAGAAACAATGGGAACAAAATCAATGCCCTAGATCTCTAACATTGGGCAGATGCAATTTAACTATAGGGTTCTCTTAGTTTTCTCAGAAAAGAATGAAGCAGTCTTATATTTATGTACAGGTAACTGATGAAGTGATTTAATTCATGGACAGGCCCTGTAACCATATATAAGTAAAGAAACAAGTCTTCCCCACCAAAAGTTCCTATGATCAAAGTTACTCTATTCTCTTCAGTCTTTCCAATCAACCTTTAATCATGTAACTCATTATTTAGAAATGAATTATAAGCAACCTGAAATATGAAGTACTCTCCTGGCAGGATATGCATAAACTGCAGCAGCAAATGCTTCCCAGCATGTAAAGCACAAAACAAAAGAAACATGGCCAAATTTCCGGTAAGTTAGAAGATCATATTACAGTGGAGATAAATGCTGTTAACTTAACAACACCAAGATAACATAAATCCTTCACTAATATATGTCTTTGACTGTATAATCAGGGCTCGAAATATCACCTGTACAGGTAACATTAGAGTTGTGCAGGTATTTATGATGTCTACCTGCACCTGAACCTGCACCTGACCTACACTGGTCCATGTACTGGGATTATACGTCATGTATATACATGTAGGCATATGTGGATTTTTATTTGCTGCATTGACTGTTACCACCTACAAATGTATGGAGTATAAAAGAAAAAATGGCAATGGTTTCTGAACAGTTTTTGGTGTGATCCATACTTCTTAAATTAAATTTGTCTGGCGCAGGTACCTTTTCAATGTTACCTGCACCAGTGCAGGTATGCAGGAAAAAGGATTTCAAGCCCTGATAATGTAAAAAGGTGAGGTACAATCTACAGATCTAAGTGACAGCACTGGTATGCATGCCTTTATCTTCCAATCTGCACCAAACTCATCTGTGTACAATACAACATTGTTGTGTACATTGGTGGTGAAACGCATCACAGTTATCAAAGAAATGAAAACAAGCATATACAACTTCAACGTAACGTTTCAAACAACCTACTAAGGCATAACAACCTGCCATTTAACTTTTCAACACACAATATACAGACTACATGAATCCATCTGTGTTTTAAAGCAGCAGAATAGATAGTGAGTTGCCTAAGGACATTCCTCTCTATTCTTCAATGACACTGAACAGGCACATGATAATTCACTGACAGCACTGTACTTGTAGATAATCCCCAAAGTACGTACAGTTTATCCATGTAAAGTGTAAATAGCTCTATACAAGAGTGAGTTGAGGTGACAGAGAGGTTATTTTGTGAATCATTAGTCCGTGAATATGTTCAGAACACCTGGTACGCAATGAGACATACTAGTAACCAAAGATAAGGATCGCAGCACTGATTCATATCATTATTACATCCGTCTTCTCTGTCCTTTGTTCTTTACAGAGGTGTATTGTGAGTGCATGTGAACATACTCCACAATGGTAGGTTAGAGGCATTTTACCTTTAAGTTGTACATGTACTAAACTGTCATTCATTGTGTACAAAATGGCAATAAGAAAGTGGCTTATTTTTATGTCTTAAAGTACATTTTAACCATTCGGCCACTTCACGTGTCTAAATAGGAACTTCATCACAGGTAATTTAACACCTGGTTAATGAAGAGAAAGTTTTGCATGCTATCTTATTCTCCATTCATTCAAAAAAATGTATTTTAGAATGTTGAAAACTTTTCAGGATTAATTGGGAATTTAGCTCTTGAAAGGGTGGTGGGACAAGAACAAGATAAAACAATCAGATATGTTGCTGAAAATGAAAAAAAATGTTCCTGGCAACCTCTCTGGAGTTTTTGAGATTGATGTTATATAATCAAGATAACGTTAAATCTACTGACGACTTTTGTATTGTACATTAATGTCCAGTCCCAATCTAATTTGAAAAATGAGTTTTGCCTCCTTTTTAATAACACAAATACAAGTAGGCTCAATTTGTGTCTAACAACCTGAAGGTTTTCCTATGGACACTTCAGGTTTCACTATTTCTTAAATTTAAGTTACCTAAGTTATATAATTTCAAACTGACAGTACATTTAAGACCACACATTGTGTTTCCAATGTAAAGCCACTGAACGCATAATAGTTAGTGGGTCTTTTTTCTTACATTCTGACACAAAAACTTGACACTTAGAGGATGGCATTCATTGTAATGTAACTGTGTTGTGGTTTGTACAATGTACATGCTTTGAGAAATGTAAAGTTATGTATTACTAAATGTAATGCTTGACCAAGGAGTCTCATAGTATATTTAGTCTTCACCTATTTAGAAATTAAGACAGGTGCTCAAGTTGTAAGCACCACTTAAGAATCCAAGGTGAACAGGTCTAAAACTTTACTCAGACTCAAACACACATTGTAGTCAGAGCTTCAGTTTTTGTGTGCAGATGTGACTACTTAAGAATTCATCAAATTTTTCTGCTCCATTAGAGTTCGAGGGTTACAAAGAATGTGCATCGCTGCTGCTTCATCCCGGGAGCGAGAACAAAGCTCTCACCGCCACGTGCCAGCGACACGCACCTTGCAGATAACAAGCCTCCGACAGGTACAATACTGATTACATTTCAGCCCCTACAGGATGAAGAGATAAATGGAGAGATAACATTAAGTGGCTACACGAACACACAAACACTCCGACGTGAGCAGGTTCTGAAATGGGAACTTAAGGGGACGTCTCCTTTGTCTTGGATGTTATGCTGTATACAGGAACATATTTCCAACAGATTTCACCCGAATTGGAGAGATAAGTGAAGACAGTTAACTTCTTTTGTCTTTGTCTCCTAGATGCCAGAGCAATACTACCACTGGAGATGACAAAATAGATGCTTTCTGTCAGTATTAGTCTTTTGTCCTTTAAGTTTTGGTAAGACCTATTAGACGCTAACAGTTGTAGAGCATTCATGGCCTTTGTAACCTTTTAAGTTACGTCAATGCTGAAATTTTCAATCCAACTTGATTAGCCGCAGTTTGACATGGAAACAGACAACAATAGGTTGCAGACTCCATTTTTCAGTTAAAACTAATAGCACCGTAATCCCAGGGACTAAAAAAGATTAACTTAGGACTACTTCAAATTCTATTTGGGGCTGAGGTCGGATTAAGGTGAATTCTGAAAATGTCTGCAGGTATGGGACCATTTAATCACTTCTACGTAATGCAATTTCCAGGGGATTTACCCTTACTTCATGAGGAAAACACCTCCAAACATAACAAACACACGTAACACTGCAGTCACCATGGAGCTGAAGTTTTCTAATGACCAACTTGCTGACTGGTTCTTATAAACATGGTAGGTCATATTCCCCTTTCGGAAAACAACTGTTGATTACATTTTTAGTATGGGACTGCTGGAATTGCACTCCACTACATGACTGGAGGGG
Source organism: Branchiostoma floridae x Branchiostoma japonicum (assembly GCA_013266295.2). Classification (NCBI taxonomy): domain Eukaryota; kingdom Metazoa; phylum Chordata; class Leptocardii; order Amphioxiformes; family Branchiostomatidae; genus Branchiostoma; species Branchiostoma floridae x Branchiostoma japonicum. The sequence continues at coordinate 11,687,257 of CM023832.1, forward strand.
AAAACCTAACCCTGTAAGTGCTAAGGGACAAAGTTCTAATTGGCCCTGGCAGTAGAAGGGTTAATTTTGATGCCTGTTGAAAAACAAAACATTTTGAGTATGAGACTGCTGGAATTGGACTCCACATCTAACCCTATAAGTGCTAAGGGACAAAGTTCCAATCGTACCTGGCGGTAGAAAGGTTAATTTTGATGCCTGTTGAACAAGAAAACTTTTTAAGGTTATGACTCTACCTCCAATCAAATCACTCTGAAGGATGTAGAAATCATGGCTTTAAAAACCAACCTGTTGATCGTTTGTTCCAGAGTGCAAACCACTAAGTTCTTTCTTTCAAAGGGGAGCTTTAACAAAGTCCCTGGACCAGCTGGATAATTCATAGATTGTAACCACAAATTTAGAAACAATTATAGACCTTATCTGGAATCTGCTATCTAGCGGGATTAAGAAGACAAAGGCTGGCAAGCTGTGCATATGGAAATTGGCCGACTTCTTCCCGCTCTTTTTAATCAGGCTTCTACTCCACATGGAATTTCTTTCATTCTTATAGGTCACACCAATTTGATTTGCTGGTTCTTGGATTTTTTTAGAAAAAATATGAAGCGACAGGGCAGAAAAAAAACAGGCCTAGGCATGCTATGATAGCCCCAAATGCTATTCAAAGAAAGTATGCTGAACTGGAAAATCCACGGCATGAAAACAGAGTTTAATGGAGAAGTCTGTACCTTGGTATGCAAAGTACATATAACAGGTTGTGAATATACTTAGTCAGATACAGGTTTTCCTTCAAGCCCTCTGCTCTTATGACGTCTACTGAAAAATGAGCAAGAAAATACATTCAAGTATATTCACTTAATGTTCACGGTAGCAAAAATTCACGGTCTGAGAAAAATGAAGGTGTCGATGGAAGTATATGTCCACGATGGCGGCAGGTGCAGAAAAAAAGAAAGTCTGCAAATTATTTGTTAAAATGGTAAAAGTTTGCGGTACAGAAGTGGCCGCGAAAACTGCGAACATAAAAGTACCGTGAAAATATCAGGAATTACAGTAAGTCGGTATGGCATCTCTGCTTAGCCTCTACCAGGCTTTGGAAGCAGTTTGAAAGAGTAGAAATGGGCCAAATAGACAGATAACATGCCAGGGGAGTTGGTCCACGAGAGAGTACAGGACGCGGCAAACTGTACTCTCTCGTGGACCAACTCCCCTGGCATGTTATCTGTCTATTTGGCCCATTTCTACTCTTTCAAGCCGCTTTCCGAAGCCTGGTAGAGGCTATCTCTGCTAGTTGCTGGAATGTGAGCATCCCTAACCCCAGGTGTGCCATCACCAGGGCATGGGCTGAAGAATCTTAACCTAATCAAGTGTTCACCTCTGCTGGTTGGACAATGTTCAATCAGCAGAAGTCCTGGATTACAAACAGTGATTAACAGCCACATGTCCAGAATGAAGTCATTAACACCCACTGTGGAAAACAAAATCACATATACTGGTATGAAGAACATGATACTCCGGAAAACAACAAGGAATACATGTTAGCAAGGAGAGCTTGATCATTTGAAAACATAAAGGCACACACATCAGATAAAGCTACAGGTGGACATTTCTGTTGTCGAACTTTCATCATCATCAAGGTCTATCCCTAACTTTGAAAATCCAGTTTTGCCGCCCTGAAATTGCATTGGATGCCTTTAAGATTGTCTTAAAAGGTAAGAATCTTGGAAGACATTTTGCCAAAGAAGGCCGCCATCATTAGTTCCATTGCACACAGGTGGTGTAAGGAATGGATGACAAATAAGTACCTGATCAGGACAAATCCTGTAAGACTGATCCCTTGATCCAGGATCACTGGGATTTCGGTAACAGATAATTATAAGAATTCCACAACACTCAACATTGTAATTGCCCTTTTTTTTTACAACCAAAACTGGTTCTTAACCCTACAGTGAGAGCAGATCCCAGTCTTTCAACTCTTACTGGTGTCTAGTAAGAATCAAGGAGATTAGACTCTAACCTCCTTGTAAGAATGAAAGAAAAGAAGAAATGAAGAGCAAAAAGCCTAGAATGCATTAAAGATCTATAACAACAATGCCTGCTACAAATACATATGAAATGAATAATTTTTCATATACTGCGCCAACATTGCTCAAAGCTGAAACACAATACTCTTGATTTCTCTTTTGCTTTCATCATAACAATTAGAACCACCTGTTGTTGACAAACAAGCAGAGATTCCTGCTATCACCTGTGTTTTTGATAAGTACTGGCCATTCAGCTAGCTTACAAAGATTTCATCCTTCAGGCAAAATGCCAGTTAAACAACCAGGATTTCTTTGGAATTGTGTGAGAGGGTGTAAGGGATAGGATTTGTCACCTGGACCTCCAACATGGAAGGAAAGCTTAAAAAAGACCTTACTGTCAAAAGCCCAAACCCCATGGGTGGTAAAGACATCTTTGCATAAAAGGCAGGTACCTTGCAGGTGTGTGTTATGTTCTTTGATATGAATTAAAATGTATCTAGCAATATTTGTGACTGTCTAGTTTATGTCGTTATTCAATAAAAGGACAGCGCTTGCCTACTTAGTGTCTAATTATGTCTTTAATGTGTTAATGTCGACAAAATGAACACCATAAAAAGGTTTAATGTGCTGAGGTTTTCTATTGTGCCTGGCTTAATGAAACAATATTAGATCACACATTGTACATAGCTTGGGATCACTTTTGTTTGATATATTTTCTACAGGGTTAAATGAGGTTAAAATGTGTAGCTTGTTACCTGGTAACTCTTATGTACTTAATCTCAGACACCTGTCTCAGGGGTTAGGAAGATTTCTGCAAGTAAACCTGTTATTGTAAACAAAAACGGTTACACAGTATTGCTGCATACGTCTTCACAAAGCTGAGCATATGGAACATTCTTTCAAGATTTTTGGATCTATGTCTGAGGAAAGCTGCTTGGAACTCCTAAAAAAACCTGTTACTCATTTACTCATTATTCATAAGGCCACACTGATTTAATTTTATGGATGACATCCTCTGGGGACCACAAAACTAATGCGAGAGGGCGGAAAAAAAATCCAGCAAAAAAAAAAATGCTGCTTAACCACAGGAATACAAAGCCGGTATTGCGAATTGAAGCACAGGACACAATGACTGCATCAAACAAACAAGTTTTTATTTGCAGGAGGTAGATGTAGATAGTCTTGTTCAGGTCTCATCCTCCTTCACAGCTTCCTCCTTCGTTTTACGATAAGCCGTGAGTCGGCAGTCTGTACTGAGTTCCAGCCGAGTTCCGGAGTTCTGTGAAGCCTCGAAAGACATGTTGTTTTTTTTTGAGAACAGGCGAAAATCAATGCGCGCGCAGATGTCATCCATAAAATTAAGTCGGTGTGGCCTAACGATGGTGACCACTTTTTGTCATAGAGGAGTTTAACTTTTTTGGTCTTTTCAGCCAATGGTAGGATGAAGGAGGCTATCTATAACCTCCTTGGTAGGATAAATAGAAGAGGTTTTTCAAAACACTCAGACGAAGGGCATTTTTTCTTAATCTCCAAGCAGATCTTTTGGTGGGTGCAATACAGTATAAAACTGGCAATACAGTATCCAATACGCCACCTGATTTGATAAAGATACCAGACTGAGTACAAAAAAGAAAGCCTGATAAAAATGGCTCAAAACATGTCAAAAATTAGCCAAAGTCTAAACCTCTGCTTGGAGAGTACCCTTTTCCTTCAAAGACAAAATAACAAAGACACGCTTGACAAAGAAATTTGAAGCAGTCATGTTTCACAGTAGTATGCTGATGGAAGGAACCAGCAATTTGCTTGCAGTACAATGTATTATTATCTTTTTTCAGTCAAATTGTTGGGTGGTATTTTCTCAACTTTTCTAGTCAATGTTTTAACCACCTGCTGAGCAATATAATTAAATGGTCTCTAAACCACTTATCATCCTTGTGCTAATTGTTTTATGGCAGGTGCAAATGAGCCTCTGTCAATTAAGGTCTCAGTGCTAAGTACCGTAGTGACTCGTCTCTACAGGTTGTCATGCAGAGTCATCAAATGTTGTCTGTTTTTGTCTGTTTCTTTCTTCCTTTAATTTCCAAGCAGAGATTGGAGCGGGGGTTGGTACCTGTTTTCTGAGTGCCAGATGTAACAATTTTTCCTCCAACCTCTGCTTGGAGAGACTTTTCCCCAGAAAGACCTAGCCTCCTTTGCAGGCGTTTTCCACGGGGGGAGAGTATCCAATACGCCACCCGATTTGGCCGTTAGACCTGTTAGAGCTTTTGCCGCCAACCCTGTATTCCCTCCGGTGGGAGGGCCGCCAACCCTGTATTCCCTCCCACGGGAGGCGGCAAAAGCTCTAACGCGTGCGATCTTGTGATCAGAAAATCGTAGAACTTACAAATGAGCACCCCTCCCCCCCCAAAAAATGCCGACCGCACCGAGAAAAAATCAGCCCTTTCCCTCTCTCCCCGTGGAAAATGCCTGCAAAGGAGGCTAAGAAAGACATATAAAGACTGGAGATCAGGCTTTGATCTGCAGTTCATTACAAGCCTATAGTAATGAACAAAGCTGACATAATAAAAGCCTGGCACTCAGCCTTGAGATGATTCTATGCCATCTCTTCTAAAATACACATGACATCAGGACGACACACTGGTCCATTTATCGTCATCTGTCTATCCAACTTCGCCTGTCCATTCGTGACCCATAGTGCCACATATTGGTCCCTCCCAATCCCAGACTTCGGAAAGTGGCTAGAAAGAGCAGAAATTGTAGCATTGAAGATGCTACGATTACTCAGTAGACTGTCAATCACTTAGTTATTCATACATCTTACAGTTTTAGAAATACATCTTAGAAATACATCTTAGAAATACTCCATATCTTTATAAACCCGAATACAGTAGGTTGTAGAGCCCTGAATTGATGATAGTGAATAGAACCGCTTTCTTTTGAAAAGACCGTAAGTTACTGGGACCCCAGTGCATGTAAAGTGGCGTGCAGTTGGTTTCTCTGATGATACTCTATCTTCATCTTTCAAACAAGAGTCCTTTTCCATACAACAACTTTGCTCACTAGGTCTCTATGTACTTTGGATCACTACTATCTGGTAGTGGTCTGCGACAAATCAGTTCTTCGCCACACAAAATGTTTGCAGTCTTAGCAACTGTTTACTGATGGTAGAACTTACTCGTAATTGGAATCAACCAGAAGCAGCTCTCAGTGTTGTCTGTCAGAACCTGGTCACATTTGTCTTACGATCGTTGTACGATCATTGGGCATGTCATACGTGTGTCCTTGAAAATTCAGCTATCTTCTGACCAAAAAGTGTGTCTTTGATTGTTGGTTTTGTCACAGCCTGCTTGAAAATACTACATCAAAATCGTGCAATGACCTCAGACAAATGTGACCACGCCATCACAGCAAGGATATTTAAACCTCCTTGGTCACAATGGAGTCACAGTCACAAAAGAAGCCTGCAATGTTATAAAAACATAAACACATATATCTTCCCAAGAGCAGCAGTGAAAAACCACAGACCAAAACACACAACCTTGCCAACAAAAGCTTCTCTCTCTTTCTTTTGAGAAAATCCCTAACAAACAGAAAATTGTGAGACGAGTACCAAAGGATACATGCCCTGATAACCTGTCCTTTGTGGCCTGTTCTTAAAATTCCCATTGACACGGGAATGTTAAATGCAGGAAGGTTGCCGGGAAGTTCCTTCCGACAAGTTGCTAGGTGGCTGACACTTCCGAAGGTAGCAGATAACCTTAATCGGATACCCATCATTCTTTGCTGTGGAGCCACGTCGAGAGACAACAAGGACTTTGCACAACTATTAGATTGTTTACACAACAATTGGATAAACGTTAGGGGGACCAAGTGGGATTATGCAAACTCACATTAGCAAGATAGCACTGCATTGGCACTACTGCAAACTAGCAAGGGAAGACAATCCTTCAAACGATTTCTGAAATCCCTGTGTAAAACTTCCAACAAACCACTTGCTTACAAATCAGCCTTCTAAAATTCCAGAAGGGGCATGTCTGGAATTTTAGAAGGCTGCTTTGTAATCAAGTAGTTTGTTGGAATTTTCACAGCGGCTTATAGGGTTTCCCTTGAGAACATGCTGTCTTCCAAATTTAATCAAACTTTTTAATTAAGAAAGGATTAGGGGGAGGCTATATGCCCACCTGTCCCGTGCATTGGTATTAAGGGGGGGTTGGACGACTCTGACCCCCTAAGGTGAATGAAAACATCAACAATAGGGAGAAGGGCATGGTTTGTGAATTGTATTGTTTGTGACAATAGGTGTAGGTAAGATACTTTTCTGAGGTTTAGTACGTAGTGCTCCCCCGCCAATGTACATTTTTGCTGAGTTGCGAGCAATAAAGTAATCCAAGACCAGAGTAGATTACAAGCCAACCCTAGTGCTGAAATGACTGAAGGAGGGCCTGCATAGGGGGGTAGCGATTACGAAGTACGCAAAATTTTCGCCGCCGATTACGAATTACGTTAAATTCTCAGAGCTGATTACGCTTTGCGGCAAAGGTACTGATTACGAATTGTGTTGATTTTTGGGGCGGCTGCCTACGGATTACGAAGAATAAAAAGGCCTGATTTCGCCTTACGAAAAAGGGCATGCAGGCCCTCCTGAAGGCAGCGATGAGTACAAATATACATCTTTGGAGGACGTGAAGAAATCTGCATAGACCTGGCAGTGTTACTTGCAATAACTTTTAAGACAGTCATGCTCCATTCTTTACAAGAAAGATTTGGCTGCAAAAACAAGTTGTTTTTGTTTGTTTTGTGTTTGCCCTATTATCATGTGTTGTCACCAAGAATTTGTGGTATACAACAAATGTTACAGAAATAATGAAATTTGTTTGTCTGTGTCAAGGTATGAAAACAGCTAATACTTCCAAAAAAATGTCACATAGTGACCAGAGGAAAGCCTGTATATGAAAAAGAATATCTGACAAACAACAAAGTTATTTAGTTTGAATGGGGGGCTTATAGTATTTCATCAGTTTTTGTTGTTGTTATTATTGTTGTTCAATGATCCTTGATAAAACATCAAGTACAAAATCCTCTTCATCCATCCATTCATTCAGAACATTCTGGTAACAAGGTACCGACCACCAGATGTCAGATAATAAGATTAACAACTGTGTTTTCTTTAATAAGTGCACATTGTGATGCTTTTCAATTTGGAATTCCACCTGTGCAGGTATTCTAGGATGAACAGTATCATGTGACAGAATGTACACTAACTGTTAACCATCCAAAATTGGAGCTCAACGTGTTTTTGCATTGGAAATTCCCAGTAAAAAGTATATACGGGGAGTTGCCCTTAGCATGGTACAGGTTAAGAAACTTAGTTTCAAGGCATACAGAAATAAGAGTTGTTGATGAAATGTTGAATGCTTAAAGATTAAATCAGGCCATCTTAGATTCTGATTTCCTCCTCCCAGTCAGAAAATAGTGCAAATTAGAAAAGAGTGCAAATCAGCACCCCCCTCCGTAACACGCCAACAGTGCCACCACCCCCCCCAAAAAAAGAAATGCCGATCACACCGGTTAACACCTGCAAAGAGGCTACCATCACAGCACTATGAATTTACATTGGGCTATCATGTTTACTTCTTCATCAGCTCCAAACAGAATAGTGACTATCTCTCCAAGCATAGGCTTTGGGTTATTTTTGACGTGTTTTTATAGGCGTTTTTATCGGGCTTGGCTTTTTGTACTGGTATCTTTTTTTAGGCCATCCCAACTTGGGTGGCGTATTGGATACTGTCTGGCAAATGGATACCGCCTGGCCAATTTCATACTGTCCTTGCAGCCACCAAAAGATCTGCTTCGAGATTAAACAGTCTGTCTAAACATTCTTGCTCGGACACAGAGTTAGGGTAGACGTGTTCACCGTCACCTTCGGTTATTTCTGCTCACTTACCTGGCAGCCCTCAGGGGTCTACAGAAAGTGCGAAATGGAACGAAATGAAACACGTCCGCACACTTTGACTCCTCAACTCAAAGTTCACTTTATTATTGACATACCCTAAGAATATCATCAATCTTAACGTTGCTGTTCCGACGTCGAACGAACACTAATGTCGCCGTTTGAATGGCTTAACACATTTCCTACCTACATATTTTGTTCCATTTCGTTCCACTTCGGTCCTTTTCCTTCCATTTCGCGCTTTCTGTACACCGGCCCTGAGGGTTGACAGTGGGATATGGTAGGTAAGTATCTGTTACACACTGCTTGTCTCCTCACACCTCCCAGGGAGCTACATGTAGGTAAAGCCCCCATCATTCCTCCAGTCTTGTAATCCCTGCTCCAGGCTGCAGGGATCCTTCAACACGGTGTTCTAGCCAGCCTGAAATTTTTTTCCGTCATCTCAGTTTTGTTTGACGTAACATTGTGTCGAACGCCGAAGGGGGGTCCGGGGGTATGGTCCCCCAAGGAAAATTTTGAAATCTTAACCCCCTGACACTTTATTTTGATAAACTTGTGTCATTGCAATCATTTATGTCACTAATATCACTAAAACCAAAACTACAAAGTGATTAGGTTTTCAAAATAATTTTCCTCCCAAGGCACAAAAAGACCAGTGGACATGAACATCTGCCTAACTGTACTTTAAAATTAAATTTGATTGTTTTGGGGATCCTTGTGTTTTTGTTTGACTTTGTGTGAGATCCCTTCAGAACTTGCCTGTGGTGGAAAATGTCAACTAATTGCAAAGATAAAGGAAATTGACTTGGTTCTTGCTAGGATCTCTTTGCCAAGAGGATATAGCCACTTTGGCTTAAACTGAACATGCATGGCTACCATGCCATCTACTGACAGAGCTATGAAGTGCATGGCAGTATTCCTGTTATGAGGGGAAATCTGTTGGAATTGGAAGGAAGAATTTGACAGGAGCAAGTAGAAACATCACCCCAATACCTCAGTTTATCACTTTTAGCATGTCCTTTATATAACAGTAACCAAGGAGGTCATGAGCTTGCAGTAACAGTCCAGCATTGCTGTAACCCTTTTCTTTGTCTTTCAAAATGTAAGACTGCATTTTATCAAGCACAAACAGCATCTGATAGCAATCTGACATGTTATTCCTGCTGACCAACAACAATAACAAGCCTTACAGAATGTTAAGAGTTGTTTAGGGTTGACTTTGAAGTTGTGGTGCCTAATGGCTCAGATTGGCGACACACCTGTTTGTTGACAGTACTGTCTAAGATAGCAGACACGCTCCTAGTTCCACTCATAACATCATACACAGCTTTTGTCTAACTCTCTTTAGAATGCTACAGTTAAAACAATTTCTGCTCTAAAAGCAATGTTGTACGTGTTACTCTTTATCATTTCAGCAAAAGCAGCTATTTTGTGAAAGTTTTAAAAGTGATGGAGAAATATTATTAGTATTAGAAGTATTAGCCTCCTTTGCCCGCTTTCTGGCTTGTAATGTGTGCAATCTACGTTTGATCAGAAAATCGCCCCCCAAAAAAGCCGACCGATCCCGGAATGCCGGCAAAGAAGGCTAAGAAAATATATCTTTTATTCAATAATTTTGGCACCAAAATGAGCAAAACTGCACATCTGCCCGAAGATTAATTCTTAAACCTCAAACAGATTGGACATCCATTAAAAAAAAAACACCATAATCTATTTTGCGATCACGATTGTCCCAAAGCTGCTCACCATAAGAAATCCTAACCCTGATAACATTTGATGGACGATGACAAGCCAGGAGTACAAAAGAAGGACAGATAGACTTCAGGCTTTGTCTTGTTAAATATAAGATAATGAAACCACAGAGCTAAGCAGAAATTTGTCACAGGAAATAGATTGAGTACTAGGGGTCACAAAATCTTAGGGATATAATAGGTGTAACTTCTCGAGACAATACATCACAAAGCTACAGTCTTACTTTGAATGGCCTGTAACTCATTATAAGGATGTTCACAAGACTAAGAACTTATAATTTTGAGCACATGCACCAGAGTCATTGCTGCAGACGTTCTGTGCAAACTTTTGGAGATGGAACGCAACAGAAATGAACAAAGCAAGGTTCTTTGTAGCCCTTGCTTTGGATAGAACACTGAAAGAAGTAACGTTTTATCAGCAGTTGATTTGAGCAAAGTTGCATATACATGTAGTGGTTTGTGGTAGACTTTTCTTGCAAGGTATAGAACCCTGTAAATGATTGTACAGGCAAAAAAAATTGAAAAAAAAAGCCACTTCACCAAACCTCATAAAAATTCAACCTTACCTCAAGTCTCCTCCATGCATTAATTGCTTTATTTACATCATACTTTTATCTCAAGAAATGATACATTATTCATATCCCGTCAAGAACTCTATCCAAAAGTTATCAATTTTCTTTGACAAATCTTGATGTACTTATCTGAGGTGATCAGTGAAATTTGCAGGTGAATGCAGGAAATTCCTCCCTGCTCTGATAGTGTCATCATCCATCTTGTGTTATCTACACTGGGGGGAAAAACTCATCATGACAAAATAATTGAAGTCTTTGTGATACTCACTGCTCTTTTATCACGAAAATAGATGGAAAAGGAATCGGAGATAGTATCGGAAAACTAAAGGATCTAGTTACAGTAGGGCTCGAAAAAAATCAGATATCTGAATACGAAACTGTTTTTACACCTGTTATATTGTGTTCTCAGCAAAAGAAATGGCCAAACATATAATATTATGTTTGTAGCAAATAAAATCTTGAAAAAAAAAAAAACACTTGTAGACTACAGTCTATCTCTTTCAAACGTCTCTTTCCAACAATGGCCCAAATTAAATTTCCAGTACAAAAGATTACCTTGCAACATAAAATCCTGTTCAGCTTAAAGGCTTAGAGGTCAACATGAATAAACATAAAACATGGCTTCCCATCAGTATGTGGAACGTTTTTCGTCCCCGCCCGGATTAGACGTGCAAAGCCTTGCAAGATCACGACACGATACCCCAACCCAGCTGTTTATGGTCACAATTGTGGGAGCAGATCTCTAAATCTATCGGCTGAAACATAATTATAGTGATGAGAAAATTTTCCATTGTGCGTTTCCAGAGCTCTGCCGCAAAGAAAGAAAAGTAATTCTTCGAGCTTTGTCAACATGCCTAAATCCACAGAAAGCTGATTTAATTATATTTTCATTGGTTTGAATTTCTGTCAAACATGATTAAACACAAAAGGCAGGAAGTTCTGCCACTCAAAACATGCGACAAGGATTATCGTAGGTCTTTCAGACAACAGGTATTCGGAAGCTGCTACTTAACAGCGGTGCTTTGATCAGGTAGAAGTTACTTTTGGGCCTTCAATCATTCTAACAGTAGCATCCTTCACAATAGTTTTCTAATTGTGTACAATGGAATCTATGTAAGCACGTCGGCAGAACGTACTGCGCCTGCGCGAAACCCGTAATGTGTTGTGCATAGCACTTTGGCAGAACGTCTCATATAAGGTTGTATTAGAGCATATAAGGTTGACAGCCTGTCTGTAGTTTTCAGATGTTGTATAGGAAAAGATATCGTCTGCAACAGGCAAAATTCTGATGCAACGTTGACAAAAAATCCAGGGAAAATCCAGGTTTTGCGCAGGCGCAGTACGTTCTGCCGACGTGCTATCTATGTATAATGTAGGGTTAGGGGTTTTTTTTCCTGCAAAAAACGTTTGATATAAAGTTCAGACATTTAGCTTTGTCTGTATTTCACCTACTACCTGTTGTTGGTTGCTCTGGTACTAAAAAGCTACTAGACTACAACAATTATTGGAATGTCCAATTTGCATTTCAAATTTTGCAAAATGCATAGCTTTATTTCTGATGAACTTTGCCAGATATGCAGGTTGTAGTAAGGAAACAGACAAGGATGGATGAATTCAACATTTTTTTTACTTATAACCTGTGAACTGAACAGTTCTGTGAACTAAACAGTCATGGATCCCTGCCTTTCTTTTACCCTGAAAGAAGAAAAACTTTTAATTTCTACCTGGTCTTTTCTTAAAAAGGGTTTGCAAATACACACTATTCTCATAAGCACATAGTAATTGTAGATAGAACAGCATCTTAAACTTAATCTGGCTTCTTATTCCAAACCTCTTTGATCCCTGAGTACTTAATTCACCTGTTAATTGTCGGCTATCAGCCAGGCAGACCACAGGACTCCACATCAGTCTTCTGTGACAGGTGGCACAAGCTAAGGTCCCTACGGGCTACAGGTAATCAACAACAACTGACACTGCCCCACAGAAACATTAATTACTTCTCAGACAAGCTGTTTTCACCAAACTTCCTAATTTGGAGGAACAGAGTCTGACAGAAAAACATTCACTGAAAAAAATTCATTTGTTGCACCTGCAGTTTCAAAGGGAAGCAGCTGTGGTAGCAAATGTGTAAGATTCAAGTCTTCTACATATTGTTTTCAAAATGTTCTCCAACTTCATTTTGTAAGCAAAAAAAAAGTAGTCCCACATGCAAAGCAAATGTTTCAGTTGCCCAATGTTATATCAAAGTTTGTTGAACTGTGACAAACTAATAAAGACACTGTGTATCTTGTATCTTAATGTGAAATCTCTCTTTTGCTAGAATATTCTGCTAAAGTGAAACATTAAAAACTCTTTCAATCAATTCTGAGAGATGTGAATCTTATACAGATAGATATGGATCTAATACCAATTATTTCAGGTTTGGCAAAAACAACACTGTTTGGTCATTTGATAAGGTTCACAAACATAGTCCAGTTTGTCTGATTGAGCCCAATACACATTTTTATTGGACAGAACTACACAATCATATAGAAGGAACCACAAGCCTATACTTTGCCTGAAGCATAGCTAGACATGGAAATCTACCAGTCTAGCAATTCTGGGTTACTTGTTCAGCAATTATAGCAGTTTAGAAAGTCAGCAACAAAGTCAGCCACGCAACAATCGTCAAGAAAGAAAAGGTAAGGTGTTATGTCATCTTACTGAGCACAGGTTTTTTTTGACTGATGCCTAAAGCTTCCATGGCATTACTTGTAAGAAAACTGAGACAGATAAACTTTTTGGCTGAGTTCAAAAGAAAAAAGCTGTCTTCTTTCAGAGTATATACTTGGAACCTGGAAAAATATTTATAACAAAGTCTAAGTTCTAATTTCAAAACATTACAGGTAAGCTTTGCTTGGAGTTTTGTATATTATTAGCTCAAGCCTCTACCAGGCTTCAGAGGCGACTGAAAAGAGTAATATAAATTGGTCAAACAGACAGATAACATGTCAGGGGAGTTGGTCCTCTAAAGGAGTACAGTTTTGAGCGGCAAACTGTACTCCTTTAGCAGACCAACTCCCTTGGCATGTTCTCTGTCTAATTGCCCATGATTTCTACTCTTTCCAGCTGCCTCTGAAGCCTGGTAGAGGCTATATTAGCTCCATGACATTACCCTCTATATCAACAGGTCTTCTTTGCCCTGTACTTAGCTAAGACAATACAGGCATGGTGCCACAGCAGGAGACCTTTGTCTTCTCTGATAGTTGTGGGAGGACCTGTAGTACCTAGGGAATACCTGCAGCACCGGGGAATTTATTCTCTATTCATCTTCATTGCAGTCAGCAACACTGTAATCATCCGGCCATTTACCTGTAATTTTGTGGAAATAATGACCGGGCGAGTCTACCTTTCAAGAATTCTCCAACTGGCAGTTATACCAGTCTTGATGAAGGCTTTCTTAGACTGTCAGAACAGATATTGTTACTTACTAGTATTCCATGCATAAAGTTCTGTGTCATAGTTGAGTGCAAATGCATAGTTTCCTTGGTTTCCCATAGCCTCTACCAGGCTTGAGGGCACGGCTGGAAATAGTAGAAATTGGCCAAAAAGAGAGAGATAACACGCCGAGGGTGTTAGTCAGCCAGTTTACAGTTTGCCGGCCCACAAACTGGTTTCCCAGAGAAAATGTGAGAGGAAAGTCCAGTCCAACATGGTACCTGCAACTACATATGGCTAGAGGAATGGCAGAATCATTCTTGTAAAGAGTTTTTCCTTCCAAAGTTTGGGGAAAGTTAAATGTCCTGAAGTGTGGTATTGAATGGCTGAATAAGAATTATATTTTGTGACACAATCACTGTCACTATTTGAAAGATTGTTTCCACTGTCTAACTGCTATTTTGATCTGGTGTTGCGGAGTAGAAAAATGATAATCTTTTGTATGCTAAGGATGTTTCAGTGTATCAAACTAGTGGCATAAACACCTGTAAGAATGCAACATGTTTTATAAAAAGGCTTGTTCGCTTGTCTGATAGTCTAGGCGCCTCAAGTAGGAATTGTTTTGTTGTTGTTACTGCTGTTCCCTTATTTACACATTCAAGCCTAAATAACATTGAGAAAACTGTGGTTTATCTGTTTGGATACAAACAAATTTGCTGTACTTAAAGCTTAAATATTTTAGAAGCAAAAAACGTAACAAAAACAAACTTACCAATTATGTTCAAAATAAGGAAATGAGAGCAATTTCCTAGACAGCAGGGGAAAAACATGATTGCGAAGCGGCAGACAAAATATTTTCCTGCTGTTTGTTTCTTTAGTTCGACCACTAAGAGGCGGTGCCGGAATTGTAGGGGTCAAAATTGACATTGTCTGTGCAGTTAAACTTCAGAATGACTGTCTGAGGGAAAAACCAAACAGACGTATCATCCTGCGATTAACTGCTGTGGTAATTCATACAAGGAAATCACACAGCATGCACAGTGTGTAAGTACATAATAACTACAATTACTGTGTCTGAGATATACTGTAAATGCATTTATGTTCGCGAGGACTAAATTTCGAGCAGCGGAGCAAATAGAGAGTTCGCGAGAGATTTTAGTTCGCTGTACAGCAGAACCAAATACAAAAGGGAATGCCGACTTTTGATAGAGAAACCACCGGAAAACTTCAATGATTTTCCGATCGTATGTTACGCGTTATGTTATAAAAATTTACACCAAACTTACAGGTAGCGGCTCGCGCTGAGAATCTCATGAGCGGATTTGTATCGTATCGAAGGACCAGACCTCGAACGGTTTGATTTCTACAAGGCTATTCAAAGATGAACTTGTAAAATATATTTTCAAAAATAATAAACGCTCGTGTCCCGGTATTTATCTCCTGAAATACGGTGAGAATCAACACCAAAATGTGCTTGTTGTGCCGCGCGCGCTAGCCGGCCGTCGTGCCTGACCTCGAGGTCATATGCAAATATTGCATAACGTGACCGCGATACGCGCCTCCGATTGGTTGATATTTCAGCCGGCACGGTGCCGGCGGCGGGTCACAACGCGGGGCCAAGCCCGCGTAAACAATTTTTCTTTGTTTAAAAATACGCACCAAAATGCTGTTTCCGCGAACACAGAACGATATTCTAGTGCAGAAATGCACAATTCAAAGAATCTTCGGGCAAAATATATATTTCTTTGCGGATTTATGGAGTCTTTTGCGTAATTTGGACGCTCAACCAACCCGGAAGTTTACGTGCCACGATCAGCGTGGGTTTCATTTCACGTAGTTTTACCGATCAAAACAAGAAACAAAAGTCCCGCTAAAGAAAATCCTGTAACATTTCAGATCCAGTGATTATGTTTTTGATTAGAATATGTGTGGATCTGCACGATGTACCGGCGTTTCAGCCGTATGCTTCCACAGGAATTCTTGTCGCAAGCGCCGTGCACGGCACACCAAGTAGAAGCTCCTTGGGCACACTAAAATTTTGTGGGGCGGTAGTTACGCTATGACGCAGCCAGCGTTCATCGCGATTCAGTGTCTTATAACCATGCTCATAATACTAGTAGCTAATTTTGAAAATTAACAGGGTGGCGCTGAGATAAGGACTGGGTGGCGCAGCGCTATTGCTCCATCCTTTAGGGAGGCCCCTGCCTGCTGAGACGATACATTTGTAGTTCTACTTGACTCTGTAGCGTTCATTACGGGTGGATACATGGGGTGAGGATACGGAGACGGGAGGAGTGTAGCGATGTAAAACAGTTCGCGAGGGACATGACTTCACGAAGCAAGGCTCTTCGCGAAAGCCGCGAAGTTAATTCTCTCGCGAATAAAAATGCATTTACAGTACAAAGTTTCACACACAAATCTACACCTACAAGTACCAATATAATACACATGAAAACAGAATTTTGTAGTACTTATATTCAAGATACTACTCCATACTTGTAAGACTGTAGTTCCTACAATAACATTGTCCAATGAAATACAAAAGAGAGGATCCTTCTCTTAATTAATTGCTGAGGTAATCCACAACACAATGCAACTGACAGAAAAATTGGGGTCAATTCCAAAATTGTGTCTGAGCACAAGTCTATGATTACTGTCTAAGGACTCCAAAGAAAATAAAGCCGGTAATTAAGTGCTGAGAAGACACAGAAGGATCTTACGTATGCCAGGTGTCCTAGGTGTGTACAGGTAGTTGTCCTGCAGGTGTCTATTCAGGTGCACAGTGGGGTAGCTGTGGCATGTGTCTCCGCTCCATTGTCTGTCACTGTTGCACTTCTACTTGAGAAAAACAAATATTTTCACAGGAACAAAAACAGGTACAAGTGTTACAAGAGAGCTAGCTTCTGCACCTTACTGTTAAAAATGCCTTTATTTGCCCACTGGACTGACTAGAGCTGAACTTCAAAATTTATCTTTTGGTATCAGAATTATTGAATGAATGAAAGACCTTTATTGTACGTTTATGCTCTTACAAGGTAAGTACAGGTCATGGATAAAGCAGAAGTAAAAATTACAGCACTATCCTACCAAAACTATACATACTAATGTTGGCTACTATGTGCAGGTTCAATTTCATTATTATTATTCAATGGCTTATGGAGAAAAAAGTTATATATATAGGAAAAGATCACTATTGGAGAGCTGGATTATGGTTAACATGAAATAAATACATTAGCTTATAAGTCACTGGATGGAAAAGAACTTGCGGGTTTCTTATGTGTATCTTTTTAGATCATCAGAATGAAGTTCTACATCATTTCAGTTTGTTACAAGATACAAACATCTGAAAAACAAACTTTCACATTAATTCTTGTTTTTTTTAATTAGTCATTTAACATTTGCCAAATTGTCCCAGGCCTGTAATTACTACTTTGTTGTCTGTTCCTTTGTTTTAGGGTGTTTTGTTGCCCCAGAACAGTGGGGGTCTCAAGTTTAAAACTTTGTTTCGATTCTTAAAGTCCACAATTACAGTAATTGATGTTTGAAAAACCCCATGTGGAGCCATTATCTCCACATGAAGTGCCCAATTAATCTCCAAGCAGATGTATGGAGGAAAAATCATTCCATCTTTTGACAAGTTACAAAATGTACTTTCCAAACCCAAACACATGTGCAGAAAAAAATACAGATATGTGACAATCTTCACCCTTACATCTGCTTGGAGACAGCACGTCAGCAGAACGTACTGCGCCTGCGTAAAACCCGGATTTTTCATGGTTTTCGTTGTATGTTTGGTCAACATTGCATCAGCATTTTGCCCATTACAGATGATATCTTTTCCGACACAACATTTGAAAACTACAGACGGAATGCCATCCTTAAATACGCGGATACGACGTTAAATGAGACATTCTTCCGAATTGCTATGCTCAATACATTCGCGTAGGCGCGGTACGTTCTGCCGACATGCTCTTTGAGACCCTGCTGGGAGGTGCACAAAGACCTTACCTGTGCCAGGTGTTTAGGGCGAGGTCAGGTGGAACAGGTAGTTATCACCACAGGTGTGTATTCAGGTGCACAGCAGGGTGTGTCAGCAGGTGTCCTCTGTCTCATTCATGGCCACCTGCGGAGAGATGATTACCCAAAACAAATATTTTTGTATTGTTACAAATCAATTACTCTTTCTACAAGATTCATTCTATTTTTGCAGGCTTCAAAACAGGTTCATGAACAAGAAGGGCAAGAATTGTTTATAGTTCAACACAGTGATTTCAAAAAAGTTTTGTTGTTCATCAATAATGATACAATATCAGTATATCTCTAACAAGTAATGACTGTACAAATGTACAAAAAAATGATGGAAAGAGTAGACAACAGATCTGACACATCAGCATTATATGTTTCTGAAGATATCGGTAATTACAGTTTTGAATACCACAACTTCTTTTAGAGCATTAAAAATATACAAAATATATTTTCACTTCTACGAGCAGCTTTAGGGTATTCTAAAGCTGTTCTCCATTCACTGGTACAAAAGACTTGATATTGTTATTGTATGAAACACTGCAGGTGCGTCCGCAGGTGTGTTGTTACTTTGATCTCTGCAGCAGATTTACGACATGTAAACATCAGAAGAAACAGAAGCTTCTGTCTGCCCATCCGTGCATGTCTCCGGGACTCACGACCTGCCAGTCTCTCCAAGCAGAGGTTTGGGTTTCGGGCTTATTTTTGGCGAGTTTTTAGGCTTTTTTATCAGGCTTTCTTTTTTCACTGAAATTCTTTTTATCCCAACCCAATGTTGGGATAAAAAAACTAAAAACTCGCCATAAATAAGCCCAAAACCCAAACCTCTGCTTGGAGAGTAGACCTGCCAGTCTTCACCCGATGTCACAACACGACCCGTCCGCTCAGGGTCAACACAACACACGCAGGACTGCCGGCGGCAGGCAAGGAATCTGCTACAGTTGACACCTGCGGAATGTCAGGAATTGTGTTGGGGATGTTTTGAACAAGACCTCGATACAAAATGTCATGCAGGGGGCACGATAAGGACTACTTAACCATGGTGCAAGTATGAAATCTCTACCATCAAACGAATCATAACACATAACACATTATTACGTAAGTGCACAATGCTATGCTGCTGGACTATATGCTATAATGCCATTGACATGTATAATGTGCTTTTGTATCTGCAGTAGTTTCACATTCGGTGTGGGGTTACATTATCCTAAGGTACAAAATTAAACATTGATCACACCCGATTGAATCAGAAGGTGGCATTTTTTTATGTCAACAACAATACAAAATAGGAGCAAGTCATATGGTATGATGGGTCGACGTCTATCCAAAAATCCCCTATAACCTCCTTGGTCTATCCCTAGCCTCTACCAGGCTTCGGAAAGCGGCTGGAAAGAGTAGAAATTGGCCAAATAGACAGATAACATGCCGGGGGATTGGTCCGGAAGAGAGTACAGTTTGACGCGTTCTACTCTTTCCAGCCGCTTTCCGAAGCCTGGTAGAGGCTAGTCTATCCCAACAGAACATGTAAAATCTCTTACTTAGTGTTGGCACTGAAAAGAGTTACTAGTACACGCAGTTGTTTTGAGTCAAACCTTTACTGATAGATGTAGATGTACCAGTTTAGTCTGTTGAGTGCGTGCGACCTAAAAGTTAACCCCAAACTTGTCCTATTGCACCACAGGTGTGCCATGTACTCCAGGTGAGGTCTGTAGCCTGCAGGTATGGCACAGGTGAGGTCTGTGCCCTGCAGGTATGGTACCTGTCACACAGCACAGGTGTGTAATGAACCAAGGTAAAAGTGTGGCATCAATCAACACATGCACCTGGTTTTGTAGCACGTCGGCAGAACGTACTGCGCCTGCGCAAAACCCGTAATGTATTGTGCATAGCACTTCGGCAGAACGTCTCTTATAAGGTCGAATTCGCGTATATAAGGGTGACGTCCCGTCTGTAGTTTTCAAATGTTGTGTAGAAAAAGATCTGGTCCGGTGATATGGTCAGCAACAGGCAAAATTCTGATGCAACGTTGGCCAAAAATCCAGCGAAAATCCAGGTTTTGCGCAGGCGCAGTACGTTCTGCCGGCGTGCTGGGTTTTGTACTATACATGTAGGTCAGAGGTAAAGGCATCACCTAAGACATGATGGACAACCATGGAATAAAGTAGGAACTATTTGGATGTTTGTTTATATAGCCCTGATATAAATGGCCTGTCACTGCCGTTCTGCCATGCAAAACTCTGCAATTGGCACAGCCTGAAATGTTTTTAAAACATGAATACATAACAGACACTTACAATGTGGGTAAAACCGTATTATATCTATGATCTCCACTTTTGACACGTCACATTTTGATGACAAAATAGATGTACAAAAACAAGCCAACACCATATTTCTGTTTGATATTTATGATGCATGATTCATGGAGCTTTTATACAATTTTTGAAACCCCTTGGATGGTTGCAAAATAATGCTGCATCGCATATATGTCATCGATAAGTTCTATCGCTTATATGTCATCGATGTTGTTGGTCCAGACAAATTAAAATTTAAAGCCCAAATTTTCAAATTTTGCCCCCCTCCCACACTCCATCTTTTCCATCATTCCAAGTGGTTTTCCCACCCGAAAAAATCCATAATGAGCTAGCAACAATGTTATTTAATCCAATTCACTAAATGTTGACCTATTATTATCAGAATTTATTGCTGTTTAGCTAACAAAAACAACTTTGACCAACCTCCACGTGACGACCAAGTTGCTTCCCGCGGTTGCCCTTTGGTTATGCTATGGTACAAAAGCGCCTCCTGCCAACTTACTCAACAATGCAGTTCTCACTTCCCTCTAGCTAGATCTGGCCTCTGCTATTTTCAATGCCACACATTCTTCACACCATCTACACTGGTAACATCATACTTTCAAATAACAACAACACTGATATATTTCTGGTATAGAACTGCCTTTATGCCCACAATTCCATTTTAATTCATCATATGAAAAATGTATATTAGCAACATTGACAACACACATATAACTTATCCCTATATTTTTTTCAGGACACTGACATGCAAGAAGTACTTTAATGCTGAATCCATTGAAAGAAAAAATACTGCTGTGTTTCATGCTTATGACTAGTGTAGCAGAGCTAAATAAGAACCGACATTCCCTTTTCAGCATTTCGGCCCATGTCGCTACATGGTCACATTCACTTATACAGTTACATGTATCTTTGTAGGTATGGTCTGACCAATCAGCACGATATTACTGCATATATTGTAAACTTGGACACCACTTGGAATTCACCTTTTCTTTAATAAAGTAGCATGCCTTGGCCAAATAGTTTAGCAATCCATCATTTTAGCATGAAAGTTCATCTGAGTTGGTAAATTACATTATGAAGAATTTAAACTGTTCTCCAACTCATAAATTTCACTCACCGGAATTTTTGACTGAATCACTCAGTCTTCTTCAGCTATCTGACCCAAATGCTGTGGACACGTGATTTTTCTCACTTGTGACGTCAAAAAAGGGTCAAAGGTTGTCTGAAGTCGATATCGCCCCAGGCCGGAGAGGCCATATACATCAGGGCACTTCAACCTTCGCTCAACCGGGATGGGGGGGCGATATCGACTTCAGACAACCTTTGACCCTTTGCTGACGTCACACGTGAGAAAAATCACGTGTCCACAGCATTTGGGTCAGATAGCCGAAGAAGACTGAGTGATTCAGTCAAAAATTCCGGTGAGTGAAATTTATGAGTTGGAGAACAGTTTAAATTCTTCATAAATCCATCATTTTTACCTTTGCATAAGACAAGGATAACCATTTGCCTTCTGAGAGGTTTCAAAAGACTTTCTTAAAGGAATGGCCATCTAAATGTGCAATGTGGTCCTCATTCTTCTAAGTGTTTCAATCTAATAGCTGCAATCAATGGACATCTTGCAGTAACACTGAGTTGCATTTACAATGTAACCTGCTAGGGGGCATTACTGGACTGCCATAACCAGGCACCTGACAAGTTTCTACATCTTCTGCTGTATTTGATTTGTCAAATAATTCATTGTAATCCTTCAATGATGTATCCAGCTACATGTAAGTTCATCCTGTGTATATCTGATCATATTTCTCAGTAGTAGTGTGCAAGGAAAACTACTTTTGAAGTAACGACTGAAGTGTTGTTGTTTTTCTTCACTTTTCTTTCCTGAGGGATTCAATAAATTCTTCCAACTTCTCTTGAATTCCCCGAACTTTCTCTGCAAGGACGCAAAATAAAACAATTAAACAATTTCAAAGTTCAGATTTACATAATGCACTTCTCCAAAAATTATGCACAATATAATTCAGAAATTCGAAAACAAGTGTATAAGAAGTGTATAATAATGTTTATATCATACCCGGGCGGCGATACAGTGCTCCCGGCCGTGTTGTATCCACCCGTACAACACGGGTGTATAAACCGGGCTTCCATAGAACGATTCGAACGCGTTTCACCCCAACCGTGTGCGCCGCTTTCGAAAATTCGAATACAGGATTTGGGCATTGGAATGGATGTTGTAACAGTTTTTTTGTTTAGGGACACCAAATTTTCGCTCATTTCGCCTTGAAAGACGTGTTTTCTAAGGTGGGTATGATATAAATAGCATACAACACAGTGTATTCCGCATCACCCTCGGTCTCGGCCCTCCCGCGAGTCGGATCACCCTCCGGCCTTCGGCCCTCCCGCGAGTCGGATCGCGGTCGGGCCGATACCTCGGGCAATACGGAATACACCGTGTTGTATGCTCTATATATTGCAGGAAAAAAGTGATGAATTCTATTTTCTACATATAAAACAAGCTCCACGTACTGAGTTCTTCAGCTAGTGTCACCCTCCTTCCCTGTAGAAGGCCCAGTTTCTTCTGTGGGTCCTCACCGAGGTGCTCTAACATGTGCTTCACTTCCTTCTCTAGTCTACGGGCTACAGAAAAACAACATATGCTAACATCATCATGGGCTAGTACAGGACAAACGAATTTGCTCGGGCCAAGAGACCACTACGAGACACTGAACTAAGTTCAGGTTACTGGAACAGCATCTCTTCTCTTAAAGTCAGAAACATCAATGCTCAAGAGAAGCTCGACTCACTTTACGAATATAGGAGGATGTAGGGGGCTGGAATGTTTATTCATGATGTTTTCATTTTATTTTATTTTAATTCAATTGCAAACGAAGCAATACAGTGGCCACCCAGGCAGCATGGCTGATTTCGGGTGCCGAGAAACACACAGATTAGACATACACAATAAAACTAACTAATTCACGTTAACCTAAAGTCTATCAATATCAATCAATAAAATTGCTAATGGACAGGGCTTATACGGTTTTGGAGGTCAGAGGTCATAAACAATAATACAATATGTGGGGAAAATATATATAACGCATGATCATATGAGGTTATCTTATGTGGTATCACTGGAAGGACCATCAAAACGTTTTGTGTCGGAAATAAATGTTAAAAGTGCCTCAAATAGTTATTTGTTTGTGTGAATGTTACAGCCTGGTAGCCCCTGTAGTAGAACGGATTTGGTTAAACGGTGACGTGTGAACTGCTCAACTGTGGAGGCTAGAATGTGCCGCTGATGGCTGTAGAGTGGGCAGCGTAACAAGTAATGGAAAACAGTCTCAGAAGAGGTACCACAGGAGCACATTTTGATCACTATTTGCCTGTATTTGAAATTTTGAATCAAACTGGGACTAAAATTTTGGAGTTGTATGTGAACATACCCTCAGTGTTCATGATCTGTTGTCGGAGTGCGTTACTGGTGCACTGTAACATCTTCTGTATTCTCCAGAACAGGACAATGTCATGACACTCCAGCTGTGGGGAGGAAAAACACAAAACCAATTTTCATGCAAAAGGTAGAAAAATCACATGCAGGGCTCTAGCCAGCACCCGTTTTCCGTCAATTACTGGAGCTTTGCGGTGTGTGACGGAAATTTTTTTTAAACCAATCTGTCAACCTTGACAGACAAAATCAACAAAAAAACCTTGGGTAAAAATATAAAAACATCAGAAGGACCACCGACAACCACTCTCAACACCATGATTTGCCTCTCAAAATGCGGGAAATTGTGTTTTTGAAGGCTTGAAAATCCACAATTCCCGGGGAGCATGCCCCCAGACCCCCCTAGATTGCGAGCGCCGATGATGAATCTGGGCTGACGGGAAAAAATTTTGAGCTGGCAGCGTGCGAAATACTAGGTTGCCCGGTTGCACCGTGCAACCATATTTTGCATGGTGCAACCTATTTTTACACCCAGGTAGCTCAGTGCACTACCTAAATTTTGTGGTAAGGATGCCCCTTTCTTCCATTGGGAACTGTTTATTCAGAAATTCCCATGGAAGAGCTCATCACTTCAGGTAAGGGGAAACAACTCTGTGTCAGAAATGTATAAATGCACATTGCATTCTAACAAAGTTAATCATGATGTAGAGGAGTTTAAATTTGGGGCAACCTGGAATTTTGATGGGCAACCTAGCTTTCATCCTAGGTTGCCACTGGGCAACCTGGCTCAAAAAAGTATTTCGTACTCTGGCTGGCTAGAGCCCTGATCACTTGTTTAAACACGTACAAGCAGACAAGTTCAGAACTATACTTCTTTTCTTGCAAATGAAAGGGAAAAGGCTTGGAATGTTGCAAGGAAGAAGGAATACATGCTTACGTCTGTGTCAGTGATCCCCCGTTGGTAGTAGTAGAAGCCTCGCCGACATTCGTTAGCTCTAACCAGCGCCTGCTTCAGGAAATGTCTCCGGTAGACTTCATGCCACGTCATCTTTATCTGAAGATTGATAGAGGATAAAAAAGTAGTAAAACTTGTTAATGAACTTAATTGCACCCCATGCTTGGTCTATCAGACATGTAGTTTAATCTCAATAGAACTGCTACATGCTGTAAATACTATGTTTGTGTATCTTTACTATATTACAATGAAAACTCTGGTGGCACAACCAGTGTATTGATAACATTTCTTTTAACTATTAAAGTACAAGATCATTCTGGGTTTCTTTGAACTACAACAAGCAGGCTGAGTATATAGGAAAGACTGCAGTTCAGCAGAACATCATCTAAACATTTCTTTACTCACAAAGTCGTTGTCCACGTCAACCCCCTGTGCCTCCAGGTTTTTCCTGACAGTTGTCGTTTCATCCATGGCCAGGTAAGGTGGGTGTTTCTACAGGTGAGAGGAGTCACGAAACACCTGTTAACTTTCTCTTTTAAACACACCTGTACATTGTTAGGACTTGTTCTTTGTAGGTGAAAGAAGAGAGGGCCACACTTTTATTACATACTGATAATTTAAAACATACGGAACTTTGCGGTGTGTGACGGAAATTTTTGTAAAACCAATCCGTCAACCTTGACAGACAAAATCAACAAAAAAACCTTGGGTAAATATATAAAAACATCAGAAGGATCACTGACAACCACTCTCAACACCACTCTCAAAAAAAAAAACACGGTAACATACAAAAATATAACTGTGACTTCCTTCTGAGGTTATCCAAATAACGATGGTACAAACTGAGCTATTTCTATTAGAAAGTAAAATAAAAAGGGCAGAGGTACAATGTAGTCCTGCAAACCTGTGTTTGTTAAGGACATGCATTGAGAATTCTAGAAGTCAAAGATTAGTGATAAAAAGAAACCAGAGTAGTAGTGGAAGCAAATTTGTACAATTGAATAAGTAGGTAGCAGTCTGGGGAACAAATACTCATGATCAGTTCTACAACTTTCAACAATAAGATTCAACATTTCTGATACAAACTTTTGTTTCCTAAAATACAAGCTTTGATTTTCAAATCCTTTTAAAATGTTCGACGAAATTTTCCACAACACCATTCCTGGAGTTAGTCAGACCATGTCTTACCCTGATAGACCCAGTCTCAAAGGCCTGGTAGGCTGGCCATTTCTGATCATGAAACACACATGGAACAAAGGAGGAACAAATACATGAAGGTTTTACTCACTTGTTTGCTTCCCTATGATAGTGGCAAGGTAGGTGGGGAAGACAGAGGGAGACTTAGAATCATCACAGAATAGTTCACACAAGCAACAAGCAGAACAATAGCAAGTTCATATGTGTTCTTATGACTGTATAAACATTACATTATGTCAAGTACATGTATAAAACAAAACTGCAAGCACATTTGTGGTCACCTCTATATCTGAGTTGTTTTAAAGACATTTATGGTGCCTTGTGTTTCTCTCAGTTCATAAGGACCAAAGTACAAACCTCATCTAGTGCAACAATCTTCTCTAGTTCTGTCTTGGTGGCTGCACATTTGGCCTGCAAGAAACGAAAAGGCATAAATCAAATGGTATACAACATTGTCTGGCACACTGACTAGTACATAGGCACATATGCACCATGTTTGGGTGGCAGTGTAGTACAAGAACAGTGCCGGCTACATGAACAAGCTTGAAAAGAAGAATTTTTCCTGAACGTTTTGGACAGCAGTTGTTCATCGCATGGCGTAATCAATGCTCAGAACGTTTGGCACATTGGGGACACCAAATTCATCTTTGGTCCAAGAGGTCCCGGGTTCGATCCCCTGACATGCCCGATGTCGTGAAAAGGTACTTTACACGACTTTCCTCACTGTACAGTGAAGTACGTGACGCCCATCGGGCCTTTCAGCTAATCGTTGATACTGTGTCCAAACACAGATGAGAACAAAGATGGATTTGGTGTCACCAATGAGCCACCAAAGATCTGCACATTTGCTACTAAGAACTATACAATTTTTTTTCTGAACAGACATCCCTGTGCAGTGTACGAAATACTTTTTTGAGCCAGGTTGCCCAATGGCAACCTAGGATTGAAGCTAGGTTGCCCATCAAAAATCCAGGTTGCCCCGAATTTAAACTTTTCTACATTAGGCCACACCAATTTAATTTGTTGGTTCTCGGATTTTTTCAGAAAAAATATGAGGCGACAGGGCGAAAAAAAATAAAAATAACTAGAGGTCCAACGATCTCATGCCTTCGTCAAAAGATGTTATCGTTATATAACTTAAGAAGGTAGAAGTGATATATTAGTCCCCCTAAATATGGAAGTTGGATTGTGAAAATTACCCCTGCCGATGCAGTCTGCAATCGTGCATTGGGCAGCTGTGCAGGCTGTAAGGCAACACCGCCTGCAGCTACATGGACTATCCCCTCTGGGACTTTCTCCCTCTGGGACAGCCTGTAGCCCATGTGTCACAATGAAGGTAGAGTATCATCAAGGAGGTTATACGGAGATAACCTTCTTGGTATCATGGAAGGTAACTGAATTATAGAATTGCTTCATTTATTATGCAAATTAGATCATAATTTGCATAATTGTCATATAATTATGTCAAGCATCACTTAAGCTACCTACACACCAAATATCAGGACGATTTGTCGACCGGTTATTGAGTTATCCTACTTTTAAACATTTTCATACAAATGCTCCTGCAGTTCCACAGCAAGCAGCTAGGGGGCCCAAACTTATGTCACTTCTTCCCGAGCACAAGACCTATCTACCATCCAAAAATCATGACCCTACCTCCTCCAGATCACCATATTTCAAAACAGGAAGTACCGCTGCAGTACCATAACGAGCCGCCAGGGGGCCCATATTCCTATCACTTCTAGACCTCATCAAGACCTACCCACCTACCAAATATGAAGACAATCCATTTAAGCCTTCTCGAGTTATACTGTTGACAGACTCACGCACACACGAACGCCCATGAAAACATACCCTTCTTGACGAAGGCAAAAACAGGCCTGGGCATCCTATTATAGCCCCAAATGCTAGAATTGGTGCCATGAAGTCAACACAAAAGACTGGGTTAAAATTTGAATAATGAATTTTGAACTTTTAATCAAACCAGTGCATTGGTAGATGTAATAACTGTAACAACTAGGAGTAACAGGTCTTTCTTGAACTGTTGGAGGCAAAATATGAGCATTTTTGAGTTGATTCAGAACCAGAATTTTTTTTTTTTTTTTGCAAATCAGAAAAAAATGAAGAGGCGAATCCGAGAACCAACAAATTAAATTGGTGTGGCCTTATGATTAACTTTGTTAGAATGCAATGTGCATTTATACATTTCTGACACAGAGTTGTTCCCCCTTACCTGAAGTGATGAGCTCTTCCATGGGAACTTCTCAATAAACAGTTCCCAATGGAAGAAAGGAGCATCCTTACCACAAAATTTAGGTAGTGCACTGTCAGAGCTACCTGGGTGTAGAAATAGGTTGCACCAAGCAAAATATGGTTGCACGGTGCAACTGGGCAACCTAGTATTTCGCACACTGCTGTGTGACTGACCTGCTCCTGAGACTGGTACTGCCATTTGAACCATCGACCCACCCAGCCTGGCCCAGACATCTGGTTAATCTTGGACTCCGCTGAAAAACAATTGATTTTGTGATGTAATTATGTCTTTTTAAATGTATGTACTGTACGTTTCTGCGCCATGTATTTATGTTATTCTAAATGTATCTGAGCCTTGGAAGATTAGCCCGGCTAAGCGAGCACGTCGGCAGAACTTACTGCGCCTGCGCAAAACCTGGATTTTCGCTGGATTTTTGGTCAACGTTGCATCAGAATTTTGCCTGTTGCAGACCATACCCGGTATCTTTTTCTACACAACATTTGAAAACTACAGACGGGATGTTACCCTTATATACGCAAATTCGACCTTATATGAGACGTTCTGCCGAAGTGCTATGCACAATACATTACGGGTTTCGCGCAGGCGCAGTACGTTCTGCCGACGTGCTGGCTGAGCGGGCTAAAAGGTTTCCAAATAAATGAAATTAACTTAAACAAATGAAATGAAATGAAATAAATAAAATGAACAGTTCTAATTAGTCCTCCAACATAACGAGAGGAAAGTAGAAAAGAAGTTCTGCTGGGATTAACTGGGACAAAGCACAGGTACAGATCTAAACTTTTAGTAATGCCAATATCATTTTTCCATTTCTTTTCTGAGTTGAGACAACATGACAATAAAAAAACACTACTAAGAACCCCTTACTTTCAAAGAGCTTGTCCTGTAAGGTCGACTCCATAAACTTGATCGCTGAATCCCACTGGGATTTCTCCGCTATGGATCTGTCCTCAAGTGCATTCAACTGGATCACTCTCTGTGGGGAACAGAGAAAAACACTTCAGACTGTTGCCTTCAACAACTTTCTTGAAATTCTTTGCACCAACAAAAAAAAGCAAAGGAGCAGCTAAAGGAACACAACTATGTGTGATATTCTGTACTTAATGTATCCAAAGTAAAACAAAATCTTTGACCTCATTGCAGTGTTCTATCCAGCCTGAAATTTTTTTGCCATCATCTCAATTTTGTTTGACGTAATATCATGTTGAGCGACGAACATGACAATACTAGGGGGTTCTCCCCCAGGAAATTTTGAAATCCTGACCCTCTGAAACACTATTTCCTGCATTTTGATTTTGAAGGGAAAATTTTGCTGGTAGACTAAGCTTAGTTGAATAACATCTCTTTCCATATCTTTACACACCGATTTTTGTCTGTCAAAGGTGACAGATTGGGAAAAATTTGTCCGTCAAGAGCAGCAAAATTCTGTCAAATGACAGAAAGACAGACGTTGGCTAGAACACTCATCATCATCCACTGTATTCTGCATCTGCAGTCGTAAGAACGTCCTGCAGCTGCATTCAGTCTTTCTTCATCTTCTTCCACTGTTTCTTTTAGAACACTGCTTGTTTGTTAAACAGTTTTGTATTGCACCCCATCTAAGGCATCAGCACACTGTAATTTAGAAACTTACAATCATCCTATGTGGGGTCGTGTGGCGCAGCGGTAGTGCTTTTGGCTCGGGGCCAAGAGGTCCCGGGTTCGACCCCCACCCATGTCACCGATCTTGTGCCCTTGGGAAAGGCACTTTACACGAGCTTCGGTTAGGGACGTCCCTCGGATAGGACGTAAAATGGAGGTCCGTATTTGGGGAGAGCCACACCTTGAGCACGTAAAAGAACCCACCACACCTTTCGAAAAAAAGTAGGGGCATGCCCCGGTGAGCGATGGTCCAGATATTACTAGCTGGAAGTTGGTGATTCACTACAAATCACCCGGATGGAGGCCTGGCAACCCCCCGTCTCGTATTAGCCACATGGTGATTTACATCATCCCCCTGACGGAGACGTGGCGACCCCGTCTTGTATCAGCCAACGAAAGGGTATGTCACCCCGTAAGGGGTGGTATAACCCCGTCTGAGCGGTATAATTCCGCTAGTCGACCTACTACAATCATCCGCTGCAATCCAATTGAAAGGAGTAAGCATGAAAGTATGAAGTACTACTGACCAGACTGTTTGCAGCCTCTCCCTGCCACCTGTGTTTCCTGGTGGCCTCCTTGATGACGGCTTCCTTCAGGTGGTCGAAGATGTCGTCGTGATTCTGGGCGTCCCTCCCACGATCCATCAGACACTTAAACTCCTCCTGTAAGGTCTCCCAGCCAACCTGCAGGCAGGGGAATAAAATCATCCATCCTTTTCTTCTGTGTCTCTGAGCGCATACTGTGTCAGACTTTAATGTAAGAGTATCTAGTCCTATGGCTGATTCTGAAACAAGGTGCCACAATATCCATGGAGATACAAAATAACAATTAATTAAAGTAAGGGGCATTTCTTTTTTTTCTTCTTCTTTTTCAAAATATGATAGGAGGTACAGGAAGAAATCATTTAATCTAAGTCTATTTGCTGAAGATTTTCATTTTATTGCTAAACCAGAAGGTAAGAATGTATTTCAAACCACTTTGTTCACAGTCTGTAATGTTAAGGCTGTATCTCTTTCTGAAAAGCTGATATGACCAACTTGTAGTGGATAGCACTGCTAACCTACAGTGACTAGCCTTTAACACACATTACCTGCACACTTTTCTTGGGCAACTGCTGGTCTGCCCACTGTTTCAGCTTGATGTCGACGGTGGTGTTGAAGTGGCCTGCACTTTCTGTCTGAGCCGCCGGGAGGTAGATGTTCTCGATGACGTGTTCGGCAGCCTGTTCCCACAGCTTCGCCCACAGAGCTTCCTCCCTGGAGGGCAAGACATTTTTTTGGCAATGCCTCAGAGTTGGAGCTTTGTTTCCAGTATTGTTGAATGTCATGAACATTACTCTACCACTATGTATAGGCTTTTGAGATGCCTGCTGATTTTCATCAAATCTTACATGAAAAAACAGTCATTTCTATTTTTTTGAACACCAATTTTTAGAGTAAAAACTGTGGTTATTTCATTTTTTTTAAATGGGAAATTTGTGAATCTGAGAATCAAGAAAAATGGGTGGAGGGTCAGTCAAGAATAAATTCATACATAGATAGATAAACTGGTTTGAAACTGGATTGAAATAAACTGGTTTGAAACTGGGTTAAAATAAACTGGTTTGAAACTGATTTGAAATAAACTGGTTTGAAACTGGATTGAAAAATAAACTGGTTTGAAACTGGATTGAAAAATAAACTGGTTTGAAACTGTTCTTGACCACTCCCCCTGTATTTCAACAATGTAGCCCTGACCGTGAAGGTTGGTCTAAAACTCTAACTCACCACTGTTTGGGCGTGACCTGGCTCAAGTTCATGACCTCGTCCAGGATCTCGCCCTTGCCCTTCTCGAACAGTTCGTCCCTGTCCAGCTGGCGCAGGCTTGGGTAGTTGTTCTTCCACTCCGTCTCAAGGTTAAAGCGGGCCGCTGGGGGAGAGGGGGGAGGGGGGCGTTGGTTGTTAGAGAGACAGTTCATGCCAAGTGAATTACATTTGTACAAGTTCAACTACTGATCAGGCTTGATGACTTAAACTTAACCAGAAAGGTAACATTTGCAAAGCAAATGCATAATCTTAACCTTCACATGGTCTAGCCTAACAAACTCTTGCTCTGTTTATTCTTACTCAAACACATTTAAATATATGGTGACCAGCCCCTCCAACTCTTGCTACATAATGTAACCAAACACAACAGGGTGTTTGCTACACACCAGTTACCATGGTGACAGACGTCTGGTCCAGGTCATTGACCTTATTTGTTTGGAACAGAAGAAGAAGAAACAGAGCAAAAACAATATGTTTTCCTTCTGCAAAGGTAAACATAACGTTACATTCTGTGGAATCTCTGGGTCAAACTCTTAATGTGGGAAAAATGTTTTCTTCAGAATCATTTTTTGTAATTAGATTTGATCTGGCCCTGCCCCACGTGACCCCGTACGTATCACGTGGTCGCCCTCTTCTTTACTCAGTTTCGTTCCGAACAGACGCGTGTTTAGTGCGCGCTTCAAATTCAACCTTTTTTCTCTTCATGGAGGAGCATAAGCGCACTAAGAAGCCGCGGAAGCGATGTTCAGTATGTCGCAGGCCTGTCAAGGGACATATCGGTCCTTGTGGACCCGGGAATTGTTTGCTTGAGCGGGCTGAAGGGTCGTCGGACGAAGAATTTCTCTCACACGTGAAGAATGACCGCCACATGCAGGAGTCTATCCGCGAGTTACGCGAGAGAAGCATGGTGGCAGACTTCGTGAGAGAGGGTTGGTCTGATAGCACTTCTGATGACTCGGGGGCAACTCGGATTCAACATTCACGGTCCCTACCTGTCGGTAACCCTCCAGCCGCGGGCCGCACAGTCGACAGAGGCCGGGATCGCGCCAAGAGTGAACCACCCTTTCGTGATCCGCCACAACATTCGAGAGAGCAGCACTTGTCTAGCCCGTCCGCGTCCCGGCAACACGACGTTCGTGATCTGCGGGCTGACAAGGAGTTGGTGCGGGAGGTGGACACGTTGCTCGAGGAAATGCTGGACCTTTCGCCCAGAGTTTCAAGAAAGACGCGAGACAAGCGTGCTTCTTCTTCGGATTCAGACGGCAGCGTTCACAGGAGATCGGATTACACACGCAGTCATAGCCGGCGCCGACATCGCCATCACATGGAGCAGTATGACAGAAAGTCGCGTAGCAGTGCACCCAGGAAACCGAGAAAGAAGACTGCCTCTAAACACACGTGGAAGGAGTTCGACTCCAGTTCCGACACAAGTTCGTCTTCACGTCCGTCAAAGTCCCGGTCAAAGTCGCGGTCGAAGTCCCGGTCAAAGTCGCGGTCGAAGTCGCAGTCAAAGTCGCGGTCGAAGTCCCGGTCAAAGTCGCGGTCAAAGTCGCAGTCAAAGTCGCAGTCAAAGTCACGGTCAAGGTTGCAGTTAACGTCACGGTCAAAGTCACGGTCAGAGTCGCAGTCAAAGTCACGGTCAAAGAAACGTTCAGGTAAGAGTGGTAGACACCGCACCATCAATGATTCCGGTACAACACGTGTTACAGTTGAATGGCCACAGCAGCGTGTCCATTTCCCTGGCCATGGGAAGGGGGGCGGCGTTACGTATGACGAGTTGTCTTTGCCTATGTTCGTACACGGTTACGTGAAAGCGGTGATTGAGTCACATCGTCTCTCAGAGGAAGCTGACAGTAAATTAGCTCACTTAGCAGATCTAATGTTTGATGCAGTATATTACGACTGGCCAACAGTGAGGGAGTTTCATGCGTCTGTTCTGTATGGTATGGAGTACGGTACATACACGTGGGATGACACTGTCATGTTTGATGCTATAAGAGAGCGGCACTACCGCACACAGGTGGGTGCTTCTGGTAGCCATACTCAGAGGGCAGTAGCTGTGAGAGATGAGCAAGTTCCGACTCGAGACCCGGGTAGGCCTCGGTACTGTGGCAGTTTCCAGTCAGGCAATTGCTCGCTACAATCCGGACATTGGGACTTGTATTGGAACGCTTCCGTACTACATGTCTGCAGTGCATGCCTTATGTACCGTAATGAACAGGCTGCCCATTCGAGAGCTACCTGTCCCTACAATGATCAAGCGTTTCGCACCTCTAGAGACAATCGCAACGGTTTCCCTTACCCAACCCCCTCCCCCTTCTCCCAGCCAGGCCCCAGCGGCGTCGGGTCACAAGGCGATCAGGTTACACCAGGCCGTGGCGGAGGCCGGGTTGCCTAACTACATATAGGCGTACGTGTTCCATTGGATCAGGGCTAAACATTCCAACATGGACTCCATTACTCGCTACATACGAGGACAGAAATATAGTAGATTTCAGCGAACAATGCAGTGCCAAAGGATTCGGATTTAGGACACTTAGTCGAACTTACGTACACAACGGTTGACACAAATGATTGTAGATAAAGGTCCTGGTTGTTATTGTACCAAACAGATTTGAAGAGAACCTATCTACTTCATTCATATTCAGTGCGCCAGATGAAGTAGTGGCAACAGATGCGTGTAACACTGGTTGTGGAAGTTTTTTGTTCTGGTCAGTTATTTATATTATTATTTCACTCGAAGTTTCCGGCGGCAGTGCTGCAGCGTTATGGACAGAAAATCCACGTGTTTGAAATGTTAACAATAGTATTGCTGCCCGCATGTGGGGTTCTCGCTGGACAGGTACAAAGGTCTAGGTTCACTGCGACAACATGGCATCCGTATATGTATTGAGCTCAGGGCATTCGAAAGACACTGAATTGCTACGTTGTTCTCGAGAGCTATGAAGCATAGCCGCTACACGTGAATTCGAGCGGAAGGCAACACGGATACAAGGTCGGGACAATCGGGTTGTTGTCACTTGTACAGATGGCACCTCGCACCCTGACATTCACAGCAGTTCAACCTGCTGACCCAGCATTTAAATACTTCAGAAGTACCGGTATTCCAGGAGGATTTCATCTTGGTTTGCCCATACTAGGATGTGTTGTTATGTTCTTCTTTATTTTGTTTTCAGCGGGGACGGACTTAAAACACTTGGGGGAACAGGCTCGTAGGACAAAACGGGCAGCATTTGCAGAAGGGACATGGTCCAATTTGCGGACTTACTTACGGACTTATTTGTTGTTTGGTACGTTTTATGCACTATCCCTAGAAACTTATGCAGAATATCTGAGCCGTTCGTTTCGTGCTCCGGCTACAATTGGGAACTACATCAGTGGACTTAAAACGTGGCACCTCGTTCAGTTGGGACATTTCTGCCTTTTCGTCCATGGACCGTACTTTACTTCAGCGTGGCCTTTAGAAGAGAATGCAGCATACCCCATGACAGAAGCTATCATTCACAACTCCAGTGCTATTGAAAATATACCAACAGTTGGATACGTCGGACCCATTACAGGCAACCATTTGGACTTTAGTTCTTCTTAGTTTCTTTACTTTTCAGCGGAAATCGAACTTTATTGCTAAGGGATCTTTTGCCTCAACTAAACAGTGTACCATCCATGATTTCAGTCTGCATAGATGATCAGATGCTTATCCCTTGTCAACACGCTTGATTCTATGTACAAGAATGGTCAGAATTCTCCGTCATTTGACACCTGTATAGGAGGTCTACAAGTAGCACGTCTCAGTCATTTTTGTACAACACAGTGAAGGATATTGTCAGGTGTTTTATAGAATGTATACAGTTGTAATGTGTCATAGGATGCATACAAGTTGTAGAGCTGATTCAATCATTTTTTGTATAACACGGTGACGAGAACTTTGTCATGTGCGTTTCTAAGAGGTTCAAAAGTGGTAACTACCTCCGCTGCAGATATCTTAACACAGGAACGAGAACATAGTCATTTGTATGTATAGGATGTTGAGAAGTGTACCTTTTTAGTCATATTTTGCATAGCTAGTTGACAAGTACATTGATGTGTGTCACTTGTAATGTTTAAAAGTAGTACCTCAGTTAGCACGAACCAGAACTCTTTCGTACCTTATAAGATGTAGACAAGTGCATATACATTTGTAGTACTTTCAATTAGGTTGTTTTGTATCACAGTCACGAGGATGTTTTGACATAAGGTTACAGTGTTCATGTCTTCGAGTTACTCTTGACCGAATTGTTGTTAAAGAGACGTTCTCCTGTTCTAGTTCTAGTTGTGCTTCATCAGTAGATGAGTTTTCCTAGTACCGGGACGGGTCGGTGGTTTTTTTCCCTACTAAAGTATTTTTCTTTTCTTATGTTTTCTTTGTTTTAACTTTACGCAGTTTGGCCGGAGTCTTTGGCGTTTGTTCTGGAAAAGTGCAAAATAAAGCTTTTCCCTTTTCCGGCCAATTCTGCTTCGTTGTAGTGTTTTGAGTGAAAGATAATTTGGGAAAAATGTTTTCTTCAGAATCATTTTTTGTAATTAGATTTGATCTGGCCCTGCCCCACGTGACCCCGTACGTATCACGTGGTCGCCCTCTTCTTTACTCAGTTTCGTTCCGAACAGACGCGTGTTTAGTGCGCGCTTCAAATTCAACCCACCACCGCCCCTTCGCCACCAATTAAGGTTATAGTATGATGTATGATGTAGTATCATTTGCATTTAGGGAATTAGATATAAGGATGTAAGGCGTTTGTTCTGGAAAAGTGCAAAATAAAGCTTTTCCCTTTTTCCGGCCAATTCTGCTTCGTTGTAGTGTTTTGAGTGAAAGATAATGCTCTATTGTTTCAGTTCAACCAATCATAAATGAAGAGACAGACAAGACTTTTCCAAACAAGGAAAATAAATGTACTTTCTCACCACTTCATGCGACTATAACTGTCAAAAGTTCTGGTTCAGCTACATATAGGGAATAGGTCTACTAACTAATATACATTGTACTCTCAGCAGTGAAGTTAATAGTAAAACCTTTTTGTTGTGAAGTTGATAGTAAAATGCTGCCCTGAACCTTTGTAAGTGTCAGCCTGTTGCTCCACCGATGCCTTGACCATCTTCCAGAAGCAGTCGGACACTGCGAAGCTCAGATTCTGGGTGGTCATCTGACTGGCCTTCAACACACCTGACCTGGAGGGGAAAACATGGGGTGTACAACATCAGCACAGAAAGCAGTAGGATGTAACATACACAGGGTTGGCATAAGTACTTTTTAAGAGCAAGGTGCGGTGTGACAATCCTATGGGGGTCTGGTGGCATGCAAAAATTTTGAAATCTTGACCCTCTGAAACGCTTTTTCCTGCATTTTGTGGCCCGGGGGCAAATTTTGCTGGTTGACTAAGCTTACTTTAATGACATCTCTTTTCATATCTTTACACGCCGATTTTTGTCCATTAAAGATGACAGATTGGGCAAAATTTTTGTCCGTCATGAGCGAGAAAATTCTGTGAACACTGTGTCTTACCCATAGTTAAGCTGTGAAATGTGTCTGAGACATTTTTAAATCTAAATCTGATGGAAGAAGGCAAAAGAACTCTGAATATACATTGTACTTGAAAAGTGAGTTGCAAACGTAACAGCTGAATTTCTGACCTGAAGAGTTGTGAAGTGCGAAAGAACTCCTCCTCGTATCCCCGGATGGTGTCGATGCTGTCGTCCTTGTTGCCACGCCCCGTTACCACGGCAAAGTACCCCAGGGCCTTCATGGGGAACAGCTTCCCCTCCAGGATCTGTTTTATCTGCGGCGGCAAATAGAGAAAAGTTACTCACTTCACAACACTGATGCCATACCAACAGGCCATGGGTTCTATTTCCAAAGGAGCTAGATACAATACCTTACATACACACAAGCAAACATGCACACATACACACAAGCAATTATGCACACTCATACACACAAGCACACTGCTTGTTTACAAAGATCCTAAAAGCACAAAAGATAACCAACTTCAAAAGAAATGATGTCCCTGACAATTAGTGCTGTGTAACAAACCCACGTTTAGGTTCTGGTCCGGATTCAAGTCCAGAGGCTTAGGTTCAGTTCCAGACTTACCCACGGTATGTACAAAACTGCATGTTGGCAACCTTGCAATGTTGTCTGGGCGAAACTGTGGCCACATAACATGGAGATCGACACTTGACAATGCCCAATGGCAATGTTTTTGCACAGATTTTGCGATCTATGGAAGGTTTTACGTGGTTCAGAACGAAAAGGGGTATGTGACATGGTTTTTTTCCAACCAAGTCCGGAATCGGTTCCCGCAATTCAGGTTTTTTGGGACTTGAACCTAAACGTTTTTACAAATCCGGAACTGAGTCCAGCGAACCGATACACAGCACTACTGACAATGTATTTGTATAAATTGTAACAGACATCTACAAAAAAAACTAATAGATGATTGAAGCTCAGTACACAAACTTTTTGTACAAGTATGTGTGAAATGGTGGATGTCTTACTCTGTGTGGATTAGTGATGTTCTTCTCGGCCAGGTCTACTTTGGTCAACACGAAGATGGTGCGTTTGCCCTGAGGGTCCATCTGACTGACCAGGTCTGTCACGTTACTCCTTTCTGCATCCACAGAGCCATCTGGGTACAAGATATCATTGTACAAGTATCACAATCCACATTTCTGACATTGTTGAAAGTAAAACAAGACTGGCAATGAAAACATACATTGCCATGGCGACGGTGGTTGCTGTTAGGGTTATTGTTTGCATGGCACTGCGGCCCTGCCATCATTTCATGATTTTGAGGAAGACTTGGTACCTATACAGATACAGTGCACTCCCCCCCCTGAGTGTATAATGAACAAGCCCCGGGGTCACAGAAAGTAGGGCATCCAGCTGGGGCAGCTCTGAGAGGTCTTCTGTGGGACTCCCAAAGGTGTCCAGGAATGTGGGCATAGATGTAGGTCACATGCCTGTAGACATTCCATTCCTGTGGACAAAATGCCTGTACAATTCCTAGAATTCTTGCAAATCACACACAATACTGTACCAGTTGGCTCCTCCCTGAGACGTCGCCAAAAATGATGAAGTCAATACAAATTTCGTGAATGGATGTAAATTTTGGTTGTTTTCAAAAGAAGCAAAGAAGATCAAGGCTTTAGAGAAAAAGCTGCTGGGAAATATCTTTAAAAACCTCACTTTGATATTAAAGACTGCTTTCTTTTGTATTTCTTCCATGCAACTCTGTCATTAACCTTAAAAAATACCACATTTCACTTACCTTGAATGCATAGGATGATGGCATTGGGGTTGGACATGTAGTGTTCACACATCATTTTTATGGACTCTTTGGTGGCAGAGGCCATGCCTTGGGTTTCAGTCTGTAAAGTAAGAAAAATCAATGTTATAACTTATAGACAAACTTGTCAAGCATCTTTTAATTGTCATTTGACTATTGAGAAAAACATATCATACATCAGAGTTAAACCCTTTACTGCTCATGATTTGTTACATACATGCACAAAGCCTAAGAAAATATCTGAACAAAAATGCTGATTTTGGAGGCCACAAAAGGGAAAAAACATTGATTCTGTACTTACACTGATGATCCCAGGCAGATCTACCAGCACCATTCTCTGTAACCCTGGTCCTTTCACACTCATGGAGATGGTCTGGAAATACATGGCACAAGCTGACAACACATTGGACTTGAGACTTTTAGTATTTTACAGTATTATATTCCATTTTTTTACATAACCTTTGTCAAAAGTAGCAATGTCACATAAAATGAATCTTAGAAAGCAAGAATTGTGTAGTAATTAGTTTCAAAAGATAGAATTCTTTTTTACTTTCTATTCAAGCTCTTCAGTCTTTTATACATTGAGAAAATTAAAAAGTCTTTTCATTTTACCTCCATACTGACAGTTTGTCCTGGCCTCACACTGGCTTTCATTCTGATTTCAACCTCT
The DNA here is from genome assembly GCA_013266295.2 of Branchiostoma floridae x Branchiostoma japonicum. NCBI lineage: Eukaryota > Metazoa > Chordata > Leptocardii > Amphioxiformes > Branchiostomatidae > Branchiostoma > Branchiostoma floridae x Branchiostoma japonicum. The sequence continues at coordinate 11,726,604 of CM023832.1, forward strand.
CTCCGTAGAGCTTCCAGCTGAAATAAACCACATACAGCACAGTTGAGATAGGATACATACCAAACTACTGTAATGCATTAGAGAAGTACTCAACTGGCTTTCATGTCTTCTGTGCCATTTGGAACATAGAAACAAAAGAAAAACTACATACCTCAGATTCTTTGGTGAGGTCAAATTCCCTGTCACTGTCCTTGAACATGGCTATGTGGTGGGGACCTTCACTCAAGGTCACCTGGGGAGGGGAGAATTTCACAGTAAGCTACAAAAATCAAACTATGAAACACACAACAGTTTCTCCCTAGTCCCTACTGATGTAGCCTTCTGGCACCAAATTTCTATTATTTACAGCTTACACTGCAGGGGGAAGACTAAACAACAGAACATACCACTGTGTCAAAGATGTCCAATGTGTTAACAACTACATTTGTATATGGCACTAGGGACAGTTGGGACTTAGACAACACATCTCATACCTTGACTGGTGCCCTCGTCATCATCTCCCCCGCCCCCCTGGGGAATATTCTGGCCTGTGCCACCATCTCTAACACACTGGTCTTCCCTGCACTCTGGTCTCCCACTACAACAACCTGGGTTTGGGAAAAGAACAATACAGTAAAAACATGAAATAATAATTGTCATCTTTAGTACTTTTAAACAAAATGTACATTAACCACACTGGACACTACTTGGAGTACATAGGCAATGTATTAGAAGGAAAATAATACACTATACAAATGTACAGTCACCTCCTCCTCCATACAATGAATGACAGAGCCCATTGTGTACTACTCACCCTTGGCAGTTCATCCTGTGTGTTGTAGCTTGAGTCGTACTCTGACAGTTCATCAAGCACCTCTGAATACATGTCAATCAGGGATTTCTGAAGAAACACACAAACAGGCTTCACATTGGAGATTAAATAGCTGGTGTGTTATGCCGAAAGGCGGTTATACTGACTATACAGATACAGAAATATGCTAAAATCCACTGACTAAAAATGTATGAACCAAATTCTGACGACAAGTTTCACGCACCTTGGATCTTCTCTTGTACACTGCTTTATCCCCCTTCAACATGATCTGTTTTCTCAACTCCTTGTTCTCCTTTTCCAGACGTTCTAACTGTCTCTGGTACTTCAGCTGTGGAACAACAAGCAAATACATGTAGGTGTGACTGGGAATGTAATTTTCAAGTCAGTATGGTTAACAGTCAATGGGCAACATGGCAAATAGGTAAAAAAAATACATGTACTTAGAATGACAGTTTTAACCAACCTGCTCTTGAAGAAACTCCTCTTGTATCTTCTGTAGTCTTTCTTTGTCAGACATCTGGAGAGGACAGCACATGTGTAAACTAGTTAATCAAATAATTCAAATAACTTCATCATTTTAGAAACCTGAGAACACTGTCAACTCCAGAGCACATAACATTTACACGTATTACACTGTGTCAATTTTGCAATCATTGTTTGTTACATGCAGTGCCTTCTTGAATGGGCATTGTGGTGAAAGTCTGATTTTCTTGTTTGATTGTAAGACACGGTATGTTTGTACCTTCTTAGCTGATTCCTCCTCACTCCCCTCAGCATTGACTTTCATGGCTGTCATGACACCTGTAGTGATGCTATTGTCTGGAAACACAAACACACAGGATTGCCATACCGTTCTTAGAAGGTTTCTCTATATTAGGAACAACTATACATATCATCAATTGTATGCTACATGGTCTACTTTGATCAAAATGACTTGTCTGAGTTGCGAGGACCGTCATTATGAGGCCAGCTACAGCAACGTTCTATCAGTGCATGTTGCTTCCAGGTATTAGCAGTGGCATTTGAGACAAACACAAGAAAAAACTTCTTAACATATCTCCTATGCAGCAATACGTGTAAGTGAACAATGGTAATTTAAAAACCACCTTTAAATTTGTTTTCAGAAGAGAATGTCGACTCTTTTGGTATCCTTGCATACAAAGTCTTTCAGCGAAGTCAAAAATAAAACATTACTAGTAGAGTATGGCAATGAAGTGATGCGACCTGATTGGCCAGTGCCTCATGACCAATCAGGTATGTAGATTGTATGTTAAAGAAAACAAAGGAACCTGATTGGCCAGTCCAATTGACCTATCAACTGGGTACCCTGTGTGACACCTCTACTTTTACTGTTACAAATATTCATAATTTGATAACATAAAAGAGCTGATATCTTCTTATGGATTATCTCTTGATTAGATGTCACCTACACCATACATTAGGAATGTAAAATATGTATCTTCAAATTAATCAAAAGTAAAGTACTATCAATTGAAGTTAGGGAAAGTTAGTTAGATGTTGGAAAATGCATACATGTTTGCACATTTCTCTTGGGTTTACAGAGGCAGTTGCACTTGTATATATTTGCAGGGAATTTGCAGAATTCAACTTTGTTGACACATTCTATCAGTTGTCACAGAGACAAAAGCACTGTTATTAACCTAATTAGTGGAATAATTACAATATGTAAAGTGTTACAGACCTATGAAAGGGACTGAGCCAAGAGGAATTGGGCTGCGTTTGACTTCGCTGAATATACCTGTCACTGTGGCAACTCCTGGCAAGCAAAACATTGTCGTAAGAAAACAAAGAAAAACAAAAACGGTTGGAGGCAAGGACACAGGGCATGTGATTTCAACAGGTTTGGATTAAGAACTTTGGTTCAAGATTAATGACAGCATTTTCTTTTACCCCTCAAACTACACTTACACATATTGACACATCTTAAATTTTTCCTACAACTTACACGTTTATACCTATCACAATGAGAGGCTAATGCAGACAAAACATGAATCGGAAAAATTGCAGACAGTGAAAATATGAGAACAAAGGTGGTAACAAATCACAGACAGAAGATATACAGCAGTAGTAACAAAAGTAAGGAGCAGTCTTACCTTCTTCTGATAAAGAAAGCAAACAGAAAGATTTTTAGTGAGCATGTCATGGAATTTGCAGCCAAACCCATGAAGATATACAAGGCACAGGAAGAGAGTACAGTGCACACTTGAAGATAAGAACACAAAATACAAAGCACAGACAAAGATAGCAAAATACTAAACAGCATGGCAGAAGCGATGTTTAGACCTTGAGACTCCACAAACGATGACTAACCTTCGTTAAAGACAGAGGAGAAATCATCCATGGTGACATCAGGAGACCAGTCCTTCATCTTGTCTGCATCTGGGAGGTAACCCTTTAACGCAGCCATGTCGGGGGACTCTGGAAGCTCTGGTATAGACTTCTTCAGTTTCAGCAGGAATTTTCGGTACTTGTCCGTGTCTACATTAGGGATGAACTTGCTGACTGTGTCAGCGTCAGGAAGGTACTCTCCCAACCAGCTCATGTCTGGTACCTTGTCCTTCCATGACTCGTAAGTCTGCAGGGTGGAAGAAGAGTAGTTTATCTGACTGTACATATCACGTATACAAATATAAGGATTGGATTGCTTATACAAATTGTTACAGCTATTGTTTATTGTTTTGTTTATTGCTTATTGTTTTTGCACTTACTATTGAGAAATAAATAAACCCTCCCCAATACTACAAAGTTAAAAGATAAATTATTATTATTACTAGATGAACCAAATTTGAAACAATAATTTGAACAAATCAACAATAATGGCATAATCGTCCTCCAGATTTCATTTTTCTTGCAAATCTTACAACAGCCTGAAACCACCGATTTTTAACGGCCTTACATGATTTACACAGGCTAGAATCGAAAAAGCTACTCACCACTTTTGCACTGTATCCTCCTCCAATGCCTGCTCCAAGAATCCAGTAGCGAATTTTCAACAGCGGACGCAGTTTACTTAATACACTCATGTTTCTTCCTTGTGATTGGACAATACGGCTGGTAGGAGTCATGAAATTTCTCAAGTTCGGTCTGGCTAATGTGGAGTACTGACAGAGGAGTTGAGCATGATGTCTGGTCAGGTGGGTCGACTGAAGTAATGATGATGCAGTTCTGGAGTTGGTTGGTAGGAGGGGCTTCTGAGATAATCTTTGGGACGCATGCCGTGCTGTAAGCTTCTCTACACAGTACTTGCAACTGGGACTGTAAACAAAGATAAGATGTTACAGGAATATAGATTATCAATGGTTTTGTTCTATACGTACTAGGAATCCTTATATCTATAGATTTGTACTGTATATCTTTGAGAATGCTAACATTACTAAGCAAGGTGATGCAATGACAGGTATGTAACGTTACATATTAGAAAGCAACAGTACAATTCATAGTAAACGGTTGAACTTTATTCCAACACACAATTATACAGGGATCAAATTTTCAACGACCACTGTCGCCTTCATCAGGATAATTAATGACCAATCACTTCACAACGTGATCTCGCGAGAATTACGGTTTAAAACACGTGACCTTATTCACACGAGATTTTACTGATACGTGACGTAAGTAATTGATCAAAAGTGCCAGGGAGTTTATATCGTCCACCATCTCTATTAAGTGAAGGCTGAAGTGCTCTGATATATATGGCCTCCTTAATGCCTCTTAAAAAGTAGTCCTGTTCAGTGTCCAGTATTCTCACTTTGTCCAAAGAGACGGAGTGGCCCGGTGATTCGATGTGTATGTGTTGAGAAACTTCAGATGACAGCGAGCTGGGGCGTTTGTGTTCAAGGAATCTGGTCCTCAGTGAGCGTTCTGTCTCGCCAATATAAGATTCTTCGCAGGCCCCCTGCCTTGTGGTTCCCTGACACGGAATGTAGTATATTACGCCACATTTCTCTTCTTTAGATGTTTTGTCCTTTGGTGCCACGAGGAGCTGTTTCAATGTGTTGGTGGGTTTGAAGGAGGTGGAGATGCCGTGTGAAGCGAAGATTCTGCGCAGGGGTTCTGAGACAGTCTTGATGTACGGGAGAGTGATACGGCCTTTGTCCTTCTGTTTTGTTCCCGGGTTGCTGTTGTTCTGTTGGGTGGGTTGCGGTGCAGTTGCCTTGTCTATGGCCCATTTAGGGTAACCACAGTCCTGAAGAGCCTGTTGTATGTGTTGTTTCTCTGTGTCCCTGTCCTGTGGATCTGTGATGATGGAGTCAGCTCTGTGGAACAAGGTCTTGACGACTCCAAGCTTGTGTCCAAGAGGATGGTTTGATTTGAAGTTGAGGTACTGGTCTGTGTGAGTAGGTTTCCGGTAGATAGTCAGGTGCAATGAACCGTCGTCTTGGATCTTGGTGAGAGTGTCGAGGAAGGGGAGGGTTCTGTCTTGTTCTGCTTCCGATGTGAATTTGATGTCAGGGTCCAAGGAGTTGAGATGGTCTGTGAATTCCTGTGCGTGGGCTTTCTTGAGTTTGGTGTGGGTGTCATCGACGTACCGGAACCACCAGAGGGGCGGGTGTGTAGCTGTAGTTATAGCGAGCTGTTCTAAGTGTTCCATGTACAAGTTGCATACTATGGGCGAAACCGGAGACCCCATCGCTGCCCCGTGTATCTGTTGGTAGAAGATGCCATCATACAGAAAGTAGGTGCAGTGTAAACAGACTTCCAGTAGTTTGACGATCTGCGCAGGTGACAATGATGAACGCTGTGGTAAGGTGGAGTCCTCTTGAAGTCTTTGTAGAATGATGTCCAGAGCTTTGTTGACAGGAACAGACGTGAAGAGTGAAACAACGTCAAAAGAGCGGAGTTCCTCTTCAGCCTTCACTTAATAGAGATGGTGGACGATATAAACTCCCTGGCACTTTTGATCAATTACTTACGTCACGTATCAGTAAAATCTCGTGTGAATAAGGTCACGTGTTTTAAACCGTAATTCTCGCGAGATCACGTTGTGAAGTGATTGGTCATTAATTATCCTGATGAAGGCGACAGTGGTCGTTGAAAATTTGATCCCTGTATAATTGTGTGTTGGAATAAAGTTCAACCGTTTACTATGATTACTACCAACACAGATGAACTTTCATGATAATCTGAGAAAAGTACAATTCATGTTTGGGAATCTGAATAATAATAATAAAAACATAACTTAAAAGCTTTAAATTATGATGTTTTCATGAGGTCCACCAAAGTCATTGTCTTAAAGGTTATCATCATATTATCACCTGCAAAGCCATAATTTAACATTACATCTAAAGGTGTTCATAAAGATACACAAAGTTGGTAATGCAGTGAATACGGATATTGTAACAAGCTATATGGCATCAACATGACTCACCTAGAGACCACGTCTAGCATAATAGAAGCAATACATGAACATCAACATCTACAGATTTATTTGTCGACTTTGTGAAAGTCTAAAACAATGGTTGGCACATCATGCTTTATTATTGCAAAAAATTATGATCATTACAGATTGCATGTATGTACACTATGTAGGTCAACGAACTGAATTTCTTCCGCCCTCCCCCATGGCCATTTCATATGGGGAGATATGGACCTATGTGTACGTATGATCCTTGCTTGTACAAGAGCGCTACAAAACTGTACATATCACCTTTGATCGTGAGAGTGTATGACAATCCTACAGAATAGGTGTCAATCACTTGACGTATATATTTGTGACAGTGACAGAGACATGACGTGAAGTTATGATGAAACGTTTCTCACATGATTTCGAAGCAGCGAAGCTCGAAGGGCAAATAAAGTACTGACATTTAACGTCTTATTCAAAGGCAGTTTATAAACCAATGGTTTCTTTTCAGCTTACCTGAAGGTCCCTGAAGCTAGCCGCAACATCTTAAAGATTTATTGTCCTCTTCCTTCGTTGTGTGGGACAAAACAAAGACGATTTTCTGTGATTTTTGGACAGCGATACCCTGCCCATTTTTGTGAACCCAATATGGCTACAACTGACAATAGCTTCAGTTATGTCACCGTAGATTCGAATACTATAATATACATAAGTAAAGAACATAATATATTCTAATTATAAAATACTTAGAACATGTATTACAACAGTGAAATATTATTTTACTGCAAATAGAAGTTAATTGTATTGTCTAAATCTACTCGCAACACTCATCTGTACATACAGGGGTATGTTGTATTGAATCATGGGCTTGTTATTTTCTGTAGGTCAATGATGACGTCAGGTTAGAGGGTGTGTTAAGGGTTTATAACACGGGACTGTAAATTATAGTACAAAACCTGGCCCAGCAAGTTTGATGAAAGTATCCCATTCCTACGATTTAGGATGTCAGACAATGTTTACTGGTGTCTTCGTGCTTTTGTTCAGAGAGTTGGCTCCATTTTCGGCAATTCTACGTAACATGAAGTACCCTATCCTTACCCTCCCATAAGCAGTAGAAGTAAAAGGCTCAGGAAGTTCAGCCATGCCGGTGTCTTGTGGTTTGTGCGAGAAAAGAGCGATCCTCAAGCGGCCCAAGACGGGCGGAGCGCTCTGTAAGGAGTGTTTCTTCACGGTGTTTGAAGCAGAGGTTCACCAGACGATCACTTCTGCCAGTCTTTTCAACAGGTAAGAGAAACTCAGTCGAAAGAAAAAGGGGTGAGAATGGGGGAGGGGGTCATGACATACATAACTTTGTCGGGAGATATTGCATAATACTATCCCATATGCCCATCATATCTAACTCCATTGAAGCAAGGAGGTTTTTGAACCTCCAAGCTTTGAAACTATTGTTTAAATGTGTCCGATGAAGGACCCTACCGTACCTGATGATAGGAAGTTCCATAATCTCTTATATCTACAATTCTGACTTGATGGCAATAATCTTGTGGTGTTACTATGGATTTTACCTCCATGGTATTACTAAGTACCTAACTGTTTCTTGTTCTCTTCTATGCTGCTATGCTGCCATAAGGTACTTACTGCTTCTGTATCTGTATAGCCGGTATAACCGCCATTTGGCATAACACACCAGCTTCGCAGGCACGCGGCGCTGCGGCAGCTGGCTACATTACACCAAACGACATGTTACACCTAACCTTTGAACGTCTAGCTCTAAACAATGTTTAAAACTATCTAGTGCAGTGTGTGAAATACTAGGTTGCCCAGTTGCACCGTGCAACCATATTTTGCTTGGTGCAACCTATTATTGCACCCAGGTAGCTCAGTGCACTACCTAAATTTTGTGGTAAGGATGCCCCTTTCTTCCATTGGGAACTGTTTATTGAGAAGTTCCCATGGAAGAGCTCATCACTTCAGGTAAGGGGAAGCAACTATGTATCAGAAATGTATAAATGCACATTGCATTCTAACAAAGTTAATCATAATGTAGAAGAGTTTAAATTTGGGGCAACCTAGAATTTTGATGGGCAACCTAGCTTTCTTCCTAGGTTGCCACTGGGCAACCTGGCTCAAAAAAGTAAAATACATTTTGTACACTTTGTGACGATACCCCTTGCTTGGTACATTTTCCACTTCAGGGGGGAAACCGTTGCCATAGCAGCCTCCGGAGGGAAGGACTCCACTGTCCTGGCCCACCTGATGAAACTCCTGAACCAGCGCCACGACTACGGACTGGACCTCATCCTGCTGTCCGTGGACGAGGGCATCACCGGTTACCGTGACGACTCCTTGGAGACGGTGAAGAGGAACCAGCAGCAGTATGAGCTACCTCTCAAGGTCGTGTCGTACAAGGTCAGGAAGTTCAAGGGTAGCTTTTCACACACTTAGTGACTAGCTAAGGGCTTTTCCATTAATACTTATACTTTAATTAGTCTTATAGGGGGCAAACAGAACATATCTTTCACCCTGCGCTCTTTGATTTCTATTAGTAACGTTACATGTATCTCAGTCTGAATCTGTATAGCCGGCATAACACACCCGCTTCGCAGGGACACAGTGTAGTGGTATCTGGTTATATTACACCGAATGACCTGTTACATCTAACCTTTGCACATATAACTGTAAACGTTGTTAAAATGTATGCCCCTACTGTACTTGATGGCAGCGAGTTCCACTCTACGATTGTTCTAGGGAAAAACGAGTTTTTGAACACCTCAATCCTTGGTTGATTACTCTGGCACTTGGAGGCACGACTATTTCTTGCTTTTTTTCTTTCTGAGTCTTCTCTTTTCATTGTGAAGAAAGTATCAACCTCTATCCTTCAAATGGAATCATCCAAAATACAGACATTGAGTGTAAGTTTTCCTGATGTTCTCAATACATTCTTAACCACAGGAGCTGTATGGCTGGACGATGGATGAAATCGTGCGCCAGATCGGACTGAAGAACAACTGCACGTTCTGCGGGGTGTTCCGACGACAGGCGCTGGACCGAGGTGCCATGATGCTTGGGGTCGACAAAATCGTCACAGGCCACAACGCTGACGATGTAGCGGAAACTGTCATTATGAATGGTTGGTCTATGGTTATTTCTTATGATGTTCCTTGTTAAGTTCTTGATAATTTTGTGTGTTGAAGTACATTATCATAACACCAGAGTTATCAACCAAGGATTGAGGTGTTCAAAAACATGTTTTTTCCTAGAACTATCATAGAGTGGAACTTGCTCCCACCAAGTACAGTAGGGGTATCCTCACTGGATAGCTTTAAACAATGTTTAGGAGTTAGATGTACAAAAGCTAGGTGTAAAAAGTCGTTCAGTGTAATATAGCCAGCTGCTGCCACACTGCGTGCCTGTGAAGCTGGTGTGTTACACTGAAGGGCAGTTATACCGACTGTACAGATACAGATACAGATACAGATACAGATACACTATGTGTTTGGAACATGTATCACAACTGTTTTACTATGAGTTGATGTTTTGTTACAGTACTGCGGGGGGACATTGCCAGACTCCAGAGGTGCACAGCCATTGTAACAGGCACAGAGGGAGCTATCCCAAGGTGTAAACCTTTCAAATATACCTATGAGAAGGAGATTGTCATGTAAGTCTTGATATTTTATCCCTCTTCTTGTACTTGACTTTTCTGTCTGTAATGTATGTTTCTTGTGTGGATAGTGCTGTTATTACTGTTGTTCCTAAAATAGGTGAAGAATCTTACTCTTAGATGTGTAATCTTTTAAAAAAAGTGGTAAACTTAATGTATTTGTCCCACAAGTCAAGTAAGTCTACCAGTATTAAAATGACAGACAACTGAACAGGCCTCATATTCTGAGTATTTGATACATTGATTTAATACTAGTATTGTATATCCATAGTGACATCTGTATAAGCATTTGTACAATGATAATTGTTACCTTTGACAATTAGAAAACTGCACACAAAAATGACTTAAATGTTGTCTTCACCGAAATAATAATCACCAAAATGTTTCCTAGCTTTATTCACCTTTCCACGCTACAAAAACTGCATTTCTATTATCACCTCCCAATTCATATGTCTCGTAAAACGTCGGGCATTTCATACTTCACAGTTCACTGCACACAAAAAAGAAATCAAACCCAATCTTAACTATATTAAAAGTAGCATTAGTAGTAGTATTTATAGTCATTTTTACTGTTTACTGTTATTTTATCATGTCCTATGTCCTTGCAATTAGCCTTCAGCATGAATTTGCAATAAACTTACTGTCTTCACAGGTATGCATACTTCAAGAAGCTTGACTACTTCTCGACAGAGTGTATCTACTCGCCCAACGCCTACAGAGGACATGCTAGAACCTACCTGAAGGACCTGGAGTCTATCAGGTCCACTTCCATTATAGACATCATCCACTCAGGAGAGTGTATGTCTGTCAGTGTCAAGAAAGATGTGAAGATGCCAACACAGGGAACTTGTACAAGGTAGGACATTGTGCTGCAGTTCCATTCTGATCTGTAAGAGGGCACTCATGATCAGTGTAGGAAAATGAAGATCTTTACAATTTATGCATTGCGCAAGTATAACCATTTTACTGGTAATGTCAGCATGGATGAGTTGGCTAAGATTCTGGATGCTCTGCCTCTTGTTTTCAGGTTATTGACATTCTAAACGCACATATTTATTAATGTTTTGCCAGTTAGACTCATACCTTGATATCTGAATATTTCCTTCCGAATTTCAGATGTGGCTACATATCTAGCAATGAGTTGTGCAAGGCTTGCGTGTTATTAGAAGGTTTGAACAAGGGACTTCCCAAGCTGGGGATAGGGAAACCACACAAGGCAAGACTGGCACTCGGACTCACCAACACAACCGACACTACCTCTGGGTCTCAGCGCAAAGAGGGATGCCGGTCATGTGCATGTAGAAGTCGTCCATACGCTGTGGTTAGCGATACTTCAGGGACTAACAAAGATAATGAACTTAGTTCACACAGCAAGGAAGATGGGGATCGCACAGACTCTTCAACGAAACAGGAAGAACTCGGAGCAAACTGTACTGTAGGGGCAGGGGGAGACTCCTGTAGTTGTAATAGTGAGGTACAGAAGGAACCGTGTGCCAGTACAATAGGGGTGAAGACCCAGTCTGTTTTGTGTGGCAAAGATAATAAGAATACACCATGTGCATGTAGGAAGGGGAAGGGTCAGGTAGGGACAAAGGCCACAGGAGACAGGCCTGCTGTACCAGACTTGGACTTTTAGTGATTTACAGCTCATTTTTATGAATTTTATGTATCCTTTGCTCTATTTTGTATCTCATCATGTCTTGATTGAATCTAACTGAAATGTAATACAAAATTTTCATCTTTTTCATACTGAGAATAACTAATAATTAATAGTACATATTAAAACAAGAACGATATTGCATACCAGAGTATGTTAATCCACTGTTCTGTGTGGTAAATCTGATGTCTTTACCTCTTCAGCTGAATACATGTATGTCCTGATCAGTTGCTTAAGAATGACAATGCTGTTTCTATCATGTCCAACTCAATGATTCACAAAGTTGTTTTAAACCCTTTTCTTTACTCTTTATTTCAGGCATCCACGGCCCATATAAACATGAATAAAAGAAAACATACAGATATAGGCACACATAATAACAACAGACTGAGTTTAAATATGACTATGAATACAGACGGCCCCAGACATTGCGGAAGAATCTGTTACGGAAGATTACATCGGATTTGAGAACAGTTGGATGATGTTATTTGAGGAGTTGTACAAACAAGATATGAAAGAATAGCATTGTTTGCGCCATGTAGCGTCAAATGTGTCCATCCTATAGTAAACAAACATATCACTGGCACTGCAAAATCTGGGTAAAGACATTATACATGTAATGCAAAAACCATTGTATTTCCTACTGGATATGCACTTATGCACCAAAGCTGTTTTAGTACAAGTTACAACAGAAGTCAGCTGTTAAGGGCTGACATTTTACAATTTTGTATTCATGAATTGTGCACTTTGCATAGGGAGCTGTCGCAGACACTTCACACACTTCTTCTTTGGTATGGGCAGCCAACATCGGCTTGTCGATGAATCTGCTGCCGTCGGTCAGAAAGTCAACTGTAGTTGTCAGTGTTGGTTGTAGGTATTTGGTTTGAAGTACAATGTTTAATGTTATATAATAGTTTATAGAATAGCACTGATCATCATTCCACTTATTCCCAAATTGTACATTTGTCTTGACAACAGGCACTTAGGCTATCCCAATCTAATTCAATATTCACTTTTAAAATTACAATAATCTAAAATCTCTGATGGACATAGCAAACGCAAGTTCATAACAATCACGCTACCTTATAACATAGGAGTTGACATCTTTACCGCTATATCACATGGATGCATAGGCATGCGTACTCCAAACATTACAGTTGTACTTGACCATCTGCATCAAATGCCAATGATATCTGGACAATTGGTTCAGTCAACGCTCTACCTTCTGAATTTCTCATTCACTTTCAATACCAACTACTTATTACATGTAAAGAAATGTCAGTGAAACAGTAACAAATCTCCTTACAAGTGAATTGTTTTCACAGAGATGGCTGAACTTTGCCACTTCACTGTTTGTAATACTAGTACCTTTCTGGTTGAAAGGAAAGACAATGGCATGTTAGCAGCATTGTTGACATTCTAGGCATACGTTGTTGAGGCAAGCGTGAAAACCGTGTCCCCTCCCAAAGTTTGAGTATGGAATAACCCAAAATCATTTATTACCCAGAATTCCTCACGAGCAAAAGTAAACCCGGAAGTGTTCTGAACTACCTGTGACCAAGGACCTCCTTGCTGTGACACACCTTTTTGATCGCCACGAGTCAATAACTCAATAAGTGGGACTTAATTGTAGGGATTTTATGACGCATTCGCTAAATCTTGACAAACTACGACATGTCAGTAACTACATAGCAGGTGGTCTATGTGCAAGGTACCAATGACGCCTGAGTGACGACAGGTGTTGACAGGTAATACAACAACAATGGCGAGCCTAGCTGATAAACTACGGCAGCTGGATTTGCGCCTACAAAACAACCGCAGTCCAGAACGTGGCTACGGAGAGGCCCTTGTGAACGCCATTGCAGACATGGACACTAGGATAGAGGCGGAGGCACTCAAGTGTCTTGGAGACCTCTATCTCGAGAGAGGAAAAACCACAAAAAGTGAGGACGACTTCGACAAAGCCGCTGCCATGTACACTGCCTGTATTGTGAGCTGTACCGAAACGGCCATGACAGAGGCCATCTCTGATCGGTTACGTTACATGGATAAAGTCAAAAGCATGTTTCTGCGCAAGGTGTCTCCAGCAAGAGGCGTCGAAAGTGAGAGCCAAATCAAGCCTTCCAATCGCCTTGTTTCAGAAAACAATACCTTAAGGGTGGCTGAGATATGTCGAGACGTCGACGCAACCGTCCCAAGAACTTCAACTAGCGTGCGTTCACCAAGACAGCGTTATGCCCAAGTGTTGGTGGACGCTGTGTCGAACAGAGACAGGTATCTAGAAGTAGAAGTTCTGAAAACGCTTGGGGATTCGTACCTTGAAGAAGGAAAGAGGTACAAGGAAGTGTCGAAGCTATCCAAGGCCTTTGCGTTTTTCTATGCTGCGCTAACAAAGTGCGCGACACCCTGTGACAGGCAAGCTCTACTGCACCGTGTGAGGTACACCGGGAAGGTTCGGGAAATTGTCAGAAAGGTGAGTTGGTACAGTTTAATGTCATTATTAATATTGAAAAAAAGGTATCTAAAACGTTCCTCACGCTCACAAGTGACTGACTCAATAACGTCATGCATGCGCAATGTAGCATGACGTTTATATACAACATGTACGTCTGTGTCCTCATTCCCCATGCAGGCTATTCCATTGGACAAGGTCCACAGGGGTGCAACGTATTATACAGTAAAGAGATTTTGATACAATGATTGTTGAAACTGCATAGAGTAGAGTGGTTACATAACAAGACTTTACAACTTGACCACTTTGTCACGAGAACATAATGTCAGGGCGTAACTTCCGTATGGATTTTTTTTTTTTTTTTTTATTCAACATGAAAGAAACAAAGACGGAGTGGCGCAGCACTCAAGTAGCATAACTTATTTTAACTGTGCCACTAAACATATGAATAATCTGACTACACAAACAAAAAGACAAACAAAATAACATTAACAGCAAAAATGACAACAACATAAATAATGAAAACGACTGATGTGCACCAACTCCCCCACCCCCCAAGTACTAAAATGACGAGTGAATATCAGTGTGAAACGAGACGACTGACTTCTATATCTTTTCCACTGACAAACTCAGTCCAAAAGAGCTAGAAGCGCTGAGTCTCAAAGATATATGTTTGTGTTAGTAACATTATTTTGGCATTTTGCTCAGCAGATAGTAAAGGTGAGCCTCTAAGGACAAGATGAAGTTTTGCAGTATCAGATAAAGAATTAAAATCAAACAGGTGACTGACTTCCCTTGCTATGTTGTCAAGGTAGTTCGTTCTGTGTATAAATATAGGACATTCAAACATAAAATGAAAGATGGTTTCGGATTGGCACCCACAGATGCATGATGGACTTAAAACCAACCCACGTTTGAAAAGACTATAATTAAGGCTGTAGGTGCCAATACGAAAACGAGCGAGAAGGGCGCAGGTGTAACGGGGACCGGAAGAAAAGTACAAGGGGCGGTTAGGGCGTACAGTTTTAATAAGATGACTTCGAAAGAGTGAATACTTTAAACTGCGGACATTGGGATCTAATGCGTTCCAATGACTTACACAGTAGGGGACAAAAGATTTGCTAAATCTATAAGTAGAATGTTTTAAAAGTCTGAAATTGGATTTGTTTCTTAAATTGTAGGTTGTTGTATAAGATATTTCGGGAGGGAGGAGATCAAATAGATACTTCCGTGTTAGGCCATGAACTATCTTATAAAATAACAGTAAACGGTGAATATGTCGTCTGTCACTAAGCGTTTCCCATCCCAGTTCCTGGCGTACATTTAAATAAGAAGAGCCTTTAATTGCCCCAGACACCACAAGGGAACAATCATATTGAAATCTCTCTATAAGGGCAGATTGGTCAGCTGTGCAGCTGTGCCAAATTACATCAGCATATTCAAGGCTGGGGCGAATAAAGGACTTATAAATAGTTTCTAATACATGGCGGGGGAGTTTAAACTTAAGGGCTCTAAAAACATTAACTTTGTTGGAAACATTGCCATATACATGATTTAAGTGGTTGTTCCAGGACATATCAAAAGTTAAAATTGTACCAATGTGTTTATGCGATGTGACCTTTGTAATTTTAGTTGTCCCAAGAAAAAGAGGAGGGTGATTTGGGGGAGCTTTTTTCACAGAAAAACACATTTCCTCTGTCTTTGATGGATTTAACTCCATTAGCCATGTATTAGACCACGTCAATATTTTGGATAGGTCAGAATTAAGTCTGTATGCAGATGTAGCTGGATTTTCAATAATTTCAAACAGAGAACTATCATCAGCAAATAAACAAGGTAAAGTTTCCAGATCATTTACGATATCATTAATATATATAATAAAAAGGAGTGGGCCCAACACGGAACCTTGGGGGACACCTGCGGCTATCTTTCTCCACGGAGAGGCTTGGCCATCAAGAACAACTCTTTGAAAACGATCGGATAAATAATTAGATAACCAATTCAGTATCCGTATGGATTGGCCATGGCATTCGCACTCTATAGCCGCTTAAACCAGGTCCGTATTAAAATATTCTGAATTTTTAATGTTGTTTTTTTGGTAGCGCATGGCCAGACGGCAGACATCACGTCCGCGAGGTGAGGCTGTCGGGAAATACACTAAACCAGACGCCAAACAAGACGTCGACGTTGGGCACGCAGATGTACGGAGGTGAGTGGTGTAGCCCAAAAATGTCCTTCCTTCATTATTCATGCACTGTCTGACTCTCTCAAACTGTATGAAGTACGTGTATCTGCTATTTGATAGGCAGGTGCATAACATTTAAAGGATAACTGCCAATGATATATAATGCCATACTCACCACGGTATAACCTAATCAATAGCATGTTATATTTGTGTTTGTGCTTTTCTACAGATCATACAGGGTCCATCTGCAGCAAGGCGGTCATGCCCTACAGGGCGGCGATCTGGACATGGCGGAGCAGCACTTTGCATCAGCACTGAAACTTGTCCACCGTAAGTTATAACACCCACGTCAAGTTATCAGCTATATAGTGAACTACCTCCGCTGTCAGTTATACATGTCTTCCAGGTGTCTTCACAGTGACAGCCAATGGTCGGTTTCCTGTTTAATATATGTAATCAGCTACGTAACCGTAAAAAAGATTTTTGGTGACGCCTCAGAGGCGGAGCCGGTGGCATAATTCGGCTCACATTGTATTTCCTTGCCCACACAGAAACGCAACAGTTGCAACCAGCTGCAGGTTCAGAAGCAGACTGCCTGTACAAGTTGGGGGAAGTCTACCTCGAGCGGGGGAAGAGCACCAAAGACGGGGGAGATTTCACCAAGGCTGCTGCTCTCTACAACGCGGCTATGGCCAGGTCTGAGGCGGATGGTTTTAGAGACATGCTCGTCCAAGCTCTCAAACAGACCGAGCAGTTATTCCTACGGCATGTAGGGGGCGTTGCATGCGAAATGGACCAATATGACGTAGATATGGGGCACAAGAACGAGATGAGGGAGACGAGGGAAAACGTTAAGCGAAGACTTGGAACTATTGATCAGCACTACAATCCCTACACACGTGATCAAAATGACCCGGAAGTAAGGAATCTCGAGACGGCAAGAGCTACCGCAGTCATGGAGCTCTTCCAACAGATAACACATGACAGACAGACATTTGTAGATAAACTTATTTCTGAGTGCATTGGTCGCATCGGTCCTCCACCTTGCAAGTATGCTTTCATTGGCTTAGGCTCGCAGGCAACAGAACTAGTCACCCCATTCTCAGATCTGGAGTTTGTGATTCTGATCGAGGATGGGGCAGACTCTGAACAAAATAAACAATATTTCCGTAACCTTACACACTACTTACATCTAAAGATCATCAACCTGGGAGAAACCATCCTACCAGCCGTGGGCATCAAATCTCTCAACGACTTTTACTCCAACGATCCCGAAAGCAGTTGGTTTTATGACTCTATTACGCCACGCGGATTTGCCTTCGATGGGTCGATGCCGTGGGCAAGCAAAACGCCATTCGGCAGACGGCGTACGAAAGACAAGCCTCCGTTGGAGCTAATCCAAACTCCTGGTAACATGGCGAAGTTTCAACAGGTCGACATTGCTGTAACAGAGGGCTATCACTTGGCGCGCATCCTGCGAAGCGCGTGCCACATGACTGGTGACGTGGCTTTGGTCGAAGAGTATATGAACATCGTGGCCCAAACTACTCATCACGTAGACCCAGATGGCAATGTAGACATTGGTCATATCACTTCAAACGTCAGAGAATTCGGGTCACAACAGCTAAGTGCGCAGCTTTTAAGTGTAAAGAAAGAAATCTATCGCTTCCCCGCCATGGTCATTCAGAACTACGCTTTCTTCTGTGGCGTACAGACGACCAGTATGTGGACAACGGTAGAGCAATTGAAAAATGAAAACCTCGTGAGTGAAGAAAACACCCATCACCTTGCAGTCTTGGTCGGAATCTCGGCAGAACTGAGACTGAGAACGTACCTTGCCAATGGTAGTCAGAGAGAGAACATTTCAGCTTTACAACGAGTTGATTTGGAAAGTCCTCGTTCAATCAGTAGTGGTGCCCTTGATTCGGTCTTCTACATTCCCAACCGAAACATGTTGTTTAGGTACTACTACTCAGCAGAACCTCTTCGAAAGATCGCACTGAAGGTCAACAAACAACAGAAGGCAATGTTTCTGGAAACAACCATATTTGACGCATCACCACGTGTAAAAGGAGTGATGCACATGGAAATGTGTGATTTCAAGATTGCCCAACGGGAGTTCGAAAAAGCTCTCAAGGATGCGAAAGCAAACAAAACAGGAGAGCACGAAGAGATACTAGGATTACTTGCAAATGTCTGTTATCATCTGGGTGATCAAAGGAAAGTGATACACTACAGCGAGGCGGTCTTAGAGATAGAAAGACGTCGATATAGACATGGCGTACATCCAAACATCGCTGCTTCATTAAACATACTTGGCTCTGCTTGGAGCGCCTTGGGTGACGAAGAGAAGGCCATAAGCTTCTTGCAAAAGGCGTTGGACATGTTAAAGCTCATCCACGGGAGCAATACTGCTAATCCAGCCATTGCTGGGTTACTACACAATCTAGGTAATTCCTGGAAGCACCTAGGCGATTACAAGAAGGCACTTGGTTTCTATGAAGAAGCACTGGGGATGAGAAAGCGTATCTTCGGGAAAGATACAGCACACGTAGACATTGCCTCCTCACTGAAGAAACTTGGTGAAGCTTGGAGGAATCTAGTCGAGACCCGGAAAGCAATCTCTTTCTATGAACAGTCACTGAAGATGTTCAAACGTATATATGGACACGACGCTGCACATCCAGACATCGCAGACTCTCTGAACGAGCTCGGAAAGGCATGGAGAGACCTGGGTGATTACAACAAAGCAATTAGCTTCTTCACACAGGGGCTGTACATGTTCAAACTGATCCATGGTCAAGACGCAATTCATGATGACATTGCAAATTCGCTTTACGACCTGGGAAATGCTTGGAGACACGTCGGGGACTACAGGAAATCAATTGACTTTCATGAAAAGGCTTTGAGAATGAATGAACACATATATGGGCACAATGCCATTCACCCCAGCATTGCCAATATATTCAACAACCTTGGCGGTGCTTACGTTTTACTCGGTGATTATCGTCAAGCTATCAGTTTCTTTGAGAAGGCACTCGGGATGAGAAAGCGCATCTATGGCCCCGACTCGTCACATCCACACATTATGAAATGTGTAAACAACCTTGGGGCAGTTTGGGATAGTCTGGGGGATCACAGGAAAGCAATCAGCTTCTATGAACAGGCACTGAAGATGCAAAAGCTGATGTTTGGAAAGGGTGCAGCGCACCCATACATTGCAACGTCTCTCGTCAATCTGGGAACAGCCTGGACTCACCTTGGTGACAATAGGAAAGCCGTGACATTGTTTGATGAAGCACTGAAGATACAAGAAGTTGTGTATGGGGAAAATGCAGCACATCCTGACATTGTTGGATCACTAACCAACCTAGGTGCTAGTTGGGGCCTGCTTGGAGACCATAGAAAAGCCATCGACTACTACGAAAGAGGTCTCAGGTTGAATAGACTCATCTACGGCATGAACGCGGCACATCCAGATATTGCTGGAATAGTCAACAACATTGGTAATGCATGGAGTTCCTTAGGTGAGCACGAAAAAGCTATTGGCATCTATGAACAGGCGTTGAAAATGCACAGGACCATCCATGGGCGGACCAGGGCACATCCAGACATTGCAACGTTATTAAGAAACTTAGGCAAGGCTTGGGGGGACCTCGGTGATCACAGAAAATCCATACAGTTGTATGAAGACGCATTGGATATGAGCAAACGTGTCTATGGAAGCAACTCTGCACATTCTCTCACTGCGAACATTCTCTCAGCGCTTGGCAACGCCTGGTGTAAGACGGGGGACTACGGCAAAGGAAACGCCTTCCTCGAACAAGCCAGAATCATGAACAAGGTCATTCATGACCATAATGCCCAACGCCCCCCAAATACTCCTTGATCTCGACATATATTGTTATAAGAATAGCGTCTGTAGGCTGTAGAGAAAAAAATCACCATTGTCTTTAGTGCTTTTTGCTTTTACCATTGTTCAAGACCTTGGTAATTTAAAAGTATATTTGAGCATCCGGAGTCAATGATGTGATAGGTCATGTTAAAAAGTCCTTTATGTACAGCAATAATTGTGTTCCAAGAGCTAAATGTGGTATACTTCGGTGAAGGTTAGACATCCAGGTAATAAGATACGTATGTAGTATAAAAGTTTGTAATGTAGTATAAAAGTGTATGTAGTTTTTAAAAAAACTTCATATACATGTAAATGTTTTTTTATTCCCTTTGTCTATTACATTACGTTATGACAGCAGGTTGTTCGTTATCAACATTATACTAATTTTAATCACAGGTAGTGTCTAAGAGCTTTGTTCAAGATTAATTTTATTGTCTTTTATTGAATCACCAGTAGATACGAAAAATAAAGTTGATTCAGTCTGGAAAAATCTTGTAAGGATTCAAGATTCCTTTTGGATCCATCAGTTTCTTAAGTTGTTTCATGAGGAGTACCGCTGGTCCGGTGTTACTGTGATACAAGTAGTCCCGCTTCAGTATCCCCATCCCGTGTTCAGCGCTCACGCTGCCCTTACACTTGGCGACCCAGTCATAGACCCACGGCTCCAGGGCACCGAAGACAGCTTCACTGTGCTGCGGACATGTGACGTTCAGATGAATGTCGCTCTCCCCGAGGTGACCGTAACCGACCACCCTGGTCACATCGGCGCCCACCCGCTCCCTGGTGGCCGCTACGAGGTCGTAGAATCTGGAGATGGGAACGGTAACGTCGTACTTGTAGACACAGCCGTCCGCTCGCAGAGCCACCGCCACGTTTTCCCTTAGCGCCCATAGAGACTGGAATGATAGTGACAACAGGAAATTATTTCAATACTTCCCAATCATAATTGCGTTATTCCCAACGGAGCAAGATATATTGTTACCTTTGCCAGGAAGGTTATGTTTTCCGTGCCATACTTCCATAGTGGTAACTGCCGGGAATTTTATACTTGAGGCATTTGGAATTTAAGTGAAGGTGAACATCATTAAATATTCAAATTCAAATCAGGAACTCATTTGCATAATGTATGAGGAAATGCTATCATAGCTTTCTTTGTTAAGAATTTGCGTGGATCATTTGCATAATCAATGAGAAACAGTTATAATCCGTCATTCGTAAAGGTTAACATAATTTGGCGAAGGTATGAGGTAGTGGAACTCTGGTTTGCAATTAATTTGGGTTCGATGGAAAAGTGTTCTAATAATACTTATAACTACTAAATGAGGGGTCCTTGTATCAGAACAGGTCTTGATACTCGACCTGGACTTTGGACGGTTCAGTTGCGACGGTGCCATCACCCACAATCCCCTTCTCCATCACATATCCCAGCAGGCTGTTCAGCTTCTCTTCGTCATGAGCAGCGTTTGAACCAGACGTCTCTACCAGTAAGTAATAGCTGTGTGTTCCCAGAGGACACGTCAGATGGAGGTTCTCCTGTACAACTTCCATACTGGCACGGTCCATGAACTCAACTGCAGATAGAATCTCCTGCAGCATTCTCTTAGCAGCATCGTACGTTTGCAGAACTTGGGCGAATGAGTCACAACCTAAAACATGATGGGGAATTTAGCAACAATCAGAAATATGCACACATTCCATTGCGCACTTAGAAACTATCATCAGTGTGTACGATCATATCATAGCAGCTAAGATTTGATTTTGCCGATTCATGCCATTTTGATGTCTTATAGAGCGAGCTCGATCAGCATCAGATTACTGTACATTTTGTTACAACATTTAGTGAATGTACGAATTCGAACCAGGCTAATGACATATGTACGCCGTTCCTGTCTGTCACATTGGCAGATTTGTGAGAGAAAGAAATGGTGTGGGAACTGGTCGTCACTAAGTCAACTCACCTAACAGAGCGACGCTAACAGCAGTAGGAACCCTGGGACAGAGAACTGACGCAGCAGTCACGATTCCAAGTAAGCCCTCTGAACCTATAAACAGCTGCTTGAGGTCGTACCCAGTGTTGTCCTTCCTCAGGGTAGACAAGCAGTCTAGTACATCTCCATTCGCTAAAACCTGAGCACATATATGTATTAGATACGACAGTTTTGTAAACTGCATTCACTTTGATGATTTGACCATACGTCCTTCCTCACATTCAACACTGCACGAAAAGTTGGATTTACCAATGGTAGTAAATACCAGTAAAGTCGGGTAATGTTTACTTTGTAAACAGTACCGGACTTTACAATGGTATACGTAGTAAATAAAAGTCAAGTCCGGTAATTTCATTTACTACCATTTTTAAGTCCAAAATTAATCGGACTTGACTTTTATTTACTACCGGCACTGTTTATAAAGTGAACATTACCCAGCTTTACTGGCATTTACTACCATTGGTAAATTTTATTTTTCGTTCAGTGCAACTGGTTACAAATTGTACGAAATTAATGTGTACAACCTTCAGAAAGTCGTAACAGGTGATACTTACGGCTTCAACCCCAAGGACGTTACTATGAAGATTGCCATATCTGAGCATGCGCAGGCCTCCGGCATTAGTGGAGATGTTGCCGCCTATTTGACAGCTGCCCTTTGACCCCAGTATATGTGGCGTCATCAAACCATGTGGCTCTAGAGCTTCGTTAATTTTGTCCACAACACAGCCGGCTTGACATACGAGAACACCTGTAGAGATGGAAAGGGTAGGTACGATTTGAGATCTGCTGAAAATCCTTTGGGCTTAGTTACAGTAATTAGTGTAATCGTCGGGATGCATTTCTCCAATCTTTTAGTCTAAAAGAACTTAGGTCATTTGTCAAAGTGCAAGATGACAGACGGGCTCTAAATCGGTTTGAATATTTTATTACACTTCATAAACGACGCATATTACCAGATTCCATTGTGTATTGTCGCATTACTACCACAATGATATCAAGAACATTTGAACAAACACCAATAGATGTGCTCAATGATAGAAAAGCTTGTTTGTTTGTTTGTTTGTTTGTTTCTTTGTTTCCTTTTCCAAAAGTTTGTTTGTACCGAGCTGAGATGTCATCCAGACTGATGACTTTGTTTGTTTGCTTGCTTGTTTGTTTGTTTGTTTCTTTCTTTCTTTCTTTTTCCAAAGCTTGTTTGTACCGACCTGAGATGTCATCCAGACTGATGATTTTGTTTGCTTGTTTGTTTGTTTGTTTGTTTGTTTGTTTGTTTCCTTTTCCAAACGTTATGTTTGTACCGACCTGAGATGTCGTCCAGACTGATGATTTTGTTTGCTTGTTTGTTTGTTTGTTTGTTTGTTTGTTTCTTTTTCCAAAGCTTGTTTGTACCGACCTGAGGCGTCATCCAGACTGATGATTTTGTTTGCTTGTTTGTTTGTTTGTTTGTTTGTTTGTTTGTTTGTTTGTTTGTTTCCTTTTCCAAAAGTTTGTTTGTACCGACCTGAGATGTCGTCCAGACTGATGATGTTGTCCATGAGCGACAGTGAAATAATGACTTCGTCGAACACAGGCACGCTGCCTCCCACCAGCCCCGTGTTCCCTCCCTGCGGCACCACCGCCAGTCTCCGGCCGGCACAGTACCGCAGGATAGCCGACACTTCTTCTGTCGTCTTGGGCCGGAGGAGTACCTGGCCATCACCTGGACATACATACACACATACATACACCGTTACTAAGTGAAGTACGTTAAACTGATAGAGACAAACAAATGCCATCATCAATCATTAATGGCCAGTCGGCTGTTTGCGTGAGTGACTGTCTGTTGACACGTCATGTTTGCACGGCCCACATTCTTCATGAGTACGGTACTACGTAACATTTGATACTACTTAACTTTAACAAACAATAAGCACAGCAAATTAGTTTAACTTTCATTCTGTAAAATACATTGACTGTCATGCCATTAATCAATGACCTGTAACAAGATAAAGTGTACCTCTGCATGTTCCGGACCAGTCCACGTTATGTCCCTCAATGTCCTCAGGTTCGGTCAGTACTCGTGACGGAACCAGCCGCTCAAAAACCTGGAGATCTCTGTCGGTCACCCTGGCAAATTCTCCCCTCTTCAGCTGTGGGAAGCGCTCCGAGCTCAACTGAACGCGCCACGGCTTTTGAGTCAAGGCCGCGGTGCCGTGCATCCACCTTCTCCTGTCAGCAAAGCTGTCATTTCTACCTTTTGTGTACCGCAGTGGCAGAGACTGGGCATATGGAGCGTTAGTAACACGATGCGACATGTATTGTGCAAGTGTATACCCGATGACTTGGCTACGCCTCATTGTCAAACGTAGTCGTTAAGATGACTTGTGGGAAGTTGTATCTCATCAAGGAGGTTACTCATACATTGACCATATTCATGGTGGACCCTGAAAGAAGAAAAAACAACGACTTTAATTGATTTCGTATCCTGTAAATTCTCAGTCACAGCTTCTTTACGGCTGAAATTATATAATCGTAACGTTACACGTGGGGTCGTGTGGCGCAACGACAGAGTACTCGACTCGGAACCAAGAGGTCCCGGGTTCGAGTCCCGACATGCCACCGACCTTGTGCCCTTGGGAAAGGCACTTTACACGACTTTCCTCACTTGACTCAGGTGTAAATGAGTATCATATGTTAGGTGTGCACGCTACCAGCATATACTTGCTGCCTAGTGCACACTTTGTATTGTCATGTTACAATTTCTGAACAAAACAAAACAAATACATAAGCTTTCAAATAGAATCATATTTTGTGAGGGGCGGACACGGTTTTGACGTGTGACATTTCAATTTCCACTGAAATATGAATGATATTCACAGCAAACAACATTGTCCTCACTAAAAACAATCTGAACATCTGTGCTGTCGTTCATTTATTGGCCATCAACGTTCCTATCATTTGACTTTCATCATGATAATTAATGTTAAACAATGATGCAACCTCTGCAAGCCCAAAACCACATCAGACATTTGATGAAGCTTTTGCGTGCAGTTTTTAGAACGATTCCGTGTTTTCCATCACTGAAATAAAACAGCAAAATAAAGAGCACAGTACATACCCATGCCAGCTGATATCTGACACCTCCATCTAATGTTGCAGGTTTTATTATTTCAGCGACGGTCAAAGTTGAAGGACTCCAAGTCTCGCGAGACTACAACAGGTACGAGAAGAGAAGCAAGATGGCGGCCAAACGCCGCATGGACGCCCAAGTTCCCGCGGAAGAGAGCGATTTACTCAGCATTAGACCGCTGTAAGCTCCCCTCACACAACTCAAACTTTCTTGTATTATCTAGGAGTCATCAGAATGATTTTCTTCTCGATGTAGTTTTAACGTGCACGAAAGAAAGTAGTGCCTTTGTCCTACCCCCTCCCTCCTGGCATAATTTTGTCCATGCACAGTTATCACACCGACTTCACCATGTTTTAACCACACGTTTTATTTTCCAGGGGTGCAGGACAGGAGGTGGGAAGGTCCTGTCACATGCTGGAGTTTAAAGGGAAGAAGATTATGGTAAGTGTGTGTTTCATGCGTCGTGATAAATCAAAGTATAACCACACAGGTGAAAGACTAAGACCCTTCTCTATATTTGTTGTTTATGTATGTTTGACCTGCATTGGCTTTTGGTTACTGATTTCATAAATTCGTCTATCAGGGTTTGCCTAACAATTTGCTACTTACCAATATACACCAAGGACAATATATAGGGACTTGTGTAGACATACTGTATATGTCACAAGGTACTTGTAGCAGCACAAGTTTCTGTTCACAGTATAAGACAGACCTAGACATAAATATTTGTCAAGTTTGTACGACTGCCCTCGTTATGACAACGAAAGACATCACATGCTGCTAGAGGCTGACAGCATACACGAGGTGTTCAACGTGGCAGACGAAAACAGAGACACGGACATAGTCACCCTAGCCGGAATGAGAGAAGACCTCCCTGAAGAAGCAAGCAAGCAGATGTACCTTAGCCTCTCCCGGTACATCGAGGGTACGCACCGTTTCGACGTGCCCTCCTAGAGACACCTCCTGCTTCACACAAGTACAACGCACCAAGAGTTAAATACCTTGAGAGACAATTCCTGACTCTTAGCTGAACCATGTGAAAACGAGCACCAAGAGACCACGTCTAGCGAGATATTAGACGTTAAACATGGACAACAACAACAACAACAACATCAAGTTGAATCTTACAAACTCTCAAAGCTTGGAGACCTTGGCAAAAACTGCAACCTTTAGATTGTTTTCAGAACTGTTAGGTTGTTTTAGGTTGTTTGCAGGTTACAACTGTGAGTCTATAATATTTTGCTGTTGAATACCATGTTTCTGTCATCCTCTGCAGCTTGATACCGGGATCCATCCAGGACTCAATGGGTTGAACGCCCTGCCGTTCCTTGACCTGATTGACCCTGAGGAGATTGACCTCCTGTTAGTCAGTCAGTAAGTGTACATTATATCATACCCGGGCGGCGATACAGTGCTCCCGGCCGTGTTGTATCCACCCGTACAACACGGGTGTATAAACCGGGCTTCCATAGAACGATTCGAACGCGTTTCGCCCCAACCGTGTGTGCCACTTTCGAAAATTCGAATACAGGATTCGGATGTTGGAATGGATGTTGTAGCAGTTTTTTTTGTTTAGGGACACTAAATTTTCGCTCATTTCGCCTTGAAAGACGTGTTTTCTAAGGTGGGTACGATATAAATAGCATACAACACGGTGTATTCCGCATCACCATCGGTCTCGGCCCTCCCGCGAGTCGGGCCGATACCTTGGGCAATACGGAATACACCGTGTTGTATGCTCTATCTATATCAACCCTATTTACATTCTCTATATGAACAAACCAGCTGGTGTTAAAATGTTGTCAATACAAAACATTGCAATTTTCCTGTATACATGTTTTCCTTCTGAAAAGGATAGGGTCCCCAATTGGATACAATAAACACACATGGTCCAAGTTCAATAACTCATACCAGTGCTAGTTACATAAGTAAGGTGTATAGCAAATGCTGTCAAAAATACCTCTTTGATCTATAGAGTAAAGAAAGTGATACATTGTTGTATGTTATATCTAAACTTGCAGAAGATCAACTGTTAGATAGGAGAACATGTAGTGCGAACAGTAATAAATTATTGTTTCTGCACCATCCTAGCTTCCATCTGGACCACTGTGGAGGCCTGCCGTATTTCCTGACTAAGACCAGTTTCCGTGGCCGTGTGTTCATGACTCATGCCACCAAGGCCATCTACAAGTGGCTACTGTCCGACTACATCAAAGTCAGGTAAGGCCAGCACTGACGGGTCTGTAATAAATATCATAATTACTTACTAGATGGTTATTAATCTCTTAAAACTCTGCACACATATCATTTGTTGCTGTTTTTTTTTTTTTTGCTTTTGTTCAGAATTGTAACATGACAATACAAAGTGTGTACTAGGCAGCAAGTATGCTGATAGCGTGCACACCTAACACATGATACTCATTTACATCCGAGTCAAGTGAGGAAAGTCGTGTAAAGTGCCTTTCCCAAGGGCACAAGGTCGGTGGCATGTCAGGACTCGAACCCGGGACCTCTTGGTTCCGAGTGGTTTACTCTGTCGTTGCGCCACACGACCCCACTATTTGTTGCTGTTACAAAGTTTCTGAGTACATTGTCAGATAAAGGGTTGTAAAAACCCAATTCTTACAGTCCAATACAGTCCAAAATACAATGACTACATTGTTTTCGTTATCTTTGTACAGTTACATAAATTGTTTTTTTTTAATGTTCCAGCAACATTTCATCAGAAGACATGTTGTACACAGAAAATGACCTGAGTGCCAGCATGGATAAAATAGAAACAGTCAACTTTCACCAGGTAAGAAACTACTGGTATTGTGTTTAAAAAAACAGCTGAAATTTATTACATCCAATTTACATGTGTACAATCAGCGTGCGAAATACTAGGTTGCCCAGTTGCACTGTGCAACCATACTTTGCTTGGTGCAACCTATTTTTACACCCAGGTATCTCAGTGCACTACCTAAATTTTGTTGTAAGGATGCCCCTTTCTTCCATTGGGAACTGTTTATTGAGAAGTTCCCATGGAAGAGCTCATCACTTCAGGTAAGGGGAAACAACTCTTTGTCAGAAATGTATAAATGCACATTGCATTCTAACAAAGTTAATCATAATGTAGAAGAGTTTGAATTTGGGGCAACCTGGAATTTTGATGGGCAACCTAGCTTTCATCCTAGGTTGCCACTGGGAAACCTGGCTCAAAAAAGTATTTCGTACACTGACAATACTTCTGCTCTTCTGGAAAGACAAAAAAAATGTTTTTATCATTTTGTGTGCCATAGGAGACTGATGTGAATGGCATCAAGTTCTGGTGCTATAACGCGGGCCACGTGCTGGGTGCAGCCATGTTTATGATCGAGATCGCTGGTGTGAAGATCCTGTACACGGGGGACTTCTCCCGTCAGGAGGACAGACATCTCATGGCAGCAGAGGTGCCGGCCATCCACCCTGATGTCCTCATTATTGTGAGTTTTATCATCACAACAAATAGTTTCAAATATCCACTACAAACTATGGTTTATGAAAGATTCTTATACAAAGAAAAGAACAAGAAATAGTCATGCCTTCAAATATCAGAGTTATCAACCAAGGATTGAGGTGTTTAAAAACAAGAACTATTGTAGAGTGGAACTTGCTGCCACCAAGTACAGTTTGGGCATCATCACTAGATAGCTTTAAACAACTCCTGCAGTTAGATGTGTAAAGATTGGGTGTAACAGGTCGTTCGGTGTAATATAGCTAGCTGCCGCCGCACCGCGTGCCTACGAAGCTGGTGTGTTACACCAAAGGGCGGTTATACCGGCTATACAGATACAGATACAGATGTAAGTTACTGTCACCAAACTCATACCATATACTAGTAGTTATGATACAAGATGTGAAATGAGTTTATGCGTTGGTAGCTAACATAGAAGTAAACTTTACTAAAACATTTATGGTGTGGGTTTTTTTCTCTTACTAAGACTTATGTATGACTTGTTCGTCAAGGAAGCGACATACGGGACGCACATCCATGAAAAGCGAGAGGAGAGGGAAGCCCGCTTCACGAGTACGGTACACGACATCGTCAACAGGGGAGGCAGGTGTCTCATACCAGTGTTCGCCCTGGGAAGGGCACAGGAGCTGCTCCTGATCTTAGGTGAGATACAAACGGAATACATCTTACTTTCACGAAAAACTTGGGCATAAATGTCTCATATTTTATACAACGTCTGTCATTAGATGATTAATGTGTGAGAAAGACCAGGGAAAGCCAGCTCGAAATTTTTTTCCGTCAGCCCAGGTTCATGATCAGACCTGAAGGGAGAGTGCTCGCAATCCAGGGGGGTCCGGGGGCAAAGTTTGGAATTTTAAGCCTTTAAAAAATGCATTTTCCCACATTTTGAGAGACAAAACATGGGGTTGAGTGGTTTTTGGTGGTTCTTTGGATGTTTTTATATTTCTAACCAAGATTTTTGTCAATTTTGTCTGTCAAGGTTGACTGATTGATTTAAAAGAAAATTTCCGTCACATGCCACAAAGTTCCTGTAATTGACGGAAAAACTGGTGCTGGCTAGAGCCTCTGAGGAAGACAAGACAATTTTTCAGCCAACAGTACGTTAATACAAATGCAGCCAAACTGTGTGTGCTTTGTTATGATATCATTTTGAATTTTCCTGCAGATGAGTACTGGAGTAACCACCCTGAGCTACACGACATCCCCATCTACTATGCCTCCTCCCTGGCTAAGAAGTGCATGGCTGTGTACCAGACTTACATCAACGCCATGAATGAGAAAATTCGCAAACAGGTCAGCCTTTGGATGGTGTCAATGGCATCAAGTGCTGGTGCTATAAGTATAAGGCCACACCAAGTAAATTTTATGGATGACGTCCTTTGGAGACCCTAAATCTAATGCGAGAGGGCGGAAAAAAATACAAGAAGGGCCCTAAAAACAAGATGCCTAGATTAGAAATATACTAAGAGACAACAAATGTTAGGACACAAATTGAATGAGGTGACACAGTGTAACAAGCAAGAAGTCTTTTATTCATCATCAAAACAGCAATAAATCAGGTGGAACAGCAGTTGCCGTCCTGTCCTGTTTCGCATTACGGGTTTCACGTCAATCTGACGATTTGCGGCACTGTCGTGACTCTTTGGTCTCATAGTTACAGGAAGCGGAATTTCTTGGGTTTTTTTCTAGGAACAGGCCAAAATCAATGCGCGCGCGGACGTCATCCATAAAATTTACTTGGTGTGGCCTAATGCATGAACAATGAGAAGAAGCAAGTCACAATATAGATCATCAATTTTTTCCTACAGTGACATGTGACCTAAGATACAATATGCTGTGGTTTTTGTATGCACTAAAAACAACTACCTTGCTGTCTGTATTTCACGTACTGGAAAGGAAAATAATTGTGTACAGTCAAAACTGCCCAAGAAGACCACTCAGGGGACCAATAAAATCTGGTCTATGTGGACAGGTGGTCACTTTAGACAGGATTGTGTCAATGGGAAAAATTATCTAAGGGATCAACAAAAAAGTTAGTTGTCCTTATGTAGAGGTGGTCACTTGTACAGGTTTGACTGTATTTTTGTTGCTACTGATGGTGATAGCTTCTTTGTGTTTTTTTCTGCAGATTTCAGTCAGCAATCCATTTGTGTTTAAGCACATCTCCAATCTCAAGGTAAGAATATGAAACTTTCAGTTTCTCTTACAGACATTTATAGACAAGATTCTTCAGTCCGATTTCATTAATGCCATTTAGTTATGATAGGAAATTTGGTTTGATACACATCTAAAGTGAAAAATGAAGAATGTTGGCATAAACAAAAGACCACAGACAAGGACCTTAATTCATTCTACATCAAAACGGCACGCGAATGGAATGCCCTCCCAGAATGCATTGTCCAATCTCTTACCCTGGAAGCATTCAAGACTGCCCTCTGCAAACATGGTCATTAACTCCAGTCAAATCTACGGGTACTCGCCACCACCCAGCAGGGTGGTGGTCAGGGAGTGGCGCCCCTGCCCATTGAGTAGACAAAGTCAAGTCAGCCTCCAGCCACAAACAAACAAACCCATTCCAGGATGATACTCTGTCTGATGATACTCTGTCCTCAACCAAATGAGGTTAGGCAGTATAAATTTGTGGGGATTCATCCCTCAGGATTCATTCCTCAGCTAACCGACATCTCGCACACGTACGCAGTTGTCCCTCAGTAAGACATCTGGAGCCGCAAAGTTCCCGTTTAGAACTTTATTTCAGCCTGACACACGACTGGTTTCGCCTGTGTGGCTTCTTCAAGTGTACAGAGGCTAAATGACACAAGTAGCATGAAGTTCTCACTTATATACCTTTCCAGTGCATAGTGCCCTGATCAGTTACATGAGTTCGTGGTGCTCTGATCTGGTCAGTTACATGCAGATCGAGATGCCCTGACCTTAGTTGACCTATACAATGATGTCACCTATTGAGGTTAGACGAAGAAGAAGAAGAAGAAAGAAAGAAGAAGACAGAATGTCGTCCAAATTTTAATAGGGTCCGGAGTAACCTGTGTTTTGTGTCCACATCAGGGCATGGACCACTTTGATGACATTGGTCCGTCTGTGGTGATGGCCAGTCCTGGTATGATGCAGAGTGGACTGTCCAGGGAACTGTTTGAGAGCTGGTGCACAGACCGAAGGAACGGCTGCATCATCGCAGGCTACTGTGTGGAGGGGACACTAGCCAAGGTTAGTGTCAGAAACTTGACAAGCTCAGTCCCGAGCACCCCCTACACTTGGTTCCTGCTCATAGACAGTCTGCCACAGGTAGAGCACTGAGGAACGGTCACAACATCACCGTTCCCTATGCAAGAACCAAACGACTCAGCAGTCATTCCTGTACTGCGCCATTAGACTTTACAACGACTCACTTTCCGGGCCTTGAATCCACATCATAACCTGTATGACTCGACCTGATGCAACATTGTGTATATTTTATTTTAATAATTTTGTATGTGTCTTTGTATATACCTTGATATAGATGTTAATGTATTGTTTCCTGGTGTTCTAATGTGACAACTGTACCCAATTCAGGGGGTGGCAGTTGTGCTCCCCCCTGCCAATGTACACTTGGAGGTATAATAAAGATATGTAAGGAGTTGCCAAAGGATTTTATTGCCAGCTGCACAATATTGGGAAACCAGGGTTTATATAATGAGAGTCAGTTTTTCTCTTGCATAGATGGGAGGCATGCAGGAACTAAACCTTACACTCTTCAAGTTGATATGTTCTTTGTTTTCTAGCACATCATGTCAGAACCAGAGGAGATCACCACCATGTCGGGGCAGAAAATTCCACTCAAATGTTCCGTAGGTGAGTCTGGAAGTCTAAACTTGTCACTGTTTCAAACACACTTACAGACCTCAGTCATGAAAGTCTTGATGTTAATTTTCTGAATGTTGATGAAGTAAATAATCTTACAAGTTTTGAAGCCTAGAGTTATCACTCTTACAAATTGGACTCAGTATCTAAACTTTTTGTTTAGATACTGACCAATTCAACCATCTTTCTGAATGCTATTTATTGCAGTGCCAGTCTGAATGCTAATTTGTGAATAATCTTCCAAGTTTTGAAGCCCATAGTTACCACTCTTACAAATAAACGTTTTGTTTAGATACTGACCAATTCTACCATCTTTCTGAATACTATTTACTGGAGTGCCAGTCTGAATGGTAATGAAACAAATAATCTTCCAACTTTTCTCTCACAGATTACATTTCCTTCTCGGCTCACACGGACTACCAGCAGACAAGCGACTTCATCAGACAGCTCAAACCTCCTCATGTGGTGAGTAACCACCAATGAGTATGTTTTAAATTTTCATGAATAACTAGAAAGGTAACATTTGCAAAGCAAATGCATAATGTTTACCTTCACATATGGTCTGCTCTGTTAATTCTTTCTCAAACCAAGGAGGTTAATCTCCATGCTCAAACACATTCATATATGTGGTCAGACAGGAGTCTAAATCCCTCCTGCTATAAATTTGAAACATGATGTAACCCAACACCAGTTACCATGTTAACAGTCTGGTTCAGGTCATTGACCAGGTCAGAGGTCACTGTTTGGAGAAGAGGAGGAGGAAGAAGAAACGTAGCAAAAACGATATGTTTTCCTTCGGTAAACATAATAATGGATGAAATTACATTTCAGATGTCTTCATGTATTGATGAGAGCATGATTTGTCATGATGTGACAACATAACTTATTTTTTGTCAGGTTTTGGTACACGGAGAGGCCAATGAGATGAGCAGACTGAAGGCAGCCGTTATCCGTGAGTACGAGGACGATCCAGACGTGAACATCGAAGTGCACAACCCGAAAAACACACAGGCTGTGGAGCTGTACTTCAGGGGAGAGAAGATGGCAAAGGTAGGAAACTTCCTGAAATTAGAGCAGACTGAAGACAGTTACAAACACAGAACACAAGCACAGAACACAAGCACAGAACACTAACACAGAACACAAACACAGAACACTAACACAGAACACAAGCACAGAACACAAGCACAGAACACAAGCACAGAACACTACACAAACACAGAACACAAACAACAGGTGACACTTTAAATATGAAACAACACTTTAAATCCGGACAACTTTGATTATTAAGACATAATCATAAGTGTTAGAAGGAAACTTAATATTCTAGATTATCATATACTACATGATAACAATTACGTCTACTAGGTAACATTGGTAGGTCCCGGTGGACTAGGTCAGTTCTGCAGAATTCTGCATCGGAGCGCAATTTAAAGTGTTGTTCCGGATTTAAAGTGTTGTTCCGGATTTCAAGTGCCGCCTGTTAAACACAGAACACTAACACAGAACACAAGCACAGAACACAAACACAGAACACAAGTACAGAACACAAGCACAGAACACAAGCACAGAACACAAGCATAGAACACTAACACAAACACAGAACACAAACACAGAACACAAGCACAGAACACTAACACAAAACACAAGCACAGAACACAAGCACAGAACACTAACACAGAACACAAGCACAGAACACTAACACAGAACACATCCCTGTGGTGTATCAATATATCTGATTCAACATATAGACATATCTTTTAAACAACTTGGACTGTTGGAGGTTTGAATAGTATGTTTCAGTCGTTTTGTTTCTCCTCTTATTTGTCTTGTTCAGGTCATGGGTTCATTGGCATCCAAAAAACCTGAGCAGGGTGACCGTCTTTCAGGAATCCTGGTCAAGAGGAACTTCAACTACCACCTGGTGGCTCCCTCTGACATCTCTAGTAAGGAAACCAGCATTGTTGTCACCTGAACTGTAGGCCTGTTCACAGTCAGTACAAGCAACATGTTCAAGTTGAAGAAAAAATGGCAGTCCAATATATGTAGAGAGCCAAGCCTTTAACATGTTACAGACTAACTTTTCAAGATGTGTAAGCTTTACAAAACCTGTCAGATCACATCAGAAGTACAGAACTGGCCTGGTGTTACACATGTTTGCAAGTACCTTTTACACATGTTTGCAAGTACCTTTTACACATGTTTGCAAGCACCTTTTACACATGTTTGCAAGTACCTTTTACACATGTTTGCAAGTACCTTTTACACATGTTTGCAAGTACCTTTTACACATGTTTGCAAGTACCTTTTACACATGTTTTCAAGTACCTTTTACACATGTTTGCAAGTACCTTTTACACATGTTTGCAAGTACCTTTTACACATGTTTGCAAGTACCTTTTACACATGTTTGCAAGTACCTTTTACACATGTTTGCAAGTACCTTTTACACATGTTTGCAAGTACCTTTTACACATGTTTGCAAGTACCTTTTACACATGTTTGCAAGTACCTTTTACACATGTTTGCAAGTACCTTTTACACATGTTTGGAAGTACCTTTTTCACATGTTTGCAAGTACCTTTTACACATGTTTGCAAGTACCTTTTACACATGTTTGCGAGTGCCTTTCTTTACTTTCTTCCAAGTGTACCAATTTAGGTTTATGGAGAGGTGCTCTGATCATGATAACTGATGATGATATGGTAACCATTCTATACATTTCTTATATATGTTTAAAGCAGTGTGCTCAAGTTTTATGTTTGTGTTTCATTGTTGTGTACAGATTATACGGACCTAGCGACCAGCACAGTGACCCAGAGACAGAGTATCCAGTACGTGGGACCCTTCAGCCTCCTGCAGCAGCACCTCATGCTCCTGTCTGGGGACGTGGAACAGATCGAGGTGCAGGAGAAACCCGCGCTCAGGGTCTTCAAGGCTGTCACCATCATCCAGGAGCCTGGCATGGTCGTCTTGGAGGTAGGGAGCTAGAATGATACCATGTACTGAGCAAGTCAGCAGAACGTACTGTGCCTGAGCAAAACCCGTAATGTATTGTGCATAGCACTTCGGCAGAACATCTCATCTAAGGTTGTATTTAAGGATAAATTCCTATCCATAGTTTTGAATGTTCACCTGCAACGGGCAAAATTCTGATGCATCATCCAGCAAAACATCCAGCAAAAACCATGAAAAATCCGGGTTTTGCACCGTCTGCCAACATGCTCATATACTATACACACTCCAATTATTGCATATGCACAGTTATGACTAGATAGTTATACATATTAGAATTATCTTGCTAGTTGCTACCGGATACGTGGTAACCAATAAGTAAAAAAAATTATATGTTGGTTGCTGGCATCTATGATTTTATTGCTCTGTATATGTCATGCCTGTACTGATGTTGTGTTGCTGTTACTATTGTTGTCTGTAGGCATTTGTGTATATGGTGCTTGCTGTACATGTATAAGGTTAAAAGATTGTTTTTTTTCTGATGAGGATTACAATATTGTTCTTCCCCACCAATAGTGGACAGCCAACCCAGTGAATGACATGTTTGCTGATGCAGTCGTGACAGTTATCCTGAAGGTGGGAACGGACCCTAAGATGCAGAAGAGTAAGTACATCAGATTTGTTACCAATCGTAACCCCCCATGTAATTCATCCTTTGGCTGCCATGTGAGAATTGCTGTCAAGGAATTTTGAATTGAATTGAATAAACCATTATTATTACCTTTGCCATGAAGGTTATGTTTTCCGTAGCGTTTATTAGCATGTTTGTATGTATGTTTTTGGTTTAGCACAATAACTCAAGAAGCTTTAGATGGATTGTCATGAAACTTGGTAGGTGTGTAGGTCTTGATGAGACCTAGAAATGGTTAGATTTGGGGCCCCCTGGCAGCTTTCTTTGGTACTGCAGCAGAACTTCCGGTTTTGATATCTCGTGATCTGGACATGCTAGGGTCACCAATTTTAGATGGTAGATAGCTCTTGGGCTAGAGAAGAAGTGACATTAGTTTGGGCCCCCTAGCAGCTTGTTCTGGTACAAAGGTACGAGGTCGTGGAACTCTTGTTATTGTTATCCTCCAGTCATACCTGCACCAACAAAGACCAACAAGCAGCACTTCACAGACAAGCTGACGGACCTGATGACGGACCTGTATGGGGAGAAGGCCATCACACACATGACTAAAGGGGACATCATGGCCGTCACTGTGGACGGGAAAACAGCAAACATCTGTCTGGACACTCTGGTAGGAAAAAAGTTGTTGGAATAAGACTTTAAACTCTTAACATACTAATGCCATAGCAGATAAAAGCCTTGAAAAATTAGCTCCATATTTTGATATTTAATGTTCTCTTATGTTGTGTTGTGTTGTACTACCTTTTACTAGTTGGTATTAACATGTAGAACTATTGTAGAGTGGAACTCGCTGCCGCCAAGTACAGTAGGGGCATCGTCACTAGATAGTTTTAAACAATGTTTAGAGTTAGACATTCAAAGGTTAGGTGTAACAAGTCGTTCGGTGTAATATGACCAGCTGCTGCCGCGCCAGAGTGGAACTCGCTGCCGCCAAGTACAGTAGGGGCATCGTCACTAGATAGTTTTAAACAATGTCTAGAGTTAGACATTCAAAGGTTGGGTCTAACAAGTCGTTCGGTGTAATATGACCAGTTGCTACCGCGCCACGTGCCTGCGAAGCTGGTGTGTTACGCCGAAGGACGGTTATACCGGCTATACAGATACAGATACAGATACAGATGTCTGACCAGTCTTCTTTGTTTTTTTCCAGGAGGTGGAATGTGAGGCTGATGAAGACTTCCAGCAGACTGTCTCCCAGTCCGTCAGCAGACTCTATCATTCCCTCACTCCGGTCTACAGATAGTCAACACAATCCTTCATTCCAAGTTATTCTCAAAAAAAAGTCTTCTGTGTAACAAAAGTCATATGTTTTTACTGCAGTGTCTGACTGGTTTACTAATCACTTGCTCTTCCATTTGATATTATGTGTATCAAAATTGTTAACCAAAAAAAAACATAGTTTGTGTGTAGTGCTGTGTACCTGAACCCACGTTTAGGTTCAGGTCCGGATTCAAGTCCAGTGGTTTAAGTTCAGTTCCGGACTTGTAAGTTCGGACCTAAACCCACGGTGTATACAAAATTGCATGTTGGCAACCTTGCAATTGCAATGTTGTCTGGGCGCAACTGTGGCCACATAACATGGAGGCCGACACTTGACAATGCCCAATGGCAATGTTTTCTTCATTTTGCAGCACAGATTTTGCGATCTATGGAAGGTTTTATGTGGTTCGGAACAAAAAGGGGTATGTGACATAGTTTTGTTTCCAACCAAGTCCGGAACTGGTTCCCGCCATTCAGGTTTTTTTGGACTTTTTTTGGACTTGAACCTAAACGTTTTTACAAGTCCGGAACTGAGTCCAGCGAACCAGTACACAGCACTATTTGTGTGTAAGTACATTTATGTACATCCACTTTTTGTGGTGTTGTCCTCTTGAGTTTGTGAATAGGTAAATGCAACCGTTTATGTTAACAGTAATGATATTATTGTCAACAGCCTCAGTATATGTCAGTCTGCAAGATTTTGACCTATATGGCTGTTATTTATATACTGTTCTATATATATATATATAGACAGACAGAGCTACTCTAAGACCTGTGGTTCTTAAGACAAATACTTGAGTGCTTTTAAAGTCTGGAGCTGTTAGACAGATTAGGTTAGTAACCCCATGCCAAGAAGACATTTAAAGTTGGAACCTTGGAAAATTTTGTACAAAATAAACGTTTTCTTTGAAGTAAGGTTTACATTTGAGCATTTTGAAACATTGAGAAATTTGTAAATGAAGTAATTTGATTTTGTTGCTTTATATGCACCACTCTTCTTTTGTAATGTACACATGTAGCTAAGTCCATTGTACAGAATCATTAGCAACACAGACCACACATATGTTGATGACAGTTTTAATGATAAAATGAACATCCCTTCTATACATGACATGGATACACATTATAATTCCTCTTATGCTGAGATTATCAATGTCTACACCAGATAGACTTCATTATTAATACCTATGTAA
This sequence comes from Branchiostoma floridae x Branchiostoma japonicum, assembly GCA_013266295.2. Classification (NCBI taxonomy): domain Eukaryota; kingdom Metazoa; phylum Chordata; class Leptocardii; order Amphioxiformes; family Branchiostomatidae; genus Branchiostoma; species Branchiostoma floridae x Branchiostoma japonicum. The sequence continues at coordinate 11,765,183 of CM023832.1, forward strand.
TTCATGTAAACATTGGGAGACCTGGCTATGCCAAATCACAGCTGCATTTTGTAACATCTTTGCTGTTACAACACTATGAAGCAGTGTACGAAATACTTTTTTTGAGCCAGGTTGCCCAGTGGCAACCTAGGATGAAAGCTAGGTTGCCCATCAAAATTCCAGGTTGCCCCTGAATTTAAACTCTTCTACATTGTGATTAGCATTGTTAGAATGCAATGTGCATTTATACATTTCTGACACAGAGTTGTTTCCCCTTACCTGAAGTGATGAGCTGCTCCATGGGAACTTCTCAATAAACAGTTCCCAATGAAAGAAAGGGGCATTCTTACCACAAAATTTAGGTAGTGCACTGAGCTACCTGGGTGTAAAAATAGGTTGCACCAAGCAAAATATGGTTGCACGGTGCAACTGGGCAACCTAGTATTTCGCACGCTGTATGAAGTTATACATGGTTGTGAAGTGTGCCTGGTGTAGGCAACATGTGAATTTACAATTATACCAGACTTTGTACATGACTTTTCTCACCAGCTCCCACCTTTCAGCCACATATCTCGCTCTTTTGTCGTCCCAGATCAACCCAAATAGCCTCTACCAGGCTTTGGGAGGCGGCTGGAAAGATTAGAAGTTGGCCAAATAGATAAAACCCCAGAATGTAGTCTCTCGCAGACCAACTCCCCTGGCGTTTTATCAGTCTATTTGGCCAATTTCTACACTTTCCAGCCGCCTCCCAAAGCCTGGTAGAGGCTACAACCCAAACACATGCATGCCTGAGTTGATCTTCGATCGACACCACAAAACCTTCACAGAATTCCATTTTTTTTTCTCAATCACCCACCCCTGTACATGTTAGGAAGTGGTACGATCCAGCATCCTCAGTTGGCCTCTTTCTGGTCCAGTCTCTTTCATGTCTTGAAGATGGTATAACATCTTCATTTTGAACCTTTCGTGCTACCGTGCTCAACTACTACTTTCCTTTGCCTTTTCCTTCATCGCCTCTTTGTCGCTCACTTCTGCAGCAAATATTTCATGATCTACTGTAGAGAATTTAAAGACGAAGTATGATACAACAATACAGTATTTCCTTGTATGATCCTCGAGAGGCTGGGACAACATAGCGCCCTAGAAGGTAGATCGACCAAACGCCTTAAAATAAGTGAGAAAAAAACGAAGCAAATAATCTACTATGTGCAGGAAGCCTGTGGTCACATATAGATACAATACTGTATGCATGTAAGAACGTCCTACATGGAGAAAAACTTGCGTTGCATCAGGACACCAGCCTGTAGAGAATTACTGCCAAGCGTTTGTTCTACATACTCTCCAAGCAGAGGTAGGATTTTGGGCTTATTTTTGGCGTGTTTTTAGGCTTTTTTATCGGGCTTTCTTTTTTCACTGAATTTTTTTTCCCACTCTATCCAAGAGTGAGTGGAAAAAAAAATTCAGTGAAAAAAGAAAGCCCGATAAAAAAGCCTAAAAACACGCCAAAAATAAGCCCAAAATCCTACCTCTGCTTGGAGAGTAGTTCTACACAGAACAGCCTCCAGTTTAATTCCGGACTTCCAATTTAATTCCGGACTACTTCCCATATCTCAGCAACCTTACATCTAGATGGGCTAATGTCGTTAACTATAGGTAAAAATGATGTAAGAAATACAGACAGAATTCTGGAACCGGAGCCAGAATTCTGCAGAATTGGGTTAACCCCTAAGGGGTCATCGATGGCTGCTACGTATTTCTTACATCATTTTTACCTATAGTTAACGACATTAACCCATCTAGATGTAAGGTTGCTGAGATATGGGAAGTAGTCCGGAATTAAACTGGAAGTCCGGATTTAAACTGGAGGCTGTTACAGGATATAAAAGGTGGAGGTGCTCAACTTCCACTTCAACTATTCCTCGTCGTCTCTCTGTTCTACCTTCTTGAGTATGCTGACACACCAGTGGTAACACCTGGGCTCAGGAAGCGAGCCGGAGTACGCCCATTTGTCGTACGTCGGATCGTAACACTCAATCAAGTTCGACTCGGCCAGCTCTCCGAAGCCGCCCGACACGAAGATCTTGCCGTCGATGACGCAGACACTGCCGCTGGAGTGCATGGCTTTCATCGGTGCCACCTCCACCCACTGGTTCGCTATCGGATCGTACGCGTCCACTTCCTTGGAGTCATCCCGTAGGTAGTATATCAGCCCGTTTAGAGTGATAGACTGAGGCACTTGGGACCATTCAGGCATGACGGAGTTGTCGATAAAGTTCCACGTGTCCGTCGAAGGGTCGAAACATTGGAACAGGATCTTCTCACTGCCCTGGGACCGGCCGTTCACGTACAGCTTCCCCCTGCACGCCGCCACCGTGAAGTCATTCATGGCTTTAATCATTGGCTGAACCTGTGGAAATAAAGAGATTATATATAATTAGAACAAACGTTATCCTCTTATGAACGTTTATCTGTGTTGGTAGTCGCTGACACACCACAATGTTTAAAGTTAAAACTTTTGATCCAACACAAAAGGTAACTTCTCACAAAAGGTAGCTGCTGGTCGAAAGCTCTAGGTGAGAAATTACCTTTTGTGTTGGAGCAAAATATGGTCTAGTGGTTAGGATTTGGCGCTCTCACCGCCAAGGCCCGGGTTCGATTCCCGGTGTGGGAACCACTGAAACAAGAGGCGAGTAGCACAGAAACCTAACCGAACCCGGGTCGCCAGATTCTGGAAGGGTCCAGAGACTCCAGACCCATCAGACGAGTCAGTTCGTAGCACTTGAAATCTCACTATTTGTTACACACATAGAACAAACGTTGTTGCGGCCCTGATTGCCCAAGATGGAGAGACAACCGAGTGCAACACCTGGGCCCTACATGGCCCGAAGAACTGAGAGATTAAGACAAGACTGAAGTCAAGGGAGGGGTTCCTACATGTACGTAGGAGCGAAGACAACCTGGAGATGGAGGGACAGTCGTTGCTGGGAAAGACAAGAGCTTTGCGGTGGTCAAAGCAAATAGACCGATTTAATGGTTCAGATTTTAACCAGTCAAGTATAAAATACATGGATTTTGAATTTTGAGGCATCAACATCCAGCAGACCCATCTAACTAAGCTGAACAAACCCCCACTGAGCCAGAGGCACAGTCCCCGAGGTCTGGGTTTCCAAGAGGCTTGCTGACAGCTTTTTAAATAGACTAGTCACGATAGTGTAGCCTGTCCAAATGCCCTTCTAGATTCTTCACCAATAATGCTATAACGTTACTTATCCCACAGAAGGTGAAGCTAAGATGTAATTTGAAAGGACAAAAGAGGGATGAAGTGTTCACCTCTTCCCACGAGTTAGAGAACGGGTCGTATCTCTCCACATCTGCCACCGGCCCGTTGATGTCCGTCCCGCCCAGTAAGTAGATCTGTCCGTGTAGCACCACGGTCGCGCGGCACTTGTAGGACTTGAGCATGGGCGCCATGGTCATCCAGCGGTCCGACTGGGTACTGTACTTCCAGGTGGTGGCACAGCCGTCACTCGTGATGGTCTCGTCCGTCGTTCCTGTCACGTAAATGTCGTTTCCAAGGGCAACAACTGCATATCTGGGGACAGATATCGGACAAACAGCATTACTTAATCTTCAAGCAGAGTTGGCTGCACGGCAGTATCAAATTGGCAAGACAGTATCAAATAGACAAGGCAGTATCCATTTGCCACCCGAAACTGGCATTAAAAAAAGATACCGGTACAAAAAAGAAAGCCCGATAAAAACGCCCAAAAACATGTCAAAAATAAGCCAAAGACTAAACCTTGGAGGGTAGGCATTGCTAGGGTGAACATATTCGCAATGTTATATCACATCAGATGAACATATTTTATGTACTGTAGTAGTATGTGTACTTCACGGTAAAAGATATTAATCCCTTTGATATACAAAATACACGAAGAGAAAAGAAGAACTCCTTTTTACCCTTCCCTGTTGTATTCCGGCAAGTCTGAGAGCGTGTGCCAGGCGTTGTTTTTCGGGTCGTAACAGTCCACCTTGGCCAGTTTGGTGTCGCCTCCGCTGCAGCCTCCCACCACTACCATCGCCTCCGAGATGTCAAAACACGGGCGGGGCTTCATCCGAATATTCGGGTGATCTGGGGTAAAATTTGTAGAACAATATTCGTTACTTTGCGGTAGTTCTCATCAGTTGAACTGTCCCGTAACAAGTCTAAAGTGCTACAAAAGAAGCTTAAATCTACGGCCCCCAACTGTGGAACAACCTGTCACTAAAGCAACGTATGACTTTGGGAAAATTTATTCAGGAATTGTGATGTCATGATCGAAATGAGAGGTGAAATTGTGTGTGTTTTTTGTTATGTCATTCTGTATCGCATGTGGTATCGTAATATTGTATAGTTTGTTAACTCCTTTGTATACCCAGCACTGCCTGAAAACAGGTTGTTATGTACCTGAGTGTTACTGCTGGTGAAATACTAGTAAATAAACTGAAACTGAAACTAACGTTGACGTCACTTTGCTGTATGTCCTCAACTTGCAGTGGATTTTTGCTCCAACTTGTTCATACATTGCATTGTCCCTCTCAGTGACAGTCACTTCAATGCATTCACCTTTTGGTAGTCACTTCGAATCCTTTTCCCTGATTCAGTCACACCAAAACGTTCTTCTACTGCAGTAGCTTCTATACACCCTTTTGATGTTGCAACCACTGAAAATGCCGTCTATTTATTTCAGAGGCCTCTTTAATTTGATACTTCCGAATGCATTCTTTCAAACAATGCAGTTGAAGTAGTTAGAAGTGAATGTAGTAGTTAGAAGTGAATGTAAATACATGTAGTTGTTATGATGTATGTATTTTATATTACTATAAGAGGACTCCAGGAAGAGTAGTGTATTCATTGTATGTACACTAATGGAGATTCCTGAATAAATAAACAAACAAACAAACAAAGTAACAAACAATGCGACAGTTTCTAACTTGATACTCATGAGTCTAAGGTGGTACGTACTCTGTAAATATCGTGCCGCCTATTGTACAAAGGTAAAAGAGTACCTGCTCTATCATAGTCGAAGACGTGGTACCGGCGTGCCTCCTGTACCAGCTCCATACATGCAGGAGAAGACAGGATGAGCGGCTCTGTCTCCACCTTAGCCACCAGGTAGCGCGGGTTGATGAACGGCAGACGGACGTGCTCCAACACCTTGTGTAGGATGCTGAGCCTGTAGATGGAGGATGAGACTTTTGGATTCTTTGTTCTGAATGTTTTTTTCCGTCGACTAGTATAGTACAGTCAAAGCATGGTCGAGCAGGTACCTGGCGCAACCAGGCAACCGTAGTCACAAGCCAGATTAAAACAGTTCCTTCCAGTCTTCCCCAGCCGCAGCTACTTTTTTCCAGTCCCCAGGGACATTCAGACCTCCTCTCAGCAGCCAAAATTGATTGTAATGAACTGGTCGCACACTGGAGCTTCATATACTTTCTTTATTGTGTTGCCTCCAGGACTCCTAGCACCAGAGTCAGGTTACAAGGTCGGACTGCTCTACTTCTAAGATAGGGGGGTTTGTAACAGGACTGCTCTACTTGTAAGAAAGGAGGGGGGGTTGTGTGGTAGTGGACAAATGGTTCACAGTGGGTTCATAACAATCCACCTATAACAATGAACAAAATACTACACTCAACAACGAAATACCCTTTTTGGCAACTTGAAAACACTGATCGGCTTTATCATAGACTTGGATGATCTTTCCGATGATATTCTGGTACATTTACTTTTAAGAGGTTCCTCTTGTCTATCAACAATGTATAATGCTCAAATACTATTGTATGTACAGACATTTTTGTTGGTATCAAATCGTTTTTTGTAACATCTTGATCAATCCTGTCAGTGTTTATATGTTTGGTTCACCTGTTCATTGATTAATTATTGGTGTTTTTTAAAATCATGCTTTGCTTGCTTGTGTTGTGTATTGTCTGGTGGCGACATGAATATAAGTGTAACTTGAGTGTGTCGCCACCACGTTTTGTCAATGTATGTTTCAATAAAATAAAATAAAAATTAAAAAAATGTACCTGTTGTCCACGTCAGCGCGAACCCACTGCATGACGGACTCGTACACCTGTTCCTCCTTGTCGATCTGTAGGTTTACGTCAGAGATGTACTCCACCAATCTCTCCTGGGTGACCTGGGAACGAGACGGCAACACTTCGTCAGAATCAGTACCTGTGCTGTACAGACTGTGCGGTATCTGTGCTGTACAGAATCAGTATCTGTGCTGTACAGACTGTGCTGTATCTGTGCTGTACAGAATCAGTATCTGTGCTGTACAGACTGTGCTGTATCTGTGCTGTACAGAATCAGTACCTGTGCTGTACCCCGCCTGGTAACAATCTCACTTTTGTTCGTGGAGGAAGTTATCAGTCTACACATTAATTATAGCCTCTAGTACTGTTTAAGGAATTTATAAATAGAAAGGATGCATCCAACGGCAATTATGTGAGGTGTTCAGAACAACATCAAGTTACACAGTAGCCGTTAGCCGAGTATCTATTCGTCAGGGAAATTTCTTACCTGTAAAAATTCCCCGGAAGTCTGGAACACCTCCAGAAAGTTGTCTATGACGAACTCCTTGGCGAGTTCGGACAGCTCGTTGCAGTTGTGCGCCTCTGCGAACTCGTGAAAGCCGAGCACGTTGCTGGCGTCTATCCTCTGCTGAAGGTACCGGCTACACGCCTCGCGCACCGTGCCGAACTGGAACAGGTTAGCCGCCTCAAGAAGGGCTTCCACGTTCTTCTGGGTGATGTCCACTCGGCCTTAGGATGGAAAGAACAGTGCAAGTTGTCCGTGACTAACTCAGATAGAAAAAGATGAACTTCATACAGTCATACTGTGTCAATTCTAGAAGACAAGGCTCCTCCCACCAGTGATGAACCTGGACGAGGGGGAATGCAAACTTAGCCACGTTTGGGATTGTGTTCTCGCCACAAAAGCGCCACCTACATCGGCTAGGTATAGCGGCGAGAAGCAGCACTCCAACCAGAAGCAGTGTGAGGAAGGTGTCTGATAGGCATCGAAACGTAAGCAGGTGACTGGTTGTGTAAAAGAAAACTCAAATACCTTATGTTCTACCAACCCGATGAAATTATTTTCGGAAGTAGAGGACTGGGTCACAATGATTTTCTAGAGCCTTTCATGGAAACGCTATATCACAAAAGTATTTTCCTTGGCACAAGGTGAAGATTAAAAAAAACGCTTGAAGCTGTGACGTGCTCCTGAAAATGCACGCTTACAAATGTGATGCTAACTTTACCTGTGTAGGAGAACTCCAGCAGCAGTTCCATGATGCTCTCGGACACGGAGTGGATGACGATCTTGGTGGCGAGGCTCTCGCGCAGTTCGCCGGAGAACATGGCCTTAAAGTAGCTACTAGCCGACGCAAGGACCACCTGTAGGGCGTGTCAAGAGTACACGTGTTTTCAATATATCATGGTAGGAAGGACTTTATTAAGAAATATATCAGAAAGCTACTGTGCGTCATGAAAAAGACTGCTTCATTCCTATATCTGCGATATCTTCTAGCATCACCAATAGTCGAACAGTCAACACAGATCAGGTGGCTTACTTAGAGTTAGATGACATCACATACTCGGAGTGCCCTCTCTGCTCTTTACAAAGTGTTTCTCTGGCAAAGAACCAGACATAGACGACATGCTAACATTTTTCAGACGACCCACCGATTGCACTTTACAACTCCTGTGCCCTATAGAGTTATGGAATAGATAATTAGTACAACCTACCCTGTGGCAGGGGAACTCGGTGGCCCCCACGCAGATGATGACGTCAGAGAAGCGGCATTCCTTGCGCAGCTCCTGCAGTCCCGTCATAAGATGGTCGGGGTGGCCCGGGTCTTGGAACGTGAAGACGTCTTCCTCGCTCGTCATCTTCTTCTGCTGCGATGTACCCGACTGTGTGAACGTCTCCGAGTTCAGTGTGTTCAACAGTTTCTTGTTGTTCTCCTGTATTAGGACAAAGCAAAACTGGTCAACAAATATCTCAATCGTTATTGACGTCATCACCCAGTCAGCAGCGAGCTACGTCATCCTTTCCCACGCTTCCTGAAGGAAAGAAATGTCAAATTAATTTTCTTGCCGCGTGTACTAAACACATGATACAATTATATGAGGGGGAAACAATGACTACCTTAAATTATGAAATACTGCACGAAAACTGAATGCAAGCTGGTTCCTCATTCGCAGTGTGTAGGGAATTGGGGATGTAAATCGCACTGAAAACAAAAAGGTCGTCTTTGGAACATAGGGACATGCGATGCGCCACAACAACAGCGTAATTATGATCCTCTAGACTCAGCAGTCGTGCTTTTTTTCAAGTTTGAGAGTCGCAATTGCATCACACGCATCATGACAGGCATCAAACGAAGACCGCAGCAGAAGTACTTTTTGTAGCGTAAGTCGCAAAAAAAGAATTGTTTGCACACATTCAAAACAAACTCAAGACGACCATGGACCTGCCCAAGACGACCATGGAAGGTGTAAAACCTACACTGTTAGTAGCGTTACTAGGGGCCCAGTTCGCCAATCTTGTTTGTATGCCTCCCATACAAAAAATCCCAGAGTGTTGTTTGGCCGGACTACACAGCCATGAACCACACTCTGAAACATAAACAAGTCAGAAACAAACGTCACACAACTTTACCGGCGACGGTTTCCTACTGCGAGGACGCCGCCTAGCCGAAGGGCCGTATCCAGGAAGATGTAAGAAACCAAACATTACGACCTATATCTTCAAGACGTTTAGCTGAAAACACGTCTTCGATCTGCTACATCTCAGAAGCAACTGCGCCACGAAGAGGAGGGGTCTTATTGCGAGCCACATTTCGGCATGCAAGCAAATATTTGATTTGGACAGACGTTCATATTACATCCAGCCGGACTAACTACAGCAGTTTCCACCGTCATGAGACAGGTCCCTTGATGAATACACTTCGACGAGCTTCAAATATTTGCGTGTCCTTTACAGACTGACGTGAACAAAGTCAAAAGCTTGCTATCCCGAAACTACTAATTGAAGTTTCGGAATATTTTCCACAGTAGTAGTGTTTATCTTTTGCAGAAATGGACAACAACATTAAAGAAGTACCCACGGTTGTCGATAGTTAAATCGGACACAGCTGTGTAAACACAGTATGTTATTATTAAAGGAGGTAGCTTTTCAATGCTTCGTTGATTCGCACAAGAACTGACACACTCTGAAATTTATCACCGATGACGTATACGTATCCATGACGACCAGAGCATGAAATGGTAATCCTATATGAGGACATCCTGAACCTTGACCTATTGGTGTTTATGATGTTCTAATGCATGAAAAATGTATTGATCAATGCCTCATGACATTTAGTCACAGTGTGTCTGCGTCACACTTATTGCGCACATCATCATAACAAGTAAGTAGATAAACAACGTCTTCAATGAATAATATACATCACAAATCGTCACAATCATAAAGGGCACTAAAAACAACAATTATAACCTTACATTTCAAAATCGTAATGCTATAATAAGCAATTGGGCAGGGAGAAGAAGAAATGTTGAATGAATGACGTATCGACAAAAGTTGGTTACAGACGTTTTCTGTTTGTTTCTATCCACGTCCCAAATGAGCTGGGTCACGCCGGACAATGTCAGCCTCGTCAGGAACGCGCCACACAGCTATCCGGGATGGGGACCGATCATTTGTGGAGGCGTCTCTCAAACACTGCTAAAGTCTCTGACTAACCCAACACCCCACCCCTGTACTTCATTGAACAGTCCCTAAGCTTCATCACAGGAAGAGGATCGAGTTATTAAGAGAAGACCAACACTTCCCATATTTGACACAAGTTGCGTCACATGTGGAACCAGAGTCAGAGTCGTGCCATGGGATGGCGCACGCCTAAATGGTACAGCTACATGTAGGGAAGAACCAAATGTACCGCAGGCGAGACGAGAAAATATCACCATTAGAAAACTACGCTTGTCTACCATTTGGAAACATTCATACCAAGATTAAACGTACTTTGTAATAGAATCGTAACAGAAGTTATATGGTTAACATAGGATAGGCATACTACTTATATTCTGTAAAAAAAAGGTTGTGCACATACAATTGCTTCCGCCACTAGCCCAGTTGGTCTATACGTTGAACCGTATCTCAGCAGTTCAGGGACAAGACCAGAAGCTCAGAATCCCTAGAATTGAACCCTAAAAGTATGGTATAGTTGGGTGTTACATTATTTCGAAGACCAGACTCCCATGCATTGTGGAATGGACGGTCCCCTCCTGTATCACATACATGTCTAGGGACCTGGCAATCCCCGACTTAAACAAACATTGACAAAAATAAAATCCATTCATAGAAGACTTACAATAAAAAAAGTCGGGGTGATGTTTGCTAACTTTCTGTCTATGAGGACGATGTGAAAGTATTTAGAACATACACGTCAAACATCTGTGCTACATATTTAGTCTGTGCTAGTTCCACAAACTTGACAAGAGACAGCACTTTTCACGTCGATACCCTTCAGTGAGGACCTATCAGACCCTGGTAGTTTGACGTTCAAACTGATCTGTTCTGCTTGAATGATGTACTGTACTTACAGATGTAACAACGCCACGTACAAAACCCGCTACTTTGCTGGCCGCCTCTGTTGATGTCTTCCTGAAAATTCTGGGCCGACGAAGACTCAGCTGTCCGCGTCACTCACTACGGAGCGCAACACGTCAGAATACGTCACCGCAGCCAAACGAACAATATCCCTATCTCCGCTCCAATACAAAATAAACTTAGTCTCTTGGACAAACGTTACCGACTTGTGTTTCCATTAAATGATACACCTGTGTTTTCAGCCGTTAGATATGAGGAGACCCTTGGCTATCAATAGATTATTAGTCTCATCATGTGAGAGATGCCTGACTAGACCCTCCCTGTTTCCTAGCTTGTTATCGAATACTGTTGTGTTCAGGCTGTTGAGGTCATAACAGTATATGATTTCAGTGTTTGACGGGGTACTTTGCCATCTTTGTTTATCTAGGTACATGGGATAGAAATGTCTATCCCATTCCTGGCGTGTTTTAACCAAACTCTGAGTGTATTGTATGAAAATTAAAAGACCGACAATCGTCCCGATGATGACGAATGTCAAAAATTGATATGAAAAAAAAAATACCAAAGTTACGTTGTAGTGACCAACATTGAGGCAAAGGGACTAGTCTTGAAAGTTGCAACTACATGTATGCCTCCCGTTTTTAATCCACGTGAGCGTATCCTCGTAAAATGAGTGTACTACGCACTACGTCATGATGTCACGGAAACTTGGCCTTGAAGCGTCAACTTGTGGTTATCTTCCGTACTGCAGCCGGTGAGACCTGCGCCATAACATTAACATATATACCGAGCGATGTACGACGAGGTACAGAATTTTTGGCAGCCTATGATGACGATGCGCAAAAGGGAATGCGTCAAAAACATCACTGTCATAAACAACATTGACATCATGTGAAAACCACTCTTAAACACGAAAAAGTAACCCAGTCCATGCCAAGATACATCAGTGCTGAATACCAGGAATTCCGGTGGACAACACTAGGTTATAAGATGTACTCAATGATACTCATGTATTCCTCTTTGCCGAAACATACGGTTTTCGGCCTCTTTTCTACAGACATGATGGCCATGGCCAGTACCGATCCCATTTGACGATGGTAGGACTAACAACACCATTCGACCTTGTCCTTCGCGCTAGTTACAGAAATAACAACCCTGGCTAATAATATTTCATGAACGGCAGCAAACACGCAAACAACCACCTAAGGCATCGATGTACTTTTACATTCATCACAACAGTTCCAAAAGTGATATTTTAAGGCCCAGTTTCCTTAATTACTCAATAACTCGTGCGATGCAATTGCCACCCCTTTTCTTGCATCTAATACACAGTATCCAAATTACCACTGCGTCATAAATTATTATTGTTCATTCCGTGCTTTTAGCGCTCTTATAGTGAAAAGAAATCGTAGTAAGAAATGATGAAGTTGTTACGGACTTACTTGTGGAACTACGAAGACATCGTAGACGGTTTGTTCTCCCCAGAAGAAGTCTCCACTCATGCCGTAGGAGGACGCTAGAAGTACATCATACCGTTACAAAAAATAGATACTACAAGGGATGTACCAGTTTCTATCGGAGGGGTGTTCTACTCAAATTGAGGACAGTGACATGGATAGAAAGGTTCTCGAGTTCCTATGGAATACTTGTGATGATTCTGCAAGAGTCTAGACAAGTGACAGATGCGCATACCAATTGTCCATGATTGGTGCTTCAATAGGCTATCTGTAAGCCATATATTACTATCTTATAAAAGAATTTGGTACACAGTGGCCCTATTTTGTCTCAGCACTACACGTAAACAACATTACTAAAAGCATCTGCCGCTGCACGAGTATGCAAGGTATTGTGAATGTTATAGCCTCTAATACAGGTATTGCCTCTAATACAGGTACTGCACTCATGACTAACTAGGGGTGCTAACGTTTGTCGATCTTTTCATGTGTGTACAATTGACAGCAATAGCAGCAATAGTGATGAGTGATTCACCCCGTTAAACTGAACATTTCACATTTGTCGGCTAACACCCGGTTACCTTAACGGGGGAGTGCGGATTCTTAAAAATGTGGGTCGTAAAAATCTAGGTTAACGAGAAAACCATCTGTAATTTTAACAAACGTTGTCATGTTTACTTTACAAACGTCGAATCCGTCAACTGAGTTATTTTAGCTAGTTATATTAGACGTTCAGTATTTGTGTCATAAATTAGAGTATGTGAAATTTTTGTGAGATACTTTACATTTCCTGGAGGGATTTACTGTCGATCACTCAACGTATGTGCGTCTGCCGTATCAAAAATAATCGCTAGATGTCGTCCCTGTCACGTGGAGGAATTTGTCATGCATCTATAAACATTTCTACGAATATATCTAACGTTATCTACGAATAGACGAAAATTGTGAACGTTTCTCAGAAATAGAGAAAATTAGAACGGGTAATTGATAATTGAGACATATGTTCTATATGCACTAAAATCTAACTTTCGCACATAAATTATGTGAATCTTTGTCCAAATACATCGCTATATGCGGAATAAAAACAAAGATGGCGGACGAAGAAGTCGAGAAGACATATCGGTGGGAGGGAGATTATGAGAAAACCTGGTAAGTCTGGTCAACATTTATCACTTTAGTATGATTGAAAATCACAATCAACCTATAAGTCTCCATTTTACATCCATTGGTGCTTATCTCTTGCAAATGAGAGCTGTGAGATTCCGTTATAAGTGTGAGTTGGGGGAGGGGGGCGGAATTAGACGGCAGCGAGGGCCGCATGGAGGTAAGGTAGTAGTACTCAGGGGTCGAAAATACCCCTCTGTGTGCAACTTGGTGCAAGTGAATTTGGTGTCGTGCGACTACTTTTTTTGCCGGTATGCACCGCGGTGCAAGTTTGCTTTATCCGCTGTTACTACCAGTACCTGTAGAAATACCCAATTTAAAGAACTGGAAAGGGAACAAAACCAGAATCCATGAAGTTTTTATTAAAGTTACTACATGTTACAACTTACAACTTCTCAAGCTGAGGACTAAGAAATCCACAGGATTAGACAAGATCCCAGCAAAGCTCCTAAAGGACTCTGCTCCGGTCATCGTGAAGCCATTAACACACATCTTCAACCTGTCAATAGCTACGGGAGAAATCCCAAAGGAGTGGAAAATGGCAAGAGTCTCCCCCATATATAAGTCTGGTAGTAGGGAAATTGTATCCAACTACCGTCCGGTGTCCATATTAAACGTTGTCTCCAAAGTCATGGAAAAACTAGTGCACAGCCAGGTAGTACACTTTATGAACAGTAGCGACCAGCTCACGACTTATCAAAGTGGGTTTAGAAAATACCATAGCACAAATACCGCTGTACTTAAGGTAGTAGAGGACATTAAGTCTGCATTCAATGTACACAAGGTTACGGTTGCCCTATTCTTAGATCTGCGAAAAGCGTTCGACACTGTAAATCATCAAATATTACTGGGGAAACTACAGAAGATGGGTATGGGTAGCGGAGCAATAAGCTGGTTTAGTTCCTATCTCTCAGATCGCTACCAATGTGTTGATTTACAAAATGAACGCTCTTCGTTGACCCTTGTCACATGTGGGATACCGCAAGGAAGTATCCTTGGCCCACTGCTCTTTTGCTTGTACATGAATGACCTACCGCAAGTGGTGGAGAAGTGTAACATCCACATGTACGCCGACGATACAGTAATATATTACTCGGCAAGCTCGACAGGTGAATGTGAGGAAATGGTATCTGAGGACATAAAAAGAGCGGCAAACTGGTTCACAGAAAACAGGTTGTCATTACACCCGGACAAAACAAAGTCCATGCTCTTTGGTCTCCCCCAGAAACTACGGCATGTTGAACAGTCGGTATCTGTAACTGACGGGGTAAACATCTTCAAACAGGTTCCGTCCTTTACTTACCTTGGTGTTACTCTAGACTCCTCTTTACAGTGGGCAGCTCATGCTGAGAAGGTAACAAAGAAACTCCTCGCAGGCCTAAGTGCCCTAAGTCGTGCGAAACCCTTTGTCACCATTGGTATACTACAAACTATGTGCAACACTTTGTTATATTCACATCTGGACTACTGTGCCACTGCCTGGTTGCCAGCGCTACTGACCTGCAACAAGACAAGAACACAGCAACTGAACAGGCTGCTGAACCGTGCTGCCAGAATCATTACCGGCAGAACTTTACAGGACCGAGTACCTACTGACACTCTATTAACTGAGGCGGGTATTGAAACACTATCAAGAAGAGTGGAAGTAAACACACTAGTGACTGTTTATAAGGTACTAAACAAGAAAATGCCGCCTTACTTGTCTGAAATGTGTAAGTGGATGCCACCCCCAATGTTGAACAGACGGACGCGGTTAGCTGTAAACCAGTTGGCAAATTGGGACCCTCACATGCTGGCTGTTCCACCGGCAAATATTAAAGCATATAAAGGGAGCCTGCAGTGCCATGGCCCGGTGCTGTGGAACCAGCTCACGTTAGAACAGAGAAAGCTCCCAACTGTGACGGCCTTTAGAAACTCATTGTAATTATATTGTATATGTACTGCTGTATGGCTATTATGTGCTATGTACTGTGTTTGTTGTTATTATTGTTATTATTGTATTGTTTCTGCGCTGCATTTTTATTGTATCCAGATCTACCTGAAAAGCAGGTCTAATGACCTGAGTGTATCTTCTGGTTAAACAAATAAACTGAAACTGAAACTGATGTACTTTTGGTTGTGTTCGTTTTATTTTTGGGGGGTGCAACTATTTTTCTTCTGGTGCAAGTATTTTTTTTTTCATCTCCACCAGTGCAAGTTGGCCCCAAAATCTATTTCGACCCCTGTCAGTACTGTACAAGACATGGCAGTGTGATGTAGTTGATAGTTGGAAGTCCGCCTCAGTAAGATAGAACTTTTGCAGATCTCAGTAGTAACCATTCCACGATGAGAAGTTGTCAGATCATCTAAACTCAGCCATGGTTTTAGAAATATTATGTGCAGTCTGTACACATGTTAATCTCCAATCAGATCTCTGGGGGGCAAGACAAGTTGTGCAAGTCGTATTTATGGGTAATAAAATATGTTTTATGTAAATTATATTGGTTAGGGCAAGGAGGTCCTTGGTTAGGGCATGTGTGAACATGGCTAATATAATTTGCAGAACTCAGTCTGTTAGTGTTGTTCACGATGCCTCCTGTCTTTGAAGGGAGGTACTGCAGGAGGATGCGGCAGGTTCACTCCAGGCCAGTGTGGATGACATCATCCATAGGGCCAAGAGGAGGAGGTGAGGTCAATGACCTTTTATCATCTGGTTCTTTCCTACCATTGTGCACATGTGATGCACACTAGATTGGTTCATTATGACTTCTTAAAACAGGAATTAAACATGTTTTCCTTGCATTATTCACATCCCATTGACTTTTGTGTGCAGTTTGTTTCCAATGAAAAGTCACAAAGTTGATGCCAAGAATATTTCGTATAGTATGATGCAAAATGTAATACATGTATGTCTGAATATGAGACGCTTTTATTCCATTGTTTCTTCAGACTTCAGGATAGACAGCTCAATGTTCGACTGGGGATGGTGAGTTATACATTCTTTGTATCATCTTTGTGTAAACATAACCCTTAATGTTGTAGGGCTATGTGCTTGTAACATTAATTGGACAGTCACCTGTCTAAAATAACTCAAATAAAAACAATGTTTCTCTCAAATTTTAAGGAACAGATTTAATTTCGTGGCTGCCCTGCTGTTGTCATCTCAGTCTGTATCTGTATAGCCGGTATAACCACCCTTCGGCGTAAAACACCAGCGTCGCAGGCACGCGGCGCAGCGGCAGCTGGCTACATTACACAGAACGACCTGTTACACCTAACCTTTGAACGTCTAACTCTAGACATTGTTTAAAACTATCTAGTGACGATGCCCCTGTCTCTCTGTTGTCACACCTTTCCCAGATGCGGCACCTGTTTGTGGTTGTAGACATGTCACAGTCTATGGAAGACCAAGATCTCAAACCAACAAGGATACTGGTTACCCTTAAGGTAAGGCTTAGTTTATGTAATTGGAAAGGAGAAATGTTGTCTTCTTAAGTTTTATATGATATGCACTCAGTGTACGAAATACTTTTTTGAGCCAGGTTGCCCAGTGGCAACCTAGGATGAAAGCTAGGTTGCCCATCAAAATTCCAGGTTGCCCCAAATTTCAACTCTTCTACATTGTGATTTACTAAATGTTAGAATGCAATGTGAATTTATACATTTCTGACACAGAGTTGTTTCCCTTACTTGAAGTGATTAGCTCTTCCACAGGAACTTCTCAATAAACAGTTCCCAATGGAAGAAAGGGGCATCCTTACCACAAAATTTAGGTAGTGTAGTGAGCTACCTGGGTGTAGAAATAGGTTGCACCAAGCAAAATATGGTTGCACGGTGCAACTGGGCAACCTAGTATTTCGCACGCAGTGCACCCATCATTTCAAAACTACTCTTGTATACTAACTTGTGTCTAGTTGTTTTAAATGATTCCTTTTTAATAACTTCAGTTTAAGTTTGTGTATTGATTGCTTTCCTTTTCTTAAGGATACAAAACACATATTGAATATGATACAAGACATAAGCAATCACTAAGACTTTTACTCCTTCCTTTCTTTTCAGTTACTGGAGAATTTCATAGAAGAATATTTTGACCAGAATCCTATCAGCCAGGTAAGACTATTTTTACTCTTGGCCTGTGTTTCATTTTGTTCCAGTACATTTGAAGTATGTTACAATGACAAAATCCTAACCTAAACATTTTATTCCACCAGTTATACCACATTGGGTTAAGAATCATCTCACACATGGGAAATAGGTTACTTCAGCACAATGGCAGAACATACTGCACCTGCGCAAAACCCTGATTTTTCACGTTTTTCGTTGGATGTTTGGTCAACGTTGCATCAGAATTTTTCCTGTTGCAGACGATATTTTTTCCTATACAACATCTGAAAACTACAGACAGGCTGTCAACCTTATATGCTCTAATAGAACCTTATATGAGACGTTCTGGCAAAGTGCTATGCACAATACATTACGGGTTTCGCGCAGGTGCAGTACGTTCTGCCGACGTGCTGGTTACTTCCTAATACCAAGTTTATTATGATAAGGGAAATCTGTTATCTCAGATAGGTGTCATCACGACTAAGAACAAGAGGGCAGAGAAGCTGACAGACTTAGGAGGTAACCCCAAACGTCACGTCACACAGTTGAAGACACTAGCCAACACCTCTTGTGTCGGGGAACCCTCCATCATGAACTCACTGGACCTGGCAGCACAGACACTCAAGTACGTCATTCTCCAACACTTCAATAGAGACTTTACATTTCAGACATTATTAGGATACAGTAAACATACATTGAATAAAGAGACTCTTTCTACAAAAGTGTTTTATTCAGCCGACGTTTCGGTAACCGTCTGTCACCTTCCTCAGGGCAATTCTGACTGGTTCACATTGCACTGCAGCATAGGCGTCGCTGCCACAGATGCGCCCCCAAATGCATCCACATATCCACAAGCACACATGCACTGCCCAGGGAACCGCATCCACAATGCGGTTCCAAACGTACAGGAGTGGATAGTGTGTGGCAGCGACGCCTATGCTGCAGTGCGGTGTGAACCAGTCAGAATTGCCCTGAGGAAGGTGACAGACGGTCACCGAAACGTCGGCTGAATAAAACACTTGGTTGTGTAGAAAGAGTCTCTTTATTCAGTGACTTACCAACCTGATGAAACTATTCACGGATACATGTGTACAGTCACAATGCATTAATGTGTGGATTTGAATTTTTTTAGTGACGTACAGTTAGAAAGGCAGGACTTCAGTTCACTAGTAGTCAAATTGATTGGATTAGATAACCTCAGGTGTTAGACCTCTGCATGTAAAAGAATCCAACACAAATGTCAAGAAGAAAAGGGGTGACCTTCTGTGCTTAGAATGTGAGCTGTAGTGACTGTGCACTGCACTATTGCTAGCTAGACAAAAAAGCATCATGCTTTACCTCAGGCCTAGGAAAATTAATGTTGTGTTTCCAGTTTCAGTCCTGAAAAACCTAGGGTCGGTAGGTAGTAGGGCTGCGTACCGGTCCAGGTGGACCGGTACGGACCCGAAAAAATAGTATCAGTCCGGTCCAAAAAAAACGAAACGTCGGTGGACCAATTTTTTGGACCGGAACAAAAATCCATACTTGTTACTACTGATGATCACTATACACAAGGATGCCTGCCAGGAAAATGAACATCCTGCGTTAAAATAAAGAGATTTACCTTAGTTTCCGTCTCTCTCATTTCGCAACAATATTTTTCCATATTTTCGTTACCGACAGACACTTAGGAATCAAAAAGGAGAAGTTTACAACCTGCGTATTGGTTGGGATCAAGCCGCTGCTTGACACCAGCGGCCACTTTCCCACACTGTGACGCACGTGAATTGTTCAGGTACAGGTACAGGTCCGGACCTGGACCTAAACCTCTGTACCGGTACCTGTACCTGTACCTGATGTTACGTTTAGGTACGCAGCCCTAGTAGGTAGGCTAGGATCGGTAGGGTTTTGCGAGGGTCGGTCGGGAAACCGGAAACAACATTTTTCCCTAGGCCTCAGTTGAGGACGACTTCTTTACCTTTTTACTATTCCCTACCCAATTGATTGTTACACTGACACTTGCATGGTGTCCACCCCCCCCCCCAGACACATGCCAACCCACACCAGTAGGGAGGTTCTGATCATCATGGGAAGTCTCACCACATGTGACCCTGGGGACATCAATATCACCATCAAGGTCAGGCAGTTTTCTTCAGAAAAACTGATGTAAGCCTTTTTCTAGGCCTCACTGTAAAGCAGTTCCTTGTTATTGAGCAAGCTACTCTGGTTAGAGAATTCAGAAATAGATTAATAGTAATACATGTAAGTCTAAACGTCAAAATCTGTGTTTCCATCCAGGGCTCTAGCCAGCGCCCGTTTTTCCGTCAATTACCGGAACTTTGCAACGCCTGACGGAAAAATTTTGCAACCAATCCGTCAACGTTGACAGACAAAATCAACAAAAATCTTGGGTGAAAATATAAAGACATCGAAAGGACCACTGACAACCACTCTAAACCCCATGATTTGCCTCTCAAAATGCGGGAAATTGCGTTTTTGAAGGCTTGAAAATCCAAAATTTCTCGGGGGAGCATGCCCCCGAACCCCCCTAGATTGCGAGCGTCTTTGGTGCTCTTCCCCCCCAAATCCGATCACGAACATGGGCTGACGGAAAAACATATTGAGCTGGCTAGAGCTCTGTTTCAATCATCATCTTTTCAGCACTCATTAAAAGGTCAGAAGGTAAAGATGGAAGACTTCTCTGTTTGAGACAGTTGTTGATTTCCTACTTCTTTCCCCATGTGTCATACTAGATGGTAAAAGACTTGAACATCAGGTGTTCAGTGATTGGCCTGGCAGCTGAGGTTCAAGTCTGCAAGAAACTGTGCAATACAACAAATGGTAAGATACATGTAAGCACTCTGTGAAAACTTTACACTGCTCATCAGGTAGTAGTAGTAGTAGTAGTAGTAGTAATAGTAGTAGTAGTAGTAGTGAAACTTTACACTGCTCATCAGGTAGTAGTAGTAGTAGTACCGGTAGTAGTAGTAGTAGTAGTAGTAGTAGTAGTAGTAGTAGTAGTAGTAATAGTAGTAGACTGGTTTATGGTAAAACTGGCAATGTTGTAATCATCACTTGAACATATTGCATGACATTGTTCTCTAAAGCCTTTGATCTTTCAAAATGTCTTACATTGAGCTCCTTACAATATGATATTTACTTTGATTTCTAGGAACCTACGGAATTATTTTAGAAGACACACACTTTAAGGACCTGTTACTGGAACACTGCATCCCTCCCCCCGCTACTGTAAGTGTTTTGTGTGTTCTTTCTGAGTTTCTGAGTGTTAAGAACATATACATTGTAGCTAGGTAGTGCTGTGTACCGGTTCGCTGGACTCAGTTCCAGACTTGTAAAAACGTTTAGGTTCAAGTCCAAAAAAAACTGAATGGCAGGAACCAGTTCCGGACTTGGTTGGAAAAAAAAAACATGTCACATATTCCTTTTCGTTCTAAACCACATAAAACCTTCCATAGATTGCAAAATCTGTGCTGCAAAATGAAGAAAACATTGCCATCGGGCATTGTCAAGTGTCTGCCTCCATGTTATGTGGCCACAGTTTCGCCCAGATAACATTGCAAGGTTGCCAACATGCAATTTTGTATATACCGTGGGCTAACCGTGGTAGGTCCGGACTTACAAGTCTGGAACTGAACCTAAACCTCTGGACTTGAATCTGGACTTGAACCTAAACATGGGTTTAGGTACACAGCACTATAGCTGCTTGATGCCATATTGTACATACAGAGCATTGTTATTAAAAGAAGGTTTATCATTCAGTTATATGGATCCTATACAGAATATATTCTAGTATGTTTTACAGTGTTGTGTATTTCTTGTCTTTTGTAGGTCAACACTGATTCCTCATTGATAAAAATGGGTAAGTCTTTGAGTCAAAAGTTTTAGCCATCTAAACTAATCACACATTGTATTTGTTTGTTATTTTTCCTTTGGGCCACACCAATTTAATTTGTTGGTTCTCGGATTTTTCCAGAAAAAATATGAAGCGACAGGGCGAAAAAAAATAAAAACAGGCCTGAGCATCCTATTACAGCCCCAAATGCTACGATAGGAGCCATGAAGTCAACACAAAAGACTGGGTTAAAATTTGAACAATGAATTTTGAACTTTAAATCAAACCACTGCATTGATAGATGGAAAAACTGTAACAACTAGGAAGAAAAGGACTTTCTTCAACTGTTTGGAGCAAAATATGAGTATTTTTGAGTTGATTCAGAACCAGAATCTTTTTTTTTTTTTTTGCAAATCAGAAAAAAATGAAGAGGCGAATCCGAGAACCAACAAATTAAATTGGTGTGGCCTTGGCATAGTTGAAGTGTTTCTGACTCAATGGTAATTTTATAAGTACATGTACATTTGTATACTGTAAATGTACAGTTGTGACACCACTTGTAGATAGAAGACAATTAGAGTAAACATTAGGCCACCCCAATTTAATTTGTTGCTTCTCGGATTCACCTCTTCATTTTTTTTATTTGCAAAAAAACCGAAAAAATTCTGGTTCTGAATCAACTAAAAAATGCTCATATTTTGCCTCCAACAGTTGAAGAAAGTCCTTTTCTTCCTAGTTGTTACAATTGTTACAGCTACCAATGCAGTGGTTTGATTAAAAGTTCAAAATTATTGTTTAAATTTTAACCCAGTCTTTTGTGTTGACTTCATGGCACCTATTCTAACATTTGGGGCTATAATAGGATGCCCAGGCCTGTTTTTATTTTAATTTTTTTTCGCCCTGTCGCTTCATATTTTTTCTGAAAAAATCCGAGAAGCAACAAATAAAATTGGTGTGGCCTTAGAGTAATCGTTACGTCTGCAGGAACATTTATGAATTTTTATTCTCCAGGTTTCCCTCAGCATACTGTAAGTCAAGACCATGACAGTGTCAAACCTTCCATGTGTATGTGGTGAGTATACTTGTAAATTTTTGTTTTCGACATCACTCATTTACTTCTGAATGCTGGCTTTGTGGGGCCGTGTGGCGCAACGACAGAGTACTCGACTCGGAACCAAGAGGTCCCGGGTTCGAGTCCTGACATGCCACCGACCTTGTGCTCTTGGGAAAGGCACTTTACACGACTTTCCTCACTTGACTCAGGTGTAAATGAGTATCATGTGTTAGGTGTGCACGCTATCAGCATACTTGCTGCCTAGTGCACACTTTGTATTGTCATGTTACAATTTCTGAATAAGTGCTGGCTTTCTTCAGTACAATTTTCCCCATTTGTAGCATGGATGTTAAGAAACAACAATGCATGTTACAGTAGAAACATGTGTTATATGAATGCTTGCTTTGAAATGTTTTCCCCTTACCAAACTTTGATGCTGATTCATGAAATTCTATGTACTACATGAGCAGTAAACAATGCCTCCTTTCTGTTTTTCTCTGCCCTGCAGCCACCAGGATACAGAGGCCCAGTCCTTCACTCCATCAGGATACTTCTGTCCACAGGTAAAAAAATAACACATGTACATTCAATACTGTAGTCTGATTTGAAGCAACTCCTTTATGGGCCCCATATGAAACTTTGTTCTTGACTGTCAGAAACATGTTAAGCATCTGTACTTCTATCAGAGTAGTAAACAGTGTCAGTTTTCCTCCAATGATATTTATTTATTCGGCTGAAGACACAGCCAAGGCTGCCCAACTAGCACGGGGCTATTATTAAGGGCTAACCTTGAGGCCAGTTGCTGTAGAAATTGCACCATCGCACACCGGGGCATGCCCCTACTCTTTTTCGAAGGGTGTGGTGGGTTCTTTATCGTGCATGGGGTGTGGCTCTCCCAAACACGGGACCTCCATTTTACGTCCTATCCGAGGGACGTCCCTAACCGAAGCTAGGTACTCATTTACACCTGAGGGAAGTGAGGAAAGTCGTGTAAAGTGCCTTTCCCAAGGGCACAAGATTGGTGACATGGGTGGGGATCGAACCCGGGACCTCTTGGCCCTGAGCCGAACACGCTACCGCTGCGCCATACGACCCCACGCTCCAATGATAATGAATTGTTTGATGTTCTTTTCTGCAGTGTCATGCCAAGTACTGTGAGCTACCAGTGGAATGTAAAATTTGTGGTGAGTACACACATACTTTTATTCTCACGGTGTGACTGCAAGTTAAACAATAACTGCCAAAGGCACTTTTTACCTTCCAAGAAAAAATCTGAGAGAACAAAATACACAGAACTAAGTCTCCTTGTTTCCTCCAGGGTTGACTCTAGTATCAGCGCCACACCTGGCACGATCCTACCATCACTTCTTCCCACTGGAAAACTTCCGAGAAATTCCTGTAGAAGAACTCGATGCAGAACTTTCCAGGTACATTGTGTTCTCCATCCAATTATGTCACTCTGTTACAGACTTCTACTAAACAATTTCTGTTTGTGTTTTCTGTATCTGTATCTGTATCTGTATAGCCGGTATAACCGCCCTTCGGCGTAACACACCAGCTTCGCAGGCACGCGGCGCGGCGGCAGCTGGTTACATTACACCGAACGAGCTGTTACACCTAACCTTTCAATGTGTAAAGACAAAAATGCGACATTATACCAGTAACATGTTTTATTAGTTGCATTTCTTGAAGTTCTAAATGTTAATGGTGATATCTTTACCTTTTCGCTTTTGCCAGATTTTGTACGGGGTGTCAGGTACAGTTGAAGGGACCTATGGTAAGTGTGGCCATATTTCTGAAAAAGATTATACATTTACATTTTAGATTTTGTAAAGAATCAAGAAATGTGGATATGTAAATACCGTTCCCTGTAACTGTGTATATATGTAAATACTTCGTGTTTGGGAACACATCTCTAAGCAGTGACACCTGTGCTGTGCAGTGTGAACCAGTGAAAACTGCCCTAAGGAAGGTGACAGATGGTCACTAAAATGTCGGCTGAATAAAACGTTTGGTTGCATAAACAAGAGTAGTTTTATTCAGTGACTTACCAACCTGATGAAACCATTCACAAATGTGATAAATATCTTACCGCAGACCTGTACATAATGTCTATAACAACCTCCAGTTTAATTCCGGACTTCCAGTTTAATTCCGGACTACTTCCCATATCTCAGCAACCTTACATCTATATGGGCTAATGTCGTTAACTACAGGTAAAAATGATGTAAGAAATACGTAGCAGCCATCGAGGTTAACCCAATTCTGCATGCAGAATTCTGGCTCCGGTTCCCAGAATTCTGCAGAATTCTGGCTCAGGTTCCCAGAATTCTGCAGAATTCTGGCTCCGGTTCCAGAATTCTACAGAATTCTGCAGAATTGGGTTAACCCCTAAGGGGTCCTCGATGGCTGCTACGAATTTCTTACATTATTTTTACCTGTAGTTAACGACATTAGCCCATATAGATGTAAGGTTGCTGAGATATGGGAAGTAGTCCGGAATTAAACTGGAAGTCCGGAATTAAACTGGAGGCTGTTAAGAGTATTTTTATTCCGTGACTTATCAACCTGATGAAACCATTCACGAATGTGATAAATATCTGTGTGTGTGTGTCCAGGTGTACTGTTGTACCAGATGTACACGGCCCTTCTGTATCGACTGTGATCTCTTCATCCACGAAACTCTCCACTCCTGTCCTGGCTGTATCAACAAGAGGATAGGGCCCAACTCGTCATAGGTTTGTATATCCTAACTGTGATTCATTTATAATAAAAAAACAGGGTTCAACTCGTTATAGGTTTGTATGTCCTAACTGTGATTCATTTATAAAAAAAACAGGGCCCAACTCGTTATAGGTTTGTATGTCCTTACTGTGATTCATTTATTTAAAAAAAACAGGGCCCAACTCGTCATAGGTTTGTATGTCCTAACTGTGATTCATTTATCAAATAACAGGGCCCAGCTCTTCAGATGTTAGGACATACTAGATAGAACATACATGTTGTATTTAGAAGATATTTGGACCAAGCCTCATGCATGTACATGTTATGTCTGTCCATCTAATTCGATAAAAGACCTTGACTTCTTCAGTTGCCCTTGTGAGTCCAGGCATGGCTTTACATAGTTATATACTCCCTAAGTGTAATGTATTTAGCCATGAATAGTGCCAGGCTTGACAAAAGTTGAAATGTGATATGTGTAACATATTCAGCACAGAGTCAGGGTCATATATGTTGATTACTATTCCACAAGTGTAACCTGTTTAGCACAAACATGGCGCCACCCCTCAGAGTGTGGTATTTGATGAGAATTCATGCAATGTGTTCAGCTGATGTTATACAGATTAGCATACAGGTATGAAAAGTTATTTTCTGTTACTGCAAAGAGAAGAGGAAAGAGAAAAGAGGGATATTGTACAGTATATGTTGAGAACATGTTCAGCTCGATGTGTCTCTGCAGTACCGCTTCAAAGTGCAAGGTGTCTCAGCTGAAGTATTAGTTATAGAGGGTCATCAAACTTCTGCTGAAACGTTCTAAACTTCTAATTAAAAGAAAACTGCTGAAGTACCAATGTTTTCACTGGTATTTCATACTAGCAGTCAGCCTCTAAAAGATCAAACAAACTCTAAAATACATTAAGTTATGTCAAACCCCTTTGTTTGAAATCCTACCGACACATTCTTTCATACATGTATTTTGTCATTTCAAACCTGGTAAACATTTTAGTCCCCGACGTCTGGTATTTCATTTGTAGTCATTAAAACACTGCCATAATTAATTCAGACTTAGACCCGATTCACACGCTGGCAAAATTCTTGCGTACGAAAATTGCGTACGCGCGTGAGCGTACGATCGTTTCTTTTTACACGCTGACAGGGAGAGCCCGGGGACTCCCGCTGCGCCGGGCACACTACCGTGACCCCATATTGACCTGCCGCGATGAGCGTACTTGAGATCGCTCATCTTCTTCATGACCAGTTTTGTAGTTCGGATCTAGCCTCCATTTCTCACACCTCTTGCAATGTCCTCGTAGACATCCTTCTTTCTAAACAGTCTCCATTTTGCTTTTGATCCTGTCGTTAATCCATACTCCAATTCGCGCTATTGCGCCCTTCCGACATTCCCAGGCAACAGCAAACAAGCTCATTAAACTCAAAGCAAAGAATCAAAACACAACAGGGAAAGCAAAGCGAAATGAAACGCGGAGAAATGAACAAGTAAACACGGCGTGGCTGGCACAAACGCCGGAAAATAATGGAATTTGTGACAGGAAAGGGGTTGCGTACGATCAGTCGCGTTTACACGGAGGCGGGGAGGCACGCAGACACCCCGCTGGGCGATCCGGGCGATCGTACGCCTGCCCTCGAGGTCGCGTACGCAAATTGCGTACGAAAGTTGCGTACGAAAAAAATGACCGATTCACACGCTGGCAAAATTCTTGCGTACGAAAATTGCGTACGAAAATTGCGTACGAAAATTGCGTACGCAAGAATTTTGCCAGCGTGTGAATCGGGTCTTATACTGGACTGCCAATGATGGTAAATGGTGATGAAGACAAAATGACATAAACATGTGGTGTATCCAATTTCCCAAATAATGCAAATAAATCAAGTATCTGAAAAGATTCCCTCAACAAGAAGTATGTAACCTGTACACAGCTGTATGTGTGTCTGAATTGTCATCTAAATGTATTAACAACTGGTATTTCCTGGGTATCAAAAACTATGCCCTTTATACACAGTTATATACATTGTACCTGACATGTTTGAATGTACAGACTGCTTCTCATCATTGTCGACTTCAGAGTAAATTTTCTAAAATTTAGCTTCTGACATTACCTCTTTTGCACATATAGGGTGAATTCTATTTCTCAGATTTTCACACCAATTAAACAGCACTAACAGTTTTCTAACTGTCTGGCAGTGTTGGCTGTCCCCACACATGTGTTGGATGTATTTGTGAGTGTATATGGCTGGCTGGAGAACTCCCCTGCCTCTCTTCACCTTGTGGGAGGTAAAACCTCTGATATCCGAGCAGGGATGATGGGAAACCCATGTTTGTCCTGACCTGGAAACTGTGTTATGAATTATGAAAGCATATCTATCAGAAATTGGATGTGCTATTTATAAAATGTCTCATCTTACAGTATAGTGTCTACCCTGAAATGTTGGTGATATTTTCTGGGTGTGTTTGTGTTGTTAAGGTGGTTAGCCATGCGAACATGTGCTAGTTTAGTCATGGCCTAGACATGAAGAACAACATGTTCAGGACCAGGCTGGAATAGCAGTTCCATTCGCCTGACCTTGACTGGGGCTGGGTCAAGAGGTTCCAGAGGTAGCCGTGGGGTAAGCCGAAACATGGGGTGGGAGAATTCGGACAAGTATTACTGTGCCCTGTTTAGGAAGAGAGAGTTGGTCTTGGATGTACGTCATTGTACATTTTTGCTGCATGGTTCGTGTGTATGCAAAGTCAATGCCAGAACTCAAAAGTCTTCACTGCATGGATCTACTAATGATTAATAGTGAACTTTTTCAACTAAAGTATTTTCTGTATTTGCTGGAAAAAGCCCTAAATCTCTATTTTTTTCATGTTTCTACGAAAACAAGCAAGCTTTACTGTACTGGTCAGTATTGAGTTCCCATAATTTATTGCCATTAGTCCAAGATAGACCTAGCCTTCATTGTAATGTGTCCTAAACCGTTCTGTCCAGTTACTCCCAAATACCTCAGTAATCCTCCTTTTAGATAGAGGCTACAAATTTCTACTTTAGAGGTCATCTCTGTAGGCCAATAAGGTCAGTGATGTCATTGACCCAGCTAGGTCCAGTTTCATGTTGATGGGGAAGAGAATTAAGGTTTGAAAGTGATCCCAAAAGTTCAGAGTAAGGCCACACCAATTTAATTTGTTGGTTCTCGGATTTTTTCAGAAAAAATATGAAGCGACAGGGCGAAAAAAAAATAAAAAATAAAAACAGGCCTGGGCATCCTATTACAGCCCCAAATGCTATGATAGGAAGTGAATATAAAAGGCTGGGTTAAAATTTAAACAATGAATTTTTAATTTTCAATCAAACTACTGCATTGATAGATGGAATAACTGTAACAACTAGGAAGAAAATGACTTTCTTCACCTGTTGGGGCCAAAATATGAGCATTTTTGAGTTGATTCAGAACCAGAATTTTTTTATTTTTTTTGCTAATCAGAAAAAAATGAAGAGGTGAATCCGAGAAGCAACAAATTAAATTGGTGTGGCCTAACCAGGGAATTTTAAACAGAACCTTCAGATGAGATACAGATAAAGCACAATCTCAGAAACACCTGACTCCAGACATATTGAATATCATAAGCTCACTGCTTTAGATATTTATCTGTGCCTTTGATTTACCATGAAATATAAGGCATCTTGTGTTACCATATTGATGACAAGAATACGGTCATTTCATCAGTTTTCTTGTACCAAAGAGGTTTGGAGAAGCCTCCCTGATCAGGTTAAAGGCATCCAGTACAATTTCAGGGCAGCAAAACAAAAAGTATTCTGGATGAAGAAATCTGTCTGATATTGACATTTACTGCCATTTCTTAGCCCATTTTTGTTATCGTCATTTCATACTTGAATCGTTTGAAATAGCCCCAAAACAAGCTACACGAAGAGTCCCTTTACTTTTTGGTACCACCAATAAATAGCTAGAACCAGCCTATATATATAATACCATCAGTGACATCACATTTTTGGCTCATAAATATCGTTATGCTATGGGATAGGGTTGATTCAACTTACAAAATTGACTTTGAAAATCCAGTTTTACTGCCCTGAAATCACTTGAATGCCTGTTCATGTATAAAATTGTGTAGGTTTGAATCCAAACTTGGACATCGTGTACAGGGTTTGTTTTTTTCTCCAGGGTGTTTTCAGCCCACCCTACTATGCCAGGAATCCCAGCTGTCTCCATTGTTATGTCTTATCCACAAACAGCATTTTTGGGGTCACTTCCTCACGACAGAAGGTCAAAGGTCAGGAGGTGGAGTTGAGGTGATTTTCCCAATTTCTCGCATGACTGCCCCGAATTATGGCATCAATAAAGCAGGTAATGGGATCAGTGGGTGAATAGGTTCCAATAAGTGCACATGTGCTGACAGGATGACCCCTATACTTATATCACTCTTTGTGTTTGAAGGGAAATGTAGTGGTCTAGAGTCTACTTTAATATACAGTAGGGATGGTCAAGCCTCCTGCTCAGACTTCTAGTGGGGCAACATTTGTATCTATGAGTGGCAGTTTCTTTTCCAGTGTGCCTGGTTGGTGTAGCCTCCTTCGCAGACTTCTTGAAGCAACGTCATTTATTTTCGGGTGGAGGGTTGATATGCAATTTTTTACATGGATTAAGTGCTTTAATGCAGCAGAGGGAGTTATGCCGCAGAGGGAGTAAATATTTAATAAATCATATAAGTTATGCCTCTCCAACAAGGGCGGGCAATACAGCTCTCTCCACAGATACAGCTCTCCCCCTGAACAAGACCCTTCCCCAAAAGGAAAATGCCGCTCTAGTTGCTCACAGAAACAAATTTAAACGCTGCCCAGCTAGAAGTCTACAAAGGAGACTAGGCTAGTGAATGTTATGGTCCAAAGCAAAGGGCAGCCTGGTCCATTGGTCTCCATCCACAGCAGATGCAGTGCAGTGATCATCACTCCAGGGCTCATAACCTTGTGAAAGAATGGCAAAGCCAAAGGGCAGAAAGGCTATCTGGTGTCCTGCCTCTTTCACAGGGAGCAGCTTCATAAACACACATATCTGACATTCTTCTGTTTTACTAGGACTAAATGTCAAGTGGGTTTGTGTGTCAGTGCTGGTCTAAAAGGTTTACAGCTAGTCCTGAGTCGGCTAACTT
The DNA here is from genome assembly GCA_013266295.2 of Branchiostoma floridae x Branchiostoma japonicum. NCBI lineage: Eukaryota > Metazoa > Chordata > Leptocardii > Amphioxiformes > Branchiostomatidae > Branchiostoma > Branchiostoma floridae x Branchiostoma japonicum. Next base: position 11,795,294 of record CM023832.1, read on the forward strand.
TGACATCCTTTTGTTTGTTCTGTGTTCCTCTCACTTAGTCTTAGCCAGCAGGCCCTTTATGAAGTACTTCATAGGTGGTTCTGAAGCTCATGAACTTAACTCTCTAAGGTTTTCAACAGGAAAACAACTACCAGTACTCAATGCCAGGGTTGAGCATCTTTGAAATAAGAGGCAAAACTAGACATAAGATGGCTTGATCATAACAATCAAAACAAAGGTTTATGACTTTGATAAAAGTAATGTTAACGTTACATGTCAGATGACAAAGGATCTTTTACAATGTTGTCACTGACATGGAAATACAAAGCTGAGATGGAGAAAGAGATCTACCCAATGGCATCAGGCATGTATTAATGATTTTGAAAATTCCACGTTGTTTCCTTTTTTTCATTCTTCAAATATAGCCTTGTCATTCCAGTTGTCTTAATGTAGCCTCCAAAAGAATTCAAGGACAATGCTATAACCTTGACCTTTCTTCCACCAAAATTCCATAATCCACCTCAGGAATGTTCCTGTTGATGACTACGTTAAATCATCCAGCTCCGAAGCCAGACACACCGGATTAGAGATTTTATCTTGGTATTTCAGCATTTCAGCGTTACCTCTGTCTCCCAATGCTCCTCTTACAATGTCTTAGAATTAAGTCTCTGATCAAAGTCATATCCTGCTCTCAAAGGAATTAATTATTGCGAAAAATGCTTTGAAGATGTTTGTGCTCATCAAAATAAATTCTGCCTTGATAAGAAGTATAGAATCATCTGTTTACATCCATACTTCCCATGTCCCAGAGATGCCTATGGAATGGGTTTATCTCTGTGAGGAATATTGGAGTTTTAATCTGAGGATGCTGTGTGCTTCCTGATGGGTCTTCAGGTTACAAACAAAGGGTGTTCTGACATAGTCTGGATGCCAGTGATGCTGATGTCTCCATTCCCTTAGGCTTCTCAGTGGAGAAGAATAGTAAAAAGTGGCCACATTATCGAGGTGTTTTGACAGGCTCTGCATTCCTTTGGCCAGTCATCTCTGGAAAAATATCCACCTGTTTTGGCAAAGTTTTTACTATTTTTCACCCAAGAGAGATGTCTGTTGGAGACTACTGGCAGGGGTCGAAATAGATTTTGGGGCCAACTTGCACTGGTGCAGATGAAAAAAAAAATACTTGCACCAGAAGAAAAATAGTTGCACCCCCCAAAAATAAAACGAACACAACCAAAAGTACATGTAGTAACTTAAATAAAAACTTCATGGATTCTGGTTTTGTTCCCTTTCCAGTTCTTTATTGGGTATTTCTACAGGTACTAGTAGTAACATCGGATAAAGCAAGCTTGCACCGCGGTGCACACCGGCAAAAAAGTAGTTGCACGACACCAAATTTACTTGCACCAAGTTGCACACAGAGGGGTATTTCGACCCCTGCTACTGGTATCATTCAGGTGTGTCTGTGATAGCACAAGTAGCTAGAAACTGACAGACACAATATCCAGCTACTTGGGCTTGTTATATGTTACCATCCTGAGGTATTTACTCTGTTTCTTATTAGTTAGTCTTATTAGATTACCAGGATTTGTCTGGATATTAATCTGCACGGGATTTCTTCATTGGAAAGCGTCTTCATCATTTTCATCTTCTTTTCATTACCTTACAATTGGCTTTTTTTCAAGTTACTGATTCAACTTTTCCTGACATCTTTGTCCCTCCATGAATCTATCCAGGTCTATCCTTTATCGAAGGGAAATAAAACAACAAGTGAGGAGTTTCCTCAAGGCAATGCCAGGAGTTGGCCTTGGAAATGTTAGATGTTGAGGAGTCAGACATTCACAAGCCCTGTGTGGATGTCTGTGGTTTAGTGTATAGAGATTCAGGCATGTGAGACATGTGGAGTTTGGACTTTAGGACAACCCTGGAAATTTTGTTAGCACATTCCTGGTGTTCTTAAACAATTTATCTTGGCTGCTGGAGATAACATTCAAATTGCAGTTCCACCAAGATGGCAAGGCGGTCTTGTGGTTAGGATTGATGACTCAGAATCTGAAGGTTCTGGGTTCAAATCCCTGGCAGGCCCCACTGTTCAACAGTTGTGTCCTAATGGCAAAGGCACTTTACACCTATTTCCCCACTCGACTCAGGTGAATATGAGTACCTACGTAGGTTCAATTGGCTACATGTTCAGTTTGCTGTTTTTCTAGATTAAGTTCTACAGCCTATTCTCCAAAGTGAAAGAGCACCTTATACTTATAAAACAACATATTTTTCAGGAATCCTTTTTTTTTTACAGAAACCTGTCATTCTTTACTGGCATACATTACCGGTAATACACAATGAAACAGATACATACTATCTATTCCAACTGATCAAGGTCATTATACTTTGATATAACATCCTTGAACTGATACAGAACAACTCTGCAGCCTAACAGGTGTCCGTCCTGGCTTCCCGCCATACAGACATACTTGTAAAGCCCCATGCAGATCCGACCCTACACTAACCCCATGTCTGTATTGTCCCCCAGCTGCTATCAGTCAGTGCCAGCCAGCCTGATAGGGCTTTGTTTCCCAGGATTGTGGCTTGTAGTTCTGTTTAAATAATGACCTTGTGTTATCAGGGATACCTCCCATTGTGTGTAGAGACATTTCTCTGAAACTGTACAACCATACACGAGACTAAAGGCCCTGGGAAACACTGCTGGACTGGTTTTTAGGTTGACTGGATGTGGATTCTGGCATATAGAGCCTGTCCTGATTTGCTACATGAAAATGATCGAGTACATGACGTCCTTGTGTAGTATCTGATCTGTACATCTCTCTTGGCAAAGGAGTTGTGGAATTGCATGTAGGATGAGATTTTCATGCCCAGTGTACGAAATACTAGGCTGCCCAGTTGCGCTGTGCAACCATATTTTGCTTGGTGCAACCTATTTCTACACCTAGGTAGCCCAGTGCACTACCTAGATTTTGTGGTACGAATGCCCTTTTCTTCCATTGGGAACTGTTTATTGAGAAGTTCCCATGGAAGAACTCAAGTAAGGAGAAACAACTCTTTGTCAGAAATGTGTAAACTTTAATGCACATTGCTTCTAACAAAGTTAATCATAATGTAGAAGAGTTTAAATTCAGGGCAACCTGGAATTTTGATGGGCAACCTTAGCTTTCATCCTAGGTTGCCACTGGGCAACCTGGCTCAAAAAAGTATTTCGTACACTAATGCCCCTTTTCAACAAGTCTTTGCCACCCGCTTTCCCCTCCTGTCAGGGTTAGTGGAGAAATCTCCTTTCTAACTTGATTGGGACTAGAACCCTGCACTTGTGGTTCACATCACACCCACATGGAGGCAAGTGGCTATCACAGGAAGCAGTGCCTTATCTGTGTGGGAACTCTGGTAGTAGATGACTGAATGAAGGGGAGGGATGAGTCCAGCTGATAGATCTTGTCAAGGTCAGGTACACAGTCTGACTTAATTGATTCAGGTATAAACCATTGAACATGCTTTTATACGGGTATCAAACTAGCAAGGCATGCAATTGCACATCACTAAAGAGTGGGTGCCTTCAAATTCCCATGTTCCTTCATTATAAGACCCACACATAGACTGGAGAATGGAGAAAGGAAGTTTTATCTGATATAAGTTGACAGAAAAGTAGGAGTGGGAAGGAAAACTGCAGTCTAATACTGATAGAAGGTGAAGCTAAGCTATCCCATGTGATTAGCACTGCAGTCTTGGCACTACACAGCAGTCAATACTGATTCCACATCAGATATATATACACAAGGTAGCAGGGATGCTTTAAGTGCCTAAAATTTCTTCAAGGTTTTAAGAGCAACTGCAGTTCTGGGGGTTTGTAATCTACAGGTGATGAATCAACATTTTTGCCCAGAGCAGTGTAATAAATCAAATGACCTTGCCCCGGAATGTCTAGATGACAATTTGTGGGAGTTAAACTTAATGCCACCTATGGATATTTGATTGGCAACTGACCCATATCTATTGTCAAGGGACCACCGCCATTGAAGGTGTTAAAAACATTTGTATATATACATTTGAAGCTTTCCAGAACCAAAAAAGAACACAGTGATATGCTAGTTTTTGTACCAGTCCAGTCCTTTATTTTCTTTCTCTTTCAGGACCCGGTCGCAAACTGAGGGCATTCTTGGGATCGTTGTGTATGTGTCGTGCAGAATTCAGCTGTCTTGATTCGGAGAAGGCTGTCTTACTCTTAGATCCTTTTTTTTTTTAATTTACTTCAGTTTTCACCTCAAAACAAGGCTGAGAGCCACTTGCATGTTTTGGGTTACTGTGAGGACTGCGTGGTCAGATGTTTGTTCACCCTAGATTTAAACCGTTGGAGGTCGTACCTAGTGGGGAAACATTCACGGGAAGCTTGTTCCACAGTAAAGTGGTTCTGGGGAAGAAACTGTCGGCATGGAATTTTCTCTTGAGTGATGGAGTATTGAGGAAGAAAGGGTGATTTTCTGCTGTTGAGGTGGCAAAGCATGTTCTTGCAGAGAATGTTCGGAGTGGGGGTACAAGGGAGTGAAGTTCAGCAGAGCATCTGCCGTGGAAATATCGATAGAGTAACGCCAGGCTTACAACATCTCGCCGGTGTGAAAGCGGCTGTTAGTTCTGTCACAGCCTACCGAAAATTCTACAGCATCAAAATCATACGACGACCTACGACAAATGTGATGACCACACCTTTTATCAAACCTTCGCAAGGTCATCTCACTCTCTTCAGGCTCTTCAGCCTACACTACTCAGACACTACTGATGACATGACTTGTGCAGCGGACATTCCTGAGCTGCAGGGGTGGGTGGGTGTCTGCCAGGTGTCAGGAGAGGCCTGATTCACAAGGCCAGGTGTGAGCAAGGGCACCACAAGGGCACGCTCTTTATCTGTCACCAGATGGTTCCCTAATCAGACCTGTCTTTCCACTGAGTCCAACATGTTCAGATGAGGACTTTGCACTCACTAAGCAGATGTTTGTGACTTTCTTGTATGTTTCTGCAAAATATAGGATAAAAATCAAAGATTACTTTTTTCTGGTTTGTTTATACAAAATTTTTCAACTAGTAACATGTAAACTGGAGAAGGATGATAGTTTTAAACATTTAAAAATGCTTTCAAATCTCTAGAACATTCATTTGAAATATCCCTCAGTGTAAAGTCAGACAAAACAAGAGTTTTGTTGGACCCCAGGTGTATTTGCATGGACTGACTATGAAAGCACATTGTGTTGTGTCGGTGGCCAAATGTGACTCAAACTCAATGTTCAACATAAGTCAAGCGATTATCAACCACTGTGGTATCACCCTTCCCATGTTTACCAGCACTTAGGGACAGTACATGGAACCACACTCCCCATTCTTCTTCTGGAGAAAAGATTGAAATCTAAAGGTGGTCTACTTTCCTTTGCCAAGAAGCTTATGTTTTCAGTAGCATGTGTGTGTGTGTGTGTGTGTGTGTGTGTGTGCGTGTGTGTTCTACCTAAATGTCGAAAACTGGGAAACTTATCTATTCATACCCTTAATTCAAACCAATCAGAATGTGATGTGAGAGACTTGAAGTCATTCAGTCACAACTGAAATTTAAAAACATACCTAAGGACCAATTCAGGTTTGCTTGATTTGCTAAAATGATCAACAGAGCTTTTTTATTTCTGCCAATCAGGAATGTCTAATTGTGCCAAGCAAAATCTGCCAGGACCAGCCGCCCACAGTAGGTGTAGCACGTGTAGAGGCTCTGTCAGCACCTATGTGCCCCCATGTGAAGCCTTAGACTGGCAGCTCCCACAAGGCTGGAGTGTAGGAATGCATGGGCAGGGATAGCAGGGTTTTGGTTTAGGTTTACCTGTGGACAGAAATAGCAGTAGTGTGACACATTAGCTAGAATAACTGTCGGGTTATAACATAGGTGCTTATTTGGTTGTTGAAATGTTGAATGAACAAGGTCTTACACAAGACATTGTCTCAGCTGCATTGTCTTGCTTGTAACTTGTAAGAGCAAAGTTGAAAAAAAAAACAAAGAAATGAAACAGGTGTGTAGTATTATAACAGATCATCACATTCGCTATGCTATTGGCAGATAGTGCCTGGACCACCTGCTTGATAGATGTTGAAGAACGTCCTTGCTTCTTGACAGTAAGGTTGATGAAGAAATGTTGCAGACTGTTGTTAAACACCGGTTGAGATCTCAAGATTTTAGAAACACATCTGGTGAGTCTGAGGAGAGTCACAGGCTGGGGTTATCAAGAGCTGTAATATGTATAAGAAAGAAAGCCTGGAAGAGAAATGGAATTTGTCTCCATTTGTCAATCAGATAATTAAACCTCTTTGAAGTGTAGAAATTATAAGGGGATCTTTTGTTTGCATTATAAGACAGTAAGGTTGAACTGTAGCCTAGTTTAGCTTTACCAAAGATACAAGTGTATAAAAGGTTTGGAGACAGGAAGAAGATAGCAGTTTAATCTACATCAGATACTGTTTATAAGAGCCATTGTGCACTGTTCAAATATCGGCACTTTAAAAAGCCAACAGGCCACTACTTTCAAGATCTAAACCAGGTAACCGTATCTCGTACGGATTCTCCTTTCCAAATCTCCACAAGACAAATAAAGGTTCACCTGAGCAGGTGAGGGGCACTCCTACCTGTGTGGACTCAGGCAGGTGCAAATTACCCCACCTGTTGTCAGAGAAAACGCCTGCTGTTTGCCGAAGGTCAGCCGCGTCGCCAGGGCGATGGGACAGGTGATAACAGGTGGATGCCAGAAGGTCTGCGCAGCTGAATCCGTTCAGCTACTTTTGGAGAATAGAAAAGAGCTAATCTTTCGGTGGGAAAGTTGTAACCAACAGGCAAGGTACAATCCAATAGACTACCAAAGATTGACTGGGCAGGCTGTCAGAAAAACAGTACATACATGTACATCTTTTCTGTTTCAGGCAATAAGCCTCAGTAACCAAGATTTGTAAATAGTAGTCCGCCTCTGTTCTTAATGGACCGACCTACAAATTTTAAATCAATTTAATTTTTAATCGTCAATGTTGTCCTTTTTAATGTGTATCTCTTGCAAGTTCTTTTAAAATATGTAATCACTTGTGCAATTCAGCCAACAATGCATATGGCTGCTAATCAATGTGAATCAATGTGAATAAATGTTATGTCAAGAAGGTCACAGTTTTCATAATCAACCTCTGCTTGGAGAGTAGAAAATATATGCATCCATCAATGCACTTCCAGAGTAGGGGTTATGGTGGGGATGATAGTCGAGCATGGTATTGATTGTACATGTAGGTTATGTATAAAGTCTTAAAGCTTAATTGTACAGTAGCTGGGTTTGCCTGGAAGAACTTTGATGATGACAACATTTCCAACAGAGCTGAACAACAAACCCAGCAGGGAGCTTGTACTTCTCATACCTTACATGTACATCAATCATTTCAACCTGTTCATATGTTTGCTGTGCTCTTAGATGTAGGAAGTCATTTTAATTCATGCTAATAACAGGTGCTAGTGTATTGAATGCTAATACATTGTACTTAACACCACATGCCCGTAGCCAGGATTTTGCTTGGGGGGGTTCTTCCTACTGTCCAAGGGACCAACGAGCGGCGTAGGCGCGAGCTTCCTAGGGGGGTCTGGGGGCATGCTACCCCGGAAAAATTTGAAAATTGAACCTTCTGAAATGGCATTTCCTGCATTTTTGAGAGGATTTCAAACGAAAAATCAGACAAATAGGATTCCAGTCCCGCTTGTGATACCAATCAGTCCACCTATTAAAGAAAAATCTTGAACCTTTAGACATAAAGTGGACCTTTTTGCTTGTGTGGGGGGGTTCTTCCGAACCCCCCCTGGCTACGGGCATGCACCATAAAAAAGGCTTTTAATTCGTTGCATCTACAGTCTGCTTGTTTTATGTTTCAACATGCTCAACGAGGCATATAATGGCTGTATGATATGGATACTCCGCTACTTGAATTCCAAGTGCTGTAATACAAACCACTAATAGCACTTGAATTGACAACATCAAACAAGAGTAAAGTAATCCACGTCCCTAAACATTGTTTGATCTTCTAAATGGTGGTTACCTAACCCACTTTCAACTGGTCACCCCATATATGCCGACATCTTACGACTGATAACAAATAGCAATTGTACATTACGCCAAAAACAGTTACTCAAGCAACTGGATATGATTTTGGAAACGGTCAGACTTTTCAGGTAGCATCCACTACCTTTCGTCAGTGACACTAAAGGACTGCAGGAGAATTGCTGGTTTATAAGCACAAACCATTGATTGATATGCAAATAAGTAAAGACAATTTTTTGTGAAAGGCCAAAAGTAACTGTTTTTGGCGTATCTTATCACCTGGATGTCTAACCATCACCGACAATTGTACATTATATTACTGTCTTTATCTAGAATACTTTTTCCTTCAGCTGTGGCTTCTTAGAGCTATAATAATTAGTTTTTGCCAAGATTTCTTTCTACTAGAAGATGAGGTAGAAATGGAAACTTAATCATGAACAGGTGTGTTGATTCTAAGGGCCTTTCAACAGGCTGAGACTGAATAAACTTTACTGCCTTTGACATGGTGCCTGTTGAATTTGGAAGTTTTTCCTTTGTGTTGCCACAGGATCAGTCACGTTTTTACAGGTGGGGTTTACAAGTCAGGACACCGTGAACTACTAATGAGTTTAATTAATTATTGCCATGCTTGGATTAAAAAGTAAGATGTCAAGTTTTCTTTATGGTTGAGAGCAGGTTTCCAACACGTTTCTTATGATGATGTAGCATGTCTGTGCACCCATCATTTTCAAACATAGCACATTTGATGATTTAGAATTACCAACTCTGAAAAAAGCTCAGTATCCAGCAATTCACTTCTACGAGAATCTAATTAATTTATAAGGATGTTACTTTTAGTTCAAACTGTGTCATTTACAACCTACTGAACGTGTATCAAAGAAGTCAAAGGTAGCTCTATTTACATGCATTACTGTCTTATGTCCAAGACTAAAATTACTTGCCTTGATTTCGCCTTTACAACAAGGACATCACTTTGCTCCAACCCACAGTGTTTCCTGCCTGTGTTATTTTAGTGTAAGGTGGAGGCAAAGAAAAGGGCAGATAAGCCAGTTAAAGGCTTATCAGTTTCAAAGGCCTTCATGGCTGCTGGAAGTCTAAACTCTGGTCAGCTTTGGCCAACCTTTGAAGATAACCTGTTGTACTTAGTGACAGAGTGGACTCTGTTTTTCTTGTGTTTCTTTTCTTTACTTTAAGGACAGTCAGGACAGGAGATAAATTGGGCTTTCATATGGTCAGTTTTGGGTGACTGACTCTTAACAAGTCCAAATGGATACAGATGATCTGGCAAGCTAAACTTTGAGTGCCATGGAAGATGGTTCCTTGTTCATGGACGTCAAAGAGGTCATTCTAACAATTTTACTGACCAATGAATCTCTAACTGGCCTTATGCCTGCGTCACATTGTCGACGAGCTTCGGCCGTATTTGTTGATCACTGAAAGGTCACCCGATTTTAGATCGACCGAGGATCGCGCATATTTTTGGCTTGAAAATCGTCCCCGTCACATGGAGCGCGGCTCGGGCGATCGCTTGGGAATACATCTATGACCTCAAAAATCGGGCGACTAGTCGCTGATGTTAAGAACAGGTTTCACGTGTCAGCGAGTTTCGGCCGACTCTTAAAAATCGCTGGCAATCCCTAAAATTCGCGCGATGCTCAATGAAACATCGGGTGTACTACTGCCGTAAATGTCGTTTAGAGCTCGCCGACTCGTCGGCCAATCGATTTTCGTGACGGCCCCTTTAGGAGTCCTGGTACAAAGTATGTGAATTGCAATCTCAATTCTTTTAGGTCATATGGTTCCAGTGTTTGCCCAACTAGTCCTGTTCAGATAGCCTGGGTGCCATCCGATTTGTAACAGCAGCAACAGTTTGGGCTAGCCATTACAAATAAGATGGCACCCAGGCTACTGTTCAGAGTCTACACAACTACCTGTGTGTCCCTTGAGAGGTCAGATGGCAACTGTCCCAAAACAAACATTCCTGCACTTCAGAAAACAGAGTTTAGCTTTCAATGTTAAGATTCCAATGACTCCTTGTTTTGTTCACAACACACAGGCCACTGGAAGCTGGTGCACTACCAAGGAGAGACATGATCCTGTGAACTGTGAGTGACCTGGTCAAGATCAGCATGGTGTCCCTCCAGCCAGCAGACCAGATCTGCCAGCCTGCAGGACCCCTGTACTTCTGGGCTGATCATTATGTCCCAGACATGTGTCATTTTAGTCCCTCTTGCCTGTCACATTAGTGAAGTTAACCATTTGGGTTTCTGTAATAAGTCAAAACTATTTATCATCAAACTTACCAGAAAAGAGGTGATGTAACAGTCGGGGTTCATACGCCACTAACTGACCAGCCCAACTGGTCCTGGACCTTTTGGCCTCGCCAAACCCGGGCAGCCAGTCCACGAGTCATCGTCATAACCGCTAGGCCAAAAGGTCCAGGACCAGTTGGGCTGGTCAGTTAGTGGCGTATGAACCCCACTGTTACATAATCATGCTGAAATTGCAAACTTTTGGGAGACTATAAACTAAGTGCCTATGTTGTGCCGTTTGGATTATTTTATAAAACGAGTACTAGGAAAATCTTTATTTGAAATAAGCGTCATACCGGTACATTTTTTTTTTCTGTAACGTAGCCATCTCCAGCACGTCGGCAGAACGTACTGTGCCTGCGTGAAACCCATAATGTATTATGCATAGCACTTCGGCAGAACGTCTCATATAAGGTCGAATTCGCGTATATAAGGGTGACATCCCGTCTGTAGTTTTCAAATGTTGTGAAGAAAAAGATATGGTCTGCAACAGGCAAAATTCTTATGCAACGTTGACCAAAAATCCAGCCAAAATCCAGGTTTTGCGCAGGCGCAGTACGTTCTGCCGACGTGCTGCCATCTCCTATCCATTTGTATGTGTGTTCTGTTGTCTTCTGACATTATATAAGTATTTTTATGCAAGGACATAATATAGAAGCTTCTGTAAAATATCATTTTATACTATCATAACATGGGAAGTGGCACTCAATATGCCACTCATACATGATTAGTACATAATTGTGGATAGAAGTATTGTTCAGATACTTTTTGTACCAGACCGAATCACTTTACCCTCCTGAAACATTTCAATTTGAAGGACCAGTAATTTATGAAGTAGACAAAAGGTTATGTTCAGGAATTTCTTTGGTATGAAAAATGCCCATCATTAAATCAACCAATGATCTGGATAAACCCTTGGCCTAATGAACTGTGTCCTTTGTTATAATTCAGGACAGAATGAACTTGTCAATGTTAGTCTAGAGGGTAGTGTCAGAGGGAGGACAAAGGATTCTGTCAATGTTCGGAGGAAGTACTTCCTGAAGGTCATGAGGATCTAAGTCTTAATCTCTTACCAGGCGTAAGAGGCCAGTTTTTTAGTGGCACTTGTCCAGTACAGATTTCTTTGGATACTTAAAGGGTTTAGAAGTATCTAAGATATTATAATTCTGAGGACAAGATAGTCAGCATTGAAAATTGCTGTACAAGGTACTTTGTGCTTTCAATGGGACAGATTCAGTTGAAAGAAATCGTCTGCTAATTGAGGTGTTTGAAAGGCCAGTCCTTTTGCCAAGGTCACATCGCCAACATTGGAACAAATCTGTAACAAACAGAAGGTGGATGGCCCAGGTACATCACTAAGACATACACAGGTCCCTCCCTGCTACCCCAGACATCAACCTAGAAGAACTTTACCCCACTTCCCCCTGCTGGGCCCACAGTCAGTTCTGAACATGTCAAGACTGATTAAAGAAGGCAAGAGTCTTAAGGTAACATTGCCTCTCCCCTGGATAACAAGGAGGGAGAATTGACTTTAGGAAGAGAAAACAGTTACAAGGTCAAGGTGGTAAGTCGGAAAATCCTTGCGCTCATTACCGCCAAGCTCTCTTCTTACAGTTGGCTGCATGCTTGTCAGCTGCAGCTGCTTATGTTCATGGTGCAATGGAATGAGAAAAGTTGCAGGTTGAACATGCCCTTTTGATGAACTCTCAGTTGTGAGGAGATCGACAGCTAAGAAATACATTGTGAAGAAAGCATTTTGCGATCATCCCTTTTTTTTTACTTTTCTTGACAAAACGTTATGGTCATCCAGATAAAACAGAACTTTCAAGTGATGATTAAGTAGCATATATGAGACAAGAAAATCCGCAAAAGAAAAGGAACCATTACTTCATTAAGTTACAATGCTTGTACACCCTCTTGATAGCTAGTTTGGCTTTGGATGTCACTATATATATAATGAAAAATCAGAAAAACATTTCTTTGTTTACATTTAAAACAAACTGAAGATAAGACTGCATAAAACAGCCACAAACAGGGATTTCCTGTTTAGGGTAGAACTCGGGTTGGAGGATGGGATGAGGGAGGACAGGTTGATACAAATGTGTCTGGTGAAAGGTCAAATTATCCTGAGAAGTACATTTGTACCTGTGGTGTGTCAGACAAATGCTGTCTGGGAGATAGCAAAGTGTGGAAACAATCCTGTGAAAACTATTATCATTCCAAACACTTGCAATAAAACAACACAAGTAAACATGTTATTACGTGCAGCTTTTCACAAAGTTTCACAGTATGGTGTCTTCTTGATTTAGAATCCCACTTATAAGCTCTGTAGTGACCCTTTCTGGTCACTCCGCTCAATTTCCACTGGTCAGTGTCTCATTGTGGTCAACAACTTTGGGCGGTGCAGACAGTTTATCCGACTCTCTGGCCTGAGAATTTTCCAGTGTCTGGACGTGCGTTTCGAGCACCTACTGGGGTGACCACTTGGATGGCAGCGCAACGCTCTGAAGATATATGCCAGACCTGCACAGTCTGCTCTGTAACTATTCATCAACCTACGCTACTCAAAACAGTGGGCTGCTATGTCTGCATCTACCATGGCCATGTTAATCGTGTAGTGTGTAAGAGGACTATTCCATTCAAGCATTGTGGGGGGGGGCAGCTAGAAGCCATGTAAGCGTTATGCCAGTCCTTTTGATCACATGATCACATCATCAAGATCCTCCAAAAATGTACCAACTCCGCTTATGAGTTATGTTTGAAGTTGAATGTTTCTAAGCTCTTTTCTTCGTCCACTGTCTAGACTGAAAAACGAATCGGCTACTGTGAGTATGGCATCATGATCCGAGTTATGTTGATAGTGTGAAGAGATCATCAAAACGTCATCGTCGATGACCCGGTCATCAGACTACCCACCCCATCACCTGCCCAGGAGCTGTCAGCATCCCGCTACTCTCACAGGAGGAGACACTTCACTTCCAGTTAGAAGCATCCGAAACTGGACTCTGTCTCGTATTATCCTTGAAGACCGTGAAGTGATAATGAAGGTTTAATCTTCAGATAGACTTCATTCTGAAAGCTCATCTGTGTTGGTAAAATCCATAATCTATTTATGGTAAATTTTAACAGTTTGATCCAACACATGTGGATCATTCATCTGACAAAGGTTGACGAGTTCGACCGAAAATTCATGGTGAGTTCCCTTTTTGTGTTGGATCATTCACCAACATATCTTAGATTATACATTGCACTGTATTATATGAATGTGATATTTATCATATAATATTGTACAAAGCGAACGTATGCCGGTATGGACCACCCAATGCCTGTACCTGTTGCAGCCGCCTATAAACGAAGATGAAAGCATCATTGTCTTGCTTTGACCCCTCTTTGATGAAAGGACCGTGGAAAACAAATGGACTTTTGTTGGTATTTCTATTGGAGATCTCGGGGAACCCGTTCCTAACCCTCTTGACCCCGTAGGTAAACTGAAGTATCATGGGGATATCGAAATGGGTGTTGCGGCAGACTTGTGTTCACTGGAGAAATTCCTAGACAATTAGTCATACCTTTTGCCACAGTGGTTGAGGTTCGCGTGTCTACAAACTTTAAAAACAAACATCGAGTCATTGCCTTAGGGAAAGTGTGACGGAGGTGCAACGCAATGTTAGCCTGAGGAGCAGTCTTTTTTCTGGCCTGCCTTACCTGACGATGGTGTGTGCTCCGTTGTTGATTATTGCTCTCGTCTCACAAAACTCAATCCTGTGGTCTTCATCCTGCACCTAGCCTCAGCCCCTTCCTGTCGCCACAGACAGAAGAAGTCCAAATAACGAGATTACGAAGTCTTCATACTTGATAAATGTCGACTCTTCTTTGTCCAAAGCATCCTCCACGGACACACTGATGTGTTCGCCCGAAGAGGCCAAAATGAAAGGCTTTCTGTTCTGTGCTGATGCGCTACTTGAGATGCTGTTGTGAAGGATTCTCCCATGTCTTTCGTCAACCGAGCAGGAGGTCCTGGCGATGCTGACATCTTGCTTGCAAACACTTGCCTGGAGAGGTCCAGAGGAGCTCTGGGAGAGGTCAGTGCTTGAGGAAGGGAGGGTGACCGTGTAGCGGATCTGTTGAATTCATCGCTTGTTTCTAACTCACCACTGAGTACTTCAGCAGGACCAGTGGTGGCATGAGCCGTGTATGAGATGTGTGCACTACTGGGCCCTAGTACTGATGGTATCCTTGTCCAATGGTCTTCTAGATACCATCTTCGTCTACATCAGTATAGCATATATACAACGAATGACTGTGCCTAAGTACTCAGGCCATGTCTTCTAGATACCATCTTCGTCTACATCGGTATAGCATATATACAACGAATGACTGTGCCTAAGTACTCAGGCCAGATGCTGGCCCCTTGCTCCTCTTGATATTACGGCCGAGCAGCACAGTCCCAATAGCATACTGTTTCAGCACTGACAGAAGTTGCGGTATGGGATTAAAAAAGGCTCTCGTGTGGTTTTTATCTGAGTTACCCCGCTAGGGGATCATCCAAGGTTTCTGAGGAAGGTTGCGAGAAATGATAAACTACTTGCAGAAAGGGAGTACTTGCAGACCAGAAATGTGCCACCTCACATATGTATCACCATAATTGAAGGATTTGCGGTTTATCTACTGCAGATATATATAAAGTAGATGAGAGAAGGCACCTGATAGCCGTGGCATGTTTACGTCCCAGGTACGTCAGAGGTGAGGTGCCCGCTATCAATCCTACACTACACGTACCCTGAGACATGAGCCGCACTTATATTGTGTCTTGGCTTAAAGTTGATGCAGGGATGACACAGGGTTATCGTTGAAGGGAAAGGTTTCCATGCTGAAAGAATTAGAATGGATGAATGCCACATTGGAGGATGGAAGAACTTTTTTTCTTCAGAGGATCTAGGACACAACTGAAACTAAAGTCTAAAGTGTCTAAAAAAGGACTGTGATGGTACACGACTACCTTCTACCATTTGAATACAGCATACACATACGATTGCTACATCAGCCCTTTATCGCATATGACATTTGAATTATTGAGTGGTTGGGCGTGTCTTTTAATCTGTTGTATGCTGTTAAACCTACAAGAAGAGCTTTCGAAATGGGAAGGGACATAGATTGTGAAATCGTAAAGTGGATTAGGAGCTGCACACCCACTCATGTATACATCACTATGACCTCATCTCTGTCATTGATTTCAGTCCTGCTTAACCGGAAACAAAGCAACCGCGGTGGGAAACATGACTCGAAGTTTCCTCGAACTAAAGGAATCCTGCCCCACCTTTGGTCTTCGGCGGGAAGAAACAATCTATTTTAGGTGGGGGGAAACAGGGTCAATTTCAGGACTTCAAACGAGGTCACTTGGTGGTTATGTGGTGAGGCGTGCGGCTTGCCGTAGCTTGAAAAGATTTAGATCACTTTGAAAGCGTTATGTAAAGTAAAGTGTGTGTAAAGTCGATCACTACAGGCTCCCAACGTAAGCTGTTTGTAGAGATTTATTCGCCACACCGCGTCTTTTCCCTGTACGTCCACACGCGATCCCGCCAACCGAGTTGACACCTGGTTCTGATCTACAGTAGCGGCAACACTACCTCTCCTGTTTCTATCGTCTGTTCCGACCGGAGTCTGTGGAATGATTTTTGTCAAGCGTGTGTCTTTTCTGAGGACCTGTAGTTCAGGGGTCCAGGCGACGGACGACCTTGCGGGAAATAACTTTTCTGTCAGCATGCTGCAGTGTAATCTGGGATCGAGACGTGTCGTCAAGAAAACCGTCTCGTTCCCAGGAGGTGATGCGCACACCAGGGACACTTGCCTCATTTGTACTGATTACATGTTTCCCGGTATCTAAAAATAATATTAATGTCCAGGCTTGTACGATTTAGCAATAAACTACAGAAGCACCTCTGTCAACCGTTCCTCATCGATCTTGCTGAAATTCGGAAGGGCTTCGAATTTGATTTCTAGGAAAATGAAAGGTTGACTATGGCCAGCCGCTGTATATCAGCAGAGAAACGAGCCACTAATTTAAAACACTACATGGTAGAAGAAGAAGGCGAATAGAACGAGGTGTCATCTGACGTCTTGGCAGTTTACACCTGGCTCTGAAATCTCAAACAGAAGTCTTGACTTCAGCGTCTGGGAAGGAACGATTCTTGAGACTGCACTTGGAATATACATACAAAATCCATACCAAAAGAACGATTCCAAACGATTCCTCCATCCGTATGTGCCATCGCGTGTCAGTCTATCACACCCCGTTCGTCTTATCTGTAATCCTATTGGGTGCCAGAGAACTTACGTCAGAACACGAAGACGTCAGCAGTTTATTGGGAACCCCGTTCCATTCCACAAGTGCCCCTTTGACTCCTCGAGCGAAAGGGGAAGGTCAAACGCACATCGTCTCACGGCATTGAGATTGGAGCTCTCTCGATCGGAAAAATGCTCACCGTTAACTAGCAGGGACTGAGTTGAGTGTTGTTTGTAGTTTGTAAGCATTGTATATAATTTTAGAATAACCAAGAAAGTCGCATCAGAAAAATTGTCGTAATATAAATGGCGACACACGTACAGTAACACTGTCGTGTAAGAGTGGACGGTGGTATTCTGGGATAGACAGCAATGACAGTTGTGACAGTGCAGGTACAGATGCATATAAGAGTGAAAATAAGATTGTAAAATCCATTCTGATGGGCACATATCCTCTCGACCCTTTCTAGCTCGTGTTATCGAAAACAGGTGGTCAGTCTGTCAGGGCAGACGACACTCCCCCACTACGTCATGTCACCATGGCAACCGTATCGTTGTGACAATCATTGCAGACAGGTCACAAAATAAAGACGGTGTTTACCGCGGAAGCTTTTCAATGTTGCCTTTTCACTGGTATCTTTTCTCTGATAACCCCACAGTTTCTTTCAATAACAGCATCGACCCACGCTTATGGGAAAGTAGGTGGGAGTGTTGGGAAAAAAGTTCGCTTGCTTTTGTAGCTTTGCAACCCAAATACCACTGAGAGGGTCTCCGTAACATGACCGTAGACGTATACTTGAATTTATTTGGATTACAGATTATTATCCACTGAACCTAAGTGCAGTCAACAGGAGGTTGACCACAAAAAAAAGTTTTCTTGTAACATTCCTAATACTTCGCCAACATCGGAGGAAGAAACTTGAAATGTAATTGAATAGAAGAAGAAGAAAAGACGTCTGACATACCCACCTCGTCGAGATGACCATGTTTTCCACTATTGTGTTCCTATGAAAGACTTCTATAGACCACCCCGCATGTATCGGTGACCGTGACTGATCCTATCTCTCCCACCTTTTGTTTGGCACACAAAAGCACCCATCCACGGGCAGCCACCGTGAGATTTGAAGTCACTCCTGTGTCACAGATACTTGGCTTTATCGCTTGATCCTTGGCTGGTTCCACACAAGGTAGCTAGATCAACACTGCAGGTGTCACGGCATACCTGAGAGAGTCTTAGAAAAGCTTGTGGAAAGGCTTTGTTTTTCTTGTGTCAGTGTTCGCTTTCAAAAGACACAAAAGACCACAAAGTCAAAGGATGGTATAGCTCAAATACATTCCGACTGGTCCCAGACTCAAGTGCAGTAAAGACGTAGTGGTTACTATTTGATACTATAAATACCAGCTGGCAAAGTGTCCTGGCTCTGTAGTTTATACTTACCGACTACAAGTCAATACTGCGAAGAAAACGTTGGTGTTGCCTGTTTCCTTTTAAAGTGTTTTTGTGTGTTTGTGTGTCACTGTGTGTGTGTGTGTGTGTGTGTGTGTGTGTGTGTGTGTGTGTGAGTGTGTGTGTGTGTGTGTGTGTGTGTGTGTGTGTGTGTGTGTGTGTGTGTGTGTGTGTGTGTGTGTGTGTACATATTTCTCTGTGTGTATGCTGTTTCATAAATACGTAATATGCCTAGCTGGCAACATAGTTTTAAACGTCAATGTCAATACCCTGATATGATGGGCCCGATTTTCCTCTGTGATGTCCACATTTTACCCCTTTTACATCATTTCCTGTCTCTTTATAAATATGTCTAGAAACGCCCTACGCCTACTGTCGCCCAGACTGTACGGTATGTTACAGCAGGGAGGTTTGAAAGGGACAACAGACACATACAGGAAAACGCCTTGACGTTCCAAAACAAACCCGAGACAGTTCGTCATATAGCTTTAGTTCTTAAAAAAGATGGTTCACCGCATGAATTACACACTCTTCCTGTTCGCGGTTTCTCGGTATTGTCATGGCAAGTTTTGTTGGCTCTGTAATTTACGGTAAACATCCTCAATAACCGATAAGGATAGTGTCACCTAGAATTGAGGTTTCCTGATGGTGGATACCTGTGTATACCCTATTTCCCGACGAGTGCATGCTTGGCTGCACATGTGTTGACATGAAGTGATAGAGCGTCAAAAGAACCTTTTTTTACATGTATTATCTCTCTATTTTCGTATTTTGCAGACATGCATGAAACGTCAGAAAATATTTCATGAGTTCTAATTTGTGGAGGAACGACACAGTGCATTCCCCAGGCGTGTGGCAATGGCGTGTCCAGAGCCTAAGTGTATTGTCTCAACCTGCCGACAGGTGTGTTCTTTATTATTGGTGTAAAGTGCGACCAGTTCTCGCCAGACATGACGTAACTGTAGACCCACTGCGCATGCATCCTGAAGCCGTGGGAGGCTCTTCCTTCCATCTAAAAAGTTACTCTCCAAGCAGAAGTTACAGAGGGGAGGATCGTTACACTCTTCTGATTGATACCCGGTTTGGCACCTGTTGGGGAATGTGGTGAAAAGATGGATATCAACTTGAAGAAAGTAATGATCTCCCCCTCTCTAACCTCTGCTTGGAGACTGACTGGAGCGAAGATGGTCCGAAAGCGGAGTAGGAGGGGCTGTAATCCGATTTAATTGAAATGTAACGACTGCTGGCGATGGGTTGGCAAGAATAATCTCCAAGCAGATTCGGTGGGGCAAGGGGACTTTATATTGGCCAGTCCTGTATCCATTGGTCGCCTGTATCCAACGTTCGTGGGTATGGCAAGAATAGATGGTCATTGAAATGGATAGCACGGGTGAATAGCGGCGAATGATATGGTAGGCTCTTGGCAGGATGTTGAGAATTTTCTTCATTGGAAAATCACCCTTTGTGAAACAAACAAACAAACAAACAAACAAACTAACTAACTAACTAAGTAACTAACTAATTAACAAACAAACTGGTTTCCCCTTTAATATAAGGTTTGCCTTATATCATAAGGCTTATTCAAGTTATTGACGACCCCGGTTAACGTTGTAGAAAAAGTGCGGTAAGTTTCTCTTCGGTCTTCGACCATCAGATGATACCTTAATTTCTGAGAAACACCCACGGTCAAGTTCTGTATATGTAATCAAGAATGTGATGTAAGAAGAGCGTCAGTTTTGTCTTTACACTTGTAGGTTCATATCAAAGACTCAGTACTGCAGTGTCAATGTTAAACCACAGGCTTGCGGAGCGACCTTTTGTGTGCCACGCGTGTCGTACTCTCGAGAGGCGACACGACATCGCCATTTCTTCCACATACAGAGCCTTTGTGCACGCGTGTTTGCCATGTAAAGGGATGAGGAGGTTTCAAACCAGACAAACTTGCCACACACAATTGGAGCTTTTGTAAGCGAGGAAACGAGATAGTTGGAGGGGGTTGTCGAAGTGTTGTTGATACAAACAAGGGGGCAGGGGGGCGCCGACGGACATAACATGCACACGCGACGCCGTCTATAGACCAAATATACATCGGTGATAACTTTCCTACCCCACCTATGTGTCCTTTTACTTGGCATCCTAGGCCATTGTCAAGGCCTGGGGGCCACGAAATTTCCGTATGGACAGGATTAAGCCACATGTGGCTGTTCAAGGTCAAATGTAATTGAAAAACTGACTACTTCCATCAAATCATGACCTGGGGCGTATTCAGGTTTCCTCTGACCGACAAAGGCACCGGAAGAGATGATGGTCTTTGACATAATTCCATTTGTCAAATGAAAATGCTACTTCTGTCGATCGAGCCAAAGAGGGGACCTCCATGGTAGAATTTTTTTTTCGATAAAAGGGAAGCAAAAGACAAGCAGTCAAGCAAGCAAGCGAGCAAGCAAGCAAACAAACAAGCAAGCAAGCAAGCAAGCAAGCAAGCAACCAATCAACCTAGCAACCAACCAACCAACCAACCAACCAACCAACCAACCAACCAACCAACCAACCAACCAACCAACCAACCAACCAACCAACCAACCAACCAACCAACCAACCAACCCAGTCTTCCTGAGGGAGGACAAAGTCCTTCCAGAATTCCCTGGGTAATTTGAACGATGTTTACTCCCGTGGTGTTCCTTGTAAACAGTATGTACAATTACCGGGCGGCGTGGTCCGGGACATGGACAACTTCAAACGAGAGGAGAACCTATCAATGTTAACTTTGGGGGCAAAAGAGTGAATGACTGTGATCAAACTTTTAAAAATAGCACTGCCCAGATTACAGATAAATTTTTTTGCTGGTGAACCTTGAACAAAGGGAGAAGCAGTTCACAAAGAAGGTGATAGATCTAATTGACAGTTTTGATCACAAAAGAAATAATTTATGTAACGGTTTTGAATCCGACTGGAGACAGACTTGCGTTAACAGCAAAAATAAAACAAACGAGCAAACAATATATGAAAGAAAGGGTGATCATGATTTCTAGTAAAAACTTTAATGGAGGATCAATACAATAATATGGCATTTAAGTTTATGAATTCAGAAAGGCGTCAATATTATTAATAGTGGCCATAGTTCAGATATGATAAAAATGGATGGCGAATACTTGATCATATATATATATCAAACATTTTGTGACATAAAAAGTTTATGTTTGGATTCTTCTATTCCCTGGAGATATCTTTCTTCTCGGTTCGTACTGATGGGTGCCGAAATCCCTGCGGGTCGGCCAATAACATGCCTGTAAGGTAAATTACTCTAGCTCCTGCTGTTCCCGGTAGTCTTACACTCCCCCGACATATTGGTCAGAATGCCAAGTATTCCACAATGCAAACACACCAATGTGTGAAGATAGGCGTTATGAACCGGTAAAAAGTATAGTGTACTTACTATTTTTAATTTGTAGCAGTAAAATACTATTTGGATTGAAGCTCATATTCTTTATATTAGCAGTTTTACAAATTCTAGGACGGTTCCTCCGAGGGGGGTGAGCGTGGTTCCTGGAAGAGCAGAAGTGGGGAAGTCCTCTGCACTCGATCAGTGCGGGCACTTCACAGTGGAGGATCCTCGCGACTTCTTCTCCAAGTTTTCCTGTGGATCTCGTGGATCGAGCTTTCCCTGGATTTATGTGGCCGCAGATCTGAGCAGATCGCGAGGTTTTCCACTAGCTGTGGTGGGTTTATCGAGGCTGATCGGAGGTTGAGAGTTTTACCGGCGTGTCGCGGTGCTTGGCTCCGCTCTCCAGGATCACACGCGCACCGATAGATGATGGCCTCTTGTCCGGCGGCGGTCGGCCCGTGCCGCGCTGCACTGCTACTGCTACCACTCCTCATCTCCCCCATCCTCGCACAGGAAAACGTAAGTCTAGCCTAGATCTCACCCTGTCCTTGCCTGTACACACTTACAGACATCGCTGACAAGCTGTCCAAGAAAAATATGTTCAACTGAGCCTCCGGAAAGTTGTATAAATATTTAGGAATTTTAGTAAAGCAGTGCGGGGTATGTAACGCGTATAACGGGGCCGCCCAAGCCTGCTTCCTTCTCATTGTTTGACTTCATGTTCTTGATGGATTTATGCGATTCCTTGTAGATTTGACGTATATAGAAGCAGATGAAACAGTGTTAAGTTGCAGTGTATCCAATGATCGTTTATTTTTGGTTCGGTTGCCGGTGTACGGATGTCTGGAACTTGTTGGGACTGCTTGACTTGGACCTGAATGGGTCATCGGGTAACATGGCTTTTACAGGGTAGAAGCTAATCTCCAAGCAGATGTTAGGAGAGGAAATTTCATGTTTTCTGGCTGCCCCGTTTTTCTGGTGCACAACCTTCTGGTAGCAGGAAAATTGCAAATTTTATTATTTTCCATCCCATCATCTATAATTTATTTACATTGACAACAATGCAACTTGTTTATTTTTTTGGGGGGTCTGTTAGTTATATACATTTTTTGTATGAGTAGTAATCTGAGAAAAAGATTCAAGAAAGGGGAATGATGGTTGACCAACACCGTTTTTGACAGTGATTTGGAATAGATGGTGATTATTATTTATCTGTTATTTTTGGTAAGTGTTATGTAAACCGTTACTTGATATGTTGATCAAGTGGGAAAGTTGATGGCTCATGAATTTTAATTGTAACAAATGTTTGCAGACAAACTTGAGTCATGTTTGTCTACAACCCAATTTCCTACTTCTTAACAAACAACTTCAATGGTGCGTGGCAACAATTACTTTTCTTAGTTATGTAAATGTTACCTTAAATTTGGTAATGCTTTCTATCAAGTCAACACTCTAATATTCCGACTTCAATTACTAAAAAAAAAGTCAAACTATGAAAAAGTATTAAGAAGTTCGCTGGGCAGTGCTATTTTCCCACCTTTGACTGTTCTGAGTCTCTGTAAAATTCTCAAATCCTTTTACACAACTCACTTTAATAGCCTGGAGTCCAGCCTTGTTAGCTTTGGTCCACTCCCAACGTGATTGGCGGGAGGGGACCAAAGCTAACAAGGCTGGACTCCAGGCTAGAACTCCCTTTCACTTCAGAAAACAAATCTAAGTAACCCCCCTCCATTAAGCTTTCAAATGGAATGGTCCGTGATCATTTCTCCATTCCAGACCAAAACAGCGAAGCTTTCCTGCAGGAAATATGGTTGGTTCCATCCGCAGTGCCCTCCTTTCCTCGTGTTTGAAGTGAATTTTGATGGTTGTACCTATTGCCAGCTATAACACCACTGCTCCACAGCTGGGATGAACTCAAGGCTGAGCTTCAAAGGAAAGCTGTGCGCTGATAAAGCTGGCTGAAAGACAGGCCCCTGGCAGAGCTTCTCATGTTCACATGTTATTATTTTGGTCCCCCATTAGCACTTGTTTGGTAGGAAACAGTACAGTAGGGGCTGATAGGGAAGCTTCTTTGGTCAGTCCGGCAAATTGTGATAAATGAGCCGACTAGCTATTGAAAAACACCTTCTGCTAAGGGGAGCTGCCAAGATGACCGAGTTATTTTACTTACATAAATAGGGTATGTAACGTTAGTAAATGTACTAGATCTTATCGAGAAAACATCTCCGTTCACAAAAAAACTGCCTTTGTTTATACTTAGGGTGTATGTATTGGAATTGAGAACAAAAAGAGAATGCCATTTTGTTTTTGTATTGAATAGGTGAACAATCTATTGTGTTACTTACTACTTAGCATGAAAGCTCACCTGTGTTTATTATAAATTTGTGTTTTTTGTTGGTACAACAATGGTTTACACACAGCCATGCTCTTTTTAATCCAAACCAGAGACTGGGCAGGGATATATTATCACTGTCAATACTACCAACCACCACCTTTCCTCCTTTTCTGGGACCTTCCTGTGACAGTGATACAGATTAATGTGACAGGTACCTACAGTGGAGCAAATAGATGTGACACCTCACATTTCTGGCAAACAGCCCAAAAAGTTACAATGTCACCCAGCCAAGCAAGCACATGCCTTTTCTGGGAAAGATTCGGAGGTTGCACACAATAAACGTTTGCTGTTTGGATTTTGCTCTTTGCCGCCAGGACTGACCCTGCCCCAAACTAATTGGGAAAGTCAATACTGGTGATTTGTAAGGACCTGGCAACCAAACGAATATATGCCGCAGCGTGCTAGTTGTTTTGGGGTCCTAGAAAGAAGAGTCTGATCCTTGGTTCTCCCGTGAAATTGGTTCTAATGAAGTTTACATCTCTGTCATTGTCTGGAGATAAAAATGGAATGACCTAATGAGGTGGCATACCATTGTATTTCGGGCCATGACATTCTTTTCCAATTTGCTCCTGGAGACTGAGAGAGGGGAAATAAGGCCGGATTTACACGGGGCAAAAAAAAAATGTCGTACGACATTCGACGCGCGGCGTTTGTCAATCGCCTAGGACACTTTTGGTTTTACACGTATTGACTGCGACTCCCGCTGCGCGCCGCAGCTGCGGCGCACTGCAAAATGGCTGCGGCGGGCTGCGGCGCGCTGCGTCACATGTGTTGTTTGAGTCCTTGTTTCTTCGATAGGAGTACCTATAAGATCCCTGATCTTCTTCTGTACTTGTTGTGCGTTCCTGTTATATCCTTCCTGCAGCATGCCTTCGGCAATCTGCCCGAATGCCTCCTTCTTTTTGTGAGTCTCCAATTTGTTGCGAATCCGGTCACAGTTCCACAAGCCGATCAAGCAGCGCGTCTCCGCGCTGCTCCAGTTACTGCTGTTTACTTCCGCCATGCTTACGAAAAAATCAGCAACAAAAATCCGACGAAACAACAAGGAGAACGTGATATGATACTCAGAAGTAAGAATAGAAACAAACAGACGAGCGTGGCGTGAGAAATTTGCATATGACCCCTGACCTACTGCAACGCAGAAATGGGCTGCGCGCGACGCAGGGCTGTTTACACGCTGCTGGGCCGCGACGCAGACTCCCCGCTGAGTGTCGCGACGCACTTGTGGCACCTCCTCGATGCGCCACAGAAAAAACGACGCGCGGCGCCGCGCGGCGGTGGCGCTCGTTTTTACACGCATGAAAATATCTGTCGTACAACATTCGTTTTTACACGCATGAAAATATCTGTCGTACATGAAAATATCTGTCGTACAACATTCGTACGCGTCGAATGTCGTACGACATTTTTTTTTGCCCCGTGTAAATCCGGCCTAAGTAACTGAGACCGTGCCTTGAAACACAAGCTTTTCACATGGAGATTTCAAACTGACCTATAAAGTACTCTTCCAAGTGTGAGGACTTAGATAAATTTATCTCAAACTTCTCCTTCTTTCCAAATGTTTAGCATCAAATCATTCTAGTGTTTTGGCAGCATGTAGATGAATTCACTTCAGTTCAGCCACCTCAAAAATTAGTTTAAAAACTTTGAGCAAAGTTGGTTTTATAACCCCTTACCTGCTCTAAGCTTTTTAATCCCTAACGCCTTTGGTAAGAGAATGCTGTTGTATCCATCTCTAGTGTTACTGTTAGCATAGAGATGGATACAATGCATTTGGATAGAGCTTCCAGTATCCGATTGTACGCTGTGTTTGCTGGAGTACTTACTGTTGAGCTGTACTCTTGTTTATTTATTCAAGTACCTGCATTTGTTTAGCTGGTTGTCAACAGGATCTGAGAACCTAAACAGTAACAGTGTGGCTACAAAGTACAGTTCTTTTGGTATGGTCATGTCAACTAGTTTTTTTTGTTCTCAGCCCAGACTTTCCAGTGTTATATTGTTCTGTAGGATCCAAATTAGACTAAAAGGGTTGCCAGATTCGAACTTGTACAGCAATCCAAGGAGGTTTCAATTGAAACCACCTTGAGTAATCTGATGTTTAGAGAGAATTTGTACAAAAAAGTTTTTCTACATGTTTGTTTTGCAAAGTTCTAATGCAGGTTGATATATAGCAGTCATTTTTACTTGTCCAGTTGGATAACAAAGTGTTTTAAAGTAACAAAGGACACGTTTTTCACCATTGTTCATTGTAACAGCAACATTGTTTCATCACTGTGGAACAGATCCATTGTTAAAAGCAGAAAATTTACATTTGTTAGGTAGTAACTACCTCTTGTTACTAGCCTAAATGCTGTATTATGATAATTTTCCAGGTTTGTTAGATAAATACAGATGCACTTTTTTAAGCTGAAGATGCTTTCTGTGGATGGTAACTGTTTATAGTTGTTGATAAGAGGACCTCATGGCTCAAGATTTGGGTAAACAGTGTCAGACTGTCTTCCCAAGAAGGGCAGATGGCAGACATAAGCAGCCTGTCAAGACGGAAGATGGTCAATTCAGTTATTCACTGCCAGTGGTGCATGACTTTGGAATCTGGGAATTCTGAAGCAGTGCATGACTCGGAAAATCACAGAGAATAGTTGCATATTTTTTCAGACCCAAGAGAAATAAACTTGGTGATTGGCCATTTAGGAGGGGTTTGTTCTGTAAAAGTTGGCAGGAGGCATGCCTTGTGTATAGGAGAAGGAATTCAACAATGGATACAAAGGGGATAATAGAGAGATATGTGAATGGGACAATGTTCTTGGAAACTGTCTCTCTAGTTGGAGAAGACCACCAGCTAGGGTGATCCATGGGTAAGGGATTAACCACTAACCTCCAGGGGATGGGTGTGTGGGAAACTTGTAGAAAATGACCAGAATTCACTTGTTTTCCAATATTCTTTCAGTTCCCCACCAATGGGTGAACTTTTAGTGGCCAAAATTGGACATGAAGCCTGTGCTGAAAATGTATCTGGCATTGTTTCAATTGATTATATAGAATTTGACATACAAACTGCCTTTTTCTATTTTGCAAATTGAATAACGTAAACTTTCATTTTTCCTGCCATTCTGTTGTACACAAGCACAATATATACATGTAATTTAATTCACTTTGCCTTTTGTTAGGGAGGAACACTGGTCAATTCTAGCAAGGACATTATACAAGATATGCCCTTAACCCCCTCGGCACACCATAAAATTTTTTAGGTACCCCCGTATACACCGTAAAATTCAGGGTTCAAGATGTGTCAACGCGTACTTTTGGTTTTATTATTTTTAAACCTCTTATGTAAAGAATAAACTAGGAAAACTATATATTGCTGGAAAGCTTACAATCTCAGCTTTCTAATAAAGGTAAAAAGAACATTCTATCATCTATCTGAAGACAGAAATGGTCATGGAAAGTACCAGAAAATCATAAGCGAAAAACCCCCAGGAAAAAAAATTATAGGAGAAAAGCTCTGTACAGGGCCAAAAATGTTTGTCACTTATCATAAAACTACATAGATATATCCAATAATACATACACAATACTGTTATGATGATAACTCCAATCAGTTACTGTCTTTTATAGCTGTTGAAGCAGATTTCAGCATACGTGCTATAATTCAGGGCTCAAGATGTGTCAACGGGTACTTTTGGATTATTATTTCCAAACCTCACATGTACAAAAATAAACTAAGAAAACTATACATTTCTGGAAAGCTCACAGTCTCAGCTTTCTAATAAAAGTAAAAAGAGCTTTCTATCATCAATTTGAAGACAGGAACAGTCACGGGAAGTACCTCAAACATATACGCAAAACTCCCAGAGAAAACAGGATCACAGAATAAAATCTCTGTTCAGGGGTAAATTATGTTGTTTATTCATCATGAAACTATTCCAGGGGATGCAGTAAAGGGTCTGGGGTTGGGATCTGGGTTTTCTTCCATAATGGACATCCAAATGCCATGCCATGGACCACCACCATCATCCTCACACGCATCGGCGACGTCACGGCTGGATTCTGGATGAAAATGAAATAAACACAATTGAAAATGAAATATAGTTGTAATTAAATGTTTTGTTGTAAAAGAATTGTAATATGGTATAATAATACCTTATTTTGTTCTAGAACAATTATTTTTATGGTTATAAATTTATATATAAATCTTATGTAGTTATAAAAAAATGAAAAAGAAAAAAAAAATGTACCACTTTCTATCCACCATAATTCCCATAAGTACAATATTTATGTTACAGATTCTAAGTAATCTAACAATGTGACATTTAAAAGTTCTGGGCAAAATTCTAGAGCCTGTAAAGCTGACAATATGAAATGAAAACTAAGACAGAAATTACAACTGAGCAGTATAAAATAATTTCCCAAAGCTCAAAAATTGTCTGGAGTACAACGCCCACTTACGTAATTACGCCCGCGCCCCCCTCCCACCTACGCCCACAACATGTGCCTGCACTTCCCTTCCATACGTTGATTTACGTCAGTTTTTATCCATACTGCTCCAGAAAAATAAACAACAGATATATTTCCTAGCAAATGACACCATTTGAAGCCAATCCAGTACTAAATAAACAGAAAAGTCCCTCGGGACGTGCTCTCGCAAGGACGGCCGTAAGATCGTTAGGCGTTACGCACAAAAACTGACGACGACGAACCATGTGCTAAGTCGCGATTCAGTTCATTATCCAGCAGAAAAAAAGCAACAAACACCGTAAATACCTTCTTCAGCTTCATCTGTAGCATCGTCATCGTCGCTAGCGTGTGCTTCAAGTAATTCGGGGCCGTCTTTGAGCTCCGGTTCGTGCTTTGAACCGCTCGTCGGCTCGCTATCTGCCTCGCTCGGCGAGCCAGTAATTTTCGAAAAATTCTTGTCCAAAAACCCTATCAAAATGGCGATTTAGGTTCACGTCACATGATAAACAAGTTACACACGTTGTGATTGGTCTATTACCTTGTATTTACAAGCATTCTGATAGGTCATTTGGATAATAATGTTCCTATTGGCCGCTGGAGCAGCGGGAGATTCAAAAAAGGCCTAAATATAGGCCGATCGCGCTCTACCGGGAAGCCGAAATATCGGCCGATCGTCCCAAGGGGGTTAATTCTAGTAAGTTTCTCTTTGTAGTTTGTAAGAAGCAATATCTCTGTATCTTTACTGATCATACAATTTTTCCAAATGCAATATATTATTGCTAGGTGGCTATTTTTGAGGCCACCATAGATCTAAGGGTGTTGGCATGTCTGTTCTGTATGAGGGTATGTTATCTGGCCCTACAGGGCAGACATCTTTGATGTTGCCCAGACCTTTCCCATGAACTGGGGGTGTATGAGACTGATGTCACCCTGGCTACATACCTCCCTGTCACAGCTCTGGTTTCATAAAGAACACATTCATATATAGTCCTACAGATATTA
The DNA here is from genome assembly GCA_013266295.2 of Branchiostoma floridae x Branchiostoma japonicum. Classification (NCBI taxonomy): domain Eukaryota; kingdom Metazoa; phylum Chordata; class Leptocardii; order Amphioxiformes; family Branchiostomatidae; genus Branchiostoma; species Branchiostoma floridae x Branchiostoma japonicum. The sequence goes on from CM023832.1 coordinate 11,824,650, forward strand.
AAAACAACCCATACATGTATATATAATGTGACAGTTGCTTTTGAGGCATTCATGTGAAGGTTAGCTCTGAAGGTTTAGGCTCAAACAGAAGATGGAAGAGGGAGTTATCAATATTTGGAAGGTGGATGCAAAGGTGACGGTTCACTTCCCGAGGTTGCCGATGTCCAGACAAACACAGATTACATTTCATAAGCAGTCTGTCAAAGGACAGGAATGAATAACTTACCCTGTATAGACACATTGCTGGGGTGTGGGGTCATGTTGATAGGTTTATTCTTATCTCCCCAGTGGTTTTTACAGTTTCCTAAAAGGTCTGATTTTGTGTTTATTTATGCAAAGATCTCTTTCAAGCACTAATTGGGGGAGAAGATCTTATCATCAAGTTTATGTATGATAGACCATATCAAGTTTGAAGTGTTTTTTGTCTGTCAATCATTTGGCTTTTCAGAAGTAAAGATTAAAGAAGAAAGTGATTATATTTTTCTGCCATGTTGTAGTCATCAATGGTATCTTCCATATGTTCACAAAGCAACCCTAAAATTACTATAATTTTTGTGCAAACTTATCATATAGATTTGACAGACATCAACAAGTGTCCAGGACAGTTTTGACATTTATTCTTTTACAAACAATCAATAGCTTGTATGATTAATCATCCAAGATTTCTTTATTTCCTTCAACAAACATACAATTTCATTAGCGTGGCTTTGACAAATGAAACCTACATGCTTGTGGCTAATCTACCTTTTTATATCCCCAGTCCTAAATAAGTGGTGAAGTGTGAATTTTCCCAGGCTAGCCTGCTTGACAGGAACACACAAAGTAATGCCACTTTAATCTGAGATGATCCCTACACAAAGACTCACACAGGGTTTCACAGGATGGGCCAATTAACACTAATCAACAAGTCCATGAAAGACCCCCTCCCACTCTGCCATGCTTCTACATTTTGTACACTTTTGGTAATCTCCAAGCAGATGTTAGGTGGATGATTGTGATGTTTTCTGACTGCCTGGCTTCTCTGGCAGCCAGTCACCCCTGATGATCTTTCACCCCAACATCTGCTTGGAGATTATGTTTAACCCCTGTTTTGTATTTGCATCCAAACGTTTATGGTCCTGAATTTAGTTTCAACAATAATATTCCAATACTGGTGTCTAGATTGAAGTGTGCTGTATGTCCACATAATTTATTATTGCTACACTAGTTTTCTGAAAAAGGTCAAGGTTGGAAAGTACCACCCATGTCTTTGCTTGGAAAGGAAAAATTCAAACAAATTCCTTCAAAATCCTTCCATTTCCAAGAAAGAGTGACTGGACTGAATAGGAACATGGAGACTCTGGAATGTAGGAATGATTGCAAAGTGTCTAATTAGTGGTGACAAGTGACACAGGAATGTTTCTATTTTAAATCCTATCTAGGGATACTCCATTGTAACGTTTGGGTTAGTCTTCAGATTACCTTTTATTCCTGTCATCATTATTGTTATCCATTGTTATTTTCATTTTTTAAATATTCTTTTTGTCTTACCTTATTTCTTCTGTCTTTATTGTGCAGTTTCTGCCCCCCTCCCGAGGTATGAACATCCCAAAGGGTCCCTAAAACAAATATTTGTCTCTAGTTGATAGATCAAGCTCTAAGGAGGGAGTCTTCACATGGTAGCTTCCAGAATGGTTATGACTCCAAGCCATGCATTACAATTTGTACTTACATGTATTCCAAGGTAACACAGATTGTAAAGCACTTTCAAGTCCATGTGTTAGATTACTTATGTATTACAGGGTGGCCCAGAGTTTTGTAAGTTCACAATCAGAAGTCATTATGTTCAAAAGAATGGTACAAGGACTGAATGTTATACACATGTAGCAGAACAGTATTTAGATTCATTTCAAGTGTCAAACAACCAAGTAAACTACAATATTTGATGCACGTATGATTTTTATGAAAAGTACACGAAATAGCAAAGATTACATGTAGTGTACAAAGATAGGAGTGATTGCAGGGCTAAATATAAGTTCTGTGAATGGGCTATCATAGGATGCCTAGGCCTGTTTTTTTTCGCCCTGTCACTTCATATTTTTTCTATAAAAGTCTGAGAACCAACAAATCGAATTGTTGTGGCCTAAGAGAAAGATGAATATCACATGGCAAGTTCAGGTTCAGGGTTTTCACCAGGTCAGGAATGTGACCATGCTGTAACCCAATCATCTGTCCGCTCCATCACCTTCTCATGGCACCCTCTACACCACCAGGCCTGTTAGCATTCAAATCTTACCTTCTGACGTTTGTCAGAAAACATAGGTTCTGGATTTTTCTTTGAACACTTCATCCTGTACAGCTTGTGACTTCAACTGCTACGTGCAGTGAAACATTTGACCGAAAAAATCTTTAAAAGGAAGATACTTACTTGAACCCAGCTCCCAAAAGAAGAGTTGAAGAAAGTTTTCCCACACTACTTTCAAACTTTTAGCCTCTGCCTATGTATCTAACCTTAGACCTCAGGTCTTTCGATGCCTACATGTACTAGTTCAGTAGTTGGGTTACATTGCTATAAACTTCTTTTTGCATTTCTATCTTTGGCTACATTTCAATTTGTACATTGAACACAAGTTTTAAGATGATGAAATTTGTACTTGTACTGAAGCCTCAAAGTAAAAGGGCGGTTCCTCTGCCCAAATTCCTTGTATTCCAAGTGGTGTCAGAAGTCCTTTGCTGCCTCTCCAGTGGAAAGTGGGAAGGGCAACCCTGTCCATATGGAAAATGTATCCCTGCCTGGGCTTACCTGACAAGGGCGTTCTTCCTCAGCAGGCTGACAGGTGTGGCTGGGGGGTGGTGGCTTCGCAGGATTGGAACCAGCACACTGCACACAGGAGTCAAAACTGGAGAGAAGTTTCACCAAGATCTTAGGAACTATAACACAAGGATGGAGTTAGGAATGCCCTTGGCAGCTTTGCTGAAGAATTCCTGTAAAAGTTACAAGTGTTCTAACCTGATTTGTAGTTATGAAAAGCTACAAATTGTGGTGGTGCTCTTTGGTGCTATTTGATGCCAGAATATTCTTTTGCAAGTCTGGCAAAGAGATGCGACAAGAGCCTTCAGAAAAGAAGAGCAAGATTTCATTTATCAAAAAAGAAGTAAATTTGAATTCAAATGGAAATGCATTCTAAAAATAAAGTTCACCGTCATTCCAGCAGTGTGTCTGTTTGATAAGACATCTTTCTCCTTGAAGTGACAGTCTTGGCAGGTGTTCTGAGTGCACCCTGTGGGGATGTCCTTCTGAGGAGGATTGAAAACATGCTCTTACCTTGGACGCCTTTGACTTGACCTTACACAAAAGTATCTTGAAGTGCACGCAGATGCCAGCCAAGATTATCTTATTTTTAGTTTTATTTCAATAGGGTTCAGTCAACCCACATCCAATGCCTACTTTCATGTCAGTGTGCGAAATACTAGGTTGCCCAGTTGCACCGTGCAACCATATTTTGCTTGGTGCAACCTATTTTTACACCCAGGTAGCTCAGTGCACTACTTAAATTTTGTGGTAAGGATGCCCCTTTCTTCCATTTGGAACTGTTTATTTTGAAGTTCCCATGTAAGAGGTCATCACTTCAGGTAGGGGTAAACAACTCTGTGTCAGAAATGTATAAATGCACATTGCTTTCTCACAAAGTTAATCATAACGTAGAAGAGTTTAAATTTGGGGCAACCTGTAATTTTGATGGGCAACCTAGGTTTCATCCTAGGTTGCCACTGGGCAACCTGGCTCAAAAAAGTATTTCGTACACTGCATGTAATGTGCATATATTCTAATGCCCTATGAAAATGAATGAATGCGTAGACAGTAAATTTGACATGTGCATTTGAAAATAAACTTTACATGTGGCCCTTGACACTGAGAAGCTGTGCACTTGACCTGCAAATTCTCGCTGATGACTTTTTCGACCTCTTGAATTCATATCTGCGTGGTATCAATCTCTGCCAGTCCAGTCTGGATCCACCGCCTTCAAAGCAAACAAAACAGCAGATTAGTCTTCATGGGTTTCGAAGCCTTCTGCCTTATATGATCAGTGTAGTACAGTGTACGAAATAATTTTTTGAGCCAGGTTGCCCAGTAGCAACCAAGGATGAAAGTTAGGTTGCCCATCAAAATTCCTGGTTGCCCCAAATTTCAACTCTTCTACATTGTGATTAACTTTGTTAGAATGCAATGTGCATTTATACATTTCTGACACAGAGTTGTTTCCCCTTACCTGAAATGATGAGCTCTTCCATGGAAACTTCTCAATAAACAGTTCCTAATGGAAAAAAGGGGCATCCTTACCACAAAATTTAGGTAGTGCACTGAGCTACCTGGGTGTAAAAATAGGTTGCACCAAGCAAAATATGGTTGCACGGTGCAACTGGGCAACCTAGTATTTCGCACACTGCAGCTCATTCCCATTTTGTCCATTTGGAATGAAAAATACTAGAAAGAGGTCTAGATGAAGGTCTAGATGAAGTTTGGAAATATTATTTGCCCAATAAATAAATTTCTAGGGAGCAGATGTTACTCTAGATCTCCAAGCAGAGGTTGGTGGAAACGATTGTGACCTTTCTATCATATGCCCAGTTTTCTGTCGCTACTGTCCGCCACTCACCTCTTGGTAGCGATAGAAAACGGGGCATATGATAGAACGGTCACAATCTTCTCCACCAACCTCTGCTTGGAGAGTAGTAGATGTATGCGCCTTCCCATGCACAGTCCACATGTCAGGAAATAAAACTGTAATTGCTACATGTGGGCGTAACCTCTTCAGCCCTGGTGCCATCTGGGGTGGATCTCCGCAACTTGTGGTTCCTGACCTCCTGACCCGGGCCATTGCCCTCCCCACCTCTGTCCTGGGCTGCCTCAGGGATGTTTGTTGGAACAGTTGTCTTTGGGTATTCTATCAATTGTCACGGTTACTTTGTCTTCTTCATTTGTCACACCAAGAAAGTCCTGGAATTAGAACAAACAAAAAAATATCACAAGGTGAATTTTAGACTTACATGTAGCATTTGAATATTGCTTCTGAAGTTCTGTGTTGTGCCTGAGTGTCCCCCCAAATTAGCTGCAATTTTCCAATTGTTTGAATTATCAGAAGTCCATATTTTAAAGCTCCTCAGATTCTCTGACAACAGTCACTTTAATGATTCAGCAGAACTGAATCTTGATTTCAAGATGAAATGTCGAAATATTGAAAGCTCTTGATTTTGGCTGTTTTGGTGTCTCTGCATGTGATCTGATCGAGCCATTAATTTGGTACATAGGGGCAAAAATGGCCATCTTCAATACCTGACTTGTGTGGTCATACAAGATCAAAACACGAGAGTAGATCTGTTTAAGATCAACATTTGCATCAGCTCAATTAATCCAATCTAGAAAGTTTACAAAAGCAGCATCCAGAGGAAGTCAGGGTAATACCATATTTGGTTGCATGATCAGAATGGATGAATGTGGAATGCTTTTTTCTGCTGGTTTCTAAAAGGCTATAAGATGCTTTGGCCTTCAGCCTGAGGGTTTGGTTTCCAAGAACATCAGGATATTACATTAAATGATGATATCTTAAGATGAACTTTGATGTGGTCAAAATCAAATTATGGAATGAATCCTGGCTCAGCCATGGGTGTTCTGAACGCTGATTTCCATGCTTCTGGTTAGGCTTGCCGTCGCTCTCAGAGGGGGCATTTATCTGCCAATCCAGAGCCACACCCTGAGCATCTTGAAGGACCCACCACACTTTTTAGTAAGCATAGAGGTACAGTACATGTTCACCCCGGTGTATAATGAGTCTGATCTGATGACTGTAACATATCTGTTCTAAACTCATACTAACCATTAAAGATAGCCTGGGTTGCATATCATGATCAGCCAAGAGGATAGAATATTAGAAGAAGATAACCGTAAATTCTGTATCTATGTATAGATGGAGTAACAAGCTGAAAACAAGTCGCCGACCTTGGTGTAAGTTCCGAAGAGTAACCCGTGACCCAGAATCTTTACCCTGTAATGTTACTTGTGGTCAGAAAACAAGGCTATGTTAAAGGGCAGAAGCCACGTAGAAAAGTATGTAAAATGTCAATAGATATCAAATATATACCAACAGTACAGTATTAAAGTTGAAAGTGTTTGCAATCACTATTACTGAGGAATAAAGTTTATACAGCTTCTCAAAGTGTCGTTTTTGGAAAGGATCAACGTTCTGAGCACTCCCAGGAAGTAAGTCAGGAATATCTGGAAGAAATCACCGAGAATGATGAATGGCATTGTGACATGAACATGGAGTCCAGGGGGTACCTACTGAACCTGGGGGTTAGTTATGTGGTCTCCCCTGATTTCTCACAGGCTCTTTCTGCTCCAGGTTTGCCCCTGTGTTGAAGTACATTAGAAAGAAGTTGAATGACGTTAATGGTTTCCCATGGAACAGAAAACAGTCAGTTTGCCAAATTTTACCTCCCATTGAAAATTAGAAAAAGGGTGATTGATTATTGATAGAAATTTCATTCCCACAATGAATGGAACAATTATCTAGCCCATTTGAGGTCTAGAAGATGTACAAATGAGTAATTTTCAAAGCAACTTTTGCATAAATTCATGTTATACAGTTCTATGATTAAAACAGCCACTGTCACCAGATGATGCCTTGTGACTGCAAATTTTGAAAGTTTTTGAAGTGTAGCTTTTTGGGAAATGTCACAGTAAGTGGATTAGGCACCTTAAATTTCACAAATATTTTGCTTGGTTGACAGTGAGGGTTGTGGTCTGCCATTCAATCAAAGAGCCCTTTGTTTGGTACCTGTAACAGAACCAGAATTCATACCCAAGGTTTTGATGACACAACATTGTAGGTGGTGATTATGCGATCAACCTATTAAAAATAGTATGCAGTGGGGAAGGGGTTTGAGTTGCCTTCAAGGTCAGAGTTGGTTTGGACCCCTAATCCTAAACCTACCTCAGAATGAACTTGACTTTGACAGTTGGGAACTGCTTTTAACAAGAAACATCTGTATTCAATCTCCCACTTCTGCTGATAGTGGATATATATAACCTTGGCCTGGGTATCATTTTCCAAACTGGTCACATGGTCTTTCTAATTCTGTTGATGGCTTATAAATAGGTTTATCGTTATTCTCGGATATCATATCAAAGAACTGTCAATTCTAACTCCAGGAAAGTGGCATTACATTTACACACTAACACTTTTAGTTCCATCCAATTGATTACCAATGGTGTTTCACACTTGCTCAGTGTAAGGCTATATTGGTGTGGTTTTGTTACCTTAACCTGATTTTTCAAACCAGATTTCAACATGATGTGAAGTACGTGGCAGTCAGCCTCTTCTATTTTTGTGATCTGGTGAACACAATCTGGTTAGGATTAGAGCTCTTCCATTTTCTTCAACTGTCCACAGTATATGTTGACTATGGTGTTTAACATTAGTATTGAGCATTGAAGTACAAACAACAAAGATACTTGACACTACTGCATGCTAATGCAAATTTCTATATCCAATACATTCTTCTATCCATGTATGTTCATCTGTTATTATGTGATATGCATACATTATACTAGCATTCTATCCTTAGACTATGGATGACTTATATTTAATGTACCAAGAGTTTATGTGCCTAAACTTTGACCCTGTTCATACCAGACTTTTAAAAACCGGTTGAAACCGCTAAATAATTAGCGGGGGAAAACCCGGCTAAAACCCCTAGCGTTCACACCAGACTTACAAAAATGTATAAAACCGGTTTTTCAAAAACCCTGTCCGGCGAATATCCAGTTAATCAGCCACTGCAGTTTAATGTAAACCTTGTCCTTGGCCTTCTTGTATGCAGTCTTCAGATTCTTGATCTTGCTGCGGCACTGCAGACATCGAACGGTTTGATTTCTACTAGGCTATCCAAAGATGAACTTGTAAAATACATTTTCAAAAATAATCGTTCGTGTCCCGGCATTTATTTCCTGAAATACGGCGCTGAATTTACACCACAATGTGCGACGCACCGCCGGCTGACGTGCCGGCCTCCGAGGTCATATGAGGTCATATGCAAATATTGCATAACGTGACCGCGATACGCGCCTCCGATTGGTTGATGATTTCAGCCGGCAGTGTCGGCGGCAAGTCACAAGCGAGACGACGCGCGTGTAAACAAAATTTTCTTTGTTTAAAAATACGCGCCAAAATGCTGTTTCCGCGAACACAGAACGATTTTCTAGTGAAGAAATGTACAATTCAAAGAATCTTTGGGGAAAATATATATTTCTTTGCGGATTTATGGAGTCTTTTGCGTAATTTTGACGCCCAAATCAACCCGGAAGTTTACGTGCCGAGCCGGCAGCGTGGGTTGTAGTTTTACCGATCAAAACAAGAAATAAAACTCCCTCTAAAGAAAATCCTGTAACATTTCAGATCCCAGCGATTATGTTTTTGATCAAAATATTTGTGGACCCGCACGATGTACCGGCGTTTCAGCCGTATGCTTCCTCAGGAATTCTTGTCGCAAGCGGGACGGCCCGGCGTTCTGGCTTCTGCACACTAAAATGTTTGTAAATTTTTGTCGGGCCAGCGTTCATCGCAATTCGGTGTCTCATAACTTTGGCTTTGACCCGAAGCCCCTACTTGAGAGTTGAAATGTCAAAAAAGTGCGTCCTTTAATAGAAGAAATACGCAAAAACCGGTTTAATAAACCCTTAGCGTTCAGACCAGGTTTTTCGGTGGAAAAACCCTTCAAAAACCCCTGAAAAACCACCTCCCGAGGTGGTTTTTGAAAATCGGATTTAAACCCCTAAAAAACCGGTTAATTTGCGTTCACACCAGGTTAAATAAAAACCGGTTTTTGAAAAACCGGTTGAAACCGCTAAATATAAGTCTGGTATGAACGGGGTGTTTATTACAAGAAGTAGCCCAAAGCTACCGCTAAATTTACAGATAACATATCTAGATAGTCACGTTTATGACCCTGTCCAGCCCAGAGCCATTTGCACTTCATTACCAACAGTCCCTTGATTCAAACCATGCTGTTCCCTGAGGTGTGTCTGGGGTGGGCTGGTGTAGTGGGGCTTTGTTCTGCTCTACCAAGGTGGGGCCTGTGGTTTCCACTTCCTAAATGTGTACTGAATTGTGGAATTGTGATGGACACAGTCAAAACCTATCCCTGTACAACCTGTTCCTAGGTACATTTTGTAAAGTCTATTTAAAAGAGAGCCATGAAACAAGGTACAGAGTTTCACACACCTACCATAGATGACTAACTGTACATAAGGATCCACCTGGCCAAGTTGACCACTTTCTGGTGGTCCCTTAGATCATTCTTCCCTTTGATAGACTACATTAAATCCTGTCTGGAATGAGCACCTGTCCACATAGACCAGATTTTATCGGTCCCCTGAGACCTGAGAGGTCTTCTTGGGCAGTGTTGACTGTAGTTTCAGGTACAGTAGTAGCAATAACTGAAAGTGAGGAGTGTATGACTTTCATTATGTTATGACTTTCATTATGTAACGTTAACACAAAATCTTTATGAAAAAGAAAAATTCTTATCTTGGAGTAGCACCATATGAAGGTCCAGCAGTTTAAACAACATTCATTGAAATATTGTCACTGTATTTATTGAGATACAGTATTGCCATCTAAATCTATACAACTGCACTACAAGGTAGGCCAAGTGTCAGTCTCTGAACACCCAAGTAGATTTTGGCCAGAGATTTTGCCAGAGAGGCAATCTGTACTTTACATTTCAGTCACCCAATAGAAGGAGTCTAACAACATCAGATGTTGATGCCTGGTGCTGTTGTATGTTTGATTAGAGTGTGTTGACTCCCAGTACTTGTCTATTGCCAGATTTGTTTGCCCATTTGGCATGTGGTGTTTACAGGTCATGCCCTTACAGTTACCATTCTCCTTCCCATTTTCCAGTGTTGCTTGAGAAAATCTAGGAGTCTTGATGTACTTAAGGTTGTTGCATGATGCAATGTTCAACTTGGGAGGGAATGGTAAAGGAAGAGTTAGAAGCATGCTTCTATATTGCCTTCAACCCGTCACATTTCTGATGTTGTCCTCAACAAGAGACTACATCAGACTGGGATGCTACCATTATCCCTGAAGATAAACGGATGCCTACATGTAACGTTACTACATGTGTTTGGTCTCAACCTCCTTGACCACCCATTGATGTGTTTATTTAGGGAAATGTAATGTTTACCCTTGATAAACCATTATACAGACTCTTAAAAGCACTAAAACACTAAAACAGGAATTTATGGGTCCTTTTTTGTGTTTGATTATGTTATGAGAGGTTGGTTTGTTTTTCCCAGGAAGATAGTGCTTTTGATGTTGAGTGGCCTGTTTGATGTACTTTGTCCAAATTTGCTCAAGAATTATAGGACCAATTGTTACCACCCAATATTCATGAGGTAGGTAATTCAGGCAGCTTTTTAGTAAAACCAAAAGCTAAGCTCATGTTTCGACACAGCTTACCTCTAGCATAAATTTTCCTTTTCGAGAAATGCATAGTTGGACACATTTGGCTTCTTTATCTGCAAAGTTCTCCTATGAAGTCAGCATCAGACACAATATATCACATTTTGTGTGATGTTTTAGTATCCACTATTTGCTCACACTGACAGGTGAAAAAAGAGCTTGCCTCCTCCAGAAGCTTTGAAAATTCAAACAAGGCAAGGAGTGAAAGTCTGTCTAGATAAAGGAATATGTCAAAGAAATGAGAAATGACGCTGAAGATGGGGGTTATCTGAGAAATAATTGTTTAACAGAGTCTGTGCCGCACCTGTTATGTCTGATAAACAAGTGTTTTTGACTTCTTGTTCGCTAGTCTTGTCCAACAGTTGTGAATGTCATCACCTGTTACTCTATCAGCCCACTCTGTGGTATAGCCACCACAAATTTACTATCTGAAAAATGCAAACAGAAGATACAGGGCTCTCTAGGGGGTGATTTATCAACACATTTTGTGGGCAGATGGCTGAACTGCTGTAGCTCTGGTCCTGTGTTCTTATCTTGACTCCCCACTGCTGCTGGTAGGATAAGATCTTTTTATATGATCTTTTTACAAGACCTTTTTTATCAGGCATGGCAAAGATCAATTATTGGTTTCAATGGACATTTCCTGAGTGTCCATCACTATTATCAGTTCAGCCAATGATAACATGACAATTAGTGGTTCGACCAATGAGAGAGTGCCTGCATGTAGGTCAAATATTTGCATTTTTATGTTCTGACCTAGGTAGGAAGGTCCATAGCTTTACCTACAATTGCTTTAGTAGAATAAAGGATGTTTTATAGTATTTATAGTTATCTGAGAATCTTTGGTGAGTATAGACCAAGGTATTTATAGATATCTGAGAATCTAGGTGAGTATAGTCCAAGAATTAGACATGTATAACATGATGTACATATATGTACTAGTAGTTGAGTGAATCCTTATCTCTAAGTCTAAGATGTGATGTTGATGTTCAGTTCTCCTTATGTCTTGATTTCCTCATCACCACCAGTGACTCCTCAAACTCAGAGACAGTGCTGCTGCAGCTCAGTCAATATATACTTGTGAACTTCAGGTCAAGTTTGAGTACCGTCAAGCTTCATTTGCTGGTAGTGTTTTATGCATTGTCACTTGGCTTCAGTCATTACAGTCTTTAATTGGTTTAGAATATCCCCAAACATGCCATTTGGTTCTTGAAAGGGTATTGGATTCAGAAGACTGGGTATAGGAATTTCTTCATTGCATGCCTGGTGGAATGTTTAACGTTTCCCGTTTGTGTGACCACAGTCACGTTTTCCTTATCGTCCTACTACATACTGGCTGAAACCACTTCACTCTGGTCTGTCAGAGCTGCATTCCTACAATGGTTATATGCCAGGTCAAAGGTTGGCTTTGGGAATGTTACTCTTGCTATATGAGGATTGAGCTGGTTTGTTGTACATCCCTCCTGCTGTGCCTCAGATGAGTCTGACCAGGACGGATTGTAAAGGGTTGGATGATAATGAAAAAGAAATATTGACTCAAGTTCAACCTGAATAAAATTCATTTTGGAGGCATCAAATTGGGCAAAATGTGACTTAAAATGATGTTATTCCAAAAAGGCAATAAGTTGCTAAAACAATGGGTGAACCATCACAGAATATGCTAGATGCAGTATTTAGGGTTCCACATTCCAAATAAAACAATATTGACAGTGTAAGGGGCACTGCTTTGGCTTTGTGTTTTTCTTGTTAAGAAAACTTAAAAGTACATCTACTATTTTCATACATGTGTATTTCCAAGAGTACCAAGATTATATTGTTTTTATAGTTTATCATGGTTTTGGATCCACGAACTTGGCCAAGTGTCCCCTGCACTCAGCAGTCTTTCAAGGCTAGAATGTTTTAAGTAAAAGCTAGTTCATATCATTGACAAGTATGAAAAGGTGTACACACCATAATGGGGGCTAAAAGTCTTGTAGAAGGTTTAAAAGCTTCCGTTTTGGGAGCGTGACAAAGTTTAGTCTGAACGTACACATTGGCAGACGGCCCAGGAAATCATTTGCTGTGCTTCTAAAGGATGTCTCCTAACAACCTGGTTGCAAACATAGCTGACCCACTCTGTACGGGGAGGTTATAGTGAACAAGTACACTCTGTAATGTTGCCCGTGTTTGCTTTGTATTTAACTGTTTGACGAAAGGGTAAAAAGGGTTGGTGGAGACCAAGTGGGGATGACGCAGAAATGCCTTGAGATAGCGTTTTCGTCTCTAGTCTCTGTGATGAAGATATATGTGTACATGTACATGTTCAGAGGAGCACTTTATTACCGTTTAATAACAGATAGGCAAGCTGCCTGATATGATGATGATGATGATAACAGATCCTTGAACTAGAACAAATGTCAGTTTCATTTTACGTGTTATTTATCGCAGTGAGGGTTATTGCAGAATGCCCATTCATTGTAATAATGTTTGTTAGTATTATGTGCACATGTCAGTGTCTTTCTGTTCTATTGTGAAAGAATGTTGGTGTTAGAACATGTTTAGCATCCTGACTGACAGATGACCACCCATAGCGAGGTCCTGTTGCACATCACACTGGGGAGGCCATTTTACACTGACACTGGGAGACAGGGTGACACTTCGCCAATTAAGTTCATCTGGCTGAATCTCCAGGCTAGGGGAAGGCAGGTGTAACTGATTGGTGGTTATGCTTGGCCTCATGGCCAATGGATGATGTAGGATGAAAGTGTGCTTGACCTTGAAATCTCAGTCACGCTGAGGGAAGGAGAGGTCTCAAGACAAGGTTTCTTTATAACCTTCACGAACTGATTCAGAGCTACAAACAAAGACATCACACAGTAGAAACTCTACTCTATAAGGTCTTGTCTATATATAGCTATAGCTGTTCTGTTGGTGTTGGGGATGTACATTAATGATTTCAATCATTTCAAGCTCTTCATAAACAAAATAAATGCAGTTTTTTGTCTATACTGATACATAAAAATACTGATATATAAAAATAAAGAAAGAAAAGAACATACACCAGTTACAAATCTTTCTTTTGAATTGCACCTTTTAGACTCTGAGTCAAATGCTGCTTACAGCAGTTGATGATGTACATAAAAATGTGCAAATACCTGTAAACCCCGGATTTACATTTTAAAAGACATGCCAAACAAGATATTTTGCCCTGCGGCAAAGTCTTTTCTCACTTCGAAGCCAGACTTTAAGACCTGACAGTAAAGGAACGACCAATAATCATGTATTTGGCGGAACATATGTTTTAATCACAAACCAGCAGAATACAATCATATTCATAGATGAACAGAGCGGGGAAGCTCAGAGCTTCTGCAAGCATATATAAAGTAGACAAATGGTGTCGCAGCGCAAATCTTTTTAGAGTTTGGCGCTGTCAATTTCAGGTTTTGCATACATACGAAATACCTGGGGCGGATAACTTTCTAGAAAGGCAATTTTGTACAATTTTAGCCACCTGTACAATTAAAACAGGGATCTAAATTAGCTTAAAAACAAGCCAAAGCAATATCGGGCTAACAAGATCATAATGTGATATACGGGCTATGCCTGAGGTGTATCTAAGGGGTACAATGATATTGTTAAACGTGTATCCATATAAAATATCATCTGGACATCTCTGAGGTATTCTAACAAGCTGGTGACCCTGCACATAAACAATTGGGCTGTAATACAGAATAACATGACCAGGCCCCCTGGCTATAATATACTGTTATCTACTGGAAAGTTTAAACATTGGGATAAACAACATGGGAACTGATTCTACAGTGAACCTATTGGTATAACTTTGTCATAGGCCTAACTAACTTACATGGCTGTGTTTACTATGCTGGTAACTTTGCCCAACAAACAGTTTAGAGAAATGGGTAACTCGCTCATATCCATCAGAAGAGCTAAACATTCGAAAATACAACATGGAGACTGAATATACCTTGAACAATATTGCTATAACTTCTGTCATGAGCCTAACTGCTTCCATGACTGTGTTCACTATGCTGGTAACTTTGCACAAAGAACAATCAAGATAAATGCGTAACTCGCTTATATCCATCAGAAGAGATAAACACTGGGATAAACAACATGGAGACTGGTGAAACATACAGCATGGAGACTGAATATACCTTGAACATATTGGTATAACTTCTGTCAAGAGCCTAACTATTTACATGACTGTGTTCACTATGCTGGTAACTTTGCACAAAGAACAATCAAGATAAATGCGTAACTCGCTTATATCCATCAGAAGAGTTAAACACTGGGATAAACAACATGAAGACTGGTGAAACATATTGGTATAACTTTGCCGTGAGCCTAATTAGCTTACGTGAATGTGTTCACTACGTCGTAACATACTATTATCGACCAAGATAGACCATTGGGACAAGCACATGTAGACTAATCGATACAGTGAACATGTTGGTATAACCTTTGTCATGAGCCTAACTAACGTACATGACTGTGCTCAGTATACTGGTAACTTTGTACAAAAAACAATCTAGATAAATGTGTACATAAATGAACAGTACTAACTTTAACTGTAGCTGAACAAATATGGCGTGGCATGGCGCCTATGATTAAGGTGGGAGACCCCTATACGCATTTACATGCGAATGTATTTCCTGAAGGCATCAGACGACCATCTTCCCAGAGCACGTATTTGTGCATCAGTGAAGCCATTGAGAGCAGCGAAAGTCGCCGCGCCTATCCTGAAAGAATGGGCGGTGTAGCCGTCAGTGTCTATAAGGGAAATTTGTAAACATAGCCGCAGTGCTCGAGAAAAGTGGTCGCAAGAAACCGGATATCCGCCCCTGAGGAGGAACAGGCAACCCGCCATGTTTCCTCTCAGTAGCAGATATTGCTGCATGCTAGCCACCGGGCAGTATTCGCTGTTGGGCTGTGGTACAATAGAAACTGAAGCCACCCTGGAATTGCTATGTTTAAATGACCGAAACGTGACAATCAGGGACAGGGAGCTACAGCCTCGTGTTGGGTGTTCTCGCGCGGGCATTGGTATGCTTTGTGTGCTTTCTCCCCGTTGCATTTGAAGCAAGTGTGTTTGTAAGGGCAACCTGCTCTGAAACATTGATCGTTTGGTCGGTGGTGGCGAAAGCAATAGCCCGTTGGGATGTCGGGGCGGGAGGCCGAGGGACTCTGTTGACGCGCAAATGCAGGTCGGGTAACCCCAGTGACAGCATCTACATATAGCTGCATTAAAGGCCTGTCCCAAGGGGCGTCTGGGAAGATTTGTTTGTGTTGCCGGAAATTCTCGTCATATGCACGCCAATTCGCCCCCTTGGAAGCCATATTACGAATCAGGTGTTGGTATGCTATAAGCGATGAGCTACAGGTGGGGTGCTTCTGTATGTATATGAACTGGAAAGTTAAGAAAGCACTAGTCCACTGATCTAGGTTCAGTGGGACTTTGTTGTCGTTAGAACGATCAGCCAGTGTCAAGGTAGGGGTCGAAGATGGGTCTGCCAGGGAGACAACATACTGAGGATTAGAACGAAATTTAGGCAAAAGCTGCCTCATGTCTACAAACTTGTTTTGCCAAATCTTGTCTTTGGTCTGCTGGGAAATAGCAGTGTCCAATGGGAGAGATACTCCGGGCATAGAAGATGAAACTAAAGCTGGCATACCAGGGGATTGAACACTGGCATACAGGGAAGGGCTGATCGTCCCAATGGTTGTTACAATGGAAGTTACACTTCCAGTTGACATGGAAGTCGTAGTATCACCTATAATGGCAGAAGCCAAGGTCACATTAGGAGGCTGATGGACTGCTTCCAACCCCAGCGCCGGCATGGCTGGTGGGACGAGCTCGGTCACAATCGTTGCTACGTTGTTCGACGGAAGGGTTGTCTGAGTTGCCGATGTACTCCCCCTGGGCAGCGAACTGGATATGCGTGTAAAGTTCTCATTCAAGGATTGGGTGGCTGCCTGGAGTTCACGAAGCTGCTTTTGCAGGTCAGAGATTTGCTTTTGTCCTTTGTCCTTGTTCTTAGTACGGTCCTTGGGGTTGTTACTGTTATCCCCTTGCTCATTGCCTCGCTCATTGTTACTGTTGTCCCCTTGCACATTGCCTCCCATTTCGTTCATCTGTGTGCTGTTAGGACGAAGCCCATTGTTGCGCTTGGCTGCAAGACGGTTACTTTTCCTGGGCGCCATGACTAGGACTCAAAAGAAAGGAGTGTGTAAAGGGCACAGAGATCGAAGTGTTTTATCAGAAGTAAGGTCGAGAGTGAACAAATAATCCCAAACTGCTCCTGGATGTGAATAAAAATTTGCAAATGTACATGCCGATCCCCATTCCCTACTTAAAGTGAGTCCAGCAGATAATAACCATAGAGCACATTCCCAGAAAAATTTAAGAATATTCCATACCACGACTGGATGGGTACATCACAATAATAGAACACATTCCCAGACGACCACTGGCTGGGCACAGAAAATTAAATATCTCCCATGCTACCACTAGATGGGACAGCAAATAAAGAAACACAATCCCAGACTAGCACTGGCTGGGTACAGAAAAATTAAAAATCTCCCATACTACCACTGGATGGGGACAGCAAATAAAGAAAAAACAATCCCAGACTACCACTGGCTGGGTACAGAAAATTTACAAATCTCCCATGCTACCACTGGATGGGGACAGCAAATAAAGAAACACAATCTCAGACTACCACTGGCTGGGTACAGAAAAATTAAAAATCTCCCATACTACCACTGGATGGGGGCAGCAAATAAAGAAACACAATCCCAGACTACCACTGGCTGGGTACAGAAAAATTAAAAATCTCCCATACTACCACTGGATGGGGACAGCAAATAAAGAAACACAATCCCAGACTACCACTGGCTGGGTACAGAAAAAATTAAAAATCTCCCATACTACCACTGGATGGGGACAGCAAATAATAGAACACGTTCCCGGACTACCATTTGCCGTGTACAAATCGCAATCAAACACATATATATGAATGTAGGAACGCTAAAACATATCATACATTGTTACTAATCAAACGTGAAAGGGAAGGGATGGGGAGGGAAAATTTTGTGGGTGGCTGATTTATAGGCTCCCACACTCGATCCGCCCTGCTGCTTCTGAAGTCAGCGCGGCTGGCCACGTGCAAAAGACGCGGTCTCATGAATATGTATCAGGTTCGAAAGGAAACATTGCCATGGTGATCATGTAAACAGCGCATGATAACATGAATATTAATCAGGTCGAAACAAGCCCCCGGAGCCAACTCATGAATATTCAATTAGGCTGGTCGCCCGTATATTGTTACATGATACATCAAAAGCATTGTTGCCAAAATTATAAGCGTCTGTCTCCCCGCTCGAAATCAATTTGCCCTGCGGCAAAGTCTTTTCTCACTTCGAAGCCAGACTTTAAGACCTGACAGTAAAGGAACGACCAATAATCATGTATTTGGCGGAACATATGTTTTAATCACAAACCAGCAGAATACAATCATATTCATAGATGAACAGAGCGGGGAAGCTCAGAGCTTCTGCAAGCATATATAAAGTAGACAAATGGTGTCGCAGCGCAAATCTTTTTAGAGTTTGGCGCTGTCAATTTCAGGTTTTGCATACATACGAAATACCTGGGGCGGATAACTTTCTAGAAAGGCAATTTTGTACAATTTTAGCCACCAAAAACCCGCCAAGTGCGGGCCAGCAAACATATGATCTTCATATAAGAGGCGCCAAAACACAGCGACATGCGACGGGGGCTCTATTGATTGCCACGTGCGTGAAAAGAATCTACCGTTATTAAAATAGGTTTTTCATGAAAAATAATCAAATCGATGAGAGACATTTGTCGCTATGAGCTGTTCTGAACAATGTTTGAGGACCAAGGGAGGCATCTAGCCCTTCTACGAATTTCCAAAACAAGGCCTAGTATGCGAGCGTTTTGACCGTAATCCTAACAGAAGTTTGTGGAAAAATATTTGATGTTTCAGGTTGATTTTAGGGCAGCGATTAACGCACCTCTGATACTCTTGTAATAGAGGAATAGTCCATGAGGGCTCAGGTGCAGACCGTCGGCTGCAAAATACTCCTTAACGTTACGGAACAGGCGATCATGCCGCCAAGTCGTAATCTGGGGCGTTGACCCGCAGAGGGTCTTCAGATGCTCAGAAAAAACACGAATTTCATCATTGAAATGGGGCCTGTTAGGCGGCAAAGACACACGCCAAAGAGGTAGGCCTAGAATGACCCTTTTGACGGATGGGAGAGCGGCAACCTCGCCAGCTAGCTCCCATAGCCTTTCGGCCACTTGTTCAGGGGGTTGTGGGGAGGACACAAGATCGTTATGTCCGAGCTCTATGTACACAACCGAAGGTCTAATAGACTGAATTCGTGGTAACAACCTTGCACGACAGGTATCAATGTGACACCCAGGGATACCCGCGTAGCGGATAGGAAGATCTAACCAAAAGTCCGGGGCGACTGCCCTCCCCTGTTGAGAATTAGATTGGCCTCGCACAAATCTTTCCAAACGTGCGACAAAGGAATGACCGGCTATGACTATAATGTCATGGGCAGAAGCCCCAGAAGAAAACGCCATGAGAAAGCAGACTTACCGGAAAAATTCCGTAAGCGGAAAAATTTTGTGGGTGGCTGATTTATAGGCTCCCACACTCGATCCGCCCTGCTGCTTCTGAAGTCAGCGCGGCTGGCCACGTGCAAAAGACGCGGTCTCATGAATATGTATCAGGTTCGAAAGGAAACATTGCCATGGTGATCATGTAAACAGCGCATGATAACATGAATATTAATCAGGTCGAAACAAGCCCCCGGAGCCAACTCATGAATATTCAATTAGGCTGGTCGCCCGTATATTGTTACATGATACATCAAAAGCATTGTTGCCAAAATTATAAGCGTCTGTCTCCCCGCTCGAAATCAATTTATTGGGACATTTTCACTTAGTTGTAACATACATGATAAAAGTAAAGCCCCCCCTTACATGCCCCTACCAGATCACAGCGATAGCTGCATACAACAATGTCTTTCCCTTGCAGGGGTCAGAAGTCAAGATAGGGTTGACAGGAAAACCTGCAGAACTTTTTAGATTAGCTATATGAAGAAAACCCAGTCGTTGTTATGTCTGGGTAGCCAAAACCATGGTGCCTACAGGAGGGTTATAAATAAGAACCTCAACTCAGTTGTTATTGAAGGGAAAACCCATGGAGGCACATTTCCTACAGATGTTTACATTGTTTGGTAACCTGCATAGTTGGACTGATGTAGCTACTATGCACAAACAAATGCTGAGCATATTCTCTACATACAATGTATAAGATGATTTTTGTCTAGAATTTTGTACAATTAGAGCTGAGAATGTATATTCTGGTTATGCACTATACCTTGATGTAAAAGGTACTTAGATATTCATATTGTGTTATGAACATGATGATTTTATTCTTCATTATCCACATCCTGTGTGAGGAAAAATGTCTTCCGAGCAGGACAAGTAGATGTATGTTATGCAGGGTACACTAAATCTGTAAAAAGGGTCACATTCCGTATTTCAAGTTGTCATGGCCCAGCATACGTCCGAGAAGCACCGTTCTGATAAAGCTGACTTATATATAGACTGCAGCGCCACAACGCATTTATGTCCCAGACGGGTAAGCATGCCAGCAAGGCCAAATAAATTTGACCCAACATGTACGAAATACCATCCCGTTTATGACCGCATCGAAATACATTTTGTACCTCCCTTACTCTTGTTTGCAACTAATATATACTCAGCGATGACATTTCAGAAATGTATGGTGAAATGGTTTAACTTTATGGATTATACTACGGGTATGTTTTGTATGATGGTGTACTTGTTATGACCTGGATATAGATGGAAGTTGGTGAATTTGAGATGTGTATGTTTGTCTAGACATGGTTCAAGGAAAGTTCAGTTAACAGGAAATGGCAGAGGATGCCTCACCTCTTACCAGGGTCAGAATGTGGAATGGGTTAGTTACTGGGGTCAGAACTTGGGTTGGAACTTGGGAATGGGTTCCTGGGATTGGAACTTGGGAATGGGTTCCTGGGATTGGAACTTGGGAATGGGTTCCTGGGATTGGAACTTGGGAATGGGTTCCAGGGATTGGAACTTGGGAATGGGTTATTGTGGCTGGAACTTGGGAATGGGCAATGGGGAAAGAGAGTCTTGTAAAAAAGGAACACTAAATCTGAGAGAAGACAGTCAGTCTATTACTGTAATTCACTTTGTGTTCATGGTAGCAAAATTTCACGGTCTGAAGAAAATGGCCATGGTCATGGAACGTTATCTTCAGGTGGTGGCAAGTGCAGGGAAGGGGCAAAACACAAATGATTTGATAACGGTAATGATAAGTTCACGGTACAGAAGTGACAGTGAAAACAGTGAACATAACAGTACAGTGAAAAAATCAGGAATTACAGTATTATGGAGAACTTTTAATCATTAGTAAATATCTACATTTTATCATCAGCCAATTTTTGTAAAAAAAAATGGTCTTGCTCAAATGAGTTGTTGTATTTCTGAGATTTTCCCTATTTCTGCTTCTGGTAACCAAGTAAACAAATTGTATGACTTTCATTTTTTTGCGACACAACCCCCTTCCCATTATTTTTTCCAGGACTATTCCTGAGACACATGTACATGTACATGCAATATACATGCATGTTCATGGCACAGTTGTTTTCTGCCAAGTATTGGGACACAATAATAATCAGTACTTCACCTTTTATAGGGAACACTCAAATAAGCCCCACTCATGTGCATGAGGACCTTCTCCAACAGAAAGAGTTCATCGTTTGTTCGTGATTTAACTGTTTGTTCATTACAAGGCGAGTCAAGAGGTTGAGTCCATTGGCACACAGAGAGGGGAGATGGGCGTGCCCCTGTGTGGACATGTTTGTTGTACAGTATGTCACTGCCAAGCAAAGGCTGCTCCGTTTATTTGAAGTGCCAGGGCCCTACTTCTGCAGTTCAAGTTTATGTCAACTTCGAGGGCCTTGGCTGTCTGTATAGTTGACGGTATGACATCTTTTAGCTGGTGGTTGTGAGTCCACATCATAGACCTCTTAGTTCCACTCGGTACCTGGATCTTCTAGGGTACCCTAGTCGTTCACTCGGTTATGGTACTAGCTTGGGAATTTTACATATCTTAGGATGTTTTCAAAGTAAGTTATATTTTCCCTTAAAGAGTTGCAGTCTGGTCTCATCAGGTGCAAGGATGACATCTCCAAAATTTGTATTTCCATCCATCATTGGTTCAATCATCATTGCCACCATGATTGAGTAACCCTTCCCTCCATATACTTTCACCTTGGATGACTCTACTTGAAGGAAATGATTGAAAACATAAGCCTATTCCAGACATTCTAACATGTTTACTGTTTACGTGAGTGTGACACTTTATCCCCATCCTGTCTAACCAAAAAGAAAAATGAATTGTATGTTTACAATAGATACATCTAAACAGTCTGATGCTGCACATGTGTGTTTTTCACTTCATATATGTACTCTGTATAAACTGAAGAATGAATAGGCTAAATTGAAAGGCGACAACACAATATAGAGACAACACAATATAGAGAATGGGAATTTAGAGGACAATTGGGGGAAATTTGGAACACAAGTACAGTACTATATGTGGCCTCGGAAAAAAATACCAAGATGTTTCTTGGCCAGCCATGGGCTGTTTCTTCATTGGCATTTTGCCTAACAAGCCTTCCTGGAGTCTGGTCATTTTAGTCCCCTAACTCAGTAAATACAAACCTGCCCATGGATGCGATCACACAGTTAGGCTAAAATTCTTTCTGTTCTGTTGCAGAACTTGTTACTGTCTGAAGTGGAAAGAAGAGATGAAATACCTACAGATGAAATACCTACGGATGAAGTGGAATCTCCCAGAGACTCTAGATTCAACAAGACAGAACGAGTGACCTTGAGAATAAAAGAAGTGGATATAGAAGATCCGACTGTGAGAGACCTGCTGGATCAGCTCGATCTTGTTGGATCCACAGAGTTGACTGATCTACCTCAGACGGAATCAACCGATGATCACGAAATCTTGGAAGCGCCATCTGTAGAAAAGGAGCTACCCTCCAGTGTAGCCGACTCCAAGACAGAAGAATTCCCAACAAAGCCTTTGGAATCTCCGACAGATGGAAAGGAACTACCCACAGATTCCAAGAACACAGAATGGGAAGGCAAAGAGGAGTTCCCCACAGAGGTGCACACCTATGCTCGTGCAGAGGTCGCAACGGAAGAGCGTGACTTTACGGAGAATCGCATGGACCTCCCGGTCGTCATTTCAGAGGATGGGGCAGTGACAGGAGGCCTGGAAATCCCAACTGACGAGATTGAGTCACAAACCGACGAGTTTTTGGAACTGCCAACATCGGTTCATGCAGTATCTCATCCTGAGGTGGCACCTGAAGTGAGGCTGTACCCGACTGAAGGAGAACATTCAGAAATTCCAACAGAAGCACGGGAGATGCCCACCGAGGAAGAAGAGCTGTTGCGAGTAACACCGAACAGGTTTGAGGGCCCAACCGAAGAAAACCTAGACCTCACCACAGAAGAGGAAGGCCAGATAGAGATGCCAACAGAAGAAGATGATAAGTTCCTGATTGTCATTACTGAACATGAGAAGCCAACTGAACATGAGCAGCCAACAAAAGAAGCGACAACGATGAAGCGCGAAACAGAACTACCTACCAGCGCTTTAGAAACCGTGACTCCCAACAAGGTGGACGAGGTAGAGAAACAACTGAACCAGACTGAAATGGACCTCACCGGAATCCCAGACATTTCGGACGAAGAGTTCTTGGAAGTTCCCGATACAGAGACAAATGAAATCGACGAAATTGCCATCTCCGGACCTAGTGACAACAGGGTTCCCTCCTCCTTGGATTCTATGGAGTTCTCCGATGAACCTGATTTGTCAGATACGCCAACTATCAATCACCTTACTCCTGTACGTGACGCCCCGGACTCATCGGATGACGAGGACTACTTTAACGAAGGCGAGTCTGGAAGTGGAGAGATCCCACCTTGGGAGATTCCTAATCCTGAGGTTCCTGCTGGACCATATCCCATCCCACCCACCTATCGCCCAGAGCCTCCGCAAGGCATACGTAAGTACAGATATCTTTCTGTTACCATGAAAGTTTACCTGTATGGCCTTTTTTTTATTATCTTTCAAAATGTTTAGTAACAGTTCTTATATTTATGGCCAGCCCTGCATCATCCTGAAAAGGTCTTGATTCAAACAGTTACATTTTACATGTTTGGCAGCATACAAATTCTATATCTAATTTTTTAGAATCCCACCCAGGCAGTTTCTCAGAGAGAAGTTCAGTGTTTCTGATGCATGGTGGGCTTCCTGATTGAAAGAGAACCACTCTGTACAATGTACATGTACAGCACAACTGAAGGGTGCTTGACACTGGTTGAGTGGTCTGTGGTTTTTGAATAGAGACCACCAGGGAAACGTAACCTGATGTTACATACCACACCATAGAACCTCCTTGACCACACTGACCTAAACATCAAAGGCTTGAATGGTTTTCAATTATCACAGAAAACAGCAGGTCAGGACAGTATGTTAGGTTTTCAATGTGACCTTTTTTTACAAATTGTAAGGTTGCTTCAGGTGTCTTTTTTTCCTCACTTAACATTATTTGGAAAAAAAATTATTTGTTTACGATAAATAGTTGCTGTAGAAAATAATCAGGTCATATGAGGTATTGTTTCTACCATTCTAAGATATATTTTCATTCTACTTCTAAGATTCAAAGATAAACATCTTGCAGTACTCCTGGCCAGTAATTTCATACCAAGGACATAATTTATATGGAATGTTCTTGGCCAAAATTTGAAAATATTATTACTAAAATGAGGATAAAAAAAGTTTTTTTTTTGTGACTATAAGAAAAAAACATATCAACTGACCACTATTGTTGCCACCCTTTTGTGCCTATTTGCTTATCTGTAGTGCTGGTATTGAAAGCCACATACAGGAGACCACCAACCACGCTGACTTCATTCCCCTGTGACACTCAACAACATCACTGTTATTTCTGCAAACTATGAACTGAAACATGTCCTGACTCTTCAGATACATGTTGCTTCCCCTTATGCCCACTCGTCACTATGAAAATGTTTGTAGGAATTTTCAGGACCACATTCTTTGTTGAAGGTCACAAGTATGGTGATGAGGCATACATGCAGGTATTGAAATAGTATTTTTGATATGTTTGTATGGTTTTTCTGTTCTCCTTCCATATACACATGAAGTCAGACTCAGAATTTCAGAGTTTCAGAAATCATATATAAAGCCATAAACAGTTGGAGGTCACTTACATGTAACGTTAATATAACTTCGTGGTCTCACTTTGTATTTAATACAAAATATAACTTTTACCTTGAGTACTCTATAGATGTATGGCCTTATTACAACTGTCCAAATTAATTTGTAATTCTCAAACAGTCCCAAGACATTTTGGCATTGTTAATTTACAAAAGGATCCTTTGGTAGTTGGATATTATATGCATTTCAGGTCTGCGGTAAGTTGTTATTATAACCCTATGTAAACTAAAGGAACCCTCTTTTGCTGTGTCCTACAAAACTACATGAAGTATGTTAATTTAAGTGTTTACCAAGCCAGATCCAGATTTCTGTAGTCTGCAGCTAGTTTTTGTATTAGGAATGATTTAAAGTCCATTAAAAAAGTAGCCCACAATCCTGTCTGCCACATTCCATGGAAATGTGGATGTCCCAGTGACAGAAGGAGGTCAGTACCTGGAGTGTGTGCCTGCCCAGCTGTGCTATTGGTTATCCTGGGCCAACACATTCGTCTGCAGCCCTGTTTGCCTAACTATAACTCAAGGCCCTTGGCAGTCTGATCTTAGGAGACTGTTGTGCAGCAAGTAAGAAAATAACAACAATAGCTTTAGTTGACAAAGCAGAGAATGCCACAGTCCAACAGTCCCAATAGTTTTGTGATATCTGGCTTTACTTTTACTAGTTTTAGTCTTTTTATAGATCTAACATGTAAAACATATCTGAAGTTGAACTTTTTCTACATATTGACTGGGACAAGAACACAAGTCATCATCATCTTGAATGTACATTTTTAGGAGCTTATAATGTTGCTAGTTTTCAAACTGATGTCGTACATGTCTGACAACCAAACCTCAAACTACCCAGAATGCATTTGGTACATATTGCATACATGTATGATCAAAGAGTTAGGCATATTGAAATCAGCTTGTTTCATAAAAAAGCAAACTTCTTACTGGCACTAAAATACCATCAAAACTTTCCAATAGCTAATTATTTATAGAAATACATAAATGTATCCTGGCATGGTTACTGTGACTATCATTTCTCTAGAAGCTTTATCTTAGAAACCCTGATGCACATGTTGTTATAAAAGCCTGTCACCTATACACATGTACTGGTTACCTAAGATTTGATAGCACGTCGGCAGAGCGTAGTGCACCTGCGCGAAACCCGTAATGTATTGTGCATAGCACTTTGGCAGAACGTCTCATATAAGGTTGTATTAGAGCATATAAGGTTGACAGCCTGTCTGTAGTTTTCTGATGTTGTATAGGAAAAGATATCGTCTGCAACAGGCAAAATTTTGATGCAACGTTGACCAAACATCCAACGAAAAACGTGAAAAATCGGGGTTTTGCGCAGGCACAGTACGTTCTGCCAATGTGCTAGATTTGATATAATATAAATTATAATATACATGTAAGTGACATTTCCAGGGTTAACATCTGTGACAAACTTTCATATCATCATGTATCTATCACCTGAACAAATGGAATCAAGTTGAACCTCCTCACAAATTCCTCCTGGCATTTCCAGGTCACTAACGAAACAAAGGGGCTTTAAACAGCTCCAGAATGTGATGCAGGTGCTTATTTTCAAAGGAGGGGGTTCGACAGGGCCAGAGGCTGTTATATAGGGTCCATGGGCAGGGAAATTGCATTCTTCTCACTTCAAAGGAAAACAGCAACCTTTGAGGTCATGCCCAAATTATCCTGAGCAAGTTCCAAGAATAACAGGTCACCACTCAACTTGACCTCCAGTGACCTCTCTGTTGGAAACTCTCTAAAACTGAGCAATTTAAAATGGCGACAGATGTAAGAATTTCACATTCTGCGATCTTGATGATAAGTTTAATAGAAAATAACTTTGATATATTTTCGAGATTAGACGAAATACCTATGCATGTGGAGCAGTATAAAAAGTAGTAGGGGCTTAGATTATTTGTAACAAGTAACAAGCCTTAGGGAACATTGATTTCCAAGTTGTGAAACTCCATATTGTCATCAAATTTTATCACAAATTTTCCAATAATGGGTTCTTGAAAGTCTGGGTAAAAATGAACTGTGTAGTCAAGAAACACATTAGGGAGAAAATTCAATTACTGTCTGTGACAAAATGTAGTTCCGACTTTGCCAGAAATGGAAGGGCAAAGTGTTTTCAATACACATTAAGTTTGAAGCACACAGCTTTTTAAAATATAAAGATCAGTACAATATACAGTTGTACATACATGTACATGTACATGTATATGTATGTAATATCAAGATGACATGTAGTTGTTAAGTTTGATACGGCTCTCTTCTCCCATGCTGGAAAAAGCCCTAAAGCACTTCTACGTGATGGTGATGCACTCTGTATAATCCTTACTCAATTTTCCACTTTAAACCTTTTGAAGGTGCTTAATCTTCTGTAAAAGTGGACGGAGATGTTTGTAAGGAACCCTAATGGCCACTCATGTGGATTAAGAAGGGTGTAAAGCTGCTGGCTCTGTGTGTAATGAAGGGGCACAATAGCAGCCCAACAAAGCCTGGCTGGGGTCAACGGTTCTGTAACCTCTGATCTTGGTCATCGTGGAGTCCGAAAGAACTACTTCTATCAATCACGACAAAGAAGATGTAATCCACCACCTACAGCTTAAATTCTTACTTCCTGAATCAGTTGTCTATTGATCACTTTTTATCCAGATAGTAATCTCTTACCACCTGATCAGACATGTGATGATAATGTACCCCTGATCTTGAATATGTATTTATGTGACATTGATCTTTCAAAGTAGTAAGATGTTGGGTATAGTGCAATGTTTTATTATACATAACCTATTAAGTATTAGATAATGGCTTGAAAAAATGCAAAAAGATTTATAGAAGGAATGTCCCAAATTTGTCAAAAATCAAGCTGCATTTTCCATAACTGTTACACACAACAATGTGATTCAGGCAATATACTTGTATGGGTCTGGAAAGATCACAGACAGGCCATGTGTACCCTCCAGGCTAATTCAGTATATAAAAGGGTCTGTGTTAGCTAAGGAAATATTGACTGAGAAAGAGATCTACGCTTCCATTGTCCAGTCAGCATATTTTACTTCCATCATATAACCTGATCCCACCTATCAATCTTTCATGACCCGCACTCAATTCTTTGTTGAGTTTAGGAAAAAAAAGAAATGGTAAGCCTCTACAAGAAGACACTAGGAGAAAAGAGTGCACCCAGGAAGAAGTGATTCATATTCTTAAGTTACATAATGCCAAGACAATAAGGAAGGATTAAGGAGGCATTGTAAGATAAGAGTGTCTGGGAGTGATTCAGATTTTAATCACCTGGCAAACAGGTAAAAAGAAGATTTGAAGAGGTAGGGCAGTCTAGACAGGAAGTGGTCATTTTAGACAGGAAGTGGTCATTTCTGTCCATTTCCCAAATGGCTGGAGGATGGACAAACACTCGAAGGAGACACGGAAAGAAAGAAAGAAGCCGGACCTGAATAACAACCCTATTATTAGTTCTTGGCATTCCTCCACAGTCTGTTACCTTTTTTGCCTGAAGGTAGAGATAAATTTTTTGGATTTTTTTCCTCTTTTCCTGTGAGAGACAAGTTTGCCTTCCAAAAGAATTCCTTTGATCTTTCCGAAGGCAGCACACGTATCATAAAAAGGGAAACACTGCTGTATTCAAAACACATGTAAAATACAGAATGCACTCTGTATGTGTAAATAGTAAAAGAAATCAGGCAGGGAAATAAATGAAAACAGCACAACTGGCTTTGAAAAATACTGCAGAATACCTGAAAGAAAAGACCTAAAGGTAAACTTTACACAACGCTTGTTATCTTTGTCATGAATATGTAAATCCCAACAACATGAATTCTAAAGCCCAGTGTTTAGTGACAATATAGCAGGGGCATTAGTCCAATACACCAATGTTTCAAGATGGCTTTATCACCTGCCTTGTTAAAATATTTCCTGTGCAAACACATTAGCTTCCTTGTTCATATAAACCTTCCTGTGTTGGCCCACTGTAAACTGTGGTCCGTGCTTGTTACACTATCCTGTGCGAGTGGACCATTAGAAACAATTTTCCTTGCTCAAACGTCGTAGAGATCACAAACTAATTCACCTTCCTTTGCTGTAAACTGCGTTTTGGAAGCAGGAGTCAGTAACCTTTATCGCCAAGCCGGACCTAGAAACTTTAAGCCTCGAGGGTTGAGCCAGCTAAGCCTCTTACCAAGGCTGAGCTCTCCAAATGTGAAGAATTAGCTGTCCTGCCCTGGATGCTTAAGATTCAAAACAGCATGGACCGGAGGTTCTGGGACAGTGCCATTGAGAAGTGTGCCGGAGGCTTGTGTGTGCATCGACCTGCCCAGTACCCTTTGTTTCCTCCACACGTTTCGGAATCAAAAAACATCACATGCAAGACAAATACACAATACAGCGCACGGTATAACCTTACAACAAAGTGCTGGCCACCCTTGAGCTGCCTCTGAGACATACATGTGTAGGGTCACCTGTTGTCTGGTCTTGCATAAAGTGATAAACATTTGTTTGTGGTTGTCGGCATCCAAAGCAGTGGAGTGTACACACACACACACACACACACACAGGAAGAGCGCACACCCACCTCTCATTTCCCTATCCCCAGACCCAGCCAGCAGCAGGGGTGGCCCAACCTTTTGAGGTAATTCGGCCTTGGTAAGGCAGCAGGCAGGCAAACACTGTAATAATAGCCCTCCAGCTGTTCATTCAAATGTGGGAGAGCGGAAGCCAGTTCTTTTGACAGAAGAAGAGGAGTACTGAATGATTTTTCTGCCTGGCACATCTGATACCCTGATCCCTCTATGGCTGAGCTACCCCCTGCGTAAATCAATTTGGGACGACCCAGCCAAGCTGAAGTTACTTGGGGGCAGTTCAAGCACCACATGCACCTCTCCAGGCAGTGTGGTTGAAGGTCTCCAAGGTTGGACAAGCTTGTGGCAGACTTGAGCCCCGGGCCCTGCGGTTTGTTTGCTGATTGGCATATTCAATAACTGACCCACTTCTGCTCAAGTCCGGGTGCAGACGGAAGAGCCTTGGTATTCCAACTGATACCCACGCAGTGAAAACTACTACCTCATTGGCTAACAATTCTTCCAAGGTACTGTGGTGAGCTACACGTACTGGAGCAATGCCGTTCAATGTCCTTTTCTGCTATCTCTTTACTTGTACACTGGACGTTCCTCCCAATGCCACCGTTCCCTGGGAATTTAACGAGACGATTGAGGACTTCAAGAGGCCAGTGGATCTTCCGGAGACCCCTCAAGAATTAACGACTGCAGAACTTCCTACCTTGGACGGTCCAACACCTGAATCGGTATCACAACATGGCTCGTTGTTTAGTAAGTACATCTATTCTTCCAGCTGCAACACTAAACTCAAGGGTAACATTCCTTTCCAACTCAGTGGCCGCAGTTTTCTGTGGTAGAATGTCGGAAGTATTCCTTGTCTCCCTGTGTTAGCCATAGCTCCAGAAGGAGGCCTCTGACCTTGAGTCGTCTTGAAAGGCAAAGCTCGGTAGGGAAGCAGCCTCTTACCAAGATGATAGATCGGGGCAATGTCACATACTAAACATAGGCTTTCTACACATGTTTGAGATTATTCCATTTTATCATGTATGTAAGTTGACTTGAGAAGAATAACATTGGACACAGTGAGGCCATTGTTGGGTGTGGGTTAGTTGAGTCTTTAGGGAATGTACTGTAGTTGATTAGGACCCTAGAGGTTTCAAATCTTGAGGTATCCCTGCCTGGCATTTTATCAAGTCTTGTCTCTTCACCATGTGGAAAGGTTGTCAGTTACTATGTATCACAATCCTATGAAGGGTAGTTTTGATTTTTTTCAGTAAAGAATATTTTGAGTCCTAGATGCAGGTTGATTAGAAAGGCATTTAATTGCGTCCGGATCTCTCTCATGACTTGTTGAAAGACAGAAATGTAGTGCCTCACACCTAAAACCTGTGATGGGACTGATCCGGAACCAAAAATGTGACCTTTTGGCTGTTTTACACAAAACATGTTCCACAAAGAGTTGCCATTCTTATGTAAACTGGCTTTCAACAAGAGCATAACCAATTTCTTTCATGGAACAAATTAATTCCTCTAGCATGTAAACATCCAATACATGTACATGTTTAACAAATTCAAAAAAATATATAACAGAATATTTGTGTGAATACCATCTATAACAACTTAAAAATAGAACAATAGAAGGATAAGGGTTAGTTCCGTATTTGTTCTACCTCCTCTTTCCAATCCCGACTAGTGATGTAATTGTCCCCCCCCTGTTGTTGTGAAATGCTGGGCCCATTTAACCAATTTCTTGGTAGGGTACTCACAGTGCTTATGCAGAAAATGTCTTCCATTTGTTCTGGTCTGCTGGAAGAAACTCTATCCCCCTATTTACCTGTGCTGTGGAGCATTGGCTCACTGCCCTAGTTTTGCAAAGGCTGAAGATTCTTACCAAGGTCCAAGAGAGACATACGGCCTTCTGATCTTGAAGTGACAAGACGAGGCTAAGCCCTCACAGCCACATGTTCTCTAGTAGCTTGATTGGTCGGTGAGGAGTCAATGGACTTGGAGATAGACAAAGATATATTTGTCATAATAAACGATAAGCGGGGATAGAGACAGATGGAGTCTGTTCCTTGTAACTGCTGCAGACACATCTGTTAGGTCTGTGTCCTTGGACTAGGCGGAATGAGTCAGCGAGGAAATCCACTTGACTTGTGGGGGTGGCAATATCCCAGTACTGTACCATTAACTGGAGCAAACATCTTGAAATTATTTTGCACGATTGAGATGTAAAGGTAAAGATGACTTTTATTCAAGATGTACCAGTTAAGATCACAGAGATTATCTTAAAGCAGTATCAGCCTTATTTGTCTATCTATATCTATCTGATGTTACATCAACATATTTTGCAGCAGGTGGTCTAAAACTAAAAGTTTGCATTACATAGTATTGTGCATTACACAGTATTATAACCAAGAAGTTGTGGACTGCAGAGAGTCATGAGGTATGGGAAATATGGTAAATTACCAGGAAAGCCAAAATAAGTCATAAATGTCACATTTGCTGCATTTTAAAAAGTAGTATGTATTCTATCATACTTTAAGAAATGATAAAATACAGCATTACGTGTCATATATTATAAAAATATATGACAAGTAAATATTATAAACTTAAGTTATTGCTGTGTAGGCTAAAATAAGCAAAGGTTTCTATGTCAATAACTTAGACCTTGAGTTGTTATCTCAAAGGCATCAGCCCTCGCCCTGACTGACTCCCTCGGAAAGGTTAGGGAGTTAACATGTCTAACATGATTAAAATGTCCCAGTGACTTCTTTTGGCAAATGTTTTGTCTTTGCCAATCACCACCCTGTAATGCTGGCCCCATTCTACAGCAGCCACACTCCTGGAGGGAGTATTCCTTAGTAACCTTTGACCCATCGGCAGCCATCAGAGGATGCCTGTGGGATTTGAATGCCTGGTTGCAGACTCTCTGTTGTCATGGGCAGGTAAATTGTTTTTCCCCACACATGATTACAGTCACCTGAAATGCCAATGGCATTCATTTTCTTGTCAGCATGGGCTCTTTAAAGGTGACAGATCCTGGCAAGGCAAAGTCCTACTCAGTACAGTGGAAACACATTTAAAGCTTTCTAAAGTAGAATTCTTGGCCCAAAACGCAAAAGACTGAAAGTTTACAATTGAAAGATTTAGCCAATTAGTTTTCCTTTAGGCAAGATAATTGCAACACGTTAGTATGCACCAGTTTCCAATCACATTCTATGATATACAATTTTTTCCCAATTCTGGGTGATCTAAATTTGAAATTGTCCAGTGCCCACTTTCCATGCATAACAGGATTCAATTGATTCAGCACGTGAAAATACCTGGTATGAAATTGAACAGCAACTTTGGGAATGGGATTATGGTCGTTTCTTTTATTATATTAACCTGGTAGTGTTCTGAAATTGGAGTAAATACATTACCTAAATGTAATTATCACTTGACACTGAATGTGAATATACTGTAACAACACCCTAACACAGTTAACACACTGTCTGCACACCTTGATAAGGAACTCTTATCTATCCTCCCGGATAGAGAATATTAAGTTTAAAGCAGTTTTTACCCAGTGTGCAGCGGTGAGGAAACCGTTAATCCGACAAAACCTGCCCGGAGAGCGCATGCAACCTGCTGATAGAAGTCACTGGGATCATCCAGTATTTGTGGTTGGTTGGCTGTGCCCTTGGCTGGCTCACAGTAACAACTGTTTATACAGAAGAGGCTGGTTCACTTGAGTAGGCTAGGTAGGGTTTTTGGGCAGTCAGCTGTAGCACACCTGGAATAGTGCCAGTTACCTGTCTGTTCAAAGGGATTTTCATACCTGAGGATAAGTTTTAAATGAAGTATTATATAATATATGAACAACTGCTGGGATATGGTATATTTCGACAGAAATGTGACATACTTAAATAATGAACACACTGAACACAAAAATGAAATGTCCCTTGTTACTTTGTTTATCGCACAGAAACATGTAAGTAATTGCAAGCCCAACTGATAAGACCGGAAAAAGAAGGTTCTAGCTTCTGAATTATCACATTTGTTACATGTACAAACATGTAAAATACAAAACACCTTGCCCTTCCAAAACCTGTATGGGGAGCGAGTATTGACCTAGTCCAGTCATACATAATGTCATGGTAAGTGAGTCTGTAGTACAAAGGCAAGGGTGGGTTGACTCAGGTTACAGGTCATGTTTGGGGTGAAGCACCTGGGAAAGTGACTTGGCCTGGCAAGTTGATTGTTTTCCCTTGTCGGGGAATATGTAGGTTAGCGATATTTTGTGGGAGGGCACATTGTGGGTTGACAGAAGAGGAAGCGGCATATTTCCAATGCTCTTTTGATGAAATACATTTTGTAAGGGGCCAAAACATTTGCACCCATTCACCATCCCCACATCCTTAGCATAGATTCTTAGCATAACTCTAAAACCATATGAGTCAGACACATAATGACTTGCTACATCATAGCATAACATCAATTTCAAAGCCATTCCCTTTCAACCTTGAATGCCATCTATGCTCAGTGATAGACGTATCAAAGATCGTATCTCTCCCTTCATTTGTAAGAGTCAAACCATAGTATATATATACCTATTGCTAAGGATACCATCTCATGTTCTCTGTCTGACACACACTATGCATGTATTGTGGTGAGGGCATTACTACAACTGTTACAGTAGTATACAGTATTTTCCTTGATCTCCTGCTAGTAACCTTGACAGGTGAGAAATGACTGACTTCCTGGGAAACAGACAAAACATTTCCTGGCTAAAGATGTGTCTACTTCCCATGGGTAGCCTTTCATTTGTTGTCTCCATCTCTGAATAGATCAGTGTGTTTTGTGGTCTCTTGTGTGTCAATGACATTTAGTCAGGCAGGAAGAATGCATCAGTGCTTGAAGTAATGTAAGTCTTCATGGTGGAAAAGACTTGTATTGTCTTTTGTCAGCAAGTCTAATTGTGTGGTAAAAATAAACAAATGAATGTATTAGTCATCATCATCATTTTGGGTGGCTTGCCCAGTTCACTCTTTCTCACCAAGAGTTCATGCCTTTCATGTGTCCCCATAACCAAGTTTACACTGGAGAACTGACCAAAAAATCAATTAGAAAAGACGTTTATGAATAAAGCCAGTTGTGAAAATTGAAATGACCTTCCATTAGGAATTTTTTGGGGAAGGTACATGTATGTTCTTTATTTTATTTTATTTACTTATTCAGAAATTGTAACATGACAATACAAAGTTTGCACTAGGCAGCAAGTTTGCTGATAGCGTGCACACCTACACATACAGCACATATGACATAAGAACAACAATAGATAGTTAAAACAAGATACATACCCAAGTAACATTATCTAATGAATCACACCTGCAATTTTAATAATCAATTTTATAACTGTACAACAAATAAATGGTTGGTGTGGCTCAGCTGGAAGAAGCACAGAATCTTTTTGATTGGGCAATAAACGTGTGGAGTGCATCTGTAAGTTTTGTGTTTGTGTCAAGGATGTGAGCTGGAGAACCCTGGAGTACGTTCTTTCATTTGTCAACTGTTTTTTTTTTTTTTTACAATTTTTAATCATGACTGGTCTAGATATCAACTGTCATTCTTCTTTTAGAAACCAGCTATGCTAAAGGGATAACACAGGGGATCTGACACAGACCACAAATGCTCGAACACGAGATAGTACCCATGATGATGCTGAAGGGGTGACCTACACATGATAAGACAGAACCTCAATGATTGATTTAAGATTTTTCTGTTATGTCTTCCAGAATATTACAGAGTGAAGATCAACTTCACCAGATCCATCCAGTACAGCGAAGCTCTAGAGAGTTACAGAAACCCAGAACACCAGGCACTGTCGAGCGCTATACAGTATGCGGTAAGTCAAAAACTAGTTTGTATTACACCTGCTAGTTACCTACATGTATATGGGCAGTGTACGAAATACTTTTTTGGGCAACCTAGGATGAAAGCTAGGTTGCCCATCAAAATTCTGAGTTGCCCGTAATTTAAACTCTTCTACATTATGATTAACTTTCTCAGAGTGCAATATGAATTTATACATTTCTGACTAAGAGTTGTTTCCCCTTACTTTATATAAGTGATGAGCTCTTCCATGGGAACTTCTTAGTAAACAGTTCTCAATAGAAGAAACGGGCATCCTTAGCACAAAATTTAGGTAGTGCACTGAGCTACCTGGGTGTAGATATAGGTTGCACCCAGCAAAATATGGTTGCACGGTGCAACTGGGCTACCTAGTATTTCGCACACTGATGGGAGACATTTCCAAATAGTGACATAGAATTTTGTATGATATAACATTCAAGTTGCACCAACTATGTATACATTCACATACAAATAGATTTGCTTGTTTACTAAACCTTATTTGCAACGTTATTCTCTACTCCCACTGAATGTAACAACACAAAAGTGGTGCATCATGATACGTTTGATGTTCAGAGTTTTGAAACTGTTGCAACATGTCATGTTATACATGTATGTCTCCTACAGATCGACAGATTATATTTTGGAATACCAGGAGAGCAGGAAGCCACTGTGGTGCAGTACAGGTAGGAACCACTAGATGTCTCTCATTCCTACTTGTTGACAGAAAGGCTCTTTTGGAACTTTTTCAGTTCTTGGTATAAGTTATAGGGTATTGATCTGGTTATTTTAGGTGCTCATCAAGCTCCTATTATATAATCTCTATGTTGACATTGATCCATACCATAGTACAATGTACCTGTAGATACAGAATTAAAGAAATTTTCAGTTTGATAAACCATATGACGTGCATCACAAGTTACGTACAACAAATCCTGCATCATTGACTATTCTTTCCTCTTACTGATGTTATCATTTTGTATGAAGTTTGTCTTCCTCTATACTGTTGGACTATAGATTACCATTTAAAGACATGTAACGTTTATATCTGCATGTTATAAATACATCTGACTGGTGTCTGACTTGATACGTGTGCTTAGATCTTGACCATACATACTTCTGTGTGCTGCATGACTATGATTCTGATGTTTCTTTCATTGTACTGAGTCCTGTTGTCCTCTTCCCTTCTCTACGTACTGTTGTGTGTTGTGAAACCTTCTATCTTCTTCATGTCTCTGCAGTCGGGAACAAAGTCCAGGGTAAGGCTGTAGACCATGTGATTCTACTGCTTGCTTTTCTACAGGAAATTGGGAATATTCTGAAGATGACACTCAAATACATTTTGCTCCAGTTGTAACTACCAGTACAGGATTTGAATATGACAATTTCGAAACAAGATGCTTTAGAATTGTGAAATTCTTAAAACACGTAATGACTCTTATGGGTAACAGCATAGTCATCAAGTCTTAATTCTACAATATTCCCAATTTGTTGTTGTTGACTTCTGTAAATGTACTATTTTCACTGCTGTTTTTGACACTTTTTCTTGGCAGCACTGGGCTCCATTGCATGTTGTAGCCTCATGTGCTGTTACATTATGTGTTGTACTTTACGACGATTTTTAGAAATGCACTTATAGTTATTTAAGGGCACTGCACACATGACACGTGTCACATGTAGTTACCAGTAGAATGATAATGACACTCACCTGCTATTTCAACCTGCTAGTGCTAATGCTGATATATTACAGAATGGTTCTGTATAATCAACCATAATATTAATTAATATTTTACTAACCTGTTTGTAGTACAATTTATGCAACACAGACACTGAAAGTAACTGAAATATATACAACAGTTATGTTACATGAACATTGAAATGCCTTTGTTTGATAGATATATCTGATTTGCTCTTGATCTTTATTTTGCATCGACTGAATATTAGAAAGGCTATCACCAGTGTGGACATAAAGTCCAAATGTACAGGAAATTTGGTGATCCTACTACAAAAGCAGAACAATACTGTGACACAGTCCTATAATGGCTTTACAAAAAGCTGCATGTGTTCTGAGAACATACTTTCTAGCTTACGTAAACTTTGATCTGACTTGAAATTGTTTCATCTTTGCCAAGATTGTTTGGCGAGTCTGTGTTTGTCACCCTCGACCTCGGCTCACTTGGAAACGACAACGAAGTTCAACTCTTCAACATCATCAACAACGCTGTGAACAGCGGCTACCTCGACTACTATGCTGTTGATTCGGAAGGATTTGAATTCTACCCCGTCAAAGGTACGATCTACATGTATTAACAATTTACAATCCCTTCAAGACAGATGGAATTTTCTGTTCACCTTGGATCAACTTTAGTTCTAGAAACGAAAATGTTTTCGAAATATTCACAGCAAAAAAGTTGATCCAAGTACAGATGGTTGACTGCATTGCATGCAGTATCATCGATACCTGCTAGGAGGGGTACATGTAAATCTCTATAAGGCTAATCTGCTGTTTTCTGCTGTGCCAGCTCCTGGGAAAAGTGTGTCATCTGGTAGACAGGTGGCACCTGGCAGGTCAAGGACTGGTGATAAACATGACTTGGAATGCTCGGTCCCCTGCAGCTTTTGGAAAGGAAAAATAATTGATATGTCCACACAAATCTTCTAAGATTTGGACGTTAATCTTCTAATCCAGTAAACCCAGAACAGGTGCATTTCAGTAGAACATTCAACAAATGTCTGGATTGCGCAGTTGTAAAAATAGAAGATAACTGTGCCAACTTTCTGTCTGTATGGCAAACTACCAAAACATGACTTAACATGCTAAGAGTAGATGTAAATCTGAACTGCATTTTGTCCCCTTAACAGCTGTTTTGATTTATAAAAACTATTTTGGGAGGATGAATTGTTATAAATTTGCAGCCACCCCTGTTCCCAAGTTGCAGTGAAGGGTTTCCCCAAGTTTGCTTGTTTAAGGCCTGCTGCCTGATGTCAGTGTGGCATCCAGATTTTCTGCTCCCTCCTCCTCTGTGTGACCAAGGTCATGACTTTTGACCTCCCAGGGGAAGTTAGGATAGTTCAGGAATGGGGCAGTTTGGTGAGAACATGTTAGGGACATATTTCTGCTCTCCACTGCTCATTTCCAGCCCATCAGCCTTTTCATCCTCTGTAAAAATGAAAGCGTCCCGGACGCTCAGGACGCCATCCCTAACCGTCCTGAACCCATCCCAGGCCATCCCAGGCCGTCGGCCCGTCCCAACACAATTTAGACCGTCCATACACGGACGCCTGGG
This sequence comes from Branchiostoma floridae x Branchiostoma japonicum, assembly GCA_013266295.2. Taxonomy (NCBI): domain Eukaryota; kingdom Metazoa; phylum Chordata; class Leptocardii; order Amphioxiformes; family Branchiostomatidae; genus Branchiostoma; species Branchiostoma floridae x Branchiostoma japonicum. The sequence continues at coordinate 11,863,327 of CM023832.1, forward strand.
ATGGCCCAGAAGAACGTCCCAGAACCGGGGACGGTCCCAAACCGTCCGGTGTAGGTACGGATGCCTTTATGGACGCCTTTTTTAATTAATACCATCATTGGCAGCGGACGTCGGGCTTGCACGGCGGGGTTTTAGTCAAATGCACATGCGCAAATTTTGAAGGCGGCGATTTACAAAATGACCGTTACCGGTTTACACAACACTGTTCTCTGAGTTTTGTCCGGATTTTTGTGCCTATTTGTTTGATTGCGCGCACTTTTGGAGGATAGACCTCACTTATACAAGCCGCAACATGTTTCCACAACATCGTACAGAGTTTGGTTGTTACTCAAGCGACGGAATCGATACCAATGGAGCTCCGTTCCTGTGAAAGAATTTGCGGGTTTTCGTGGCGGGTCAGGCCGCCGGAACAGCAGTAGAAAAATCACCGAGTGATCGCAATATCGTCAAAGCAGTTTTTCTGTTGAGGGACAGGTAAGTGAACGAGCATTTTATGTTGTCAGGACAGTCAGATGTTAGAAAAGAAGACAGTGTTAACAATTTTACAAAGAACAAAATGCCGACTCGATCCCTGGCCAAAGCGTGCTACCCCCCGGGGATCCCCAGTCACGTAAATACGGCGGAATGAAGGAAATTGAGGATGTTGTTCTGATACCGCCATATAAAAAGACGCACTACAACATTGTAGATACATGTATACATCACCTGATCCTTTAATAAAGAATGATGATGCCGCGAAAATGGTTACAAGTAAGGTTCAATCTTACAAACTCTGAGACCGCCGCCGCCAAGCACTTGTTTGGCGTGCTGCCCTCCCCACACGCAACGAAATGTTTTGATATGACAGAATTAATAGACGCACAAGAATATTGATGAATACACGTACATTATATACATTTTTTTAATAAAGAATTATCATTCCTTTGAAATGTGTGATTTTAAGACAATAGATTATAACTTGAAACCATTTTGCTCGTACCCACCGTTCAACGTTTGCCTGCGGTCGCCACATGGTGAATCTGGGGCAAAGGTCGAATGAGCTTTCATCTTTGTTGCGTTGTTCAAGAACCCAAAGTTTTTGTACATCGCGGAGAATATTATGGAGAAAATCGTTGGATTTACGTTTGATTAAAATTTAGTTTCTAGCTTGTGGTTATTATGGCGGCCTGTGACAAGGACCACACGCAAAATACCGGTCGGAATGTGCGTTTTCATGTTGATTTATCTAAGCCATCCGTGACGGGACGCCGTCCAGAGCCCATCTGCGTCGTCGTAAAACCCGCCGGAAAAAGCGTCCGAACCCGTCCCAGAGCCCGTCCACACCATCCCAGAGCCCATCCCAGAGCCCGTCCAGGCCATCCCAGAGCCCGTCCGTGTCGTCCATAAAGGCATCCCACAGCCCGTCCCGGAACCCGTCCCATAGCCCATCCCTGACACCATCCCCGATGCCGTCCCGGACGCCGTCCTGGACCATCCAGGCGGCCAATTTGGACGGGTCCCGAGCCGTCCTGGCCGTCCCTGGCCATCCGGGCCACTTTTTTAAAGGCGCTCATCGGCCACATAGGCCATCCCGAACGGGTGCCCGTCCCTGAAAGGATGCCATCCTGGATGGGCGTCCGGACCGTCCGGGATGCTTAAATTTTCACAGAGGATGCCTTTGGTCAACCTCATGCTCCAACAACCAGACCCTAAACAGTGAATCTCTTGCCCACTATGGGTCAAATATGACTTACCAAGCCAATGCAACAACATCCTCATACTGATTCTGTATGTATGAATGTACTGGAAAAAATTCGATGATAGGTCTACGTGATTAAAATGCTTTTGTATCATGAAGATTACAATGACTCAACTTGACGAGGAATAGGAAACTATGGATTAAGCCAGCTGGAATGTCATTTCCAAGTAAACGTTAAGATTCTGTCATTATGCAAGGAAGTGAAAAATTCATGAGTGAAAGGACATACTCCACTGCAAAAATGTAGTTTCATGCTAGGGGGCATTGCCTGTTTGCTTACAACTGAACATCTGCAAAATGTTAATGCCATATGCACGCCAGCTCATGACCTTTTACATAAAAATTTCAACAAGCTCCCGTCATGATCATACACAGGAGTTCTAGAGGCTGACAAATAGCAGAAGGTTTAGGATTGACCCCTGACATGCCTGAACTCTGGGTCCTCCCAGCTCAAACCAGGGGTGTGTTAAGATTGATGATATAACATAGGCCTGATCTGACATGAGTGGTTATGTTCAGGTATATGGCAAGTACCAGTAACAGGTATATGATGTGCAGTTGTACCTAGTAGTAGTGAATTGGAGTGAATCTATGGAGTGAATTTATGAAATTCAATATAACTTAAAAACATGACATGACAGAGACATTCATTATACTTGCACTGCAGCTACAATGTACAACTTCCATTGGTGATGGTCTGTTTGCAGTTTGGAGGATGTAGTTTTGATTTCTAAATTTGCAGAATACACTTTTTTCATTACATGCATGCACTGAAATGTCTATGTTTTAGAAAGGAGGAAAAGTAGATAGCTGTTTTCACTTTAACCATTGACATTGTAACTGTAGAAAACAGCACATTACTTATGTTGTTATTGAAATGTTATGCTAGTTGAACTTGAAGTAAGCTTTTGGACAGATGGTCTTTGTCAGTTTGGAAAGTGGGCGGGTCCACATACGACCCTTGGCACATGATTTTTGTGTTTTTCCCAGCCTGCAATTTTTTGTGCTGTTAAAGTTGTGCAACTGTTTTGTCCAGATATGTTCTAACACCATGAAAGGGGTTACTATAAATTTCAGTAGCCACATGTGCAGGGTGGTCAAAAGGTAATGTGCCATTGAACAGTGGGCTACTGTTATAGCAGAACCTTGCATTTTCTAGCTGTCAAGGCAGCCTTATAGCACCACTTTTCTTCTGGTCTAGGGGTCAGGAGGTAGGGAGAAGGTTGGTAATATCCAATTGTAAAAGGGTAACAGAAAAGCACTCCTAGTGTACAATAAGGTGAAACAGAGAACACCATGTGGGTTTTGTCAAGGCTTTTCCAAGGTCACCTGTGTGTCAACATTCCTGTCTATCATCCTGTCACTGAGGCATTGTGGGAATCCTTGCCTTCCTGGTGGAATTTCCACAGAAATTACTTAGAATCACAAACTTTAGGCGTAGGAACAACATTTGGCTGTCCAGTAGGTTATCTTCTGTCATCAATGATATGATGATATAATTTTCATCAGAGCTTTTCAAAGATTGAATAACTGCTATGATCCTTGGCAAACCCACCAAGGCATAATCTGATCTGAGAAATTGGCAACTGCCAGCTGTACTCACAAGTATTCATACAGTAAGTCTTTCTTTATCCAAAAATCAAGACTGAAAACATTCTACTAGCTTTAAGTGTCACACAATCAGTACCTTTCAACCCCTTTCCTGAAAAAAACATGACACTGTGGGTATACGCCCACACACTGTTGTACTTGTACATGCTGGCAGTGGGGCTATTTTGGGGACTTTGTGTACTCTGGATTTGTTGCTTTTTAAAACTGATTCCAAAAGTTAAGTATGTTATTGTACCTCAAAGTGGAAAATAAAAACTGTTATATGGAAGCAACCTGTTGATTTGACTTTTATCCTACATTTTTGTACTTTCCTCTTTACCAGTATTTTTACCGTCAGCTATGTCATCAGATTAACACAGTATTTTGTAACCTGACTAGCATCTGATTATGATGCATGTAATCCTTATCAAAATACTCTAATCAAACTTGCCTAACAATTCCCTGTTTTTCTTTAGACCAAGCTCCCCTCCAGCTTTTCAAATGGAATAATCCTGAAAGAAGAGCTCAGTGTTATCAGCTTTATCAGAGGGAATTATGTTAATCAGATATGCTCTGTTAATTACTGAATATCATCTCTCCCAATGGAACAAACTAGAAAAAATGCAGTTGTTTCTGAGTCCTTTCTGCCTGAGTGTTGAAATACCTGAAAGTTTTCCATGCTACTATCAGTTGTCTGACATTTGCTTTGCTATGTACTGTACATGTCAGGTATGGGGACATGCCATTTGCTGTTTCAGATGTTGGGTTTTTCTTTTCTTTGCCAAGATATACATTCGAGTTTTGTGTTAACAACCTTGTCCTTTCAGAAATTTAGGTTGAAAAAATGTTGATCTTTAGGGCCTTGTGTAGTGGAAAACATAACGCTTAATTTCAAGAAAAAATGGAGAAAAATATCTCCACAAGTTTTTAGGATTTGGCTGCTGATCTTTTTTGCCTTGAGTGGTCATAGAAGGGCACACAGTTTAACGAGTCAGGATGTCAGGGCAGCTTTTACTTCCAATCACCTGTGACCTCCTAATTCTGTCTGTCCTTTCTTTGTAAGTCTAAACATGTGTTTCCTACACCTTCTGTCATGCTGGAATCCTCATGAGAAATGTGCCATCCTTTGTGAAAAGGCAAAGTGTTGGTAGAAGAGTAAAAAGCAGTGACATTTTCCGAGTATAAAACAGGAGAAAGGTTACCAAAACACACAAGTCAACAGTCTTGAAAGCTGTTCTAACCTACATTTTAATCCTTTGTAGAGTCAACACCTGAGCTACTATGCTTGACTTCTAAACAATGTATGTTAGTCTGACCGTCCACAAAACATGTGCTGGATACAAAAGCAAAATGCTCCTCTCGGAAGTACAGGTGTCATGATTCTGGCAGACTATTCATGCAATGCACCCTTGGCTAATACATACTTTCATTGCAACTTTACTGGTATATCTGCTATGAATTACCACATTTACTTCCTAAGTTCCTTTAGAAAAATGTGGATGGGTTGGCCCTCCTACACTGTGAGTGTGATATGAAAAGTCAGAACATGTAAAGAATATTTGTACCTTGTATGTAGGTCTCAACCAAGAAATTTTCTTGTGTATGGACACCTGTTAGACTTAGAGGACTACAAAACTCTAAACACTAAAAACATGACAAGCAGCCAACGTAGAATACAAATGTATGCCAACATCACCCAAGGACCCTTTTATAGTTCTAGAGCAAGTATCATATAGAAATGTTGTCTGCCTTTCTTTCTTTAAAAATTAGTTTCTATACAGACATTTTTTCTCATTAATCAGCTCCTATTGACGACAAAATAATCCACAAAGACATCCGAGTGAGAGCCAGCAGGTCAAGCAGTACATCTTACCTGCTTAAATAACCGTGAAAACTGTGGGCTGTGTTTGGAGCACCTGGAGATTAGGTGATTTGTCTTAAAGAAAGCAGAAGGTAAAGACCTGCGCAGCCCATAATGGGAGCAGTGTACCTCACAAGTAACCTAAACACACGAGCAGTGGGCAATTCTTGTTCAACATTGTCCACTCTTGACCCAGTCAAAGGGGTAGGATCACCTTGGTGAAACAGAGTATCCTGTTGCCAACTCTTGAAGTTTTTGATGTGATACTTCCTTTTGTAAACTGGGTTATTGTGGTTTTCTCACTTACAGCTCTGCCTTCAGCCACAATGAGCTGCTATGCTGTTAAAAACAACAAGCCCTGAAACATGGTATAGCCCAAGTCTCCCTTCATTAGTGTACCTGCATTCTTCAGATTCCTCCCCCACCCTACCTGTCCCCCCCTCCCAGAGCCCCAGTGTTCAGGTGTCCCAGATCCTGTATCACTGGCACAGTCAACCCTCTTGGCAAGAGTAGTGTTGTTTTTAATTTGCTCCAACTGGTATTGAGGTTAACTTGCCACAGATTCCAGGCTGCCACGCTCTGTAACTAGGTGATGAGGCTAATAGACGATGGGTGATCCTTACCTCATCTTGTGGATTGTTTGTGTTGTTGCAGCCGGACCGGGCGGAACGCAAGCGCCTCCTCCGGCGTGCGAGGACGATGATTTCCGCTGCGACACCGGCGAGTGTATCCCCCGGGGTCTGGTCTGCGACGCCATCGCACACTGTCGTGATGAGTCGGATGAAGCCCGTTGCGGTAAGTGCTCGTGCTTATGCTCTAGCTGCTGGAGTGTGTCCGTGGCACGGTGCCATTAACGAGGATGTCACATGCATACCATAACATAACTCAAGCTCCTAGAAAAACAACTTTTTTAGCACCAAAATCTATTGATATCCCACATGTAGCAAAACAAGACTGTCTTCATTTCATTTCTGATAGTCTAGTAGCATATCATTGCAAATTTGTGTGCAGTTATGGATTTATGGAGTGGTTGAAGCCACCAACTTTTGACTGATCATGAGATGACTTTGATAACCTCTCCTGTGGATTCTATCAGTTTGGTCACATTAAATCATCATGACCTTGGAGATATCTGCAGTTTCTGATCTTCAAAATTGTTTTTCCATAATTGCCTGACATTGTAGCATGTCACGCATTATTTACCTCTACTTATGTTTCCAATTAGGGTCAGTATGATGCTTGTAAGAGGGTCTTGACTAACGGCACGTAATATGCTCCAAGCGTAGGTTCAACTTTGAAGTCGGAAAGATACTCTCATACTATCATTTCATGTTGCAAATGATTCAAAGACCATGTTCTGAAGAGGGGAAAAAATCCAGCTGTTGGACATTGGCTATGGATTAAAGCATACTGACACTGAAATGACTTATGATGCCTGTGAAGATTGTAGATGTGTAGGGTTTGCCTGAGAGTGCCAGCTATGACACAGGCCCTCCCCTTTAGACCTTGAGAATGGCTGTGCCCTTTTTGGTTACTTTTGAAGTTTCCCAGGTGGCAGTTATGTTTCCCTTGGTTCCAAGCAGACCTTTCCTGTAAAAGTCTTATCCTCCCCCCACGCTCACAATTAAGCACAGGGGCAAGCTCAAGTGTCAGCATGAAATGCTAGAAGTTGGCGTGCAATTTTAAGTCATCATGTAGGATTTTTATGGTTGCATCTTTCTGGTAAAGTAGTTGTAAACAGCCACATTATATCTACATAGCAGTTTGTGAATGACAGTAGAAGTTTCAGGAACATGTGAGCGTAGCGGAAAGATTGTTGCCAGCTTCACTTGTTTTTATTCCATCTGTATGCAAATCTAAATGATGCAAACTGATAAAATCCAGGGAAAAAGTCCAGAGGGTCTTCAGAAAACTTTACATTAAAATTGAGTCAATGGTATTTGATTTTCATTCTGTTTGCAGAATGCAAACGCATTTAACCATACTGTGTTCTAACCACTCTATTGATGGTTGGCCTTTTCAAAGTTATCTATCACATGTTTAAAACTGACAAACATCTAGTTAGCGGAACTTCCCTTCCTCAGAAAACATACAGTCCTGAACTTCTGCATTAGTGTCGCTGACATGTGGTGGGTTACCCGAAATAAAATCATGGTTTATTTGGTTAGACCCCGGACCAGTGAGATTTAAACAGTCATTGCCCACAAAGGTCAGGGTTACAGTCCTGTACCAAGCTAAGCAGATGGGCTGGAACTAAACTCCTTGGTCTCCGAGTATTTGCACTGTGTTGTTACAAAACATTGTTAAATTTGCTGTTACCTTGCTGAAGTCATAGGGTATCAAAACATGACCTAGTCTATTGGTCTCACTTTAGGTTTGGTTTCATCATATAGTCACTTTATCATTATTTTTCGTAGATTTTATGGTTTGGACCATAATTTTCATGGTTTTTCCATGTATCAGCTACTTGATTCCATGGTTTTTCCATGTATCAGCCACTTAATTTGTCAGCAGTGTTCAAGTAGTGTAAACATGTGAACTGTTAAATGTAGTAATAGAAACCTTTACCTGATTGACCCCGTCACTTCACACCTGTTAAGACCATTGTTTCTTTCAAACAATCAAGGTTGGATACCACTGTCAGTGTTTATATGCTTTGTTTATTCTGTGCCTAGTGGCCCACAATAGTAAACATGGCCTTCGGCCTCCCCAAGTTCACTTAAGATGTAGAAATAACAAACATTTGCTGTCAATCATCCCGTCAATCAATTCAATCATTTGCAGGCATTGGGAACTGGAGTTTGCTGTCAAAAGTAAAATCATGCTGCAATATGCACAATTATTAAAAAGTCTCCGCACAATTATTAAAAAGTCTCTGCACAATTATTAAAAAGTCGCATTAATCTTTCATATCTCTAGTCTCCTCCTTTTTATTTTTATGGTTTTTATCCTGGAAAAATGACTTCCACTGGCAATTTTACCACTAATGAATTGCAAGGAAAATTGACTTTTTTGCTGTGTCTCAAGGAATATGTTTTGTATCCTGTTCTGAACTCCCCCTGCTGTGTTAGAAGCCTGTTTCATTATAGTTTTAGAAACATGAGATTCTCTGGACATCCTGGATCTGGAGTCAACCCAATTCTCCTGAATACAGTCAGACTACATGTATGTGGAAAATGTGCTGAAACAAATGTGTTTTTCCTAGTCAGTAGTTTCGTAAGGTGTCCATGATACAATCCTATTATTTCTAATCTCAGTGAAATGTACAACACAATTACTGAAACTCAAAACAATGTGTGCTCGAGCAACAGTGCTTTATCAATAACAAAACAATAATTATTATAGATCTGTAGTTTTGTCAAATTGCTCTGTTAATCAAGATTCAGGTTCAGTTTTATAAAGCTGAACTGTTGTGAGACGGGAAAAATACAACATTGCTCTAAGATTTCCAAATATTTTTGTACAAAGCTACACACTTATCAAAGTGGATTTAACGTCAAAGCCTGACCTAACCGCTGGCTTTTGAAGTTCACTGAAGCTCATACTGTCGGAATGTAAACGTATGACATATGAGGCCACAACATCCTCCCTGTGGTTTTACACTCCACAGAATTTGGGTAAGGTTTCAGGCAAATGATAGTACATGGTAAACAGCTCTAGGCCTGTTTAACAGCAAAACAAGGCAGGCAAGTATTTAGACTGCAGGTAGCAAATAAAAACATGCATGGGATGATCTTGATATATATAATAATTGGACCATTACGTTTACTGTTAACTCTTAAGGTTTTGGTATTGGCCTTGCTACAGTAACTATCATCATAATTATTATAGTAAGGCCATCCTTTAATGAACTAGTTTATGTAGTTGCAATGATGTAACCTTGGTCATGAATCTCTAAGTTCAAGTGATCCATTGTTGCCACCCAAGACTTGACCTTGAGACAAGACTTAACCATGGCACCCTGTTTGCCAGATGTTTGTCCCTTGTCAATACTGGGGATTTCTCTTGTATGTACTGGAAAGCCTTTGAAGCCCATATCAACTGTCCTGACAGATACTGACTATGTATACCCCCCCCGTTATATTATTGTAACCCCTGAATGGAACTTAGTCTGTGCATGTAATATTATCTGTTCTTGTCTAAGATGAAAGAAACTGTGTATGCATCTTGTGATAACAGCTATTATTACAGGATGGCTCCGAGTTTCCTTGCACAATATCTTCCACATAGCTTTACCTTTTACTTAAAAAGATAGATTTTGCCCATCTCTAACCACACATTTTTGACTGGTCAGCAATGTCTACTAACCCCCTGCAGACGTAGATACTGATAGATAGTTAGTAATGAGTGTCTTTAGGGAGAATCTCACTGTTTCAATGATGATTGTCTATTACCTTGTTTTGTGAAGTATTTACGCCCTCCCATGTAAAACATGTATTATAACTCCTATAGAACTACATGTAGTTACATGAATGTGATGAAAGCTAGTCTAAGAGTGAACAGACACAAATGAAAGTTGAGTTCTATCTTTGAAAATGACTCAAGAGACAGTGTACTGTACACTGTAGTTACTTCAATTATTGTCACATTACATCTCCAGTCAGTGTGCACATGGGACACCTCTTCGACAGTCTGACAGTATCAAGTCCAATTTAGTCTAATGTGAGGGAAACTTCAGTCACAGCTAGGAACTGCACATGGTAGCAATGATACAATGTACATTTGGCTAATATTGTGTCCATCGTACGTTCCGTTCAATTGTTGGAGATTCTTACGGAATATTTTGAAGTTACATGTATGTTTGATAACTCGCTGTTGCTAGGATGTCCTTAGCTTTTGGCAGTCAGCCTTGTATGTTTGGACGACGTACAAGTATGCCGGATTTGACCACAAGGCCGAAATTTGTTCACCTCAGTTACTATCTCGTGTGGGCGGGTTGGCTGCTCCTGGATACATCAGTGTTCAGAATCAAGTCCTCAGCCAGGGCCTTTCCTAGGGACATGGTGGGTAGAGACATAACAGGCAGACATGAAGTTGTTGGGTTCCAGAACTGGTTCAGACAGAAGTCTGGCATATGCCAATGCTGACCTTTTGACCTTGTCCTTCAACTTCTTATCCTGGGGGCAGTAGAATAGATAAACCAGCAGATGTCTGGAGGCACAATTTCCCTGGTCTGTAAATTATAGGAGCAAAAGTTCTCATTAATAATGGCAGTAAAGATAACAAGAGCTTTTAAAAAAAGCTGACATTTCGGCTGACGAAGGTTACCCGTTCTTGTAGCTGTAAATATAATAAAATACTGGCATTGAACAAACCAACATACATGTATATTTGAGGTGTGTGAATGAATTTGAATGAGTTCACAACTGAACATAGGACTTGCCATAGGGCCGGGCTAAGAGAAAAAGTGAATTTGTCTACAATTGTAGGGTTAGACTATGGATAAATATATATTAATGAGGAATGAGAGATAATGAATATGTGACATAAAATCTTTAATTTGCGATGAGTTGAGAAAAAGATTGAAATCAATAATCATTTGAATGTCAGTTATGCGTACATCATTAGGGCGGATGATAAAACGGATAACTTGTTTTCATGACAACTGTGTTCCTCTTTTGAATGTTGTGAAAAGACTACAAGTACAACATGAGTTTTTAACATGCGACTATTTATGACAATGAGACATTACACCAGAGTCTCAGAGGGGCGTGCTGCTACTATCGGACCAGATGAATGGGTACTGCATGCACAGTTAATAGAGTCCATTGGTAACTGAGGTCAGCTGAGTGTTCTGTATACATGAGTAGAGTCCAAAGCTAAGTCAAGTGAGTGGGTATTACATGCATATGCATGACTGGAGTCCTGGTCTGGTATGAGTTGATTGGGTAGTACATATATATATATATATATGGGTAGAGTTCTCATACTGTGGTCAGCTGGGTGGGTAGTGTATGCAGCGACTGGAGTACAGGTACTGTGGTCAGCTGAGGGGGTATCACATGCACGACTGGAGTCCAGGTACTGTGGTCAACTGAGGGGGTACTGTATGCACGATTGGAGTCCTGGTATTGTGGTCAGCTGAGGGGGTTACTGCATTCATGACTGGAGTCCAGGTACTGTGGTCAGCTGAGCACGACTGGAGTCCTAAGGTACTCAGCTGGGGGGTAGTGTATACATGACTGTAGTTCAGGTACTGTGGTCAGCTGGCGGGGTGTTGCATGCATGACTGGAGTCCAGGTACTGTGGTAAGCTGGCGGGGTGTCCCTGCGATGCATGACTGGAGTCTAGGTACAGTGGTCAGCTGAGGGGGTTACTGCATTCATGACTGGAGTCCAGGTACTGTGGTCAGCTGGTGGGGTGTCCCTGCGATGCATGACTGGAGTCTAGGTACAGTGGTCAGCTGAGGGGGTTACTGCATTCATGACTGGAGTCCAGGTACTGTGGTCAGCTGGTGGGGTGTCCCTGCGATGCATGACTGGAGTCCAGGTACAGTGGTCAGCTGAGGGGGTACTGCATTCATGACTGGAGTCCAGGTACTGTGGTCAGCTGAATGGGTTGCATGCATGGCTGGAGTGCAGGTACTGTGGTAAGATTGTATACTTTGTGAAAAATATATTGGTTTAACTCTGTAGTTTGACAGATTTGAATTGGTTTGCTGGAACAATATTTCAAACACAAACAATTGTCATGTCATACATATTACACAATGTTATGTAGTTTTTGAGCTAAGCATAGATTGTTTATTGTGATAAAATGTACTTTAGAGCAGTATATGCATTTGTGCTAATGTCAATTAGTATTAGGCAGAGGTTATTGTGTTTTTCTGGAGATAATACAATTCAAAAAAAGCTTGTATAAATCTGTTTCGTTTTGAAAGTTGATGCAGTGGTTGTAAATTCTTTTCATGCATAGTTTGCTTGGATTGTATGTATAATTCTTCAGCAGGTAATCTTAAGTTTATTGTTATGTTAACATATTTTAAATGTAGTGTCATGTACTGTCTGATTGTTGCGATGGTGTAACACTTTGAGTCAGTCTTGTCATCTCTTTCAATACTGATGCAAATGCTGTTATCTTCTTTGGTTCAAATTCTAGTATAGCCAAACCTTCAAGTGAGGTAACTCTGCTGAGAGCAACATATATCTGTCCAGGGCTGAATACTGTTGGTCCAATGTCAAGTACAACTTTTGACAATGAGAGGCCTTGAACCTTGTGAACAGTTGATGCATATGAAAGTTGAAGTGGTAACTGTGTACGGGTGAAAACAGTGCTGTAGTGTGCGAAGAATTTTGCTGTGATTGGTGAGATAAGAATAGCATTGTTCTTGCTAGGGTCTTGTATTGTTTGACCAACTCTGGGATTATCAAATTTTACGTAGACTCCTGTGATAGTTGGTACATTTGAGTTGCATTGTTGGTCATTTCCAGAGTCTTGTAATAGGAAGTCTTCTACTGTACCCTGTGCACCATTTACAAGTCCATCGTCACTTAGAATGTTTCTTAGTAACATGACGCGACAACCTTGGGCAAGGCGAAGTTCTTTCTGAAGTCCTGCTGTTTCACTGGTGTTCTCTGATACCAGATCTTCTATAGGTATGTTCTTTGCATTGACAGGACCATCAATCATTTCATCTTTTGCTGTCAGTACATGTATCTGAGTAAGTGTTTGAGGATGCAGTCTTTCCAGTTCTTGTTTGTTATGGTTGATAGCTTGTTTTCTTGTTGGGAAAACGTGAAGAGCCATAGAAAAGGCTGATTGTTCAATATCTTCTCTTGTCTTGATACAGGTTGAAAGGAGGGCACTATCTGCTTTGGATGGGAGTCCAACACGTACTCTGTTAAGCAGTTCTGTGAACTCTTTGTCACTTTCTTGTCTGTGATTGACAGTTAGAAATAATGGCTTGAATAGTGATCTCCACAAGTGAGTGAAGGGTTGTTGCTGGTTTGGTGAGTCTTCAAATATGAATCTTCCGAAAACAGGTTTCAGCTGGTAGAAATCACCAAAAGCTATGATATTGAGGTTTCCAAAGTAGCTGTGTTGGTCAGCAGTAGTGTCTTTGATCTCTGATAGTCGGAGGTGAATGTGTTCTAGTCTGAGATTGCTGATCATGCTTATTTCATCAATGACAAGTGTATGCACATAGTTGAATTTCCGTCGAAGCTGTGACAGTTTCTCAGCACTGAGTGGTAGGTATTGTGTTTTACCCCTTCGGGTATGGTCAACAGGCAGTGATAGAGCTGAATGTACTGTAGAGCCACCAATGTTGTAGGCAGCGACACCTGTAGGTGCAGTGAGCATGACAGGAGATGTTGGGCAGTTTGATGTACGAATCAAGTACTCGTTTAGGATTTTTATAAGAAAGCTTTTGCCACACCCTGCTCCTCCAGTGACAAAGAGTCGCAAAGGTTGTGGTTCGGGAATGGTTTGGTCAGCTTGATGTTTGTTCATCTGCTGGATATGTTGTTTGATTGTGTTGAACACCTGCTGCTGGTCATGTGACATGTTTGTAAGGGCATGGTAAAATGCATCATCAGTCATTGTGTAGCGAGACAATGTATTCCATGTCAGTGAGTCATCATGGAGCAGTGTTAGATTCTCTTCAGTTGTCTTGTCAACACTTGTACCGGTGGTAAATTTGCTAGAAGCTGTTGCAGCTTGATGTGCATTTTGTGTGGTCCATTGTATGTCGAGATCAATCCCTTCAGTGTCAAAGTCATGTTCAGTTTGCAACTGTTGGTGAGTCACATTTGGGGCAAGTGTGGTGGCAATAGACGTTAGGTCATCCGACAGGAGGCGTACTTGCATGATAGCTTTCTCTAATTCTGATGTGAAATTCATGTGTTGTGCAAGACTGTAGTCAAATAGGTCTTTCTTTGCAAGGAAAGCATCTTGAGCGCAATCGTATTGACCAAGGATGTCATTTTCATTCCTCCAAGGGCAGTATAGATATAACAGGCCATAGAAATAGTCATCTCCGTTTCCAGAGCTCAACCTTGTGCCTCTGACACAGGCATATTTCTGGCGTTTCTTTATCCATTTGTCACACTGTTGTAGTTTGAAACTTTCACAGGTATCAGATGGCTTGGTGGAAGTGACATTGTAAGATGCTGTAAATGTGTACAAGGACATTTTGTCCCAGGTGTCACCATGTGGTCTCATTGCATAGTATTGTGCAGTACCTTTTATGAAAATGTCAGTTGAGTTGTGATCAAGTTTATTAAGTTCATCTCTGGGTTTGAGCAGACGCATTCTAGTCTGAGGTGGTTTTGTGCTTATTGACATTGTTTGTCTTGATGATCTGATAAGTGGTAGGTTTGCAAGTCTGTATCCAACTTCTTGTGCACTGACTAGGCGATGGCTGAGTACTGTGTTCCCAATTTGAGCTAAACGTGCTCTTTTGTTACTGTCAGGTGGTATTTGAGACAAAGCAGTAGAGATAGCAGTTTGGAGATTGTCAGGCTCAGCTTTTGAGATGTACATACATGCATAGTATGCCGCTCCATATTTGGATCCAACCATTTGAATGTCCATGTTGGATTGCATGTGTAAGAGCAATGTAGGATTGTATGCATTAATCCAAATGTCTTGTTTTGTTCGTTTTGTTACATAGAACTGTGCACTGCGGTTAGGGTCAACATCTAGTCTGAGTCGTGTAGTATCTGAAACTTCTCGAGGAAAGTGAAATCGACAGTTTACTCTTTTCTTTTTACATGTGGTGGTGTGATGATGGGTTTGATACTTGGACACTAGTTCATGCAAGAGAGAGTCTTTGTCCTCTGGTAGTTGTGTGGACACATATTTGTCAATGAATTCTGGTGCTCTTTGTTTTCCTTCAATAGTATCAAGATTGGGAGCATTCTCAGTCCAGAACATACAGTGTAAATGTGGTGAGCCTCTCATTTGAAACTCAACACGAATCCAGTGATCAGTGATTACACCGATAGGGTGTTGAGGACTGTGCAGTATGAAGCGTAAAAGTGCATCAGTGCGTCGGTTGAAGTGAATGGCACACATAACAGGGTCTGATCTCATCAGGTTCCATTTGTCTTGTTGTGGTAATGCTTTAGCTTGTTCATATGTCAGATCAGGATTGAGAGTCATAAATAGCTCTGGCCAGTTCAAGTCATTGGCTGAGACAGTGACAAACCAAGTGGGTGGGCCAATTGTGTTGATTTTTGCAAGAAGGTTAAGCAGTTGGTCCTTAAAGTATGCAGCTGTTCCTCGCATGTTCTTCATGAAAGTGTATGATGTGCTTTGTACATTCTCATCTATTTGCTGACGCAGATCACCTGCTGTGAGAAGCTGTGATGTAGATTGTGAGGGGATGTTTACTTGTTTCTGCATTCTACATACAATTGATATCTGGCTGTACAGTTTCCTTATTTCAAATGAGTTCAAGGCAAAGAAGAGCCATGGAATGTTTTTCCTCCAGCAACCATTGATATTCAGAATCCTTGATTGGAAGTACTGTAGGTCTGTCATATGTATGTCACGTGACTGTTGGAAGCCATTTTGTCCATATGGATACAACTGTGGGAAGCAATGTTCCTCTAGGTCTTTCTCCTTAAAAATACTCTGTGGTGCTGATGTTTCACGAGGAAGTGATATGGTAGGTACATTGTCTGTTGCATTTTGTAATAGTGCTTGCAAGGATACATTTGGATTGATGTAGTTACAAGGAAGAGCAGACACTTCTGTTACAGTGGAAGGAGAGTTTGATTGATCAGTGTCATTGTTGTCAGTGACAACTTGATGAAATTCATTTGACTTCTCTTTCCAGTCTTCAAAGGATGCTATGTTTACATCTGAGTAAAGGTGATTATGTTTAACTAGCCATGTAAGAGCTTCATGCATGTGAAAGAATCGTACAACATGTTGTGGATCGTTTTTTGGTTTTTCATTTCTTGTGTCAGAAGGATGTACAATTACAAGTCCAGATGTGTCTTGGGAACGTGGTAATAGTTTACAAGTAGTTTCAATGTTGGTAGGGAAACTTATGGCTTGACCTTGCTCACCATATTGTCCACCTGGTAAGACAATCAACTTTATAAATGTGTATTTTAGGCTGAGAAGTCTTGTTTCCATTCTAGTAAGCTGTTTAAGACATGCTGGGATGTTCCCTGGGTCCATATTGTTAGTCCATGCATTGGCTATTGGGTTCTGTTTCTCAAGAGAAAGTAAACATTTTGAACACAGGTCATATTGATCAACGGTTTCATTTGTCTGTAAATATTTCATAACTCTTTCATGTGTTATAGGATTTTCACAGGTTTTCACTTGATCATGGAATAAGAGTTTTTTACACACAATACAGTAGTACTTTGGTTGCTGCTGTATGTAACAATGGAATGCTGGGAATTGTGACTTGTGCTGTTCACTAGTATTATCATACTCAGTATAATCTGTGTTATGTTCTGTGACATATTTCTTTGCAGCTCTGTCTCTTTGATAGTCCCTACACTTTTGCAGGCGCTGTGTTCTTTCATGATAACTTTCTTTTGCCTTTTCAGCTTTATATCTTAGTTGTTCCTTTTTGAGTCTTAGCATCATTTGCTCATCTGTTTCATTTGCTTTCTTCTCTTGGTACTTTTCTCTTTGCTTTACAAGTCTGTCTTCTTTATGCTCAGCTGTTTCTTTTGGTTTCTTCTCTTGGTACTTTTCTCTTTGCTTTACAAGTCTGTCTTCTTTATGCTCAGCTGTTTCTTTTGGTTTCTTCTCTTGGTACTTTTCTCTTTGCTTTACAAGTCTGTCTTCTTTATGCTCAGCTGTTTCTTTTGGTTTCTTCTCTTGGTACTTTTCTCTTTTCTTTGCAAGTCTGTCTTCTTTATGCTCAGCTGTTTCTTTTGGTTTCTTTTCTTGGTACTTTTCTCTTTGCTTTACAAGTCTGTCTTCTTTATGCTTAGCTGTTTCTTTTGGTTTCTTCTCTTGGTACTTTTCTCTTTTCTTTGCAAGTCTGTCTTCTTTATGCTCAGCTGTTTCTTTTGGTTTCTTTTCTTGGTACTTTTCTCTTTTCTTTGCAAGTCTGTCTTCTTTATGCTCAGCTGTTTCTTTTGGTTTCTTTTCTTGGTACTTTTCTCTTCGCTTTGCAAGTCTGTCTTCTTTATGCTTAGCTGTTTCTTTTAGTTTCTTTTCTTTGTACAGTTCTCTTCTCTTCTCAAGTCTGTCTTCTCTTTGCTTAGCTGTTTCGCTTAGTCTTTTACTTTTGCGCAATGCCTTTAACTTTTCAAGTCCGTCTTCTTTTTGCTCATTGGTCTCTGTTGCTTTTTTAGCGTTGTACGTTTCCCTTCGCTTTGCAAGTGTATCTGCCCTTTTATTTGTATTCTGTTTTGATGTATGTTTTCTTTCGGTTGCTTGTCCATTCATACTGGGCACTTCAATCTTATTGTTCAGTTGTTTTTTTGTATTAGGCACGATGTGTTTGTTTTGATTTTGTTCACCTTGTGAGCTCTTTCGTTTGAGTGTACATGCTTTTGTTGGATGTTGCAAGTTGGCTTTAATGGACTCTGACTGAGGTAAGCACTTTTGTGACTCGATCATGGGGGAATGGTTGGTAGTGAAAATGTTATTGTGTACAACAGTAGGTTCATGTGACATGTCATTTTGTGTTTTCACAGGTACAAGGTCAAAATTGCAATGTGACCCTGTGTTCCAATAAAGCTGTTGCAAGAATAGACATAGGTTACTGCTCGACAGATGCGTGCTTAAAGCAGAAGAGCCACGGTAATCAGGCAATGCTGTTGTGTGACTTCTGGCATGTGAATCAAATACAAAATACTTGTTGTCAATATGTAGTAAAGCTACAGTTGAACCACTTGTTCCAGATGCTGCTATGAATAAACATGTGTCAGATACAGTAAATGCTTCTTCCAGGGCATTCTGTAATGTGTAGTAGGGATAACATGCTTCTGTGCTGAACATGTCTCCTGTATATGGATCTTTGATGGTTGTATGTATACTGTTGTTCTCTAGTTGCAAATAGTGTGGGATATCATCAACAGATAGATAACCATTAGTTACAGTAGCAGGTAGCGTTGGACGTATGTAGTTGTAAAGTTTATCACCTTGAAATAGTACAGTATCAAGATCTGTAGTTGTCCAAGAAATTGCCTCTTTGAAAGTATTGTGATAAACAATAGCCATAAAAGCATTTGCAGTGCACTGTCTGCCTCTACTAGTCTCATGGAAAATAGTGTGACCTTGGTGGTAGTTCCCTGACAATATGACTGACATTTTGGATACAGTGACACAGGCTTTTGAGTAATGTAGGAGTTCACTGCTTGGTGGCAGAGGGTTGTGTGGTAAGGAGTTCACAGTCTGCTCGGTGGCAGAGGGTTGTTTGGTAATTGTAAGTCTGCTCGGTGGCAGAGGGTTGTTTGGTAATTGTAAGTCTGCTCGGTGGCAGAGGGTTGTTTGGTAATTGTAAGTCTGGTTGGTGGCAGAGGGTTTTGTGGTAATTGTAAGTCTGCTCGGTGGCAGAGGGTTGTTTGGTAAGGAGTTTTCTGCTCGGTGGCAGAGGGTTGTGTGGTAATTGTAAGTCTGCTCCGTGGCAGAGGGTTGTTTGGTAAGGAGTTGTGTGCTCGGTGGCAGAGGGTTGTGTGATAATTGTAAGTCTGCTCCGTGGCAGAGGGTTGTTTGGTAAGGAGTTGTGTGCTCGGTGGCAGAGGGTTGTGTGGTAATTGTAAGTCTGCTCCGTGGCAGAGGGTTGTTTGGTAAGGAGTGGTGTGCTCGGTGGCAGAGGGTTGTGTGGTAAGGAGTTGTCTGCTCGGTGGCAGAGGGTTGTTTGGTAAGAAGTTTACAGTTTGCTCGGTAGCAGAGGGTTGTTTGGCAAGGAGTTCACAAGTTCAGTGTGTAAAGCAGTATTTAGTACTGATTCAGAAGTGGTTTATTTCAATCAAAACTTTTGAATTATAATTGTACAGTTTGGCTAAAGTTAGCTTCTAGCAGACTCAGTTGTGTAGCAGAGGAAGTACAGTGCACAACTGAAAAAAAGGAAAAGAATATTTTGTCAAGATAACACCCTGCTGACAATCTTCAATTACAGTTTTTCTAACGTGAGTGACCCCCATATCTTACCTCCCAAATATGGGCACCGCCATGCTATCATTCATTTTGATCACTGTCATGTGTTCAGTGTCACTTAGAATTCAAGCTTTTCTCAATATATTATACTGCCCTCGACAAAAAGTGGACTTCACCCATAACTTTTTGAAATGGTTACAACCCAATCAACAGCCAAGTTACCAGTAATTTATATAAAAAATCACAAAACCATGTGCCCCCAAGCCGTGGCTACTCTAGCAGGGCCTCGTTTGCTTGTTGGCTTTTACGGCTAAGTGCGCTCCCTGCCCCCCTCCCCAACCATAGCCCGAATAATTTTGATCAATCCATTTTCGTGCAGCACTGTACTGCAGCCACATCATAAACCCCAAATACCGGGATTGTCATCTTTAAATAATCTTAAATATAACGTATACGTTGCCAATATAAGAGTAGAACTCTTTTTAGAAACACCAAAAATGACTAGAGTCAACCGACTCTTACCTGTCAGTGTGTGGTCGCAGTCTCATTTAGTCGATCACGAATATGCAAATGAGCACATGCAAAATTTTACCTTCTTTTGAGATATGCTCCAGACCGCTGTACCTGCGCGGACGTAGCTTGCAGGTAAAGCGCCATGGTAGGCCTGAGCGCTATTATGGAACCTGTAACATGTAGGTGACGATTTAAAATTCTGACTTCTTTCGTTGAATTTTTTTTGCTAGTACTCATTTGCATTCGTGAGCCCACCTGCGTGAGCCAGTGTTTTTTGATGCCCTGAAGGCAGCAAAACACATGCTAATATTACACTCTGTACTACTGCAACTAAAGACCACTAACTGGGGTTATGTAACATATAAAAAATAAGATACAATTTATTATAGAAATAGAAGAAACTAATCTGCAAATTGCAGGCCATTATGAATAGAATAGAATAGAATGACCCGACACATGGCATGACGCCCTCTCCCGTGGGTGTTAAAGGGTTGGCTGGTCGTCTCACCGCGGAGGACAGGACCTTGGTGCGACTGGTAAAATGTAATAGTTCCCTCCGCCTATGTAATCTGGAAGCCGACCTATTAGTCCACGATACGGTACAGATTTAGCCTCGCTTCCGAGGTCCTTAACATTAGTCTTTTTGTGTTTCTTTTACAATTTTTTTCAATGATTTTTTTCAGCACTATTTTGTTGTCATTAACATAATTTATGCAATTATCTTTAGATTTGTAGTACGATCAATAAATTAGCGCCTAAAAACTTACGTAACCATACTTCGGTCAATGGTATGTCACTAGATGAGACTGTTACTACATAAAGTTTTTTTTGTAAAGAACATGGATTAAAATGGCAGCAAGTCTATTGCTTACACCACAAACCGGAAAGAAGTAAACAGGTATTGGATGGCCTGCAGTGTTTAGCGACATCTAGCGACATGTGGCAAAATTAACATAATTTATGCAATTATCTTTAGATTTGTAGTACGATCAATAAATTAGCGCCTGAAAACTTACGTAACCATACTTCGGTCAATGGTATGTCACTAGATGAGACTGTTACTACATAAAGTTTTTTTTGTAAAGAACATGGATTAAAATGGCAGCAAGTCTATTGCATACACCACAAACCTGAAAGAAGTAAACAGGTATTGCATGGCCTGCAGTGTTACCGAATTACCGAACTACCAACGAAACAAACAAAGAAACAAACAAAGAAAGAAGGATAGATCCCGTCTTATCACATTTCGTCGCGCATGCGCCGAAATGTAAAAAAAGGAAAAGGGATGGAATCAGGATGAATAGTAACGGTTAGTGTTTCATAGTGATTTGGGCAATTTCTGCTTACTTACAACATGCAAAAGTTTATGATTCTATGAAATCACATATTTTGTGTGTATAACTGTAGTCCACATCTGGGAAGTGAGTGAAATATAGCAGCTCCAGAGTAGCCAATCATGTTGCGAAAATCTCTAGTACCCGTGGTTCTGATGGGGTTATCTGATTGCTCACTATACCAGATCATACAATCTGTGGAGGCAAATACATATACATGTATTGTACATTGTATGTTTTACTGTTATTTGATTGATCAGAGTTGTTTGTGAGAAGAAAATTTTCTTGCCTCCCCAACAGGAGAAATGACAAAATGTCAGATGTTACTGGAGACCACAGACGTCATTCCTGGTGCTTACATCCCACAATGTGAGGAAGACGGTTCCTTCAAGACAACCCAGTGTCACGGGTCCACCGGCTACTGTTACTGTGCTCACCCGACTGACGGCACGCTTTATGACGAGACTGGGAAGCGTCCATGGGAGGAGGGAGAAGAACATGACTGTGACACTTACTGGCAAACTGCAGGTAATGGCTCTTCACTATACAGCATATACCAGATTGAATCGGAGATACATACATGTACATGTAGTAACTTAGTGCAGTGGTGGCCCCATCGTCAACAGATGAGAGCGGTGACGATGATGATGATCTATTTGCCTACTTTGAGACAGATTAAAAGCCAGATAGGAGCTAAGTGGACGTTACTGCACATCTTTTTCAAAATTTGGTGTTAACAGCCTAATTGGTACTAAAAATAAACCTGTATAGTTAACACAAGTCATAATCTTCCTGGCCTTCGGATCTGTTGATGAACTGAGGGTTGCCAGGTCCATCCAATTGATGGCAGGTTTATTTTGCTGTCAGCAAGACACTGATGTTTCAAGTACAATGTAGATCCAAACACACTACAGTTGTACATGTATTTATGGCTAGATGGCTAGTTGCTAATTGTTGACATATGTTACATGTAAGTTGTATGTGCATATTACTGTTGGGAGCATATATTTTGTAGTCTCAAACATCCTAAAAAGTGGTCTGGGTACCGCCCACCAATTTCAGTTGTAACTAAATAAAATATGCTACTACTGCCTATGAAATAGGGGGAGAAAAGACGAAATGTCAGACGTTAGTAGAGACCACAGACCCCATTCCTGGTGCTTACATCCCACAATGTGAGGAAGATGGTTCCTTCAAGACAACCCAGTGCCACGGGTCCACCGGCTACTGTTACTGCGCTCACCCGACTGACGGCACGCTTTACGAGGAGACTGGCATTCGCTTGTGGGAGGGGCGATCCATCCCGCACAACTGTGATACATACTGGCAAACAGCAGGTGATAATATTAATCTATCTATGCCTAGTGATAACCACACTGCAAATCTACGTCCTATCTTCTAAAGTTTGACTTGTACATCTTGAATGGTGCAAAATGCAAACTTTTTGAAGGAGACACTTAAAATAATTTTTCTAATCAGCACAATAGAAGGTTGCTACATTGTCTCAATTATTGGCAAGTTTATTTGCCATCAGGAAACCGTAAAATAGATCCTAATGAAATGTTGTGGTATACTGCTCCTGCTGGGGCTTTTTTTTACAGTAGAACTTTTCACAATCATGAAGAAATGATCTGGAGACCACAATTACTGGTGGATGAAAGTACAGTATAATTTTCACTGCATAACTGCTTATAAACAGGACAAGAAAAGACGAAATGTCAGACGTTAGTAGAGACCACAGAGCCCATTCCTGGTGCTTACATCCCACAATGTGAGGAAGATGGTTCCTTCAAGACAACCCAGTGCCACGGGTCCACCGGCTACTGTTACTGTGCACACCCGACTGACGGCACGCTTTATGACGAAACTGGCAAGCGGCCATGGGAGGAGGGCGAAGAACACGACTGTGATATATACTGGCAAACTGCAGGTGATTACTTGTATTTCATCATGATTCCTCAGTGGATTAGAAAACTACAGTGTACAAAACTCCACATCTTTCTTCAAATATACTTTAAAGGAAAGATGTTTAATTCACTTGAAAATAATCTTCTAAAATACTGGTATACCTGCAACCCAAACAGGACAGGAAAAGAGCAAATGTGAGATGTTAGTAGAGACCACAGAGCCCATTCCTGGTGCTTACATCCCACAATGTGAGGAAGATGGTTCCTTCAAGACAACCCAGTGCCACGGGTCCACCGGCTACTGTTACTGTGCTCACCCGACTGACGGCACGCTTTACAGGCACACTGGCAGGCGTTCGTGGGAGGGGGGCATGGAACACGACTGCGATACATTCTGGCAAACTGTTGGTATGTCTTATTCGTGTACAATTCAAAATGACCAAGACTGCAACAAATTCAGTTGACCAAGACTGACTACGATGTTAAGCATATCTTAAAAGGTCTATAAGGGAGTGTGTAAGAATGTTGGTTTGAAAGCAGTATTTTATACAACAGTTGTAGTTGAGAGATTGCCAAACGAGGTACAGTATTAACTGATTAGTTTCTGATTGTACATGTATACCAGTGTTGATGCAATGTTGTATCAAACCTCTATACTAATGCATGCACACAGGACAAGTAAAGACGAAATGTCAGACGTTAGTAGAGACCACAGATCCCATTCCTGGTGCTTACATCCCACAATGTGAGGAAGACGGTTCCTTCAAGACAACCCAGTGCCACGGGTCCACCGGCTACTGTTACTGTGCTCACCCGACTGACGGCACGCTTTACGACGAAACCGGGAAAGCCCCATGGGAGGGTGGCATTGAACATGACTGTGACACATACTGGCAAACTGTTGGTACGTTTGACATATACACGGTACAAAATGACCGAATTTCAATCAGCAAGAGTTATGGTTGGTAAAAATACGGTTAATTGATTGGCCACAATATATTAGAAATCATAAAAAAGGTTATTCAAAAGAAGTATGTGAGAGTGGTAATGTGGTACAGCATCATTTGTGATGATAACTGTATTCAAGAGATCTCCAAACAAGGTACATTTATGACTGAGTAATTCGCATTGTATGTCTGCAGGCTAATCTGGATAGAATGTTGTACCAAACCTCTATACTAATGCATGCACACAGGACAGGAAAAGACGAAATGTCAGACGCTAGTAGAGACCACAGATCCTATTCCTGGTGCTTACATCCCACAATGTGAGGAAGATGGTTCCTTCAAGACAACCCAGTGCCATGGGTCCACCGGCTACTGTTACTGTGCTCACCCGACTGACGGCACGCTTTATGACGAAACTGGGAAAGCCCAGTGGGAAGGGGTGGTGGAATATGACTGTGACACTTACTGGCAAACTGTTGGTACGTTTGACATACATGTATACACGGTACAAAATGACCGAATTTCAATCAGCAAGAGTTATGGTTGGTAAAAATACGGTTAATTGATTGGCCACAATATATTAGAAATCATAAAAAAGGTTATTCAAAAGAAGTATGTGAGAGTGGTAATGTGGTACAGCATCATTTGTGATGATAACTGTATTCAAGAGATCTCCAAACAAGGTACATTTATGACCGAGTAATTCACATTGTATGTCTACACTGCTAATCTTGATAGAATGTTGTACCAAACCTCTGCACTAATGCATGCACACAGGACAGGAAAAGACCAAATGTCAGACGTTAGTAGAGACCACAGAGCCCATTCCTGGTGCTTACATCCCACAATGTGAGGAAGATGGTTCCTTCAAGACAACCCAGTGCCACGGGTCCACCGGCTACTGTTACTGTGCTCACCCGACTGACGGCACGCTTTATGACGAGACTGGGAAGGCCCAGTGGGAGGGGGTGGTGGAATATGACTGTGACACTTACTGGCAAACTGTTGGTACGTCCTGCAAATTGTAATGCGGAAGGACTCAGTACAAAGCGTTTCTCAAAGTACCTTGTTTACTGAAATTTATGAGTCATAGCATACTACTAATTTCAAGAAATTGACAATAGAAGTTCATGTAGGCAACAAGCCAGTCATGGTATAACTCAAACGTCTATACATACATGTATACACTTACACAGGACAGGAAAAAACGAAATGTCAGACGTTAGTAGAGACCACAGAGCCCATTCCTGGTGCTTACATCCCACAATGTGAGGAAGACGGTTCCTTCAAGACAACCCAGTGCCACGGGTCCACCGGCTACTGTTACTGTGCACATCCGACTGACGGCACGCTTTATGACGAGACTGGCAAGGCCCAGTGGGAGGGGGTGGTGGAATATGACTGTGACACTTACTGGCAAACTGTTGGTACGTCTGGCAAATTGTAATGCAGAAAGACTCAATGCAAAGTCTAACTTTCTCAAAGTACCACGTTTACTGAAATTTATAAGCATAGCATACTTAGTCTAGTAATTTCAAGAAGTTGACAATTGAAATTCATGTAGGCAACAAGCCAGTCATGGTACAATATACCTCAAACCTACATAATTATATACGTACACAGGACAGGAAAAGACCAAATGTCAGACGTTAGTAGAGACCACAGACCCCATTCCTGGTGCTTACATCCCACAATGTGAGGAAGACGGTTCCTTCAAGACAACCCAGTGCCACGGGTCCACCGGCTACTGTTACTGTGCTCACCCGACTGACGGCACACTGTACAGGGAAACTGGCAGGCGTTCGTGGGAGGGAGGCATGGAACACGACTGTAACACGTACTGGCAAAGAACAGGTGATCAGATGAACCCTTCCCCACTGTCCCTGGAAATTTCCTCAGCTGCACAGTTTTCTGTTGCCACACTTGAAGAGCCATCTCTGGGTACTGCCAGCCATCTTGATGCCTCCTCTAGATCTGTCCAATTTTATTTGTTTCCCAGCTATATTCATGCTAGATACATGTGATGCTATCCCTATTTTTTGTCTGCAATCTTGACTCATTTCTTCCTCCTTGTTTCCTTGATTAAAGATGATGCATTTAAAGAATGATACTACTGATTTGCAGAAGTGCTTATTTCCATGTATGCATATTAAACATGCACTTAAAATGTTGTTTTTCTCTGTTTGATATATCTGTGATATGTGTTCTCTATCTATGTACATTGCAATTAAAGCTGTACCATGCAATTAAGTTCCTTCTTAATGCAGGTATACTTGTGTACATTCAAAACATTTTAATGGCTTTCCAGTCTGTTTCCTCTTTCTGCTGGATTATGTTGTAAAACCTACATGTATAATGTTCTCCCTACAGCAGGCAGCCACGAAATACAATCTCTTGTCCAGACTATAGCCCTGGAGGCAAACATTACACTGTGGGAGAAAATTCAGCAGCATATATATTCCAGAGCATCTGTAATTGTACCCCTTGTCTTCCAAGCTATTGCTATAAATTTCTTATCTTTGAATAGGTTGGATCGAACTGGTAAATACAACATATTACTTGTACGTGTGTCCCTTAATTTCTATTGTGTCACAGTATGGCTGACCTATCAAATGCACATTTGTAACAGGTCAGCAGGTTATTTTAAAAGTTTGATGCGCTCTTTTTTTCAGGTTAATAATATCTGCAATTTTTTTCTTCTGTCATCTGCATTCTGCATTTCTGCTGTCTACTTTCTCTTGTACATTGTAGATGTTTTTTGTCATCCAGACCCTACATTGAGACAAGGAAAAGGCAGGATATGGTCAGGCTAACCCAGTACTTTGTTTTGTCCCCACAGTGGTGGTTCCTATCACCCCACCCCCACCCATTCCGCCCCCCACCCCACCACCTATGATCCCAGAGGTGCCAGGAGCTGGTCCAGACGCCACACCAGGCTGCAGGGATGATCAGTTCAGATGTAGGGAGAGTGGACAGTGCATTGATGTCATCTACGTGTGTGATGGGGACCCTGACTGTCGGGACTACTCTGATGAGGCAGAGTGTGGTCAGTACATCGTATACCTTGGTGTATTTTCAGTGCTATTTAGGACTTGTGTCAGAATACCTAGAAGTGCTGTATTCATCTGTTGAATTTGCACATACTATATAGTTTTACCATTTGTTATCATTGTGATCAATGTGTACTGAAAGGTAGTTAGAATATAAACAGGTTTTTAGTGTGGTGATGACTGTTCTGACCTGCTCCAACATGTGAAATTAAAGACTATTTTAATTTGATAATCTATTGCATTTGAGAAAAAAGCATCATGCCCAGATACAAATGTATGAGCCTAATGAGTTTGAATACCTAGAGATGCTGCATTCATTTGACAAGTAAGCTCACAAGTTAACATTAAGTGTGTTTTTCTCCTTGTGCAGATGACAGCATCATGCCCAGATGTGAGCCAAATGAGTTTGAATGTGCCAATGGGAAGTGTGCACAGAAGATCTGGACCTGCGATGGCGACAACGACTGCGGGGATAACAGCGACGAGAGCAACTGTCGTAAGTTGGATAGCGATACAACTAGCAACCAATCAAGAGATAACAATTACATACAGTTTACAGTATTCCAATAGGAAGAGGGTAGTCAAAGAATATTTCTCAGTCCCAATACAGTCTAGTACATAACCTTTAAGAGTAGCCCTAGAATTCTTTGTCCTCTCTCTCTCTCTCTCTCTCTCTCTTTATGTCTGTCTCTCTCTTCATCTCTCTCTCAATTGTCTTTTGATTATTATACATGCACTATCTACATGTACATGACTTATTGTATGTTTCTATCTCTTTCTGTGTATTGTTCTGTCTTTATTGACTTTCTCTTGTAACTTGAGTTCAAAGTGACCATGTCACAACAGTAACTGTTGGTGTTTTTGACAGTTTTTGGTCATGATTTTGAACTTTGTGATGATTTCAATGTCATACTCCAATGTCATTCTGTTTGACTCTCTTATAATACTTACATCTGTTGTCTCATCCCATCTCTCTTACCCTGTTTCTTGTTGTATTCTGTATTCCTCAATCCATCCAGCTATTGGTAAGTCATTAGGGCACAGTCTGTTTGTCTCTTTGGGTTGTTTCATTTGATTAATGCATTTTGACAATCTCCAATCTTACTTCCATATGCTCAGGGTTGTTTAGTGTGACATACATATATGTGCCTGACACTTAAAAAAAAACTCTAGATCCTTTCTGTCTTTTGCTGTACCCCCTTTATGTAAAACTGCAGAAACAGTTTTAAAGGTTCTCAATGTTTCTCCCCACAGCCACTGCCCCCCCTGGTTCCCAGTGTCGCGGTGACGAGTTCACGTGTTTGTCGGGAGACCAGTGCATCCCTCAGTCGTATCAGTGCGATGAGGAGATCGACTGCCGGGATCGCTCGGACGAAATTGGATGCTGTAAGTACATGACTGTATAACAGCACCCGAAAGCATGTCTATCTTGTCTTAGAGAAGTATATGGATGTTCATGATAGTATCAACTACATGTACTTAAACCAAGGAATCAGTGTTGGTTACAAGGAGCTGACCAACTTGTCACAACTAGGAAATGAAGCAAAGAGAGCTTATTGAAGTGCTAACTTTTGTCTACAAGTATGATAATTTCTTGTGCATCGGATCCTTTTACTCCTGCAGTATCGTATGAGCCCATTTTTCAGGCTCTTGAAGATGATGTTCTTTACAGTGATGATGTCCTTTTATTTAATAAGTGTTGTTTTAACATCTGCAAACTTGTTGAACATAGATCTACACAAGTTGATTTTCTTCTCTGTACAATATATATGTGAAACACGACTGTTGTAACAAACGTTACACAATTCAGGGAAGGCACACTTGTGTCTTTCCCTGCCAATGTATGTTTGAATTTGAAAGAAACAATAAATGAATAAACAAATATTGAGCCCTGATGTTTCCCCAGCTGCCCCCAGTGTGCAGACCCCCCCAGCTGACCTGGTGCAGGTAGAAGAAGGGTCCACGGTGGTGCTGACCTGCGAGGCCGTGGGAAACCCCACCCCCATCATCTCCTGGAGACTGAACTGGGGCCACGTGGGGCAGCCCCCCAGGGTCACACAGGAGTACGCAGGAGGGAAGGGTACCCTGACCATCCGAGATGTACGCAAGTCTGACCAAGGAGCGTACACCTGTGAGGCCATTAACAACAAGGGCAGCATCTTTGCTGTACCAGATGCAGTGTTGGCTATCAGAGGTATACCTTAAGATGTATTCAGTGTAATTAACACTACTCCTTTCTTTTGCTTTGATGATCAAGTGGATTCTTTGCATTTGAATGAAGACCTTTAATGTAAATCTTTGCCCTACTTGGCTCAGCACAGGTCACAACAAATACATATTTACAAAAAATATACATCTATAGTTGATTTATTGATTAATCTTAAATGTGTAAACTTACCTTTGCAGAACCGGAGGGTGCCTGTTCTTCACCGGGCACGTTTAACGCAGCTGCCGTCACGACTTCCGAGTGCCTGCAGTGTTTCTGCTTCGGTGTGTCCCAGAACTGCCGCAGCAGTGACTTCTACAGGTTCCAGGTATATTTCTCACATAAATACAGTTTTTTTAGCTGTTATACATGACTTTGTACACATTGTACATGGATGAGGTTTCTGCCAAAGTGCTATGCACAATGCATTACGGGTTTCGCGCAGGTGCACTACGTTCTGCCGACGTGCTGCCTAGATGCATGTTGTGTAGGATTGTCAGGCATATTCCTTCTGTCTTGCATTGCACTCAGCTGTCTTAATTATAAGTGGTATGGTCTGTTGAGAAATTGACTTGTTTTCCCGTGTTTCCCACTAGTTGACCGTCCCAGAAAACAGAGGCCCGACGATGGTGACCAGAGACAGTACCCAGTCCGTGGATCAGGTGTTCATGGACATCCGAGCCGTGCCTGCCCGTAGACAGTTCATGGTGGAGGACATGACGTCTGTCCCATCTGGGGTGTACTACTGGAGCCTCCCTAACAACTTCCTCGGAAATATTGTAAGTTATAAGCTATGAAAAAAATTTCATTTGTTGGGAAAAACACCATTTGCACTGTTCTATTAATGGTAGTGGAAACCATTCAAAACATACAAAAGAAACATTTATTGGGGCAATAAAAGACTAGTGCCTAGAGCTTTTCACCTACATTGTGGTACTAACTAAAGATGGCCCAATTCCAAGTAAACAAAACCATCATGATGGTGTTATCAATTTGTATGAAGACAGTGTATAGTGATAGAAAGAAATGCCATTCATTTCTGATATCGATGAGGTTGATCCTTTGAATTTGCATACATGATGATTTTGATGCTGTTATACGTTTATTTTTAGATCAATGGTAGAAAACATTCTTTATTCTTGCACATCCAGATTGCCAGCTATGGAGGGAAGCTGAGGTACACTGTGTACTACTCAGTCGGCACTGGAGACTTTGCCAGGTTTATCGATGCAGAAGACATCATCATTATTGTGAGTACATACAATCAGACCACAGCTTCTCTTTCATCACTGTAGCCTTGCATTGTCCTCAGCAAGAAGTAATCAAACCTACAAGTTTACAAATATACCCTCAACATCTGTTTTCAAAAGTTGATACTACACATGTACAGTATGTTCATGTGCAATATTGCTGCATGCAATTTGGAAAGGAGTAAGACCTTGAATTTATTTATGTTTCTCATAGGAAACTACAACAAAGTGTAGAAATTTCTCTTTTTTGATTATGCTGTACAAATGTATGTAAAAGGTGTCACATAAGAAACCAATGTTCATTTTCAACATGACTGAAAATTGCTGTTTGGTTGTACAGGGAGGAGGAGCCATCCTTACCTACAGACACTACAACGAACCAGTCAATGAGCGGGAAGAAACTATTGAGGTCGAACTCAGAGAGGTAAGCAGGAATTTTCATATACAGTAAGCCAACTAATGCTTACCACTTGCACATCAACATTATCCATTTTGCTGCTAGATGGCCTTTTGAAACAAAATTTTCCATAGTTACATGTATGTGGTATAGTAGCAGGGAGAAGGTTGATTATTTGATAAAGATCTGTATCTGTATCTGTATAGCCGTTATAACTGCCCTTCGGTGTAACACACCAGCTTAAAAAAAATTAGATACAAGATAATGTAAATAGTTGTGTTCTTCACATCTGTAGAACCTGTGGACATCATCAGCCCTGGCAGCCAGCCTGTCCCGTGAAGACTTCATGATGATCCTACAGGATGTGGAGGCTATCCTCATCAAGGCTTCTTATAACTCATTCATGGTCACAACAAGGTATGGGCACCATCCTGCACTAGCTTTACCCCACTATGCTAAGGCCTGGGGTATGCCCTAAAGAATAAAACTTTGTATCCTTATTTGTATTTTGATCCCAAAAGTTAAATAACTACAGAAAAGACAAAGAAAATGTGAAACAAAATGCCTGTTATTCCTGTATCTGTACAGCATCCAGGGAATTGAGATGGACACAGCTGTTGAAGAGAACACTGGACTGTCCCGTGCTGTCATGGTGGAACAGTGCAGCTGTCCTGCTGGCTATACTGGGCTGTCCTGTGAGGTGAGAAGGCTTTAGGACATGTAGGGAGTACATACTGTAATTCACTTTGTGTTCACGGTAGCAAAATTTCACGGTCTGAAGAAAATGGACATGTTCACAGAACTTTATTTTCACGGTGGTGGCAAGTGCAGGGAGGGGGCAAAACACAAATGATTTGATAACGGTAATGATAAGTTCACGGTACAGACGTGACAGTGAAAACAGTGAACATAACAGTACAGTGAAAAAATCAGGAATTACAGTAGTATTAAGTTGTGAAAAAAAAATACTTTTGCTGTCTTGACATGCCATAGCAACAAAGGGCTTTTGCCACCATGACACTAAACCTGCAAAGGGATTCAAAGGGAAAAAAGTTTGAGAAAGTACACAAGTGTGCATGAAGTGTGTTGAAATGACAGTTGGTATGTGAACTTTAAAAATGTTTGTACAGACATTAACGCACATTTTCAGCTGTCCTGATCTCCCCTTGTGTCCCACAGCGCTGTGACACTGGCTACATCCGACAGAACAGCGGGAGATTCCTGGGCTCCTGTGTTCCGGTGGGCGGGTCTGGTGCCTGTAACTGTAACGGACACTCCTCAGACTGTGACCAGCTTACAGGAGAGTGCAGGGTACGGCTTACAGCTTCTTCATCTTCATTCTTCATCTGGGTCTACCCCCCCAGTAACCCCAGCTGGGGAAAAGTAGGGGGTTAAAATGTATACAACAGCCTCCAGTTTAATTCCGGACTTCCAGTTTAATTCCGGACTACTTCCCACATCTCAGCAACCTTACATCTATATGGGCTAATGTTGTTAACTACAGGTAAAAATGATGTAAGGACTACGCAGCAGCCATCGAGGACCCCTTAGGGGTTAACCCAATTCTGCAGAATTATGTTTTCCAGAATCTAGTTCCCAGAATTCTGGCTCTGGTTCCCAGAATTCTGCAGAATTCTGGCTCAGGTTCCAGAATTCTGCAGAATTGGGTTAACCCCTAAGGGGTCCTCGATGGCTGCTACGTATTCCTTACATCATTTTTATCTGTAGTTAACAACATTAGCCCATCTAGATGTAAGGTTGCTGAGATATAGGAAGTAGTCGGAATTAAACTGGAAGTCCGGAATTAAACTGGAGGCTGTTATACTTAAAGTGTATATTTTGTGACACTGTTGCACATGTACACAAGCTGGGCTGAGGCATACTAAAGGTTGAGACATTGCAGTAATAGGATTCAACTGAAAATTCGAGGTGAGCAACAATCTGATTGTGTTTAACTGAAGTACAAACTTCATTATGGAACATACTGACACAGATGAGCTTTCATGCTAATATAATAGGATTATTCTTCATTTATTCTAACTTATGCTATCAATGCAACTTCAGAGGTATTTTATTAGACTTTACTAAGGAAAAAGTATGCACACAATTGTACATTTGATGTAAAATGTGTTCGCCATTCATATCATGACTGGTAATTATTCCATTAACATGGACATTGTTTTACTACATGTATGTGATCAACTGAAAAGGTCTCTGTTCCTCCAGAATTGTCAGCACAACACAGATGGACCCAACTGTGAACAGTGCAAGGCTGGTTACTATGGCGACCCGCTCAGTGGCTTCCCTGATGCCTGTCAGCCCTGCCCTTGTCCTCTGTCCACACCCTCCAACCAGTGAGTAACAGCTTCAAACTTTTGTTGAAAAATATTCAACGCTCTTGACAGGCTCATTTCTTGTAATACCCAAAGGTTTTTTGGATACAAAGTAGTATCCTTTGATATCATAATTATACATATCTATGTCATATTAGCATTCAGGTGTTTTTCATATAAAGCAGTATGTTCATCAACAACTGACATAAAAATATCTCACCCTTTGGCAGTTTTTATCCTGATTTACAGTTAGTTTACTCTTTGCTAAAAAGAACTTTAATTTGATTGATATCCCTCAACTCAAAATTGTTTTCAATTTTGGATTTATTTTAACAACTTGTTGTGAAAAAATTTGAATGTTGCTGTATTTTTGTATTTGACTATATATGTAGTCTCTATGTTGGCCAAAATAATCTTTAGATTTTTTTGCAGTAAATTTCATACTGTTGAAAGTTTTGATGCAGTTCTTACTTTTTTGTGATTGTACTTTTTGTTTGTTTGGTTTGATGAAAGGGTTGCCCTTTTGTCTTTCATACCATTTTCCCCTGGAAGACAACATGGCAACCCTGTTGTGTTGTTAGGGTTCAGGAATGGCTGTTGTTTGATTATGAAAGCCTTTTTGATGAGGACAACGATATCATATACTACACAAGGTACCTACATACTGTAGGCACGTTTAGGTAGACATCAGACGGCATTCCTGTATAGACCAGTTTAGAAAACTTACTGGTAGGAAGAGTAGTTTGGTTACTAGTACTCAGTAACAATTGCTGTCACAGTGTTATGTTTTGTTGATATTCCGAATTGAATACAATAACCACTATAGAAGAGGTCCACTATCACATAAATCACGGTCCATAGAAACATACATGTAGTCACTTAACCACTTGTCTACTGTCTTTCTTAGCTGTCATCTTGAACCCGTGAATTTCTGATATGTAACAACGTTACATGTACTATGTAAGATATGAGATGTAAAAGCAATAACTTTGTGACTTAGCCTGCCAAGAAAGATAGATATTTGAACTTAAGAAAAAGTCTTACTATGTCACACTTATTTCTATGCTGCAAAGGAGGAGGCCTGTGTCAGGTACACTCTTCTGTGTCAGGTTTTTAGTGTATGCTTACTCCTTTCTCCTACGGCACTTAATTTAATGAAATGTTCTAAAGATTGAGTCTGGTTAAGGCAAGGTTCTAAGGATGACACCAGCCCTGATAAATTACCCACATTCCCACCAACTGTGTTTTGACATCATCAATGGTGTACTTACATGTATGATTTTCATGATGTGTATTAAAACAATTGCATTTTAACATTCAAACAAAAGCTGTCTGTGTTGTTACAATCCATGGTCTTCACTTGCTATCTCAATGGTTGTTTGTTTGAACACCAAGAAGACTGAATGTTGAATATCCTGTGACAGGTTCTCGCCCACCTGTTTCCTGGACTCTGACGGCCAGCCCACCTGTGATGCCTGCCCACCTGGGTACACTGGCAGGAGGTGTGAAAGGTACGTAAAAAGCCATAGATGTGGCTTTATTACTTATAGCTATATTTTTTTGCTAACGGGGGGTGCCCTAACATCGAACGCTTTTTGACGCGCTCCTACTCGTGGCGCTCTATCGCTAGTTGTCGGAGAGTGGTCAGGTTTTGATGAATGAATTTTGAAAACCTTTATGTAAAGAGTATACTTGCATAAAAAATGCTTTCATACTATTCACGAGTCCTTCACGCTTCGCGTTATAAGCGGCAAACGCTGTGGGACATTTTCGTAAATTTACCTTCGTGAATATGCTACGCTAGACAGCGTGCCCTAACTTCGAACGCTTTCGTAATTTTGCTCTGTTCAGGCGTTGATGATGAAATTAAGTAAGAAAAAACAAGAATTGAATTTTGTGATATTTAAGCTTTCTTTTGATAGTATAATTGCGATTATGTTTACTTGTCACCTCTCGTGAGGAGGGCTGTATTGAACGCAGTTCAGTCCGTGTTTGACCAAAAACCCGTCTTACGCAATCAACGTGGTCCCATAGGAATCATGGGAAACGCAGACGACAGTGGTGTTGACGTAGTGTTGACGTTGTTTTCTCAGGTTGGTTTTCTACTACGCAAAAACCCGGAGACCCAAATTTTTACTGTTTCGTAAACCTTTATTTGTTATGTATGTGGCAGCTATGTGACTGCTTGGTACAGGTCGTTTATATCTGGCACGAGCCGCCGCTACGAAGGGACCCCTTTTTCAGCGCCATTGTTATGATTGGTGAAAACGACTGAAATTTTGTTTTCCGACAAAACGATAAATAAATACATAGAACTATACTTTGCATGCAAATAACAGCTGTATGTATTGACTATGTTTACTTATCTTTTTATTTAGCAAAGTCAGTGGCAACAAACACGGCAAAATTTTGCATAATAAGATCAGTAAAAAATCCGTCCGAAGTTAGGGCACGTGCGAAGTTAGGGCACCCCCCGTTATATACATGTATGGTTGACAGATATCTCTTTGTATCCAGTGCTGACTATCCTCCTTGCAGCCAGAGAATGTACTGACAGTTTTTAATCTTTCGTACAAAAACATGAAGAAGTCATCCTCAACTGAGGTGAAGTTTAGCATGATGATTTCAAGTAATTAGTAGTGCAATGCGGCTTCACTTCAGCCCACGTTTTCAGCCAAGCACACTGAGTCACTCTTCTTGATTGTTTTCTTTGTTTGACGCAAAATGTCTATTATTCCCTTACAGGTGTTCACCTGGGTACATAGGAAACCCCACCATTCCTGGAGACTATTGCAAGAGAGGTGAGGAGCTTTCCAGGTTTCAGAAAATGTTACTGTATATTATTGTTTAGAAGTAACAGATGTAATATTTATTTTTTTTAATACATGTGCTGTTATCTGTACATTGTGATCTCACCACTCAGTAAGTTTGCTTGGCTACGTTGTGAAACCACTGCTTTTTCTGTTCTTCCACAGATAATGTGGTTGGGCCGATCACTCCTGTTGTAGACCGCTGTGATGCCAGAGGAAGCATCAGGCCTGACCCACTGGACGGACAGTGTCAGTGCAGGGTGAGTTAGGGACTGTACGATATTTACCGGGGGGGGAGGGCTGGTGCAAAGAGGGTCCGGTAAAAAAAAATTCGATGGCCCTCCCCCCGGCTCAAAAAAAAATTCGATGGCCCTCCCCCCGGTTCAAAATTTTTTTCGATGGCCCTCCCCCCGCCCCCAAAAAATTTTCGGTGGCCCTCCCCCCATTTTTCCATGTCTTTTTCTTCCTCTTTAATACTCATACAACAAAAACAAACAAACTTTTTAATAGAAAATGTGGACGGGACAGGCATTTGTCAAGGCGCGCGCGCCCGGCCCAGGCGTCCAGCTAAGCGCCAAATGCACACGCCGTTGCTAGGCACGAACCTAGGGGGGTTAGGGGGCATGCTCCCCCCGGAATATTTTGAAATCTTAACCCTCTGAAACGCTATTTCCTGCATTTTAAGGGGTAAATTTTGCTGGTACACCGAGCTAAGTTTATTCCTCTTTTTCGGGCTATATTTCGTCCACGAACTTCTTCCACGTGCTAGTACTTACACAACCGGGAAAACAATATTGTCAGGTTGTTTTCAATTTACTTTGGAAGGACATTCGGTGATCTAGAGGAAAATAAAAGTTGTGACAGTCCTTGGTTTAATCAAAATACCTTGTTTAATGCATCCACATCCACGCCGGAAAGTTTGAGCGGGGCGCTGGGCGGGATCTTTATCGACGACGCATATACGATTTTAAACAAGCAAAAACAACCACCGTTTATACCACTGGGAAGGGTGCGTTATGCCACAAAAATTAATTGAACGTCCTCAGAAGAGGCTTGGCTACATTTTTATCGATATCGTTACGAAAGCCGCTACGAAACGCGAGTTACGTCTTTGGTTGTATCGTCGACTTTTGGCTTCTTTGCGCCCGGCCCGACGATCAGCTTTCGAAGAGGGTTGTGGGAGATTTGGACGAATCCACTAGAATGATAGGGATGCGTACTATTTTACTGTAACATTCCGCCGATTCCACTGGCCGGCGAATCGCTACGGTCGCCATATTTTTAATATATATTTAATATAAAAAAAAAATTCGGTGGCCCTCCCCCCCGGGCCGATTTATTTTTCGATGGCCCTCCCCTCGGTTCAAATTGTTTTTCCATGGCCCTCCCCCCGGGCCAAAATTTTTTTCAATGGCCCTCCCCCCCAGTGCACCAGCCCTCCCCCCCCGGTAAATATCGTACAGTCCCTTATCCATGTTCAACTTGTTAGATGTAATGATTCAGTCTTAAGCAAGAAAAGAAACAGATTTCCTTAGTCTTACAGGCCTAGGGCTGCGTACCTAAACGTAACATCAGGTACAGGTACAGGTACCGGTACAGAGGTTTGAACAATTCACGTGCGTCACAGTGTGGGAAATTGGCCGCTGGTGTCAAGCAGCGGCTTGATCCCAACCAATACGCAGGTTGTAAACTTCTCCTTTTTTAAAGTGTCTGTCGGTAACGAAAATATGGAAAAATATTGTTGCGAAATGAGAGAGACGGAAACTAAGGTAAATCTCTTTATTTTAACGCTGGATGTTCATTTTCCTGGCAGGCATCCTTGTGTATAGTGATCATCAGTAGTAACAAGTATGGATTTTTGTTCCGGTCCAAAAAACCGGTCCACCGACGTTTCGGTTTTTTTGACCTGGACCTGTACGCAGCCCTATACAGGCCTAGACTGACAAAGTTTCTTGCCAGGAAAATTCTAAACCTTTGAAGGTACAAATGTAGCCCTGTTCATCTCTTATTTTGCATTTTTCTTTCATTTTCTGCAGGAGAATGTCCAGGGACCTGAGTGTGATGTGTGTAAGCCCAACACCTTCCACCTGTCAGATACCAACTCAGGCGGCTGCATCAGGTGCTTCTGTATGGGAGTCAGCCAGCAGTGCACCAGCTCCTCCTGGGGGCGCTTCCAGGTACTGCAGTATCCTCTAACTGCCAATTTGTATTACTGTATATTAGAACAGTTTCTGTACCATAGAACTATTTTTGACCATATCAGAGTTCTAATGGATTTTTAATCGATTTTACAGAAACAAATCTTACAATTGCAGCCTTACATGTAACATCAAACCCACACTTTTCTAGGTCCGAGCCAAATTTGAGACAGCATCCACCCAGGATTTCCAGCTGATGAACAAAGACCAGACGAGGATCGTAGACCAGGGCCTGACCGTCAACCCCGTCACACGCAGTCTGGTGTACCGACAGTTCCAACAGCTCCCACAGGATGTCTACTATTGGCTGCTGCCTGAAAGTTTCCTCGGCAACAAGGTGAAATTCCATTGTAGCTGTTGTATGGCTGTTTTTTATTGCCATCATTATTCCTAATAAAATGTACATGTAAATAGAGCTCACTTTTGCAACTATGTAAATGTGTTTCTCAAATGTTTCATGTGTAGAACTCATAGTTTCAAAGGAGCCAATCTGACAAGATTCTGCTTTTTATCGTCTGCTAAATTTGCCAGATCTCTTTTCAAGTCCCCGTTCAGATCCTGGCTACCACCTTGCCATATGACAACCCACATTAGAACCTGCAAACAGTCTAATCAGCTCGTTGTCCAGAACAGACCGATACAGGAATAGCCCGATCCCCTATCTCACGAATCTATTAAACAAATACGGCATATAGTAAATCTCCCATGACCAGCCCTATTAAGATCAGTTATCATTTATTATTATTTATTATTATCAATTATTATTGTTTTTACACTTTTGTACTTATTTACATTTATAAAATAAGTGTGTCTGCCTAATATGCATAATTCAGCGACTTGTACCATGTACAAGTGGCTGCAATGTATTTTAGTGTATCGGTATTAATCGAAACAATAAACCAATCTTAATAATATTATTATTAAATTTGTTCTGTTCATGACGTTAAGATTTGTTCTTAGTGCATGATTACTCATCATACAAGTCATGCATGGTTGTGTAAACCAATTGGCAGGCTAAGGTAGCTGATCTGTGGTTGTGATGATGACCTGAGGTCATCACCATGGCAACACGAGTCATTTTCTCATGCTCTATGTCTTCTGTGTGTCTTCCCATTTCTCCCATCTCTGCTTTCCCCACCTCTCCTCCTGAATGAAGTAGATGGTAAGTCTGAAACCTGCCAACTCGATGTCTCACTTTTCTGGAACTTTTTTTCTGGAAGTTCTTTGCTTCTTCCCTTTGACATTTCACTATACACAGTGCTGCATTTCCTCCATTTTGTTGGGTCTCTGAGATGATTATCCTACATGTATGCTGTTCATTATGCCTGTGTATTGAAAACATTGTTGAA
Source organism: Branchiostoma floridae x Branchiostoma japonicum (assembly GCA_013266295.2). Lineage (NCBI taxonomy): Eukaryota > Metazoa > Chordata > Leptocardii > Amphioxiformes > Branchiostomatidae > Branchiostoma > Branchiostoma floridae x Branchiostoma japonicum. The sequence goes on from CM023832.1 coordinate 11,902,832, forward strand.
GCTATGGTTTGTTTGGCTTTTCATTAGAACTATGACATGACATTGACATTTAATGACATTGTTTCTTGTGACTTGCTACATTGTATATCATTTGAGTGGAATATAAAACTTGACAATGTAGCTGCAGTATAAACCCTATGGAAGACATGCACAGGGAGTCATTCTCTCCCATTGTTTGCCCCCCTCCCACAGCTGACCACCTACGGAGGTGTCCTCAGGTACACCCTGAGCTACCAGCCGGCTCCAGGTGCAGCACCTGTGGTGGACTTTGACGCCCAGCTGTCAGGAAACTCCATCCTGCTGACCTTCAGGCACGAGCAGCAGGCTGTGGCCAACATCCCACGACCTTTCATCATCACCTTCCAGGAGGTAGGAAGGTGTCTAGTAATGTTGAGAATACAAATCAAATTTACAGCTGCATCTAGTTAAGTGACAGGCTTTATTTATTTCTTTATTTGACTTCTCCATTGGAAAAATGGAGGGGGAGACAAAACAGGTGCTCATCTCGATTTGTTGTCTCCCCCACAAGGCTTTGTCTGAAAGCTATTCCATCTGAAAGCTGGTAGGGGCAGTCAGTATGAAAAAGGGCAGGATATGTAAGGCAGTTGAAGTTTCATGAATAGCCATTTATCAATTTGTAAAAGTGGCTTTTACTAATAGGTTATCATGGTACCTTTGGTCTCCACAGGCATCAAAGAGCCTACAGCCATAATCAAATCTTTGGCAGCAAAATGAGCCAAAAAGGACCATGCTTTTGAATGACACATGATAAAAACTTAACTTAACTTAATATGTTTGGGCACCAGCTTGTTTATGATGGTGGTTTTATTTCATACAAAGAAACTTGACTGAACCTTATGTTGTTGTAAATGCAGCAATACTGGAGAAGACTGGATGGTGAGCCTGCCACCAGAGAGCACATGCTGATGGCCCTGGCAAATGTCGATGCTCTGATGATCCGAGCTACCTATGCAACCGCCATGATGGAATCAAGGTAACAGTCTAGTTTTATGACTGTTCTTCACAGTTCTTATGATTTTCTCCTGTGTTGTTTTGAGTTGTTTAAGAAAAATCTGATGGTAAGAAATGACACAAACACAAAACTTACAGATGCACTCCACACATTCATTGCCACATTCACAATCAAAAAGATTCTGTGCTTCTTCCAGCTAAGCCACGCCAACCATTTATTTGTTGTACAGTTATAAATTATTAAAATTGCAGGTGTGATTCATTAGATAATGTTACTTGGGTATGTATCTTGTTTTAACTATTTATTGTTGTTCTTATGTCATATGTGCTGTATGTGTTGGGTGTGCACGCTATCAGCATACTTGCTGCCTAGTGCACACTTTGTATTGTCTTGTTACAATTTCTGAATAAATAAAATAAATAAAAGAAATGTGCTTTGTTGTGTTATTGAAAATGTGGTAAATACATGTATCTTGTACAAATCATGGCTAACTTTGCTTCCTTTTTCTCCACAGCATTTCTGATGTGTCGCTGGACATAGCGGAGGACAGGTCGACTGGTCAGGGCCCAGCGCTACACGTGGAACAATGTGTGTGTCCACCAGGATATGCTGGACTGTCCTGTGAGGTGGGTGGTTCAAAAACTTTGTGCTGTTGTCTGATGGATCTGTCAATCAAACTCTTACAATGTTGTTAATGTTTACATTTTGGATAAGAGAATGAAAACATCAGAATCATTTAGATCAGTGCTGGTTGGTATGTTCAATGAGACAAGATCAATCAATGTAGAGGAAACAATTTGCAAAGTAACGTAAGAATTTTTTACATTTAACTTTAAAGCAATGTTAAAGGAATGAGTTAAAGGGAAGTTGCTGTAACATCATTGATCTATCAATAATTATTCTGCAGGAGTGTGCACCAGGCTATGGTAGGAATGGAGAGGGGTTGTACCTGGGCATGTGTGTACCTGGAGGAGACAGTGGGACAGGCCCTGGAACTGGCCCTGGAACTGGCCCTGGTGCAGAATGCAGCTGCAATAACCATGCCTACGGATGTGATGACAGTGGAGTGTGTCAGGTAGAGACCATTATTTGAAAAAAGTTCTGCCAGTCTGAAGTGTACAAAACTAATGGTTGCTTGATGAGAGATTTTATTCTCTGTAAGAGTGCTAACAGTTGAAATGTTAACCCTTTTTTGTGGCATGATTTCTACAGAATTGCCAGCACAACACAGAGGGACCAAACTGCGACCGTTGTCGGCCTGGGTTCTACGGTGACCCCACCAGGGGCAACGCAGACGACTGCCTGGAGTGTCCATGCCCGCTGTCCATCCCGTCCAATCAGTGAGCTTCTTATTCTCTCATAAAGTTTCTCTGTACGGTCAAGTGATAAAGCAGATCATTCAGAGAACAAGACTATCAGAGATATAATGGTAGAATGGTTTCTTGTACAGATGATGTACAAAATGAGAAGCGTGAATACAGAGTTGTTCATGACATCCTGTTATAACTTCTGCAGGTTCTCTCCTACCTGCTTCCTGGACATTGACAGACAGCCCACCTGTGATGCCTGCCCACCTGGCTACACCGGCAGGAGGTGTGAAAGGTGAGCTAGAGTTAACTCTCAATAATTATTACTCCGTGAAGGAGGTATACCTCCTGCAGGAGTATTCGGGTCAGCCGGTTTTTCGTGTTCGCAGCTAAAACTCACGGTTCCCTTTGTTCAATCGGCATGTAATTTTATACGTCGTCTGCAGGCATGCCAGTGGTGATGCACGTATATCAATATTTACCGTAGGTGTTTTCGCGGTCAAGATAATATTCGAAAAGCACCCCTACATTTAGGGGCACATGGGACCGCCCGCGAAAAACCCGTTGTTTTGAATAGCGCGGGGGGGGAGCATCCTTAATGCAGATGCGCGGGGCGGTTTTTAATGCAGACCAGATGCGGACCGTAATGGTTTATGGATGGCAGGAATTGTGAAATGTGTTCGCACGTAAAAGTCATGTTTGTGTACGTTGTATTTCTCTGAATTTGGGCATGTGGTGTGCCGTTATGTCCGTGTTGATGCACGTGTCTTTGTTTTCACCGTAGCGGTTTTTATATCGAGGTAAATTTGATATTTCAAAATCACCCCTATTTTTATAATCCTGTGGAATAGCCCGTAGGTTAAGTAGATATGTGGTAGGCGAGGTTCTCTAAGCAGATATTAGGTGGTTGTTGTGTATATTCGTTTGTGAGTATCTGTTGGGATTGTGACTTATGGTTTGCACCTAAGGTCAGGTCTATTGTCTGGCAAGATGTTAATATCATAGTTGTTCGGTAGAGCTCACACACTGTACTATTTATAGCTTATAATATAGTGACCTGAAATTGGTCGGAGCACGGAGAATGTACCAAGATATGTGTTGTTTCCGTGTGGTGATCATGTTGTTTTGTTAAGCAGTTGACTTGAGCGGCAAGTGTTAAAATTGTTGACGTGGTTTTAGACTGACCGCCAGTTGCGCAGTTGACTTTGTGTACGTGTCTTTGTTTTTACCGTAGCGGTTATGTGGGACGGTGTTTTCCGTGTGCAACTGTGCTAACCGTTACTGATGTGATCATGTTGTTTTGTTAAGCAGTTAACGTTGACTTGAGCGGTACCCGTTTTTCCGTGTTCGCAGCTAAAACCCACGGTCCCCTTTGTTCAATCGGCATGCAATTTTATACGTCGTCTGCAGGCATGCCAGTGCCAATACCACCTCTCAATCTGCAAATTATAAAATTTCACGGAGAATTGTCGCCTATGGCGTCTTGTTGTTATTGGAAGGGTAAAGGTAGTACATGTTGCTTATTTTTTGTCCTCACTGTTTGCAGTGAAGGTTGGAGGGAAATGAAGGGCAAAGTGTTTTGATTGTCTTCTGTTTCCATACTTCCAATTTTAATCTAATATTGAAAAATTTATCTTTCTTATGCGCTTTGATCATCCTGTATTAAACAAACCCATCTCAGATTATATTCTTAACATCACAAAGAAACGAGAAGAAGCCGAACCTCTGTATTAGTGTTGTTTTAGTGCTAATGTAGTTAGATTTGTATCAGTAGTCCTGTTTGTACTGCAAACATGTATAATATTTTCATCTGTTCACCTGTACTTAGCCCGATAGGGCATGAATGTACAATAAAGGTTATCTGTTTATGTTGAAAGCTTGCAGCTCACAAAATGTACTTCCATCACCTTTTCACAGATGTGACTCTGGATACACAGGCAATCCTAGCATCCCTGGAGACTCGTGCAGACCTGTACAAGGTATGAGTATACTTTCATATGGGTACCAGTCCTTTAAGTTACAGAGCTTAAGTTAGTGGGTGTCGCTTGATGCAAGAGCTGTTTGGGGAGGGGGTAGATGGTAAAAATTTCCTTCTGAGATGGAGACAGATATTACGTGAACGCTACTACATGTATGACATTATAGGGAAGGGACTTTTTTTGTTGCGACCTGCATGTTTGTTGCTTTCTGGAAAAACAAATGACTTACTGATTGGAACTGAAACCAGGACGGTTCTTTTTGTGTCTTTTTGCCCTTCTTTGTCTTTTCTGTCAGACCTTTTGATGATGACATGGCACAATGGATCTGGTTTCACTTAATGATACCTCCTTGTAGAAATAACCCCCTCTCAGCTCTTCTGTGACAGATATGTGTAACAGCTACAGACTAGAGGATTCCCCCAGCTAGCAAGCAACTATTTCCCTATCACTTTTAAATAGTGTTGTTTTAGTGCCAGATATACTTACTTACAAGTTAGTGAACTTTATTAATCTAACTGAAACTAAATGATTAAGAGTTGTTCCTAGGCCCGTCCCTATGTCTTTCCTTTGACTTTGTGTAGAGAGATTTTGAACTGTTGACTGACTTGCCACTAACCTTTGACCTTGTAGTCAGGGCCTGTAGTAGTCCTGTGCATTCAGTGCCTGACTCCACAAGGTTAATAACCCTTGTCTGTGTACTGTTTGATGTATGAAATATCCCAGGCGGTAACGGACAGGGAAATGTCATCAAGGTTCCTTGGAACAAGTACGACGGCGGTGAGAACGCTTTCCCATAATGCCGCTGCTGTGTGCAGTCTGTCGCTGCTGCCTCACGTACACGTGCCTGTGCTCATGACATGGACTTGTGTCTGTCTTTTGTCCCGTCTGGGCAATACAGATTCTTTCACTTGGTTCTAAGGTTTCACTTTTCTATCTTCTGCCAACATATCCAAAAATGTATGAGATGTTAGAGCCAAGTTATGAGTTATAGTATGCCCATAATGACATTACCACCATTTTGACCCTTTGTACGGGATATCATTTTGCCATACATGTATGTTCACATGGTGATTTTTAGTTTCATTTTTTTTTTCTTTTGATCTCCATTTTCATTTCAGGCTGTAGTGTAGAAATCCATACTGGGTGAAGGGAAAACTTGTACATAGTGTTGAAGACATACTTTCATACATAACGTTATACATAACCTCTGTAGTGGGAAGTAAGGGCTATGAAGCTTATACATGTGTACATTATCTGATGGGGTGCTGCCTTTGCAAATTTTGCTCACTTGCTTCACCTCAGATTGCACTGGCATCACCATCACTGTAGAACTACGCGCAACTTTGCTGTATTTCAGACCAGGAATGTCCCCACAATTTGTTTATTAATGATAGCAAGAACAAGAGTTGGATTGGTCTTAACTTTTTGGACTACAAATGGCCATTCCTTCATTTTCCAAAACCTAAGAACATTTTAGAGGGTCCATCTTAGGACAGTTAACGATGATGAGGACATTCCTGGTGTAGCAGTTTACTATGTTTTCAAGTTACCGACTGGAAACATGTTCTATTCACAGAGAACAACTGTCAATGTAATGATGCTGGAAGCTTCTCAGCTACCTGTGATGTAAATGGACAGTGTAACTGCAAGGTAAGTTTGTCCTATTGTTAGCTTGGCATGCCCTGGCAATGTTATTACAGTGATGGTTTCTTTAAAACAACATGACAAGGATGACAAGGATGTGTGTTATTAAGTAAACATAGAGGTTATTTAATGTGACATACAATGTGAATGTGAAATAAACCAATTACTACTACTACTACTACTACTACTACTACCACATACAAGTGATTGAGCCGACCTTCATCATTGTCGATGGTTCCATTCAGGCTCACATATTATTGATTAGAAAAAATAAAAAAACATGAAACATAATCTCTGACAGTGAGACACAGTTCCAGCAAATTGATGCCAAGTTCTTCTGTTCCTAGGATGGAATGACAGGACTGCGTTGTGACCAGTGTCGTCCTGGCTACTTCTTCCTGAACCCACGGAACCCTGACGGCTGCATGGAGTGCTTCTGTATGGGGGTCACCGATCAGTGCAACAGCTCCCCCTACTTCAGGGATCAGGTATGACAGCTGCTTTCCCATAATTTACATATTTCCATAAATCGTAGTGTTTAGGCCCTTCAGATTTTGAATGTTTAAGAATACAATGGATCAAATATGCCTCTTTCCATTTAACATTTCAGCATACCCTTATTATAAAAACAAATTACTTAATATTGACATCCATACAATATTAGAAAAGGTCTTCAGGAAAATGCTAGAAGTTCAGACAGATGTTTTGCTACTTACCAGCCTTGATAGTCTTCTTTATCACTTCCGTTCTGTCTTGTTTCAAAGGTGGAGGCGACATTCCTGCAGCAAGGGAACTTCCAGGACTTTGCTCTGGTGAACATGGCCATGTCACGACGTGTCACTACAGGGTTCAGGGTCAACCCCTCCTCCCGCGACCTGCAGTACCAGGGCTTCAGTCAGCTGGACAGCGACCCGTACTTCTGGCAGCTGCCTGCTGCTTTCCGGGGCAACAAGGTACTGTTTCCATCTGTGTTTAATAACCCTCACTTTGCCTGAGCAAACTTTTAGGGCTAAATTCTTTATTGGTTACAGAGTTAGGCAGAAAGGAAAAGGTTAATGATACAGCTTAGCATCTATTGAATGTTGTAACCATCAGATACTGTAAATCACAATTTTTTGGGGGTACTTTTATATTCACGGTTTTTGTCACTTCTGTACCAAAACTTATCATTACCGTGAACAAATAATTCACTAACTTTCTTTTTGCTGCACCTGGTGCCACCACAAACGTATAGTTCCACGAACATGTCCATTTTTCTCAGACCGCAAACTTTTGCTACCGCGAGCTTAAAGTGATTTACAGTATTCACCAGAGAGCTTTTATTGTTATCTTGTGTTCCTATCAGTATCTGTCACAGTGGCAGTTACTTGATACTTGTTCCTTGTTCTCAGTAGCATGTGTGTTGTATTCTGCCCACAGGTGACAGCCTATGGAGGCAGGCTGGTGTACAGTGTGTCACATGTCCCCACCCCTACTGGCAGGCCCCTGGTTGGACTGGTTGATGTGGAACTCATTGTAAGTACATGTCATGTACATTTGATTTTACCTAGTATGATATAGTAAAGGAATTGAACCAGTCTTCAGTACACATAAAGGTGTATAGGGTGTTTGAAATGCTTGAAAAAAGATGTTTCATTATTTTGTGAAAATTAATTTTTTTTCCTCCCTACTCTAGGGTAATGAGATCATGCTGATGTATAGACACAACCAGCAACTGACTCCCAGGGAATCCAGGACATTTGAAGTTATCTTCAGGGAGGTAAGGAGGACTTAGATTTAAACAGATACATATACATGACTACATGTATGATGTAGCTGTTATTACACTTGTACAATCACTGCAATGCACATTTGTAAATAAGCTGAAACTTTTACTTGTGTATCCTTCAAAATGACTGTTGCCAAGTAGCTGTGAAGTACATGTACATGTATGTGTGTGTTATAATATCAAAAGGTTTCCATGTCAGTTGGTTGGTGTGTTTTGTAGTTTTGGGTAAGTTATAAGGACCAAAGGAACTCTGAAGAATAGCTACAATGTAACTTGTCATGCTAATTCTGAATATACTCAAGCAGATACAGAACCAAAAATGGTAATGAAAAGGAAGCGACAGTTTACAACTTAACTTCTCTCCCCCCTGTAGGAGTACTGGCAGCGGGCTGACGGGGTCCCAGCCACGAGACAGCAGATCCTGATGGCGCTGGCGGACGTGGAGAACATCCTGATCCGCGCCTCGTACAACAGCGAGATGCAGCAGTCGTCCATCCGGGACGTGAGCATGGACATCGCCGTGCCCCAGAACACGGGACAGCTGCTGGCAGTGGAGGTGGAGGAGTGCAGGTGTCCACCTGGATACATGGGGCTCTCCTGTCAGGTGATCATGAAACATTATCTGCAACATTCTATAGTACAAAATAAATGTAGCAACTACTAGTAGATAGATTCTCTGAAGAGTTGGGTATTTCAAATAGAATCCCCTATCTTTCATCAGTGACTGAGAATGTTCAACATCAACTATGGTTCAATTACAACATTTTCTTCACAATATATGCCAGATATACATGAATGAATACCATGTTGGCTGTGGTATTAGTACAAGGTGTGACTTCTACATGTAGAATGGAGGCTGTTGTCTGAAGACTCCTGATCGTTAAGTATGGCTGCTGCAATGCAACACAATAGCAGCACTTATACCTCATTGTTGAGACAACCTTGAATAGCCAGTAATCTTGAATCCTGGAAGACCTCAGAGAAAAGTCACCCTGTAAAGGTATTTGAAGTACCATAAGAAGTACATGTATACCTTATATGTGCAATGTGTATCTTCAAATGAAAAGAATTACATTCATTCAATTTGATATATATCTCATAATCACATTCTTGGTTGTTTCTCCGCAGGACTGTGCCCCTGGTTTCACCAGGAATGGAGAGGGCCTGTACCTGGGGATGTGTGCACCTTGTGACTGTAACGGCCACGCCTCAACATGTGACCCTGAGACAGGTGCCTGTCAGGTGAGATTAAAAACATATCATATAGTGTGACTTGTTCATATCTTCAGATTTGTGCCCTATATGCCAAACTTTTGTTTCCTTCAGTTATATACATGGTTACCACATTACAAATTGATTGTCATGAGTTACAGTACTGTTGTTAGTAATCCCTATTTTTGTACCTACAGGGATGTAGAGACAATACCATCGGTGAATACTGTGACCAGTGTGCCCCTGGTTTCTTCGGGGACCCGTCCAGTGGCAGGCCTGATGCCTGTAGACCATGTCCCTGCCCACTGCCATCTGTCAACAACCAGTAAGTAACCTTCATTCACATTTATCTGCTGGGTTACATTGACAGACAGAATGACAGGAGCTCAAAAGGTCAGACATGGGAAATGGGGTGAATGTGTCAGAGAGCCAGCAGGAATATGGTGGTGGACATGGGGGAATTCAGGAAGCTAAGGATTGCATACTTTTGACATCTCTGATTTCTTGTTAAATGCGCCAAAAATAGCAACTGGATATGATTTTGGAAACGGTCAGACGTTTCAGGTAGCATCCACTACCTTTCGTCAGTGACACTAAAGGACTGCAGGAGAATTGCTGGTTTATAAGCACAAACCATTAATTGATATGCAAATAAGTAAAGACAATTTTTTGTGAAAGGCCAAAAGGAAACAAAAGTCAAGACAATTTTTGTGAAGGCCAAAAGGAATTGTTAAATGGTTGTATTATTTTTAACACACAACTGTACTCTTCAGGTTCTCCCCCACCTGTTTCTTGGATACAGACAGCAGACCCACCTGTGATGCCTGCCCACCTGGATACTCAGGAAGGGACTGTGGAGAGTAAGTAGATGTAACAAACAACCTTCACCACTTCTTCCCACTGCCAGTTGCAATTTGCTGATACTGATCACTAACTTTAAATCATCATAGGTTGCTGTCCTTGTGTAAACATTTAGTCTCATCTTTTTTCTTTTCTTTTTGCAATGGAAAAGAAAGTCATTTTGTTGCCATTGTTTCTTCAGGTGTTCACCTGGCTACAACGGTAATCCCAGAGTTCCTGGCGGCAGGTGCACCCCAGTTGGAGTGGGCCCTGGGCCTGGAACTGGAGTTGGCCCTGGAACTGGAACTGGGACAGGGACTGGAACTGGAACTGGAGTTGGCCCTGGACCAAGTAAGTTGACTGTTGTGCTTGGTTCTGACATGAAGATATTCTGCATATTGTAACCTTTAAGTTGGTTTTGACGTCCCAAGTTTTGGCATTTCATTCTGTGTAAATGTGTTTTAGTACAATAACGTAATAATAGTTCATTACGTTCTGTCATTTTGGTGTCAAACCAGTATAAGGTGTTCCTTTACAATGTACGTCTGACTCATCAGGTCTTGGTAGTTTGATCAAAATGTGGTGTTAGTTTGGTATTGATTTGATGATACTGACGTCCTTCCTGTAAGACTTGAGTGTAGACCAGAAGAAACAGTGTACTCTGTGGGGATGTCCCCCCACTCCGTACACTTGTCTTGTGGCCACCCCTGGTTAATTCTGTCTCCCTCTGTGTGTGTGTGTAACAAAAACAGGCCGTTATCCCACATATGGAAATGTGCCTGAAAGGATGACGGACGAGGGTAAGAGGAGTTGTGGGAGTAGCCACTGTAGCATTTAGCCCTACTGCATATTTCCTGCCCCATTCCCTGGCTGTTTATGTTTACAAGTACTAAGTACATATACTACATGTACATGTATGTTGGCAAGTGGAAGCTCTGTAGATGGACTGCAATGTGCCAGCTTTTAGACAAGCCTCATTCATGATGTTTGGGCTAACAGGACAGAGTTTAATCAGAAGTGTAGTCTTTCTTCTGCACGAGAATGGCAATGGCAAACATCAGCAAAATATAGCTCCGCAGTGTAAAATGTGAAAACTGGGAAAGGTAGAGTTTGGAGCAGTTAGCATGAAAGCTGGGGAATTGGAAACATCAAACTAAGCATGTTTTCTGCTTTAAAAATATCAATGCATTTTGCACAGGGGGAAATGTTCTAGGTGTAGTCTTAGGTATTGGCAGTCATAGTTTTTATTTCAAATTATTATAAAGTCAGTTGACTATAGATACACAGTTTTAAGCTTTGCATGAACCTTAGAAATGATTAGTTGCTGTAAGGATTCTTATGAATGATTTCTTTGTTTTATACTTCAGTTGGCCCAGGTCCAGGCCCCGGCCCAGTCACCCCCCAGCAGCCTTCCATCCAAATCTACCCACAACAGGCCACCGAAACCGCTGGACGTTCTGCACAGTTCCGCTGTGACGTGTCCGGCGCACCGCCATTCCAGATCAGCTGGGGACGCAGCGACGGTCGTCCACTCCCACCACGGTACAGGCTGTCCAATGAGAACTCGGTTCTGACCATCAGTAACTTGGAGTCTGGCGACAGTGGATATTTCATCTGCCGAGGCTCAAACTTGTACGGGACAGCACAGGCTCAAGCTCAACTGACTGTTACAGGTACATCAACATTGTGTTTGGGATATCCAGCGCAAGAAAACTGACAGAAAAATCACCAGGAATATCATCTGTCTGTCCCAGTAACCGTGGACAGGTAGTGACACTATCAGCAACTGAATTAGAGAGTACAAAATAAGTGCATTAGAGTTCTTGTCGGTAACAGTTAAAGTGTAACTTGTAACCTCCTTGTTCCTCTTGCAGCTCCAACTGTTCCTATCAGAGTGATTGTGGATGAACCCAAGACCCTACAAGCCACTCAGGGTCAAACTGTACAGTTCAAGTGTATTGCCTTCAGCCAGGTATGTAGACATGTGTCCTTCTCTGTCAGATTTAATCAATGAGTGCCTAACATTCGTATTGTAAACAATGGCACCAAAGTCTGTACTTGAAAGTTTTTTGAGGACTTACTGGACTTAGGAGACAAGGATAACAATGGAAAAATTGACAAGGAAACTTTAACGTATTGGCAACATATGATGGTCTAGTATGTAACACTCTGCAATGATATCTTCTTGGCAATTGCCCTTCGTTTATGCACCAGGTTACATACACCTTGGTGTGGACGAAGAACGATGGCAGCGGGCTGCCTGCGGAAGCCACGGACTTCATGGGAATCCTCACCATTCCGAACGTCCAACAGCAACACACCGGAATCTACACCTGCACCGGCTCCAACATGTACAGTATTGCACAAGACTCTGCACAGTTGTACGTCCAAGGTACGTGGTGGGGATAGAGGAGAGGGTTTGACACGTAAAGGCTCCTCTTCCTTGTAACAGACTTCTGCATGAGGATTTACAGTATATTAATAAGAGATGGTAGCATTGCAAGTATGATATCACCCTGGCAAAGATGAAGGGAGATACAGTGCATGTTGCATGTGGAATGAAATACCACAAAGGGACTATGCATGTCCAGTGTTATTATAGGTTTACTGTATTGCTGTGTTGTAACATTGTTCTTATAATATTTTCTTAGTGTGTGCCAATATAGCTTGACAAAAAATGTATGCATGTCATAAACGTTTATTTTTTAAATGTTAGTGTTTGTGAAGAGTGTGCGTTTTTATTCTTCATAATGTTTGGGAATAACTTCTTATTCAGTTCAAATTTCCCTTCCCTGATCTATAACTTTCCTCCTTTTCTCATTGTTCTGTGTTTTCGTTGTCTATAATTAATTAAAATGTAGACTCTAAAGATCAATTTGCTGTAGGTCTGTAAACTCAGGTAAAAATTGTACCAAAACATCTTATTTTTCACAAGTTTGCTAAATCTAGCCTGGTGAGAAGTAAACCCAAAGAGAGAGAAAATAGAATCTAAAATAATATATACCTGGTAGTGCTATACAGCGTGCAAAATACTAGGTTACCCAGTTGCACCGTGCAACCATATTTTGCTTGGTGCAACCTATTTCTACACCCAGGTAGCTCAGTGCACTACTTAAATTTTGTGGTAATGATGCCCCTTTCTTCTATTGGGAACTGTTTATGGAGAAGTTCCCATGGAAGAGCTCATCACTTCAGGAATGGGGAAACAACTCTGTGTCAGAAATGTATAAATGCACATTGCATTCTAACAAAGTTAATCATAATGTAGAAAAGTTTAAATTCGGGGCAACCTGGAATTTGGATGGGCAACCTAGGTTTCATCCTAGGTTGCCACTGGGCAACCTGGCTCAAAAAAGTATTTCGTACACTGCTATAGTAATGGAGGTACATTGTATTGCTATGAGCTAGATAGATTTTGATTCCTTACAAATATGTAGTGGAGCTTAAACCTATATATTGCAGGTCCTGGAATAATTGCACATTGTACCTAGTTAATATATTTGCATGGTGTTCTTATACATGTACATGAAGTATATACTCACATTTATGTTGCATTTGTGCTGTGTTGCAATTATGTGTGTTGTAACAGTTGTAATGTTCCATGTTGTTGCTACTAAGTATGTACATTTTGAATGGAGCTGACAGTTGAAGTTAATGTAACAGTTGCATGTTTTTGACAAAAGTCTGCAGTGTGAGTAACATTCATGGCTGGCAAATAAAGCATGTAGCAAATGTCAGTGTGCATTTTATTTGTTGGCTCTTTTGACAAGAAAACCAACTAAGTGTCTAACAGCATGAGTGTTAAACTGTTCTATGTCTTGTATAATATTAGCAGTAAACTTATAACAACAAAAATTGCCACGATTACTAACTTGGGTCAACCTAGTAAACACAAAACAGGACTTGCAAAATTTCATGTTTTTTGCGAGCCTTCAGTTGAGTTTGATTTCATTTAGTGCATTTTTTGTTGTTTTACTCAGCAAGTTCTTGCAATATATGTTACACATGAACAAGGGGGAGGGGGGCGAGGTTTGCTGATGTATGTTGTAGCATGCTACATCGGCCACTGACATGCATGTGTTGTCCTGGTCTTGTGTTTGTGTGTTCCACCCGCCTGTGTGACATGTCGTGCTGCGATACCGCATTGCTGCATGGCGTGAAGGTCGCTGGGAGGAACCACTCTCTCAGGGGGACCCCCCTTCTGGAGTCCTCAACGTGGACAGTGGTAATGTGCAATGTGTACACTGTACTTCGGATGTACTAAACACCTAGTGCTGTTTAGGTGTAATCTGGAAGTTACCACAATGCTTTGTACATGTTATCAATGATAGCATATATAGGCATTTCAAGAATAAGAAAATAGCAGGAGTATAATTAGCTTAAAGTTGAAATGAAGCAGAGTCAGTCTTAAAACAGAAACAGACGTTACACATACAATGCAGATCACAGCTTAGTGCTTAACTGCTTTGTGCTCTTATAATTAATTATGACTGCCAGACTGCACATGCAAATATACTACACTTTTTGAAGCTTATATAGAGCTGCCACTCTGTTTGTTATCAGCCACCTAATATTGTCTGTATCAAAACTCATTTCAAGTAAAAGTTACGTGTATATGGCATATTGCTGTTGTTCTCTGTACAACTGTCTACTTGCTCTTTGACTCCTTTTGCATTCCTTTTGCTGTAGTGTCCTGTCCGTGTATTGTGTGGTAATATTATACGTTTTAGATCTAGGTAAAAAAATCATGCATATATTAACAAATCAATGTTCCCTGACTAGCGTTGTCCCAGAGCGATGTCAACCCACCAGAGGTTCGCATCGAGCCTCGCTTCCAGACTGTCAACATCGGCGACCCCGTGCAGTTCCGCTGTATCTCGTCAGGCTTCCCGCCGCCACGAGTGGAATGGACGGGAGGGCACCGCGGCGTTCTCAACCCCACATCATCGTTTGTGGATGGAGTTTTCAGGTTGGTCTGTCTGTTATAATAGATACTTATATCTTGTTAAAGATAAAATAGTCTTTTTGGCTGATTTCTTTCCTTGCTTCGGAAACTTTTTTCCACCCTTGATTTATGACATGTTGTCTTAGTCTATGGCAGTTTTAACTGCATGAAACATCATTATAACAACTTGAGTGAGTGAGTGAGTGCGTGCATGAGTGAGTGAGTGAGTGAGTGAGTGAGTGAGTGAGTGAGTGAGTGAGTGAGTGTGAGAGAGAGTGAGTGAGTGAGTGAGTGAGTGAGTGAGTGAGTGAGTGAGTGAGTGAGTGAGTGAGTGAGTGAATAACTTGATAACCTGGAGAATGACAGCACAACTAAAATGTGTTTTGAATCATGTCTGTTACAGTAATCCATGACTGGAGTGCATCACTATGGTGTGTAATTTGAATGACTTGAGCAGGATTTTATGACTGATGTCTTGAATTGAATTTTCTGTTTTGCCACTAGTATCCCTGCTGCTATCAGGCAGGACGAGGCTGAGTACTTCTGCAAGGCCAGGAACTCTGCTGGGGAAACAAGTGTTCGCACAGTGCTGTATGTAAGATGTAAGTATCGCTTTTGTAGTTCGGCATTCAATTCTTTAGTCGTAATTATTTTCCAAGGCACCTTGAATAAAATTGTAGTGCATAGTTAGGTTTCTCATTATAGAAAAATCCATCTCGACATTTTGATCACATACTAAAACAAATATACAAACTCCTGATGGGATTGAAAGTACACAGTCTGTCTTCATTGCTGAAGGAAATGATGTTATATCTCAATGTGCAGTAGGGTGCTTACTTTGTAGAACATGGCTCAATAACAGTAGTGAGTAAAAGTGTCTCAGGCAATTTTCTTATTGGGCTTCATAAGTATAGATTGCTGTATTTTCAGAACAAATAAAGTTAAGTTCTTTGTACTTATCTGACTTGTTTGCTCTCCAGCAAAGCCCTTATAAACACATGATTAAAAGCTTATTAATTGTTGTTCTTGCTCTATACTATTGGCTTGTTTTTGTTTTCTTTCCTTTTCCAAACTAGTGTTTGGAACTAGGGACTTAGTACAGGGTGATTCAGGGTACTATATTATTGACACGGACATGTCAACAATTGAGGAATGTACACAAGGCCATAAGTCACCATCCTGTGACAAGTCTGGTAGGAGGGCTGTGATTGGTCATTTTTGACTTGTGTGTTCTTGGTTCGGGTTGGTGTGCTTGGTGTGATGTCAGAGAGGTTGGACTGTATGTACTGGTGATGGTTTAGAACAAGCCTCTTGACTGAAGGTATTTTGTGAAGGAAACAACTTGAATGTCATTCACGTCCATGTCTTTAAAGATGACACTTGTAAGGTATCCAAGTTATGAACTGTTAGTGGTCTTACTCTTATGTCCAAATATTATATTAAACATTGTATGGTACAGAAGGCTGATCAGATATTAAATCCGATATCCTTATGATTTAGGTTCCCAAACTTACTATTTAAAAGTTAACGTTAGCACATTTTTATTTGGGGTCATAACATTTCAACCAAAACAACCCATCTAAAGTACCGGTAATCAATCATCAAGTAAGACCATTCATTTGGCAACATCAACCATTAATGATCCTTGCAAATGTCACCTTTAAAGCAATATGGAGACAAGGACTGCAGAATAAAGTTGTCAAAAATTGCATCTCCGAGGAAGTTGCTGCACTGAAGCATTTTGAGAAGTCACATTTTGAGAATACATGTACATCTAACATTATGCTTTGACAGTGACTCCTTTATTTTTTTGCTTTCTGTTCTTGATTGCCTGATAATAAGATGTACAGTGGTGAAGAAGAATTATGCACTTGCATATCTAGAAAGTGGAGATCATTAAACTAACCACCAGTGAGATACGAATGATAAAACAAGTTGCATAGTAAGCTTGTCATAACATCAATACCATGTCAGCCTTCTAAGAAAATTGCCTGACACTCTTGTAATACCTTTCCTCTGATGTACATGTATACCCCAACTCCAGTTATTTCAGTTGAATATTTAGAGAGATGTTAAGGTTTGATAATCTGATTTTTCAGTACAAGGGGCACCAGAAGTCACTGTGCGGCCAGAAGTGATGGAGGTACCCGAGGGAGAGCGCGTGGCGTTGGAGTGTTCTGCAAGAGGCAACCCGACTCCTACACTGTCCTGGAACAAGTACAACGACCCCCTGCCTGTTGGTTCGGTGGAAAGCAACGGAGTGTTGACCATTCCGCAGGCGCGGTTGTCGGACTCTGGACACTACGTCTGCACGGCGTCCAACAGTGTCGGAACAGAACAGAAGAGATTGGAGCTGAGAATCACAAGATGTAAGAACAGTTTCTGAATACAGTTTGTCTGCTGTAGATATTTACTTTAGGTCCATATTTAGGTCTTCCAAAATTGTGCTGCTATGATGTAGTGTCCTAGTTTAGTGAGTATAACTGAGAATTCAAGTCTAGCTTTCATTGTAGTTACAAGAATTTTCTAAGTAATGAATGCACAACCCTTATTTATCTCAAAATGTCTTGAAAATGCTAGTCTGACTAAGATAAGATACTGAATAGATAGAAGCAAAGCAACAACAGTAAAAGACTGTGTCGTTGAAGATAATTTTTAGTGTTGTTGAAGATAATTTCCTTCCTTCATGATTCTTCCTGGCGCTCGATGTCTTCAGCAGACTTTTTTGCTCATGCTATGCTTCTTATAACTCCTTTTAGTGCTCCAGAGGCCGCCCACAGCTGCCATTGAGACAGTGGGTCCAGGTGGGGAGGTGTTACAGCCAAACCTCCTCACAGCTACAACAGGGCAGACTGTGCAGCTGCGCTGTGTGGTGTCAGGTGAACCTGTGCCAACCATCACCTGGGGCAAACATGGAGGGGCACTGGGACAAAACCATCAGGTAATTTCTATATTCATGTATTTATTGAAGATATTGGATAATTTTGATTTTAAGTTAAAAATTGAAGTCCTTACCACATCATATAAAAATGCAAGTTGGGCACTCTGCCATTATTATTATTGCATTGGTGTAGATGTTTTGGATAATTTGTATAGTTTTTTGATGGTTAATAAGTATGTGGTTGTTGAATTGTGAATACTTGTCACTGTCCTAGGTACTGAATGATGTTCTGCGGATTGTGAGGGTCTCCAGTGCCGACCGCGGCATGTATGTCTGCACAGTGGACAACATCTCTGGGGTGTCCTCTGCTTCCATCATGCTGGAAGTGGAGTGTAAGATCTTACTCCTCACGATTTTGAATTTATAAACTGTGTATTCTGTGTTAGAAAAGAAATTAGGACAACAAAAAGTATGTTGCCATAGCATGTATCCATTTACTTATTAGTGCCAAAGTGCTATATCTAAACAGTACCTGTGCTTGCTCTAAAACTAAGGAAATACTGACAGTACTTTTATCAACAGTTTTAATCTGTCAGCATGCATGAGAATATCACATGGCCAGATCATATAGATAGTGTTAAACACTCACTGCATGAAACATTGTCATCTTCATCTCTCTACCACTTATGATATCTTCTTATGAACCCAACATGTCAAGTGTGAATGCCATCTTTATTTGAAAATATAGCACTGCAACTTTATAGTGCATTTTGCAATGAGGAATTTAGAAATTACAAGCAGCAGAAGATATGGCTAGGGACTGTGCTACTTGGAGGTACCTTACGGAGAGGAGCAAGGGGGCAGCTACTGGCCTGAGCACTTAGGCAGGCAGGCATTAATTTGGTTTTGCTCTGTGTAACAGCTCAAGACCTGCCAGCTGTTCAGATCTTCCCCACTCCAAACATGGACCTGCAGATCGGACAGTCCACCCAACTGCAGTGTCAGGCGACAAGCGGCCGCCCGGCGCCCACCATCGTGTGGAGCAGGGCTGGTAACGAGGAGTTCACAGGTAACCTTGACATTCGGTTGTATTCTCTTCAGGTTGAATGCAGAAGACTTTAGAGAACAATTTGAATAAAATGTTATAAAGAATTTAAACTGTTCTCCAACTCATAAATTTCACTCACCGGAATTTTCAACTGAATCACTCAGTCTTCTTCAGCTATCTGACCCAAATGCTGTGGACACGTGATTTTTCTCACGTGTGACGTCAGCAAAGGGTCAAAGGTTGTCTTAGGTCGATATTGCCCCCCGTCCCGGTTGATGACATTTATGAGTTGGAGAACAGTTTAAATTCTTCATAATGTTATTTACCAACTCAGATGAACTTTCATGCAGAATAAAATGTTGTACTGACATGACAATTGCATGACATGTTGCCACCCGAATCTAATCTTTTGCTGGCTGCAAAGACAGTATCAAATTGGCTAGGCAGTATCCATTTGCCAGACAGTTACTATTTGCCACCCGAAGGGCTGGCATAAAAAAAGATACTAGTACAAATAAGAAAGCCTTTAAAAAACCTAAAAACATGCCAAAAATAAGCCAAAGCCTAAACCTCTGCTTGGAGAAACACGTCGGCAGAACGTACTGTGCCTGCGCAAAACCCTGATTTTTCACGTTTTTCATTGGATGTTTGGTCAACGTTGCATCAGAATTTTGCCTGTTGCAGACGATAACTTTCCCTACACAACATCTGAAAACTACAGACAGACTGTCAACCTTATATGCTCTAATACAACCTTATGTGAGACGTTCTGCCAAAGTGCTATGCACAATACATAATGGGTTTCGCGCAGGTGCAGTACGTTCTGCCGACGTGCTGCTTGGAGAGTAACCTGAATCGTTGATGGTATGCACAGATTAACATTGCTGCTTGTGTTAGACTTATACATGTATGTTGAAAGTATGTTTTGCTTGTCAATGAGTTTATATGTGGAAGTTGTGTTTTGCTTGAGTTTTTATGTTGAAGTTGTGTTTCCTCCCCAACAGAGAGAACAGATGTAAGAGATGGAGTCCTGACCATCCGAGATGTGACCCCTGCGGAACAGGGTGCCTATGTCTGTACTGCTAACAACGCTGTGGGTTCCATCCAGGCTACAGCGAACATCAGGGTACAAGGTAAGCCTGCAGGCATTCTGTTAACAAGTTTTCTTTGTTTTAAGATTTAAAATGAAAGCTGGCATGTGTTATACAAGTCATGTATTTAGTATATTACGTGATAATTATGTTACGCCAAAAAACAGTTACTCAAGCAACTGGATATGATTTTGGAAACGGTCAGACGTTTCAGGTAGCATCCACTACCTTTCGTCAGTGACACTAAAGGAAAGAATAAAGGACGCTAAAATTGTCTTTACTTATTTGCATATCAATCAATGGTTCGTGCTTATAAACCAGCAATTCTCCTGCAGTCCTTTAGTGTCACTGACGAAAGGTAGTGGATGCTACCTGAAACGTCTGACCGTTTCCAAAATCATATCCAGTTGCTTGAGTAACTGTTTTTTGGCGTATCTTATCACCTGGATGTCTAACCTTCACCGACGTACATGATATGTTGTTTCGAAGTGACAAAAATTCTTGCAAATGCAAAGGGAAAATAAATTCAAATTGAAGGAATTTCTCTACTCCCTTGCAATAGTTTGATAATAGAAACAGAGCTTGTCAAAGATGTATGTTCTCAGATGACCTACACGTACTGTCCACTTCAGGGTACCCACGGGTGACCATCAGTCCAGCCGGACCGGTCAGCATTGGGCTTGGTGAGCGGCTGTACCTGGAGTGTGTGGCCACAGGTGACCCCGCACCGGTGGTCAGGTGGACCAGAGATGGACAACGCACAAGAGCCAGAGTAGAGGGTAAGTCAGATACACTGAAACTACTAGGTATATTGAACTCAATATACAACCAGTGGCCGGTGCAATGGCCAAGTGGGTAGAGTGTCTGCCTAGCATTCTGTAGGTTGTGAGTTCAAGCCCCGGCCGAGTCATACCAAAGACTTTAAAAACTGCTTTCTCTGCATAGCACTCAGCATTTGGGAAAGAGTATGGGAGTCAAACACACACCACTACCAGTGGGCCCCTTGTTGTAGTGATTGCACAACTGTGTAAAAAAATGGAAATGGGCGCCGCCCTATGCACCATAATGGGTGCAGGAAGGAACTTTGACTTGACTTTGATACAACCAGTGCCATATGCATTTCTCATTAAATTTTGAGACTCAACAGATTTATTTACACAATTGTAACCTAAGTTGTAAACGTTTACCTCATTACTTTTACTATCCTTCCCAGGAGGTGACACCCAGAATAGTGCAGTGTTGGAGATTGACCGTGTGTCTGTGGAAGATTCAGGAGTCTACACCTGCGAGTCCAACAACAATATCGGCATCTCAGAGTCTTCTGTTCAAGTCATAGGTAAACAAGTCTGGCTCCTTTTGCTTCTGTTGAATTATCTTCAGTTTACAGTATCACCAAAGTACGAAAAAGTGTCAGCAAAGTTGATGCTGTCATAAGTACATTACAGTTCTGAGGAATACAAAGTCCAACCTGTAGCTGTTTTTGTATCACTGTTATGCATACAGAAAAGGTGGAATTGGTGCAATCGTTCTGGATGTGTTTGTTTTTTTCAGTTTCTGAAACACCAGTACGACCAGATGAGATTCCAGTGGTGACCATCACTCCTCCGTTCTCTACTGTTGTTGAAGGAGATCCTGCAGAGTTCAAGTGCACTGCGACAGGTAATGGTTCGTTTGTTTTATGTCTTTATTTGTACAGCATTAAGTGGAAATGACTTCATGCTAGCATCGCTAAAGGCGCATTCAAACAGACTGAATTTTGTCAATTTAACAAAGTTGGTAACTCTCATGAAAACCATGGATAAATAATTCTGATCAACTTCTCACCAGGCTTCCACCACTTGGTCTTGTATGGCACCACATGGTCAATCAATCAATCAATCAATCAATCAATCAATCAATCAATCAATATCCTTTATTTTGACTGGAATGCTCTGTCGGCCTTGGCCGCTCCTCCCAGAGGTCCAGTGGGAGTGGGTCATGGGAACACAGGAAATAAATATGTTAGTACAAAATAATCATTAAACAAATGTCATGTACCTACTAAACATAATATTAACAAATTGTCCAATAACACAGTGTGCAAAATCCTCAACATTTCTAAGGTACCATATCCTTTCTTTGTAAGTCCTTATTGATGGAGTGCACTGAGCATCCTCAGGTCCGCATGTGATAAGCAGACAACAGTTGAAAAGGGTATCCAATGTGTAAGTTGACAAGATTTCATCTTTGTGACTGTAGGTTCTCCACCCCCACGGCTGCGATGGCAGAAGATCGGAGGTGCGCAGCCGCCCAGGTACCAGGTGCAGCAGGGCACGCTGACCATCCCCAGTGTACGCAGGGAAGACGAGGGAGAGTACTCCTGTACTGCTGTCAACTATGCAGGGGAGGCTAGTCTGGCTGCAAGACTTGTGGTGCAAGGTACAGTTTACTGTTTGTTTATTGTTTATTTCGGATGCGACAGTGCATAGAAAACAGACACATAACATGACACAAACACAGCTAAAGATAAGACAGTGTAGTGAAAGGTTTTCTTTTTAGCATTAAAGACAGAAATAGTCTTGTGCAGTCATCAGTAGATGCTAGTCTGACCGCAAGACTTGTTATAAATTTTATAGTCTAATGACATGTAGGAGGTTACATGAAATAAAATGCATGGTGCTACATTTACTATTACTGTAGAAGCTAGACTTGGTACAGCATACAAAGGCTAAGCAAATTTAGTGCAGGAAAAAGAATAAACCTAGCATGATTGGAATTATGTACAGTAATTTAGAATTGACATTGAAGAATTATTGTTTGAGATGCACCTTATTAAAAAAAATCTTGAATATGTACACATTTTTTTTGTTTTTTTCAATTGTGAAATATCTTAGTTGTATTCATTTTAAGTAGGCTATTATCATATGCATTTTCTTGTCTTGTAATGCTCTGTCACTACTAATGATTAATTGCTTGATAAGTTAAATGGAGGAGGCTGTTGGCTTCTTCCCTCTTCCTGCAATTTAAAAAAATACTTTTTACTTCATTGTTTTATATGTGCAAATAAATAAAAACAAACAAACAAGTGACAAGTAGTTCTTGATTTCCGCAGTGATTCCTATGGTCAGTATTGACCAGGAGACGATGACGGTATCGCCTGGGGAGGAGGTCAGACTGAGATGTGAGGCGGAGGGGACGGAACCGATCATGTACGAGTGGACGCGCGTGGACGGAGACATGAGCACGCGGGCGACCACGAGCGGGGGACTCCTGATCATCCAGCAGGTGACGACGGAGGACATGGGACAGTACAGGTGTCTGATCACCAACCCTGCCGGCATAGCGGAAGGCTTCACCAACATCATCGTCACAGGTGGGGAAATGGACAATGTTCATGTTTGACTTACTTGCAGACAAATTACAAGATGTAATGCTGGTAGACATTTTTGTGTCTTTGTTTCTTTTGGGGGATTTTCATTTCATTATAAGGTAGAATCTATCAAGTATATCAATGTATTCAGTCATGTAGAATGAATCAAGAACTGTTTGGGCCTCATGAGAAAATGTCTGCAAGTTTGCATCAATTTTTGTGCAGTTCTTTGCTTGTCACTCTTCCTTCATCTTGTATGTTTTAAGTTGCTAGTTTTGGCTGTTGTCATGGAATCAAATCACGTAAATGTTAAAAATATCTTGATGATGCTAGCTTGCAGTATCTTGCATTTGTAGCTGAATGTCTTAGAAACAAAATTTTAACCCAAAAAAATCCCACAAATTTTGTTCACAGCACAACCCACGATCAAGACGATCTCCCCTAAGGAGTCGATGCGAGAGGCCGGCTCCACGGCTGAGTTCGGCTGTGCGGCTGCGGGCTTCCCCGTGCCCAGGATACAGTGGAGAAAGGAGGGAGAACAGCTGCCTGAACAACACGTCATCTTTGGCAATGTTCTCAGGTCAGGAGATGAGTTTAGTGCTTTAGCTAGAGTGGTGTTGTTTAGGGGATATCTGACTGTTCTCTTTATGTATTGTTATGGCTACTTCATTTCATCTGTTACGAAGGACAGCCAAAAAGAAACTTGTGTACCTCCTATTCATGTTATTGGTTGTCTTTCTCTTGTATTGAAATCCTTATACAGCTCATTTTGAATACAAGGTCCTGTTAACATACTAGTTGAAGAAATAGTTCTTGCCTGGTAAAATATTAATATGTTATCTTGTTCCTGGGCAGAATTCCAAATCTTAAGCCAGAGGATGCTGGGACATACGTTTGTGTGGCATCCAACGAGCTGGGAACCACTGAAGAGAAGGCCACCCTGAGTGTAGCTGGTGGGGAAGGTAGGAATTCTTAGAAACATACAAACGTACTGTTAGCCATTTTTGTAACATGTTATCCAATCTCCAGACTTATTGTTACTTCAGTACCAAGGAGAGGTACATGTTAGTTAGTGTGCACACAATTTCAGTGCTAAAGACAGGAATATGTTAGTAAGTCAAAGTACATTTGCAGTACCAAGGACAGGAGCTTGCTAGATAGCATGAAAGAAATTTCAGTACCAAGGGCAGGAGCTTGCTAGATAGTGTGAAAACAATTTCAGTACCAAGGACAGGAGCTTGCTAGATAGAGTGAAAGCAATTTCAGTACCAAGGACAGGAGCTTGCTAGATAGGGAGAAAACAATTTCAGTACCAAGGACAGGAGCTTGCTAGATAGGGTGAAAGCAATTTCATTACCAAGGGCAGGAGCTTGCTAGATAGTCTGAAAGCAATTTCAGTACCAAGGACAGGAGCTTGCTAGATAGCATGAAAGAAATTTCAGTACCAAGGGCAGGAGCTTGCTAGATAGTGTGAAAACAATTTCAGTACCAAGGACAGGAGCTTGCTAGATAGAGTGAAAGCAATTTCAGTACCAAGGACAGGAGCTTGCTAGATAGGGAGAAAACAATTTCAGTACCAAGGACAGGAGCTTGCTAGATAGGGTGAAAGCAATTTCATTACCAAGGACAGGAGCTTGCTAGATAGAGTGAAAGCAATTTCAGTACCAAGGACAGGAGCTTGCTTGACAGTGTGAAAGCAATTTCAGTACCAAGGACAGGAGCTTGCTAGATAGGGAGAAAACAATTTCAGTACCAAGGACAGGAGCTTGCTAGATAGTGTGAAAGCAATTTCAGTACCAAGGACAGGAGGTTGCTTGACAGTGTGAAAGCAATTTCAGTACCAAGGACAGGAGCTTGCTAGATAGTGCGAAAGCAATTTCAGTACCAAGGACAGCAGCTTGCTAGACAGTGTGAAAGCAATTTCAGTACCAAGGACAGGAGCTTGCTAGACAGTGTGAAAGCAATTTCAGTACCAAGGACAGGAGCTTGCTAGACAGTGTGAAAGCAATTTCAGTACCAAGGACAGGAGGTTGCTAGATAGCATGAAAGCAATTTCAGTACCAAGGACAGGAGCTTCCTAGATAGCGTGAAAGTAATTTCAGTACCAAGAACAGGAGCTTCCTAGATAGCCTGAAAGCAATTTCAGTACCAAGGACAGGAGCTTGTTAGATAGTGTGAAAGCAGTTTCAGTACCAAGGACAGGAGCTTGCTAGATAGCATGAAAGTAATTTCAGTACCAAGAACAGATACAACTTGCAACTACCAAGGACAGGAATATGTCAGTTACTTACTGTTTATGCGGTTCATGTTTCCTACAGAGGCTCCTCCTGCAGTAGAAATCAATCTAAAGACAGCAGCACAGATGGTGCGCATAGGAGAAAGGGTAGAGTTTGACTGTGCAGCATCTGGGGAGCCCAGACCTCTCATAGAGTGGATCAAGGTATTTCTTCTTCCTTCCTTTGTTCTCAGTTGTATGGCAAACTTATTTGCATGTTGTTGATGTTTTTTGTGTTTTTTGTTCAGAATTGTAACATGACAATACAAAGTGTGCACTAGGCAGCAAGTATGCTGGTAGCGTGCACACCTAACACATGATACTCATTTACACCGGAGTCAAGTGAGGAAAGTCGTGTAAAGTGCCTTTCCCAAGGGCACAAGGTCGGTGGCATGTCAGGACTCGAACCTGGGACCTCTTGGTTCCGAGTCGAGTACTCTGTCATTGCGCCACACGACCCAACTATTGTCTTGCCCACAAGTTTTGTGTAAACACCTTTCTTTTTAGTGCACATCATGTGACATGGCATACCTTGTTCATTGATTTTTGTAACCTAAAAATGGTTTTGAAGGTCATTACAACAGCCAATGTCCTATATAGCTAGTCACTACCTGTTTCTCCTGCACTATAAATTGTACACTCAACAGGACACTGGGAAAGAATCATTGCTCAGGAAATAGAAAAGAAATACATGTATGTATTATTACAATGCGAGTTATAAAGTGTTGTAAATGAAATGGGTGCACCCATAGCTAGTGCTGTGTACCTAAACCCACGTTTAGGTTCAGGTCCGGATTCAAGTCCAGAGGTTTAGGTTCAGTTCCGGACTTGTAAGTCCGGACCTAAACCCACGGTATATACAAAATTGCATGTTGGCAACCTTGCAATGTTGTCTGGGCAAAACTGTGGCCACATAACATGGAGGCCGACACTTCACAATGCCCAATGGCAATGTTTTCTTCATTTCGCAGCACAGATTTTGCGATCTATGGAAGGTTTTATGTGGTTCGGAACGAAAAGGGGTATGTGACATGTTTTTTTTCCAACCAAGTCCGGAACTAGTTTCCGCAATTCAGGTTTTTTTGGACTTGAACCTAAACGTTTTTACAAGTCCGGAACTGAGTCCAGTGAACCGGTACACAGCACTACCCATAGCATGCTGAAGGTTAAAGAAGTTTGTCCGTCCCGACAGGTGGATGGGAGACTACCCAGCAATGCTGAGGTACGAGACGGCGTGCTGACGATCCCCGCTGTACGGCCCGGAGATGAGGGTCGGTACAAGTGCAAGGCCTCCAACCGATTCGGGGCGTCTGAGCAGGAGGTGACCCTCAGTCTGGAAGGTAGGACCAAACTTCACTGTCATTCCTGGTTGTAAAGTATGTATAATTTATGTAACATATTTGCTGTACAATCAGTGTGATAGTAATAAAAGTTCTAAACAGGAACTATGCGGCTCCAGATGTCTTTCTCAGGGACGACTGTGTGTGCAAGATGTCGGTTAGCTTGAGGAATGAATCCCCTCTACTATATATTTGCTGTACAATCGTTACTGTACTTGCTACTTGCGAATAGTAAAAATTATGATCAGTGGATAATGTACTCAGTCTGACAAGTTTTAATTGTCTGCAGGAATTGATGTTAGTGCATTAGATGGAAGTAAAAACTCTTCAATACCAAAATATTACTACCCTAGTCTACAGGATATCTTGTGCACCCTACTTCTGGTTCATGGTTTCTAATATGTTGCCCCCCTCCCCCCTCAGCTGCACCGACCATGACAGTGAAACCAGAGGTGCGGAATGTGATGCTGGGTTCCACAGCTGTCTTCACCTGTCTGGCAAGTGGCTCCCCGCCACCTGAAATCACCTGGAGGAAGGAGAACGGCGACCTACCTGATGACCACGTCATCGATAATGGAGTGCTCACAATTCCTTCTGTAAGCCATCCTTCAAGAAGTGGTTATATCTAATAATCTAAACCCTGAGTAGGGTAGCAAAGATGAAATTGTTACTGAATAAAGAGTGAATGAGACAGAAATTTTATTTGCCTCACACTTAATATTTTAACTTGAATAGTCAGGAGTAAATCTTTGACACAATTTTGTTTTCATTCTGTTTTATTTTTTCTGAGTTGGTTCCCCAGGCTAGCATAGGCCTCTAGTACAAGCAAATAGCTATAATTATGTTACA
The DNA here is from genome assembly GCA_013266295.2 of Branchiostoma floridae x Branchiostoma japonicum. Taxonomy (NCBI): domain Eukaryota; kingdom Metazoa; phylum Chordata; class Leptocardii; order Amphioxiformes; family Branchiostomatidae; genus Branchiostoma; species Branchiostoma floridae x Branchiostoma japonicum. Next base: position 11,930,333 of record CM023832.1, read on the forward strand.
GTCATACATGTATGAATTTAGGTGCATTGGTAGCAAAATACTTACTTGTAATGCTTTGAGTTTGAGTGCCTTGAATAGAGTGGTGACTGTATTTTGTGTTGTCATACAGATCACCAAGGAAGACGCAGGTGCTTACATCTGTTCAGCTACAAATGACGAAGGAGTAGCAGAGTTCCGGGCTATTCTTAATGTTGGAGGTTTGTTTCTGTTCATCATACACTTTCCCATAAACGTTAGCAAAGTGTACATGTTATTAGTGCCCAGCATTCTTGTAATATTTGTGCCCTGGATGTATTGCAAGTTGTATCTGTTGTATCAGCACACGTGGGTGCATTGCATGTAGCAGTGTACAAAATACTTTTTTGAGCCAGGTTGCCCAGTGGCAACCTAAGATGAAAGCTAGGTTGCCCATCAAAATTCCAGGTTGCCCCAAATTTAAACTCTTCTACATTATGATTAACTTTGTTAGAATGCAATGTGCATTTATACATTTCTGACACAGAGTTGTTTCCCCTTACCTGAAGTGATGAACTCTCCCATGGGAACTTCTCAATAAACAGTTCCCAATGGAAGAAAGGGGCATCCTTACTGCAAAATTTAGGTAGTGCACTGGGCTACCTGGGTGTAGAAATAGGTTGCACCAAGCAAAATATGGTTGCACGGTGCAACTGGGCAACCTAGTATTTTGCACGCTGTGTAGGCACAAGTGTCACTAGTAAATGTCATTGACTTCTCAGATGAATGAAAATAACAGTTTTGTCTGAAGATACAATGTATGCTGTCTTATATTTGAGAACATTTTGAGATCATGTTTTTGCATAAAATGGTCACCACTTACACATTTATTTTATGTCTAAGCCACTTGATATGAAAAAATAATCATAAGCAAGACTATTAGTATTAGTTGTTTATGCTAAGTAGTATTTTGTAGTTGCCATGAGAGAAGTGTCAGTAACAAATGCCTGTCTGTTTCTCCTCCAGAGCTGATCCCATACTTTACCCAGACTCCCCTGTCCTACATGACCTTCCCCACACTGCGGGAGGCCTACCTACAGTTTGACATTGAAGTGTCCTTCAAGCCTGAAAGCACGGAAGGTAAAGAAGTTATCTTTCTGTACCATTTGGAATTAAAATATTTGCAGATAAGAGGAGCAACTTTTAAGTTTCTTTTTAAAAAAGCAAAATGTTCATCATTTCTAGGTACATGTATTGAATGAAGGCACATACATGTAGTACAAGGCACATACAATCACACATGACTCAAGACTGTACCAAGTTTGTAACAGCTGTAGTAGATGAAAATCCACTCAGTAGAACAGTATATGCCTCTGAAAATGTAGAAATGGTAGTGAAAAGACTCCAGCTCTTCATATACACTCCCCTTATTTCAGGGTTGATTCTTTACAACGGGCAGAAGAATGGAGGTACAGGTGACTTCATGTCGCTGGGGCTATCGGAGGGGTACGTGGAGTTCCGCTTTGACGTGGGGTCAGGAGCGGCCGTCATCCGCAGCAAGAACGCACTGGAGCTGGGCAGGTTCCACACTGTGGTACTGAAGAGGTACGAAATAGGATTTATCTACATCTGGTTCAATTATTACTAATTCTACTCTACATGTAACAATAATGTACATTGTTACTACATTGTGTAGTATATTTACATTACAGTTCCTCATTTGTATGTTGCACCGGGCTCTCATTGCCTTGCCTCCATCTCCCTCCCTCACCACCTCACATGTCAAATCAGCATGCAGTGAGGAAATACACACACATGCCAAATTCACGCACTGTGAGGAAATACATGCGCGTGCAAACTGTGCATGTGGAGAGGAACCTCATGTCGTGTATTTCCTCATTTTAGGTACCCCATATATACAATGTACCTGTTGTAAGGGTACAGTGTATGTCATATCACTTAGGACAATGTTAAGTGAAAAAAGGATGAAATCTGTGACTTAGTGATTTCAAGACTGCCTTGACACCTGCCAGTGCTAAGAAGGACACCAGACATGAAAGGTTGTGTTGTTTTCATGTGCACAGGAACAGCAGGTTTGGTTCCCTGTCTGTGGACGGCCTCCCTGCAGCTAACGGCACATCTCAGGGCAACTTCCGCGGACTGGACCTGATCGAACCCCTGCATGTGGGCGGAGTACCTGACTACGCTGCCATAGCAACAGCCTCGGGACTGAAATCTGGCTTCATCGGTAAGTTTATCTTTCAAACTTTTGTCGCACATTTGTTTCTCGATAAAATCTGTTATTGTACAATGTTTTTTTTTCAAATGTCCATCTGAAATTTAGTCGTTTTCTCTCACCTATCCTTCCACATGTAATACTGTATACCAATACAAATGGTGCGTTAAAGTCAGACTCAGCAAGCACGTCGGCAGAACGTACTGCACCCACGCGAAATCCGCAAGTATTGTGCATAGCACTTTGGCAGAACGTCTCATATAAGGTTGTATTAGAGTATATAAGGTTGACAGCCTGTCTGTAGTTTTCAGATGATGTATAGGAAAAGATATCGTCTGCAACAGACAAAATTTTGATGCAACATTGGCCAAACATCCAACGAAAAATGTGAAAAATCAGGGTTTTGCACAGGCGCAGTACGTTCTGCCGACGTGCTGACTCAGCAGATGTTCCTACCTTTGTGTACTGTTCGTCCTTCCAAGTTTTCTTTTCAATTTGAATTACGCTTTGTACCAAATTCATCATCATGGTGTTTCAATAGATTTGTAGGACACTCTTGTGAGTGTTGTGCTTGAGTAAAATCTTCTCTGGTCATAATCTACAAGCAATTTGTTCAGCACGTCGGCAGAACATACTGCGCCTGCGCAAAACCCTAATTTTTCACGTTTTTCGTTGGATGTTTGGTCAACGTTGCATCAAAATTTTGCCTGTTGCAGACTATATCTTTTCCTATACAACATCTGAAAACTACAGACAGGCTGTCAACCTTATATGCTCTAATACAACCTTATATGAGACGTTCTGCCAAAGTGCTATGCACAATACATTACGTGTTTCGCGCAGGTGCAGTACGTTCTGCCGACGTGCTAATTTGTTCACATGAATGTTGATGTACATGTATGTGAATTCCAGGTTGCCTGAGTAGACTGGAGATCAGTGGTGCAAGTGTAAGCCTGGCCAGTGATGCCATCAACATCGTGGGCGTGTCCGACTGTCCCACGTGCGCAGACAAACCCTGTAAAAATGGAGGAACCTGCGTGGAGGCAACAACAGAATATGGATTCAGGTCAGCACTGTTCCTAAAGGGGCCGTCACATTGCGCGAAAATCGATCGGCCGACGACTCGGCGAGCTCTAAACGACATTTACGGCAGTAGTACGCCCGATGTTTCATCGAGCATCGCGCGAATTTTCAGGATCGGCGGCGATTTTTTGGAGTTGGCCGAAGCTCGCTGACACGAGAAACGTGTTCTTAACATCAGCGACTAGTCACCCAATTTTTGTGGTCATAGATGTATTCCCAAGCGATCGCCCGAGCCTCGCTCCATGTGACGGGGACGGTTTTCAAGCCAAAAATACGCGCGATCCTTGGTCGATCTAAAATCGGGCGACCTTTCGGCGATCAACAAATACGGCTGAAGCTCGTCGACAATGTGACGCAGGCATAAGGAAAGTTAGGATGAAGAAGTTTTTGTGACACACGTTTTTATGGGATGGTTTGTTTGTTTGTTTTTGAGTGTTCTTCAACACCATTACATCTTCACTATCATCATCATCATCATCGTTCATCCTCCGAAGAGGTGGAGCATACAAAGTTTGATCTCCAGAACTGCTTGTCGTTCATTGCTGAAATAAGTTCCAGGCCCTCCAAGCCTGTTTCAGTTTCTATAAGTTTCTTAAGTGTTATGTTAGGACGTCCGACCCTTCTTTTCGAGTCTGGGTTCCAAAGTAGTAGCCTACTGGCTGGTTCTTTGCTACGTACAACATGACCGGCCAAACTTAGTCGTCGACATTTAACTACTGTAGTGACATTTGGTAACGATCCGTATAACTGTTCATTATTAGTATGTTTCCACCATGGTGTATTAAAAACTATTCTCAACATCTTCGTATAACACAATGCTGAAAATAAAGCTCACAGTATGTTATATGTATCATACTACATGTATGTGTTATCAAATAATTTCTTGACTTAAATTAAGTTTAATGCGAGATGATTTACAGAGTACTCTACATCAAATTTGGCTTAGGGACCTTGAGCAGAGTTGAATGGCCTTGTGAATGTGATTAACTACACTGCCAATTGATAATCATGTTTTGTTCACAGAGAAAAGCAGGATACAAGAAAAAAATCAATAACCATAACAAAGATGTGTGATTTGGGAAAAGTAATCAATGGAATAGACAGGCCCCACCTATTGCAGAGTGAAATGTATATTTTACATGCACAGTTCATAGATCTAGAGTCAAAACTGGAAATGGTACAAAATTTAGAACAACTTACATTGATGAAACTTGAAGAATTAATTTTTGCAAATGAAGTATAAAAACAGTGGAGCTAAGAAAGAAAAGTGTATTTTTGTTATCATTTAGCTTAGATTTTCAAATAAGAAAATATTTGTTTTACCCCAAAGCTGTAAAAGTCAGTTTTTACTTTAAACTGGCAGCACATCTTGATCTCTAAACCCTTCAAGATTTGAATCCAGCTACAAATCGTAGTTGTTGGGGACAATCAAGGAAGAGTTGTGTGAAAGCTTGTACTATTTTTGTTTCATGTGACATTTCTGTCCAGTGCAGAAATTTTAGCCATTTTCTCCATACCCACAGTCTTTCCTTGTCCATGCTTGTTAGAATTATAGCAAAGTAGCTTGATCCATTTTTTTGTGTGCAGAAATTCTGTTATGACTGTTACCCACCCTCACAATCTTTCTTATTTGTTTATTCATGAAAGACTCAGTTAAGAATGGCCCGTGACAATCTCCCCTTTTCTGTCCTGCAGATGTGAGTGTCCTGAGGGTTACAGTGGGAGGACATGTGAAGGTGTTGGGGAGAGGTGTTATCCAGGTGCCTGTGGACCAGGTGGCAAGTGTAACAACGATCCTGGCCCCACAGGATTCACCTGCTCTTGTCCCATTGGCAGGACAGGTGTCAGGTGTGGCACAGGTGAGAATAGATTATCACCTGTAGAAAAAACACTTGAGCATCGTACCTCATACAGTTTTTAAATATGCAAATTAAAGGTACTTGATAATCTTACGAAGCAAAGACTAAAGTTGTAATGAACTTTAAACTACATGTACAATAATATGCTGTTGAAAACTTAGGTAAGTATGGTACAATATTCACATGTATGTTACAGATAATTTTGAAGATCTTAAGACAGAGCAGTGTTGTAAAATTTTCCCTGTATTGTCTAATTTTCCCCTTGTATATCCCTTGCTGTTTACTGTGTTGAGAACTTATGTTTACAATTTTTTTTCCCCATAAGGTATTGTGATTGTGGAGCCAGCCTTCAGTGGAAATTCCTTCATTGCCTACCAGACGATGCAGAACGTCCAACGACAGACCCGTATCACCATGGAGTTCAAGTTGGACAGTCTGACGGACGGGCTGCTGCTGTTTAACGGGCAGAGGCTGGCTGGGTCTGGGGACTTCATCTCTCTAGCAGTCAAGGACGGAGCAGTCGAGTTTAGATTTGATAGTGGATCAGGTATAGAGAACCTCAATTTTTCTATAAAATTGTGTTCTATTGGTCAGGTTTGACTGTGATTGAGAACCTCAATTTTTCTATAAAATTGTGTTCTATTGGTCAGGTTTGACTGTGATTGAGAACCTCAATTTTTCTATAAAATTGTGTTCTATTGGTCAGGTTTGACTGTGATTGAGAACCTCAATTTTTCTATAAAATTGTGTTCTATTGGTCAGGTTTGACTGATTGAGAACCTCAATTTTTCTATAAAATTGTGTTCTAGATCTATGAATACGGTCAAACCTAGCCTGTACAAGGGACCACCTCTACATCAATACCACGTGGCCAATGTGACCACTTCTTCCCATTGACACAAGCAATAAGAATCCTGTCCAGGGGTCGAAATACCCCTCTGTGTGCAACTTGGTGCAAGTAAATTTGGTGTTGTGCAACTAATTTTTTACTGGTATGCACCGCGGTGCAAGTTTGCTTTATCCGCTGTTACTACCAGTACCTGTAGAAATACCCAATAAAGAACTGGACAGGGAACAAAACCAGAATCCATGAAGTTTTTATTAAAGTTACTACATGTACTTTTGGTTGTGTTCGTTTTATTTTTGGGGGGTGCAACTATTTTTCTTCTGGTGCAAGTATTTTTTTTTTCATCTGCACCAGTGCAAGTTGGCACCAAAATCTATTTCGACCCCTGCTGTCTATAGTGACCACCTGTCCATATAGACCAGATTTTATCAGTCCCCTTAGTGGTCTTCTTGGTCAGGTTTGACTGTGATTGTATTTTACAGTTTACTGCCATGTAGGATCAGCAAATTTGAAATTAAGACTTATACTATATAAGCAAATGTAGGTAATGTATCACACAGTATCACCATTATGACATTTTGTGCTCTTTACTCCACAGGTCCGGCCATCATTAGGAGTTCTAAGAATGTGAGTTTGGACACCTGGCACACCATCAAGGCTGAGCGAGACCTCAAGGACGGGTCCTTGAGTCTGGACGGACTGGAGGCTACGAAGGGCCAGTCACCCGGAAACACTCAGGTACCAACGTCTTGGCTTGGTTTTTTGGCAACGTCTCAGGGAGGAGCCTAATGGTACAGTATTGTGTGCAATTCGCAAGAATTCTAGGAATCGTACAGGTATTTTGTCCACAGGAATGGAATGTCCACAGGCATGTGACCCACATCTATGCCCACATTCCTGGAAACCTTTGGGACCCTGCTTTGGGAAGACCTTTCTACCCCGGATGCCCTACTTTCTGTGACCCCAGGGATCGTTCACTATACACTTAGGGGAGGAGTGCACTGTATCTGTATAGGTACCAAGTCTTCCTCAAAATCATGAAATGATGGCAGGGCCGCAGTGCCATGCAAACAATAACCCTAACAGCAACCACCGTCGCCATGGCAATGTATGTTTTCATTGCCAGTCTTGTTGCACTTAAACTGTCTTAGCAACAACTATGGATTGGTTAATATAGGCTAGGTGTTTTTCCTCATTTTGTACATCCTTAGTCTGTGTAACACAAACTCTCCCTGTCCAGGGCTTCCCACCAGGGGCCTAACCAAGGAGAGGGTTGCTAGAATTCTGGTTTAGTCAGGCTAGGAAATTAAAAACTCTCTTACTCTGAATCTAGAGCTTATTATTCCCTGACTTGCGGTCAGTAGACAAACATTATTAATTGTACTGTCTAGAAAGCAACCGTATTCATGAAATTATCATATTCTAGACTATAAGTGCATCATTAGACAGAGATTCTCTTCCTCATCTCACAGGGCGTGAACTTGAGGATGCCTCTGCACTTGGGTGGGATGGAGAACTTTGACGACCTCCCTGACAGAGTTGGAGTCAACAAGGGCTTGTTCGGGTGCATTGCTTCTGTGAGTAGCCAACCATTTCTGACAGAGAAATACATGTCTGTACCAAACAGTTCATTTCGTGTTGGTTTCTCCATGTGGTGAGTGAGAAATACAAAATGCAAGATCCATAAAAACATGACTAGAAAATGCAATTATGCTTAAACAGGATAGCCAACACATGTACAAATGTGTTTGTAAGTCTCATTAAGTTATTTAAATTACATTTTTAGCAAACAGCCAACAGAAGAAAACATGATTTACATTGAATCAATACATAATATATATTTTTGACTAATTTTCAAGTGACACAAATATTTTAGTAACATTCTTCATGTTTACTAACTATGTTATTACTACAGGTTGAAGTGAACTCTATCTCCCTGGACCTGGTCAATGCCGTACTGGACAGTGCCAACATCCAGGACTGCGGGGAAAGGACATGTGACCGAGCGCCATGTCAGAACGGAGCCACGTGCATCCAGATGGGCGACAACTACGTCTGCAGGTGTTCTCCACAATTTGAAGGTACTTCTTAGGCCTTCCGAAAACTCAGATTCCGATTCAGATTTTATTCCCAATGACATAGCAGGTACAATGTAAAATCAATACCTGAAATGCGTCATTGCTTACACAGCCGCCATTAAAATCCAGGGATGAAATTCATGATACATGATAAAATGAATTCTAAAGATCACAGTAGGTAAGAGTAATATCAAACACTATTTACAAAATGTTTCTGGTGTGAGCAGCAGACACGTACATATATCAGCGTGTGTTACAGGTCAGCTCAAACAAACCTATCTCAGTGCTAGCATTACAAGTAAATTAAGGAGAAGTTTTAGCAATGTGGTCCACACACTATCCAAGACTTTGTCATTTTTGCCATCTACTCATTTAGAGAAATATGCCAATTTTAATTTTTCCATACTTTAGGTTCTTGGCTCTTTGGACAATACAAGACAGTATGTGGATTGTCTTCAGTATGTGGATTGTCTTCAGTATGTGGATTGTCTTTTGACCACATACACCAGTATACTTTTTATCATGAATGTATCACGATCTAGGTTAGCAGAGAAATGGTCTAGGTTAGCTGAAATGACCTAGGTTAGCTGAAATGATCTAGATTAACTGAAATAATCTAGGTTACCTGAAATGATCTAGGTTACCTGAAATGTTTTCCTAGATGACCTTCAGTAGATGTAAAACTGCAAGCTCTGTAGTCTTTTCATTGCATTAGGAGCAGCAATGTTCAAGGCAAAGGGATAACAAAGACATCTCAATCCTTTCCAGGCCGACATTGTGAGACAGCCCTGAACCCCTGCCAGGTCCTAACGCCCTGTCTGAACGGTGGGAAGTGTGAACAACAGGGCAGCGACTACCGCTGCATGTGCCCTCTCGGCTTCAAGGGCAAGGACTGTGAGGAGAAGGTGGAACTGGCCGACTACACCGCAGCCTTCGACAGGGACGGCTACATCGAACTGCCCAATAAGATCATGGGGAGGGGATGGTGGGCGGAGCCTGAGTACATCGAGTTCTACTTCAGAACAACCATGGGGAACGGAGTCATCTTCTGGCAGGGTGTGGTGAGTGTGGACACGGCTTGTAATAGCCTATGTTACTATCTCTTGCTGTTGCACTGATTGAGCAACCCCAAGAGGGGCCTGACCAATGGAAGGGCTGTCAAAAGCATGATGTAGTCGGGCTAATTTTGTTAACAGTGCACAAAAATAATACTTGTCACTTTGATTTGGAAGCCACTGGGAAGTTTTGGGATCTAATTCACTGTAAGCTTCAGATATCTTTGTAAATATAAAAGTTGAAGTTACCATGGTATCGATATCGACATATGAAAGTGCACTTAACAGGCAACAACAGGTTGAAATATGGGGCATTAAGTCCAGCATTTCTTCATGATCAGTATTACAGTATGCTTTTTTCATAAGTGACATACAGATACATTGTGGACACCAAGTCTTGTTAACGTTATATATATTGTATATATATATTGTGTACTAATAAACAGTGCTAATTCATTGTGATGTCTTTCTCTACCAGGAGGAAGGCAGCACTGGCAGAAATATGGACTTTATCTCCATAGCTGTGAGTGATGGGTACCTGGTGTTCAGGTGGGTGGATTTGTATTGATTATAGAAAGAAAGAAAACTTTATTGCACGACAATTGTACACGGTACAAAGTATGGCAACAACTATATATTGGACGAAGTACAGAAAAGTATAGAATAAAACCTAATATAGTGTAACAATCGAGTGTGGCTAATCATGGGTTTCGGTATTTTTTCTAATAACAAAGCAATCTTTTATATATTTGCCTATTTCTACATTGTAGGAGTTATTGCATGTAAAGATATATTCAAATCTGTCTCTAACATCGAGTCTTTTGAAATCTGTTGTACTTGATTCTAGAAATGTGAATAGCTTATTACGTAAAACATTATATATTCTAGTGCATTCTATAACAAAGTGAAATTCATCTTCAATTTTTTCTGGACAGAATGGATTATATCTTTCCTTCAGGTCCCCCATTCCAGAATATTCCTGAATATTTTTCGGTACAATACTATGATGATGATGATCTACTTTCTAATTGGGAAATGCATATTTGAGACAGCTAAATGTGACAGGAACCAGTGAAGTAATTCTATATTATGTAATTATTGTAATTTGAATAGAATAGAGGATGAATGCCACTTTGTTATATAATGTAGATTGTATAGTAAAGAGAGAAATGAACTGTATAGGTTTGTACAAAACCTATTTCCCTACTTCATACACTTAAGTACTGTAGAAAAGTTCATATTCCTAATGCAACTAGACAAACCTTCCATCGAAAAACAAATCTGTTCCTTTATCTCTACTATAACTGAAAAGCGAGGAGAAGTTGAATTTATCTAATGATAGTTAATTTTATTTTGTATCTGTTAGCTGTATCTGTTCATCATGTTCTGTTGTGACCTGTACTTAGCCCAGTGTGGCAAAAATGTGCAATAAAGGTTGTCATTAAAAATAAAAATAAATAAATATATTCCTCTGTTTTCAGCTATGAACTGGGCAGTGGAGAGGCAAACATTCAGTCTGAAGAAAGAATCAATGATGGAGAATGGCACCACGTCAAGACTGTCAGGTCAGTGATGTTTAACTTTAAGACTGTTTTATTCTTAAGACTAGTTCATCTCATCATCTCAGGAGGATTTTTTTTTTTACCTCTACCTTCATTTTATTCTTTGCTGCCAGGTATTAAATCTTTGGATGAATTAAATAAAAAGTATCCCTGTGGTTAGTTAGTATTTCAGCTATGCAGTGTTTACATACATGTCATATGTTGTATGTTTACATTGATTGATCCCACCAAACCTTTCAGGGTGACATTAAATCAATACTACCAACAATATAGTAGTGTTGTGCAAATTTTGTGAACAGATGATACATATATGTATGACTTTTTTGCTTCTTATTCATATTAAAGATGTGTCATGTTTAGCTGATTACACTAAAAATGTTCTCTTTATATTCCTACTGTTGTACCAGCACGTCGGCAGAACGTACTGCGCCTGCGCAAAACCCTGATTTTTCACGTTTTTCGTTGGATGTTTGGTCAACGTTGCATCAAAATTTTGCCTGTTGCAGACGATATCTTTTCCTACACAACATCTGAAAACTACAGACAGGCTGTCAACCTTATATGCTCTAATACAACCTTATATGAGACGTTCTGCCGAAGTGCTATGCACAATACATTACGAGTTTCGCGCAGGTGCAGTACGTTCTGCCGACGTGCTTGTTGTACCCCCGTTGTAAATGTATCAGCAGTGACATCTGATCCTCAGGAGTTGTGAAGCCCATTCTTACAGTTGTATCTAATCCGTGCTCCACAGAACTGGTCAGAATGGAGAACTAACAGTAGATGAAGGACGGCCCATCCCAGGGAAGTCAGGCGGCAGCCTTCAGAGTGTAAATGCAAAGGGCAGCGTATACATAGGTATGTGTCTTTATTCTTATGTTGTATATACTAGTCTAAGAGTGGATTCATTCCTCAAGCTAACTGACATCTAGCACACCGCAGTTGTCCCTCAGTAAGACGTCTGGAGCCGCATAGTTCCCGTTGAGAACTTTTATTCAGCCTTTTGTTTCTTTGTTTTTATGTTGTTATTACTTCTTAACTGTTATCAACTTTATGCAGATCATGTGATTGCCATCACAAGTTGATACACGGTAGCTTTGTGTATACAATGCTTTTCTGTTTTATACATTGAGTTTAAGGTATATGTAAGTTAAGAAGCCTTACTTAATATGACATAATGACTGAGTTCTTTCTGTCTGCATCTTGAAATTGTACAATTTAGATTTCCATTGCAATAGTAGAACCACTGTTTGGTTAAGATGAATAACTAGTGTCAAGATAGTCAAAGTAAAATTTGATTGGTGTTAATGTGTTGTCTTACGATGTAATAAACATTGTGGAAAAGTTCAACTGTTCTCTAACTCAAGAAAAGTGGACTCATCGGAATTTTTGATTGACTCACTCAGTCTTCGTCAGCTCTCTCACCCAATTGTTCTGAACATCGCTTCCTTTATGACGTTATGTATGTGTTACGTTATGATCAGCAATGGGTCCAATTTTCTTGTGTTGGGGAACAGTTTAACTTTTCCAGATGAAATTTCATGGTAGCATGTCTGACTCCTGTTGTGTCTGTGTTCCTCAGGCGGTATGCCAGACATCGTTAAGCACACAGGCGACAAGTACCAGACTGGGATGGTCGGCTGTGTCTACAACCTCAGGTTACAAAACCGGCCTCCTGTAAACCTACTCCTGGACAACATAGGGGGTTCCAACGTCCTACCATGTCCTACCCAACCCCCACCTCTACAGGAGCTACCCTAGCACACACTCCTAGCCTTGTTGTATCTAATTTGTCAGTACAAGTTACCCCCCTCCCCTCCCCTCGAACAAAACTGGTGAAAATGTAAAAAAAAAAAGTGTACTTAACACCGTATTGGTATATTTAGAGTCACTTTAATAAAAGAGTAGCAAAAATGGTGGTATATGTGTTTATGTTATATATATAGATACCATGTAGCTGTAGTCTTTTTTAGGATACATACTCAAACAGAAAATGAACCATGTGAACTCAAGTGGAAATTTTGTACAGAATAATAGTATTATGTAGTTAGTTCTCTTTGTATCGTATTATTACAATCAAAACTGTACCCCTTGCATGTTGGAACAATACAGCACTGAGGTTTTTTTATCCATTTTAAGGTTTTATGTGCTGTTTTAAACATGTTTTATGTGTAAAAATGTGGTGCTTTTTTTATAATCTACACTGATATGAGTTCGGCACATTTTCTACCTACATGGATCTGGTGTGATATAGAAATGTCAAGTAATGTCTGTAGGATTTGAATGTGGTGCTAACTACAGAAATGTGCTATTAACGTTACATGTATAAGTTTGAAGTTGTCCTGTAAATTGCTATGGTTGAGAATGTATGACTATGTGAACAGCACTTTACTGGGACATTTTATATTGTGTTGTTTCTAAGAAAATTCATCTTACAGTACAACAGATATTTTCTTCTTTTTGGAAAACATTAATGTTTACATACATGTTTAGCTGTGTTGATCTGGAACAGTATTTAGACAATCACAGAACTAGGTCTACAAAGGAAATGATGTAATTTGGTGCATTTTGATTGGATTTTTTGGTCAGTTTAGGTTTTTCTGCTCTAGCGATAGCTTTGACTGCTGTAGTCAGGTTGTATGTGAATATTTTGCAGGTAGGTAGAGAAGGCTTTCACGACCCTGAGATATCCAGACCTACACCATTCGGTTTGTGGTTTATCACTTATGTAGACGAGTACCAACTGAATTCATATCTACTTGTATATTACGTCTTATGTATTGTGATTTTTTTTTCAAATACCAATTATATAAAACAGAGGAAAACCATTCAGCAAAGTTTAAAATCTTACAACATCCTCTTTCTGTGCTACTTTTAAAAATGGTGCAGTACTAAGACAAGAAATGAATGTTCCTTTTAGCCAGGGTCTTTTACTACAGACGATTTTAACTTAGCAGCCATATTGGTTGATGTAGTAACAGCCATGTGTCAGTTCCTAACTTATTGTATTTATGTTTTCAAGATGCTTTCGTCGTGCAAACAACCCCACACCTCGTATGTACAATCTTGCCCTGTGATATGTAGCTTGTGTTCTTTACAACAGAAACTAATGGATGGTCACTCTTACCTGAGATGAAGTACATTTTGTTACACTGATTGTCAAAAATAAACGTGACAATGGTATGTTTCACTTGTCCTACGTACATCGATTTGAATCATTAATTTGTTTGAACAATTGAGTTGAAACTTTTTTAAAGGAGACTAGATCTTGCCCTGAGGATAAACTTTGAATCCTGGCATTACTCCAAAGTCAACTACATGTGCCATAAAATTGGTGGCACGGTTCACAATAACGTGGTATGACAAAGGATCGAAAAAAAATCAGGCAAATTACATCACGTAATCCATAACGATATGATATGATAATGAATTAACAAAATGCTATCTCTCAAGAACGCAGCCAAATATGATCACAAGTCGATTCATCTCATTCAATTTCTAGATGACGTACATGTATGTATGACTCAGATAAAGAGACGGTTACAAAGCATGGTTAGAACTTAAATAGAAGGCATATACATGTACATGTATGCATGTTGTCAATGATTATGATTATGCTGACATCATGTCGGTTGGTTGGTTGGTTGGTTGGTTGGTTGGTTGGTTGGTTGGTTGGTCGGTTACTCAATGATGTAAACAGTAAGTCCAGTTCACGTGAGTAGATCCGGCTAGGCTGCACTTCCGCCACGCTGGCAGATTGATTGTGGAAAGTCTGTAAGTCAGACGTTCTGTGGCACAAGTCTCAGGGCTCACAGACATTAATTTCTCAGTCGTAGTTAGGGACAGAGTAGCACCGTGCTTACTTCTTAGAGTCCAACAGATTGGCCTGTTCAGGTTTTGTTCTGCTCCGGTGATTCAGAAGGTGTGTTTTTATAACCTTATCTCGCTTGATCGTGTGTTATGTTTAGCATGTTGACATGATGCACACTTACTGCATATAACTTGGCAAGAGTACATAAAAGAATATCGTTACCGTCAGTACAAATTCTGAGGACATGGAAAGACAGGAGTAAGTCAAAAGTCTCAAACAATAATAAATCTAAGTCAGATTGTGTCCGTATGCCTTTTCCCGCAATATATATACCTGAGTTTCACGTTACGTAATCTTTGTCAACCGTAGATGTTTCGTGGCATCCAAACCACAGAATAGGTGTTTCTGTTCGTCTTTGTGAAACCAAAATACTGCTGAAGATTTTTCAGTTCCCAATTCGCACGGAATTGCACAACGCCACCTAACATTTCTGATTATCACCTAATCTGTGAAAATAAACAGGATATGTTTGTATGTCCAAGGCCGCGTGTGTTCGTTTTGATGGAGAAATAACTATTCTTTTCACCTTTCACTACCAGTGAAAACCTTTTATTCGAGGAAACCATCCCTTAAGCTTTGTGTACTTCCTGGGCATATAGAGATTTGGGTATTAAGTTGACTGCCTGTTTTATTGGACATTTATTGGGAACTAGATGTACGTCCTGCAATCGATGTTTTTCCAGCTAGACAATTGATACTTGCGTGCAGCTTTTAAAGATTTCAACATATCGTTTTTGTCGTCCTGTTATTACCATAACAAGTAGGCAAGAAACATCCGTGTGTATGTTATTGTTTTATACATTGCTTCGACCTTAGCGCGGGATACGGTTGGCGATTTCTACCTGTGTGGCAAGTAGTTAATAGCCTATTCACGTTTTCCTTGTACCATTGTCTCCCGCTGACCACCTTCTCTCACTTTTCTTCCCCCCACATGGTCGTACCGTTTGATAAGTAGTATTCAGATACTTGCCTTCTGTTAAGAATTAAAACATAGGAGGTGAGGCACGCAACATCGATCTTTCTAGCACTGGTACATGTACTACTTTCCTGTAGATCAAATCTCTGTCGCCAGGTGGCAGTTCAGAGGTAGAGCACGTCAAACGTCGATCAATAAAAGATAGATGACTGTCATGACATGTGAGCACAGATAATAGTTTTTGTTCCAGATCCTCTCACAACTGGACTTCAGGAAGATGTGGTGGAAAAGTGTTCTGTTCGTTTCCACCATAGCTGTGGCTATGAGAGGAACATACGGAGGTATGTAAGCTCTCTTGGTCGCTTACTTTGCTACAATAACTTAGAGAAGTGCATAGAATAGTATTCCTCTCTCAGACTAGCAATTGTGAATACTTAATGCTAATTTTGAACCCTATGAGTCCGTGATGTGACGTTTGAATGTAGGGTTCTATTTACATTAATGAGAATTTATCTTATATCAACCACAGCAATTCATTCGCATTTATATATCATCAACACAAAAGCAGAATTCAAAATGGATCTGTTTTATCACTTCTTTCTGGAACATAGAGACTGAATTTTTATTTTATCTTGAAATTGAAAGTTCATATGTGTTGCTAGATGAAACAATTGCAATTTTAAACTGCAATTTCCAACACAAGAAATTTGACTTGACTCCGTGAGCATGGATCGTAAGTTGCAGAAAGTCTGTGGCGGCCCCCGTCTCTGTCTCTGCAACTTACGATCCACTGTTCACGAAATCACGTGTGCATCTGCATAACGTGACGTCACGGAAGCGGTAGATTGCTCATTCCTTGACAAAGACTGGAGTTGTACAGTCGAAAATGTGGGTAAGTCCATTTTCTTGTATTGGAATTTGCAGTTTAAACTTGTTTCATAATGCATTTTTATTTTGTAGGATATTTCGGATGTATCGAGAGCCCTTCGTTCCCTGGTGACGGGTTTGACAACGACTGCGACTTGCGGATTGACGAAGAACTCCAGAACGGCATCGATGACGACGGAGACGGCCTGATAGACGAGGACCTCAGGTTCTGCGTGGCTCCTCAGAACGTCCCGGGAGACCAGGCCGACAACGACTGCGACGGGCTCATCGACGAAGAGGTGAACTGAAAGATACCGATCTAGTGCGATTCCTTACATGATTCGGATACTGAATCTATAGCTGATTCTGGCATATTTGTCCTGTATATCACCGTGTGCTGCAATTTATCTTAGTGTACACACTGTATGTTATATATGAAATATACCTTATACATTCTTGAATCTACTTTTTACGCCTCCCACGCGTCCTACCTTGAAATGCTTTTATCCAATAATGTTTACTATACAATGCTTACTGTTTTTATTGATTATCTATGTAATGTTTTGAATCCAATTTGAAACCTATCTGTCATTTTAGACTTAATAGTTCTACTTCCTATGTTACCAAGGTTAATCCTATAAAGGTTACATTTTTGTGAACAGTTACACATAATTCAGCTTCGGCTGCCAGGTGGCAACTGTATTTTTGCAATATTGGTTGTCCATCGCATGTGATGATGACCTCCACTGTGTTGTACCATGTGCTTAGTTTATATGTTGCATTAAACTATTATATAAGGTGGAGAACGGAAGGGACGACGATGGGGACGGTCTGATCGACGAAGACCTGAAGCTGTGTACGGAGTCGCCGAGTTTCCCCGGGGATGGCCAGGACAACGACTGCGACGGCCTCGTCGACGAGGAGATCGAGAACGGCGTCGATGATGACGGGGACGGCTTGATCGACGAAGACACCCGCTTTTGCGTGGCTCCGCGGAACGTCGCCGGTGACCAAGCCGACAACGACTGTGACGGCCGTATTGACGAGGAGATAGAGGACGGCGTGGATAATGATGGAGACGGCTTAATAGATGAAGATCTGTTCCTGTGCATCGAGTCTCCCGCCTTCCCAGGTCACATTCCAATCTGAAATTCACAAATACCAAACACGCTCAACCAGTACAAACAAAATCAGACTACCGAAACCAAAATCCAACTCTCAGAAAAGGTGCTTTCTATACCGAATGTCACAATTGTGGAATAACACAGGCGGCAACTAGCAAAGTACTGGACTGTAAATAGTGCATTTTAAGGATTGTGTTTAGTCTGCTATGTACTTTGTAATGCTTTTGTATGTTTGTATGTATGTAAATATGAATGTATGTATGTGTAGACCACAGGAAGAATAGCCTCTGATGAGGCTAATTGTGGATCTCAATAAACTCAAAAAAACCTCCCAGGTGACGGTCAGGATAACGACTGTGACGGCAGGGTCGACGAAGAGGCTCAGAACGGCGTGGACGACGACGGCGATGGACGTATCGACGAGGACATCAGCACGTGCTTCGCGGCGAGGCAGAGTTACGGGGACGGAGTGGACAACGACTGCGACGGCCGCATCGACGAGGAAGTACAGAACGGTATTTGTTTATTTGTTTATTAAAATTTTCCACATGGTAAGTGGAATGGACGGGAGAACAGGTGAAACACCTTTACCAGCTCCCGCCCCAAGTGTACATCATTAAAAAAATAGGTTAGCATTGGAATTGTACATTATACATAGAACACAATAATACACATAGTACGCATAATACACATAGTGAGACAGTAACACAGATTTCCGGTCAACGAGGCCTCAAAGCTAAACATGTTGCACATCTACAAGCCGAGGACCATGTACAGAGAATGTCTGTTTCAAAAGGTATCGATGACGACGGGGACGGCTTGATCGACGAGGACACGGCGCGTTGTGAGGAGTCTCCACCCCACCCTGATGACGGTATCGACAACGACTGTGATTATAGGATCGACGAGGAACTTCCCAACGGGCTGGATGACGACTTTGATGGCTTGATCGACGAAGACATAGTGATAGGTAAGAGGTAATATAATCTATGCCATGAAGTCAGACTCCTTACATAGGCCATACTATGTTCTTGGTTTTCTTTTCCTTTTTAGACAAACACGAAGGAATCAACTCGGTCATCTTTAGAGGTAGGTGAAAAGAGTACGAAAAACGACCACGAGTCGCACCAAAATGACAAAACGAAGTCAGTGGTTGCATATTGAAATTTCTTGCCACCATACACTATATCCCCAACACAAAACATTGATAATTGTAAAATCTGTATACAGTTGTAATCATTCCGGGAGCAATATTTTGGCTACTTCAGGACCCGCCAAAACTTCAGCCCCTCAAACAGTTCTAACAAGACCATAGTATGTCCAGGCCAAAAGATACAAAAACCGGAAGTTCAGCTGCAGTACCAAGGTCAGCCACCAGGAGGCCCATATTTGACCTTGACCTTTGTCTTTCTATGACCTATCAACATACCAAATATCATCACAATCTATAAATGCCTTTATAAGTTATGTTGACCACAAATATGCGGAAACACAGACAGACACACAGACAGACACACACACAGACAGACACACAGACAGACAGACCAAAAACAATATCTCCATTTTTCATGGAGATAATTAACTGATATGTCTGTCCCCGCCCCATTCTCAAGGTCCACCGGGATGTGAAATGGACTTAACATTCGTCCTGGACGGGTCCTGGAGTATTGGAGCCGCCATGTTTGAAGAAATCAAACAGTATGTCCTGGAGACCGTCGACTTCCTGCAGATGGAAGACCATAACGTCACTGTAAGTGGATAGTTCGTTCTTTTTACTCACCTTTACTGTGTTCCCTACGTCTGAACCATCTAAACATGGCCATAAATCTAATCGAACGTCCCACTATTCTTTTTACTATCTCCTTGAAATCAAATTTGGTGTCTCCAGATGCCATGAATCTACTCAGCTTTGTAGTTGCCTAGTGCTAAATAAACTCTGTCAAACCATTCACTCCAAGCACGTACCCAGAACGCAATGCGTATGTGGTATCTGATGGATGTTTGGTCAACGTGGCATCAGATCGACATGATGCATATGACGGCATTGCATACGATTTCTCTTTGGACACAAAATAGGAAGCCTATATACAGGATATTATCCTTATATACGCCAATGCGACCTTGTATGCTTGATTATGCTGAGGTCACATTTCCAAACCGGGGCCCGGCCGGGCTGTTTCGGTTAACGAAAAGTCAACAATTTATACCAAGCATATAGGCAAATTTTTCCCATTATCAATTTTTTTCAACTTTTTTTGTGCTTTGTTGTCTTTTTATCATACGTTTCGTTTCATAAGACTGCCCGGTCGGGCCCCGGTTTGGAAATGTGACCTCGGCCTTAACTGGTTACGTGTATGATGTTCTGGTCATGTGCTCCTACATGTACCCATAGGTGGCCGTGGTGACGTATGGAGGTGGAGGTTTCGGCGGGTGTTTTTCGGGCGTGGATCTCCGTGTGGGCGTGTACGGGAATCAGACTGAGCTGGCAGACTACATGGTGACCAACGTCACCTTTCCCGGCGGGCTCTCACCGACCGCAGAGGCTCTGCACGCCATGCAGCATAAAGTACAACCATGTGTCATTACTAGTACTATCGTTGCTGTTTCATGTAGTAAATAGTTAGATAAATAACGATGAGAAAATCTATATCTTTTACTTAGGGTACCTAAAATGTGATAGGTATTTATAGAACGGCGGAAGACAGAGTCAAATGGAGGAAGATAGTGAGTCGTGCACGTGCACGTGGTGCCCCAAAGACCCTCAACGAGGTCAAGGGATAGGTGAGGTGAAAATATGATATCCACTGTATATAAAATCGTTATGTGACGCCACGATCGATAGTATTTGTTGTTTTCATAGATCATATGGAGCAAGAAGTCTACCATTATCTAATGTTCAGTGACGAAAGATTAATATTTAAAAAAGAGAGAAAATGTCAACATATATTTCATCTCTCACACTCTGTGTTTTCGGTCAGATTTCCTACCGAGAAAACACGACGAAGATAGGAGTGATCTTTACGGACGGGAGGCCACAGACTACGTCAGGCCCCACGAACACAACGGTAAGGAACACAGAATAAAGAGACTCTTTCTACACAACCAAGTGTTTTATTCAGCCGACGTTTCGGTGACCGTCTGTCACCTTCCTCAGGGCAATTCTGACTGGTTCACATTGCTCAGCGACATAGGTGTCGCTGCTGTAGATGCGTTCCCAAACGTATTTACATATCTACAAGTACACATGCACTGTTTAAGGAACTGTATTTACAATGCCCTGAGGAAGGTGACAGTCGGTCACCGAAACGTCGGCTGAATAATACACTTGGTTGTGTAGAAAGAGTCTCTTTATTCAGTGACTTACCAACCTGATGAAACTATTCACGGGTAAGGAACACAGTCCAAAGATTACCATACGCATGTCGATATTGAATGAATGAAGGCTCCTTATTGTACATTTAGGCTCTTACAAGATGTTAGATCATAACGACAAATTTTGCTCTCTTTCTCCCATGAGGATGTGATCAGATACAATCTTAGCCGCCTATTCTAGAAAATGATGATATGACTTCAGGACTACTAAATATGTGGTTCATATGCATATTTCATTTCATTTATTTATTTATTTTACCAGTAGATCACACTCAGGTATGTGACCTGTTTTTCAGGTGTCCCTGGGTACATGAAAAGAATACATACATACTCAAACAAGAAAACAAGTTACTTACATGTACTGTATGTGTCCTAATAGTCCAAGAAGATAAGGCGTTCAGTACTTAAATATGCCTGACATTGTAGATTTGTTTGTTTATTAAAGAATCTCCATCAGTGTACATACAATGCCATACACTACTCTTCCTGGATGAGTCCTCTTGCATGAAATACATACATCATAACAACTACATGTATTTGGATTCACTTCTAATTTCTAACATTTGCTATCTAATAATAATACAATGAACGTCACTAAGTTAATTTTACACATTTAACATTAATCAATAACATCAATTAACAATATTACATTACGTACATGTTATCCTTAAGTTATCATGAGCTGGGTTTCCGAAAGTATGCCATTGTTTTTTGTTAGTGCAGATGTCAGTGTTATATATACTACCAAAACACGAGATTTCAATGTTTCACCCAGTACGACGCAGAGGAAGAGTTGGCAGATACGGTGGAGGAGGCGTTGGACGCGGACTTCGAGCTGTACTCTGTGGGGGCCTCCATAGTCGACGCACTCGTGAAGCCTGACGGGCTGAGCCTGCTCACCAACTCCACTGACCATGTGTTCATAGTCAGGGACGACCCGCCAAAATACCTGGCCTTCAGGCTCAGGCTCGACAACTGTGGTACGTATGGCTATATAGCACGTCGGCAGAATGTACTGCGCCTGTGCGAAACCCGTATACATGTATTATTGTGTCTAGCACTTCGGCAGAACGTCTCGTTTAGTTCGCGTTTTTAAGGATGATATCCCGTCTAGAGTTTTCAAATGTTGTGTCGGAAAGGATATCGTCTGCAACGGGTAAAATTCTGATGCCACGTTGACCAACGAAAACCTTGAAAAATCCGGGTTTCATGCAGGTGCAGTATGGAACACCTCACGTACATGTAATGAACGCCAACATTTATCGTAGCCCGGTACAAAAGCAGTGCGTGTTTTAAACAAAAACAGTAGGCATATTCTCATGATGAAGACCAACAATATTGCTAAAAGAAATGTATGCCCATTCATCTCGTCATCATCATGTCCATTCAAAGCATATACAACATATTCCGCCACTGGCTGTCACATGAAGAACAAATGATATGTGTTAGTATATTACGTGAAAATATTTGGATACGTCACCGTCATGATCATATACTATCATTATTAGTCACAGTGTATATGAACACAAGATTGTGAATGATTTATACACAAACTACAAGTACAGTTCAATCTATATTCATTATACTCTGCAATAGTTTGATCTTCACCGAATCTTGACCACCTCCCCTCTCCATATAGTTGAAGAAGATGAAGAAGAGGGCTGACAGCCGGAGAAGACGCAGGACAAACATCTCGGCCACTGACGGGCCCGTGCACTCATGCTTCTATCAGTCCTACGTCTGGAAGGCTTTACTGCTAGTGTAAAGGAAACAACTCTGAATGGTATCTTGGGGATGTTGCAACCTGACGTATCATTGGCAGACGCATGTTGTGTTTAAAGAATTGCCCTGCGAAATTTAAAAAAACAACAACTATATTTTCTACATTCTTATACTGTATTTTCTTCCAAGGAATATGCAGCAGATTACACACAGTAGAATTCTCCTATTGTCCGACAATATTGTTAAGCTGACCGCTTCGCTTTATAGCACGACAATGAGATGGTAATGGCATGTGTTTGTGTAGTATAACAGCTGTAGTACAATATTGGTCTTGGCTTATAGCACAATTATAGCACCAGACAGAGCAAGCTAGAATGTGTCAAGGGAGAGGTTCCTTCTTGAGACGAACAGCACTCTGGGATGATGATGATGATAGCACAATGACGCGGCATTTATGCTTCTAGCAGTAAGCTACACATGTAGTAGCGAAATTCAGCAAATGCACTATATGCTTCTCTAAGACCTGTCGCTTCAAGGACTGACAATACTCTTACTTCATGATGCATATGCTTTCAATACCACCGACAACAACACAATGACAAGACTGCTGTAGTTAACAAAAGAAATCCAGTTACTTGTAAGGATAGTTTTCCCAATATGCTGCTATCACAAGCTTAAGAATGTAACGTTAGTGATTCTGTGACTTCCTATAAAGTGACTCTTTCGTTCTTTCTGTCCTATCAATAAAACATTCTGTAAAAATCTTCTGTTGCGTCTGGTCTCCTTTTAAGTGGCTAAAACGACTACCAAATCGCCAAATTCCCGTCTTTTGGGGAATAGGGAAATCGTGAAAGGCTTGTTAATTAAATACTGAAGTAAAACTGATTAGCAACACGTTGCTGGCTAACAACAGGTGGCTGGATTAACAGGTGGCTCCCATGATGCACCACCTCGCCTGGCGGGACTTCCAAATCCAAGATGGCGGAAAAGAAGAGAAATTTTGTTCAACTTCCTCCTTCAAAGACTTATCAAGCCCGTTTTGAAAGGCGAGTGGCACTTAATTCCAGTCTACACGATTCTGTGGTTGTTACGAATGGTTACTAGTCTGAATGGAGAGGGATATGCAGCGAAATGAGCGATATTTCTCGAAAATGACGCAAAGCCCCTCCTGCCATTTGCACGTATTGCACGTGGACCTGCATAATGCATATTAATAAATTTTATGCTATGGAGACCACTTCAGCGAAATAGTAGACGTTGAACAACTTCTGTGTGCGTATACATGGTCCATAACAGTTATTCCCAGCAATTACCACTATAAACTTGTAGCAATTCCCCATTAATTATGCAAATTAGGTCTTCATTTACATAATCAATATCTGCCAATAATTATGTTCCTGTCGTTCTCAATTACATATGTCGCAAGTGTTTCATAGCCCTATTATCGAACACAGCAGATTTATAGAATTTCCTCATTAATTATGCAAATTAGATACTGATTTGCATAATTGTAATTTTATTATGTCAAGCATGACTTAAGCTACCTACATACCAGAAATGACGACGATCTGTCAACTGGTTCTTGAGTTATCCTCTCTCAAAGATTTTTAAACAAATCGCACTGCACGTCGGTGAAGGTTAGACATCCAGGTGATAAGATACGCCAAAAACAGTTACTCAAGCAACTGGATATGATTTTGAAAGGCAAGTGGCACTTAATTCCAGTCTACAAATCGCCCTGCAGTTCCAGAACAAGCTGCTAGGGGGCCCAAACTAATGTCACTTCTTCCCCAGCCCAGGAGCTACCTACCATCCAAAATTCATGACCCTAGCATGTCCAGATCGCGAGATAGCAAAACCGGATGTTCCGCTGCAGTACCATAAGAAGTCGCCAGGGGGCCCAAAATCTAATCATTTCTAGGTATCATCAAGACCTACCCACCTACCAAGTTTCATGACCATCCATCAAAAGCTTCTTGAAGCAGCTTGTAACTGTGTATACTACAGTTGAAAGAATTAATAATCACCATTTCGCTTACTTTGCACATTCTGCTACTTTTCTTTAGAGCTTCTCTTGTCTTGTTGCAGACATCTGCGCGACACGGCATTGCTGCTGACTCCAGGCTCCTTTCCAGACCAGGAGAGTTTATCCCTGGGAAGACGTGCATCTAACAGCTTGTTATGTAAGTTATGTATAGATCTATATGTTCTGTGTAGATTTAAAGTTAAAGCACAGTAGCCAATACTTTGTAATTCTTTAAGTTCAGTGTTTTACATAATAGGACTTTCATACATGTAATGTGTATAACCTATATGCCAGGTGGAAAATCAACAGATACCAATTATGCAAATGAGGACCTAATTTGCATAATTAATGTAAAATTCTATGATTCCTTAGTGGTAAATGATGGGAATGTCATAGTTGTGACGTTTGTAAGTTAGTTAAATGTTAACATCACTATGCATATATTATGAAACATTGCCAAAGGATTGGACTTTTACATATCAAATATATGTTTTGTTGAGGAATCCGTATTTCATGGAGATATGAGGTCTCCGAATTCTTGTTTTTGATGCAGTTGAAAAAAAAAGAAATATTTGGTTCTGTTTTGAAGTCACTTTGTTCAGTGTTTTTCTAAACTGTTTAATATCACATGCTGTGTCCAGTTCTTTCATGCAGAAGCATTAGTCTGTAGCTGAACTAACAATCTTAAAATCACATCCTCATTCCTCTAACATACATTCTGCATGAAAGAATAGTGACATGCAGTGAAATGTCTTAAATTTTGAACGACTGTTCTAATGTGTCCATTGACTGCAGCTGCAGGTGTCCTTTTTAGACAGGTGTCATCTCGGGCAGGTTTGACTGTATCTACATGTAGGTATGGATTGTTTTCTCCATGTTGTTTTTTCTTACAGTATACCTTCTATTGTCTTCTTGTAGACTCCATCCTCCTGTCCAGACCAGGTGATTTGCAGAAGAGTGTAGCATTTCTTCTCAGGAACACCAGTATTCCTCAGTTAAGTTGTTCATGTACATCTTGTGCTTTTTGTTCTTCAAAGTTTATCGAACTTAAGTCATAATGCTTGTTTGGTAGCTGATTGCGCACTGTGGCTTTGTTATGGCTCGTGTAAAATAGTGGAAGATTCAGTTGTGTCTATATTTACTTTAAGTACATAAAGATTTCAAAGTAGCTAATACTTCTTTGCAGACTTGTTTGGGTGGCGACGTTATTTTTTTTGTTGAACGATGCAAGTTATTACGCGGAGGGACGATTTTGCCACCGAGGGAGTTTTTCCACGGAGAGAAGGTTTCGCGTCCCCAACAATGATCAGACACACCAAACACAATTATGGACATTAATGCAGGCTTTCTAATTTAGAAGTAGCCATTTTAAAGCTAGTACAACTAAACTGTAGAGAGTTGCAGTGATAGGTTGATAAAAGTGTCTTCAATACCAGTCACCCCGGTCTCTGCAACATATCAGACACTATCTAACTTAATTATCAACATTAATGCAGGCTTTCTAATTTAGAAGTAGCCATCGTACTGCTCTTTGCTGTACACAGGACTTGAACATAGTACTACCATTTGCTGTACACAAGACTTAGTAAGTCTTAGCTGTACACAGGACTTGTACATCGTACTACTTTTTGCTGCACACAGGACTTGTACATCTTACTACTCACACAGGACTAAGCGTGTACATATATGTACTGTTCTTTGCTGTACACAAGACTTACTAAGTCTTCGCT
This sequence comes from Branchiostoma floridae x Branchiostoma japonicum, assembly GCA_013266295.2. Taxonomy (NCBI): domain Eukaryota; kingdom Metazoa; phylum Chordata; class Leptocardii; order Amphioxiformes; family Branchiostomatidae; genus Branchiostoma; species Branchiostoma floridae x Branchiostoma japonicum. Next base: position 11,956,636 of record CM023832.1, read on the forward strand.
GTACACAGGACTTGTACATCGTACTGCTATTTGCTGTACACAGGACTTGTACATAGTACTACCCTTTGCTGTACACAAGACTTAGTAAGTCTTCGCTGTACACAGGACTTGTACATCGTACTGCTCTGCTGTACACAGGACTTGAATGTACATCGTACTGCTCTTTGCTGCACACGGGACTTGTACATCGTACTACCATTGCTGTACACAGGACTTGTACATCGTACTGCTCTTCGCTGTACACAGGACTTGTACATTGTAATGCTCTTCGCTGTACACAGGACTTGTACATAGTACTACCCTTTGCTGTACACAAGACTTAGTAAGTACTTCGCTGTACACAGGACTTGTACATAGTACTGCTCTTTGCTGTACACAGGACATACATCGTACTACCTTTGTGTATACCGGACTTGTACATCGTACTGCTCTTTGCTGTACACAGGACATGTACATAGTACTACCCTTTGCTCAGCTGCAGGACGTGGACTTCAATACCAGTCACCCCGGTCTCTGCAACATATCAGACACAATTATCAACATTAATGCAGGCTTTCTAATTTAGAAGTAGCCATTTTAAAGCTAGTACAACTAAACTGTAGACAGTTTGTTTGTTTGTTTGTTTGTTTTGGATCTCCATTAGTGTTAATCTAACACTATTCTTCCTGGAGTCCCTACAACACAATAACGAAAATAAAATAAAAGAACAAAACCTTTACAATTGATCAGTAGTACATAGAAGATAGACAAAATGGTATAAACTTAGAAGTGAGCAGGAGAGGTCAGAGGTCAGTAAACAAAACTGAAACATAATCTATGTATTGTATATAAGGAAAACCAAAAGTAATCATAATTGATAAGATATGAAGAACTTAATTAAACTAAGCATAAATGTATGTACAAATGAGATGTAATCAAAAATAATCATAACAACCAAACATAAATATAATAACATAAATAAATTGATCATGTACATAACTGAATGGGAACAGCGATAACAAAATATAATAACTTAATGACAAAAGGATTGAAAAGAATGTACCAAGTAGGTAATATGATTGAACAAAAATGTTGGTGCCAAATATACATATGTACAAGGAAGACTACATGTATATACAGCAATAGATTACTACCACCATTGACTTAGAGGTGTAGTTATATTCCGTGTTTTGGCCCAGTCCTTTATTCTAGTCTTAAATTCAGCACAGTTGCAGTGACAGTTTGATAAAAGTGTCTAAACGCGGGTATGGACAGCAGCTGCAGGACGTGGTCTTCAATACCAGTCACCCCGGTCTCTGCAACATATCAGACACAATTATCAACATTAATGCAGGCTTTCTAATTTAGAAGTAGCCATTTTAGAGCTAGTACGGCTAAACTGTAGACAGTTGCAGTGACAGGTTGATAGATTACCTAATAGTAGCCTCCTTCGCAGACTTGAGCAGAGGCGCGAAACCTTCTCTCCGCGGCAAAACTCCCTCGGCAGCAAAATCGTCCCTCCGCGGAATAACTCACGTAGCTCACCAAAAAACTGCAGTGAGGATTCTCATTGACTATGATAGACGAACAACATTCTTTCGTGTAACTGTAGATAGCTTTTAAAAATTGTATCTGAATTTGTCGAAATATGTAGACTTGATGTAGATGTTAGCATGATAGCATTGTATAATGTTACTGTTTTTACTGTTCACATTACAACATTGTATATTAACTGTATGAGAAACTAAGAACCGAAGTATTGTCATGCGCCATTTTGCCAATATCTGTAATTTGATATTGCGTACCAAAACAGGCTTCTGTGGAAAGTTGCAATTGAGCAAGAATTGTCTTGTGTCATTGTATCATTCTGAGACATATAGCATTGTATAATTGTACTCGAGAGAGTAAGAAGCAACTTGAAAGTATTATCGTTGTACCAAATATTTTCATTGCCAATATCTGTAAGTAAGATATTGTGCACTAAACTGTCAACTTTGTGCAACTGTTGGAGATTGTAGATTGTATTCTATGTGCCATGTATGTACAGAAAGAAAAAAAGATACAGATAGATAAGAAGATTATAAATGGACTAGGCTAGTACAATATGTTTGTAGGAATGCTTGGGAGCCCAGAATTTTTCTACGTTGTATCCTTGTGCTGTAACATGGTAGTACACGACCACGTGTGAAGACTGGATAACACTTCTTTCCAATCATCTACCTGCCCAGAACTTTTTATCTACATCTGTAGATAGTTTGTGCAAGGCTGCCGGCAACTTGTACACAAACTGTCCAACACTGTAGGCTTTTTTTTGGGGGGGGGGGGGGGGGCAGGTTTTTGATTTGATGGTAGTGTTCTTTAGTGTTTACACTTGATCATGTACTATCATATTATAGTGGAGGGGTATGACTTTGAAGAATTGTGGGGTTTCATGTATTCTTTGAAACATAATTTTGGTACCAGCCTGGTTCATGGTGTGGTTCATGGTGTGGTTTATTGTGTGGTTTATTGTGTCTTATCTTCTTTGACTTTGCCATTCACTGTTTCTCTGTATTCTTGCTTGACTTGACTTTTACTGTCTTTGCTTTTCTTGTCTTCACAAGTACACTTAATCTAATTAAATCTGACAGTTTGACACACTTCATGTTGAAATCGACACAGATCAAAAACGCCCCGTAGCGCCCAAAAAATCACTGCAGTAATAGAAGCCGACATTATGGTGCAGTCCTTCATTGAACTCCTAGAGGCCGCTTTTGATCCATGCACTCAATCTTTCTAACCAATGTAAGCCGTAATTTGTAACTCTGGTCCGCCACCTCACAAAAGAACATTGAAGTACTTCAAATCACACAAAACAAAGCAGCACGACTGGTCCTACACTGTGACTTCAAGACACCAGTTCAACATCTTCACATGTCACTGTCGTGGCAGACTGTGAAAGAAAGGCTACTGGTGAACACCATCTCTCAACTTTGGAGGATTCTTGACACACAACAGCCGGCTGTTCTGTACAAGCAGTTGCTTCCAGTAACAAACCAACACAGTTACAAGACACGCCACGCAAGCAGAAACACATTCAGACTGTTAAAACCAAAAACTAACGCCATGAAAAAGACTTTTATGTACAGGTCTGTCTTTACATGGAACACTTTGCCTGATGGCATTAAATGTGCTAGTAGGTGTAAGTTTCGGCAGGAGCTCGCTATGTATATCAACGAATCTAATTGATTGATTATTCATGATGTAAATACTAGATGGTAGCCTTTATGTAGTTTGTATGTCCTTGTTCAAGGTTTTTACGGTCCAGGAAGATTAGCTGCGTATTCGTGTCTATGTGTACGACAGCTAATGGACTGAATAAAGTATCGAAAGGAGCACTCTGTCGTCCGTCGTTCCTACTCCTACCAGGTGCCCACTCCTACTGGTTGCCTTAGCCTCCTGAGCTCTCATCCGGAAGCCCGAGAGCCTGCACATATCCACGGTAGACTGGATACCAAGCTCGTAACTTTGTAAGCCTGAACCGATAAAAAGTCAGTGACAAAGTAAAGAGAAGGAAATGACTTGAGTCAAACAGTATTTTTTTAATCCATCGATGAATAACTTTATGGGCAGTTTATGCATTTGATATACTTGTATACTTCTTTCAATTAAAATAAAGTATTTCTTATATTCATACAAATAGTAATAACATTAGAGTTAATAACTTTACACAATTGACACATGCAGTGACAAATTTGGCTTCAACCCTTTGCATATGTTTTTCCAAGGAGGTTTAAACCTCCTAAATAGTTTTTCTTATTCAAGTCTGTTGCAATAAATTACTGTCTTTATTTCAAGTGATGTTAATTTCATCCAGATTGATTGGCTATGTACAGATACCCTGAGTTTGTCATCTCTTACTGTAAACATACACAAAGATACTGTCAGCTTTACAACAACCAGCATGACGTCCTAGCTGCAACTGTCGAACAGCTCACACAACATCGTCTAACCAAATCTGTTCTACTACAGGGGTTACCGGGCTTTGACGACAATACAAACAAGTATATAAGGCACTTGAAAACTACATCTTGTCCACAAAACGTTTTAATGGTTCTTCCAGTGAAACCACTTCTGTATGTTCAAATTACCTAATCCAACACCTACATGTAAAGTGTGGTTGAATTTTATGTATGACCTCTGACCTCCACAAGTCCTTATCTGGTATGCCTATTGTATATTTAGTTAATGATTATTTGATTGTATTGTTTCTGATTTTACTTGCTCGATGATTAATGGTGTCCCTAGGTTAATTATGTACATACTATATGTGTTATTATATGTATGTTAGGCCACACCAAGTAATATTTATGGATGACGTCCGCGCGCGCATTGATTTTGGCCTGTTCCCAGAAAAAAAAACACAAGAAATTCCGCTTCCTGTAACTATGACCAAAGAGTCAGGACAGTGCTGCAAATCGTAAGATAAAGGGAAGATGTGATGAAAGGGAAGAAACAGGACGACAACTGCTGTTCCACTGATTTATTGCTGTTTTTATGACGAATAAGACTTGTTGGCTGTTACACTGTGTTCTCTCATTCAATTTGTGTCCTAACATTTGTCGTCTCTTAGTATATTTCAAATCTAAGCATCTTGTTTTTTCGGCCCTTCTTGTTTTTTTTCCGCGCTCTCGCATTAGAGTTAGGGTCTCCAGAGGACGTCATCCATAAATATTACTTGGTGTGGCCTTATGTCAAAGGCACCCAACATCAGCCCTGCTGCCTGGGTGGCCTCACTATTGCGGTTGCAATTCAATAAGATAAAAATAAAAGATGTAATCATGGAGCTTAGTCCCTTGCACTGTTGGCACGCATTTTCTGAAATCCCACCACCATTTACCAGTGTGCAGAACCTGCAATGTTAAACACAAACACACTAAATATGAAACTGCATGACACAGTTAAATCATTGAAAAAAATGCAACATTCTTCAAAACGGTTTGATCTAATAATGATCTTGTACCTAAGAAGGGAAGGGTCACAACTTGGCCTCATCTGGAGTCGGCTTCTCCACACTTGTGTCCACCTGTTCCACCTTGGCTGGCCTGGGGTCCAGTTTGACATTTGTTCCCTTGATGAGATGTTCCCCCTCCCCCTCCAGTACAGCACTGTTGTAGTCATTTCCTGGTAAATCTGATAGGATGAGAGAAAAAAACAAGATGATAACAGTTTATATGAATGAATCTTTATTGCATATTCATGCCCAAATGGGCTAAATGCACAAGTGACCATATCATGGTCTAGGGGATATAAAACAATGAGTATTGAATATTGAAATGCTACATTCTAATGCTATAGTCCTTAAGGTCTAAATATTACAACTTACACAACTATATACTATTTATCATGTACTATACTATTTATAGTACTATGTACTATTTATAGAACAAGTAGCAGGCAACCTTTCTTTTTTTCTTTTCTTACAGTATTACTTGATGGGACACCTGTATGTTGTCTACAATCTAGATGTGTCCCAGTGGATGCAACAATATTTTCATGTATACAGTGTAACATAAAGAATACTTGTAATCTGAAGCCTTTTTCTGATATATGTGCTGTTCTTTATTGAATCACAGATATGATGTGGTTGTTTCACTTCCAAATATCTAACGGCAAACTTGTCATACCAACTTCCCCACCTCTTTTTTAATCATCATCATACGGTCTACCCTTCAATTTAAGAAAAAAAAATTATGGCTTTCCCCCTCAATATTTCAATGAACCAGCTGTTACAGAACATGTGACAGTCAGACCACTTACCCAGGTGTTTAGCCAGGAAGGCCAGGGAAGCTTTGTTGTTGATATCTATGGCTACATGTGGGTCTAGGGATCCTCTGCTCTGGACTCTGGTACCAAAGAACTTGCCAAACAGGAATGTGAAGTCTGACTGGCTCTGATGAACAGTCCCCCTGACAAGGAAGACGAAAACATACACAATACAGACATATGTTTTGCTCCATGTATTGGTTCCACTATTTACTGCAAATTTTCAAACGCGTTTCAAGTATCCTGACTGTTCGTGCATGCATTGGCCTGCACTGAAAATATTTCATTTTCAAAGTGGCTTGAGTGAGCACGTCGGCAGAACGTACTGCGCCTGCGCAAAACCTGGATTTTTGGTCAACGTTGCATCAGAACTTTTCCTGTTGCATATGTTTTTCTACACAACATTTGAAAACTACAGACGGGATGTCACCCTTATATACGCGAATTCAACCTTATATGAGACGTTCTGCCGAAGTGCTATGCATAATACATTACGGGTTTCGGGCAGGTGCAGTACGTTCTGCCGACGTGCTGATTGAGTGTAACGTTAATGACAAATAAAAACTTGAGTCTGCAAATGGTCCTCAGTGAATCTATGGTGAACATGATATTGTGCATGCACCATATAGATTATAAACATGGCTTAATGACCAATCACTTCAATCAAATTCTTTTGTCCTGTATGTATGAAGCAATTAAACATGACTTCATCAACTACACTTATGTTTTCACTTGGAGCTGTATTCTGGACAGTGTAAACAAAGTTAAAACAGAAGCAGTGTACGAAATCCTTTTTTGAGCCAGGTTGCCCAGTGGCAACTTAGGATGAAAGCTAGGTTGCCCATCAAAATTCCAGGTTGCCCTGAATTCAAATTTCCTACATTATGATTAACTTTGTTAGAATGCAATGTGCATTTATACATTTCTGACACAGAGTTGTTTCCCCTTACCTGAAGTGATGAGCTCTTCCATGGGAACATGTCAATAAACAGTTCCCAATGGAAAAAAGGGGCATCCTTACCACAAAATTTAGGAAGTGCACTGAGCTACCTGGGTGTAGAAATAGGTTGCACCAAGCAAAATATGGTTGCACGGTGCAACTGGGCAACCTAGTATTTCGCACGCTGAGAAGCCAAATATTCAACATAATTCACCCACTTTATTGTGATCATCCTGCGGTCGACCCCGTCCACTCCCATGAGTCTGTTGATGCGTACAATGTTCCCCGGCCAATGGAAGGCCTCGGTGTTGATGAAGAGGACTGGTTGGCTGATCTGTGGGTACATCTCTCTGTCTACGGGCAACATCCAGCCGTCCAGTATCACTGCACACCTGGGGAACAAGATATCATATTTTGTCCAAAGCAAGTTGAAGATGAATTTCACTTTATCATGAAATGCCCTAAATACATGTGTATGATGTTCTACGTAATAAGCTATTCACATTTATCGAATCTAGTACAAGGAGTTTCAACAGACTCGATGTTATGGACAGACTTATATATATATTCAAATGAAACAACTCTTACAATGCATTTAAAATAGGTAAATACATAAAAGACTGTTTTGTTATTAGGAAAAATGCCGAGACTCATGATTAGCCCTATTAAATACTGTATTAGCCCTTGTTATTTAGTAATTAAGATATTAATTTCCTTTTCTTTATCAGCCCTATTGAATACTTTATTAGCCCTTGTTATTTAGTAATTAAGATATTAATTTCCTTTTCTTTATTTCTGAACTATGTCTTTGCCATACATTGTACCGTGTACAACTGTCCTGCAATAAAGTTCTTCTTCTATCATAATCACAACCCAACAGAGCAGATTATCCTATTGACCAGTGTCATCATCATCATCAGTTTGACAAGCTCGGATAATCAATCTTTTCATCCATCTCTCCTGACCTTCCATAGCTCTAGGCAGGTCTTCTAGCCAACAGCACACATCCTCACAGAGTAACCAGTATACATGTAGGGGTATTGGACAGTAAAGGTACTGAAATACCAACCCTAAATACCAATGCCTAAAACTTCTACTTTTATATGCCAGATTTGCTGGCACCCAAAAAAATACTTTGTCCATGTGTAAAATTGTTGCATAATCACATTCTAAATGCATGGAGAAATACAAACTTTTTGATATAGCATAAACAACCACAAGTGTGACTTACTTTAGCCTGGTGTCTTTGTAGAGAGAAACCAGTGAAGTGGCACCACCAAAGGAGTGGCCCATAGCTGCAACCCTGTCCAAGTCCAGTTTGTCCTGTCAGAAACATCAGAAGTTAATCACCCTTGGTGAGATGGTACATTCCTAAATCTCACATTCTGATTGGCGGAGACAATGCTGTCAAACATCTTCTACAACCTATAAATGTATGTATGTGTAAGGATATATCTAGATTCTGTACAACTACATGTAGTTAACTATATGTTTATGGATTTGGTAGGACCCCATACATGTAAACATATTTTATATTTTGACTTCTTCCCTAATGACCTCAATGAAAAACTGGCAGCAGGCCAATTTGAGTATTTCATGAATAAACAAAGGATCAAACAAACAAACAAACAAACAAACAAACAAACAAACAAACCAAATAGTGGATCAAACACAAGGCTGCTGAAAGCAACAAGAAACAATTTTAAGGCATGACTGTCCCCAACCTTGAACTGAGAGAGGTCCATGCTTGTGTTGCACAGGTTGTTGATATCAGAGCCCTGGTCTATAGAGACCAGAAGGTCCAACATGTGACCCATTTCATCTGCACGCTGGTGAACCTGTGGTTACAAGCAGATGTAAGGAGGATGATAAAGTTCTCTGTTACACAACCAAGAAGAATTTAACGGCCAACATTTAAGTAATAGTGACTGGACAGATGGTACTGTAGCAAGAAGTATGCAGTTCCAAACCTCCCTATTGCCTTGGGAAAGGTTAAGTAGACAAATCATTGGCAGGTGAATTTCTTTTGGTTTTTTAGTTACTTCGGTTTTCACCTCAAAACAAGGCTCGTGAGAGCCACTTGCAAGTTTTGGGTTACAGTGAGTACTGCATGGTCAGATGTTTGTTCACCCTAGATCTAAACCGTTGGAGGTCGTACCTAGTGGGGAAACATTCACGGGGAAGCTTGTTCCACAATAAAGTGGTTCTAGGGAAGAAACTGTCGGCATGGAATTTTCTCTTGAGTGATGGAGTATTGAGGAAGAAAGGGTGATTTTCTGCTGTTGAGGTGGCAAAGCGTGTTCTTGCAGAGAGTGGGGGTACATTAGGGAGTGAAGTTCAGCAGAGCATCTGCCGTGGAAACGTTTTGTAACATTTAATTATCAACCTCATGAAACTATACATAAATGTATTGCGGATTCTACACAACATTTTAGGAATAATTCGTCACAACTTCATTTACATGGCAAGAGGTGTTTGCTGAACTAAAAGCAACTTTGTTTTGAAACAACACACAAGTTTGAGATAATCCCTTACCTGTTTGTTCCTTAGTGGATATTCATCCCCCTCTGGTTTAGGTATCATTGGGACCCATTCTACTACTTGAGTTTTCCCATCATCCTCTTGCCTGATGACATGTGTTGCAGAGGCTGAGCCATCCCTGTAGAAATAGGGGCACAGTGAATAGAGATATACATATATCAAAAATATCTCAGGAGCTATCTACACACGACTCTCAGAGTATTGGCTGTCAAACCTACCAAACCTCAGACTTGAAGCACATCTATGACCCCATACAAGACAGGTGCTACACTGGATAGTGAGTGTGTGTGTGTGTGTGTGTGGTTCCCTTTATCAAAAGCATAACCATATAACATTACATGAAGTTCCATAGCTATAAGTTGTTTTTAATCTGATCTTATTGTCAGATTTTTACTGTACAGTTAGGCCATGTTGATTTGATTATATGGATGACATCCTCTGGGTACCCCAAAACTGATGCGAGCGTGCGAATAAAAAAAAAGTTTGGCAAAAAAAAAAAAGTTGCCTTCATTATGAAATCTACGTGGTCACACAGATTATGGTATGGCGAATAATATACTCTTCATTTTCATTTCTTCACATTTTCTTCTTCCTTTGGAATTGATTTTAGTATTCTACAATATTAGTATAGTTTTTCAATATTTTTTTTTCTATTTACGGCATATATTTGCTCATTTTGCAGCTGCTTTGTACGATTTCCAGTATGGTCGAAACCTTTTTTTTTTGGAAACGAACGAAAATTGATGCGCGCGCGGATGTCATCCATATAATCAAATCAACATGGCCTTAACATGAAAAACAGACTTCAGTGTGAGCTAAGAGTTTGGTGTGCTTCACAATACTAGGACAAGTTGAGCTTTAATGATATAAAGTACCCTAATTTTTTGGTTGGCATGACATTTGAATCAATCAGACAATGGATCACTGACTTGCTGTTATACACTGGAAATCTATTTCCATAGTGGGTTAAGTAATGGTATGACATGACAGTTATCAATTCATCTATACCGTTACATACCTGGATTTCCAAGCAGTCACCCAGGTGCTGTTTATTCATTATATAATATCCACATTGTCCAAAAGATTATTCCTAAATCATATATATATATAAGCAGATTTAAAAGACACACCTGTGCTCAATAGAAGCGACCAGATACCCCCTGGACGCCATCTCTAAACACACAACAGTGTAGGTTGTTCTCTGTCCACCCATACCATGGGAGAAAACTATCACTGGGAACTTAGATGGACTTTCCTGTTTCAACAGTGGAGCATTCGAGATGGCTGGTACCTTGGGATTACCTAGAGGGAGGAAAAGACAATGAAGATTCTTTTACATCGCTAGAAATGACTCTAAAGAAGCCTTAAAGGATTTGCCAGATCATGCTCTATCCTAATAGTATATGGGGGTAAATTCAAACTTCTAACATATAAACAGAAAACCATGTAAGGTTTTTTTCAATGGATGGAACAGGATGGGTATAACAATACATAATATAATAAGATTTACAATTTGTTAGATCAAGGAGGTTAAAGACTTGTTCTCAGACTATGATGTAGGATTGGTGTGAAAATGTGTATAGCTCAACAATTTTTTTCTGGACATTTCTTTCCTGTTACCATTCTTCAGTAGCCTGCTTCTTTTTCCTGATGATAACCCTGCCATAATCTTTTCATTTTTTTTGCACACAATATGTCACCCTCCAAATTCCTGTAGACATACATTGTGTAAATTTGTATATACCTACCCATTATCAACCTGCATAAGGGATAGGTCCATTTGGGAACAGCGATGAACTTGAGGTAGCCATCTAAGTACTGACGACTGGGCGTCCACGTCGGCCAATCATGTCTCCTCTGTCTGATGTCACATGGGTCAGTCGGGTAGAACAGCCTCAGGAACACACCCTATAGGTCAAGAAAAGAATCCCATGGTCAGCTTTACTCAACCCTGTTGGTGGAGTCAAACACTTCCAAATAATCCAGAAGCTAGACAATGTAACAACCTTTGCCAAATATGGCCTTCTGAGCACTAGCCGAACTCCGGATCCCTCCAACCATGGTTAGGAGTAGGTCGGGAGCAAGGTTGGCTGGTGTTGGCAAGGTCGGCTACTGTTCGGCTGCACCAGCCGAATGTTCAAAACATTTGGATGTGGACGGGAGGTTCGGCCATACATGGTTGGCTGGTGTTCGGGAGTAGTTAGGGGTGTGGTTGGCAGTCAAATTTGACTTAAATTTAATCTAAGGCCACACCAATTTTATTTGTTGCTTCTCGGATTTTTTTCAGAAAAAATATGAAGCAACAGGGCGAAAAAAAAAAAAAAAAAAAGGACTGGGCATCCTATTATTATAAGCCCCAAATGTTAGAATAGGTGCCATGAAGTCAACAGAAAAGACTGGGTTAAAATTTAAACAATGAATTTTGAACTTTTTGTCAAACCACTTCATTGGTAGATGTAACAACTGTAACAACTAGGAAGAAAAGGACTTTCTTCAACTGTTGGAGGCAAAATATGAGCATTTTTTATATGATTTAGAACCAGAATTTTTTTTTTTTTTTGAAATCAGAAAAAAATGAAGTGGCCAATCCGAGAAGCAACAAATTAAATTGGTGTGGCCTAAATTTGATTCAATTGGTATCAAAAGGTAGGCGTGGCCTAAATCTAGTCAGACTGGTCCCAAATCTCAGCCAACCTTGGTCAGCTGGTGTTCGGGAGAAGGTGTGTGACAGGGGCTTAAGATGTGTTTAGTATACGTACATGTTTGTCAGGCCCAGCAGTCATGATGTCTGTGACGCCCACATGGTGTGGTCCTGTCCCCGCCCTGATGCCCAGTCTGGACCCCATGTCGTCTGTCCGCACTGCCAGCTTTCAGGAACAACTTCAGCCTGTACACTGTAACAGAGAAGACAGACGCTATGTACAGTATATACAGATTCATTGTACGGGGAAACTCCCCTAGCTCCTTTTAACAAGTACAACGAACAGTGGACCACAGCTTAACGTCCCGTCCTAAGGATTACGACCCATTACAGTAGCGTGCATGTCGGGTGAGTGACAACAGCCGGGATTCAAACTCCCAACCTCTTGGTCGAGAGGCAGGGTCGCTAACCACAGGACTTAACGCACTCTACATTATAGAATGAATCAATCAATCAAACATTATTGCAGAACAATTAGAACAGGTACAATGTATGGCAAATTCCTGACTATTAATACATGTATGTAACGTTATACAATCCATATATGTATAGGAACAGGCACTAACGTAATACATAAAAGATAACATCTTTAAAAGAATCACAAAAAACCTTAGGAATCAAAGTAACAAGATAGGAATAAGATTAAAAGATGTCACAATTTTCCTCACCCATTTGCTTGGAAATCAGCATGGTTTTTCTTTAGGGGCAGTTACACATGCATGTGTGGCAAAAATGGACGAAAAACGATATCTTGTCAATAGGACAAATTATTGATACGAAAGTAGAGACCGCTATAGAAAGAAAACAACTCTAAAGCGTTATTATTACACCAAGGAAGTTGAAAGATCATCAATACCTTTGAGCCCCCTTGGTTACACTGATATTTGTTAAGAATACAATCTTGGGGTTAATCGGTTTTGCAAAGTTAACGGATAGTTCTTACCGTACAACATACAGAAACTGTAGCCGTGGACGACTCTAGTAATCCTTTTTGCATGATAATGCAGGATACAGCATTATCATGCAAAAAGCATTACTAGAGTCGTCCACGGCTAACAGAAACTGCAGTGCGCTAAAACACAGACAAACACACAAACAGACATTCAAGCTTAGAGAAATACTTCCTATTCTTTCAGAACATTCTCCCACAGTAACTACTGAATAAGGAAGAGTTTTCCAAAGAAAACCGTTCCTGTTTTTACCTTGTAAACTATCTAGGTCACCAACAACAACACTTCCGGTTTCCTAGTTCTGTCACACAAAGAGAATCCACGTCAACTTACCAAGCACGATATTTTCAGACACGATCTCTGTTGGTTCCCGAAATGTCCAGGTTTACACACTCCTGTAAGGAGCCTCTAGTCTGTATTAAACTTTGCCCTTCGTACTTCGTACCCAACCGGACCGGCCGGCTTGCGTAAACCCGCTTGTCGCCGGGACAGGACGTGACCTGCGTGGGGTCAGAAGGGAAAGGTCACCCACTGTCCCGCCAGATTCAAACACACGGGCCGGGCGCGCCCATATTATAACATACTGGTAGGCGAAACAGGTCGCGAAAAGTTTCACATTTTCATCGTTCATAAGAAGCTATCGGGAGCAACTTCCACGGCTAATGTTAGAGTGCTCCGCGACTGCTAAAACAATGCTTCAAACTAAAGATCCGCACCAACTCTAATGCATGGCAATATGGTGAAAGTACGTTCAGCACTAAGGACAGGGGCGATAACACAACAATGCGAAGAAAGGCAAGATTGAACAGCAAGAGTGATCGTTTATTTGTTTGTTTGTGTGTGTGTGTGTGTGTGTGTGTGTGTGTGTGTGTGTCTGTGTGTGTGTGCGCGTATGCGCGCATGTGTGTGTGTGCGCGAGTGTGCGTGTATGTGTGTCTGTGTGTGTGTGTGTGTGTATGTGTGTCTGTGTGTGTGTGTGTGCGCGCGTATGCGTGTGTGTGTGTGTGTATGTGTGTGTGTGTGTGGCAAGTATGTAAGCGTAATGCATTAGTGCTTTTCTTAACGCAAATTTGACGTTCAGCTTTCTTGAACAAATAATTTATTACATAACCTGACAATGAATTTTCCCACACGCTCTCTACGACTCTTACTGTACGGTCCCTAATCAGAGAGCTGGCTTACCGGTTGATCCGTCAGATCCTGCGGTCTAGAACTCAGGTAATGAACACGGATTGACACTTCCTCATTATTGGCACGAAATAAATCCGACACCACCACTAATAATAGAATCAAGCCCGTTTATCCTCATCTTTTCAAACTAACGAAAACCGTTCAACACTTATTAGTATGAGCTTCAACGATTCTAGCGAGACGCCATCCGGCCACGTTAAGTATCAGTGAGTCTCTGAGATAAGAGGTTTACAGGGAATTAAAACTTGGTCCGCCCAGGAAGGTTCGGCTGCTTAAGTCTTATCTTATTGAATATTTGAACTGTTGAGGAGCCCCATATTTGTATTAAGGATGTCTTGTTGGCAGATTGTTGCCTTAGGTTAAACATAAAGAAGGATAAATTCTTCGTGGCACGCCGATGAAGAGTAATACATACCTAGATAGAGTATGTGTTATTCTACGTTATTTACAACAAATTCATTCCTTTCTAAGGAGAAACCGTTGATTCTCCTGTAATCTACATTGAGGAGTAAGTCTATTTTCCGGTAAAGCTACTAATAGATTATCGTCGCCCCACCTGCTTTAAACACAGATCATCCCATAGGCTGCGCAATCTTCGATAACGGCTTTTGTTACGGTATGAAGCATGGCCTCTTTCCGTCTCATATGGATGGTGATCATAGAACCATTTCTAAAATGGGGTACGATGCAAGCTGTTGATGTAAGATATACTCTTGTAGAAGTCTCGCATAAGAAAAACAATACATAAACAAAAAACGCTCCGAAAAAGTCCATTGAATGTATCGTCAAAAGCAATATATTGAAATTGATGTTTAAAAGTTGTGTTTGTTACAGTACAAACTGGTACGACAGAGAAGTAATCATACGTACTGTGGAACACATGAAGTTTTGAGACCATCCCGATATATGCGTTGCCTCGATGATTGAATGTTGGAAACTAACGTTTCTTCAGTGAGAAAACGACAGTCTTGTTAAGAAGAAAACATATTTTTGGAGCTGGGCTGCCTGGGAGGGATGATTTAGCACCTTGTGATAATCTACTGTAGGGGAAAACCAATAATGATATAGGGGAGCCTGTTGTCATAGAGTCTTACTCCTACTAGAAGATATAAAATGGAAGAAAATTCACTAACAGCAAGAAATCTAGGGATCTTTTCACTAGCAAGCTCCATCATGGTTTTCTGTTGATGTTGCTGCCACATTGATCATTTTTTCTTTCAGTTTCATTTCTTCTTCTCTACCATTCTTGCAAACACCTGTGAAATCATGGTTTAACGGAAGAAATATTTTGTACAAAGTCCCATCCCTCTATTGTTACATGTAATGATACAGTCCAGTTTGGACGATAGTTAATTTTCACAGCAGGACTGATCCATTTTGATTGGGAGGGTGTGGGTTGAAGCTTTGAAGAGAATAACTTTTTTATGTACATATGTTCAAGTTGAAGCGGTTGAAGTTGAGTTCAATCAGTGAGTTAGTCAACATAGGATTTCAACCAGCAAAAAGTTGTTAGTCAGAAATTTTCCCTATTTTCATTCACCAAAGGCTCATTAGAATGGCCTTGAATACTAACTATAGAGTCATTGACCCAGAGATAGGCGGCCATGCCCCACAATACACCCCACCCCGTAATGACAAACGGACGTTCCCGTATAGCAGAGTGCGGCTAGCCTGAGTCGCGGAGTGAAGGCTGGTCCGCACCGGCGAACTACGCAAGGCCCAGGTAGCTGCCGCGTGCCTCTGGACGGAGAACAAAGACTTAAACTCCCCTGGTTTCTTTCCATACCAAAATTGGCAGTAGCGCCAAAGCTTGAACTCTCTAACAACGGTTTTCTTCAGCCCTTGTTGCCGCAAATGTGTTCGGCTAGAGGAAAAGTCGGAAAGGCGGGGCAGAGCTCGGACAGACGTCACGATTTCTGACGGAAAAATTCCTCACAAGCAGCGAGCGCCATGCAGTTTCACTGTACAACCCGCGGAGTTTTTGTCGCAGTCATCTTCTTCCTGACAAGCGTGAATTGTAAGTAGAAATTACTTCTTTTATATGCGTTTACGACAGAATTTCTCTTAAGCGTACCTGGCGCTATACCAATAGGAACACGACAAGGAAAACATTTCTGGCTGACCCACGAAGCGTACGTCATGAATAAAAACATACTCTGTGTAATTCTATGCCATAACATGATCCCTTTGTAACAAATGACGGCTACCTTGCGTGGGTTTGGTTATCAAATAACACTTAGCGAATAAGCAAAAAGAAACTGAGCGTCTGTGCAGAAATCTTGTTTTATTTTCATCAACGTACCTTTGATATTACTGGCGGTGAATTTTTAGGTTATTTGAGTAGACATCTTCTGTGTCATTTCCTTTTGTTTTCTGACCGTAATGTTGCTTTGGGGAGGCTGTTGATTTATGCGAGTCGACGGAGAACCATAGCATTTGACACGGGCTCAGCTGTATGAAAAGGTACTGGCCTCTTTTCAAAATGCCAACTTAAAAGAGAGAGTTCAAACAAGTCAAGCCCATCGGGAGGACAGTTCGGATTGAATTACAACTCCAGAATATACAACAGCTGCGCGCTGCTTTTCCCCCATTAGTGAGGTCTTTATGTACTGTATAAACACGTTCCAGTTCTGCCTATACAGGTCCTATACACATCGGGACTTGTATTCAAACCGTGTGCTAGCTCAAGCGTTGTGCGTTTCAGAGATATCGTATTTTTTTTTACATCCTAAACTAGACCCTCAAACGTACTTCTCGCTCCACGTTCATCCTAAATACTGGTAAACACTTTTACGTCCTTCGCTGGGTTGAAACAGTTTGCAACAAATGCCCTGGTAATTGCGAAACAAATTTGTCGTTTGACATTTCCAGTTGACATATAGAGGAAGCCGGTGCGGATATAGGGTTGAAGATAGGGACAGCGTTACAAATGCCAAGCTGTCTACTGGATGGGGTTGAACAGTCTGTCTTTTCGTCGTGGCATTTTGCACGGAAATGAAACAGGACAAGCGCGCATCGCTTCACAAATTCGAGTCTCAAGTGTAGCAGTTGAGCCTTTATTTTCTTTGTGTAAGGTTAACATGTCTTGTCCGTCGGACCAACACAACACGCGACCTATGTCAGAGTGGTGTACCAAATTTCGATCTAGCGCGGTGTTGCAATATAAAATATACATAAAGCAATAAGCCCACATTCTTTGGGGACATACAAACGTATATAGCGGCGCTGGGACACAATAGATCAAATTGCAATTTTTTATGGTGGTTTTGAACAATGTCTCGCTCTGCAAGTTTAATTTTCAGGATGACAAAGTTCACCTGGCGCAAAACTGTTATAGTCACAGTGGTAATATGAATTTTCAAATTTATTATACACAGTGCTCGCTATAAACGTTTTAAAACGCGCCTCAATACCATTTTTCACAAAGTACAGAAATGTATGTCGGTTATTGTAATCCATTGCATTTCCTCAGCAATGTCTCGCTCTGCAAGTTTAATTTTCAGAATAACAACGTTCACTTTCGCAAATCTGTTATAGCCACAGTGGTAATATGAATTTTCAAATTTATCATTATTGATTATTGTAATCCGTGATATTTTCAAAAGTGATCTTTTAAAAGATGCATATGATTGATGTTTCAAAACAGGACATTTTTTCGTACTTAAAAGTAGGAAACGGTGTATTGCTTCTCCAGTAACATTTCAAGAAACCACCACTCCAGGATTACCATAGTAATCATCCCCAGATTACCCTAATCCCCGCTAAGCTCTAAGTATTGACAATGTAGGAGTGCTCTCAATTAAAGGCATGTCCGTCAGCTTGTCGAGCATATTGAGCGAAGTTCCTTTCATGAATTTAATTACACGCTGTTCAAGCGCCCGTGCATGTGCGCTGGTTCCTATTAATTCCTTCCACGGAGTCGGAACGCGGAGGCTTTCACACTTTCACCTCTAATCTAACGGCCCGGAAACTCATCGAAGAACTTTCCGGGACAGAACTTTTCATTCGTGTCAGGACCAGACATGGCAAAATGTAAATGTATATTATTTCAAGCAAACGCCTCGCTTCAATCTAATTTATTTTTGTTGGTGTGTCCTACCAATCACAACCAGGGATACCAAGGGTGGGAGGGGGGAAGGACCTGCGCTCTTAGTTTTCTTAGTTTCATTCTTTATTTAAACCCCATTCGTCTTGTTTTTTATCTGTGTATTATATTTATCCGTTAGTTATGTATCGCTTTACTTTTGTACTAAGTTTATTGTTCAATGGCGGCGTTAATATAAGTTAGTCTAACTTGAGTTCGTCGCCATCGTGTCTGTATTTCTTTATATATGTTTTAATTTTAAAAAAATGTATATTTGTAGTCTTCATTCTGAGAAACATTTCATTTGAAAAACAACAACACTGGCTTCAGAGATTTTAAATAAGCAAAATATCGCTTGACTGAAAACTCTATTTTTTTCACGAGTTTGATTTCGACATCATGTCATATACGAAATAAGGAAAAAAACACGTTTCAAATATGGATAACACTTTTTGTATGCTTGTTGCTGCTTTCCTTCGTACTTGTTGTATGTTGATGAGTTTTCCGGCTACAGGGCACACTGTAGTGAATACTGCTAAACCATAAAAATCATCTACACTATCACTTCATGATCACATTTCTCATAACTTTGATGTAGAAAACTCTGTTTATTCATTTATTTCATCACAAGACGGCTGGGTAGTCTCTTCAGCTTGCAAGAGCTGATTTCCGAGGGGGGGGGCTAGCATATACAGGACAAAACATGTTACATTTAGTCAAACAAAAGTGGACAACATACAGTCAAAACAAATAAAATCCAATACGTTAACGGTTACTAAAATCCAAACGATTCTGTAGAAATTACTATTTTCCATTTAGTATTCATTAGGTGAAGAGGAAAATGCTTTAAACCTAACTAGACAACCGCTCCACCCTGGTACATCAAATGATCCTCCCCTAAGGTTGCAGTTAATTGGAATCATGCCGTGTTAAATTCGACCATCCTAAAAGCAGTGGAGGTTCTTTTGTTAGGAGTCCGCTCTGGGACTGAAAATGCAATTACGACTCGCGCCATGTCTCCGGGCGCGCGCCTTAATTTGTAGAGAGTCATTAGCCGAGAAGAGCAGGCGAGAGCCACGAAAGTTTCACACTTACTGGACACTCAAATCGTACGCTGCTTATTGGTTCATTCAATCACTCACTCCGGCCATGTACTCACGTATTCACGCCATGAAGTATCCGATACATTCCTCGATATCAAACGATTTCTCTTCTAGAATTCTCGATGGTCATAAAAGTCATTTTCGACTCCACAGAAGTACGTACGCATGGCTGCTAAATATAGAACGTTTCCTACTCTATATGATTTTTGATACAAAAAGCTCTGCGGGTTATGTACGTCTTCATACATATACAGATCTCCTTCGCAAAAGGACTGAAGAGCTATAGCGTAGTTAGTTCACTATGGGATCTTTTTGACAAGACATGATACAAAGTGCTCCACTGTAAGAGAAGATGATGAATCTACTAATAAAAATGGTTCCAACTGACTGGCTTGGTGAGGAGATTGTAGTGATAAATCTCGCTAATGTACCAAACACCTTTGGGAGAAGAAGCGTGCATCACAATCTCTTCAATACGTGACAAAAGGCCTCAGCAATCCACAAAATAAAAATAACAAATAATCATTTTGATTCTCTAAATTATCAACAATCCTTATGTTGACGCGGTTCTGTTCCATCTAAAGAGAAAAATGGACGTAGCAGCATTTAGGGGTACATTTTTAGTATCTACGAAAATCTCTTCAATACGTGACAAAAAGCCTCAACAATCCTCAAAATCAAAACAAAAAATAATCATTTTGATTCTCTAAATTATCATAACAGTCCTTATGTTGACGCGGTTATGAAAATAATTCTGTTCCATCTAAAGAGAAAAATGGACGTAGCAGCATTTAGTTGTACATTTTTAGTATCTACGCAAATCTCTTCAATACGTGACAAAAAGCCTCAGCAATCCTCAAAATCAAAACAAAAAAATAAAATTTTTGATTCTCTAAATTATCAACAGTGATAAAATGTTCACGAGGTTATAAAAATAATTCTGTTCCATCTAAAGAGAAAAATGGACGTAGCAGCATTTAGGGGTACATTTTTAGTATCTACGAAAATCTCTTCAATACGTGACAAAAAGCCTCAACAATCCTCAAAATCGAAACAAAAAAATAATAATTTTGATTCTCTTAATCATCAACAATCCTTATGTTGACGCGGTTATGAAAATAATTCTGTTCCATCTAAAGAGAAAAATGGACGTAGCTGCATTTAGTTGTACATTTTTAGTATCTACGGATTATCGTCGAGTTGGCAATATCCCAGAATAAGACAAGTAGATACGTATTACATCAGATCAATACAGATTTCTTATTCTTAATCCAATAGACGCACAGCACCGTCTTATGCATATGGAAGTGTCGTCGACTGCTTGGAGACAATCGTCCTCCTAGTCTCAGTTTATAGGTAATACTAGTAGTTTTTTTTTTTAGGAGAGAGTTGTTTTAATTTCAATATTTGCAGAAAAACAGGTCAGAATGGAAAGATCTGTTCTGATATTCGAACGTACAAACTTGATACGTAAACCTACCCGTAGCGACCTGATCTCGATTGGTGAAAACTTCGATAATTTTGGACGGCCCTAAACAAATTACGCCTGGTCATAGGTTAATGATAATGGCCCGCCAGCCACCATAATGTCGTCCTAATATCTATTCAATTACACGGGCCCTCTTATACGGCTAATTTGAAGTTGCGAACCCTATGAATAAAACACCATATTGAGTAATGTAGCTGAAAAAAGGCCCATCCTGTCATTTTTCACAAGGATGGTTTAATTTGCAAGAGAGACATTAAACTACTGTTTTTTTCAAGGGCCACATTGTATTCATAGAGCTGTAGTGATGAGATATATATATACACACAAAAAGCAAGTTTTAAAACATCCCACGACAAAAAAACTCCTTTTTCATCTACCGGTGTGGTGATTGCTAGAAGACATTTTGCTGGTATGATCTGTTCATGTGGTTATCATTACTTGTTGCATATAGAGAATAGAGATATAAAAGTATCATATATACAACTTCAGTACCTAAAGATGCTACGTTTTGTGTTCTAGACGAACAAAAACCTATTTCAGACTTCGTGTTGAGGGCGTACTGTGTATAGTTGGTGATTGATGAATAGAGCGTTTCAATACCTGGGAACTCACGGAAGAAACCGCAAATTAGACACTGTAGATAAAGTCCAGATGTGGCTGATGGATGTACTGTCAATAGAAAACCCACGGGGTGGACTCATCTAGATCTATCACAACTTTGACATAGTACATCTATCAAGGATCTAATTGTGTACTAAGATATGGATGATGTTGTGAAATTTTGACTTTTCGGGTATTAAAATCACCCTTAATACCGGTGCAATAGCTCAATTGGTAGAGTGCTCGCTTTGTAACCGGGAGGTCGTGAGTTCAAACCCCGGCCGGGTCATACCAAAGACTTTAAAAATGGTACACACTTCTTTCTCTGCTTAGCACTCAGCACATATGAGAAAGAGTGTGGGAAGGTCAAACACACAGCACTACCAGCGGACCAGCCCCCTGCTGTAGTGCATAGCGCAATTGTGTGTCGCCCAAGGGCTACGAAATGGATATGGGCACCACCCTACGCTCTGCAGAAGAGCACGGGAGACCTTTCTTTCTTTCTTAATATTTCGTAATAACCGAAATATTCCGCACCAACCCCCAGAGCAGGGCTTAGCATAGGCAAGTGTATGCGTAAGATTTTTAAGCCGGCCACATTTTCATTCCGGAGCTCCAACCGAGACGAAAATTGCAGCTGGTGGTTGGACCCCGCGGACCTTGTTATAAAGATGTGGAGAGACGTAATCAGACTGGCGGTCTACGCAGTGCTAATCCGTCTGTACATCATACGGGTTTTGTGGTTCTCCGGGTGATTTTATGATGTATGTCATTACGTTTAGGGTTGGAACGGTACGCTTTACGGACAATTCGTCTTCCTGTTGCTATGCATGCTACTTACACCCCCGTTCCACTAGGACAGCGCTCTCTCTACGATCTAAGATTTTTACAGAGCGCTCAACGAATTTCATAGATTAAAAAACGAATCTTTTTACACTTTGTGTGTTTTGTTGTTTTTTCAGTCATACTTTTACACTTTACATAATATTCAAATAATGAAATGAAGGGCTACGCAAATTCAATTCAAGTCGCAGCGAGAGCGCCGTCCTAGTGGAATGGGGGTCTTACAACGCGTTGAAAAATATCTTCTTCTGGATATCTTCAATCGTGAACAAGATCTTTTTGTTTTCACTTTTTAAAGTGATTTTGGAAGATGTTTGCCAACTTGGCTTCCATTCTTTAGACGGTGCTGATATGCTTCGCAAGGGAATTGTTTTCGTTATAGTGCTTTCTGTGCGACCTGCGTAGGATATTGTTTGAAATTTTACTAAAGCCTTACAAATGCCTTTGACAACGTTAAGTCAGAAAGGCGGCAATATTAGGTTAAAATGTACTCTTATCAAAGCAAGAGAAGTGATTTTATTTTTACCCTTGACTTTGCAAGGTGTCAACTTCAATACTGCCATCCTAATATTCATTAACGCGGCTGGAATATCCAAGAAAATTAAAGGCGTCTGAAAGATCCGCCGTGTTGATAAGCCTTTTGTAAACCTCGCCCGTCTGATTGTTACCGACGCCACTGCGACGCCAAATTGGTCGTTAAAACTCTCAACATATCCTGCTACAGAGGGTATCTGAAATCACAGCATTACGGCAGCGCAATTTGCCTTCCTATCTGATAACCGTAAATTCAACTCCGGAGACACCCGCAATTGGTTAGGGTTGTTTTGTGTACATAGCGCGTGCGGAAAACGGATTCGCTTGCTCTTTTAAATCTTGTGTGGTCCATAAATCAGACTAAAGGAGGGAGGAAGATATGCTCGAGAACGTAATCTGTGATTTATCAAAGTAATGAAAAGTTACCGAGAGGTGGAAATATTAATCTACAGCGCGTGTGTTAGTCTGCGGGCTACTGTGATAAAGAAACGAAAGGAAGAGGTATTTCAGGTAGACACGTCATTTAGAGCTGTATAGCCCCAAGCACTGCCGTTCATTACAATCTATACGCCCTTCGTGTGAGGTAAGACGTATAGCTGCAATACACTACACCCACACTTTGCAGTGATGTTATAGTCGCCTCGGGTGTTCATTGTTCGTCATCGGTTTTTACAGATCGTTATTCACCATGTTTGCTATGTAGAATAATCCCTTTTACACGCCGTTATGTGATTTAGGCGGTAAAACTCGGGACATCGCGGGGTATCTCCGGGGTGCTGAATCTTCAGTTGCGTGAATATAATGGCAAGTTATTTCAAGTCACAGGTTTTAGCATATTCAAGGGTGTAACTTTTACAACTTTCACGTGGCTTTATCACCGTTCAGTCTTCTGACAGGTCTTAGATGAAGATTTTGCTGATCTCGGAGCTTTGTATATTCTTCCGCAATGGCGAAGGCGAAGCCACAAGCTGGTGTGTTACGCCGAAGGGCGGTTATACCGGCTATACAGATACAGAAGCTGGTGTGTTACGCTGAAGGGCGGTTATACCGGCTATACAGATACAGAAGCTGGTGTGTTACGCTGAAGGGCGGTTATACCGGCTATACAGATACAGAAGCTGGTGTGTTACGCCGAAAGGCGGTTATACCGGCTATACCGATACAGAAAGGCAGTACTACGAATGGTTATCGGGTGATCAAAATTTCAAGAAAAGAGACAATTGCACAGCACGGACGAAGATTTCTGCACAGCGCTGCAAGATAGCGGTTACTTTCAAGTATGATTCCTAAGACTTTGTGTTATAACATCTTGATTCACAAGTCGGTTTCCCCACTGTTCAGGTGCATTTGCCCAGTCCGCAATAGACCTGACTCTACCAGACAGTGTGAACACTGTGCTAGGAGATCCAGTGACTCTGCCGGCAACTTACAACACGAGAAGCAATATTGTCTTAGTCCAGTGGAGTAAAGTAGACAAGGTGAGTAATCAAATAAGAGTGCATTTAGTGGGAACATCTTGCTTTGTTTATTTTTTTTACTAAGATCGTTTTAAAAATGTTAATAGGGGTCACGTAAGAGCTGCAATACTTGCAAAGTTAACGAAGGCGGTGGTTGGGAAGAAGGGGGGGGGGGTGTGTGAGAGGAAATAAAAGCCTGGATGGCAGATAAAAGAGAAAAAGTAGTCATAAACCATAGCTATATATTCATGCTCCTGCCACTCTCCTTCAGACTGATCCGAATCTGAGACGACAACCCGTGTTTTCCTACTACCCATTGTCGGAGTCCTCCAAGGCTTATGGAGACTACGAGGGCAGGACAGAGCTGGTCGGATCGGCGTCGCTGAAGATCCGGTCCACGACCGAGGAAGATGAGGGGACATTCACGCTACAGATCTCCGCCGAGGGGGAGGGGACTCAGGAGGGATTCGTGGACTTAAGAATACTAAGTACGAGTTTTTTTACAGATCATTATGTTTACCTTCACAGAAGGAAAACATATTGTTTTTGCCCTGTTTCCTCTTCTTCTGTTCCAAACAGATAAGGTCAATGACCTGGACCAAACGGCTGTCACCATGGTAACTGGTGTTAATGTAGCAAACTGGTAGGACAGACCTCCAGGGGCTGGTCACCATATATGGTGTTGGAATAAATTATGTAGCAAGCTGGAAGGAGGAGCTGGTCACTATATGTGTTTGCGCAAGGAGATTTTTAACCTTCTTGGTTTGAGTCAGAATAAGCAGAGCAGTAGTTTGTTGAGCTAGACCACGTGAAGGTAAACATTATGCATTTGAGTTGCAAATATTATCTTTCTAGTTCCCTCTTCCTTGTTGGTAAAGCTGGGTAAGTTACTGATTTCTGGGTAAAATCTTGGTATAATAGTTATGGGCTAGGACAGTCACTACGTTTCATTTTAGCCTACGTACAGCTTACATAATATGTTTCAGATGGAAATCAACCCAAACGTTTATATCGGATTGCGCTATTCTGTATGAATAGATGTCAACGCACTTTCATGCAACGGCAAGAATATTGCATCAAAGACTGGACCCTATAAAAGCTCTAACTAAATCTGATTTGTATTGATAAAAATGCCACTGTCATTGCAAGGCAAAGTAAGGTCATCGTAACGTCTTTAATATTTTATTGAGAGTTATAGGTACGAGTTTCCTGTCATCTTACCAAGTTTGTACGAAACGGACCGGGTCACCTCATAGGCATAGAGTAACTCAAGCTCATAATGTTTCAGTCTCTGGAGGAAGGAAAGGATTTAGATGACTTTTGAAGGGATTTTATTGAGAGATAACTATTCACTAGCGCTTAGATTGCCCCGCGTACTTTCCCTCGAGCTCTCACTACAGCTAGAAATACAACCTTCATCTTCACAGACACACTGCCTGAGGATATAAAACCAATACATAATGTGCCCTGAGGAGACGGGATTATACTGACACATCCAAACATGAAAAGATCATTTGTCTTCATTTGATGAGCTCCCTTCCTGCCCATCCCTGCCGCCACTGGAGTACATCAGGAGAGACATTAAGGCAATGTAATGTGAAGTGGCTAATATTTCTCTGTTTGTACGCCAGGTCTACAGAACGTGAACACGGAGCGTAAGTGTTTCAGACTGCTAATAGAATTCCTTTCGACGCCCAGTCAATACTATTTCTCAGACGTGTTCCAGAAAACTTGATGGCAAGTTCGTAATGGCCCGCTACAATGTGAAGTGGCTAATATTTCTATGTTTGTACGCCAGGTCTACAGAACGTGAACACGGAGCGTAAGTGTTTCAGACTGCTAATAGAATTCCTTTCGACGCCCAGTCAATACTATTTCTCAGACGTGTTCCAGAAAACTTGATGGCAAGTTCGTAATGGCCCTCGGGTGGTCCTAAAAGGTTGCACGTACGCTCGCATCTTCTGTTGATTGTGATGGATGGTTCCCGTGAAATTATATCCAAGAAGTGATTCGTTTAAGACCCATCGCCTTGCCAATGATTCATCACAGCTCTTGTCACGTCAGAGCCTTTTCTCAGGTGAGCGAAGATGTCTTGAACAGAACGTACTTACGAGACAGCGTCATCAATTTCAGCGCGGTCTTTCTTAAGATCTAATGCGTCTTGAGAATGGATCTACGACCTATGGACCTCGTGTATACGGTGGTTGGCCTATTTCAGTTTGATTTAGTGCCTGTCTGGTGTAGAAAAAAAGTTTTTTTTATGAAATAACTTCCCATCGGGATCCCTAGAAGCAGAAAAAAAATGCACATCGAGATTCCTTGCAGCAGAAGTCTTCCATCAACACTAATAACCATCACTCTGAATATTCCAGGCCATTTTTAAAATTAATATCGTGGGGATACGAAACATTGACCTAGGCGTCTGTTGAAGGGGATTGGAGGATTTTGTTTTATCAGGTACCAAATACGTACAACATATATTAATGATAAACTAAAAATTGCAAGGATTTCTGCATTAGCCCTTGTTGGGTTTTAACCCCTTAGGCGGCGCTAGATTTTGTCAGTTTCTATTCAATATAAAACCTGGCCTTGAATACCCGTGATAGCTTTTACTATTATGATATACCACAATGCTAAGGAAGGATGGAATGGGTGAAAGAGTTTGACAAATACTCTCCCATTCAGTATCATATTAGTAGGAGGGACCCCAAACTCAGGTCACCGACCTATGAGGATCCCTTAAAGGTCATGTATCCCATCATCGTTTAGCCGTTAAAATTACTTCAAACACGTGTATTTATTTTCATTATCTACTTGTTCTGATCATAAAAATCACATTTTCCAGGGTCGCCAGCTGTGACAGTGGGACCTTCCAACCCATACGTCATTTCCGTCGGAAGAGCTGTGTCTTTATCCTGCTTCGTGAGAAATGCCAAGCCAAACATCACGGCTCTTCGTTGGATCAAAGACGGGGCGCCGATAGACAGCGCCAGATTCGAAGCCAAGTATTCTGGCGGGAATCTGCAGTCTCCGAATCTGGTGATACGTCACATCACCAGGTCTGATGCGGGTGTGTACACCTGCACTGCTGATCACGTGGTCCGTCCTGGAAGTGCGTCTTTGACCTTGAACGTGCAGTGTGAGTATACTTTAGGCCTGTCATCTTTTTCCCTTTACCCTTTTCTTCGTTGCAGAGACGTAACAATAAACATTTGAAACACATCTTTTTGGTATCGGTTCTTTTCAGATCCTGCCAGAATTGTCAGCATGTCCGAGTCTCAACAAGTAGCAGTAGCTGATCACGTGACCCTTCAGTGCATCGCAGAGGGAAATCCGCCACCAAACATCACGTGGGCACGGAACGGACGGCGCCTGCGCAGTGTGACACGATCCGTGTCACGTGACGTGCGGGAATGCTCGATGGTGTTTGAAAATGTCGGCGTGAACGCCACGGGCATGTACGTGTGCACAGCAGATAACAACGTGGATAAGAGCGACGTCAAGTCTGTAAGATTGACAGTAGATGGTGAGTAAAACTGACATCCCGAAGGAAAACCGTTTGCTTTATTAAATGAAAACCATGCAATTCCTGAATTTCTTTAAGAAAAGAGACTGAATACATGTATGCTACTTAAAACGCAGGTGCATACATGTTAAGCACATAACACATTAAAGATTCTCCCACTTCTAAAACTTTTAGCGTCGTATGACCATCATGGCAGAACTTAGAAGCCTAAAACTTATTTTCAGACTCATAAATCACAACCCATGCAAACGTATTTGTATGGGAATGGTTTCTTGCCTTTCGGTCATCCCAAGAATAGCCCTTGGAACGTTGCAGGTTGATATAGCGTTTAAAGCAAATTCGTATGTGAAAGAAGCGTCAGTTCCATACGTTTGAATGATGAGTCTCATTTTTTTACACTGCACAGATTCTTCCCCAGACATTGGAAGCACGGTGGCTATTTTAGTTGGCGCCATCGCCGGTGGACTATGGCTTCTCGTCTGTCTGGGTCTGACGTTCTACTTCCTAAGACGGCGCCGCCAGAGGGCGGAGAAGAAAAGATTCTCCTTCTACTGTAAGATGGGCAGAACCAGTCACGGGCCTCTGGGAGACACTGTGCAACAGGACATGTTGGATATCGGGCGGCACCCGGACCTGCAGTTACCAGGTATGTCACTAGAGTTCGCTCGTGACTTCTAACATTGCATCTTGCTTGAATTGCTTTCCCCAAATTTGCAGACGGCTACAAGTCTTGGCCGTAAACCCGTGACAGTTGACACTACTTTTCAGTCAAAATAATGTTTCTATAACATATACAATTTCAGTTTCTATAGATAGTATTTCACAATCTTTGTATCATCTCCTCCATGTCCATATTTTAGAGAAGAGCACCATGCCGTCAGCTCCCATGTCTGGCATTGAAACTCTCAGACGTTCCAAGAAGCTCAGAGGTACGTCTTGTTGATGGTTCGATACAGTCTGTGCAATTTGTGTCATACCAGTGATAGGATGGCAAAGGAAAACTCATGTGAAGCCATACAGACCAAATTGGCACTCGTTCGCAGTGTACTTCCAACAGTTGTTGATAGGAGGCGCTGCTAGTCGAGCATGTAAATAAGTGAGTTGACGAATTTCTAAACATTGTGTTGCACAGAGCGCCGCTATGCCAGAGCCATCTATCCATACTTAACACAAGAGGACAACGAGTTAAACCTGGAGGTCCATGACGTTATCGAGGTGCTGGAGGGGGAAGATGGCGGCTGGTGCCTGGGTTACCTGAGGGGCAGGATAGGCCTGTTCCCCTCCAACTACGTCCGCTTCATAACGGCAAAAGAGGGTGAGATGCATTCTGTTATACATAGCAGGAACCATAGCACTTTTGTCTTCAAATAGTGACATACAAAAGCATGTTGTTTCTAGTACAGTTTTGATGTATTATCTAAGAGCGAATCAATGATGTAAAAGTATGAAACCCGCGGACTAGAACTTTCAATAAGCTATAGTTTCCTGTAACTTGTAATGAAACGTTTTAAAAACATGTTTTCATGTACAACCTACGATTTACTTTTCCAGCTGCTGCGGCGAAGCACGTCCGGGACAAACTAGAGACAATGGACTCAACCAACCTCCCTACCAAGGGCAGCATCTAAGTTATCTGGCCTCATGGTGATCTAAAATTGGTTGAACAACATTTCCTGAGCAAGGAACATAAATATTGACGAGAACCAAGAAAAAGAGGGGCAAACCTTTATGACAAGTTCATTTTCAGTTCCTTACATGCCAATACAAATACATTAGATGGCGTGGTGTTCACCACGACGTCCTACTGTTGTAAATACTCTGAGTAGTAAAACACTACCGTAAATACTATGAATAGATATGTTGGACGTCTTTTTGTGGTCTTGTAAGTTCTTGTGATTCCTTGAGCAATCACAAGGAGTGTTTCTACACAGTAATATCGGGCGATGTTCCCAGATGCTCTGTATAACTGACAATAGTGACAAATTCGGACGTGAAGGGTGGTTATGTGCAGTACAAGAGCCGGGGAAAAATCCGGGAATTTCACGATCAATGTAAAATAAAGATACTTCTATGTCTTCCCTGTCTAGATGGTGATTCTTGACTTCTTTGCGCCTCTCTTTAGGAATGTACCACGCTAAGCTTGTGTCTCCAGTCTCTGCTAATCAGCAATTCATCTTCTGTCTTTGACATTATGACCTAGCCTTCACTCTTTTGCTACGGTCGTAAAAACTAATCAATCATCTACATTTAGACATTGCTCATTAGACAGATAGACTATAGTCTATAGTCCACTCATGCCCGGCTGGTTTTGGCAGTGCAGCTGCAGGGGTGGGTACAGGGTAATCTACAAGCAGATCCTACGGTGGCTAGACAGTATCCATTGGCCAAAGGAGTGTCCATGAGCGGCTGAGGACTCTCTCTCTAGATGGCCAGTTCTATCCGTAACGCTCTTGCCGCTAGACACCTGCTTGGAGATTAGTTACCGAGGCGATGGGAAGGAGGGCACCGACCGGTAAGCCTAGGACAACACGAACCAAGAATGTCACACTTACTACTGATGCCCTATTCACGCTACATCTGCGAACATAGGGACTGTAACAGGACGAAGGAATGATGTCCAGTCTAGGGTAATGTAGTTCGTGTACTTGAATGTTTGGGAGTAGGTCGAGCGTGTTCGGGGGTCAAATTTGACTCAAATTCGACTCAAATTCAATTCACATAGAAAGGTAGGCGTGGCATGAATCTGGTCAGACTGCTCCCGAAGTTCAGCCAACCTTGGTCGGCTGGTGTTCGGGGGGAAGGTTCTGAATGTGTGACAGGGGCTTTAGACGACGAGGTTACGTCAAATGACCGACGACACATTTATGAGGCCCAGACCGTTACTGTAACGCTGACATCCTGTCCTAACCATTACTGGGGGAGCTAGCTAAGGCCACACTGATTTAATTTTATGGATGACATCCTCTGGGGACCACAAAACTAATGCGAGAGGGCGAAAAAAAAATCCAGCAAAAAAAATGCTGCTTAACCACAGGAATACAAAGCCGGTATTGCGAATTGAAGCACAGGACACAGTGACTGCATCAAACAAAAAGTTTTTATTTGCAGGAGGTAGATGTAGATAGTCTTGTTCAGGTCTCATCCTCCTTCACAGCCTCCTCCTTCGTTTTACGATAAGCCGCCCTTTTGCGACATTTATGAGTCGGCAGTCACGGCGGTCTGTTCCTAGGGTAAAATTTCCATTCTGAGGGAGGGTATCAGGTTACAAGGGCTCCCGCGCGCGGGTTCCGTGGAGCCAGTCTCAACGGTAAATCTTTTTCAACAGTTTCACAAGGACTCTCTTATCCAAATGAAAAGAAATTCGCACTGCTTATACATTAAATGTTGTTCTTTTGATTACAGAGCTAAAATGTCTGTCAAATGACTCTCAAGCGCGTTGCATGCTTATCAAAGAACAAGCGATATTAACCAAACAACTGATTTAAACCGGTCCCAAATTTCCTCCAAATTCCTCAATTTTTGCCTTTTCTAAAACATTATAACAAAATTGAGATTTGAGTCGGACAGTTCTTTTAATTTCAAAGTTAAAGTGTTGCTAAGGTGGAAAAAATCGAAGAAAAATGCAATTTTTTAACTTTCAAGACCAATAATTCGAGAATGCCACCGTCTTTGAAAAAAACATCCGACACAGACCGAGATTTTTCTCTTGTCTTCAATTAAAAATGTTTTTGAGGTAGGTTGAATTTGTTTTTGTTGCGATTGAAATACCATGTTTGCACGCATGTCGTGCCGCGTGCATATGGGGAGTGGGTTATTCATATCTACGTAAACAAGCATTACAATCTTCAAGGTCACCCACGGTGACAGCCGTAGCTTCGCTACATGTTACATATCCACTACAAACTGACGGCATAGACGTACTGTCCAGAAATCGGTTTATATTTGTGAAAAGGTGGATTTCGTCTATCAGGAGGAACTCATGTAAAAAAGGGCTTGAAGTCGCGGGTTTTCTGTACATGACCGTAGGTGACCCCGAATTCGAACGCATGTTCGGTTCGAATTACGTCACATCGAACGTGATTCGGTTCGAAAAAAAGTTGGAACATTTGGGCCCAAATTTGACCACCGTGAGTCTGTACTGAGTTCCAGCCGAGTTCCCGAGTTCCGTGAAGCCTCGAAAGACATGATTTTTTTTAGAACAGGTGAAAATCAATGCGCGCGCGGATGTCATCCATAACATTAAGTCGGTGTGGCCTAACTACAGCCTGGGATGGGCACGACACGCCGAGTTGGTAGGGGGGGGGGAGGGATTGATAAGGACACAACGTTCATCTCAGTTTCCAGTAATGACCATTAATGTTGGAGGGTTCGGCACAGGCTTGATAAAGAGCCTGGGACGGTTGTCATCAATGAAAAAGGCATTAGAGTTAGTCGATGTAATAAGAAACCCGTCTGTGAGAAAATCAAGAAATATTCCTTATCGGAAATGGCATAACACGTGTGAGCCTCCGAGGTGATCGAACACTCAATTTGCCGCCTGCCCATAGGTCTTCTACCCCGCCTAGCGTCCCGCAGTCTGCCCGATTCGCCCACGTTTTAGGCCCCGTTCATACGAATGCGCATTGAGCTCGATTCGGGCAAACCACATTCCTTACATCTGGTCCACGTGCCACACGTTCCTTCTAAACCGTGCCCGAGAACGATTCGCCTAAACCACATTCATTGTTGTTTGATGAAAACACACAAGGTGGCGTCTTCCCAATATTAGAGGTTAGGGGTGAAAGTGCATCATGCCCTAGAAGTTGTCGTGTTTTTTTTTAATGGATAATCGCTTGCAACCGGATCAGAGGAGTACGAAGGAGACGCAGGCTACGGGTGGCCCTTGTAAGAATTCGTTGCCGACGCCGCCACTTGTTATTTGCGGACCCCGAGGTCAATGACTGGGTTGATATGCAAAGTAAACCTGATGAATGCGCATCGGCGCGTTCAGACGCAATTCGCGATCCAGTGAAGGCGGTTTGAATCCGCCTCCAGATGTGGATTGGGATCGATGCGCATTCAATGCGATTCGGAGCGTTCAGATGGAGCCACATGAATCCAGAATCCGGCCAAACCACATCGAATGCGCCTTCACCGGCTTCTTATGAACGGGGCCTACGTCAGGCTTGTGGTTAGAGTCCCGGCTCTCTCACAGTCCATTTTCATCAACGTCAACGTCAGGATACCAAAACCAACAGGAATCAGTTCTATCAATTCACCGTGTTGTATTTTTGTTATGTACGAGTTTTTGCTTGTTTGCAAGGGGGCGTCAGCTCTTATGTCAGAGTAGCTGCAACTTATTGCACGTTTGAGATAAAAAGTAACATTCAATTGGATTTGTAACTGTATACCAGCAGTGCAAACAAACAAACAAACAAACAAACAAAATGTTTTCCCATATACCGTAGCTCTCCCTTTTTTTCTGTTCAGGGATGGCTTCCATATGCTATAAAAAGTAACATTCAACTGTACTTGTAACTGTACCAGCAGTGCAAGCAAGCAAACAAACAAACAAACAAACAAACAAACAAACAAAATGTTTTCTCATATACCGTAGCTCTCCTTTTTTTCTGTTCAGGGATGGCTTCCATATGCTATAAAAAGTAACGTTCAACTGTACTTGTAACTGTATCAGCAATGCAAACAAACAAACAAACAAACAAACAAACAAACAAACAAATGTTTTTCCAGATACCGCAACTCTCTCGTTTTTTCTCTCTTCAGAGATGGCTTCCAAAGCTAGAATCCCCACCGCCCCATACTCACTGCGTGGCCATTAGTGTACGCTGGAGGGCCCACGCGCAAGGCCGCCTGATAGCAATGCTTTTCCGCTACCGTAATGGTGCAGATTTGATTACCCATTTACAGATGAATAATTAACTCTGTGGTTTACGCGTTGTGGAAGTCAGCACGAATATGGCCGCGGGGTGAAATTGGAGAAGTTGTCATCCTTTTATAAAAATCAACAATAAAATAACAAATCTCTGCATCAAGGAACGTGATAGGAATTTCTGGCAGACATATCGTGGAACAGAGTGATGGCAGTGACGTGAAAATGTGTTATTAAAACTTGGTACTTTAGAGACGAACTAGACATCACCCTCTTCATTATCTTCCCTATAGAAATTAACTAGCCATGTCATTCTATCAGAAGCTTTCAGTACATTAAACAACAAAATGGCTGTCCCCTCGCAGAAACAAAATGGCTGTCCCCCAATTTTTGCCTCGGGCAATACTTGAGAAAAAAAGTCCACTCCATGAAATCTCACTTCCCTTGCCAGTGATATGCAATTCACGGGTAATGAATTTCCCATAATTGGCCCATAAAACGATAGTTTTCAGCGTTGCAACTGTCGATGTCCCCGGTTCGCCGCGGTTAATTTTGACTTATGGTCGGTGATTTGCACAATATGCAGCATATGATACAACACATCAAACGCTGTGAAATGCCATAAATGTCAGTAATGAATAACGAAATGGCAGTTAGAGGGGCTGTGTCTAACGATTAGGGCAAAACATTATAAACCACCTTCAAGCCTTTCGAGCACAACAAGAATACAGGCATATAATATGCCTATAAGCCAAGACACTGTTCCAGGACTTTAACAATTAGCAAGAAAAAATTTCCAAGTATCTTTCTCATGGATTTAACGGTGAAAAACGAAAAGGGTTTCTTTGTCTACATTCTGGTGTCGTTACCCCTCAGGCTAGTGAACCTCTCACATACAGCACCCATGGCAACGTATGATCAAGGAGAGAGAAGGACTGTATTTAAATATCTTTGCGTAATCTTCCTTTAATCAACCCTCCCATTTCCTTTTACGTAATTTGAGACCGGATCCCTCCATCTTTGATGATCATCATATTTGATATTGGAAGATACGCCCCCACACCAGTGAGAGAACTCTACTGCATGATTTTTTTCCTTGTTCACATTTACATTTGCGTTGGGCCGCAGCGTTTTAAGTGGTCTGACAGGGCTTGGCTTGTGACAACACATTTAGAAATTGGGACACGACCGAGAGCAATCTGTTCTCATCCGCTAACAACCACAAACACTTACTCTCAGGATGAACCACGGCTTGGAATATTTCTATCTCTCTATTTGGATGAGACTCACAACTGTAGAAAAAAAAATTAACGGTTCTTGGTGGCAAATGTGCAGATGTTGGCCCATTGGCGCACCAAATCCGTAGTGTGTTTTTGGCACACATTTAGACAGATTAGCCGAAGAGGCTCGGTGGGCGTCACTCCACCGCCAGAGAAGGGAAGGTCGTGTAAAGTGCCTTTCCCAAGGGCACAACGTCGGGGCATGGTGAGAATCGAACCCGGGACCCATGGGTTCCGAGTCAAACGCTCTAACCGTTGCGCCACGCCGACGCTACAACTGTAGAAATCACTTTTAATCTCGAATTTCGTAAATCCTTTTCTCCCATATGCGAGTTCCCCTTTTTTTCATAAATATTTTCATTTCCAAATGAAGAAGTCAAGATCAAGAACACGACGACATAGGTGAGAAGGCAGATTTGGTCTCCTTAATGTAGGAGGAGTGTAATATGATTGACAGATTATTCCTCTCCTATCACCTCCCTCCTCTGCAAATGAGCCGATCCAATTTTTCCCTACCCAGACATTAGTGCAGTACAGAAGCCTATTATTTGCATACAGAGCTTCTCTGCAATCTGGACAGCGCCGGTTTTACTGGAGTGACGAAAGTCACCGATAGCCTCGGGCGGAACGGAAACGGCCGTGGTGTTCGGGAAGCTGGTGGGACTATGATACGTGATACGAAATTGCTTTAGGAAGGAACTGTGTGATAAAGATAGTTGGTAGAGAAGCAAGCCTTTCATCCATCCGAGATACGCACGCTGCATCCCCTACAGAATATCAGAGGGAAACTATAGGGGGAAGTCTTAGTTAGAACGCGGAGGTGCCGCGAGAAGACGCGCCTGGAAAACGGTTTGCGACCACAACAAACTTGCAGAGAACCATAGAGTGAAGACATATCGTCAGCTGGATTCAAAAGATGACCACTGTTGTCGAGGCGCTGGTTTTCTTGGCGGTTATTCGCGGTAAGTGGAATTTTGGCATCCATAGATACCTGTATGTAGTACGAACATGTCTGAATTGTTCATGCTATCGTTGTGCCTCAGCCATTGATAGCAACAGAAAGGTCTCTGATAGTTACAATGGCGTCTTTTTGTCTATGTGTACGTGACCTTTTTAAGTACAGTGAAGGTACATCCCTAATGGGTTTGGCATATAGGATACAATATGTGCGCGAGATATTTGTTTGAGATAGAGGATACACGGCTCCGGTAAAGTAGGGGTAATTTGGTTTGGCCTATCTGGGATCTCTGTCTTGAGGGGTTAATGAGAAGGGAGATAAGAAAGCTGGTAATACGATTTGGAAAAGGAAGTTTTGCGTCATCTAAGATATGAAATCTTCAGCGAGAATAGAAATAAATCAATAAACCAAGATTGAGCAAAGTTACAACTTGCCAATTTGGTGGTAGAGATGAAAGAAGTGTGTCCAAAAATTTACTAACGGCATTTGGAGTCCAAGCAATGTATTACAGTAAGGTTGCAGATAGGGCTTTAAGGCAGTAAGGTTGCAGATAGGGCTTTAAGGCAGTAAGGTTGCAGATAGGGCTTAAAGGCGCCCTTAAGGTTTTCACGGGTTAGACTCAGTAGTGAAACTTGAGATGTTAAACTACAACATTATGAAAACATCCATCGTCAAAAAGAGGCAGAACATTACCACTTTTTGTTATTTCAAATGCGCCTTCAATATAACAAATGACCCTGTTCAAAGAAGAACTTGTATCTTGATGTTCAAACAGATATTTTGTTTTTAAGACCTGTCCTACAATCTTAAAGATATAGACAGGAAAACAGTGTCTTCGATGAAAGAGCTTCGGTTACCTAGTTTTTATATTCATTAAAACAACATTAAGTCGATATCATGAGATAAAAACAGGCTGGCAAGATTTTAAAAAGTATCATCAACAGGACACTTGGTGTAGCCAAACGTTTGAGAAAAAATCTAAATGAAATCCCAGCTATAGCCACTGTTACATCCATGTCAACACGCGATAGAGATAGACGGTACACCCCCCCCCCCCACACCGCCACACAAGTTAAAGGCGGTAAGAGTTCCGGCGGCTACGGTCAGAAATAGATCGATACCGCTCGCTAATACATACCCTATTTTCGACTAGACTATTTTTCAAATGGCCAATCATATCTTTGTAAAATACTCAGACTTAATTAACAACTCTTCCCAGCTTTGCTCCAATTCACCCGTCCCTATATATATCCTGGCTGTATGATTGAATCCCCTCTTTACATTTTGTACGTGTCGAAGGGCGGAATTGCTGAGACTAGCATTCACAGCACGCAAGGACGTCCTGTACTGGTCCATGTACACTGGAAAAACATAACCTTCAATCAGTCGAAGGACTGTGGGGACGAGATTACTCTAATCGGGTAAACCTCCTGTCGATTGAAGTCAATTCTGATTTCTGAAAGGTCAGGGCCCGGGGTCAAAGGGTCAACTGGGGACTGCAGGATTGATGGGGAAGGCTTGATGAAGTTTGGGGAGTGAAGATGCTGCAGCTGGTCTCAGGGAGAGTCTGTTCTGCACGTTCATTGGTGTGGAACCGGCCTTCCGACTCACTGGGCTTCATCCTACCCAATAACATCAGCTATTGTAACAGATATTAGCCAGAAACTTTATAAAGAATTTAAACTGTTCTCCAACTCATAGATTTAACTCACCGGAATTTTCGACTGAATCGCTCAGTCTTCTTCAGCTATCTGACCCAAATGCTGTGGACACGTGATTTGTCTCACGTGTGACGTCAGCAAAGGGTCAAAGGTTGTCTGAAGTCGATATCGCCCCCCGTCCCGGTTGAGCGAAGGTTGAAGTGTGAAATTCCGGTGAGTTAAATCTATGAGTTGGAGAACAGTTTAAATTCTTTATAATGTTATTTACCAACTCAGATGAACTTTCATGCTGATGTAGCCAGAAACTTAGTCAATACTTTGTATAATACGTGTAGAACCTGTATAGTATATGTACAGCGTAGTATAGCGTAGCTTAACATTTACTTGTAGAAGTGCACAAGCTCTTAGTCAGTAGTTCTATTCAACATTTTACCATATATTACTTGTAGAAGTGCACAAGCTCTTAGTCAGTAGTTCTATTCAACATTTTACCATATATAGTACCCGTTGAACCTGTATATAGAATTTTGCTAGACCCATACCAGCTAGTATCCCTTTCTGTCTGCCATGCATTGTACCTGTTACAATTGTTGTGCAATAAACTTGACTTGACTTGACATCAAGTGGAACAAGACGGTTAAGGTCAATACGAGTCACGCCCAAAGTTTTGAACGCAAATCTTTTTTAAAGTAACTTTCTTTCTGTTATAGACCTCCGTGGTATACGTCATTTATCTTGTAGCAATTAGGATACATGAAACAAAGGCAGATCGATGGAACTGTTCAAGATCTGATGTGATGTGCACTTTTGGTGGGCGGACATGTGAAAGGCTGTAACAAGCAATCTAAAATGCATTGAAACAAGAATTGATCATTTGAATCTTTAGAGAATTGTTACTTTATAATGAAGATTTTTACTACGATGATTAATGGCATCTTACTGCACGTTCTCGAAAAATTGAGTCGTAACAGTCACAGGGTATTAGTCTTATTCAAGGTACTGAAAGTAGAATTATGCCTTATTCTATTGGTTGGAATTGTAAGGAATGCACAACGTTCTTCGCGTGCAAATTACTTTCACGAGGATCAAACCACGCGGGAATCTACGAGATTTGACTCCCTGCCACTAGCAAAGGAATCTTTATCAATCTCACCAGGTAGAAAATCATCGTGCGTACGTATATATTTCATAATTATGACTTGCTAAATATACCACATACACAAACAGACGCACTGTGAAAACAGCAGCCTTCCTAATCATGTATTACCGCAATCTTCCTGTATTACCGCAATCTGGTCTTTCTGTCCAATCCCTGAGGACTGTTTTAGCCTGATTGCACACGTTTTAATCAAGGAAACTGGGGAGACGGGGCCACTTAAAGCACTTTCTCAACATGTACTGGCTAAGATGGGTTTAAACAGGGACTGTCTGATCAATACACGAAAAGGCGCTGCCCTTTCTAAGAAACAACGGCGCATAGCTGCAATAGGTATCGATATATGAATGAATGAAGACCTTTATTGTACACTCATACCCACTGGGTTTAGTACAGGTCACAACAAAAGAATAAAATACAGATAACGATACATATATACATTGCTAAGTTAAGTAACTACAACTAAGTACATTCGATTTCTTCTCGTTTCTTAGTAATGGTAAAAAGGTAAGAACAGATATGTTTCATAACTAAAGGTTTATCTAAGCTCTATATATAGGACAGCATGTTTGAGACGCGTGAATAAAAGATGGAAGAAACGGATCCCTACATTACTTCAGTTGAAGGCGGTGGGATGGGTATTACGCTAATAACACACCTCCCTAATTCCCGTGGAAAGCCTTTAATCGTTTGCCGTTGTCAGAGCGGATTCCCCAACGTGCTGGTTGCGTGTGGCGGCAACTTAAAGGGTTCATCTTGTAAGCAGTGGTACAGGGGATGTTGTGGTCGATAGTGCGCATCTATATATGTATGTAGAACGGGCAGGGAACCATGTCCCCGACCTGTAACACGCTGATGGGTTCGGTGGCTGCTGCTTGTGAATTTGTGCGGAATCATGTTCGCTTATTGACTAGTTGTCAGCTTTTATCACGCGTTTTAAACGCAAGTAGGAGCCTGGGGGGAAAATCTCCTAATTCACACATAGCAAAATTTCAGACGAGTCCTTGTTCCGTAACGACCTACCAAGATCTAAAATTGCACCGAAATTTCTTTTTTCTTTTCCTTCCCATCATCGATACGATATCTTCAAACAGAATAGCATATCATCCCTTTTCTTTGTACCTATTTTACATCTAGAATATGTAAGAAGGTACTGTTTGCACTAGAAAAAATATCGACTAAAACTATATTTGTAGTGTTGAAATGTATGTCGAGTTGAGTTGTCAGAACAGTACGTTTGGCAGTTCCCCTTACTTCCCCCCTCCCTCCGGCGTACCTTAGGCAACAACGTGCCTACAGCACACGTTACATCTGTCGGAGTCGGTAATATCTGTATTGCTCTCCTAAATCCTACCAGGCTTTCGGGGGTCCTCTTCAATTACAGCTGATAGCGGAGAGAACTCGGCGGAATGTCAGCTCGCTAAACCTCCTGACATCTTCACACATCCCGTATTTGCGGTAATAACACTAGTTGAATGTATAATGTAGGCCGGATCTGGTTGATTGCCGGTTTCACACCCTGTGGTTGAAGCAGCGAGCTGCGTTGATAACGTTGCAGTTTTTGCATAGTCATTATGTTTACCGAAGGAAAACATATTGTTTTTGCTACGTTTCTTCTTCCTCTTCCTCCTTCTCTTCTCCAAACAGTGACCTCTGACCTGGTCAATGACCTGAACCAGACTGTCTGTTACCATGGTAACTGGTGTTGGGTTACATCATGTTGCAATTTTATAGCAGGAGGGATTTAGACTCCTGTCTGACCACATATATGAATGTGTTGGAGTAAGGAGGTTAACCTCCTTGGTTTGAGTAAGAATTAACAGAGCGAAGGTAAACATTATGCATTTGCTTTGCAAATGTTACCTTTCTAGTTTTTATTTCGTTTTACGTATACTTAATATAATTAAAATGCTACTCACACGCTTTTCTGTTGTAGATATAGACATGTTGCTTTAGTCACACCTGAATAGCGTTGGAGTTCTTAAATAGCTCAAAGCTTTGGTAATGTGAGCCAAAGCTAACGTGAGCTTATTTGTGTGAAATTTCCTTTGGAAGCACAATAAATCATTCTCCAGGAAATATGTCTGGCAAGTAGCTCCATGAGAGTAATGTCAGAGGAAAGAAAAAATAGATAAAACAGGATAGTCAATCATGCATAACTTCATCTGACAGTTGTATTACGATTATATCCTATTGCTTTTGTAATTCATCTTACAGTATATTTCCACAAAGTTTGAAAAGATGTTTATTTCATGTTCAAGTTCCTATCAACTGAGATGTTGCCAAACATGATATATTGAGGTGTTAGTACATCTGTCTCGCGGGCACACTGTACTCTGGGCACGCTGTTCTGAAGCAGTAACATATCGTCCACGTCAAGGAGGAAAATCCCTCGGACACAGGCCAATCTAGGCTTCTTTGACTAACCAAGCGCGTCCTTTCATCAAGACAGATGACTCCCCAGGCACGGTGTTAGCCTGTTGGTGATTCGCTGGGCGTTGGTCTTCACGTCAAACCCGTACCATGCGCGCTTCAGCTACTGAAGAATTCTCTGACAAAATCAAATATTACTCATTCTGTAGTTAGCATCTACTGAAGACTACTCTCCAAGCAGAGGTTTAGGCTAAGGCTCCGGCTTTTGACGTGTTTTTAGGTATTTTATCGGACTTTCTTTTGTTGTACTGTCTGGTAACTTTTTTTTATGCCAGCCAAATTAGGCCATGTTGATTTGATTATATGGATGACATTCGCGCGCGCATCAATTTTCGTTCGTTTACAAAAAAAAATAAAAATTTTCGACCATACTGGAACTCGTACAAAGCAGCTGCAAAATGAGCAAATATATGCCGTAAATAGAAAAAAAATATTGGAAAACTATACTAATATCGTAGAATACTAAAATCAATTCCAAAGGAAGAAGAAAATGTTAAGAAATGAAAATGAAGAGTCTATTATTCGCCATACCATAATCTGTGTGTTTAGCCATTTGTTCAACCTTCATGACCACGTAGATTTCATAATGAAGACAACTTTTTTTTTTTGCCAAACTTTTTTTTTATTCGCACGCTCGCATCAGTTTTGGGGTACCCGGAGGATGTCATCCATATAATCAAATCAACATGGCCTTACGGGTGGCAAATGGTAACTGTCAGACAAATGGATACTGCCCGGTCAATTTGATACTGTCTTGCAGCCACCGAAAGATCTGCTTGGAGGATAACCGAAGACTGCAACGCACCCACTGAAACGCCCATGTCATTGTTAGTACATGTATGTTTGCACCTAGAGAACAGATATAGGCTGGTATACGGTTGGTTCGTCTGTGTGTTACGCCAAAGGGCGGTTATACCGGCTATACAGATACAGATACAGATACAGATACAGAAGCTGGTGTGTTACGCCAAAGGGTGGTTATACCGGCTATACAGATACAGATACAGAAGCTGGTGTGTTACGCCAAAGGGCGGTTATACCGGCTATACAGATACAGATACAGAAGCTGGTGTGTTACGCCAAAGGGTGGTTATACCGGCTATACAGATACAGATACAGAAGCTGGTGTGTTACGCCAAACGGCGGTTATACCGGCTATACAGATCTACTCTAGTCGGCTACAAGGAAATATTAAGGTTGTAGAGTAGACGCACCATGAAGAGGAAACTTTCTTCGGTAATCATAAGATGGAAATTGAAGTTCTGAGAGTGCATGGTACGTTTGATCAGGCCCTGGAAATGAGTGTTGGAACTCTCTGGGAGCCGGGTGCAAATATATGTACAGGAATGAAGATTTCCCCCAAGTATTGGATCATGAAGCCGTCATCTAAAATCAATTTATATTCATTATGTTCCTCAGAATAATCCATCAAAAGAACGTTCCGACGTCCTACACATGACGATATCACTGCGAGATGTGGTAATAACTACTTTGATATACTTCCCGAAATTACCCCAAAGTTAATGAGATTGTAACGGAGATGCATCACGTAGCTCGCCTGTGAGCCCTCCATGACTCCCCAGTCTTACATGTTTCTTCACACCGTCTGCTAGCGAACCGTTTCAAAGTTATAACGCAATTATGACATAATTGCCACCGCGCGCACATGATGTGGAGAACCGTATTATCTCGGTTTGTGGAAAGGGAGCAATTTTCTCGTCAAATCGTGCCTTTCTGATGCACAAGGTTCCCCCTGGTACACTCCGCTCATTTGTCACTGATTGTTTACCGGATCCCGGAAACACTATGCCGATGAGCAACGAACGAAGATTAAGGAAAATTCTAAACATTCGCAGGATTCAGAACTGCAATAACATGAATGTAATCGGGTGGGATGATAGTTCGGGCGTTTATAAACTGATAACAAAATGAAATGCCAATGAAGCGATGTAATTTTAGCACCAAGATTGCCATCGCTGAAATCACGAGGCTTTTTCTAACGAGTTTAATCGGGTCGAGGCTGTAATTAATCGGTGAGACAGATGTGGGGATTGGGGCCTGGCGCCGAATGGAGTGATACCATCGTCTGTGGCGAGGGCTGTATCCAGAGACAAGTCGCTCGTTACGCCCAGATGATTTTACAACAATTTACCAACAGGTTGTTAGGGAACATACATTGTCATCTGGTGGGGTGCTCTAGCCTGGTATCCAAACCTATTTTAGTTGTCGAGTCTCTTTCGTCCTCTTTGCAAAGAGACGTGGCAGCTAAGATCCGTTTGGATGCTTTTTGCGAAGAGGACGAAAGAGGTTTTTTTTTATTAATCATACACACAAACAGAATACAGGACCTAGTGGTGGCACACTCAAGTTGAGAACTTATTTTATGACATTCGAATATAAACTTAAAACGGTCGGTTTGGGATAGATTACGGAAAAGAAGGGCGTTTGTTTAATTTTTGGAAGCTAAAATAGGTTTTTAGATACTGGGCTAGTTCTATCTTAGGTTTGTTGTGCAAATGGGAAACAAAAATTAGACAAACGCCCTTCTTTTCCGTAATCTCTCCCAAACCGACCGTTTTAAGTTTATATTCGAATGTCATGAAACGGTTGAGTGCGGATTCCCCTTTAATGCCCACTTCTCCCAAGATTCACGTGGATTCGTGACGTGGGTAAGTAAATTCTCGCTTCGTAAACATCTCCAAATATTAATGACTGCGTGCCTATACGTACTAACATCATTCTGCTTTCAAAGCTGGTGTCTTAATTAAACTGCTTTGTATAAATCTATGAAAAATCACCAAACATAACGTTAATATTCTTATAATAGACTGGTGTATGTGTTTGTTACGATTAATGCTTATCATACGTTTATATGTTACCAAACGGTGCATTTAGTCACAATATATATGTTTTGATCTGCCGTTTATATATCATAACATATATTCTTCTCTGTTATTTCATCTCATCAACCTGTACAAAGATTTATCTGATAGATTGTCAGACCGTGTGCCCTTTTATTTCCCTCCCCGTCCCACCTGGAGCAGATGCTTTTTCCCATTAAGCAGGTGACTTTTACTGACACAATATGTCAGACATGGTGTCTCCACACGGCGTTAACTCCGGCTCGCTGCTGGGGATAAATCACCCAAGCGTGGGGAAGCGCAGATTAATCTTACACAGGAACCACAACGTACTGACGACTGTGGGCGAGTTTGCTTCTCACATCGCTTCATTACCTTCGCCAAGAAGGTTATGTTTTCGTGGCCGTGTGTCTGTGTGTGTGTGTGTGTGTGTGTGTGTGTGTGTGTGTGTGTGTGTGTGTGTCTGTCTGTCTGTCTGTCTGTCTGTCTGTCTGTAAACACGATAACTCGAGAAGGCTTAGATGGATTGTCTTCATATTTGGTAGGTGGGTAGGTCTTAATGAGACTGCGAAATGATTAGATTTTGGGCCCCCTGGCGGCTTGTTATGGTACTGCAGCGGAACTTCCGGTTTTGATATCTCGTGATCTG
Organism: Branchiostoma floridae x Branchiostoma japonicum; assembly: GCA_013266295.2. Lineage (NCBI taxonomy): Eukaryota > Metazoa > Chordata > Leptocardii > Amphioxiformes > Branchiostomatidae > Branchiostoma > Branchiostoma floridae x Branchiostoma japonicum. The sequence goes on from CM023832.1 coordinate 12,001,246, forward strand.
GACATGCTAGGGTCATGATTTTTGAATGGTAGGTAGCTCTTGTAGTCGGGAAGAAGTGACGTAAGTTTTAGCCCCCTAGCGACTTGCTATGGAACTGCAGGAGCATTTGTATGAAAATGTTTAAAGCAGAAGAGTTGGAGAAGGTTGCACGCTGGTGTCTCCACACGGCGTTTTAATCTGACACAGGAACCACAACTGCTGACTGTGGGCGAGTTTGCCTTTTACATCGCTTCATTTGGACGCCTCTTTTTTTTTGGGATACATTTGCAGAAGAGTTGGAGAAGGTTGCACGCTGTCAGAACATTGAACGCTATAATAATAACTAGAAAGGTAACATTTGCAAAGCAAAGGTATAATGTTTACCTTCACATGATCTAGTCTAACAAACTACTGCTCTGTTTATTCCTACTCAAACACATTCAAATACATGGTGACCAGCCTCTCCAACTCTTGCTACAAAATGTAACACAACACCACATGGTGTCTGCTACAGCACTAGTTACCATGGTGACAGCCGTCTGGTTCAGGTCATTGACCGTATGGGTTTGGAGAAGAAGAAGAAACTGAGCAAAAACAGTATGTTTTCCTTCTGCGAAGGTAAACATAATGAACGGCTTTTCTTACAAATAAGGAGTCCCTTCAGCAACCCCTCTCGTTGGAATCGCTGTTTTCTCGTAAACATTCAGTAGACTGCAGCGCAGCTCGCTGAGTCCCTCAGGTCATAAACCGTCTTCCTGTAATTTACTGCATTTCACATAAAATCAAAGCTGAAACTTCCACTGATGAGGCACTTACGACGTTCTGGCAAGTCGCGTCGACTTCGGGACTACGCTACGGATGACATGGTATCCACAAAATCCTATCATAAACTTTTATAACAAAATGTTCAACTGTCAATTTTGAATAACATACACTTTGTAAGTAGTGTATGTCCTGGTATCCTGTTTTGTTACATCACTATCAATTAAATGCACTCTCTACAAGTTGATATGGTCGTGTTGCAAATTTGTATTAGTTTCCTTACGTCGTCAGCAATGTTCATTGTTAAATATAATTGTGATGTAGTACCATGTACTATTTCAGCCTTGGAAAGAGAAAGCTTTCTTAATAAATCACTCTAAGTTGTACATCAGTGTTTTGTATCCAGTGTACTAAAGGCGGTAACCTTCTCAGAAACGTATACCCGAAAGAACAGTAAAGACGATATAAATAGTCTCCAAACTGCCTACGCGCAACAAAACTAGTATTTAAGGGGAGCTATGCGCTGCTGTGGAGGATAAAAGAAAGTAGAAATTTATTGCAGCGGGTTATAAAAGAGGGCAACAGCACAGGAAGGGCGCGTAATTCAGCAGACGTTGATCGAGGGAATTCTGGAAGAAGAAATCTCACTTTACAACAGACTTTCCAAGTGTGGATCATGTTGAAGTGCAGCGATATCCGTCTCTAAGGGAGTGTATACATTACAGCAAATCCGCTATCGTGTCGGGGAAATCCAGTTACGAGCTGATAATGGAAGAGGCGCGGCGACTGTCAGCGGAAAATAACTTCTGATTTACAGGTTATTGATCGAGGGATTCCGAGATTATCCGCTTTTCTCCCCGAAGACGATCTGTTCATAACCTGAGTTGGTGTGATGTGTACGGATCAGTGGGATGGATGAGGTATTACTGAAGTTGCACAAAACACGTCTGGCTCGCCTGTCAATCAAAATGGCGTCTCTAGGACTTAGTAGGAGGGTCAAGGCCTCATGATACAAACTTTATTCTATCTGAGGAAAAGCCTCAGACTTTCATGAGATAAGCAAGTCTTAATAGCTGTTTTTGGCGACGTCTCAGGGAGGAGCCTAATGGTACAGTATTGTGTGCAATTCGCAAGAATTCTAGGAATTGTACAGGCATTTTGTCCACAGGAATGGAATGTCCACAGGCATGTGACCCACATCCATGTCCACATTCCTGGAAACCTTTGGGACCCTGCTTTGGGAAGACCTCTGCCCCGGATGGCCTACTTTCTGTGACCCCGGGGCTCGTTCACTATACATTCAGGGGAGGAGTGCATTGTATCTGTATAGGTACCAAGTCTTCCTCAAAATCATGAAATGATGACAGGGCCGCAGTGCCATGCAAACAATAACCCTAACAGCAACCACCGTCGCCATGGCAATGGATGTTTTCATTGCCAGTCTTGTTTTGTATGCAAAGCCTCGAGCCCTCAACGCTCTATGGGCGTTATGTCCACACCACGCTAATGGAGCTTTGGGGTTGGTAGTTTCTCTCCGTATATCATTAAACGCTTCAGGTCAAGGGAGGTTATATGTTTAATTCATGGCTGAAAGCTTTTAACTATAAACAAACGATAATCGGAAGTAGATGACCGTGATTTGATATTCGTTATGCCCAGAAGGAATATTCGTCAAGATTAAATGTGTGCGTGACCCAGTGAGACATTGAGCTTTGCGGTGACAGTTTTTCCTAGATAATGGTTCCATACACATAATTCCTATCATCATACTCCATTTTGCACAATCCCCTTCTTTATGTCACTTTTATCAGCTGCTTTCAACGGCAGTAAATATGAGACGCTTCACTTAAAAGCAAAATATGACGCTATCTGCGGAGAAACAGCCCGTTCAATATTTAGAATAAGACTGAAATATGAAGTACTAGGTAGATTCCACCGAAGACCTGTTGGTAGCAGTATGCAGATGTAATGATATATCGAAGGAAAGACATAAGTGCAAGCCGTAAATTTTACAAGCTGAAATTGTATCTTGCCGTAGGGACAGTAAATCACTATATACATACTTCATTTGTACAGGATGCCTGTGTCAGTCGTCTATCGGACTGACCCTGCCGGACACCGTGAACACCATAGCCGGGGACCCCGTCACCTTACCCGCTACGTTCCGCACAGATCGCCGCATCGCTACCATTACTTGGACCAAGGTCGTAAAAAATGCAGACGGAGAAACAAGAACGCCTATTCTCACAAACATACCCTTTATGGGCTCGACAGAAACGCATGGCTCATATGAAGGAAGAGTAGAACTAGTCGGGAAGGCCTCTCTGAAGATTGACCGTACCACAGCTGAAGACCAAGGGCGGTATGTCCTGCAATTGATTGGGCAAGGAATCGGCACAGAGGAGGGATTCATCGACTTGAACGTTATGGGTAAATGACAGTTTATTACACTTGAAGGTTAATAGCAATGTTAGAACGTTCAAAATCATGCCTCATTGCAGGTTTTGTATCGTTGCTCATACTGAATGGTGCAGAAACGTAGCATAACTATCAGACATGTTGGTTTCACATAGGTTCAAGGCACGCCTATGAAAACGTTACAGGAATTAGCTGACATATGTAGACCACCTTACCAGAAATACAACCGGAGGATATACCCGAGCTTTAGTCACAATCCAACATTCCATGGGACCATAACGCAAACGAACACTAGTGCCCTACCTAGTAATAGGATTTACCGTTCGTTATGGTGGCTTTGGTGGATTATGTTATCGCTCTAAATCTATATTTAATGGGGCGATGGTATCACGTTCTCGGTATCAGCCCCGGTCATCCCGTCCTAATTGCCAGGAACAGCAGTGGTATCAGGGCCGTGTATCAGGATCATTCCGCTCGGATCCGACAAGTTGTTTGTCATTCTGAGGAACATTAGATTATCACCCGTCCCATGACAGAAACTTCCGTCCGTTTTCTATCCTGTAATCAATCTTGACTGAAGAGTTTGTCCGGAAGCGTCCCTTCTGTCTTCATAATTGATTGATTAGAAGTTCTATTTGATATTCGTGGTAAATCAGGAAACGTTCTGCTTTGTCTTATTTCATAATATTGTATTATTTTTTCTTGATATCATCGTGATGCAAGAGTAAACATGCAATTAAGGGGAAAGATTTACATTCCTACTTTGTGTCTGTTCGAGAACAATGTAGACTTCCAAATTTGGCAGATTGAGCACTAACATATTCGCGACAATGTTGAAACAATGTGTCAATCCTTAATTGCCTTCGTCAAGAAGGGTATGTTTTCATGGGCGTGCGTGTGTGCGTGAGTCTGTCAACAGTATAACTCGAGAAGGCTTAAATGGATTGTCTTCATATTTGGTAGGTGGGTAGGTCTTGATGAGGTCTAGGAGTGATAGGAATATGGGCCCCCTGGCGGCTCGTTATGGTACTGCAGCGGTACTTCCGGTTTTGAAATATGGTGATCTGGAGGAGCTAGGGTCATGATTTTTGGATGGTAGATAGGTCTTGTGCTCGGGAAGAAGTGACATAAGTTTGGGCCCCCTAGCGGCTTGCTTTGGAACTGCAGGAGCATTTGTATGAAAATGTTTAAAGTAGGATAACTCAATAACCGGTCGACGGATCGTCCTGATATTTGGTGTGTAGGTAGCTTAAGTGATGCTTGACATAATTAGATGACAATTATGCAAATTATGATCTAATTTGCATAATAAATGAAGCAATTCTATAATTCAGTTACCTTCCATGATACTCTACCTTCATTGTGACACATGGGCTACAGGCTGTCCCAGAGGGAGAAAGTCCCAGAGGGGATAGTCCATGTAGCTGCAGGCGGTGTTGCCTTACAGCCTGCACATATGTTTTTTCCCTTGCCCAATGCACGATTGCAGACTGCATCGGCAGGGGTAATTTTCACAATCCAACTTCCATATTTAGGGGGACTAATATATCACTTCTACCTTCTTAAGTTATATAACGATAACATCTTTTGACGAAGGCATGAGATCGTTGACCTCTAGTTAAGGACTGTTTTCATCTTGCAGTTCCACCGAAAATCGCAGTGGGGCCGTCCGACCCCGTGATGGCAGCCAGCGGAAGATCGGCGACTCTGACGTGCTCAGTCACAGAAGCGAAGCCGAATATCACATCACTGCACTGGGAGAAAGACGGGTCGCTGATCGACAGTTCAAGATTGGTCACCAAGTATTCCGGTGGGAATCTGCAGTCGACGAATCTGGTGATACATTTTGTGACCAGGGGTGACGCAGGTGTCTACAAGTGCATCACCGATCACGTGGTTCGAAGAGCCAGTGCTGCACTGACAGTGCGGGTGTTGTGTGAGTTGCCCTAATAACACTTTTATCTTCTAATTTTCGTCCCTTATACGGTACTTTCCAGTCGATTTCACGTGTTTCTAAACTCTATGCTCAATGCTTTAGAGTGGGATTAAAATGCAAATGCCTTTTGTCTGTTTGTACTTGTCTGTTTGCTGATTTGCTGATAGTTTTAGGTGTTCTTCTTTTAAAAAGTAGAAGAGGTGTGTTTAATTCGTATGCAGTCTGGATTTTTACTCCATTGAACACACGAAACACACAATCATATTTTCTTATCCCTCCCATGGCAAGATTTGTTTCTGATTTGCTTCAGATCCCGCCACTATCCTGAGCATCTCGGACTCCCAGACTGTTTCCGTGTCGGACCGCATCACTCTGCAGTGCGTGGCGGAGGGAAACCCTCCTCCCAACATCACGTGGACACGGAACGGAGTGCGCCTGCGCGGGACCACGAAGACCGTGTCACGTGACGTCCGCGCAGAATCTGTGGTGCTGGATGACGTCACTGTGAACGCCAGCGGTATCTACGCATGCACAGCGGCCAACTCTGTTGGGAAGAGCGACCTTAAGTCTGTAGAAGTAATCGTCCAAGGTAGGTCTGATCTTTCAGATCATCCTTTCACTTTTGTATCTGCCATTCACTGACGAAAAGTAGTGGATGCTACTTGAAACGTTTTCAAAATCTATCCAGTTGCTTGAGTAACAATTTCTTGTGTATCTCATTATCTGGATGTCTAACCTCCATCGACGTGCCTGCCATTAAAGTGCACACACATACATGCCCAGATATTGAACCTTCATATGTCTATGTCGGATGAACAAAGTTTTTATGTGAGTCTAAACACATAAGAACATCAAACATACATTGGGACATTCAATCTCAGGTTCCCAGTCTTGGCTGGACGACAGCAGTATAGCCATCCTTGTTGGCGCCATCGCGGGCGGCCTGTGGCTCGCCATCTGTGTGGGCCTGGCGGTGTACTTCGTCAGACGGCGGCGGAACAGACAGGACAAGAAACGGTTCGCCTTCTACTACAACATGGGGCGGAAACAGCCGGACGGCACGGACGGGAAGACGGGGGAGGAGACACTGGAGGTGACCCGCCATCCACACCTCAAGCTACCAGGTACACGTTCCACAACTCAACATTTTTTTTTATTCATCAAACCATGAAAACATAACAAGGACAGTGTGACGCTGCACTCAAGTTTGTAACTTATATTAACAGCGCCACACAACAAAAATTAACATTTAAATACACAAAGTTGACATATCAGTGCGCCGTAGTCCCAACACCCCAAGACATTAAAAATGTTAATACTAACAAAGTTATTTGAAAGATAAGGTTACGTGGTAACCTCCTATATCTCATTGGCGGAAACACATCCGCCAATCAGAGCTAGGAGGAGAATTTAGGCCCATAAACACATACGTAATATTTGGACTTCTATATCTAATTGACTGTTAAAAACAGTCAAGCAGAGCTTTCTGTTTTCTGTTTATGAAAACTCAACATTTCATCAAGCTATCTTATACTAACATTTTAACATTGCACTTTATGCATAGGAGCAACGCTAATTTTTGTAGCAGGTACTAATTATTTATACTGAATGTTCCTACATCACCATGCAGCCAAACCAGTCTCAGGGGCTCCTACCTACGGTGGGATTGATACGATGCGTCGGACCAAAGGGAAAGGTGCGTTTATCTGTTAAATGCTGGGCGTTCCTAACCCTGTGTCATGTTCCTCAATTCTGCAGTCGCAAGTCAAGATATGGCGATCAATGGAACATATGCTTATACATGCCTACTGTTTAAAGGTCATCTAAGTGTTGACCTAAATGGCACATATGTATGAGGTTATCAAATGGAAAAAGGCTAAAGAGGTGTTATCTAAAAGCAATAAGGTTAACTATATCTACACTAAAAGCATTTCCTTGTCAACTGTAGACTTGTGATAGAACTGAAGTTAAAACGAACGTCGCAAGGGGTCGTCGATAGAAAGTTTGCAAACGGTATTGACATTTCAGAGCCTGTCAAAAGTAGTGTCCTTTCCTGTTACAGTGCGTCGGTACGGCCTGGTTCTGTACACCTACCACCCACAGGAGGACAACGAGTTGTATCTGGAGATTGATGACGTCATCGAGGTGCTGGAGGGGGAAGATGGCGGCTGGTGCCTGGGTTACCTGAGGGGCAGGATAGGCCTGTTCCCCTCCAACTACGTCAAGTTTCTGTCCGCATCCCAAGGTAGTTGCAAGGACTGCTCTATCTTCAAAGAAGAGCGATGTGACGTATTGCTAACCCCTCCTCCCCTCCCACACACAAACGTAAACAAAGACATACATTGACATCACACACAACCTGTTGGTATTCTTTAACAAACTTCACACATGTACAGAACTGCGTACACGCGCCATTTAACAGTTCATACTGAAGTACATGTATAGGGGTACAATGACGACATACCTTGTGTTTCTAAAGCGATCCATCGATGGATAGTTGTGAGTTGTAGGCAAAATGTCGCTGTGTCAAAGGTCAGGCTTGGACCAAACCAATTTGGCATTTTTGACTGTGGGTATTCAATGTATTGGGTGAGGACATAACACAATACCCCCTCGAAATGTAATTAAATTTCACAAATTTAACATTTTCCTGAGCTTGTTATTGTTAACTATATTTATATTACTGTTGTTACTATTTTTCTAGTATCTGCATCAAAGCTGAGGGAACTGTATGATTCATCCGACCCCAATCGCAGATCTGGAAAGTCAAGCGTCTAGAAGGCTAGTCCAACTGCACCTGTCATCGTGTCCGCAAGGCAGCGCTATTTCACCCTACTCTAGGCAGATGATCGCTTCTTTTGGACGGTCTATTCTCGTAGCACGTCGGCAGAACGTACTGCACCTGCGCGAAACCCGTAATTCATTGTGCATAGCACTTTGGCAGAACGTCTCATATAAGGTTGTATTAGAGCATATAAGGTTGACAGCCTGTCTGTAGTTTTCAGATGTTGTATAGGAAAAGATATCGTCTGCAACAGGCAAAATTTTGATGCAACGTTGTCCAAACATCCAACGAAAAACGTGAAAAATCAGGGTTTTGCGCAAGCGCAGTACGTTCTGCCGACGTGCTTATTCTCGTCGATGTGGATTTGAAAGGAGGGTGCGATGATAAAGTTCAAACGGGAATGGTGGGAAATTGTGTGTACGTTGAGTGAAGAGAATTTTGGGGGTTTGGTCGAATTAGCCGTGTGTACTGACAACTTTAAAGAGAGATGGAAAATGTATTCAGATTCAGTGATTGAAAATCTGGAAAAGCAAAGTTATAAACTCCTGTCAAGTGAAGTGTGTAAGTCACTTACAAAACTTTGATTTTGTGTACATAACGAACGACTAAACTTATTATGGACAATGACCGCGGTTTTCAGAGAAATCATTGGAAGCAATGAATGTATCAACCATGAGACAACTTGTACAAAACAAGAGCGACTTTCGACGCTAAGCTTTAATACAGCTATAGATACTTCAGTTTTGTTATGGCGTCTACTGTTAGTGACGAAATAGATGTTGTTTAAATATCCACATTGTATATGTAGAATCATTATTGTTCAACAAGACCACAGTAGCCGACACGAAATGACATCGGGCGTAAGCATGTACATATTAAAAGCAGAGTTCGCTTACGTTGTATCATTTCAAACCATTGTGGACGAAGAAGAGCACAAATAAAGACAAGAAACTTCAAGAACAAATGCTGGCTCATTTTTACAATATGGCTACAGTGTACCAGTGAAATAAATAACCTTGCGAGGTACAACAACATCTAATCGGAGTTTAGATGACAGGCTTTGTATGTCAGGCTTTTTGAATATTTAAAACAAATACACGAGTACCAAGTTATATACACAAAATATTTTGTATACATGTACATATTTTAGCTTCTGTCAGTGGCATTCGGAAAGAAAGTATTGATATCATTCTTCCTTAATGGGGAAGCTTTAAAAAGTTTCATCAAACATCCTCAGAATATCTGCATTTTTAATCTACAGTATGAATTTTGAGACCTACCAGAGTACGAGTGTCAGTTGTCGTCAGGCTGCCTTTTCCCTAGGAACCACATTGAAAGCCTGGTGTTCATGATCAGGTACTCGGTTCCTTTGACAGAGTATATCACAGGAAGGTGTTCAATATACCAATAGTCGTGCCTGCAATACTCTAGCCATCCGCATTAGCTCATCTTAACAAGAAATGACTGATATGTACAAGTAATTCCAACAGGGCACACTTTGTTGACACCAATAAAACATCACCCTACGCAATATTTTCAATAAGACAACTTACAAACTTATTTGGGTTGCAATTGATACCACAATTTTTAGAAAATATATGTAACCTGCTCATACAGTAGTGATTACAGCAACAGATATCGTTCTCTGTGAAGATAACTCCATATGTACAGATTCCGAACTCTCATGGCTCTAGCTCATGCTAAAGTAGCGTTACCTGCGGTAGATGGTGTGTATATAGAATAACAAATACAACAAGAGTTCCACGACCTCATATCTCCATGAAATATGGTTTCCTGAACACAAATAACATATAATTGATGTGAAAGTCCAATCCTTTGGCAATGTTTCATGTCAACGCGTTATCATTAATTATGCATATGACCTGTACATTAACATAATATATGTATGGTGTTGTAAACTTTAAACTAACTTACACATGTCACAAGTATGAAATTCCCATCAATGACCACTAAGGAATTATATAATTTTCGTATTAATTATGCAAATGAGGTCTATATTTGCATAACTGGTATCTGTTGATATTCTACCTGCGATAGATTATACACATTACATGTATGACATTGACACATTACATGCATGTGTCAATGTAAAACACTGGAATTTCATAATTTTCTCATTAATTATGCAAATTAAGTCCTCATTTACATAATTTGCATTTAATTATGTACATCTCTGTGTAAGCTTCCTGCATACCAAAAATCATGATAATACGTTGCTCCTTTCTGGACTTATATGCTCTTAAAAATTTCTTCAAAAAACCCCCTGCAGTTCCAGCACAAGCTGCTAGGGGGACCAAACCCACACCACTTATTCCTGACAGGAAAAGCTATCTGCCACCAAAAAATCAAAACCATAGCATCTTCAGGACAAAAGATACAAAAACCGGAAGTTCTGCTGCAGTACCAAGGTCAGCCACCAGGAGGCCCAGATTTGACCTTGACCTTTGTCTTCCTAAGACCTACCTACATACCAAATATCATCACCATCCATAAAGGCGTTCTTAAGTTATGCTCACCAGTAATTGGCGGAAACACACACAGACAGACACACACACAGACAGACAGACAGACACACAGACAGACAGACCCAAAACAATATCTCCATTTTTCATGGAGATAACAAAAGTCTTGGTCCATGTTTGAAGATTACTGTACACACGGGGACATCTAGTTGCTTTGGGAAGTCCTTATATACGTTAACGCCCTGTACATTATTCACTAGTCTACTAATACAAGCAGTTCTCGTAGCAGGACATGGTACCAATGAAGACATCCCAAGGTTGTGTGCCCGTCCTTCCTTGTCTCTTTTCTGCCGCAAAACTATCTCTGTGGTAAATCGGACCTGATGTCGTGATACATCACTGTCGTAAAATTCTCTTCACAGACTGGCCTTGGATGACGAGGATTTGGATTCGACAGGTTCATATAGTTCCCTTAGCTTGGCGGCTGACACTGTAGAAAAAAGGCAAAAGTCAAGTATGAAGGTAATTGTATCGCCAATACAATGACTAATTTTACGTACATATTCCTGTTAATTTAAGACTATTTTTATTTCTGAATAGATGCATTAATATTCTACAAACAACATGTCTTTCAAGTATTTCACGATACATTGACTGGTAGACGGCAAAACCACAAATACTCCGAAATAGTTCATGTTTGTCAGAATTTAAAATGCATTGTGAGTCGGTAAAAATTTGCACACAACTCAACGTACTGCCAAACCTTGTGACGCGGACAGAAACTTGACGTAGTTGGAGGGGAACAGGCCTATCCTGCCCCTCAGGTAACCCAGGCACCAGCCGCCATCTTCCCCCTCCAGCACCTCGATGACGTCATCTACCTCCAGAGCCAGCTCGTTCTCCTCTGCTGGGCGGTAGCAGTACAAGGCTCGGGCATATCTCCTCACTACTTAAAGAAAACAAAACAAAAATCTTTTACTAAGCAAGTTCTACTCAGTACACCGTCCTTTTCCAAACGTAAGGCAGGCGAATTGCAGTGTTTCACTATGGGTAACGAATGATGTTGACATCTATACATGTACATTTGTTATTGTTGATGATGAAGGTGACATTTTACCCTTTGCTTCGTCTACTAGTTACAGTTTATCATCTCACGACATTGAGACATTGAAGAGAATACGTTCCATGGTAAATCTAGTGCGCCTGCCGTAACTCACCCTTCCCTTTATTAGATGTTCGTCTGATGGTCTCAATACCTCCGTACGGTGCACTGGGAGAACGCGGCTTCACTGGAGAACGCAGGGATAAACAAGAGAAGCTGAACAATCTTGAAAGACACAATTTATTTCTGTTAGCAAAATTTACTCCTATATTTTTACCATTTGTGCTGACTGTTTTTAAAACCGATAGACTCCTGCTATGTGTCCTTGCTATGACACAGCAAGGTAAAACAAACTATCCAAACTAGACAGGTAACATTTGCAAAGCAAATGCATAATGTTTACCTTTGCATATGGCCTGCTCTGTTAATTCTTACTCAAACCAAGGAGGTTCACCTCCTTGCTTCAACACATTCATACATGTATATGTGGTCAGACAGGAGTCTAAATCCCTCCTGCTATAAAATTGCAACATGATGTAACCCAACACCAGTTACCATGGTAACAGACAGTCTGGTTCAGGTCATTGACCAGGTCAGAGGTCACTGTTTGGAGAAGAGGAAGAAGAAGATACGTAGCAAAAACAATATGTTTTCCTTCGGTAAACATAATAAAACAAGGAAACAAAAGTACCTGGCGGCTTGAGGTTGGGGTGCCGGGTGACCTCCAGAGTCTCCTCCCCCGGCCTGTCCCCTCCCTTGTCGCCCTGTCCCCTCCCCATGTTGTAGTAGAAAGAGAAACGTTTCTTCTCCTGCCTCTGTCTCCGCCGCCGGACGAAGTACGCGACCAGGGCCAGGCAGATGATCAGCCACATCCCCCCCGCGATGGCGCCCACCAGGATCAACACGTCCACACCCTCTCCTCCCGTACGGGCGACTGTAGTAAATATGGTAAATATAGTAGAAATGCTCTTAAAACTAGATTCTCAGAACACAAGCGCCCGAGTTCTACCACGTCAGAAGTTTCACAACATATACACATTGAGTCTCCGGGACATACAGTTACCCTGGACAAAGTTCACATTCTGGATACGGAGCAGGATTACTTTGTGAGGGGAGGGAAGGAGGCCGTCTACATCAGGCCCATCAACCCTCTTTGAACCGTGACGGTGGGGGATTCCGCCTTCCCGCCACTTACGATTCACTCCTGACGTCATCACACTTCCGACTTCCGGAACGACGTCAGCGAGTGGATCATTCATCTGACGAAGGTTGGCGAGATCGACCGAAAATTTATGGTGAGTTCTTCCCTTTGTGTTGGATTAAAGCTAAACTTTACCACTATGGAATCTACCAACACAGATGAGCTTTCATTCTAATAGTAGAAATGTCTTCTGAATGAATGTATGGCGAGTAAGTTTTTTTCATGATGTTTCTGTACATCCTTTGCTTTGGTGTAGTACTTATTTCTCACTGTAACTTTTTATTTCATTGGGTTTTGTTAGCAGTATATCTACAGCAATGACTCCAACACTTAATTTGATGTTCGATACTAGTGGCGTACTTTGATTATAAATGATGGAACTCTAGATCTCTTCAGCATTATCTTACTTATCATCACTAACTTTCCGCAGATTGGAATAAAATGTTAGAAAAAATACGTTGTAAACTTATTGATTGTACCGCAAACTATTACCTCTGATGGAGAGCATGACAGACTTGATATCGTCCTTCCCCACGTTGTTTGACGCCGTACATACGTAGGTCCCCGTGGCGTTCATCCGAACTTTCTGCAGCAGCAGGGAGCTGGTGCACACACCACGGGAGAGCCTCTTGGTCGTACCACGCAGGCGCACTCCGTTTCTCGACCACGTGACGTTCGGGGGAGGGTGTCCCTCCGCGACGCACTGTAAGACGGCGTTGTCGGACACGGCGACGGTGAGTGAGTCGGACACACTGACAATCGTTGCAGGATCTGTGAAAAAAATTGAGTACTTCTTCAAAAAATTTATCTTGGCACAGTACCGAACATCAGATTCGTATTTGATGATATAAGTTTTTGTCATTTTCCTATTTTCTTATGGCTTGACGTTGCAACCAACCGTAGTCATACGTGTTTCTAAATGGACACTTAAGGGACTTGAACAAATAGTCATAGTAGGCAGGTGTTCACTATAGATACAGTTCTTTATACTTGGGTCAATGGGAAACAATAATCTAAGGGGTCACCAAAAGTGGCCACAACAGCCCTGCAGAAATAGAATATGCTTTCCAAAACAAGTCAGATATCTTCATAACATTTTTCCAGCGTTTTACTTACATCGAACTTCCAGTGTGAGACTGTCACTCACAGACTTGACCACGTGACCTGCCACGCATCGATACCGTCCTGCATCACTCCTGGTCACGTGATGTATCAGCAGGTCGGGAGACTGCAGAGTCCCGTCGGAATATTTGGAGTCGAATCTGAGGGTGTCGATCGCGGTGCCATCTTTCTCCCAGCGGAGTGACGTCACGTTGGGACTGGCGTCCCTCACTGCGCATGTCAGAGATGCTGACCGACCTTCCGCTGTGACGTAGGGCTTGGTGGGACCCACTTCAACTTTTGGTGGAACTACATCCCAAGTACAAAACACAGACTGTTATGAAAGATGGCCTGCATCGTAACTTCATAATATTAGAAGAAGTAATGGGATTACGATACTACAGTGTATAATGTATTTGTCAAAGAAAGTATTATATATCGCCAGAGAGCAAAGACGCATTTAGATGTATCTTAATGATATCAAACTTGCCTAAAACATTCATCTCAATAAATCCTTCCTCCGTGATGAATCCTTGCCCCACGATCGTCAGCACATACGTCCCTCCATCTCTTCTTGTCGTGCGCTGTATCTTCAAGGATGCCCTCCCCTCGAGGACTACTCTTCCCTTAAAGCTACCGTAAGACTCTGTAGACTGAAACGTCGGTAGATACTTCAGCACAGGTATTCTAATCGCTGGTTGGCGTGGGTCGAGCTTGCTCCATGACACGGACACCACCTGGCGATTTGTTTGGAAAGTAGCAGGCAAGGTGACGGGGTCTCCGACAATGGTGTTGACGATGTCGGGTAAGGTGAGGCCTATGGAGGATTGGGCCGAACATTCTGGAAGCGAAGAACATTACTTATAATTTAAGAGTGCCATACACAAGCTGACGTAAAGTTGGCTAAGAAAATATACATTTCTGAATCAGCATCAGTAACGCAACTACTATACATGTAATCATGACATTAGAAATCAAAGAAAGGAGTAGAATACATACAGCGACATAATAAATTCTCAAGAGTAGGAAATAGAAAAAAGAACTTCTTCAGATTGTTCTACGACCTTCAGGGGAAATTCTTAAGGTGAAGTATAATGCCAAGTATTTTCATCATGACCGTCATACCGCCGAAAGAGACTTAACGTTAGAGCCTTTTACGGTGTTCTGGTTGAAGAGGAATCCGTAGCTGCAAGCTGGTTGTCGCGACGAGAGACACCTTCATCTATTTCGGCGTCATGCTCTGCATCGAACGCTCGAGGCGGCGTAATGTTACCAAAGGAGGGAGCTTAGCCAAGGAGAACGAAATAGTCAGCGGGGATTTCTACTGTCTCCGATTCTCCATTGTCAGTATACAGCGCACGGTCTGGCAGTTCTGTCATCGTGCGTTGCATCAACGTCCTGAAATCTGGTCCATCAACGCGTGCAGGAAAGGAAGTGACCTAGATAGCAATTAAATTGACTTCTTATCGCAAAGAGGAGATACTGAGGGTTTCCTTTTGTGGGAAGGTCTTATCTTGTCGTCCGGTGCCCGGTAAATCTATAAGTAAGTGCCGTGGTAGTCCATTCTGCGGGTTGGACTTCATATATATCGTTTTACCTGTCAGAATAGCAAGGATTTAGGGGTATGAACGGTCTATTTATTTATTTATTCAACTTCGTTACATACGAGTAACTGGACAGGGGAACAGGCCTAGGACTTGCCTTTTCAAGGCCCCCTGTCCAAATTAAAAACACAATAAATAATAGGTACATGTCAAATAATAAGTACAGTAAGGAAACAACTACACACAGCTAAAACCAAAAAAAGCAAACACAAACAGCAAAAAACAAATGATGACTAAAACTAGTCACTCAGTAAGTAGATTGGTAAAAAAAACAATAAATAGTAGTTGATAGTAGTTAATAGACAAAAACAAATTGATGACAATGTTCAGCAGTATCAGCAGTAGTTAGTTCATGTGCATGTTCTGTACACGTCAAAAAGGTTGGACAGTAGGAATTGGTAATGTTCAGAAACAGCTTTTTTGAAACGTTTGATAGATAGATTTGGTCGCCGGGAAAGCTGCTAATGCTACCTTCTAGATGATTCCCTTGTCGACGTGAATTTACACATTCTTTTCTTGACGTCTTTGTTGTACATAGGGTATGGGCTTTTGCCGATGTGCTTCGTTTTACGACAATTATATCTCCCTCTTCTCTGCTTTCCAAAATAGCAGAAAACAACCTAACCTCGGCTGCCTATCGGGATACAAGCTTGCGAAGTACTAATGCCGGGAACTAGATGATTCCCTTGTCGACGTGAATTTACACATTCTTTTCTTGACGTCTTTGTTGTACATATGATACGGGCTTTTGCCGATGTGCTTCGTTTTACGACAATTATATCTCCCTCTTCTCTACTTTCCAAAATAGCACAAAACAACCTAACCTCGGCTGCCTATCGGGATACAAGCTTGCGAAGAACTATAATGCCGGGAACGGTCAACGACCCTGCATAGTCCTGTTATAACTTAGTGATTAATAGCCTGGCCGTTCTTAGACTTAGAGTACAATCTATCCACGAAACCGACTGAGGATACTCCAACTCTTCCATATCTCGACCGTATCAGCACTGAGAGCGTTTGAGTTTTCGAATAGACGTATTGCACCCAGAAGAGTTTTTCAAATTAAAGGCGTACTTTCTCACAAGCCGTGTGTGTGTAAATCCATGCATTGCAGGCATGCGGGGGTGATCGCTGTGCAGAATCACGGGTAATATATCTCACCCTTAGGGCTGTTATCACAGCTTGCAGTCTCGGGTAGATATGTGGTGTTCATGTTTGTACCGCAGACAACAATCAAACAAACTATCCATCAGCGTTACTGTGTATCTTACCGTACATCTACAATGGTAATTTGTCAGATGTATGGGAAATATAACCCATATTGCTTGGGAATACATTGCCATAATCTCTGTAGACATGCTTTCCCAAGAAAGTTGGTATTGATATGTTTATATATGTTCAGAGTATCATCAATCATACACAAAACTCATACACAGGGATATGAAGCTTAATCCCGCTTCATCACGCTAGCGAACAATCAAATTGATTCTTGTAGAAAGGAAAGAAAAGTTTAGAATTCTCAACATGTGTTCAAATTTTGCTCGCAGCGGTATCCTTACTTTATCCATGTATAATGCATATAAAACGTGCTCGCTTGTGGCGAAACACGATGGAGATAACGTATATTAATGGTAGAAAGTCTTCTTTTCCATTGACCATGTAGGAAGATGGATTCATTGGTGACCAAAATATTGGCCCTTCCAGACAAGTACAAATGGACTGAATATACTTTTAAGGGTTTGAATGAACGTCTATCTCTTAGAGTGGCATCAGTCAGGAGATAAACCAGTAATGATGGTACATAGATGGATTTATGCGCAGAAGACAGGTCAACTTATTAAGATTTATGGTTTCTACATTTTGTCTTTCGTGGTTCTGTATAATTTTTCTCAATTTCTTGCGCGCATTCTTTCTAGACATACATGTACGGCGCGATTTTGTTTACATCAGCTACACTCTTTGATGAACGCACTGCACGAAATCGTATCTTTAAGCACGCATTAAAGCATGCGTAAAGATACATGCAAATGAATAAACGGCACCTTTACGCATGCTTTAAGTTATGCTTCAAGAATGGATTTTGTGCAGTGACGGTCATTATTATGAAATTCAATACAACGTGTTGTCACATGCTTCTGAATTAAAAACAATAATATACAGAGGAGGAGTTATACAGCTTACAGCGAGATGACTGAGCCAGCGTTTTTATTATTTACAGCTAGCTGTAAAGACAGGTCAACTTATTAAGATCTATGGTTTCTGCATTCTGTCTTTCGTGGTTCTGTATAATTTTTCTCAATTTCTTGCGCGCATTCTTTCTAGACATATATGTGCGTCGCATGTTTTCCATCCACTACACTCTTTCATGAACGGTCATTATCATGAAATTCAACACAACGTGTTGGTTGTCACATGCTTTTGAATTAAAAACAATGTACAGAGGAGGAGTTATACAGCTTACAGTGAGATGACTGAGCCAGCGTTTCTATTATTTACAGCTGTAAAGCTGCATGACGAAGACGAATCTAGGATTTCACAGGGGAGAGATAAATCATATTTGATCAGTGAAGAATTACCATACGGGGGAGAAATGGCGCATGAAAACCGTTAATCTATCGCCAGGGGTGGCGGCGATCATATCATTCTTCCTGCGGGGAAATATCGATTTTATAAGCCTTCTGAACTAATCTTACAAAGTAGCGCTGTGTTTTATAAAGCCACTACGACAGGCTGAGAATTAGGCACGTCCGGGTGAGTTTTATGGTGGAAACGAAGGAATGTGTTTTGACAACAAGAGCAGATATTAATGCATATATTATCTATAGCTATGTATGGAAATATGGAAAGTTGTCCAGCGGACGTCGATTTTGGGTGGAAATTGTTCCATTTGGAGCTTTTCACTCCCTGTGTACTTGTTCCTTTATGTCTACCTTGTCCCCCGACAACTAGGTCAAGCCTAGGGACTAGATAGTTAGCTATAGGCATGTACGTGTCTTAATCATTAAAGAGATTGTGCCCCCCCCCCAAAAGAGTTGGTCCATCCTTTGGAGTCCCAGATTATTATACAATATTGATGTAAAAATGCACGAAGAAAATCAATTTTTGGTGCCTGTCTCTTCAATTACCACGGATGTTATTATCACTAATATATTACCAATCACTAGCTGTGGTTTATTGATTCTTTGTCCTAGAAGTCGGAAACGTAGCTGCCTAAAACTGCCAGGAAAGTAGCTCCTTAACTACCAGGAAAATAAACACGTACATGTACATATGTTAGGACTAAACTGTTATCCAACTCAAAATAAAGACTCACCAGGAATTTTCGACCGTATCACACAGTCTTCTTCAGCTCTAATGACCCGAGTGCTGTGAACACACGCTTTTGTAGACGTGTGACGTAAGCACCGGGTCAAAGGTTGTTGGAAGTCGGTATCGCCCCCCGTCCCGGTTGAGGGTGTGTTCACAGCACTCGGGTCATTAGAGCTGAAGAAGACTGTGTGATACGGTCGAAAATTCCTGGTGAGTCTCTATTTTGAGTTGGATAACAGTTTAGTCCTAACATAAGTCTATACCAACTCAGATGAACTTTCATGCTAACGTACATGTACATGTACATGCAGGGGCACATGAGGTTATGACGTCTATGGGGATGCATTTTGACTGAAGCCAATACGGTGAATTTTGACACATGATACGCAGCAGGTGCGTTAAATTCAACACAACGATGCCTGAGTCGATATCCAAGGTATCTCCAAGGTTTTGTATCTCTTTATTAGAACGATATTTCAATCCTTGATATGTGCGACTGGAGTAATGTTACTGGGCTGCTATCAGAGTTTCCAATGAATATGTCAGCGATGAAACACGATGTGCACGCGGTGGAACGGGAGGGGATATGCGCAATCAGATAAGTTCACAAATAAAAAGACGGTTCACCGTGAAATTGTAGCGGTAGCATATGCTAGTACTACCACCTGGGATCCTTAAACACAACCGTAAAATAGCTTTATTACTATCTTATTGGTACAGCTGTTTTCTTATGGTTGACAAGAGTCCTCCTGGCAAACCTGGATCCCTTACAACACTTTTACAACGCTTTCAAAAAGTGATATTCCAGTAAAGTCGAAAAGTTCACAAATCCCGCTTATCCATAACATCACATAACATGACCAGGGGGTAAAACAAACTTGTCGTGTTGTTACCGCCTTCCTTATTGGTTGGGTTGATATAGACGATAAATTGGATCATAAATCTGTCAGAGGATCTAGGAAACAACTTAATGCGTCATATTTCAACGCTATTAAGGGACTGGTTTTAAAATCAAACTACGGTCACAAAAAGTGCGTGATTGCTTTTAAGCGATCAAGAACTTTTATGTGACCGTAGTTTGACTTAAAGTTTGCTCTGTGTTATCTTTTTTTTATGTAGATTCCAATCTATGGTCTGATACGATCTGAGATGACTCAGTAGACTAATGTAGCGTACAGTCACCAGAGGAAACAGTAGCCTTGGCAGAACCACTCGTGCCAACCTGCGTGCCCTGGGGACGAGCTGGTCGCGCGATGATGAAGTGAGTCCAGCCTCTGTGTAGAGACTCTCTGGCCCAGAGCCCCGTGACAAACGATGATTTCTAAAGTCTGTCCTACGGTAGTTTCCACTAATGATCTCCAGCCATACCTGATAGATGGACCTCGTCCGGCGCTATTTGCCGCTTGACAAGAACAAATGATTGCACCATCGCTCTTCAGCGAGAGGAGATCGTTAAGATCAGGCGATAGCGCACGTAGAGAGCGCCAAGCAATGTGCGACGGGCAATGTCGGTTCAAAGACAGCGCCATTAGCCCGAATAAGCGCATCAATCATCACAGTTTACGACGGCTAATTTCCCTTATATTAGGATCATCATTGATCCATGTGGTACTAATACATAATGATGTGTTGCCGGTAGTTATGTTTTAAGACATAATTTATACCACAAATATTGAACTAATTAAAACCTATCAGGAGTGTAAGTTTATGTACTTGTATATCTTGTTAAAGTTGAATCAAACCAAAGTTTTCCTTGTCTCAGATAATTTGATTTTGTCTTGACGCAGGTTACAAAATTCGATCAGTGTTATTATACCCAACGCAGCGTGTGTAGCAGTCTGATCTTTTTGGTCTCATTTGTCAAACAACTGGTTTGCAGTATAACAACGTGTCTATGAATGTGTTGTTGACTCCTAATCCAGTAAATCTGTAACAAACAGGACAAAAAAAAAACAGCTTCCGCTTTGTCTGTTTCAGACATGCACGGAAATGGAAAGGAAATTGGAGAAAGTTCTACCCCCCCCCCAAAAAAAAAACACTGCAGCTGCGCATCTCATACCTATCCTAGGGTAGGCGTCGCTAATTTCCGTCTCGTAAACAGTCGTCGCCTTTTGAAACGGTCGATGCTATATCGCAGTAACGCTAACTTTAAGTGTATCAGCACGATCCATAAACACCGTGATGTTTCGTGGTGTAGAGGGTTAGGGTATGGGTTAGGGTTTTAGAGCTACGCTTTTTGACCCGGGTTCGAATCCGAGCTTGTGCATTTTCTTTTCTCACTAATATAATTTTCTATTTTTCATGATCCTCCCTTACATTTGCAATTTGAATGTTGCTTTTTATACGTTTTAGGACCTCAAAAAAGTTATGATACGCTCGGATATGGCATCGACCAGTCAGCGATATGGCATCGAAAGGCGACGACGGTTTACGAGACGGAAATTTGCGTAGGCGTCACTCGTCTTTGATCTATGTTTTGCATTAAAAGAGTTTCAAATCCGCAAGGTAGCTTCACAAACATCACAAGACTTCAATAACGCAAATCTCTCAAAGCCGCTATTCGTACTGATGACTGATGATAACGGCGACCCCTGTCTGTTGTTACACATGTAGTAGGAGTAACAGCCTCCAGTTTAATTCCGGAC
Source organism: Branchiostoma floridae x Branchiostoma japonicum (assembly GCA_013266295.2). NCBI lineage: Eukaryota > Metazoa > Chordata > Leptocardii > Amphioxiformes > Branchiostomatidae > Branchiostoma > Branchiostoma floridae x Branchiostoma japonicum. Next base: position 12,022,571 of record CM023832.1, read on the forward strand.
TTCCAGTTTAATTCCGGACTACTTACCATATCTCAGCAACCTTACATCTATATGGGCTAATGTCGTTAACTACAGGCAAAAAAAATGTAAGAAATACGTAGCAGCCATCGAGGACCCCTTGGAAAACGTTAACCCAATTCTGCAGAATTCTGTAGAATTCTGCAGAATTCTGTAACCGGAGCCAGAATTCTGCATGCAGAATTGGGTTAACCTCCAAGGGGTCCTCGATGGCTGCTACGTATTTCTTACATTTTTTTTACCTGTAGTTAACGACATTAGCCCACATAGATGTAAGGTTACTGAGATATGGGAAGTAGTCCGGAATTAAACTGGAAGTCCGGAATTAAACTGGAAGTTGTTGAGTACTTTTCATCTTGTATATTTTTTTCTGCCCGCCCAAAGACTACATGAGAAATGTTCCGAGGGCCTGCCGGGGTTAAACTGACAAAACACGGTGTTTGAGAGATGGTTAGTGGTTTGTTCTCCAGGATATGCACGGTGAATACACGTGTCCGACATAGCATACACCTGTGAGCAGATATATGTGACACCAGCTTTGCACAGAGATGAATTGTACCGATACCGCTACAAGTGTATATAAACACTTCGCCGTTAAAGATATCTTGGTCAAGACAAGAAGTACTTGGCTTGCCCCCAAGAAAAAAAATCTGTGCGTGGCTGTAGTGTGCTGGTCTATCATGAGCTCACGGGCAGGCACGTACGTGAAAAGTGCGATCTTAAGTTAAGTGGTCTGTTGCCTGGAGCGCCGTTATGTTTCAGGGGAGTCTTACTGGCATAATGGCCCCATCTACCAGCCCGAGATCGGTGCCTAACATGTTAAGTTAGAAGTACGGTAAAGTGGCCACAAAATGCCTTCACCTTAGTTTCAAGACGAAGTGGCAGAGATGCACCGTTTTGTTTCTCACAGTAAATTGCCCCGAGACGACCCTTATCGAGAACGGAGCTGGAGGAGGAAGTACACTTATCTACCGACGATTAGTCAACATTTGGCAACCATTTCAACCATGCTGATACCGCGGCTGACAAAGTGCTTGAACGGGAAGTAAGTAAGCGGTACTTTGGGAGTCGAAGTGTAACAACACTCGGGACAGAACGTCACACATTTCCCATAGGGAGAGGTGCAGGTGGGAAGAAGGAAATTACGGATGGAATTGCTTATGCACCAGGCCTGTACGTACCAATACTGAGCGGACTGGAACTAACTGATGCGCCAGCACCCTTTCATTAAAGTCCATTTTCCCGACTCTTCTAAGTATGAAATTGCCATCGTAATTGCGCAATCACTTCAATTTCAGTACCAAGGACAGGGCGATCACCAATAACAGACTGGAAGACGCGCTCTCTACGCTTGGATTCACCAGGCTTCCACCGGCCCCAATTTACTCCAGTTCGTCGCACCATACACGTACTGACAAGCGGTTTCTTGGGAAATAACCCTCCTACAACCTCGATTATTGAAAGTCCTACTTCACAGCGATGCTTTTCCTTTCAACTTCGCCCTACAAACTCGTTTAGCTTCGCTGTCAGACTTCGTGATCCCCCCCTTTGTAAAACCCCGGGCAAAGATTGGAACGCTACTTTGTCCTCCTGAATAAAACAATTTTCAATTCCCGACGGAAATGAAAAGGCGCCGAAAACTTGGCGAGAAGAGCCGGGGAGTGTGAGAGTCACATGACGCTTTGTTCCTGGACGATATCAGACTATATCAGAAGGAGAAATCCTTGTTCTTTCACGGGTAAATTACCGAGAAAGGGAGAGCTTTCATGGAGCGCATGTTATAATTCCATTTTTATATGTTCTGTGGACCAAAGTCTCCTGTGATCAACGCTTTGATTCAAATGTAATAAAGATATTACAGGCATCACCCTCCGACAAATTACACGGATAACTCGATTTCATGTGACAGAGGCTAAACTTCAAAGCGATCGCCCACGCAAAGATGGTGGTCTAACATCAAACTGAAACAGTGCACTCATATTGACTACAAATCTTCCAACTTTAAATGTCCAACAGTTTATTACTGAGAGACACTGGGTGATTGTTTTTGATAATGAGAGCGTACAAGATTCATAGAGATAGTGATCTGAATACGTAAATTAAAACTCTATCGATATTTCCACGGCAGATGCTCTGCTGAACTTCACTCCCTTGTACCCCCACTCCGAACATTCTCTGCAAGAACACGCTTTGCCACCTCAACAGCAGAAAATCACCCTTTCTTCCTCAATACTCCATCACTCAAGAGAAAATTCCATGCCGACAGTTTTTTTCCCTAGAACCACTTTACTGTGGAACAAGCTTCCCCGTGAATGTTTCCCCACTAGGTACGACCTCCAACGGTTTAAATCTAGGGTGAACAAACATCTGACCACGCAGTCCTCACAGTAACCCAAAACATGCAAGTGGCTCTCACGAGCCTTGTTTTGAGGTGAAAACTGAAGTAAAAAAAAAGGATATCCAGTATACACAGCTTTTCATCGAGGCACAGAAACGTTGACTCTTCAGTCGACACTTTGTTGATAAGTCATGGTTATTGGTGTCCTTGTCAAGCTTAAGCCGCGTTAAAAATTAAATTACGGACACAAAAACAAGACGGATGTCCTGTACAATTGCTGGAACAGCCCGCGTGCTGGTTACGTTTGATAGGAGCTTAGTGTATCGATTGGTTTTGAAACTGACATCAACTCTCGTGTGGCAGCTATAAGATAATTAAGTCAGTTCCTTCTCACACCTTTCTGTGTATAGAATAGTTAGAAATGACTAATAATTCTTTATTGTCTCTTGTACATGCCGAGACAAAATCACCGGGGCACAGTTGTATTAGTAGAATAAGGAACTTAATGGTCTGTCACTTATCTACTTTTCAGTGGAACTGTTTCTTGCACTAAGCCAGTTATCGGAAGCAAGGAAAATGTTAGCCTCCGTAGAGAATACATACTGAAGCTACTTCTAGTGTATTTTTTTAACAAGAAATCCTAGATTTTCTACCTCCGTTGAGTATTTATAAATTACAGTTGTTGTGGAATTCCTTGTTTGATTCATTATTGTGAATTTCTCGCTGATTCTGTATTATGTTTTTTCCCACTGGCCTCCATAAGGCAACAGGCCTTATTATAATATTTACCTATACTATGTAACTACGCCTATTGCTGAAAATGACAATATTTTTTATCTTTGTAACTGTTTAAAAAAATGTGATTATTGTAAATTCGGTTTTAATGAATGAATGAATGAATGACGACCTTTATTGCACATTTTTGCCACACTGGGCTATGTACAGGTCACAACAAAACATGATGAACAGATACAGCTAACAGATACAAAATAAAACTAACTAACATTAGATAAATTCAACTTCTCCTCGCTTTTCAGTTATAGTAGAGATAAAGGAACAGATTTGTTTTTCGATAGAAGGTTTGTCTAGTTGCATTAGGAATATAAACTTTTTAATTCAGTGTCACTCACTGCGAATACCAATAAAGCCAAGCACGTCGACAGAACGTACTGCACCTGCGCGAAACTCGTAATGTATTGTGCATAGCACTTCGGCAGAACGTCTCATATAAGGTTGTATTACATCATATAAGGTTGACAGCCTGTCTGTAGTTTTCAGATGTTGTGTAGGAAAAGATGTCGTCTGCAACAGGCAAAATTCTGATGCAACGTTGACCAAACGTAAACATCCAACGAAAAACGTGAAAAATCTGGGTTTTGCGCAGGCGCAGTACGTTCTGCCGACGTGCTATAAAGCCATCTTGTATCTTGTATCTAGGCATGAATATAGCAGGAACCTGAAGACAGAAAATGAATGAACCTTTGTACCATTCACTTCCTCCCAGCGTCTGGGCACATTGTTTTGACCCCCAATTCGACCTTCCCGTCAATCTTTGGTAACAAAACCCCCCCTCCCTCCCTACTGCATTCAAATACTGTACCTAGGACACACTCAGACCCACCGAGAACAATACCTCCGTACCAGGGAGTAAATATGTTTTAACCCCCAATTCGACCTTCCCGTCAATCTTCGGTTACAAAATCCCCCCTCCCTCCCTGCTACTCTACTGCATTCAAATACTGTACCTAGGACACTCACAGACCCACCGAAAACAATACCTCCGTACTACATTGTAGGAGGTAAATATGGCATCCCTCAGGAAAAGGTTGTAAGGGCGGATCGATACACTTTGAACACGAAGGGAAGGGAACAATAAAATGAGTTCCGTGATTAAAGAGATAGCAGAAATGTGGATAGAACATAACCGTAATATAGATTTCTGTTGTCACACGTTTAATGAAGAATTATCATCACCCAACAGATGGTTGATGAGATAACAGAGTAGCTTAACTGTAAAATTGGAAATAAATCACAAGAACTGAAGATTCATTTGGACAATTACAATCGTTTTGCAAACCCAGCAAGGCTCGAGGTAACACAGTCTAGGATCCTTCGCGCTTGGAAACATGATGATTGTAAACTTGAATGTTGCAGGAAGCACGGGGATTTTCTAAGGGCCATTGACCCCCATACTAACAATTTGCAGCGTAAGACGTGCAGTTCGTGCAACAGTTTGTATTGACTACATGTGATTTACCGGGCACGTCACTGTATTTAGGTTGCACTAACGCTTACACAGCGCATCCAACCATCCCCCTATGACGTTTACATCACGGGTTTTTACCTTTAGTTAAGTTTTAGCAATTCCAGCCACTGACGGGAGATATTTTAAAGTGCAGTTGCTCCTCACCTTTCTGACCTTTGCTTCGATTTTCTGCTTAGAATTCGATAAAGTTGGCCTTTTCTGATTTCAGAGGGCCAGTGTCCGGGGCAACCTTCCCGACCATTCACCGTTCCCTCCCGGCACTTTGTTACTTTGACATGCTAATGTGGGTGCCAACCCGCGGGAAAGGTTATAATCGTGTTTCGCGAATTGCTGCGTAAGTCAGCTTGCAAGGAATAAGGTTCGCTACAGTCTCCTACACAAAACTTTCCACGCGATGATAGCGAGAGTTTTGCAAAAACGCCTGCAGCTCGCGAGAGTCGCTGTAAATCACCAGCACCAAGGGCACTCCGGTCAGCCAATAATCCATCATCATGGAGGCACGATGAAAAATCAATTTGGCTCCAGTTTTACTGTTTTATTGGCGTTCTTACCAAAGGAATAGTAAAAAGGCCACACCCGCACAGACACGGGAGCTTTAAATCATCACTGGACGGCCTACATTGTTCACAGTCCCATCCATCCCCATCCCACCCAATTCTCTCCAGAAGGGCTACCGTCTAATCAAAGGCACAATGACGTAAAAACCTACAAACCACAAATTAGCCATCATTCAAGAGAAAATTCCATGCCGACAGTTTCTTCCCCAGAACCACTTTACTGTGGAACAAGCTTCCCCGTGAATGTTTCCCCACTAGGTACGACCTCCAACGGTTTAAATCTAGGGTGAACAAACATCTGACCACGCAGTCCTCACTGTAACCCAAAACATGCAAGTGGCTCTCACGAGCCTTGTTTTGAGGTGAAAACTGAAGTAAATAAAAAAATTAGCCAGCCTCATAAAAGAGACGGGAAAACGTTCAAAAACATGGCATTAGCCTATCTGAGGCCCACACTGTCATTATCCCTCCTTCATCATTTCTTTTTTTACAGGCAAGCCTCATCGGGCACCACCAACAACCCCTCTTGTCCCGAGACTCTCTTCAGCATATGATAAAACCACGTACCGAATAGAATATAAAGCTTTCTGTATTGCAAACGACTTGTATGAACTTGAAATGACCGAATTACAGTTTACACGTGACGTGGTTCCATCATAAGAGGCTTACCGGTTTCACACAATGAGAGAATTTTAGCATCTAGGCAGAATATTCCACATGATCAAGCAGCGAGCTCATAACTGATTTAATCTTCATTAACAAGTTGCAATGACTCTTTGCCTTGACATTATGAGAACGTGCTATATAAAATCTCTCGTAAGAAGATATCATCAGTATTCATTAGACGTAAGCTGCTTTGCCTTGACACCTCTGAAGAAATGAATAAGGAAATACCAACTTCCCCGTATTAAGTTTCTGTCAATTCTGAAAGCCACATCCTGAATAGAGTACCGAGCCATATACGCGGCGTTCCTTTTAGAACCTATGACTCCGACGTCCGATATAAACAATGTTCAAATTGTGTTTCTGCCCTGCCCTATGACATGCCATCTATCCACGTATGATCATACCTATGATATTTCAGTGCAATTTAGTTCTGAGTACGGTTTAGATGTTGTGTGATGACGTTCTACTGGATTTTACAGCAGTGTGACAGTAACATATACTGTACGATATACAGCCATAATCGCTTCTCAGCCCGAAGTGTCAATGAACTATAGAGCGTGAAACGACATCTTGTATGCCATAAAGCCGTCGCTGCGCTCGTAAGTATCTGACATTTCTATTGTACTCCTCGTTCTGGCCTGCACGACCGGTGTAGGTTAGATAACGTGGGTCTCACCTGCTGGCAGAGGCACCTTTAAAAGCTTTAATTACAGACAGACCGCCGAAGGAGACCCACTGGGTAAAGCTGCTAACAACTACGATAACCTTTCCTCTCGTGGCATTTGCCGCTCTCCTGCGAACTGCGCCCTTTCACAGAAATGGCACCCAGGGTGTCGCTATTGGTCCCGCAGTTTCAATATCGCTGTCGGAGCTGGTGGCTTTCAACCCGCCCCCGCAAGACATGGAATGCTAAACTTCGCTTTAAAAAAAAGACGGCAGCACTCGTGTAAAACTTTAACAATGACAAACTTCTCCACTGTTTTATAGAGAAGTTTATTGCAAATTCTTGCCCGAAGGCTAATTGCAAATAACATGAACAAAAGAACATTGAAACAGGGTACAAAATAACTATTAAATCTACATAATAAAAAAGATAATTGTCTGGAACTATTTCTGAAGGGTTTGACTTTTATAGATCTTCCAACTTTTTGTTTCAAACGAAATGTAGCTACAGCTTTAAAACAACTTGAAGTAATAACCCATTGTTTCTGCTTGACTTGTAACATGTTAGACTTTTACTGGTAACTAAGGTAAGTGTGCAAGAAAACCAGTCTTGTTAATGATACAGATATATTACATGTGAAACATATATGTCGTTAATGATCTGTGAAAATAGAGTGTACTTTTGTATTGTCCTTGGCTTTATCACGGTAATGTTCATTAAGGACTGTTTAAATCTTAGAGACTGCATGTTAGAGAGTAGTTAAACCTGTTATGTTGCCACTGATATATATTCTGTACGTAATTTCCCCCATACATATACCCTATACGTAGATTGATTTTATTTATACATGTATTTAGTTTTGTTCGTAGTCATAGTTGACCATACAAAAGTCTCTGTACTTCTTTTTGTCGAGTCAATAAAGAATTGTAATTAATAATGTCTCCGCTTGAGACTTTGATATACATTGTAATTCACCTACATAGAAAATAACAACGATCTCGAGTGATAAAAAACTAAGTCATGAAGCATAACGTGTTACAGGTCTTAGGCAAATTGTGCTCAGACTCTTCTGGCAAGTTAGTCTTTTATGTCAGCCTCTTCCAGCACGTCGGCAGAACGTACTGCGCCTGCGCGAAACCCGTAAGGCATTGTGCATAGCACTTTGGCAGAACGTCTCATCTAAGGTTGTATTAGAGCATATAAGGCTGACAGCCTGTCTGTAGTTTTCAGATGTTGTATAGGAAAAGATACAGTCTGCAACAGGCAAAATTCTGATGCAAAGAAAAACGTGAAAAATCAGGGTTGTGCGCAGGCGCAGTACGTTCTGCCGACGTGCTGTCTTTTATGACAGCCTCTTCCATTGAAGTGTAAGATCGACACGAAACCTGACGAAAGTACACAAAATCACTACGCTCAGCACTTCATCTTGAGATGCAGCATATGTAGCCACCTTGCCTATCGGTGTGAACAGAGGCCATAGCCGCGCCCGTGTAAGTACTACCCCCGCTGGTTTAAGTGCAGGCACTCCTACATCAAACCCCTCGTGATGCCTCATTATTGCACAATGGGTTCTCAGCCATTGAATTAGCCTGGAGACTACGCTGAGACGGACAGGTCTGGAATATCAATTTTATACGTGCTCGGTAATGACAAAATTCATAAGCGAACTTTACGGTAGAGGACCTCAGTATCATGTATAGGAGGGGGAGCATTATCTGGTTGTCGGACTATTATGAAAGATGTGTTCTATTTGCCTGAGCTCCGATATGATTCGCTCTATTGAAAAGGATATCAAAATATCATTTGAAACTAGTCCACGGTTGCTCTCAATTCTCAGATCTTAATTGAAGTTAGAATGAATGAATGAATGAATGACGACCTTTATTGCACATTTTTGCCACACTGGGCTAAGTACAGGTCACAACAAAACATGATGAACAGATACAGCTAACAGATACAAAATAAAACTAACTATCATTAGATAAATTCAACTTCTCCTCGCTTTTCAGTTATAGTAGAGATAAAGGAACAGATATGTTTTTCGATGGAAGGTTTGTCTAGTTGCATTAGGAATATGAACTTTTCTACAGTGCTCTAGAGTTAGAAGAAATCAATAAATGACGAGAAGGGTAGAAGTGTTTTCTCGAGGCCTAAGAGCGAGAATAATCGAAGGTTGCGTGCCTTGTGATGGATGAAAAGCGTCGGCCGAAATAATAGAGAACGTGATCATGCGTCAGATCACGGAACCGAAAACACAAGCCTCCAGGGGACCATCGGAGAAGATTGCAGTTTACAACACAAACAAATTAGATTTTGGCTCCGGACACATTGTCATGGCCACGCAGATTTGTTTGAAGAATGGACGCAACAGTTCGGAAAGTGTTCGCGGAAATAGCGCCACAGCGGGACTCCGAGTGTGTGGTGCCGTCTGTTCACCTTCGTCTTTCACGGCTTTTGGCCCGCTCGCAGAGTAATCGTTGTAAAGGTACGATCCTTGCACTTAGGGCGCCTGTGGTTGGTTTGTCCGGAGTTAGACCCCTTGGGCGCTTTTACGGCCTCGTAAATTCAAAAGTCATCACGAATGAATGAGCTCTTTCCTATCTATTGCCCCCAGTCGTATCATCCTCACTAAAGGTGGTCTCTCCGTAGCTACAATTCGCACATTCGGCTCAATTTGGGGGGCATGAAAAATCGTTTTTAACGGCCTCTGCATCATGTTTCTCCTCTGCGTGGCCTTTAAGGGTCGTCATGGAGCTACTTTATCACATATTGCAGGGGATGTTTGTCAATGGTGTTGCACTCAAAGGGAGCGACCCGCTTTTAACACGACAGTATCTCGATTCCAGCGCGTCGTCCCTCGCGGGTGGAGTAAAAAATCATGGAGCGGAAATTGGGCAGGAGAAACGGGCCGTCAGAGCAGCACGAGTCTCGACACCGCCTCGGGAGGACAGGGATTAGGACAGACGCAGAATATATGCCTTCCCCTGAGCTGTCATACTTTTCAAAAGCGACAAAGCCACAGAATATGACAGCGTTACCTGTCACACATCACAGTGCACTGAGAGTACGTGTTTCACCCCAAAGCATGGAACGTTTCAATGGGACGCATCAAGTGTTACAGCGTCGGCGCGCTGTCGATAGCTTTTTGATTCACTCAAAAACTGACCACAATCTGTGGTCTTCCTGACTACACACATTGCTGAATAATTAGTAGCTAACACCTGACAGCATTATAATGACTAAATATTCGGCACAACACGACGAAAAGATTTTGAAGGGCCAGTGAAAACTGTTTTTCTCGTTTCTGATTAAAAGCGTGCTTAAAATTCTCTACGGCCATTAGAAAGTTCACAAATGATGAAATCTTCACAGAAAGTGTATGTGCTAATATATCGATCGTGTGTTGACCACAAAGTGTTCCATCCTACCTTTGTACGAGTGCAGGAAGAGTAAAATCCAACCGCAAAACAGCAGCCGAGTCCGCCCGATGCACGCCATGCCGCTGTTCGGAGCCCAAAGAACGGGGCGAACCACGCAGGTGCACAACCGCACACACACTCAGCCTCACGTCACCGGGGACTCCTACAGATAAACACCTCCAGACATCTCTACATCTCTCGATTTTCTTGAAGCGATCTTGTCAAACGTGTATGGTGTCAGAAAAAATCTCGAACGATTTTCTGAGAAAACGGCAGACTACGTGCGGACCATATAATTGTTTCTCCTACTCTGGAGAGTGGGTAAGGTGTGGTCACGTGGTACCTGAGTGCTAATTAGCTTGCTACGCTAAGTCTAGAGTCCTTCAGCAATTTCAAGTGACTGATTAGAATTTTTCTTCAATGCTAATCGCTCTCATGTGGCGTCTTCAGGAGGTGGTCATTAGTCCCCTGTTCCTTGTAATATAAATCTCCAGCTAGTATCGTAAAGACGGACTATTCTGACATTTAGATACGTGAGGCTTGAGTGATAATGAGAAAACTCTATACAGGGAGGACAACAAACGATAACCATTTGCACAAGTCGCTGCATAGGATTCAGAACGACGACAAACGAATAAAGACAGGCGTGTGTTTTTCTAAATCTAAATCTGGACAGAGTGTCCAAACCCCGTCCCTTGTCTCTAATAGATAATACATGTTGTACATGTACCCTGGTCCATGTGGTATGCTAGCCTCCACCAGGCCTTCATACGGGGGTACGGATAGTAGAATTCGGCAAAAAAGGGAAATAGTTGGTCAGGAGAGTCAGTCCGCGGGAGGGTTAATTTCCCCCCTCAAATGAACGCTACAGTGACCAAACTCGCTTAGATAATTGTTCCTCCTTCTTGGCTAAATCTTACTGTTTTTGAACCCGCGGTGTTAGTCTGGTGGAGACTAGTGTTACACTGGGATAATGAGTCTATCCAGTAATACTGTTTGAGGACGATCTTGGTACTTTGTGCCCATAGTTAGTTATTTTGTATAGTGTTGCTTGAGTTTATTGTTGTTTAGAAGCAGATGTTTTCTTCCACACTGAGTGTAAAAATCAGTGCACTTGAGCTTTTTGTACACCTCATGCTGCGAGGCTGATTTTCTTGATAAACTGTTAAACTGGTGGAGACTAGTGTTACACTGCAAAAGCAAACTCTTTCAAATTGCACCACACGTCTTCAGGGTGAAGGTCATCTACACCATTTTGAAAGTCATCCCACAGTGCCTCCATTACTCACTTTCAATCTTAGAAGTGACGTTAACGTTAAAGGTAGGCCGATCAAGGGGAAGTCAGCAGTCTCGCACGAAACCATGACGTCAATGGAATCCAGCAAGTTCCTGAATTCACATTCTTTGCGCACAGGAATGCAAGAAGTTACTGTAATTTTCCTAGTGATTACAGTAATGGAGAATATTTCTTAAGAAACGTTTATGTACGTTTTTATTGTGTTCTTCAGTGTGTAATAAACATTAAACCAAGGAGGCTAAAATCCTTGATTAAACTACCCCGTTATTCCAACCTCACGCTAACTGCATCACGGGTAAAATTAATAGTCTCGGAAAAGACAACGCATTTTGGTAATGAGATTACACGAAGTAATTATGTTTGGTAGTTGATGAACGCGTGGCCGATAAATGTCATTATTCTTACGCCATTCCGTACATCTTTGCGTACTATTCTAATGGAGCATGAAGTATGACGCTATCTGGGGCTCTGAAAGTAAATCCGAGAGTTCCGATTGGTGATGCGACTACGTAAAACTTCATTTAAATGAGACGATGATAAGAAGTAACAACCAATCAGGCTTCTCCTACAAGACCTACCTGATCCCTTTCTAATTGCCGAAGGCACAGTTACTCGTTAGTATTTTATGTCCGCAACATCTCCCTAAAACCGGCCATTATTCAAACCTAATGCATGTCAAGGATATGATATTAAATCGCTCTATGTATCCTTTGAGTCTATGAGCCAGGGGCGAAAGTCAAGTCCGTTTATATCCTGCTCATGTCCATCTAAGTACATAGTGTGTCTGATAAAGTATCAGCATTTATACCTCCTGGCTTGACCCAACAGTTCTGTACTTACCGCCCTGTACAGGCGCCCTCAAACACTGATTGATTTGAACCATCACATAGCGGTCATGCCCCTACTCCTATCTCTAAGTGTGATGTGTTCTGTAAAGTGCTGAAGGTGAGGTTCCGTCCAAACAGGGGCCTAGCAGATTACTGTCCATGGAATGAGGTGTATATGTTATCAAGGCGTCATTGGGCATTGAGGCAAATGGTATTTGAGAGGCAGCTTTCCCATTAAATGTCACCGGACTCTCAATTTTATATGGACAATCACATCATTCTGGGTAACCAAGGGTGTCGATCGGGAATAGGCCTGCGGGAGTAGAGAGCCAGAATCAGGCATTATCTGCATGTATTAACGGTACATCCCTTCATATCCTTCTCGCTATCTAGCCGTCATCTTCTGGTAAAACCGACAGTTATACACTCAAATATATGACTGTTGTTCCAGCACACTGCGTCAAGTTATGATTAGCATTTTATGGTGGATTTCCTTACGAAATTTTATCGTGTAAATTATCTATCCTACATTTACATTCTCGAGTTGTCTCACTAAGAGCTTTGACGTCCCGGGATTTTCAGTCTATCTGTACTCTCACCTGAATTCCGTATGAGATTTTGTGTCACTGCCCTTTCGTCTGTACCTCTCATTTGCTAGCCCAATTTCCTATCCACGATTGTGAATGAACCAACAAAATATCTATCAAAAGATACAGATGCCCCTAACTCCCACGGTGTCTGAGGCGATATTTCTTCTTTGATAAATTTTGCATCAGACGGTTCTTCCAAGCTGGTAATAAATAGTCCATAATTCAGACAGACGGAGATATAATACATTCATCTGTGCGGCGACCCGAGGGTCAGCTGGAAAGGGAGTTCTATGCGTGTCTTAATTCAAGGCGACGTACAGAACGAGCAGATTTAGACCCCAGCGCACGCATCGGCACGAAACATGTATGTACATGGAGCAATTTAAATCTTAAGTGGGCCTAAGTTTCGTGGGTTTGGTACTAAAAGTAGGTGTCGATAATGTAGATATCACGAAATACATTCTTTGTTATTCATATTCTACATAGCTATTTTTTTATTATTTTTTTTAAACAGCTTTATTCAGAATACAAAATCATACAAACAAATCATATACATAATACAGAGAAATAAACAAAAGTAAGGGAATGTAAAGTAACATCAGGTAATCATTCATAACAAAAAAGAAGGTGTGTGTATATATATATTCTACATTGCTATAGATATATCACGAAGTAACATTAATATCCAGTTCACTGTTACCGGTATTTCTCTGATTCGTTTGTTGATTTCTATAGTTGATTTCTAATAGTTTCCTTCCTTTTCATCGCATCTTCAAAAGATCAAAAGACATACGTATTTCTGGATGAACAATTGTCGCGTTCACGAACGCATGGATGCCAAAATCCTGTAACTCCTCAATCTTTCATCACAACAACATGAACTATTTAACACCTTTTTGTCGAACACAATGGAACAATGGGAGTCCCACAGGTAAAAAGTAATTGTGTTTCCTGTGAAGCTTCGTTTTGTCACGTTCCCAGTTCCTTGCTCCGTGTCTATTTGCACCTGTTCCCACCAAGTAAGCATTCTACCTACTTTAAATGTTTCACTGAAAGGATTAAAACGAGACACGTTTGATCAGTTCTGTGAAAGGTTAATGGAAGAATGAAAAGGGTACATTTCGAAGCCATTAATCACAACGTTTTTGACTTGACTTATAAAATTGAAGACTTAACTCTACATGGACATAAGACATCACGTATTGACTTGTCCAAAAGTTTGTTCAGCAGTGTTAATGTTTCTTCGTCATACTAGCTCAATCTTTGGGAAAACTACACCAACCATGATGATAGAAGGGCTTGATAATAATTAGCTGGGGCGTTTTGGACCCAATATCACGACAATAGGGTATATCTGCTAGGTGTTATTGATGGTTCGGGTACACATGAGATGACAAACGTTTCATTATGATCAGATCAATCCGGAGTGGAATATCGGCGTGTTCCTGCACAACTGTACCTCTGGGCGTCCTCTCACGCGTGCATTAAACATGATGTAGCTCTTTTATCGATTCTTAATCGATCTTTCCCCACAGGTAATTTCGAACAGCATAACCGTCTCACCCTCTGCGCGAAGGGACCTTCAAGGCGTCCGTGGCAGGAAGATTTAAACAACGTGGATAATAGGAAACACGGTTTTCAGCACAAAGGACAGGACTTATCGTCATACTTAGTAATGGGACTTGTATAATAACAAACACGGTTTTCAGCACCAAGGACAGGACTCATCAGCATACTTAGTAATGGGACTTGTATTATAACAAACACGGTTTTCAGTACCAAGGACAGGACTCATCAGCATACTTAGTAATGGGACTTGTATAATAACAAACACGGTTTTCAGTACCAAGGACAGGACTCATTAGCATACTTAGTAATGGGACTTGTATAATAACAAAAACGGTTTTCAGCAGCAAGGACAGGGCTCATTAGCATACTTAGTAATGGGACTTGTATAATAACAAACATGGCTTTCAGCACCAAGGACAGGACTCATCAGCATACTTAGTAATGGGACTTGTATAATAACAAACACGGTTTTCAGTACCAAGGACAGGACTCATCAGCATACTTAGTAATGGGACTTGTATAATAACAAACATGGCTTTCAGCACCAAGGACAGGACTCATCAGCATACTTAGTAATGGGACTTGTATAATAACAAACACGGTTTTCAGCAGCAAGGACAGGACTCATCAGCATACTTAGCAATGGGACTTGTATAATAACAAACACGGTTTTCAGTACCAAGGACAGGACTCATTAGCATACTTAGTAATGGGACTTGTATAATAACAAACACGGTTTTCAGTACCAAGGACAGGACTCATTAGCATACTTAGTAATGGGACTTGTATAATAACAAAAACGGTTTTCAGCAGCAAGGACAGGGCTCATTAGCATACTTAGTAATGGGACTTGTATAATAACAAACATGGCTTTCAGCACCAAGGACAGGACTCATCAGCATCCTTTTTTTTTTTTTTTTTTTTTCATTTTTTTATTAAATATTACATATAAATACAAAGAAAAACCTTGTGGCAAGCCCCCCTGATACAAATATAATAATACATACAAAGTGTAACAGGTTACAAAGAAAGTTGGTCTCGAATATTATCCACTGAAAATAATGTGTTACAGAAATAAGGCTTGTTATTCGAAGATGCGCTTTTAAAGATATAATATTTTGCATGTAATAAACATTGATTCAAGTGTCTATTCTTCTCCTGCTTTTCAATTTTACCATACATAATATCCGTTTTCGTTAGTACAATATGTTCTAGAAAGGTGTCACGCCACCATGACACAAAGTCATTCCAATAACTTGTGACGTAAACACAATCTACAAACAAGTGGTTTAGGTCTTGTTTGTTGTTACAAAAAGGGCATTTGTCTGAGTCTGTAACTTTAATTTTCTTTAGATAGCAATTTGTCGGCAAAAATCTATGTATTATCTTATATTGAAAATACTGTAGTTTAACATTCTTAGTACATATGAAAGGTAGTAAGTACACATTTTTCAAATTGTTTTCATGTTCGAAAGTTTTTAACAGTTCGTCTTGTCCCGTTGGGGGTTCAAAGTTTTGTTTTACATATATGTCATACAACTGTTTACAAGAGAGAGTCTGTGAAGCGAAGTTTTCTTCCACCGAATCACCGCTCTGGTCCTTTTTTACTGCATCTTTCCAAATATTAGGTATCGCTGTTCTCAGGCTAGCATATCTAAGAATGTCAATAGGTGTAAAGGTTATTTCATGTTTCTGAGCCAGCTCACCCAATGTCAGGAAGATACCATCGCTTGACATGACATCACATATTTTCATAATACCAGCTTGACACCACCGGTTGTGCAATACAGATTTCCGGCCTACTAAAATAAATCTATTATTCCAGATCGTATCATCAGCATACTTAGTAATGGGGCATATATCAGTGTAAACAGCGACATTGGAATTGTTCATTTTATACCTTTATCATGATCGGGCATGCTTACTCTTCATTTTCATTTGGTTCGCTTGATCTAGCTGAGCTTTCTGATTCTACATCTGTCATTATTCAGTGCAAATTACATAAGGGTGTCAGTGAAAAAGGTAAGCTTTTTTTTCTTTGAATGAATGAATGAATGAATGAATCTTTATTATTCAACCGGCAGACATACATTTTGTATGAGTCTGAATTTTGTTGAATTTACAAAGTATAGCTCCGTAGATTTTAAAATTTGCATACAAGTTCATACACTCATCGTCAGTTGTTAACATTAAAATTCACTATATCATAAAACTTGTTCTTTCATCCTTCTGGGCACCAGTTGTTTAGAATATAGGGCTGCATTCTAGAGTGAAGTTTATCCCGACAGAGGCCATTCTTGACGTACGGCTTTGACAGCACGTCGGCAGAACGTACTGCGCCCGCGCAAAACCCTGATTTTTCACGTTTTTCGTTGGATGGTTGGTCAACGTTGCATCAAAATTTTGCCTGTTGCAGACGATATCTTTTCCTATACAACATCTGAAAACTACAGGCAGGCTGTCAACCTTATATGCTCTAATACAACCTTATATGAGACGTTCTGCCAAAGTGCTATGCACAATACATTACGGGTTTCGCACAGGTGCAGTACGTTCTGCCGACGTGCTGGCTTTGACACGACACCCAAGTTTGCCTCTTGACCTACGAGCAATCACACATAATGTTTTCTAATGGCGGATCATATCCCCGCTGACCCGGCCTCACTTCTCTCGCCTATTGTCGCTAAAGCGGCCCTGGTGGCGATCAATCTATACCTGCATTATTCATCAGGATATTGTCCAATCCCTGGCGGCAGATGTGTAGTTTTACGCGGGGAAGATTCGCTCGTAAAGCGTCGTGACTTTCTAATCAGAGCCACCATAAAGCACAGAGTATCGTATTCTGGTTCTTTCCGGGCCACAGGTAATTTGTGTTTCACACCCACGTTCTTTAACTATGCTTTTGAACCGCTAGAAAGTTTTTTTAACCAATTTCATGGTATCAGGATTAGAAACATATCAACACGGGTAATGACTATGAATATAGCATACATTTCCTACTCTAAGTTCAGGTTATAAACGCCCCTCCGTGCCTCCACCCGCATCAAAGAGACGATAAAAATAGGTGATTTGTGTAGGAGGGATGACGGCAGAACTGTACAGACAGCCAGGCTCACACATAAAAGAAGCTTAGTCGACTGTTCTGCGTACAACTGTGCGCTTTGAAATTCAACACGACAGGGCTTTGCTGTGAGGTAATCTTCAGTCTGCAGATTGTTACAGTATTTGGAAAAGCGTTGGAGACATATTGGTGACATCACTCTCGTCTTCTATTTTCACCAAGAATGTATACTTTGACCTCCTGTGCCATTATGATAAGGCAAAAGTGGGATCTTTTTTGTCTTCCACTGTTTCAGAAAAACAAGTTAGAATGTAGAGTCAACACTTAGACGAGAGTAGTCACATGCCATATTGTTCTTAGGCCACACCAATTTTATTTGTTGCTTCTCGGATTTTTTCAGAAAAAATATGAAGCGACAGGGCGAAAAAATAAATAAATAAAAACAGGCCTGGGCATCCTATTATAGCCCCAAATACTAGAATAGCTGCCATGAAGTCAACACAAAAGACTGGGTTAAAATTTAAACAATGAATTTTGAACTTTTAATCAAACCACTGCATTGGTACATGTAGATGTAACAACTGTAACAACTAGGAAGAAAATGACTTTCTTCAACTGTTGGAGCCAAAATATGTGCATTTTTTAGATTCAGAACCAGAATTCTTTTTTTTTTTTGCAAATCAGAAAAAAATGAAGAAGCGAATCCGAGAAGCAACAAATTAAATTGGTGTGGCCTTAGCTGTTTGTTTGTCTTTTTCATCAGCCTTCAGGGAGGAATTTGATAGATGGTCGGTTGAAACATGTCGGTACATTAAAGTTCACCCCACCACACAACGAACAAGAAAGCTTTTAAAAAAAGCTGGCCATAGGCCGCCAAAATGGGAATACCTGGTTGGGTGGCATGGGTGTGCACTATTAATGACTTGCTCACCTTGCTCGAATTGTAGCAATGCTAAAAAGAGTGAATTGAAAGACCTGAAAAATAGACAGTGTTGCTTCCCTTTGCTTCCCACGGATGGATCGCGTTCCTAAATGACGTGGACATCAGAATTGTCCAATTGCCTCGAAATTGCCGAAACGTAATTTGAATTGTCCCGAGCTGAAATTTAGCGTCATTTTGACATCGGGACATTGTTAATTTCGAGGCCTGGCTTGGCATTGCGTAACGTGCGGTTAGACATTGCGCAACTTCTTGCGAGCCCATCCACCATTCACATATTAATTTCGAGGCCTGGCTTGGCATTGCGTAACGTGCGGATAGACATTGTGCAACTTCTTGCAACCCATCCACCATCCACCATGGTGACACATGCACAATACCATAGTGTGTTAAAAATGGAAAAAATGGAATCGTCCAAATGATATGATAATTCAGGGAGGGAGATGTCAGGTGTATTTGTTTGCAAATATTGCAGGTCTAATTTTGATTGATTTGAGAACACCCCTCTTTGTTCCTCCGAGCTTTGAGGAAAGTTATTGGAAATGTCAGGTTGGAATCAGCCCTGGGGAGACATTGGCGAATAGCGCTTCTTCTTCTTCCATGTTAAAACACTGCTTCAAATATACGGTCAGCCATTTTAATGCAATTTAGATATGTCCATAGTGTCTGAAAATTCTTGTGTCTGGGAAGGCAACTAGCAGAGGTGATTTTACACCTGTCATGCCGTCCCCTCAAACACAAAGATCATATCATTTCATATCATATCATAATGTTAGTAGCATTGAAGCAAGTACAGGCTGAAACACAGACGTGGTAGAAATTGTATTGAGAAACAAAAAGAAGTTGTGGCGTTATATCTGGACTCTATGCTGGATGCCACATCGCTCATTATTTCATTTACAAAACTTAAATATTGTTTTAAAAACCCAGACTAGCAATCTCAGGCCTAGTGTTTTTATTAAAGGCTTGTAAGATCAGTCCACGGTGGCCATCTTTACATCACTCTCAAGTTACTTCAGAGATAAGCACTCGGGCAGAAATACTTCTTCGGGAGTCCAGATAGTACTTCTTATGTACGCAACAAAGACGTTCAGCAGTCTATACAACAAAGAAATGAAAGACGTCTTTGTAGTCTAGACATCTTCGGTGTTTCGTACGCTCTTCAGGCGTTGCCATAACGACTTGTCAGGCTTTAATAGAGTTTTTTGGATGATTGTGCAGCTATAGTAGTTTGAATTATGGCTACATTATCCCCCCCATGATTAATTGATCAATCTTTTACCTTATCGCATCACGGTGTGCGGCACGCAGGGTAGCCACCAGCGGCGCACCGTCAGGTGTAATCCTGCGGGATTACGGACCGCGGACTTGGACTCTTTAATTGTCTGTGGCGGCTGGAAGACGACGGGAGGATCGGCTGTAGCAGCCCGGGGTCCCAGCGGACCTGGCGCCGCCGGCAGCCATCCGTCATGTTCCGTGCAGGGACCGGGCCCGCGAGGCTGGTCTTAATTGATGGTCACGCATGTCGGGAGGACCAAGCCGCAAGAATCAAGCTTTTACTCGAACGACACACGCGATATAGATCATCTTAGAGGAGAGATAAAGATAGCCCTGTATCGATCATATACCCACAGGAGTGGCCCGGTCCTGTCTACTATGTCTCAGGACGGAACATAAAAACATGAGGAGTCACAAGGGTTGGAAATTGCGAGAGAAAGAAAGACGGATAGCTTAGATTATCTGATGCACCATACGTTTACACAATTTGTAGGCTTATCAACGTCAAGATGTCGTAGATTCTACATAAATTTCAGAACAGGCTGAACAGCAAAACATTTGATACACTAGTCAGTAGTTTGACGGGTTTGAGTTGTAGTTGAATAACTAGTCCCTTTGTGCAGAAGTAATAACGCTTCAGACTGGCCTAACTCAAGCTTTGCGGCGTTTAATCTGACAAAGACGAAGAAGTTGTTTTCTAGAGAGGCAATTCTGAAATGTCAGGTTCCCTTCACAGCAACTGGAGTAGACGCCAGCCTGCATACATGTAGTTCCGCGGGCGCTAAAGGGAGTTTTAATGAAGCGTTGTCTCGCCTACATCAGTCTCTGGGCATACTTAATACCCAGTGTTGCATACAGATTAGAGACGTGTGTAAAGCCAGGGTCAAGTGAACATACACAAAGCGCCCATTCCCGACAGTCGCTGCATTTTAATAGTACATCATAAAATCCCCCCAGTTTCTGTCTTGCAGAAATTCATGTGCGTGTGGATGCCCATGCTTACGTGGAAAGACAACGTCAAAGTGTCCATTCTTACAGATGTGGTAAATTCTACAGAGCTATAATGGTAAGAAGGATCTAGTTGATATGAAAATTCGAAAATCAAACGTCAAGTTGTGATACAATATAAACAAAATTCTTGACATTTTGATAGTCGTGATAAATATGTATAAGTCAACCCCGTGTTTTATTTCATCCAATTAACGACGACTTATAAAACGTGAATGTTTGATCGACCGTGTAATAGTTAATATAAATGGGCGAAGGCGGAGTAGGATTAAACAAGGATAAGAGCCTATGCAGGACGATAGGCACACCCATAGCACGGTCGTGCTATGGGTGTGCTATAGGCACACCCATAGGCACACCCATAGCACGGTCTAAGAGCCCATGCCATTCAAGCAAAAATCAAGAAGGTGCACATTTGCAACATGTGGATTCTCGGCCACACTTCTGCAAGAGGAAAGGAACATCCAAAAACGTCAAGGCGCCTTTTGTTTGTCGTGACTACACTTAGAATTAAAAAAAAGAAGGAGTTCTACTTGAATGCAAGATGAGCTGCAGAATATCAGATTCAGACTGAAAGTAGTCTTTACACGATTTCGTTGATCTACAAAATATACAGTGAGGAAAATGCAACAGTAGTCATTGACGTATAAAGCAAAGAAAAGAGCCAGTGTACGAGTGTGGCATTAACTTATGTTGATGCAGGTTGTTACAATTTAAAGAATAACTAAAACGTCTCGGAAAACTACTTATCTTACCATCGTCCGAAATGCTATAAACACTGTTTACATTTGATAATCACACCTTCCTTTGTATGCACAAGACTTATTAGGTTTGCCGTTCCGTACAACATGGGGCTTTGTTTGTAATGACGGAGTCTTCAGTGTTTGTGGCCAGGAGAGCACACAAGCAGAGTAGAACGACCAAATTAAATCTGGTCTTCTTTTAGTGAAGGTGCCGCTGAAGTGGTATTGATATTCCTGTAATGCCCCCCCTCCCCCACTACCCTCTCTGAACCCCCTTTCTCTTTCTCCGGTGTTGAATGAGTGTTGCAGAAAACCCCCCGCCAAAGCACCAGGCTCCTAGCGGGGATGCGGTCTTGCAGCACCTCCTGTCAGGCTGTAGTAGAACTGCACATTGTCTTTTCTTGTAGCTGGGCAATGTCCACACCACACAGTCAATAGTTAATGATACAGATACGGAGCCAGTAAAAGAACAGACGTCCGACATGATGACGTGTTGTTTGTAGCAACCGTTCCCCCTCTTTTTTTCGACCAGGCACGGCACGGGGCAACTTCTCATTGACAGGCTAATGCATACCGGAATGTTTCAAGATTGAGTACTAGTATCATCTCACAACTGCTAACCATTGCCTCATCTTCTTTGTCTGAAATAGATTACATAGATTTTAGACCGCATAACCCCCTCACCTAAAAAGAGTGTTTACAATGGTGATGAAAGAGGTTTCTCGGTAGGGCTGACAGTGTGTGGTGCCGCAAGCGTCGTTATCAAGTTGTGTTTGTGTCATGGCTGCCGAATCAATGACGTCACAGATCAATGACGTCACAGATCAATGACGTCACAGCAGCATGCAGTCACGTGATTATGTGTCACACCACCGCTGCTTCCTGGTGTTAGTCTATATGTCCCGAAAGATCCAGCTCTCAGATTGTTCCCAACACCAAAAGAATCATGTGGCTATACAATGACCTTCTTGGTCGGTGTGTTTTGAGTCAAGGTCACTTTCCTTACAGGTGAAGGTCAGACGCTTCTCTTGGGAGACCCTTTACTTCCGTCTGCGCTTGCGCCGTCGTAAAGTTCCCTAAGCTTCGCTGCTGATACTGTAAAGTAAAACAATGTGATTTAAACGTATAGTTCTACTGATTCGCATCTTTCTAAAAGTCAGTATTTCCGTGAAATTAGGCACGATTCAATTGATATATTAGTAGCATATCATGAGGCGTATCACTGTTTAGTGACACTTCTATTGAAAATGAAGCTACGCATACATGTTTCTATGTCTTGGGATATGTACGAAAATCACAGCAACATTGTGAGATGACCAAATAGAAAATCATGGACCTTCTGATGCGGACAGAAACTTGACGTAGTTGGAGGGGAACAGGCCTATCCTGCCGCTCAGGTAACCCAGGCACCAGCCGCCATCTTCCCCCTCCAGCACCTCGATGACGTCATCTGCCTCCAAATAAAGTTCGTTTCCCTCTTGTGGGTGGTATGGATACAGAACTCTGGCGTATCTTCTGACTGAAGAAATAGAAGATAAAGTTAGACGCAGGAAATCAAGTTGTAGATGGCATCCAACAGATGCAATTCACAATAGGATCGTCAGAAGCGTACCTATTCCATGGATTTTATAAGCACGTCGGCAGAACATACTGCGCCTGCGCAAAACCCTGATTTTTCACGTTTTTCGTTGGATGTTTGGTCAACGTTGCATCAAAATTTTGCCTGTTGCAGACGATATATTTTCCTATACAACATTTGAAAACTACAGACAGGCTGTCAACCTTATATGCTCTAATACGAGACATTCTGCCAAAGCGCTATGCACAATACATTACGGGTTTCGCGCAGGTGCAGTACGTTCTGCCGACGTGCTGGTTTTATACAGCTTAACTCAAAACAGAAATATACATCCCTTTCTCTACAGGCTTTAGGATACAACGGTGTACCTGTTCTCTAAGGGCTGTGGGATGAGATAGAGCGCTTTTGAACTTACCGAATGGATTTTAAATGCCTTTCTGTGGAAAGATCAAGCCACGCGGCTTACTTTTATGTTCACCACATGGATTCGAAACGCATTTCCGACCGCTGATAACCATGTAAAACCCAACATTGTAGTCTCAACGGTAAAAAGAGAAAAGATGTAAAGAGAAGATTGCTCTCAACGGACCCAGAAAACCGTTAAAGGTTCCCGTCCAAGCCTTCTTTGAGCAAGATATGCTTGGTAAATATACGTGTGGATGGAGAGCGGATTGAAAAAGCTAAGTGATAAGACAGTGTACAGCACGTAAGCTTGTTCTGACAGCTCCAAATGAATCCCATGACACTTATAGACTGGTTTATTGTTGAACAAACAGGACCCACTGGCAGCCTAGCATACGGCTGAATTATTGGGTCTGGTTACAAAACAAAGTTACAATTACAAGTGCAGCACACAGCTGTTTACACACATAGGATAAGATATCACCATTATTAAAATCTTGAATATACCATACTGGTATTACAAATATTCAATTGTCTTAAAAGAGTATAGGTTGTTAAAAAAAGAAACGCTACAGTAAGGATAACGTTTGATATGTCCTCTTTGCTACTAGTACTCGAATTTGGCAGACTTGCTCAAAATTAACAGTTAAAGTGGCCGGAAAAACGTTAAACCGGTTTGTCAGGAGTTGCTATTACACTGAGTTCAACAGTTTCAGCATAGCTGGGACGGGACTGTTCAGGAAGCGTTTGGTCCCGATAGGTGTTTGGTAGCAACGGGTATGTCTGAGTTGCCTGTGGTGTTTCTGCTTCCGTGCTGGGGGTAGCCAGGAGGTGAAACTTATGAGCACATTCCGTGATAAAACTCGTGGCGTGTATTAGAAGTAAAGCAAGAGAAGGTTGGTAAAATCCAGACGACGGTTCGATATAAATGTCTGGGGGAAAGTTAAAAATAATCTCCGTGGAGGATAAGGATGGGGTAGCTATAGATATAACGTAATGGACCCCCGAAGTCAAAAGCTCAAGAAGTAAGCCAAAACTGAGTCCAAAAAGATCTGAAGAAATCGAATTCATATCCCTGGTAAAACTGGCCTGGGGTGAAGTCTCTGTAGAGGCTTAGTACTAAGTATATTGCCCCCAACGTTAGGAGCCTTATGTGCCAAATGGCTGGTGGTGGAAGGAAATTGAACTGTGCCAGACTCTAGGCAAGATAAAACACATGGCGCTGTGAGCATGAAAGTTCATCTGAGTTGGTAAATAACATTATAAAGAATTTAAACTGTTCTCCAACTCATAGATTTAATTCCGGTGAGTTAAATCTATGAGTTGGAGAACAGTTTAAATTCTTTATAATATTACATGGCGCTGTGGTTTAACACTGGTTGGACCCAGCTGGAAAAGTTTCAACTTTACAAAGTAATGCAAGTCTGTAGACTTGCGGCTACGTACAGATTCATTTCGAACTATACATGTCATTTTGATTTACAATAAACAAACCCAAATGTTATGGTAAAAAATGAGAACATTTTGCTTTTGCTTTTATTGTGCCTGTGTAAGCTATTCTATATGGTATCAGAGCTGTTCTTGATGCGTACACTCCTATACTCAATATCAGCACGTCGGCAGAACGTACTGCACCTGCGCGAAACCCGTAATGTATTGTGCATAGCACTTTGGCAGAACGTCCCATATAAGGTTGTATTAGAGCATATAAGGTTGAAGGCCTGTCTGTAGTTTTCAGATGTTGTATAGGAAAAGATATCGTCTGCAACAGGCAAAATTTTGATGCAAAGTTAACCAAACATCCAACGAAAAACGTGAAAAATCCGGGTTGTGCGTAGGCGTAGTACGTTCTGCCGACGTGCTCTCAATATACAAGTTTTAACGACAACGTATCCAAGAGTATAGCCCAACGCTCTGATGCCGTCAACTGTTTTAGCTGTCACTACATGAATACTTACTCCTGCCTTTGTTTGTGGTTCGCCTGATGGTGTCGATGCCTCCCGAGGGCGCCTGTGAGATCGGTTTGGCTGTTGGAACATATTGTGAACAATATGTTAACAAGACTGGCAATGAAAACATACATTGCCATGGCGACGGTGGTTGCTGTTAGGGTTATTGTTTGCATGGCACTGCGGCCCTGCCATCATTTCATGATTTTGAGGAAGACTTGGTACAGATACAGTGCACTCTTCCCCTAAGTGTATAGTGAATGAGCCCAGGGGTCACAGAAAGTAGGGCATCCGGGGTAGAGAGGTCTTCCCAAAGACTCCCAAAGGTTTCCAGGAATGTGGGTATAGATGTGGGTCACATGCCTGTGGACATTCCATTCCTGTGGACAAAATGCCTGTACGATTCCTAGAATTCTTGCGAATTGCACACAATACTGTACCATTAGGCTCCTCCCTGAGACGTCGCCAAAAACAACCAAGTAGCAACATGACATGACATTGAGTTTGGACAATATGTCATACGAACGATAATCATGAAAATCCGCGCAAGCAAGCACAAAACTTTAAAATTTGTCTACGTTCCTAGGAAATACAAGAACGGAAATGTTCTTTGAATTTTAGAACGTTATCGTCCTATTGTCAGTCAAATATCGCAGTAGACACTGCACGAAAATTTGGATTCACCAATGATTGTGAATGCCAACAAAGACGGGTAATGCTTACTTTCTAAACAGTACTAAACGTAACAACGGTAGTAAATGAAATCACTGGACTTTTATTTACTAGACGTATTACTACCATTGGTGAATTTGGTACTGTTTGCAAAGTAAACATTACCCGACTTTACTGGCATTTACTATCACTGGTGAATCCAACTTTTCTTGCAGTGAGAGGAGTTTGAAACGTACAGGGTAATTTGAGGTGAGGGTGCCGTGTGACTTCTAACGTCTCCTCCCCAAACCTCTCCTCTAGCCGACCCTGCTCCCTCCGCCCCATGTTGTAGTAGAAGGAGAACCGTTTCTTATCTTCCTTGTTTCTCCTCCGCTGTATGAAGTACACCACCAGTCCCAGGCAGATCACGAACCACAGACCTCCGGCAATGGCGCCCACCCAGATAACTACCGTGCTGCCGTCATGGCCTCGCAGAGACGCTGCAGGAATATGATCATACAAGACTGGCAATGAAAACATACATTGCCATGGCGACGGTGGTTGCTGTTAGGGTTATTGTTTGCATGGCACTGCGGCCCTGCCATCATTTCATGATTTTGAGGAAGACTTACCTATACAGATACAGTACACTCCTCCCATAAGTCTATAGTGAACGAGCCCCGGGGTCACAGAAAGTAGGGCATCCGAGCTAGAGAGGTCTTCCCAAAGGGTCCCTAAGGTTTCCAGGAATGTGGGCATAGATGTGGGTCACATGCCTGTGGACATTCCATTCCTGTGGACAAAATGCCTGTACGATTCCTAGAATTCTTGCGAATTGCACAGAATATTGTACCATTAGGCTCCTCCCTGAGACGTCGCCAAAAATCTTATCAAGTCGTAACACACCCGTCTTCTATAAGCTGTTAATTCTAGTAAGTAGAGGGAAATACTAGTAGATAAATGAAGACTAAGTCATTTTATAGTTTTCTTTCTGTCTCGTCTTTCCCACATTCACGGTACAATGTCTGTGTTTATCCGTTATGCTGAAAAGAGGTCTTTGAGCTATCGTTATAGCACTTCATGTTGCAAAGATGTAGTTTAACATTTCTCAACAATCACTCAGTTGCTTGGAATACGACTACAGGAGAAATCAGACTGTTTCAAAACGTTCCAAGATGGCCATGATTGAATAATGGCCATATACAACAGAGTTGAACGCTTACCTTTGACGCTAAGTTGTAGTGACTTTACATCGCTCTCCCCAACTTTATTGCTGACGGTACACACGTAAGTTCCTGTTGCGTTTGGCCGCACTCTGTCAAGAACAACTGTGCCCGTGCGCACGTCACGTGTCATCGTACTTGTCGTAGAGCGCACGCGCATGCCATTCACTGTCCACGTGATGTTTGGAGGCGGGTTGCCCTCTGCAACGCACTGAAACTTCACCCTGTCGTCTGTATTCACGGTCTGTGAGTCAGAAATGCTGACAATGGTGGCGGGATCTGTTGAAGACAATCATTTACAGAATGATGATAAGTAGTTTTTAATGGAGCAACTGTTGATATCGACAGTGACGAAACATGTAACGTGAAATGTAACTAATAACTAGAAAGGTAACATTTGCAAAGCAAATGCATAATGTTTACCTTCGCATATGGTCTGCTCTGTTAATTCTTACTCAAACCAAGGAGGTTAACCTCCTTACTCCAACACATTCATATATGTGGTCAGACAGGAGTCTAAATCCCTCCTGCTATAAAACTGCAACATGATGTAACCCAACACCAGTTACCATGGTAACAGACAGTCTGGTTCAGGTCATTGACCAGGTCAGAGGTTACTGTTTGGAGAAGAGAAGGAAGAAGAGGAAGAAGAAACATAGCAAAAACAATATGTCTTCCTTCGGTAAACATAATAAGTTAAACGATTGCAAGATTATGACAGCGGCAAATTATTATACCGCATTTGAGAAATGTTGAATTTTTGCGATGTTAAAAGCTGAACTGATATAAATTAAGAAAGTGTTTACAATGTGAAATCAACCTTACACAGCACATCCAAGCTGAGAGAGTCGCTGCTGGTCCGAACAATGTGGTCAGCTATACATTTGTACACGCCTTTGTCACCTCTAGTCACGTGACGTATCACCAAGTCGGGCTGTTGCAGATTCCCGCCAGAATACTTCGTGTCAAACTGCTTGCTGTCAATCAAGGCGCCGTTTCTCTGCCAGTAGATGTTTGTGACGTTTGGCTTCGCGTTTCTCACTGCGCATGTCAGGGAGACAGCTCTGCCCCAGGAAGTGACGTAAGGATCGGACGGCCCCACAACCACTGACGGGGGAACTGTATAAAAGAAAACCATTGCATTAAGATTTTCACATTAGCAAACCATTCTCTTTTTAAAGGCAATCTGACTAGAGTGTTATGTTGTAAGCGAGATGTATTTGTCAGTTCGACTGGAACTAAAGTATGTGTTTTAGACATTAATTTCACATTACAAATTGAAATAAGAATCACTAAACCACATATTTCAGGGTCAAAGCGTGTCTTCAAGCCCTTTCTTTCGTTTCCGAACTTCTTATTCACCTAATCGCCACAAAACGATTAGAAGTAGTAGTAGTAGTAGTAGTAGTAGTAGAAGTAGTAGTAGTAGTAGTAGTAGTAGTAGTAGTAGTAGAAGGAGTAGTAGTAGTAGTAGTAGTAGTAGTAGTAGAAGTAGTAGTAGTAGTAGTAGTAGTAGTAGTAGTAGTAGTAGTAGTAGTAGTAGTAGTAGTAGTAGTAGTAGAAGTAGTAGTAGTAGTAGTAGTAGAAGTAGTAGTAGTAGTAGTAGTAGTAGTAGTAGTAGTCGTAGTAGTCGTAGAAGTAGTAGTAGAAGTAGAAGGAGTAGTAGTAGTAGTAGTAGTAGTAGTAGTAGTAGTAGTAGTAGTAAGTAGTATGCAAGGGCATTATGGACCGCTGACCATATGTATTACTAGTACATAACTTACCCAACACCCTAAGATCAACAAACGCCTCTTCACTCGGAAGTCCCTCCGCTGATACGGTAATGATGTAGGTCCCCTCGTCATTCTCCGTGACGTCATCAATCATCAAAGACGCTTTCCCGTCAAGCCTTGCGCGTCCGTTATACTCCCCGTGGGCCGTGGAAGAGTCGAAAGGAGGCCAGTAGGTAAAGATGGAGGTTCTCTTTATCTTCTCCACGGAGTCGACTTTGCTCCATTCGATAGAGGCAATACGTTTTGTGGTATCGTAGTCAGCCTCCAAGATGGCGGAACTCCCTATGATAGCTTCCACGTAGTCCGGTACACTCAACCCGATCGAAGGCTGCGCCCAGCAACCTACAAGGAACAAAAGATTTTCGTAACGTATGGTGCCAAATCCCCCCTATGGGAATATCTGAGTCCCCTTGCTGTCACCTAGACGCAATAAAATGAACACACAGTCTATAAATCATTTGCTCTAGGGACCAATTAAAGTTTAATAGAGTATGATTTGTAGCGGCGTTATTTACAGTGTACGATAACATCCCCAGGTTCATATGTACTTTTCAGTTGTGCATGTACGAATCGATAGATGGCGTGGTTCACCGGCACCGAGAAGCAATACAAATATTTGGATTTAAAAACGTATGCACGATTTGTTTGTATGCTTGTACACGCATTCTTCTTTCTGGATGCCCCCTTTCCGTCCTAATATCGATATCCTCTCCATGAACACATTAACGGGTCTAATTGATAGTCCATACGGTTTGTGTTATAATGTAAGTTTTCCCACGTGAATGCTGATGCGCACATCCTCCCTCTAAGGCCTCGTTACTACCTCGTCAAGGCAGTTATTCAAAGCTTATCAATGCTCAGTAATATAAAGGTATATCCCAAGGCAGGATATGCGCATGATATTTTCTCCGTTTGATGAACTGCACGCAGTCGGACCGTATCTCAAGCCCTAGAGCGTACTAGGGATCGTTTGGACAACAGGCTTAAGTTGATTGAAGAAACTTGTTGCATTGGTTAAAGGACAATTTGAGTTTTCTAATTTACCCCGGAGCTACGAGAAGTCGGCTTTTCAAAGTAATAACTTGAAGTAAAGTAGAATCCAAGGTCAAGACCTGCTACTTTCTAGACAACAAATAACTGAGATTTATATAGATATGATGAATTATTACGTGCTGGTTCGTCAAAAGGGAGTCTTGTCCGCCCGAGGGAAGCATGTGTGTGCGGTGTGTAGATCATGAGACTTTCTTGGCTTAAAAAAGAAACCTACAGTGGGCGTCACTGGATGACAGGCGAAAAATGTCCAGACTATGCATGATGTACAAAATGACTAATAAACTGGTGGATGTACCAACTACCAAGTACCTAATACCAGCCCAGAAAAGAACAAGAAATAGTCATGCCTTCAAGTACCAGAGCTATCAACCAAGGATTGAGGTGTTCAAAAACTCATTTTTCCCTAGAACAATCGTAGAGTGGAACTCGCTGCCACCAAGTACAGTAGGGGCATCGTCACTAGATAGTTTTAAACAATGTCTAGAGTTAGACGTTCAAAGGTTAGGTGTAACAGGTCGTTCGGTGTAATGTAGCCAGCTGCCGCCGCGCCGCGTGCCTGCGAAGCTTGTGTGTTACGCCGAAGGGCGGTTATACCGGCTATACAGATACAGATACAGATACAGAACAGAAACAGTGATGGTACCTCGTGACCATAGCCCTCAGACAGTAACAAATAGGGACGACAACTATCAAACATAAGAGCAAGAGAAAGAATAAAATACAAAACCGTTATCTACATTGTAATTGATCACCGAGAAAGGCCTAAGTGAAAGACTGCCCTTCAAAACACATGTATGGGATATCAAACCGATATTACATTTTCCCCAGTAAGAATATATTATTGGCGAAGCAATTGAGCGCAGCCCATTGACTCATTTTCCCTAATTAGGGAATTAGCCCATTATATTATTTAAAAAAATGAGAGGGCGTCCGCTATGTTCTAATAGTTTCTACTGGGGGACAGGAGGTTTTCATTCTACAATTGGCAGAAAATATAAAAGAGACACACGGCCCACCCTCCTGTATAGACTGGTTTATTTGCAACACACATACCATTGCAGCCTTACATGGCTGAATTGGGGCATGATGCACTTAAAATTCATCATGATTGGTTCAACATGTCAACAATAAAAGGTAAACACTATTCTTAAACCTGGAAGTCCTGCAGCTGAACTGTGTGACTTGATACGTCAGCACATCAGGGAAAACCGGATCAAGTACACGCTTCGGTATTGAAACTTTCATCACAACATGTCACCCTGGGGATTTATATATATCACAGGAATCAACGGTGATCAGCTGCAAATCTGCCTCCATCCTGGACAGAGTTTTATGGCTGTTCAACCATATCAGTAGATGTAGTTAATTTGTGTGGGGAGGGTACAAACCTTTCTTTTTCGCGAATTCAAGGTTAGGACATCGGTATAGTGGGACGATCGTGAATATGCATATTGGCCATTTTCCAGTTTTCGGTGGAAACTGTGCACCCTCAGTGGTCCAAATTGCACTTTAGGGACCAATATAGTAAGTAACGTCTCTTCTCAGTCTAAAGAGTACGTAAGGGAAGTGATCTTATCCACAAAGTATGATACCCTGCTCCTGCTAACGACTGTTAAAATGGAGTTCAAACCTCCAGAATTCACATCTCTGCGAATCTTGCAGTGCCGAATATCTCGCCTGTTATGCGTATCTCGATCCGCAGGAAAAACTTCCTGGTGGGTACCTCGGGTCACCCCCCTCCCCCTCCCCTGCTCTTCTGCAGGATTATAGGCTTATTTCTCATATATTCTCTTCATCCCGTGCGATTTGCAAGGGGATATTATCAATAAGAGTGGAAGTTGAGTGACGTCTGCATAATCCCCGCGGTTGCAAGGCCTTGGCGACCAATCAACCATGACATCTGACTTTGTTGTCGAACGACCTTGCCGGGTCATCTTTGAATTCAAGATGGAGGCTCGGAGATGAATGGTGATATGACCAGACTGTTAGTGCCATCAATTCTCCCCAGGGGCAGCCCGTCACACCTATCCACAAACGGACGTGCGGAGTTCCTGATGAGAAAGGTTATCAGACGCCGGGGGCACGGGGCAACAGATTTCCTGGTCTTGATAGGCTGTTGGTTGGACGTTTGTCCACAAATAGGGTATCTAGTGCATGGTTTGTATAATGTATTTTTTTAATACATTTATTTATTTATTTATCAATCTTAAAAACAGTTGGGTGGTACGTACCTTCAGTTTTGGACAACTGATTTCCAAGGTAGCCCAACAGAACAAGTTACAAAGGACATAGACAATCAAATAATTAAACACAGAGATAATAAATAATATGAACAAAGAGTACAAGTAGTCAATGATAAGAAACAAGACAAGTCAACCAAAACAGATAGTCAAAATCATGAGGCATAATCATAGTCCGTGTCGTTCCAGTCTAGAGATAAGTCAGTCCATGAGGTCAGGGGTCATGTGTTTAGCGCTCTCTTAAAAGCATTCAGTGTGGTTGCTTGTTTAGATTCATCAATTAACAAGTTATAAGATGCTGCTGCCCTATATTTAGCGCCGCCCCTACGAGTTTGCTATTTGTTGCATTTAAAAACGTAATCTTGAATGGAACTCGCTGTCACCAAGTACAGTAGGGGCATCGTCAATAGATAGTTTTAAACAATGTTTAGAGTTAGACATTCAAAGGTGTAACAGGTCGTTCGGTGTAATGTAGCCAGCTGCCGCCGCGCCGCGTGCCGGCGAAGCTGGTGTGTTACGCGGGAGGGCGGTTATACCGGCTATACAGATACAGATACATATATATACGGAATTCTTATTTCATGTTTCCTCCAATTTTCATAGCAAACGTCAACGGGTGAATGCTTGCAAGAATTTCAGTCTGTTTTTCGCTGTGACCACTCATATCTAGCCACCTCAGGCTTTAAAGGGGGGCAAAACTTAATTTTTTTTAGTCCACTGCAGTATAATAAATATACCACAAAGTACAATTCTTACTTGTTTTACATTAGTCCATGACAGATTAGCGTTGTTACACCATTTCAAACTCGCACCTTTAATCTAATTTAATCGGTGAGGTCTCACGTCTTTTGACCCTTGTGACGTCAGTGTGCAGGATACTAGTGCTGTGAGATGCGTGGTGGCTGCACACTGACGTCACAAGGGTCAAAGGTCGTGAGACCTCACCGATTAAATTAGATTAAAGGTGCGAGTTTGAAATGGTGTAACAACGCTAATCTGTCATGGACTAATGTAAAACAAGTAAGAATTGTACTTTGTGGTATATTTATTATACTGCAGTGGACTAAAAAAAATTTAGTTTTGCCCCCCTTTAAGTATTCTGGCCACACAGTCACCAGGTATCCATCTGCGCAAGTAGCCAGATCACCACCGTTTTATTGAAAACGGAAATGGAAAAGTACCCATTGGACCCATATGGTTCACTGATTTAGTGGCCCAGCAGACTTAACAGGCTATGGAAAGAACTATCTATAGGGGTGAAGCACCTATTGTTGATGGTAAGGATTACTTTAACTGTACAGGTTATACAGTACGTCACCCCGTATCTCGATGTACAGCACCGTTCCTGTGACTTTGATTGACGTAATGTCCTGTACAGGGCTGAGCCCCCCGATCATTCATCTGTCAGTGTGCGCCCTAAGGAGGCAGGATGTAAACCTATATGTGACCTCGGCAAACCCGATATTACCAATACACAGTCTCCGGAGTGCCCTCCTAAATTGACACCGGAAAACATTAACCACATTCTCATATTGTAATGTGCATATAAACCGCATACTTCAACAACTGGACAATTGAGTTAT
The DNA here is from genome assembly GCA_013266295.2 of Branchiostoma floridae x Branchiostoma japonicum. Taxonomy (NCBI): domain Eukaryota; kingdom Metazoa; phylum Chordata; class Leptocardii; order Amphioxiformes; family Branchiostomatidae; genus Branchiostoma; species Branchiostoma floridae x Branchiostoma japonicum. Next base: position 12,056,264 of record CM023832.1, read on the forward strand.
CTGACATTGGACCCCTTTTATCACTGAACATGTACCGGTAATAGATAGATGTTTCATAATATTCAGTTCCGCCATTATGTTCGATGACTTAGACCTAGGGGGAAATGAAGACACAGGGTTTAATTAACTCGTGTTGAATAAACTCGTCTTCTGAGGTCAGTTTAAGCACTGACATATTCTCCTGAGTGTGAATTTAACAGTTGACAATCTATTGTTGAATGACACAAGTATATATATGTCACAGGGGAGATTGGAATCCAGAGGAGATTGGAATCAAGGTCTTTTTATCAATTGTTTCTAACCCTAAAATATGCTGCATACTACTCACTAGTTTTTGAAGTTAGCTATAGACTAAGGCTACTGTCACTAGTTAGTAGTATGCAGCACATTTTAGGGTTAGACACAATAATCAAAAACCTTGATTCCAATCTTCCCTGGATTCCAATCTCCCCTGTGACATATACTTGTATTATTCAACTGACCATTTCATGAACTCTAGTGAAATATTGTGACCTCCAAAGCCACCCCAACGAAAACATTTTTGATGTAGAGCCAACCGGCGTGCCAGGAAGCCATTATAGGTAGTATAATGTTCCCATCTAACCAGCAATGGCTCACCCACCCGTAGCACTGTTCTTGACAAAGTGTCTTGGCCTCTGATCTCACAAACTCATTACTGCAAACGGCTTCTGATTGATGACCTGTAGAAGCCATGATTTGCCGCATGACCGAAAGGTGAAAAGGGCTGAATTTATTATCTACTTTGCTGTAGTCCCTCAGGGGAGTGTGTGAACATTAAAGTCCATTAAGCCTCCAGTTTTCCTTGTTGTTATGCCAAAATTGATTGTAATGATGTAATACAGGCATTACACTAGAGCGAAGATAAGGCATATACAAGATAGGCTAACAAGGCAAAGTGTTTTCTCTCGCTTTTCCGGCTGCATTTGCTACGATTTGTAAAATTGTAATCAGATTACCACAAGGACAATATTACCGCTTTTTTGTCTGAAGAAAACTCCGCTTTTTTGTCTGAAGAAAACTAAGTATGGGGTACTCTATAACGAAATAGAAAAGAAAGATATGTTAAACCATTTTTTATCCATGAAAGATTTGTCATTGCTAACTTTACTTCTATTTACGTATTCCTTAGTTCAGACTGCCCATCCATATTCCATTTCAAACATGGTTTCTATTATTCAACAAGACGCCATATTCTTTCTCTTTACTGTTCCTTGCGCTTGTGATGTAGAATTAACCAACACACTTCATTGCACACGCCTTCGCACCCTCGCCCAATGTGCGTGCATCATAGATGACTTTGCCACCCACTCTCCCATTGCAAAGGCCACTGCAGTCAATGTGTACTGAAACACTCTCCGTATTTGGTTAGCGAATAACATTGAGAAATCTGATGCAGGGCCACTCTATATAACCCATCTGGCCAGAGGACATAACCCCACTTTATCCCGTGCTGAGCTATGGGGAGATAAATATTTCATTTACGTCCGTAGCCTTTAGAGATACGGCCGGACGAAGCTTAGGTTATCTTGCCATCTGTAGCGGTTCTGAACACCCGCGTGCACACGAAGATCTTAGCCCGGGTCAGGAACCAATTCTTCAAGCTTTACACTACGCCCTGCCCATTGACAGTTGGTTAACTGGAACAAATGCGTTACCGATGCACATATTGCTTAACAGTAGCGGTCCGTCGCGTCTGAATGAACTTGGTCAGGAACGTGGGTGATTGGTCGCATGACAGACGATCCCCACATTCCCAATCGTACCATTAACGGTTCGTATTGACATCTGCAGACGGTTTTATTACTTGTAATCGAACGTTGTCACCCTTACACTCGGTGGATACAACTTCTACATTTACCCGCTGACGGATTCCAACACTTATTCCATTATCAAGCAGTAAAAGCTTGGGTAATGGAGCGAGATCTATAAAGTCGTTAATGAAGTATGCAGGGGGTATCGACGTATCGATGGAGGAGTTAGCCCGCAGCGTAAACGCAATTAAGATGTGTCGTTGTTACACGGTAACAGATAATTAAGCGTCAACCTTGCAATTAAGGGATCGATAGACACGAGAAAGGCGTCTAGAAGTAAGGCGTCGAGCTGTTACGACCTTATTTGTCCTTGCCAAATGTTTAAAGTAGTTGCTCTTCTAACTTGATTAAACTTGGACCATGTGCACCGGCCATGACTCTACTGCGAAGTCAGGCCGGCAATGAACGGAGACGTTACTGTCAGTAATATCATGCCGCGCTCTTCGACATACAGCCTCGCTAAGAGAGACACTGGAATAGTCTTGAAGTAGCTGTTCGATTCCTTAATCTTTCACAGTACAAAAAGCACTTAGTTAAATTAGTTCGTCCCCCTATTTACTCATATTTTAGGTGAGCCCAGAAACCAACAGACATATTTTGACCTTAACCCAAACTTACATTGTTCATACAAAACGGTTCTGCCTACGGTAAACTATTCATTCTTAAGCCTTTATGATCGTTTGTTATATGTTATCGTTTATATTGCCCTTTTGCTGTATTGTTATTTTGCTGTTATGTCACTTGTTGCTGTTCTGTTATTATGATTTGCCATTGTATATGTATTTACCTTCTCTGTCAGTGGTGGGGCTGATATTAGCAACCAGCTAGAGTTGCCCACCACTGTGTCCTTTATGTTCTTTTTATGTTGTTCAATAAAAAAAATAAGAGAGACAGTTTCAGCCAACACAAGCAAAGAAATCAGCATGTGTGACAGAGAGATCAAACTATCTTTCTTAGATCATAAGCAGAGCCCTCCCTTGGGAGATAAAGAAAGTAAAATAAGTACTAATACCGGAAATCCATTAAATTTACGGACTATTATTGGCTGTTCACTCTGGAAAACGGTTACGACTGACTGGATGCAATTTTCTTGATTCTCTGCTTCAGGGAAGGGTAAAATCTCATTGCAGATTTTCTGATATGCGCTGACAATCCAATTTGAGGTGGGAGTTAATGTATTGTTGAACGTCATGCAGGTTTCTGTACAAACACCAGAAGGAGAGACAGAAGGAGGGATAGGGAAAGAGATGGGATGAAATACGGACAAGGTTTGACGATCTTCTTGTCAGCGTTGACACTGGACGGTGCAAGACAAGTTCTAATTCCTTCACCAAGTCATCAGTCTACAGTCGCCGCGTCCTCCCCATTTGTAACGATTTCTCCACCCGTGTGCTAACGGTGGAGACACATGGTAGACTCCAACGAAAATCGATATGCCCTCGAGCACAGTTAGAAACGGTCACTATGACAACGCGGACAGGTAACGTTGATTCTGTCTCCCAAGACGCGGCTTCCAAGTTTAATCATTCCGTCATGGCGAAACAGACGAGACAGGCAGCAATTGAAATTTACGGCACACATCGGGAGGTCGCATTGATTTTGAGGCAGGGCATTGGATTACAGGGACTCAATGTCCAGGTGATTCCCTCAACTCCCCCACACGGAGAGAAGTTCTCTGGTATTTGGTACTTTTTCACCTCCAAACCACAATCATCATTCTTATACATGTCTAGAGACAAATGAGAGCTGCTAAGCCAGGTAGAACCTTGATGTGACATTCTCTCCATTTGTTCCTCGCCCTAATGTTAGTGAGTTACTTAAAAGGCTTAGCCCAGCGTCTATGTCAGTACATTACTGCTTTGATGTTAAGGTGATAACGTCGGTAAACGCGTTTGTATCTACAAATGTGCATTAGTTTTCAAAGTCGACCGATATGGTCTAGGTTTCCTTTTTTATCAATAGTCATACACTTGGTTGATGTAAACGTGACACAACGTGAATCACTGCAAGGGGGATTTAATTCAAGAGTGCACCAGCGCTCCGATAAGCCATAGTTGGTAATACGTCATCTATCAAAGGCTTTTCTTCAAGGTACTTGGCAACTTGTTTTTGACTGATGCTGGAGACAGTGAAATTTGTTTTTCTCCGGTGAAATATAACTCTCCCTAGGGTCTAACGCCGACAAGCCACCATTTATTCTGCTTGAACTTCAGAGATTCCAAGGCCGCTTCAGGACTGAATCTTTCACACAACCAGAGCTGAGGCTAAACAAATGTAGCCAGGTTCATGACCTTAACCGCAAGTCATGTCGATGGGCTCAAGGATCTCAATGATAGAAAGAGGAAGACCACCTGACGAACAGAGATAAAGCTGACTCAATGCTAACGACAACAGTACCCTACGGTCAAACACACGGTTAGCGCCGGGCCTGATCTGTAGGATCTTACGGTAATTGGGGTGAATTGAGGTAGCGGCAGTGAGAAAATCGTCAGGGAGTCAGGTCCTCCTAGGACAGGGTCAAAACCCCAAGGTCTCTGTCTAGTCCTCAAAAAAGGTCTACATGAGTTAGCCTTGAGCTCCCAAGTCAAGAGGTGGCTGACATTCATCGAAAGGATATCCGGATACGCCGCTGCGTTTTGTGTGGTCCCAGTCCTCAGCTGGCACATTGGTGATTTATTCAGTAACTTCAAGATCAATACATATTGTGAACATAAGCTCTTAGCTTGGTTTATGATACCTTATGGAAAATCTAATCAATACATTTTATTACGAACCACGTTCACATTGAGGCCAGGCTGCAGCGAATACATTGCGCATGACCAATTTGATGCTTTGTGCTCTTTACGCTTTCTCAACTTTATAGACTTTTTCGTTGTTCCCCTTTAATAGAGCCTTTACAAGTCAGCGGAACACATCGGACAGTGATAGATACTTGGTCTGGCAGGACGTGATAACCAGCATATTGGAAAGTCATGGTATTGATCTGTACTGAATGGTATAAAGGACATTTTGTGTTATACATTCATTCATCAATAATTCTGCCATCACCACTCGTAAGAAAAGAACCGGTTTAACAATTTATGGCAATGCGAAAAGGCATGGGATTTGTAAATAGAACTGACGGTTTACATGGAGCGTAGTACAAAAGAAGCAGAAGCCTAATTAATTTCGTTTTCAGACGATTCTATATAACGCATGGATGGGGGGCCAAGGTTTCACAGCTTTATACATTTTACCATTTTACCTTTTAAAACTAATCATCCAGTTTGCCCAAAACCGGTCAAACATGCTGTACGTCTGTCGTGACATTTAAGTTTCCCAGTGTGGATGAGTGAATAAATGGGCCAATTGCATGCAAGTCGGAAATGAGGAAATATTGAATACAGTCCTACGAGGATTGATCAATGTGTCACAAACTATATGCAAAGATGAAATAGTTGGCTGAAGACACGACAGATTTCAGAACATCAGCCGTCTGTAGTATTGATTCACCCGTATTCATGTCAAAATATATCATGGTGTTAACTTTTAAAATACCTATCATGAAGCAGGACTAATTAGACATGACGAGGAGACGTGGGTATGTTTGACAACCTGCATATTGGAAATTAACAGTATAGATCTTTATTAAAAGGAACCAACTGCCATACCGTCATCAATTATTCTAAAATCAGTTCTCATAACAAAAGGACGGTCTAAAGTATTTATGAATCTGCGAAGGGCGTCCAGAAGTTATGAAGCAACTGAAATCAAGGCGGTTATAAAAAAAAGCACCTCATTGAGTATTATTAGTTTTGAATTTTGAACAAAACTATATTCTTATCATCGAGATTGCTTCATTATCTTTAACTATTTTGATTTTTTGTATGGGTTTTGCTGATGAACTTTGGCCAGTGACTTTATTCCGGTCGCGTTTGCCAGTTGTATTTTCAAATGGATGAGTACATGTACGCTCGTACCAAGCCGGGTTGATAGAGACAATGTCAGCCTCTCCCAGTGGAGGTGTCGCCAGCAGTGTGCCACATCAACAACATCCCCCTGCTAGCTGTGTGGCGCGACTTTTATCACGCCTGAGGGAAACCCTGCAAGACAGATCGGCGAGCTTGAAGACGGCGTAGCACTAAAAATGACTGAGCGACGTCCCAGTGTGAATTGCAGCAAAACCATGTTACAGTCTGACTGTAGATGTCGCTTGACAGCTCGAGGATGGACTATAAGCTAGACGTGAATGATTGCTTATGCAGGCACCCAACTTTCTTCATGCAGGTTTACGGACTCAGAGAGGCAATGGGGTCGTGTGGCGCAGCGACAGAGTACTCGACTCGGAACCAAGAGGTCCCGGGTTCGAGTCCTGACATGCCACCGACCTTGTGCCCTTGGGAAAGACACTTAACACGACTTTCCTCACTTAACTCAGGTGTAAATGAGTATTGTCCTGTCGTGTATTTGTTTAAAAAAAGAGAGAGGAGGCAGAACACCGATTGTATTCGGCTCCTGCTGGACAGATCATGTTAGTTATACACAAACCCCAGGAGACTGGAAGAGCTGACTTAATGATACTTTTTCCTCCCAACGGTGCCATTTTCACTGCGTTATGTAAACTACGTTAACTTTAAAGAGAATAGTGGGCAATTGACACAAAATTGCACAAAACCGTTTGAACTCACTACCGAGTCAGTACTAAATCATGCAAACCCAACAAATTACAGACAACCTTTCCTGCTGAGAACGTCGATCACACACTGGCTACTGCGCGGCGGTAAAACGTACAATAGTGACACCCCATTGTGCTCGTTCTGCCATGAAGAGGAAGAAACATACCTGCATGTCTTCTGGGAATGTCCAAATCTAATCTCTTTTTGGAACCAAATCAAAATTTGGTATCATCATAAAACAACTAAAGATTTATTTTTTAATGGATTCAATGTAATTTTTGAAAACCTACACTTTGGAACCCCCCAATTGAAAATCTTATAACTTTACTTGCCAAAATTTATATATTTAGATGTAGAAAAACTAGTACTTTAAGCTTTGATTCCTTTCTTTGTTATATTAAATTCTTCCATAATATAGAATATACCATAGCCGTGAGGAAAGGTAAACTGGAGAAGCACCGGGGGAAATGGGGCTCTTTATGCAGCTGATGTTATGTTCACGTATGATATTTATGTTTCGTTACATTTGAATTTGTGTTGTAATCATTTCATATTAGTTCGGAATTCCGATTTCTGTTGAATAGTATTTGAATTTATTTTGATGTTATGTTTGGAATTCCTATCATTATATTCTGTATCAATTTCCATTCGTATTGTACACTGGATGGTTCTTTTTCTGTTTAATAAAAAAAAGTACAATAGTGCCTTATTAGTGGTACGGTAACGTCACCTTTACTAACTCGTCACCTCGTGACACAGAGAAATAGCAGGTTATACTCCTATCTGACAAATGGAAAGTTCAAACATAATCAACAATCAACTACATACTTAAGCTCCTGTTCTAAAACAACAGGAGCTTCTTCACTAATTTGCACTATCCTTGTCTTGACTTGTCTAACTTTTGTTTCCTTTTGGACTTTCGCAAAATTTGTCTTCGTTTATTTGCATATCAATCAATAGTTTATAAATCTGCAATTCTCCTGCAGTCTCTTAGTGTCACTGACGAAAGGTAGTGGATGCTACCTGAAACGTCTGACCGTTTCCAAAATCATATCCAGTTGCTTGAGTAACTGTTTTTGGCGTATCTTATCATCTGGATGTCTAACCTTCACCGACGTATAATCAACTACAAACTTCAACGATAAAAATGTCTTAACAGCGACTGATATACCTTTCGTAGCCGCCGTTCATAGTGGAAGCCCAATTGCCAACGCCAATGTTGTTTTTCTAGTACAAAAGCACTGCTTGAACAATGTACAACTCTCTATTCAAACTCAGCCAAAGGAATCGATAACCAAAAAAATTCTCATGAACAAACTACTCCCCGCCGCCTGGTAACGTGAAAGGGTCTTCTATTGGAGTACATAATGGTTGACCCGTCGTCTGATTTGATATCGACAGCTCCGTTTCAGATTGGTGGCTGGAAAGTAATAGGAGCTTTTGATGCGGCCCAGGTTCCACACAATGTAACCTATGATTTATAACTCTATTTTTCTTACACACCCCATAGCGTCTCGGGTCAAGTGATGTGCTGCTATTATTGGCAGAAGACCAGCTCAAGGAAAACAGAATGATAGGTTATGCTGGGTATTGTGTCTTTGCAGAAACTGATGACATACACGTTTTCTTATATTCCCAGTAGCTTTGCACAACCGTACAATACTACTGTTCAAAACATCCGTAAGTCTATATCTGATAATTTGTGATGTTACTTTTAAATGTTAAGTTAAATGTTGTATGTAAATAATGTTGTAATTCCGATGTAGTGTATTTGTACTATTGTGGTGTACTTTAACTATTGTTAAGTATTTTAACTCCAGGAAGATTAGCTACATACTTGATTTTGTACCAATGTCTTGTGTGTCGCTAATGGAGTTTAATAAAGCACATAAAGCACATAAAGCACATAATTTTACTAATGTTAACTGACCTTCAAATGTCTATTCCTTTGGCGTGAGGAGATGTCATTATATCATCCCGAGGTAGAGTGACTTCCATTTTGATAATACTCTACGAGTCTACTATGGTGCTGTAAGATTACAAACAAAGAAAAGGTCTACTTAGGAGCGTAAATTTAAGCTTGAACAGACAGCTCATAGTCACATTAGAAGGTACCGTCTGATATTACACGCCCACGCAGTTGTGCCTTTAGATGCTCTTCGTACCGCACTAGAACAACAATCAAAAGTTGCTATAATCCTCGCACATAAGGGGGAATGAGTCTCACTAATGTAGTTCTCAGACAGCAGGCTGGGAACGAGCTGGCAGGAAGCGGAACGACGTCATTATCGCTCCCGGGGATCAAGGCACCCGTGATGCACCTTGCCTATTCTTCATCAAATACTTTTCATTGCCACTCAACTGAGTCTAAAACAAAATTAGCTTTTCAAAAAGTGTTGTGTGAAGCATTCAGACAGAAAATGAAAATGCCCCCTGGTACATTAGGCAGACAATGCTTTTCACTTAAGTATCATCTGGGGCCAACAAAGCTAACTTAGCGTATGCTGATTGATGGCGGGTTTGCATTGAACCAGGTAACAAGTTGTGGAACTGCTTACAGGAACGCGTAACGTTGAGTAAACTTCATAATTCTCGAATAGCGCTAGTGACACTCGTTCTAACTAGAGATAACCAATAATATTGCTGTTACATATACATGTGTAAGCCTCCAGCTTGATTGACGTGAAAGGTGAACATGGCAGATTGCGATATTCTCGAACACTCTACCTTAGAAGATACGTGAGAAACGTCACTCGGGGAGTCGTGTGGCGCAACGGCAGAGCGCTCGACTCAGAACCAAGAGGTCCCGGGTTCGAGTCCTGCCATGCCACCGACCTTGTGCCCTTGGGAAAGGCACTTGACATGACTTTTCTCACTTAGCTCAGGTGAAAATGAGCATTGTCCTGTTCTGTATTTGTCCCCTGTGTTGGTGGTGGCATAAGATAAGTTGTAAAAACTTGAGTGTGGCGTCACCATGTCGTGTCTTGAAATGTTTGAATAGAAAAAAAAGGTGAACATGGCAGATTGCGATATTCTCAACACTCCACCTAGGAAAATACGTGAGAAATGTCACTAATCACCAAGGCCTAAGACAAGGACGTTTTGCTATCGTAGATAAGCGTAACCATTCCATTTTGTCAAGCTTCACTGACGATGTTCAGTAGCTCGCCGATTGCCTGTAACTACTGCCTGTCATGGTAGTTAGCTATTCATGAGACTTTTGACATTTTGACGACCCATAGCTGACGAGAAGTCATCTCTAGTGCTCGTTACTTTAAGATCCGTACTGGGAAAATGACGCCCAAATTGGTCAACGCGAAACTCAAAAGCTAAGAGTAGACGGCAGTTCGGCAGCATGGCGCCGGGAGGATACACTATCGACCAGAGGGAACTTCCCGCTAAGACGTGCAGAAAGGTCGAGGCAACTTCACGAATAATAAGAGGCGAGTGGTCGAACTCCGGGGGATGAGTGCGCAAACATCTGCTTTCCCGAGATAAAACATCGCGCACCGTTAATGTGACCTCCTGGTCCGCAAACAGGACCTTTTTGACAAACGGCTGCACTTCCGTTATGATTATGGGGTCAGAGAAGATTGGTGAGATTGCTTCTGGGGCTCACAGGTCAGCAATCAAGCCACGTCCTCACCCAATAAGGCAGCGGGAACCGCCGCTGTTACCACAGCAGATCGACCTCAGCGGACCTTGAGATGATTCTAGTGGTTTGTCACGATAGGCGGTGCGGGTATGATGCACGAAGTACAGCTTTTTTGGCTCTAGTTGCACCAGGCATATAGATTGCTTCATCTATCACCGACAGAACCTTATTGAAAAGGATTTCGTTAAATGATCGAAAGGGCCAAATCTAGCCCTTCCCTTCAGTATGATAAAGGTTGAAGCAGGAAGATTTTGCGATGTTTACGTAAATCAGGTCAAAGCATACTTGCGCTCAAAATCCTGAGCTGACAGTTCGTGATACGAATTGCCCCTCGGTCATTGAGCAGCACCTGGCCTTTTGGCGCCCTACAGGACCAAATCCATATACCGGGCATCAGTGATTCTTTGATGTGTACGTGTTGTTATCTAGATCTGGTCAGTGGTCAAACTGATATGAGCGTGTGCGAAGCGATGTTTTTGTTAAAATTTGGATCTCCTGTTGCTCCAGACAATACGATAGTCTGCCTTTAACTAATTCAATTTAACGACATATTTGACGACAATACGGACCGGCCTGACTGGTGATGCCACATTATCACGAAGATCATGTTTGCCTTTCCAGACGCTAAAATGCGTGCACTTGGACATGAATATCGATTGGACCATATCTCACAAGGACATCAGTTGGAGCTGGATGGAGTGGGTAGAGCAGTTTGAAGCCGGGAAAGTAGACCGAGAGCTGGCAAGCTTCAGGAAACAAAGACATCAAGCAGAAAGCCAAGATGGTCATGAGTTGGCACCTTATTCTGTGTTGCTCACATCCTACATTCATCAACAGCCTCACAGTGTGATAATGTAGTACACATGTAGTTAACACGTCAGCAATGCCAACTGTGTAATGGACAATGCTCCCTTGTAGGTTCCCAATGTCATTGTCGTGGGGCCGTGTGGCGTAAACGGTAGCGTGTTCGACTCGGAACCAAGAGGTTCCGGGTTCGAACCCTGCCATGCCCCCGATCTTGTGCCCTTGGGAAAGGCACTTTACACGACTTTCCTCACCTCACCCAGGTGTATATTTGTATTGTATTGTATTGTATTGTATTGTACTCTGTCAGTTGGTGGCGGCATTGAAATAAGTTGAAAAAACTTGAGTGTGCCGTCACCATGTCTTGTCATTACATGTTGGAATAAAAAAAAATGTCATTGTCAGTTGCTGTCAGTTCGTTGCCTTTCTGACCTCTACACGTTAATTCCACACTTATGTTTTAGATTTCCCTTACCATGCCACCCAACGTAAACACCCAGTCCCTTTCAGCTGCCAGAATTATAGTATATTAGACTGATGTTACGTGCTATGCTTGCCAATGTTTCCTACTCTGACCCAATTCCAACCAAAAGTATGCTCACGTCTCTTCTAGAATAGATTGTATAAAACATCACACAACCTCTGTGACCTGTGGTGCGTTATATGGCCATATCAACCTGTCTGCAATATCCCTTACTGCGTACCAGCTCTTAATATCAATATATCCCGACTTGAACGCAAACAACTGCGATGTATTACCGTTCCTCTTTCCTTTCAACAGACAAATCCAATATACAAGCTGTCCTATGCTCCACCATGCAATCCAATCTTTGCCCTAAAACATTCATCTTCCTCGCATTGCCTCCTAGGGAGTTATCTCTGGTTGTGCATGTATACGTACAGGCAGTACCAAAGCATCCTGCCTGCCACCATGACAAACATGTATACAAGAAAACTACCTATCTGAAATACATAATTTTGAAGTTCGTAGAGCAATTACAAAAATGAGAATTTGTAGTCATAAACTGAATTTAGACTAGGAAGATATAAAAAAATCCCCCGCGACCAGAGGTTTTGTCCATTCTGCCCTAATGAGCTAGATTGAAGACGAACAACATTTTATTATGGATTGTCCACTATATGATGTAAAACGCACAGAGCTGTTCAACCTCCTTTCCGCATGCTCAATGGAATTTGTCACATTACATGCTATAGATAAATTTAATTTCATTCTAGAAGGTAGTAACCCTTACTGTGTACAAATAGGTAAATATATCAAAGAATGTCTAGAACTTAGGACAAGTAGTATAAGTTGATTCATATATTGTATAGTATGTAGGTCAATTCTTTTGTAATCACGTGTCTGTCTGTATGTCTAGACCTTACGAAAGTCGCTGTACTTTTGTTGTGTCAATAAAGTTCTTCTATAACGAATGATATTCGCAAATACTAGTCACAAAGCCAACTACTTTTGTTGGTGGAGTGTATCTAATGACATAAAGAACAAAGCATTAAAGGGAAACTGTGAGAGATTATTTACCAGACATAACTCGGAGTCGGTCTGTGTGGTTCAGCAGTACAAGCTAAACTCAACACATAGGACTAATCATTGACTCGAAAGTTATAATCCATACAAGGCCACACTGATTTAATTTTATGGATGACATCCTCTGGGGACCACAAAACTAATGCGAGAGGGCGAAAAAAAAATCCAGCAAAAAAATGCTGCTTAACCACAGGAATACAAAGCCGGTATTGCGAATTGAAGCACAGGACACAGTGACTGCATCAAACAAACAAGTTTTTATTTGCAGGAGGTAGATGTAGATAGTCTTGTTCAGGTCTCATCCTCCTTCACAGCTTCCTCCTTCGTTTTACGATAAGCCGCCCTTTTGCGGCATTTATGAGTCGGCAGTCTGTACTGAGTTCCAGCCGAGTTCCGGAGTTCCGTGAAGCCTCGAAGGACATTTTTTTTGTGAACAGGCGAAAATCAATGCGCGCGCGGATGTCATCCATAAAATCAAGTCGGTGTGGCCCAACTTAAGTAACTTTGTATTTCAGATGCAAGAAACGTTGAAAACAGAAGAATCTCAAACCACAGACACACGGGCATTACTGAATATGGACTTGTCGCACCTTGAGTAGAAAGTTTGTTCACCTTAGACAGCTCCTTTCAACCCATGTGGATTTCAATTACGTTTTTAATGTATTTGATGTCTCATGTAAAAGTCTCAAGTCACAGCAGAATAATGTTCGGGATTACAAACAGACCCATTAAAGCTTATGCCACGGATGTGGACCAGACAAAGGATTAGGCCCAGTCCTTTTGGAACTGTCTTGTTCTCCTCGGGAAGTGACAGCACAGCTCTTATTTCAGACATGTCTACTCTGAACGGCACAGAGCTCCATTATCCGTGTCGTGTTCGGTACGTAGATAGAATCAGACATGTTCTAACAACTTGAAAGGGGACATTAGCTTTGCCGGTACGCAACCATCCATCATTGGACGAGGTGGCTGTCATGTTGTAGCCTTTCATCTGGTGTTGATGGTTGTGTGGTAACACTGTACAGAACAACATTGATTTAGGTCGTCCTTCACCCATGCTGCGCCATTATTATTTCGTGCGTTGAATAGTGGAGTTGACCTTGAACACCGTTAGGGAATGAACATGTCTGCAAGGTGAAAGAAACTGGCGCAATATGATTCCAACCAAAGGTATTCTGTAATTCTCCATGGAATTAGCCATTTGTCTTTTGTGAATCAGTGATAAGGACATGTAAGACCGAAGCAGTAGATAAAGGTATCTATAGATGTAGGTGAGAATCAAACACAAAGCAGATAGTGTAGGGAGACAGGAATAATTGCCTTCTTGCATCTCTATCAACGTTGTACTACTCCCAATTGGATATAAGTCGCAGAGGTAAGGTGGTCAGGTAAAAGCTTAAAGTCCTCCACCGGCCTAGGCCGGGCAGCAGTCGATTTTTTTTAATCACACAGAAGCTAAGACAATGTGTTGTACCTTTCAATTAAGGAAGTAGTTAAATGAAATAAAATGAACGAAGCATAATGTAAATCCCAGAGAGCGTTGTGGATATCTTTCCCTTTGTACATTGTTCTATCTGCCCAACTATTCATCCGTGTATTCATCCATCCATCTATTATTCATCTTCCTACATTAGTAGCCTCCCTCTTCTTATCAGTCTATGCCTTCAGTATCTATTGTCTCCTCTATCTATCTTCATTGTGAGTCACTGCCGCATGAAGTCCCTGCTGAGTCTTGCCTACCTGAGTACATCATGCAGGGTAAAAGTTGTCAATCCCAGTTGCTTTCTTCCCATTTCATACTAAAATGTAATTGTCTTGCATAATGCTACCTCATTTAAGCATGGGAGTCGAAATTTATTACTTTAACTTATTGCAGCAATTATATAAAGATATGGTGCTCCTGATGACAGAAAATCTATTCAGATAGCAATTCTTCGTATGTAGATTAAGCTCTTGTTGCATGTTGCATGTTCACGTCCTGTAGAAGCTAAATTCAATACATAGTAAAGAAGAAAGGTTTTGATGATGGTGGTTACCAGAGGCAGAGAGATAAACAACACTAACAAAATGGCTCCATGTACACTTGAGAAATCTTCGAAATGACGTGTCATAAGCCCGGGCCTAAGTCCTCTCCTCGCTTAGACTTCAGAGTGTTCAAAACCTGGGAGCTGTGGGATTGACCCTTGACGTGGAAGCGCGCTCTCCACTTACTGCACACTCTTTGCTTGGAAAGAAATACAGAAGTAAAAGATAAGGCCAGACCACCTAGATTTTCTTGAAGCGTCTGCAACCTAAGATAAGGGTAGAGGTAAGAACTTAAGACAAACACAGTCTTAATCCTCAAACTCAAGTTTCTTCAAACTTTGACATTGGTCCTGACAGATTGCACCATGGCGCTGATGTCGATACTGTAATATAGATGACATATGTGGACACACAGACGTACGGTAAGTGTAGTTGGGTTATCGATTTAGATGGGACAATGGATTTCCGTGGATGATGTATGACTCTTGCTCTCATGAGATCCACATCATTCTGACCCTGCCCACCGTAAGACATTTATCACTTGGCACAGGTCTTGGGCAGCACAAGTAAAATAGACGGATGATTTTTTCGTATGTCCATGTAAAGCCCTCAAAGTGTTGTTCATTGTTTATTTGCACATAAAACAAATTACTTTCTTGTAAATGGTAAAGAGAAATATGCAGGGGAAACCAGAAACCTACATGATTGTCCTTGTATTAGAGCCTTTTTCACATCTTTCTTGTCATGTCAATGATAAAACAACTCAAGAGACATTACCTGGTGATCTACAGTACATTATAGCGGTGGACCAGACCATGCCCGTACACGGATGCTCTCACATTGCACTTTACCTGTGTACGTGTGGCCTTTTCTATCCCCTTTACCCATTTCTATTCTATGTGGCTCTTTATAACCTTTGACTGTCCCCTGGAGGTGTTCCTGTGGACTTTGTGCATCACAGAGTCCTGATAATGGGAGTCCAGTGCGGCGAATGTACAAAGTTGTACGTCAGGGAGCCACAGAAACTAATGGGTACCGGACTAATTACATACAGGGTCTGAACTAATGGCTATTCCATTTGGACATTTGACAGGGGACGTCAGCCCTTATGGACTGGTTTGAAGGACATTGTACATTTGTAATTGTAATAGAGGCTGGAGCACGGCTTACGTATACTCACAACGTCCGCCCTTCAACTCTGCTAATGGAAAAACTGTGAGAAAACTTTCAAACATTCGCAGACGAAGTTGCTGTGTGACACACTTCTGAAAGACCTTCATACTTTCAACCTGACATTGTACATTTGTAATTGTAATAGAGGCTGGAGTACGGCTTACGTATACTCACAACGTCCGCCCTTCAACTCTGCTAATGGAAAAACTCTGAGAAAACTTTCAAACATTCGCAGACGAAGTTGCTGTGTGACACACTTCTGAAGGACCTTCAGACTTTCAACCTGACCAGCATGTTAACTGTGCCCACCTCAAATCACATCAAACTTGTTTCTCCCTTCAAACATGCCTTCTTTGGACGTCTAGACCTACCGGTTCGTCTACAGTTCGAATCACAGTATGCGCGACGCCACAGTATACCAATATACGTCGGTGAAGGTTAGACATCCAGGTGATAAGATACGCCAAAAAACAGTTACTCAATTCATCAAGCAACTGGATATGATTTTGGAAACGGTCAGACGTTTCAGGTAGCATCCACTACCTTTCGTAAGTGACACTAAGAAGTTGCAGGATACCAATATATACTGAAGAATAGCTCTGGCCTCCTGCCAATTCATGCGTTTGAAGATGCCCTACAAGATGTCGGAACTGGACTTTTAGTACCTGGGTAGTTTACAGTAAAACATGAATGTTTGATTGCACGTTGTAAAGAGTGTAGTTAGTCCCTGCTGAGTAGTTTGTTATGAGCAACCATCCTCACGTAAATTACCTGCGTGTGATCAAAGCAAAGTTGTATGCACATCATCCTGGCGTCATTTTATGGATACACATAACTATCACCACACGATTTGAGAATTACGTTGCCATTGTCTCTTTATATGGAGGTTGTCTACTCTTCGTGACATGCATCTTGGTAACATTCTTACGCTGCTGCAATTGGGGGGGGGGGGCAGTCAGAATACCAGATATCCAATTTCGTTAACCTGACATGAGATCAATTTTTATCTATCTTACAATTTTGGGAACAAAGGCATCTCAAAAGCCATATTCACACTTGCCATTCTTTTGCAAAATATGATGTTGAACTAGGGAATTACCATTATCAATGTCTATTGTACTTTACTCTAAAAGATTTGACGAGAACTGGACTTGCTGGTTTATGATGCGATATAACCCGAACACAAAGGTAACACCGTCAGAAGTACTGGACAAACCTCTAACTCTACCTGATTCACTCAACAGACCTCATGCCATGCACCATCTGTTGGGGCAGACCCGGGATTGTGTACGATAAAACCATACTCTGTGGGAGACGATAACTATCCTGTAATGTTCAGCCGGCCAGTACAGCAGGTTAGATGGTGTCAGAATAAGGGCAAGGGGAGACTGGGGTCAGCCTGGGGCGAACAAGAGAGGATTCTAGTGGTATTCAACAAAGATCTGTCACAGGGTAATGGTGAAATTTGCATATTGAAGTTGAAATGGAGATACGTTATTCCTTTTTTCATAACACGTAGCGTTGCCTCAAGAAATGCAGTACACACATATTATTCACGACACCAACTTTTAACACTTTCAGGCCGTCACCAATTAGAATGGAGTATGATTCAACGAAGCTTTTGGAAGTTTAACGAAAAACTGGAACATTGCCAATGATTGCTTCACCAGGCAATTCTATTTTTTACTCCATGCGAACTTTCCGGAAAAGTACAGGGGCAAGTGGCTCACAGCATCTAAGCAATTACCTAGCTGACACAAATGGGAAAGTTCCGTGCTGTATAGTAGATTTACCAGTGGAATCTTGGGCGCGACTTTGCCTTGTGGACCTCTACATCCATCAATGACCGCCATCAGCGCTTCGTGAGTTCTAACAATAGTTCCAGCGATCTCACGTGAGAATTCCTGATTGATTTGCCGATATTGATCGAGCAGCGATCATTTACAAATTGGCCACTTGCGTATTCTGTCCGTCCGTTTTTACTCCTCATGCATCCGTTCATCAGCTTCGGGCATCGAACAGAGATTGAAGATTTGTGAGCGATGACGTTCATCGTCCCCTCAGGGGTGATTTACAGTGAACAATGGGCCTCAGCCTGGTAACGCAGGCCATTTTGAACCAACTCACTGACAGGGCTGTTACAGAATATACGAGCAAACAGCAACAACATTATGGCTTTCAGCAAAGAAGACATACGTTCGTACACCAGGCAATGCCGGAGTTGTTGTGGGAAGGATGACAGTAAGGTGAGTAGGGGCAACGAGAGATGACCCTAAAAGCGCCGAGGTGCAACGTAGTTGCTGACCACCAAACATGAATCTACCTTGAGAGAACTCCGTATCAGACGACACTTCCACGTAAGTCTCACCCACCCACCCCACAGTGTCTACTGCTCATAAATATTTCCTAGTATGGCAATTTAACTTCCCCAAATTGACATCTTCTTCCAGTTTGAGTAATGATAATAGACCATCAATCGGGTGCGGGTCTAATTAAAATCTACATGGTGAAAAATTGCAGCCAATTGACCTAAAAAGAAGAAAATTAAATGAAGCAGTCGGACGAGGGATTTTCGTCGTTCAATTAGATAGTTCCACAAAGTTATTACGTGCGCACGGCTTCTTCACTTTGCTGTGAGTTTCTTTGCGTCTTCGTAATAATGTTTTCCTTGTAGATAAGAATTTTGATCACGTTTGTCTTTGGTCAAATTAATGAGGCCTCTAAGGAAAGAGGCTTGGGTCTGACCGCACTGTTCCAGGGATGTCAGCAAGTCAAGCTGGGGCAGCTGTTTAACGAGCATGTTTCTGTGCAGCCGAACTGACAAGGACCTTGGCGTGTTGTGCGATCATGCTTCCAGTGGATGATTTCCCTGTTGCTTCAGCTTGTTTTGCTTCATCAATACTTTAGGAATGTTCTACAATACCTCATTACGAGGGGAACGTAGTACTCATTTATTTAACATAAATCATTATGGTCTATGGTTTGGATTGGAGAAGTAACTTACAGAAAAGTAACAAGGGTACGTAGATCAATGGGGTTCGAACGTTGGTAATCTCTAGATCACTAGAGACTACTCGTGAAGGGGACATAGTTGTGACTTAGAACTCAATGATATGGTTGAGATTAGAATCCTTCTTGTTGCTGAGCTAGACGCTACACTCAACAGCAATGAAAATAGCCGACGCCTGATGTAAACGCAAAGGTGATAAAATCAAATTCCAGGGGGCTTGCTGGAAATGACTTTCACACTCGATAAAGGGAAGTTGGCGACATGTAGACTGGACAGACCACTAGGCAATATAGCAACAGTATGTCTTGCTGTGCGGACTAATCCTTGAATAACTCAGCGACAATCCGTTCCATCTGTTCTAACACGACCTTTGGCTCTCTGCCTATGGAACACATTACATACAGCAACAGTAAAAGACTGCACTGCAATGAGGTTTTCTATCATAATTTGGAAATAGCAGATTAAGGGAGTAACATAGAAATGTGAAATAAACCTTAAGTGGTAAGGGAAGCATTGGTTGACTAGTACTAGTAGGGATTTAATACCTTTTAACATCTTAAAAGATGTAGAGTACTAGCACTAGTATTTCCGGTTAAAGGTGGAGTGTTTGGAAGCAATATTGATGCCATGGCAGAAATAGATGCAAGAGAAGGAAGCTAAGAGAAATATTCCCATACTATACTGAAATAGTCCTTAAGGGTGCAATATGGCTCAATAACAAAAGTAACGGTTATGTTATTGCGAATACGAGCTTTCCACGACCGTTATTTAGCCTATATTGGAACATGAATCTTAGACAAAGCTTAAGGCCATTCTTATACTCCGTTAAAATCAAAGGTAACAGGGATGTGGGTGACGAGGTAGATGGCAATCTACTCACGGAGTATCATGTCGCCCTTCTCGTTCATTATGTTATGCTACCATACGGCATTCCTAAACACGTCATGCCTTGGGGGCCTGTTTTTTGATCGGATGTGTACCCAACGGTTCGGCCGGTAATCCTTTTTACGTTACTCTGTAATGAGACCACCTCGATATGTGAGGAAAAGGCAAATGAGCATCGTTAACTGGTAATGACTTTTCCCCCAAAGGCATGGTAAGACTGTCTTTGCAACTTAAATACCATTCCAGAGAAACAGGGGGAGATATTGCACTGGGAGCTAGAGCCAAACTTTACATTCCTCCTACACTCATTGAAGATGACATGATTTATACCACTTAGAATATCCAAGTCAAGCCAAACAACCACCACGGACACTCTCGCACTTTTTAAAACCTTTGAAATAAAGTTATCCTCTTTACGTCATGGATGCTGCTCTCGTGACAGTATTGGATTGCAGGTTAGCTAGCGGTATTTGAAACTAATCCCTGATATTTGTATGCGTAGGTCGGTACGTTATATTTAAAACGCACGAGTGGTACCGAATTATGACCGAGGTTCTCTTGAGTATAAATTCGAGGGGATTCATTCCCCAGGATTCATTCCTCAGCTAACCGACATCTCGCACACGTACGCAGTCGTCCCTCAGTAAGACATCTGGAGCCGCAAAGTTCCCGTTTAGAACTTTTATTCAGCCTGTACACTTGAGGAAGCCACACAGGCGAAACCGGTCGTGTGACAGGCTGAATAAAAGTTCTAAACGGGAACTATGCGGCTCCAGATGTCTTACTGAGGGACGACTGCGTGTGCAAGATGTCGGTTAGCTTGAGGAATGAATCCCCTCTACTATATATGACCGAGGTTCTCTTGAGGTTAGAGAACAACGACAGAGGCAGTACTTCATCCAGGTGGCCATCACCTGAGAATAGATTCCCCGGCCCTGACGTAAGACCGGTAATACACGTGATCACCAGCGGTGCGCGCTACAAATCCACCCTTCCCCTACAGACGTGCACAACATACAGGCAGATGACAGATACCAAGCCTTCTTGGCACGAGTTCTCTATTTATAACTTCCCCAGAGATCTCCTGGCTAGCCGAGGAAATTAGACAGCCTCCAGCCAGAACAATCATCGCGGTCCAGACGGCCTTTCTTCTCCTTTCCTTCCCGGAACTTGTTGATTTAGAAACTATCTGATCGCAAAAGGAGAGGCGGATCTTCCCACTAGGACTGACAACAGTTAACCGTCGATATAACTGGTACTGGCTAAGATTGAACATGATAGATATTTTCTTCAGGAAGTTTTTTTTCACATCTCCACATTTGGTTAACAGGAAATTTTACGAAGAACTTGCTGTCTCTTTTTCCCCACTTCATCCTAACTCCATTTTGTCTCGTGAGTAACGTTGCGCACCCACCCCCACTCACACCCACTGGGTAATTTTGCCCACATTTATACGCCGTTACTGCTATTCCCTCTGCGGTCTGCAGGGACCGCTTTAATTTGTTCCTGGCGACGTGCGAAGCATGTAGTACCCGTCCCAGGCACCCAGTTGGCCAGTTTGTGATTACAGTACACGACCTTCCTGCAATTTGAGTCACTTTTTTTGGACTCGGTACGTGGAATTCGTATACCGTAATTGCGCCACTTCATTTTCACCCAGGAAGAAAAGTGGATATGATTAAGGCAAGAAAGCTTAACTCCACTTTTCTGCTGCCAAGGCGGTGACCACCTGCGACATAAAATATCACTTAAGTTGCCTCTAAAAGCAAGACGGAAGCCTATATACCCCCAAAGACGTATTTTCTTGTGACCTTTATTGATAAAAATGATCCTAAAGTATCAAGTTGCAAGGTGTAAAGCGCTTTTCCTGCCCTGGTGCATTAGTAACGGCCGTATCACTGACGCGGGTGCCGCTCCTAGGTCGGCCATTAAAGGGGACCCCATACTTTCATGTGCCTCCAAATGCGTACACGCCGTTTGTCACCAGTGAAAGTAACTTCAGGGGGCACTTCTGTACAGAGGCATCCAATGATATGTACTCAAAAGTGGACAGAAGAAAAATTATATTTTATACCTCTACACCTATTAGTTCCACAATTTATCCGCTAGTTCTGAATACGTACATATGTGTATCCATTCTAAAGTATAGCAAGTTTAGGAAGTTTAGCACCTTAGTTATCGATCCTATAACAAAACAAGCTTTTACAACATGGAAGGCAGCCAATCTTTGAAAACATTAAGGGACGACAGGTACACGGCATCCAAATACCTGCATTTACATTCACCCTCGAATGGGTGTCCAGAACGGTCTTCACTTCTACAACAAGACTGGCAATGAAAACATACATTGCCATGGCGACGGTGGTTGCTGTTAGGGTTATTGTTTGCATGGCACTGCGGCCCTGCCATCATTTTATGATTTTGAGGAAGACTTGGTACCTATACAGATACAGTGCACTCCCCCCTGAGTGTATAGTGAACAAGCCCCGGGGTCACAGAAAAGAGGGCATCCGGGGCAGAGAGGAGCAGGGTCCCGAAGGTTTCTAGGAATGTGGGCATAGATGTGGGTCAGAGACATGCCTGTAGACATTCCATTCCTGTGGACAAAATGCCTGTACAATTCCTAGAATTCTTGCGAATCACACACAATACTGTACCATTTGGCTCCTCCCTGAGACGTCGCCAAAAAGTGCAGCTGAAACGTCAAGTCGTACCGTGTACTTTTTCCAGCGATAAGTCAAGTGGACATGTATGTCTTGCTACTCAATGGCAGCGGAAAGCACGCTTTCCACCTGTACGTATTTATCTTCTGGGGTGTGAACGATGCGGCATTCTATGGTTTTTCATCCTGATCGATCTGCCTTGCTCGATAGATGACCAAAACCATTTGAAATCTAGCCAAACTTTCTCTTGTGTTTTATGTTTCGCCCTGCGATATTTCTCCCCGCTGCTAGACAGACCAAACTACACCCAGTCAGTGGAGAACATAAAGAATGGGTTTAATTCGTTTCTTTGCGCTATTTCCTCCCAAGGTCATCATTTAAGTCATGTTCATATCACCCTTTGATCGTCTCACTGCAGGCGGTTGCTGTTTCAAAGCCATCAACAGCTGATAGAACTATTCTTCTTCTCTTTGTTAGTTCAGAACAATGCATGTTTGGCATGCACATGTTGTCAAACGTTTTCATAAAACACATGAAATAATAACTATTTCATACCGAGAGGTGAACATGATTTGTGAAACAATTAAGGATTCTGGATATTTCTCACCAGTTTAAACATATCGCCATTCCCTAGGCCTGTAGAATAGTATTGAAATGGGCTTTTTGTATAATTCTAATTGCCAACCTGTGTGGCAGACGTTAAGATGCGACATATATTCCATCTATTCTGGAAGGAGTAAAATATTCTGCAGTATGTCTTAAAATGCCTACTTCTATCGATGTTATCTTTCTGTTGTCAATTGTATTACTCTCTGCTTCCGCAATTACACAATAAACTTCATGAATTCAGGTGACAAGTAGCTCTGCAAAGAAAGCAATCAGGCAGCAGATTCTAATTAAAACGAGACGACTGAGACCCGCAGAGTTATTAGACTTGGAGCATTAGCAACTAATTGATTTTTCGTGTAGAAGTGTGGGTACGCAGGTGGCTTTCCTGCGACCTTATGGGACATTTCAAGCCACTAGAGAGGAAAGGAGGTTCTTATTCGCTACTTCGTTTGGCTACAGAATTTTACTCAGCCTGGTCGCGCTTCGTTAAAAGTAAAGTATGGTATGGTGGGATCTTAATTTTCTTTCTTGCGCTGTTTCCTACTAAGCGCGGCTGTTTCCTGTTAAGGTCGATAAGCATGGGAAAGCTTCCTCGTAGGTCATGTTCGCCTCTCTCCCAAGCAAGCACATCCCGGGAGGTCCCGCCACTTTGTTTAGGCGCCAAGCGCTCAAAAAAATCGGGCTTGTCTCAAAACTTCACACCTCTCCTAAATACAACCCATCTCTCACAAAACGTGTTCTGTAGGACATGTGAACGCCGCTCACGTGTAAATAAATGCAGGCTAATAGAATAATGTGTCCTCATTACATGTGGGTCTCTACAGGTACAGACCTGGCGGTCTATTTACACATTCGATCCTAGCCATCCTTCAGGAATGTCAGGAGAAGAAATGAAGTGGTTCAACACATCATGGCGTGAGGGTAAAAATCGAATACCACCTGCCTGTTGATAAATGGTTCCCACGACACGTAATAGAGCAATATGCGACGGAACCATGTCAAATTCGTATTTTCTGATATAGACCTATATTCTACATCCCTGATATTCTACAAGACAAACATCTGTGGTGTAATCTTTCTTGTTTCTGTCAAGGGCCCCTTCTCCAAGCACAAACTGTCTCTGTTAGACCATCAGAGACGCAACGTAGGTTTTCACCTTCGGTAGTTGATTGATCGCAGAGTTCTAATAAGGGTTTTGTTCTATATCATGGTCTCCACTTTCGGTGATCGATGTTTTACGAGAATTATCCTGGTTTTATATTTCTAGCACAGGTAGCAAGAGGGGGCATCGCTATATAACTCGTTTTAGTACTGATCACTCATATGGTCATAAATATAGTTCTGGTTGACGTTTCAACGCTCAGATATTTGCCAGATTCATGAAAAGAACTACCTTTCTATCTCTAAACAAGGTTGTAGCCGAACGTATACAGCTTTAGGATCTATCTTTGATATTGATGAGGAGGTGTGTAAGTCACCCCAATACCAAATAGATGCTTCTCTGAGAATATAACATGGAGGAGACTCTGCCCTTTGTGGCAAGACTTGTTAATACCCTTTGTATTTCTCATGTTCTTAACGTAGAGAACGTTTATATGAACAGGTTGCAAAGGCTGCAGATACAAATCGTGGCTTCAACAACATTTCAACGTGTCATCCTTTTATTGTAAGTCCTGCTGAATGTGTTATGTGAACAGTTGACGTGCTGAAGGTGATGGTTTTGATTCTGCCCACAATCAT
This sequence comes from Branchiostoma floridae x Branchiostoma japonicum, assembly GCA_013266295.2. Classification (NCBI taxonomy): domain Eukaryota; kingdom Metazoa; phylum Chordata; class Leptocardii; order Amphioxiformes; family Branchiostomatidae; genus Branchiostoma; species Branchiostoma floridae x Branchiostoma japonicum. The sequence continues at coordinate 12,080,861 of CM023832.1, forward strand.
TGCGTGTTTTACACTCAACTATATCAGCGACACTTAAGTGAGAATGACGTGAACGGATGAACATTTGCCATGATATGATTCGATGTATTATTGCAGGTCGATCATGCATTAAACTCACACGTGCCAAGCGTGACAGCCTCCAATGTAACATTGATCAGCACTGAATCATTTATTTTACACGGTCTTTGATTGTTAATCACATTTTATGATGCTTCGCTTCCACCATGTCTTATCTTGATGGGAAAACAATCTGTAAGGGAGCCTCTCTGACGACGTCGTTTGCCTACCTGCCTTTTGAATGCAGTAATATCGAATACGAAAAGACAATGATGAAGTGAAAAGGGCCCTGGCTTGTAAAATATTGTACGACGAAGAGAAAACAATGATAGAAGTGTGAGATAATATTTTATACCCGTCACGTTGCCGGCGCATACTACATGGAACCATCCCTCATATACCGTTAGACAGTTATTTCCTCAGAGACCGCCGAGTATTGCGCTGATCTGACGGCATCGGCTGAGGATATGCATTGACACCTGGGGGCACCATCATCACGTTAAGGCATTTGAAACACCACAAAGAAATGTAGTCGTCCTGACATAAGATACCGAGACTTACCGAAGTTGTGCTGGGTGATGAAGACAGCCAGTCGGAGAAACAACACCATGTAAGGTCGGTGTGAAGTCATCCTGTAAGACGCGCTGCCAGAAGACGATGAAGAGATGAGAAGAAATGAGAAAAGTCAAGCTATTCGTCTTATGTAGCACCCAAGGGCTGAGTTCCTCGGTCCAGAACCTCAGAGCACGAACTGTTTACCGTACGCGCTCGCTCGTCGAGATAGAAAGCCGATATTCTTTACATAATAGCCCGGAAGGCGAGCTGTAGGCCTTCTTCAGGGAAGAGTAAGGTAGCTTCCACAGGCGCTGTGTTACGATCTCCAAGTCGGTGAGAGGACGCGTTGGGTGGAACTTGGGTTGGCAGGAAGCCCAGCTGACGTAGTCACACGTTGGCTCCTCCTGGGTGCAATCCAGGTTAACTGCGAAGACGGCAAGTTCAAGATGAGCCGATCTTGTCCGGCTGCAATCGTACGTTGATGCTGCGGCCGGCAGGGTGGTCAGCTTAATGCCCAAATACTGGTCGGTTCTTACAATTAATAGCACGGCTGCTTGCGTTGAGGCGGCCGCGATTGGTCAAAAAGAGACGGGCAATTGGTCAGATGTGTTCGGCAACATTTCACCGCTCGGAGAGAGAAATTCAATCGTTCGGTGTGAAGTATCCTTCGCGATGTCGACGCGGCCGGTCCTCGTGTGAGAAGTGATCATCAGTGCTGATGGTTATCATCGCTCACGTGCCCCAAACTCAGTCACAGCCCACCAGATTCCACTTACGCGGGGCGGCTCCGCTGGGCGCCCTGTCAGGACTGGGGAGTAATGCTTCACGGGCAATTTCCACGGCGGCGCAGTACAGAGATTCACAGTGGGAAGTTGCAGGTGTTATCACCGTCTCTTTGAACTGCAGCTTTGACGCGTAGCAGGCAACTAGCCGAGTTCGTCTGCGGTACAAGTCGGAGGAAGGTTTCCAGTGAAAATAAGAGGAAGCCTCGCAAGCAATTTCCTTTGTCAAACTATATGCTACTTCTTTGCCTTATAGAGTTGCTCTAAGACATAACTAGATATTTCCGTCAGGCTGGCACCAGAAGCTACCTACAGGCTAGGTTTAAATGCCTGAGGAGCTAGCTGACTACCCGATGACTTGGTTTTCCATACGATACTTAGTTCTCCACACATGTTAGATCTCCTCAACCAAGCTTCGGAAGAAATTTGTCATTTGCCTGGAAGTAATCCTGCACCTCTTAGTTATCCTCGGGCAGGCCTTTACTTGAACGCTGGATGTACCGGTGAAATATTAGCATGCTCGCTAGTCAGAAGCTGCGCCACACACCGTGCAGTTGTCTCCTCCTGCATGTTCCAAAGGGCCAGCAGACATTTGTGCAGGACAGGAACGGTCCCAACCCGACGGTGAGCGGTGCTCTGTGTTCAGCCCCTGCACACACCCAGGAGGTCCGAGCCTTCGTCAGCCCTCTGATTACGGCCGTGTTCGCAACAATGTCTCGGCCTGGCGGTCCTCCTGATTAACGAGCAGACGTCGTCTTTGCCAGCTCCAATTAATCTTACCAACTTGACCTCTGACGGGCGCCTTCTTCTAAACTATCTCCTTCATCCAGACCCACCCGCCTCTCTCTCCCGGGCAATTGAGCCTGAGGCTCCAGAAACTCCTAACCCTGCGTTTTGTAGGCAAACTCTCCGTGTGCTCCCAGCGGAAATATGCCTCGTACAAACGGCATTTGCACAAAAGCTTTGGATACACACAAACGACGAGTGTTGCGGTATCGAGCCCCCAAGTGCGGACACTCGGGGAAAAGGTAAGCCTTCCTTTCGTCCTCTATTCGGCATTCATGTCGGCAAAGATCAAGGGATGACAGCTAAGTGGCACCTTTTCTCCCAGATATCAAAGACGGCGAAAACTTTGGAAAATATGCAGACCGGAGGGCTCTCCACCAACTGGGAGATTGATGATAATGATGTGCAAAACGCCCCATGATGAGGGCACTTATATCAGGTTGGTCTCCGCACGGAGAATGGCAATGGCAGTTTAAGCACAGGCGGCCGGGGATTGGCTACGTAACAAGGCCTGTAGGCCAATCAGAATGTGACCCGCTTCAAATAGATCCGATACGGAATCTGTTTTAAAAGACTGCTAGGCCATCGGGGGAAGACGGAAGAACGTGAAACTCAGGAAAACGACGTGTCCTCTGCGCCTAGTTGAAGGAACGATGAAATGTCCTCATTTCCCGCCAGCCAAGGAGGAGTTCCCATGATGGCCGATGCTGTCAAAGAGCACTTGTAACAAGGAGATGAATTGACTCAAGCTTTGAGATCAAAGTCATCAGGAAAATCCATCATTCAGACAGAAGAGCTATTCTGGCTTACTTCCTGCCCTGCACACAGAATAAGGCGAGATGCAGTGAATAATAAAAGGAACGACATACTTCGGCTAACTTTGCCCTCCAAAGTACGTGATCTGTCAAACCAACCCCCAACCTTTAGCAAGACTTCAAACGAATGAGCCTAAGTGCCCTCTTAAGATTTGTATCTTTATGATGGCCCAACCCTATTCCATCATGGTCCTTTATTATGAGCTTTAGGCTGGAATCCTATCGCAGTATCTACGTCATGATATTAAAGGAGGAGAATCGCAGCCAAGAACACCACAAAGGCACAAATTGCTCAAGAAACGGTCCAGCAGCTCTTTTAATAATGTGCTTCTCTCGTAAAGAGCACTGGGGATTGGAGTAATCTTAAATCTGAAATTGGTACGCTTGAATTGTGCCAAAACGTTTCTCTATAAACTGCTCTTTAAAAAGGTCTGTTTTAATCTCTCTGGAAAGATGGCAAAAGATACGGAATCATCGGCTGTTATTGCGTTATTGAAACAGCTCTAGGCGTCGTTGGTCGGGTCTATCATGGATATAAAAACATTATGTACAGTCAACATTGGAGCTGTCTTAAACATACTTGTTACAGCTAAAGGAGGGTAAAGAAACGACGTATAGTATGCATGCCACAGGGCTTGGGACATATAAGCCCGGATATTGAGTGAAAGAAGAGGCAAAAACATCTTTTGTTACGCTATATTTTGAATGATTTCCTTAAAAAGTGAAGGTGTTGGATCTCACCACCCCATGCGAATGGAGAGCAAAGTTGTCTCTGTCAACGTCAGAAACATTCATCTGGAGCCAGCACAGGATCCCATTTCAGAGGAATAAGTCATTTGTCGTGGTACTTTGGCGCTAATGGAGGTCCCAATGTGTCTATTGTTCCCACTGGGAACGTAACTTGAGCTGTGTTCCAGAGCTTTTAGGCTTTCTTCACGTCTGTGTTGTGGCAAGTAAATGTAAATGGAGGCAGTACAGGATCATTCTCCTTTGTCGGTGTTCAGAATGATGACGCTTCTCCATGACAGACTGCAGATTACTCTGTGAATCGGGACTGACGGCAGGGATTCGCCAAAGCTCATCAAAGTCACGACAGGCAGATAAATTTCCAGTCATCCCCCCTACATAATTTATTAAATGTATAATTAATTAATCACAGCGGGTGATGGATAGAGTGCAGTGAAGTTTGAACGTGTGGGCAGAGTTTGTTTGATTGTACTGTGGTGTAAAGCTGATGTGGGGTCAGCAAAAAAAACCTACGGACGTGTTAGCAATCACAATGATAGTGGCGCGACTATTAATTATAAATGAAAGCGCCGTGAAGAGCTCTCGTTCAAAATGAAAAGTCTATTCATGTTACCTCAAGCATAAAACTTGAAATGTTAAAGGGGCTTTTCAGTCAGGGCTGTATGAGGATAAAGTCATGTATATCATCACGAGCGCATGAAATAACCACTTATCCTACAATCATGCCTTTTTGTTACCTTTCTATACGGCTGCCTGAACCAGCAGGTGCAGATATATCAACTTCAGGTTAGGTGTAACAGGTCGTTCGGTGTAATGTAGCCAGCTGCCGCAGCGCCGTGTGCCTGCGAAGCTGGTGTGTTACGCCGAAGGGCGGTTATACCGGCTATATAAATACAGATACAGATACAGATTCACTAAAATGTATGTAAATGTGCACAAAACCAGCAGAAGTGTTATTCGGAAGATCGGGGTCTGTTTATCAAGGCAGTAAGTCAGTCTGCCAGGTCAGATTTCCTGAAGAATCTATATTGACAGGATTTTTTTTCCACGCACACAGCCCATACGATCCAATCATTGAATGCATCTGTCTTAATCTGCGCCAATGGCACCACGATGACAGGGGTCACTAGTTCGCTGTAAGTCCATTCAATGCTTTACTCCGTGAACTCCATGCCTTCAAAAGGCTGGACCTGCTAAAGGAGTTTCAATCATGTGTAAAACATACTTCTGCCAGGTCTAGCTAGCTGTCAAAAAGCGCAGTTGCAACCTTTTATCAAAAGAACAAAGCCACTGGAAATGAAACGACCATTTAGCATCAAATCCTTCCTTTCCTCCTTTGCAACAAATTGGTCATAAAATTTAAGAGGAGTTTTTAAAAACTAGTAGTTAAATGCCCATCTTTCATAACAGTTGGGACATAAGATCACAGGGCATCTCTTGGTCTATGGCCACCCGCATTACTAATTCTGACAGAGGCGAAAACCCATCTATACAAACTTCAGGTATCATTTTGTAGAGAACGATACAGCCCTTTGGCAAAATAAAGTCTTGTCTGATCTTGACATCTACTAATAGTTATAGATGTAAGAATGCAGTCCCTGTATTACAGCGCGCCTCAACATTGATGTACGTTTACGATATAGCCTATTTGACTAGTCGTAAAATGCACTTGCTTGATCCCCCAAGCAAAACATTGGCATGAACTGACAATCTTCCTTATACTACAAATCAGCAAGAGTTTCTTGACAAGAGTTTTCAAAATTAGCTTAGCCATCGCTCTGTAATTGTGTTATAACTATTGTAGCTGATGTGCATGCTATATGTGTTGTTTTAGATTCTCTTGGATGGTTGTAGAACTGAGACTCGAGAGCAAACAAAGAACGGCAAATCGTAGACAAACCTGACTTCTTCCTTCCGGCTCCGGGATAGTTGTAGTCTAATCCTCTTGACATCAAGCTCCTTCTTCTACTGATGACAAACTGTACGGCGTCCTGACAAACATCAAATGTGTTAGAATTCTTTTAGAGGCCAGAGAGCATCTTTGAAAGTTTCAAAGCGTCACTAAAGAAACAGCTGAGATTTTGGGGACATTTGAAAAGTGAAGTACACAGATGCTGATGACATGAATAGTTAGTTACCGGTGAGTTTGTAACCTACCTACTCTGGCAGTTGACGATGATGCCGGCTTGGGTACACAGGGCTCGTCTGGACTGTGCCGTCTTTACGGCTCCTCAGCTGCTACATCTAAAAGCTGCACCTGTGGTTACCATGCTTTCAATGATCTAAAGGCCGTAGAAGCAACGAATCTCGACGAGATAATTGATTGTAGATTGATAGTCGATAGTTATAACTAAATTAGAAACAGTGATGTGGTGATTAAGACCACAGCTGAGGTTGTAAAGTTTAAGACTTCAATCACAAAGAAAATACTGCGTGTATAACACATGTTTATCCACTGGCAATGTATGACACAGCCTAGTTTGTCAAATCAACGTTGGTAGTAAAATGTTCTAAACATCTTAGAATAGTTCCAGCTCTTGTGGTTCTTGAATACAAACTCTTCCACACGTCGAGTCTCCAGGGCACAGCGACAGTGGCACACATGTAGCAGTTTGTAATATACAGTACGCATCGTCCACAGTAGCTACCTGACACTTCTGAAGTATGACATTCTCCTCCAGGGTACAGCGACAGTGGCACACATGTAGCAGTTTGTAATATACAGTACGCATCGTCCACAGTAGCTATCTGACACTTCTGAAGTATGACATTCTCCTTCTTTGATACCAGAGTTTGATTAGAGATGGCATTGATAACATTGCAGCAGCATTTTTTTGACACTTGGCTCTTTTCTGACGCTAGTAGATATGTTTCAAAAGATCCAGACCTCAGTTTTTCTCTAACAGTCTTGTGGATTGACGTCTTTTGAACCACGTTAACTTTACTTTCAGTTGCTTTAAAGATCAGACGCTTCTCTTGGGAGACCCTTTACTTCCGTCTGCCCATGCGCCTTCGGGAAGTTCCCTAAGCTTCGCTGCTGATACTGCAACATGAGATAGGAAAGAAAATTATCAGAAACGCGTTGGACACGCTTTAACTGAGATATTGAAAGCATAATTAAGAATGTAAGAGCACCTTACCTATTAACTGGCATTATCTTTGCCGTGAAAGTTACCCTGCCAAATTTGACCATTGACCAATGAACACAAAGTTGATCATAAATCATGTCCAAAATTCTTGTCAGAAATCACTTAGGGAAGTCATCATGGACCTTCTGACGCGGACAGAAACTTGACGTAGTTGGAGGGGAACAGGCCTATCCTGCCGCTCAGGTAACCCAGGCACCAGCCGCCATCTTCCCCCTCCAGCACCTCGATAACGTCATCTGCCTCCAAATATAGTTCGTTTCCCTCTTGTGGATGATATGGATGCAGAACTCTGGCGTATCTTCTGACTGAAACACATACAAGTACAAGGTCTCCCACAAGTTTTACTCGTAGAAATGCTGCCAGTTACTGTAGCATACGAGCTTTTCTACAACTTACTTTAGAACATAAATCACGTACCCTTACTTAAAAGGTTACATAATGAAATATAGCTGTTTCAACGGTACCAAATGGATTTGATAGACCTCCTTAAGGACAGCCGACCAAATCTGTTCCGGTTTACGTTCACCAGACCAATTCAAATCGTATTCCTACCACGTGAAAAGCAAATAGTTTCACCAAAGCGTCATATTTAAGTTTCTTTTTGTTAGATGTTGATGTTTTGTGTAAAGTTGAGAACTACGGGAACCCTAAGACATCAAACATAGAGACTGAAGAAATACGTACTTCTGCCTTTGTTTGTGGTTCGCCTGATGGTGGCGATGCCTCCCGAGGGTGTCCGTGAGATCGGTTTAGCTGTGGGAACAATACTTTAAATGGCACGCTATGTTCATAAGTTGTACATGTAACTTTAAAGTGTGAAAATGCGATATCTTGTGCAAGATGCTTATACCACTTCAACATAGAACCAGTGATGGCATCAAACTGCTTACACTTCAAACATGCGTTGTGTGTATTAGACATTGGACAGTTCTATCATGCCTGTTACATACCACTATCCTTCTACTTTTGTCCAAATAAAACGGTGACAAGTACAGGACTATCTACTGATGGAAACGTATTTCTGGGGGGGGGGGATTTGAAACGTACAGGGTAGTTTGAGGTGAGGGTGCCGTGTGACTTCTAACGTCTCCTCCCCAAACCTCTCCTCTAGCCGACCCTGCTCCCTCCGCCCCATGTTGTAGTAGAAGGAGAACCGTTTCTTGTCTTCCTTGTTTCTCCTCCGCTGTATGAAGTACACCACCAGTCCCAGACAGATCACGAACCACAGACCTCCGGCAATGGCGCCCACCCAGATAGCTATAGCAACCGCGCTGCTCGCATCACCTCGTAAAGACACTGGAGAGGAACGGTCATAAAAGTTTTACACAGTCATAACTTACTTCCATTTCTTTCTACCCATGGGCTGCGTTAGTTTATCATGGTGAATGGGGAGAAATGATATGCAATTTCTTTATATTGAGTTTCTCTACCTCAATTCCAAACGATTATTTTGTGCCATTTCATTGCCTTTGTTTTCTGTCTTCGTTTTTTAGTTCAGTTTTTCATTTATAAATACGTGTATCATGCATCTTCCGTTATTTTGAGTTTAACGTTACAAACTGAAGTTGTTACCTTTGACGTTCAGTTGTAGTGACTTAACATCGCTCTCCCCAACTTTATTGCTGACGGTACACACGTAAGTTCCTGTTGCGTTTGGCCGCACTCTGTCAAGAACAACTGTGCCCGTGCGCACGTCACGTGTCATCGTACTTGTAGTAGAGCGCACGCGCATGCCATTCACTGTCCACGTGATGTTTGGAGGCGGGTTGCCCTCTGCAACGCACTGAAACTTCACCCTGTCGTCTGTATTCACGGTCTGGGAGTCAGAGATGCTGACAATGGTGGCGGGATCTGTTAGAAACACATTAACACTCATTCACAAAAAAGAGCCTCCAGTTTAATTCCGGACTTCCAGTTTAATTCCGGACTACATCCCATATCTCAGCAACCTTAACATCTAGATGGGCTAATGTCGTTAACTACACGTAAAAATAATGTAAGAAATACGTAGCAGCCATCAAGGACCCCTTAGGGGTTAAGCCAATTCTGCAGAATTCTGGAACCGGAACCAGAATTCTGCAGAATTCTGGGAACTCGAGCCAGAATTCTGCATGCAGAATCGGGTTAACCCCTAAAGGGGTCCTCGATGGCTGCTACGTACATCATTTGTACCTATAGTTAACGACATTAGCCCATCTAGATGTAAGGTTGCTGAGATATGGGAAGTAGTCCGGAATCAAACTGCAGCTGGAAGTCCGGAATTAAACTGGAGGCTGTTAAAATACCTAAGTTTCCATGAAATATGTTGGGCTTGCGAGTCTGTGAATTGTGATGAAAATAACTGAAGAAACAATTGCAAGTTGATATCTTGACAACGAGAAACGATAGTATCTTCTTAACGAATGTGTCTGTCTAAAGAAGTAAAGTTTGAATTGTTTGCAACCTAAGGTGATTACTCGTTAGATATACAGCGATAGGTACAGTGTATGTCAAAAATTGAAATCAACCTTACACAGCACATCCAAGCTGAGAGAGTCGCTGCTGGTCCGAACAATGTGATCAGCTACACATTTGTACACGCCTTTGTCACCTCTAGTCACGTGACGTATCACCAAGTCGGGCTGTTGCAAATTCCCGCCAGAATACTTCGTGTCAAACTGCTTGCTGTCAATCAAGACGCCATGTCTCTGCCAGTAGATGTTGGTGACGTTGGGTTTCGCTTTGCTCACTGCGCATGTCAAGGTGACACCTCTGCCCCAGGAAGTGACGTAAGGATCAGACGGCCCTACAGATACTGACGGAGGAACTGTACAGGGAAGTCATAGTTGAGAAAGTATCTACATTTGTAGTAATTTTAATTTGTTTGCTTCTATAGCTCTTGATGTAGTGCGACTACAATCTTCATCATAGATTTATTTACTTCATCACAGATCAATGCAGTACATAAGGCAATACAACGCTCCAACCATTGAAACATACAAATATTTTGCACAATATACTACTCAACTCAGCACGTCGGCAGAACGTACTGCACCTGCGAGAAACCCGTAATGTATTGTGCATAGCACTTTGGCAGAACGTCTCATATAAGGTTGTATTAGAGCATATAAGGTTGACAGCCTGTCTGTAGTTTTCAGATGTTGTATAGGAAAAGATATCGTCTGCAACAGGCAAAATTTCGATGCAACGTTGACCAAACATCGAACGAAAAACGTGAAAAATCAGGGTTTTGCGCAGGCGCAGTACGTTCTGCCGACGTGCTACTCAACTCCCTCACATAGTAAGCATATGCATGTAGTAGGTAGTAGTATGTTATGTCACTATGAGCCACTTACCACTACCATTGTTGTCATAACTTACCCAACACCCTGAGATCAACAAACGCCTCTTCACTCGGAAGCCCCTCCGCTGATACGGTAATGATGTACGTCCCCTCGTCTTCTTCCGTGACGTCATCAATGACCAATGACGCCTCACCTCGAGCGTCAAGCCTTGCGCGTCCGTTATAATCCCCGTGGGCCGTGGAAGAGTCGAAATGAGGCCAGTAGGTAAAGACCTGGGTTCTTTTCATTTTGTCCATGGAGTCGACTTTGGTCCATACCACAGAGGCGATACGCTTGGTGGTGTCGAAGTCAGCTTGCAAGATTGCAGAGCCTCCTACGGTAGCGTCCACCGACTCTGGTACCTTCAACTCAATTGAAGACTGCGCCCAACCTACAACATTAAGGCAATCTTTTTACAGCATAAAAAACATACATAAAGTAAATTTTGAATATGAGAAGCATACTAACCAGCTACCACTGACATGCACCTCCTGCAAAATGCAAGACTTTCGGGTCACGCTATACTCCTGACGGTGAATAACGCTTTAAAATCATCCGTCTTCTTTCTTTGGGGATACCTTTACTAAGTCCTGAGATATTCCTCCCATGGACTTTTCAATTTCAGTTTAATTGAAAGTCCATTTGGCTTTCATGCGAGTTTTCCCACATGTACCTTCCTACGCACGTCTTGTCTCGAAGGAGATTCTTTACTGTGACTTCAAGGCACTTTTATCAAAGCTAATTAATCCACGTAACCTGCAATATAGCCCCAAAGGAAGGCGAGAAGACGTATGCTGTATTTTTCCGTGGCGCATTTACCATATGTTACAGGCCGTTATATACTACAGCCACCCATTCGGGCTGCATTTTCATAGCAGTATGGACAACTACTACCTCGTAGATACTAGTCTAAATCACTTGGGGCTGCGTAATTCAGCCCGGAGCTATCAGAAGTCGGCTTATCAAAGTAATAACGTAAAGTAAAGTAGCATCCGAGGTCAATCCCCACGTCATCTCCCCAGACATCAGGCGCTGTCAGTCCCAGATATCATGAAATATTACCGGCTGGATCTTCAGATGTCAGTTCAGCCCAAGGGCAACGAGAACGTTGCGCACAGATGATGATGATTTAGCATGGAGCCTTGGACGGTGAAACAAAGGGACAAGATCTAGTAGCATATACATGTACTTAGGGTCAATCCTGGGGCGGGTAAACTATCCTGGGGCGGGTAAACTGAGGCCACCTCGTGTTAATGCAAGGTTTCTGGTTCATATCCTTGAAGTGATATAAGACGTTCTTACCAGGCTTCAAGAATTTTGTCCGTACTACATGTACTTTCTATACCCGCGTCATAGATTCCGGGGGTCGCCCATCAATACTGTGTTCTGCGGCCTAAATGCAGGGTTTCTGGTTCATATCCTTGAAGTGACATAAGACGTTCTAGCCAGGCTTCAAGAATTGTTTCCGTACTACTTTCTATACTCGCGTCATAGATTTCGGTCGTCGCCCATTAATACTGTATTCTGCGGCCTAAATGCAGCTTTCTGGTTCATATCCTTGAAGTGTCGACATGCAGGGTTGAAACAAGTAGGTCGTAAATTTAAATGATGCACATCAGTTTGAAATTTAAAGGTGCGTTTCATCATGGAAATAAATGGGGTAAATCCTATATACGAATGACCTTAAAGAATTTCTCTGTTTAATTTGGAAGATTCCAAAACTGTCGGTGAGAAACATTCAAGCTTCAGAGATTTTATTTACATTCGGTACATAAAATACAATTCACCAAATATATATAGTTTAAATCTATATATGCTACTGCTCAAGTAATTTATTTCATAATTTGTAGCAGTATGGAAAAAAGGCAAACTTTTTCACAAACCCATTTGTCATACAGAAACAATAAATAAACCAATGAAAAAATCAATTGAGACGCCACTACTTCAAGGGATAATGGATCTTGTATCTGGACCAGGATTGAAATTCTCATCACAACTTGCCACTGAGAGGATTTAGAGAAATCCTCGGCAAATTAGCTGCAGATCTTCTTCATCCAGGATTCAATGCACTGGATTTTCGACTGCATCTGTAAATGGGTTAATTTTGGAAAGAGAGCACGGGATTCAATTTCGATCTTGTGCACGGGTTTTCCTCGAAACCATGGGCGACAAATGCAATATGAGTTTGGTTTTGCTAACACCAAGGAATTTGGCATTCTTCAGAATGTATATTGTAAACGTGAAAGATGTCTGACACACAGTGAGTCCATGAAGATTTTGCTGAGTCGGGGAAGGGAAGATCCCAGCCATAGAGGAGATGTGCACGCTATTGAATCGGCCGTCCCTAGCATGAAAAATTACACATGAATAAGTACAGTTTTGTACAGTTTCACCGAAATCAGAGTGTCTTACAAAGTGACACCTTGCGATGTGATTTTACAAAGCACACAACCTTAGCGTGGTGCCTTTAAAAAGGTTTCCACGAAGCTAAATATCTTCGAACGAAACGTCCGTAAAAGTTTCATTTTACGGGCAAAATGCAGCGTTACGCCCCAACCCATTAAGTTGGTTCCAGTAAGGGAGGCAATTTCATCCACCGCTTTCAACGTACAGGAGTGTGATGGGCTTCGCCGTCTGAAAACCTGCAAAATAGATTTCACAGTTTCTGAGCATTACGGAGAATCGTGAAGTGCCAAAACTCTCGCCTGTTTCGTCATGTTGATTCACAGGGTAGAATCTCCCGCAGGTACCTTTTGGGCGGCCTTTCCGCCCTTCGACGGGATTATGGGCTTATTTCTAATCAGTTTGTGCGATTTGCAAGGGAACACTATCAATAATGGAAGGAGTTGAGTGGCTTCTGAGTTATCCTTCCGCTGACAAAGCCACGACGACCAATCAACCATGACATCTAACTTTGTTGTCGAACGACCTTGCCGGGTCATCTTTAAATGCAAGATGGAGGCTCGGAGATGAATGGTGATATGACCAGACTGTTAGTGCCATCAATTCTCCCCAGGGGCAGCCCGTCACACCTATCCACAAACGGACGTGCGGAGTTCCTGATGAGAAAGGTTATCAGACGCCGGGGGCACGGGGCAACAGATTTCCTGCTGTTCATAGGCTGTTGGTTGGATGTTTGTCTGGAAGATCAACTAATGAACCATTTACATACCTGCAGTTGCACTACGGAATGTGATGATATCACAACATTGAGTGATGGGCCTCCCTTTTCCACTCATTGATGTACACATAGAACGTCACCTTCAACGTGCAATACAATTTATCTAGTCTATTTAACGCCCATTCAATTCTCACGCATCGATGATTAACGGCAACGTGAGGAGACCTACAGGATCATTAGGTCGACAACCAACATCTTTTGGGTCAAACTCAACCACTGTTGATGGCAAAGATAACCTTGAATACAGCATGTCAAGCCATATCTCGATGTACAGCACCGTTCCTGTGACTTTGATTGACGTAATGTCCTGTACAGGGCTGAGCCCCCCGATCATTCATCTGTCAGTGTGGGCCCTAAGGAGGCAGGATGTAAACCTATATGTGACCTGGGAAAATCCGATACTGCGAACACAGCCTTAGAATTACCCTCCCATGCTGACAATAGATTACCTATTCTTCCTGTGGTAAAGTTCTTTTAAAAACACCATGATTTCCGCTATTCGTGGACAAAGTTTCGAACATTGTGAACCAATTCCGTAAATATGCAATAATTTTAGTTGACTTTGCTTGTAAAAAACCTTGCCACACTCTAATGGAATTTTGTAATCTCTGACGTCACTTCAATGAAAGTGTATATTGATGTGGTACTATTGATGTGGGCTATTAGTCTGTAGGATTTTCCGACCTAACCAGCGAAGGTCTCACCAAACGACTGAAGTGTATTGACAAAATGGCTGGCCTTTGACCTCACAAACTCATTACTGAAAACGACGTCTGATTGATGACCTACAAGAACAGTAATTTGCCGCGTGACCGGAAGGGTAAAAGGGGTAAATTTGTCACCAACTATGCCATGGTACGTTGTGATGAGAGGAACACATATTGAACATGATATTTGTACTCTGTAAGAACTCTGTAATGATGTGAAATGTCCAATACACATTCTTGATGAACACATGAAACAGATCCGTATCAAAGGAGTGAAAGCTACTTCAAGAAGTGGACATCCTTCAGGCAAGCCGGTCTTGTGTTGTTCTTGTTAAACAATGTCTAGAGTTAGACGTTCAAAGGTTAGGTGTAACAGCTCGTTCGGTGTAATGTAGCCAGCTGCCGCCGCGCCGCGTGCCTGCGAAGCTGGTGTGTTACGCCGAAGGGCGGTTATACCGGCTATACAGATACAGATACAGACCTGCTGGTCTATTATTTCACATGCATATGATAAATGTGAAGTTACGAAGGTACTCAACACACTTGACTATATACAGGTGCCTAGTTTAGGGAGCTCCGGAGGTTATAACTGTTGGAAACCTATTTTAGTTCGGTCAATAGCTTGTGAAAAAGTCTACATCTACAAAAGAGAAGTGTGAAATGGAGTCTACACCAGCTAATCTGCCAATACCATTGGAACACACTATGAATGATGACAGCCAGACTGCCAGGCATTGTTGTCATTTCATCTGATGCAATCCTTATAATGGAGACATATAGAGTCCATTACATGACAAAGAACGGGCTAGGGACGAGTAATGCATTTTTGTTCCCTGCAATATATTTGGGATTATTGCCATTGATAGTTCACTCACAGAACTCATTTCTTCACATCTCTATATCTCAGCCATGCAGGTCCACAATCACGTTCTAGCACGCCCTTATCCCCACCGTTGATCATCATTCGGTGCGACGTCCAATCCGTCCCTCTATACACTTCAAAGGGGTGGAGTTAACATGGGACTTCATTTCACACTTCTTCACACGCTCTTCAGCTTGCCCTGTGCCACCCGCTCTACCCTCGCATACGGCCGCTGAGGTAATAGTGTATTGAAACACTCTTCTGTGCACTAGGATGTGAATAGCAATGGAATATTTGATGCAGGCCCGTACTGAATAAACAATCTTACCATCCCATTCTATATACCCGTGCTGAGAATATACATATTCTATTTAGGTCCGTAGCCTTAAGAGATACGACTGAACAAAGCTGACTTTACCCTTACATCCACAGGGTCATTTATATCCAGGTACGCATAACTCACTTGAAGATCTGAGACCAGCTCAGGTTAAAAATTGTTTCAATTACAGGTGACGCCTTAGCGTACGTTGATAATGAGTAAACTCGAAACAGATCACTCTTGGACTTGGCGAATGAAATCTAAAGTACTTGTGTGATAATGTGAAGTACTAATAGATTCAAATGATTATTCCATTATCAAGCAGTAAAAGCTTGGGTAATGGAGCGGGATCTATAAAGTCGTTAATGAAGTATGCAGGGGGTATCGACGTATCGATGGAGGAGTTAGCCCGCAGCGTAAACGCAATTAAGATGTGTCGGTTTATGGGACAACAGATAAGTAAGCGTCAACCTTGCAATTAAGAGATCAATAGACGAGAGGAAGACGTCTCGATGTGTCTTGGGTAGGTGGTCTCCACTATGTCTGGAATGCAGTGCCCTGGTCATGGTTGGGGATTTAGTGCACTGCACCGGCGTACGAATATCGGTGGACCTCAGCCTTGGCCCTTAACCCCTGCCCATAGCAATGTCAGTTAAACGCACCCAACAATACTAAAGCAATTTGTTACGTCTCCATGCCGGAATATAAGTCAATACATATAGATCGACAGCAAAAAGCATGAAGTTGGTACGTGTTATTTTCTTCATTGGTGCCAAAGATTCAAAGATTCAGCTGACAAATCAAAATGTGGAGAACTGAATTTTCAGAAATCGATGGAGCGCTACGCAGTAAAGGAGTTAACAGTTGCATTAGCACCAGATTCTATTCGCTCCAGGAGGGAATATTGTTATTTTTAGCCCTTAAGGTGTTTATGACTGGCTGAATGTAATTTCCTGATGTTGTGCACCAGGGAGGTGGTTAAAAGCTACAAGCAGACTTGCTGGTATGCGCTGACAATCCCATTTTAGCTTGGAAGTGTAATGCATGTATTTAAACACAAGTGCATATCTGTGTGTGCAAACGCACGCCGAGAAAGGGCGAGATGCTCATATGGTAGGAGAGATGGAGAAATACGAACAACACTTGATTTTTTCCAGGTAGATTTGAACATGAACACACCATTTCGGCAATTCTCTGATTTACTCAATCTTCATAAGCCAATTTTAAATGGAAACGGCTTGAAGTTCTTTGATCAAGTCATCAGTCCCGGCGTCCGCCCATTTGTAACGATTTCTCCACCCGTGTGCTAACGGTGGAGACACATGGTAGACTCCAACGAAAATCGATATGCCCTCGAGCACAGTTAGAAACGGTCACTATGACAACGCGGACAGGTAACGTTGATTCTGCCTCCCAAGACGCGGCTTCCAAGTTTAATCATTCCGTCATGGCGAAACAGACGAGACAGGCAGCAATTGAAATTTACGGCACACATCGGGAGGTCGCATTGATTTGGAGGCAGGGCATTGGATTACAGGGACTCAATGTCCAGGTGATTCCTTCATCTCAGGTTTTGTTGCTCTTGATATGATTTTGAAATGGAATAAAATTCTTCCTTTTTCATCTTCGTACATCAAGTGGCTCCCAGATGGTACAAGGAAGTGAACAGCAAGAAAAAATATACGATATCTGTATATTTTTTATCAATTTTCATATATTTCAATCAACACATGCAAAAGAGCTGACAATTTGTTTCAGCCTAATGTCTGTGTGTTACGTAAGACAGACTTAGCATTACTGATAAAGCTAAAGCCGGCTTGGCGTCTGTATCTACAAATGTCCATCACCTTGCAACAACCATCTATATACCCATCGTGATATACCCTGTCTTCCTTTCATCAGTATACTTGGTTGATGGGTACTATAACAGCAGGCATATCAATGTGGAGAGCATTAAATTCAACAGTGCACCATTGCTGCGAGATGCTACATCTAGTGATCCATCAATCATCAAAGGCTTTCCTCGAGACAACAGCATTTTCAAACAAGACTGGCAATGAAAACATACATTGCCATGGCGACGGTGGTTGCTGTTAGGGTTATTGTTTGCATGGCACTGCGGCCCTGCCATCATTTCATGATTTTGAGGAAGACTTGGTACCTATACAGATACAGTGCACACACCCCCTGAGTGTATAGTGAACAAGCCCCGGGGTCACAGAAAGTAGGGCATGCGGGAGAGGCAGGGTCCCAAAGGTTTCTAGGAATGTGGGTATAGATGTGGGTCACATGGGAGACATACCTGTAGACATTCCATTCCTGTGGACAAAATGCCTGTACAATTCCTAGAATTCTTGCGAATCACACACAATACTGTACCATTTGGCTCCTCCCTGAGACGTCGCCAAAAATCTCACAGATTATCTCTGATTGTTGCAAGAAACACTGGCACAATAGATTTCCTCCCTTCAAGGTATTCCTAAACGACAACTTCATGTATTCCTCCAGCGTGACGCCAATAAGTCACCATCGTTCCTGTTGTGGCACCACCGTCCCCCACAGAGACGACAACGTCTCCAATATGGCAGATAATGTATCTCCCACTGAAGGAAAGCTATTACTGAATCAGGCTGAAGTCTTTAAACTTAGCCTTAACCTTAGACACAAATCAAATACCACGCCATGTCGTATGATATGCTCCAGATCAACAAAGGTGCCAAACCATGGAGAGAACGACAGCCTGACGTGCAGAGATAAAGCTGAGTCAATGCTAACGGCAGTAATACGGTCAAACACACGGTCAGCGACGGATCTGAACTTAAGGATCTTGTAATTGGGGTGAAGGAACTAGGGGAAGTGGAAAACTTCAGTAACTCTAGTCCAAGTTCTCCTGCATGAAGGGTTCCTAATGCCCTTAGTACATGTACAACTCTACTGGCACCAGACGTGGATGCCTGAGATAAAGTTTTAACTTCTCAGCATCTTGAATGTTCTGCGTAGGTTCCGCAACAGTCTCATGGTACTCTGTTGAATTGTTGACATCTCATAAGGTAAATAAATTTTGTAAATATACCTTCCATGTTGGTTTCCACCAACGAACTTCTCAATCTAATAGACATGTATCTATTAATAAGACCTACAACAGCATTGAGTACATTCGGTGACGAATCCAGTGTTCACGGTAGGTGTGCAGAACCAATCTGATTCTTTGTGCTCGATTAGCCTTTCCAACTTTATCGGCGCTGTATTGTCTTCCTTTGTGGAGTTTTAACACCATTACAAGAAAGCGGAACATAGCAGACAGTGATACATACTAAGTCTGGCAGGACTTGATAACCAGCATATCGGAAATACATACTGTGGGCTTTACGGAATTCCATAAGCTATTATACACCTGTCCATCAATTATTCTGCTATCAGCACCCGTAACAAAAGAACGATTTGACTATTTATTGAAAATTTATGAGGTACTTAATTCATAAATGGGGAATATTCCTAGCATTAGACAATTGAATACAAGGTATGAAGAACGGCTTTAAGTTGCCATCTTCAGGAGATATTTGGGCTTTGCAAATCAATTATCTGTCTTTAAACAATGGTCGATTGTTTCCTACTCAGATCAAAGATTGCCATCATTCCATTGAAGAGTTTCATAGTATAATGAAGTGCGTGATATGTTATCTATCTTCTATGTTACCGGGATTACACAATTTATGGAGCAGGCAAATCCAGTTCCATCTGAGTATGATATGATCCTGACACTATATATAGGAAAATAGATAAAGAGGTCTTCGGTCATAAGATTGTCTTCAACCCATGCCAAGGCGAACTTGTATTAGGGTAGATTTATATCTATCGTGATATTTTGAAAACAGCTATAACGAAGCAGAACTAACAAGATATCTATCGTGATATTTTGAAAACGGCTATAACGAAGCAGAACTAACAAGGTATGACAACGAGAGGTGGGTATGCTTGACAACCGACATATTGGACATAACCGATATTGACTTTCGTTAAAAGGTATCAACTGCCATCCCATCATCAATTATTCTCAAATCAGTTCTCATAACATCAGGACAGTAAGAAGTACTCATGACACAGAGGGAAGGATATGACTGATGTAATGTGAATCTAAAGTATCTTACTGTTTTATAGAGCTGGCTTCGAGGAAAAAAAAAATCACATTCTTGTTAAAGCAGTCTCACTTGTACCAAGTTGATGAAAAATCCTTGCTTTAACACGTATGAGAGGGAAGGATATGACTGATGTAATGTGAATCTAAAGCATCTTACTGTTTTATAGAGCTGGCTTTGGAAAAAAAAACTTGTCACATTCTTGTTAAAAGCAGTCTCACTTGTACACGTTTGATTTTGACTCTATCCCGGTTGCGTTTGCTGGCGGTATTTTCAGACGGATGAGGGCCAAGCCAGGTTGATAGAGACAATGTCGGCCTGTCCCAGTGGAGGCGTCGCCAGCAGCGTGCTACATCCCCGATGCTGTCTGGCACGACTTTTATCTCACCTGAGGGAAACTCTGCAAGACAGATCGGCAGCCTTGCACACCAAGAAAGACTAAGAGGCTGGCGTCCCTTAAAGACCCTCAACAAAACTTATGGTGTAGTTTGGCGGTCGTCTAAGAACTCAACTGTACGCGTGACTGATTGTACTTGCTATTGCATGCACCTAATCGTACACTTTTAGACTGATGTATTGTATGGAATAGTTAGCCCTTTTCAGGTTTACGTGCATTAATTGTGTATCAAACACAATGCAAACATTGGAAATAGGACTGTAGAGGCTTACAGGGCTGTCAGTTTCACCACATTAGCTGCAGAAATGATGCTAACTACAACGGGGCTAATGACCAGCTGACACAAAATAGCACGTCTATGTCCCTACCGTATCAGCTAAAGTACTGCCAGATATTGCACGCCCCGCAGTTTTGCTCTTACCTACCGCTTCATACCTCGCAGTAGGGTAATAATGAAGGGTTACTATAATCCTACCATCATCATCATCATAATCCGCACATAAAAGGGGAATGAAGCGCACTGATGAAGGGCACTGAGGGAATTCAATGAACGAGGTGGCAAGGTGCGAAACGACCTCATCATGACTTCAGAAGATCAAGCCAACCGTACCACATCTTGTCTGTTCTTCATGAAAAACGTTGATTGCCGCTCAACTGAGCCTGAAACGGAATTACACCTCCAGAAGGCGCGGCACGAGTCATCCAGGCGGAAGATAAAATGTCTGCCTGCACATAATACAACAAGATTCTAGCAAATCATTATCTGGGTCATCAGCGTTATTCAAGAAAGTTTTGAAAAGAGTAGTCACGTTGTATCCCATTATATTACTTGTAATGACTTCAGTAGACAGTAAATCATCATTGATAATAACCTAACATTGATGAAGCACCAGATTCTCATTTAATAGTTGCCCACTAGATATGAGAGCACCGCGTGGTGAGAAGCTTTATTAATTGCCGACGCTCCCTAGTTCAGAATTTAGATGATCATAACTTTTCAGGATGGTTAGTTATTCATGAGATGTATGACATTTTTATGAGCCATGGCTGATGAAAACCCCATCATCTGTTGGTAAGACCAAGATGAGTTCCGGGAAAACAACACCTAAATCGGTCAGCGTGGAACTCACAAGTCCAGAGTAGACAGCGATCCGGCGGTCTTGGCGCCGGCAAGTATAAGCTATCGACCAGGGATAAACCCCCGCCAAGATAGTTAAGATGTCAAGAATACATCCAATATCTTCTGGGTAAAAGAGGTAGAAATGTTTCAGCATCAGTGTAACTCTACGGATAACTGGAGACGAATGGGCGAAGTTTGGGGGATATCCACACAAACATCTGCGTTCCCGAGATAAAACATCGCGCACCGTTTATGTGACCCCTGGTCCGCAAACAGGACCTTTTTGACAAACGGCTGCACTTCCGTTATGATTATGGGGTCAGAGAAGATTGGTGAGATTGCTTCTGGGGCTCACAGGTCAGCAATCAAGCCACGTCCTCACCCAATAAGGCAGCGGGAACCGCCGCTGTTACCACAGCAGGGTTGACCCTGCAATGATTCTAGTGATTTGCCGCGATGGGCGGTGTGGGTATGATGCACGAAGTGCAGCTTATATAGGCTTACGTTTCACCAGGCATACAGATTGCTCCATCTATCATCGCATCCCCCTGATGAAAAGTGCTGTCTAAATCAACGTAAGAGCCAAATCCTTCCCCCTCCTTTCCCTTGATGTTGTCCAATTCAGCGAGTCCTTGACTTTGCAATATGTTCCAAAATCAAAGGGAAGCGTGACAGTGCTCGAAATCCGTACGATGACAAGAGATTTGCGATATGAATTTCTCCCTGAGCTTGAGCAGCAAGTATGCTTTAGGACCAAATCCAATTTTGCTGGTGTACTGCTCGGTAGTCGTCTGTCAAAGAGCAACAGGCTTCTGTAAAGTTTTCTGTTGGACTAAACAACAAAACTGACTCGAGAGGATTCAGGTTAGGCACATATTAGACGACGTAAGGAACTGGCTGTTGCGGTCAACATTGTGTTTGCACTTGGAGATGAATATCGATTGGAACATATCTCACAAGGGCATCACTGGGCAAGTGCTGGAGTTGAACGAAGTAGGCAATGCAGTTTGGGCATCAAAGATAAAGCAACGATTAAAAGGTTTCTCTGGCAATCACCCAATCTCAAAGATGATCGAAGGACAAGATGTTGATGAGTTAGCATGCTAGTCTTTACTGCTTACCTCTAATACATAATCCAATCTTAGTCTGTCTGTATCACCTCATCAAAACTAACATTCTCCAAATTCTAAGACGCCATCTTCCATTTCAACACAAAGTATACCACAGTACTCAAAATATTGAAAATTCACATCCATCTCCATGACCAACATTTCACCTCATCCATCGGCTTACAAGACTTCTTGCGACGTATTCCCTGACAAGCTCTTTATTCTCATATATCTCTCAACATACCAGTGACAAGTAAATCTTCGTAATATATCTCCCTATACGTATATTCTGACAGAAATTCCAATACGCAGACTGCCCTTTGCTCCACTATGCAATCCAATCTTTGCCCGATGACGTTCTTGTCCCACAAATTGCATTTTCTCGCATCATCTCTCCTATGGTTGTGCGCAGTATGCTAGCGCCAAACATTCTGTACGATGGTTTGAGAGGCATTCCATTCCATTTCTCGCCTTGAAGTAATAAATCTAATTCCAAACCCTACATAACCAGCCAAAGTAAATTTGCTACTGGTATGCACCTAATGACCAAAGCCAGGAAATGCAATTGTGTGAGGGCTTCATTACTAAACATGCCTAGGAATTGATGACTTTCGTTAGGCAGCATAGGGCAAACTCCACATACAGTCATGGCATTGATTAAGGCTTGATGACTCAATACTTTGCCGTGAAAGGTCTGGATAAACATACAGAGGACATATACATCACTTACTCGTTAGTGTAATGTACAATCCACAAAACCTTTGGCACTAATGTTTGTATTTCCATTGCGAAAAAAAAAACATAAAAAAAGTTATCTCCATTCAATCATCTATCTTGGCTCGTGTAAAAAGTGGTAGATTCAACTAAAATTATGTCTAGGATTACCAATTATCCCATTAGATTCATGTCGCGGATGATGACTAGACATAGGATTACTAGAAGCCATCTTGAGTTGTGGTGAGCCCCATGAAGCTCTTGTGTCAGTTAAGTCTGTTATGAATGGCACCAAGTTCCATTATCCACGTCACTATGGAGAACCAGCTGGCTTGCTCTAGGAACTTACTTTCTGCTCTAACTGCCTAACTTGCTATCATAAAGTACTACGTAAAGTAGGATGCTTGTATCAGTGGTTAAGTGGCTATAACCCACACAATCTACTTGTCTCTCACCTATCTACCCGTCTGTGCATCTATTCATTTATTATTCATCTGTACTCATTACCTACAACCCACTCCTTATCAGCTTAAGTGTCTCGTATCTAGCTGACCAAATTTGTTTATCTACTGCTCCATCTATCTTCATTATGTATCATCACTGTGCCTGGTCCCTACTTGGCATCACCTGTCCTACGTGTATGGGCTAAAATAGGACTTTGTCGTACATGGAAGGTCACAATTCCTTATACATGTATGTATAATTGCATTTCAATTTTGATTTATAATCAGTTTTGGTTAGTATAGAGGAGGAGGGCTTAGAATAAGCTAAATAAGCTTTATCCCTCCTCCTGCACCTGTTTTATTTATTATTATTGTATTATGTATACTTTTTCTTGTTGTTGTGCAAATAAACAAACAAACAAACAATGGTTGACAGTAAATGGCGTGGTGAGAGTAGTTGTGAGCAGATAGTGAAGATTAACATTTTGCTGGAGGGAATGGTTGACAACTTTCGAACTCGATACCAATCCAACCTCAATGGAAGAAACTGCACATACGAATACACATATTTATATTTGCAACACAGACACTAAGTTCTCCGAAACTTGATAATGGTGCAGTAAGTTAAGGCAAGGGCGTCACTCTTAGAAACTGTGGATTGAGAGACTAATCCTGTGTCTTTATTGATACTCAGATGATCTCAGCCTGCCCTTTGCTTGTGCGGCCTTTTCTATCCCCTTTACCCATTTCTATTCTATGTGGATCTTTATAACCTTTGACTGTCCCCTGGAGGTGTTCCTGTAGAGTTTGTGCATCACAGAGTCCTGATAATGGGAGTCCAGTGCGGCGAATGTACAAAGTTCTACGTCAGGCAGCCACAGAAACTAATGGGTACCGGACTAATTACATACCCATCAGCCTTGCAGCGGTTGGGCTAATGGCTATTCCATTTGCACAGCCAGGGGACTGGTTCGAAGGACAGTATTAGTTAAATGAAAGAGAAGAGAAGAGGAACAAAAAAAGTTCCATCAACGTTGGAAATGGAATATATTTGAGAGGCTGCTAAAAGAGTCGTACTTGAAGTTCCTGCAGTTTCAAGCAACTATGTAACAACCTTGGGGGCGTCTAAATTGCACCACCTTGCCTACTGTTTTGTTTTTCCTGAAACATTTTCACCTAGACCTAATAACAACATGGTGCAGTAATATTATTGTTTGAGTCGTCGCAGCCATCCAGCCATCCACGTGACTCATCCCGCAGCTGCTAGGTCAATGAACTATGGGTTTTGACGATGCCCTACAAGATAGCTTGGACGTAACATTTAGTATTTGCAGTTTACTACAAAACATGAATTTTCGATTGCAACTTGTAAAGAGTTTGCTTAGCCTCCCTTGACACTTTCAGTTGCAAGAAGCCGTAAAAAATCCATTCTAACAATTGCAATGCGTGCGTCCAAAGTACTGTCTATAACTTCCAATGGATATTATCGAGGCATCCTTTTATACCTTATACTTACACACGCCACCGATTGCCTGAATGCTTTATGCGAAGCATTTTACGCGGAGGCTTTTAGAAACCACATCACCCTCTTTGTTGAATAATCGCAGAAGATATCTGAGACTGGTATTTTTCTCCTGGTCCGTTATTAGCTGCTTTCAGCTTCGATGTTGGACGTATTCAGGTCACCAGTGCTCCACTGGCCCTGGTGCTTTCATGCTGTCAGATCAGATGAGATAAGTGCTGTAAGAACACCTCGAAGAATACAAATAGTCAACACAGACAGTGACCAACCATTTCCCGATACTGATCACGCCCAGAACAGATTCTTGTACCTAATGTACGCTGGTCACGTAGCGATTGCAGATATTGAATGGTAGATTCAAATGAAACTGTGACACATTTTGGATTAAAGGCTGATATTCGAAGGTGACTTGATTTGTACATTAACTGCATACATATGCAACTATTAGATTTCAGAATAAATATCAAAGAATCAAATGTTCTGTCCAGTGCCATGTACATGTATCATTGAGTATTCTGTTTTGGAAAACCTCAAATCGCAACTTGCAGGATATTCAAATTCGGCCGCGGTATAAATTTTCCGGGAAAATGGATGGGTACGTGGCCCCAGCACCTAAGCAATTACCTTGCTGCCACAAATGGGAAAGTTCCGTGCTGTATAATAGATGTCAGATTTACCAGTGGGAACTTAGGCGCGACTTTGCCTTGCGGACCTCTACATCCATCAATGACCGGTGTGCCGCCAGCAGCACTTCGTGAGTTCTAACAATAGTTCCAACCATATCACGTGAGAGTTCCTGATCGATTTGCCAACATTGATCAACCAGTGATCGTCACGTGTCGTTTACTTTCTTTTTTTCTTTATTCTTTATTTCGGGCATCCAGGGCCCATATAAAATAAAATAAAACATACAAATAGAAATACACATAATAACAGTAATTAAAATGCAAACTAAGAATACAGACGGAGCCAGACACTGCGGAAGACTTTGTTGGGGAAGATTACATCGGAGTTGAGAACAGATTGGATGATGTTGTTTGAGGAGTTGTACAGACGAGATATGAACGAATAGCATTGTTTGCGCCATGTAGCGTCAGTCCTATGATAAAAAGACAAATTGCTGCTCTCGAATTCCAACCATATGAGTTGTAGATCAGCTTCAGACATCGAGCAGAGACTGAAGATTTGTGAGAGATGAGGTTGTGGTTCCCTCCGGTGTGCTTTAGGAGGAACAAATGGGCATCACCCCGGTAACACAGGTCAATTAACAAACAGAGTGGTCATTAAGCGTAAGAGGAAACAGCAACATCATGACAGCCTTCTGCCAGGAAGTCATCAGGAAACGCGGCAGTTGTTGTGGTATGGATGGCCTGAACCCAGCTGGGGAGACATTGCAAGATAGGTAAAGGAGATTGTGAGATAGGCACGGCTCTGAAAACGAGTTTCAACTCAGTTGCCCAACACCAAACACATATTTTCTGTCTCAAAGCTTTTTACTCAGACGATACATTCACAGACGAGGCTCATCCCACAAGAACGTACTCCCCATCCATGTCTATTACTGATGAATGAGTCCTTACTTTACAATTTAGCTTCCCTGAATTCACATTTCTTTCTGTTTGGGTAATAGTTATAAACCCTT
The DNA here is from genome assembly GCA_013266295.2 of Branchiostoma floridae x Branchiostoma japonicum. Classification (NCBI taxonomy): domain Eukaryota; kingdom Metazoa; phylum Chordata; class Leptocardii; order Amphioxiformes; family Branchiostomatidae; genus Branchiostoma; species Branchiostoma floridae x Branchiostoma japonicum. The sequence goes on from CM023832.1 coordinate 12,107,227, forward strand.
CCCCAGTTCCAGATCTTCATTAAACCTATCGTCTATATATGATGACGAATTGCAAGCGTACATGGTACCAATTGACCTAAATAGAGCAAAATGAAGTGGTTGGAAACTACTTTGAGCTAAAAGGCTCTAAACATGCAAAGTTGCCACGTATGTCCCTTCCAATTGGTGTGATTTTGCTAACTTTAGGGTAACTTTGAATGTCTTCCTCCTATGAATTTTGATTACGCTTCTGTATTGGCCAAGGTACTAGTAATTAGTTCAGCAAAGATGTAACAAGCTCGGATCTGGCCACCGTGTCATCAAGTCAAGACGAGACAGCAATTTCGCGAACAAATCGAACAAATCTCGGCGTGGCCGAACTTGAAAGGACCTTTGACTTGGAGTCATCTGTAATCAAGCTGACATTTCAAAACACCCCATAGGTACTTATCTTACCTACACGACCAAAACTGTTGGAAATATACCACAATTACCCAAGTTTATCAAAACAACAAGAACGTCTAGCTTAGGTGCTTATGAAAGAACATGCCATGCAAAAACAAGCATTGTGCATCTAAACAACATTTTAATGAGCAACAAGAAAGCTGGGTTGTTGCGAAGAAGAATTTCATATATAGGTACTTATTTTACCTACACGACCAAAACTGTTGGAAATATACCACAATTACCCAAGTTTATCAAAACAACAAGAACGTCTAGCTTAGGTGCTTATAAAATAACATGCCATGCAAAAACAAGCATTGTGCATCTAAACAACATTTTAATGAGCAAAAAGAAAGCTGGGTTGTTGCAAAGAAGAATTTTATATGACAGCCCCAGTAGAACAGAGTAAAACATAGCCCAATGACGTATATATCTAATGAAAAATGCATCAGGCTTTACGTCTGCAATGCTATGAGTATTTAACGACATCCTCAAACGAGGCGGTAAATGGCAATCTTCTCAAGGCATAGACTGTCGTCTTGCGGTCCGGTCCAAGGCCTTACATCATCCCTGCCGTTCCCCAGATGACATCCCCTCGGGGCCTGTTTTCACACGAACCATGTATTCCTCACGGCTCATCCGTTTATCCCATTTGATGTTACCACGTAATGAAGCCATCGCGAAAGACCGTCGTAAACTGGTAATGACTTTCTTTCCCCAAAGGCATGCTTAAATCGTGTTTTTAATTTAAACCCCATTGACGGGATAAAGATAAGAAGATTACTTGGAACAAGAGCTCTTTTGTGCCAATTAATGGGAGGACGGTTTATACAGTTTCTCCAGTGTTAAGAATTTTTAAGCCAAGTCATCAAATAAATTGCACCATAGTTTCCTTTTCTATCTGGTCTATAAATTACAAGAAGAAAAGCAACTATTTAAGAGGGTGTGGACAACAGGGTTAACGTTTACTCCAATTAATGTGACGGCACTTTACTAGAACTATCATGTTGTCTATTGCATTACAAGTTATGTTTGTTTTGTTGTAGAAGTTCACTATTAGTCTCTTACGATGTAGGTAAAAGTTCAAAGATAGATGAATTGTGTGCTTCAAATTATAAAATGAATTTACTGTACAGGTTTAGGCCGAGAATGTTGACTTGGAAAGAGAAGTCGTCAGAAGGTTCATTGGTCAAATAGCGTTTTGGAAGGTAACTTGGCAGCAATCTGAAGAAGGCGATGAAGATGTCTACATGCATAGGTTGATTCACGACCATGTCCAGAATCATGGTTGAAGCTTTGGTGAGATTACTGAGTACCTACATGGTCAATCCTTCATTCAAGTGGCCCTCACGAGAGAATAGATTCCCTAGTGTTAGCTGAAGCCCATGGATGCCACTGGCGCCCGCAACAAATCCACGTTTTCTCCGCCACACGTGCGCAAAATACAGGAAGATACAGTGTTTCATGCCTCCTTGCTCCCGTATATCTTCCAGTAAGGCCTCTGGTAAAACTGGGGAAACTAGAAAGCTTCCCGCCAGAACTGCGTGGCCCCAATAGTATTTTAGGAACTGCAGACATAACCACATTCCTCTGGAGCTAAGAATTTGTCAACATTGTAATTTAGATAACATTGAAGACGAGTTTCATTTTGTTGTTGAATGTACATTTTATAGAGAAGAGAGAGATATCCTTTTTACTTGTATAGAAGACAAGTTCCCTAGCTTTGGTCGTTTAGATAGAACAGAAAAATTCAGATTCCTTATGAAAGTAGACAAACCATGTATCATTAGCTCTATATGTTCATATATCCACAACTGTTTTAAGAAGCGAGAAGAAGTTGAACCTGTACATAGTACCTAACATTAGTACATATAGTTTTAGTAAGATTCTGCTGTGATTTTTACTTATGCTTTACTCATGACCTGTACTTAGCTCGTAAGAGCATAAACGTGCAATAAAGGTCTTTCATTCAGTATTATTTTGAGTCGTTTCTCGTTGCTCAGGCCGTGCAGCTTCTTGAGGGCAACAGCCAGTATTGTTACAATCAATATGAAAGAAATACTGGCCAGGATTAAGTATGGACTATTTGCTATAGAAAAACGTAATATATAATACATAATTAATAAGTATAGCGCTTATCTTAAGTATATATGTTTATTTTTAAAAAGTAAATTATGACCTACATGTTGGCATCGCTTCACTTCCTGCTACGGATACGCTGCCAAGTCATGCACCTCCACTTAAGTCACAATAACAACCACTTCCAAAAGCGAGGCGAAATATTGCGTCAATTTGTTCAGGAAATTAATGTAAAATAGCTCTCAGAATACGCGCCCCACAATTACAGCAAATTAAGCAATTTAACTGTTGATTCCAATTTGAAAGGAGATAATGTAAGGCAGAGCTATTACAGATGCGGCATCAGCATTCCCTGACGCTAGTTGTACAATTATAGTCTATATTCATGGGCAATCACGCCAGAGTAGGTTCCCTAGCATGGGTTTAATTCCTCTACATGTAATCGCGACTGCCGCGCGTTTGCAAATCCACATTTCCCCACCAGATGCGCGCACAATGCACGAGGATGACAACTTCATGCCTCGTGGCACCGAGCTCTCTCCATAAGTCGTCCCGGGAGACAACCGGGAAAGCTGTGGAAGATTAGAGAGCTTCCCACCTGAGCAATCCCCGAAAGTCCCGAAAGTCTTTCTAATCGGATACCACAACATTCTCCATCTCTCCTAAGAAGAGGTAGGATGATGAGGCGACTGATTGAAAGAAAAGCTAATTCCCTTCGCTCAGGTTGGACCACCTGGCAGTAACACTTAACGATCAATACGTAAGAAACGCCAGCTATGATCACGTCTGTGTATTGCTTGTTCTTTGCAGTCAGCATCTATCTATCTATCTATAGTCCTACTCATAGTGAGTTGAGTCAACAAAGTTCCGCTTCCAGTATTCTCTATTTTGCATAGTGTCCAACAGTTCTTTTAAAGCTAGTCCAGTTTCAGTCTCGATAATTTTCTGTAGTGTTAAATATGGCCGGCCCCTTCTCCGTTTTGCTTCCGGGGTCCAGTGAAGCAGTCTCCCAGCAGGTTCCCCGTGTCGCGTCACGTGTCCAGCGAGGCTCAACCTCCGTCTATTTATAACTGTTGTAATAGGTGGAAGGTTCCCGTACAGTTCTTTGTTCTTTGTAAACGACCACCAAGTCAGCATGTGAAACTTCAAAGTTCTGTATGGTGAAGTTCTGTAGTCATACCTGCATCGCACAAAGAGTAACCTGCCACGCCTGCACTCAGAAAGTTGATAGGCACCAACGTAAGCAACAAGGATCTTGTATTTTGTAGACTGCACGAAAAATGGGATTTACCAATGACGACAAATGCTTGGGAAGCATCGTAATGGCTGCTTTAGGCAATAAACGGTGACAGTATAAGTAAATCCCATCTTATGGTAAATCTTACTTTATTTTGTACACGTACTAGTGTTATCACCTCAAAATCTTATGGAACTCGTCATCAAATACGGTAGGGACATAATCATGTTATAGCTTAGGTAACAACTGAAGTTATATATACGCAGGGCTAACCCCACAAAAAGCCAGATGTACGAAAAGCGATAAATTCAAGGCAAGTCTGTATGGTGCGCCCAGTAATGTATGCGTACATAACAAGAATAGATGCCTGGTAAGTTTGAAAAGCTTTCAAAAAATTGTCTACAGCCTCAAATGCCAAAAGCAGCCATTACCAGACTTACCTGGCATTTATCACCAATCTTAGATCCTATTTTTTCAACGTACAGTGTTGGAAAACCTCAGCTCAGTTTAAAACATCCTGGTAATTTTAACCCCATTTCATTTTCCTCATATTTTTCCCATGGAAAGAATCTCGTATACCTACTTCAAGTGTATATATACTTAGCTATATATTTACGCCTTCATGTCGAATCTTCTCTTGGTCTGCGAGACACGTCGACCGCTTCAATTCGTTACTGTTGATGTACCTGGTATGCGTCGCTCAACTGTCAAGCTTGCAATCATAATACACGATCTCTACTGTTCTGGCACTTTTATATTATCTTTTAGAAACCGGCTAATTTATATGCTGTAAGGGTAGCAATTTATCATTTAGATCAATGAAAACTAAATTATGATTTAGGCGATAAAAACCGTCTCTATTCCCCTGCTACAAAGACACTGCCAACTTGCGTCATTCAACACCACTTAAAATTACAAAGGCATTCACCCATGAAGACGAGGCGAATGTTCATATTCCCCAAAGAGTGTATCTCCTTGTGACCTATATTGATACAAATGATCCTACAATATCAGGTTGCTTGGTGTAAAATGTTTTTCCTGCCTTGATGCATTAGTAACGGCCGTATCACTGACGTGGAAGGAGCTCGTAGGTCGGCCACTTAAAGGGACCCCGTACTTTCATGTGTACGTGCGATTCGTCTCTAGTGAATGCTACTCTCCAAGCAGAGGTTGTTTTTTTTTAATTCACACAAATATGACGTGGTACAGGACAAAGTGGTAGCGCACTCAAGTGACATGACTTATTTTGACGCTACCACTTAATAAATGAAGTACAAAGAAATAAGGAATAACAAAAGATGGTACGGTATGATAATATACAGAGATGTTGAAAGGTTTATGAGCGCAGTCCGATTCCCCACCCAATGATGAAACAGATGAAATGGTAGGACACAGAAAAAAAGATGAAAGAGAATGATTATTGGAAGCGTTTTGTTGTGGTGATGAATTGTTGAGTTAACGTCAAAATATTGGAATTTGCAATGAGTGAACATATGAGACTACCACGGAGGAGAATGAAAATTTTGGCGTTGTCAGACAAAGCTGTAAAGTTGAGGGTGTGTCCTAAGAGCCTGGAGAGTTTGCCAAGGAGAATAGAAAGGTTGGATACGGAGATCGTAACCTTCTCAGACTTGGACTGCTGAATGGGACGACTGCCAGCAACCTGGGCAAGTCTACGAATCCAACCCCCTTTTTGGAGAGTAGTGAATGCAACTACAGCGGCCAAAGTTGTTTTGAAATTCATTAAGGAAACTCGTAGTCCTCACGGCTTTACATAGTATAGTATTCCAGTAACATCCAAAAAAAAAACCTTTAGTCGATTCTGAATGCCTCAAAATTTTCTCATAAACATGTATCATACCAGTAAGCACCTACTTCATTACGAAGAGCAAATCTTAATGCTCGTTGATCAATATACCAACATGTAAGATTGCTACTCCTTTGGAATTAAAATCAGCAAGTGCACAGGGTTCTGGATATCCCGCCAAATAGGTGATCAGCGTGGTCTAACGCCCATAACGCCAACCATAACATCAATTACAAGTACATTTCAGGCTAACGCAAACTTGATGGATTTTCTAATGTGCACAATTGAAAACGGGAAGTTCACCCAGGTCGATATAGGGATTTTCATAGGGAGGGACATGTCAGGTTGACAACTCAGCTTAATACAGTTATGTTTACGTCTCGATCCTACAATCTAAGAGGTTTTAAAAATCTACTTCTGTCCTATACACAGCACAAGTTGTACTATATTGCTGTTGGTAGACAAGACATCGAAGGTTTCGCACGGCAAGCCACCCTTGATCACCCCATGTTACTGAATGAGCATCTTCTGGGATTTGAATGACGCAACACTTGATAATTCTTCTGTTCTGTTGGCAGAGCTGGCCTAACTATTAAGAAAAAGAAAACTTTCACTATTTTTGGGAGCCAGCCAAACTTCTTGTATTTTATTTTCAGCCATATAATTTTCCCATGCTGCTCTATGAACAATCCATACACTGGCATGTAACGAATGATCTTAATTCCGTTCCTCAGATAATTTTCTTCGAATGTCATCATTTAATTCATGCGCATATCACCCTTTCATTATCCTTCATAGCCATTTGGCAACCCAGGCACATTAACAGGAGATAGAACTATTCTTCTCTTTCGTCTCACAGGACAATAGGCGTTTTCTGCATATGGATTTAATGGAAATAGAAAAAATAGTTACACAACGATATGAGCTGTGTTAAGATGATACAACACTATTTTTTATTACACTTGATATTACCGTATTTTAAAAGTCTATGGTATAACGCTATGATTCATGTCTTAAATCTTTATTGATAGCTTTGTTTAACGTTGTTGTTACTGCTATTAATGTAAATCAACAAAGACAGCTGTTGTTTTAAATATGTAAAGTATGCATATAATGTAAATTAGCAAAGTATTTCAGACATCATTAATGTGCGTCTGCTATTTTCTAATAAAAGTCATCTTATATATATATTGGCGAAGTTTAGTCGCACTTTCCTCACATTATTTTCTAAATTGCTCAATTACTTAGCTCTCTAAAACACATGCTTCAATACATACAACACATGCTTCAATACATACAATACATACGTATACGTATACGCCTTTGCATGCCTAGTTTAGTCGCACTTTCCTCACATTATTTTCTAAATTGCTCAATTACTTAGCTCTCTAAAACACATGCCTCTGGAAGAAGGCAATTATAAGGCTGCTAATTTTAATTCAAAGCGGATGACGAAAGTTATTAAACTGGGAACAGTCACTAATTGCTTTTCCGAGTCAACTGGGGTGCGTACGTGACAACCTGAGTGCACGAAGTTTTCCAGGAGTAAATGTTATCGTCTTCCTGAAGGGTTTTAACAGATACTTAAGTCCAGCTATAAATGTTTTTAAAGACTGGCGAGCCTTCGTTGAATCCAAAGTATTATGTTTTGTTTGTTTGTTTGTTTGTTTGTTTGTTTATTAGATCTCCATTAGTGGTAAAAACCACTAATCTTCCTGGAGTCCACATAAAATCCAAAATTATAACAACAGAAATGTACAGAATTCAACACAATATTAACATAAATTGAATAAATTAAAGTAATTAACATAATTAAGTAACATAAGCTGAGTTCGAAATCAAAGTGATCACTAACATTAAATAAAGTAACATATTAATTAAGTAACATAAGGTGAGCTCGAAATCAAAATAATAATTAAATAATATAGTCAACTATGAAACAAATTAACATCTGATTTTAATTTTGTCACTCGAGCCATTTCCCATTATACATGCCCAGAACGATAAACCCAGAAAACCCTCAGGGTTCTACGCACCTCTCTCTAACTCACGGGCATTCTCGGGCATTCAATCCCCGGGAGGTCCCGGCACTTTGCTAGGTACGCCAAGCTCTCAAAACACCGGGGCTTGTTTCAAAATGTTCTACGTGTCCTATATGTCATTAATCTCAGGCATGAATAAGAAGTTCTTGCATACGTACTCAGATGCTTGTTAGGTGTGAGCACAGACGAATACAATAATTTGTAGTGAATGATTATCCACGAGTTTTCTCATGAACAGACTATATAGACTCTAAATACAATATTCGATAGAAGCAATCCCTTCAAGATTGTCAGGCGAAGAAATGAAGTGGTCCAACAAATAACACTGGGAGAGAGGAAATCGAAAACGTCTTGCCGTATGATGAATAGTCCCCACGACGGGTAATAGGGCAATATGTGATGGAACCTTTTCAGATTCGTCTTTTCTGATCGATCTGATATTGTCCATGCCGGTTCCTTTAGGTGCAATCTCCACTGCTAGAAGAGTGGCCCACTAGATCCCCTATAATGCAAATGCTTCCCAGAAAGTAGTTTGCACTCAGAAGTTGATTGATTGTAGAGTTGTAATAAGGTTTTTGTTCTCTATTATCGTTTCCCCAGTCGGAGATCGATATTTGATGAGAATTATCCCAGAGTTACATTAATACCACATGTAGCACAGATGGCCGTGGCAAGAGGTGTCATAGTAACAACGTTTCTAGTTCAAGCGAGAAATGGTCAAGATTCTTAATTGACGAGGACTTTCAACCACCGTATTGCTGCCTTTGAATAAAGTTGATGCGCAACTTTACTACCTTTAGAATAAATGTTTCATTAAAAGACGTGGCTACCATTTTTACATCCGAGCACCTAACGTCAGTAGTACACCGGTAAATATAAATTACAACCCTCTAAATACGACAGTGAAGTTATGAATTACCATGAAAACTATTCATAGCTTGGAAAAATTCTGAAGGGCCGCCTAGGAAATAAAAGATGGTTACTGAAGATAGCAACATTTCAACATGTCGCCTTTGAGCCTAACGTTAACAGTGCTGTGTGTGGCTGATGCAGTGACGGTGACAGGCTTGATCCTGCCCGAGACTTTGTAATAAGCCGTTATTTCGTGCTCTTGCCGAATGAATGTGTTTTTTAGACCGTTCTTCTAGGATTGTTTCTAACTCGCTGAATTGTCGCAGATGCAAAATACTATAGTTCAATTCTACTTTAAAGATTACAAATAGGAAAAGTTTTTAATTGTAAAATATATTACGTATTTTAGTATTATAATCTTTAAAATTGTTATAGGTAGTAATTTCAATTTAAGGTATTTGCAAATATTTCAAAATGTAATAAGAAATTTGTATCAGTAGCATGCTCGCGACTTTGTACAAACCCCACAATTCAGCCGTGAGGCTGTGATGGGTTTTTGGTTTTCAATAAACAATAAACAATCATGGCGTGTTTTATTCTCACTGATATCAGCGACACTTAGGTGAGAATGACGTTAACGGACGGACGTTTGCCATGATCATGATTCCCAGCATTATCCCAGGTCGATCATGCATTAAACGCACATTCGTGAGAGGAAAATCACGCGTGACAGCATCCAATGTAACGTTGATCAGCACTGAATCATTTATTTTACACGGTCTTTGATTGTTAATCACATTTTGGGATGCTTCACTTCCACCATGTCTTATCTTCCTGGGCACGTAATCTCTGGAAGACTTTTACAGATGGCGACGTTTCTGTTTAATTTTTCATGTAGAATATCTAATATAGGAAGACCATCTGGAGCTGAAGATGGGGCTGACTTAGAGCATCTCGCTCATTGAGCAATATATTGGCAACTATTACACCAAATTATACATTATACAGTTCTCGCTTCGCCAATGTAGCATATAAAGAAAGTGGAACAATTTACACTCGATCTTTCATATACCGTTAGACAGTTATTTCCTCAGAGACCGTCGGGTATTGCGCTGATCTTACTGTATCAGCAGAGGATATGCATTGACACCTGGGGGCACCGTCATCAAGAATCGATATCTAAGCCACCAAACGGGGATTTACTGGTCCCAAAACGAGATAACAAGACTTACCGAAGTTGTGCTGCGTTATTAAGACAGCTAGCCGTAGAAACAACGCTATGGAAGGTCGGGGTGGAGTCATCTTGTGGAACGCACTGCGTGGAGGCGATGGAAGAAATGAGAAAGTCAAGCTGCTCGCTCTATGGTACAGTAGGGCGTCGAGTCTTCCCCTAACTAGAACTGTGGTATATAGACTCGTCTAGCGGAACAGAAAGTCCGAGATCGTTTACATGATAGTCCAGACGGCTAGCAATACAGGGAGAGATATACATGTAGCCGCAGCGATGTGAGAGCGAGTATTGGGCGGAACTTGTGCTGGCACGACGCCCAGCTGACGTAGTCACAAAGCGGCTCCTAACTGCGGAAGAGGTCAACTGCAATGAGGACAAGTCAAGGCGTCAATCTTTGACTGGCAATAAACATAAGCTGATACTGCAGCCAGCAGGGCGGTTAGTTTGGTTCACGGAAAGTCAGAACCAGAGTGTATATTGCCCCATTACTGTCGTCGCAAGGCCAGAAGATTTATAGCAGGTCTGCCTGCACTGTGACAGGCACAATAAGTCAACAGGACACGGGTAATTGTTCATGTACATTTGGCAACATGTCCTCATTCCTAGCGGGATTTCAGTCCCTAAGTGAGTACCATCTTACATACTGTTGACGCTGTCATTCCTCAAGTGATCCTCCACCTCCCGTGCCCCAGACTCAGTCATCCTCCACCAGATTCCACTTACGCGGGGCGGCTCCACAGGACGCCCTGTCAGGACTGGGGAGTAATGCTTCACGGGCAATTTCCACAGCGGTGCCGTACGAAGTTATAGGTATTACGCCGTCTCTTTGAACTGCGGCTTTGATGTGGTAACCCACTGTCCTAGTTCGTGCGGGCAGAAACTAGATGACAAGAGGTCCAGGCGACGAAGCTTCGCTGGCAATTTGCTCAGTCAAATGGATTAACGTAATTGTTTCAGCGGCTTGGAAACGTCTGCCTTGTAGAATGACTATAGTGGAGAATAAAATCCATAGATGAGTTCATTTCATAGTTAAGTAAAACAAAGAAAATTGCATCTCCAAGAGCAGGACTACGTGTTAGGAGAACTCTTTTAAGATTGCCCTTAGGACCTGGTGTTTCAGACGAAACTACCACGTTTGGTCAGAAAACCAACGCAAGTAGCTATTTGCCAGCGTATGCAGATTCTAATGAAGACAGCATGACACTGACTCTGCAGCTCTTAACAATGATCCACAGGAATACTTTTGTCTGACCGCCCGATTCCGTATAAAAATCAGCATGATCGAGAGTCAGAGGTCTGAAAGGGCAAGGAGACATGTCATGTGTGCAATCAACGTTTGGAAGACGAACGGGCCAACTAACTACATACTAGACCTTCGTCAGATCTTCGTCTGATCATGACAAAAATGTCCCGGCCTGACGTTCTCCTTGATTGTATATTATATTAACGAGCAGACGTCGTCTTTGCCAACTGCAATTACTCTTACCAACGTGACCTCTGACGGGCGCCTCCTCCTGATCTCCTTCATCCAGGCCCACCCGCCTCTCTCTCCCGGGCAATTGAGCTTCTGAAAAAAGTTTGAGTGAAACGTATTACTGCATGCGCGTGTAGAAAGTAGGATTTGCGGTGACACCATCTGCAGAAGATCCTTAGCTTCCCACAATCTGGGCTTCTGGCGGAAATGAGGCCCGAAAAGCGGACAACACAGGGGAAAGCTAAGCCTTCCTCTCGTTCGCTATCCCGCATTTATGTTGGCGAAGATCAGGTTGACTCAATAAAGTGGCGCGGGTTTTTCTCCGAGATAATAATGAAGAACCTTGGAAATAGATGAACCGCAGGGCTCCCTAGCCTCCACCAGGCCTTCCTACGGGGGTACGGATCGTAGAATTCGGCAAAAGAAGGGAATAGCTGGCCAGTAGAGTCGGTCCGCGGGAGGGTTAGTTTCCCCCCTAGCTCGGCCAGTCAACCTCAAGGCGGCCAGACTCCCCTTGCAAATATATATCTCCCTATTATAGCCCGCGCAGTTAGTCTGGTAGAGTAAGGGCTCCCCACCAACTGGGAGATGGATGATAATGATGTGCAAAACGCCCCATGATGAGGGCACTTATATCAGGGTGGTCTCCGCACGGAGAATGGCAATGGTAGCATCAGCACTAGCGACTGGGGGGATTGGCTACGTAACGATGCCCAGAGGCCACAGAGAGTTGCAGCAAGCCGGTCTTCTATCGACCCGTTACAAAAAGAATGGCAGAACCGCCTCTGGTTCAAGACATAGAAACTGAACATTCAGCGAAAACGACTGGACCGACTTAGCCTCCACCAGGCCTTCCTATGGGGGTACGGATCATAGAATTCGGCAAAAGAAGGGAATAGCTGGCCAGTAGAGTCAGTCCGCGGGAGGGTTAGTTTCCCCCAGTCAACCTAAAGGCGGCCAGACTCCCCTGGCAAATATATCCCTATTACAGCCCGCGCAGTTAGTCTGGTAGAGACTAGGACCGACTAACAGCAGGCGACACCGTTGTTTTCTGCGATTCTAAGCACTTGAAAGCGCTCCCCTGGTGAATTCATGAACTAACCTCTCTAGCTAGTGTAGTATCATCTGAATATCATCCATGTCTTGGCAAATGTCAATGGTAAATTGATGGATATTGAGAGCTCTTTGGTACATTGCAAGCAAATACTAGCAACCACAATATCTGCCCTCATATTCACCTTGTAAAGGCGAAGTTTCCAAATATGTTGGACTTTTATATCACTTTCACCAACAAGGCGGACTTAAGACCCAACTTCACTCAAACAATTTTCCCAATAGATTTACGGCCCTTCACCTGCAGTGTTCTGAAATCGACCATAAAATTGAGTCTAGTCTAGGTAGTCCGTGGCGTGAATAAAGGTATAGAAATATTCGGTGTGCCACGCCGATAGACCTTCAGCTTTTATACAGACTACATACAAATAAGCTTAAGTGCTCGCTTATGATTTGTATCTCCATCATGGCCGCTCTGGCAGAACAAGTTGAACCCTATCCACTTTTGTCTCCATTCCCGCTATAGGCAATAAAGTATAATTTCCGGGCTTCCCTTATAATAAGTTTAACGCTAGAGTTACATCGTACAGCCGCCACATGTAGCTATTAAAGGAGGAGACTCGTAAACCACAAAGGCACAATTTGCACAACGAAACGGTCCAGCGGCCCTTTTAATAATACGCCTCCACTGTAAGGGAGAAGCCGATAAATAATTTCATATCCCAAAATGGCGCAATTGGACACTACTGAAGCATTTATCGCTGAGCGTTTACCATAATCTTTATCATTTTAGAAAAAGACCATATTACTACTGCCATGCCTAAGAATTATACTATTCAAACGATTACCCCTGCAATATACATGTATCTATTGAGAGCACTACGAAGGGACTGTTTCATCGCAAAGTATTCACTCAAATCCTCCCCTATTTCAGGAGATACCAAAGTGCGTTTTCACCAGTACCGACTCAAACACTCGGGGGAAATATTGCCCATGACAAGTATACGAGACCACTTACATCGGCACTTGATAAGGTTGTTTCAAGTTCTAGACTCATAGTTAAATAACCTGTCTGCTAGATCCCTCTGTCTCCGGCTATAGACACGCCACAATAAATCTTCTTGTCTAAAACCTCATCTTTTGTCTCGCCAATAGTCAAACTGAAGTTGCCTCCCCCGTCTAAATTTCTTTTGAGAAAGACATAGCCTACGTATGCCTTTGACCCCTGAGTGCTAAGATGCTAAGAAGCGAAAACACGTCTTTTGCAGCATATTAAACATCTTTCCCGATCGGCGGTAGTGTTGGACCTCGCTAACCCATGCACTTGGAGGGCAAAGTTGTCCCAGTCAACAAGTCAGAACTGTCTAGAGCTAACCCGGGGCGTAGATTCAGAGGAACAAGTCATTTGTTGCACCGGTCCTTGGACGCTAATGGGGGCTTCAATATGCCTATATCTCCCACTGGGGATGTAACTTGAGCTCGGCTCCGGAGCTTTTAGGGTTGGTCTCTGTCTTCTAACAAGAAAGGGTAGATAAAGGCTGCACTTGTCCACAACTCTTTGTATGTGTTCAGAATGATGACGCTTGTCCATGACAGACTGCAGATTACTCTGTGAATCGGGACTGACGGCAGGGATTCGCCAAAGCTCATCAAAGTCACGACAGGCAGATACATTTTCAGTCATCCCCCCTACATAATTTATTAAATGTATAATTAATTAATCACAGCGGGTGATGGATAGAGTGCAGTGAAGTTTGAATGTGTGGGCAGAGTTTGTTTGATTGTACTGTGGTGTAAAGCTGATGTGAGGTCAGCAAAAAAACCTACGGACGTGTTAGCAATCACAATGATAGTGGCGCGACTATTAATTATAAATGAAAGCGCCGTGAAGAGCTCTCGTTCAAAATGAAAAGTCTACTCATGTTACATCAAGCATAAAACTTGAAATGTTAAAGGGGCTTTTAGCCAAGGCTTTACCAGGATAAACCCATGTTTGCCATCATTGGGTGTAAAACTACCACTTCGCTCACAAATAAGTCAAACTGTCAGAAAAAGGATCTTAGACAAACAAGACTTGAAGATACGTTGGACTTAAAGATGCTCTGCTGAACTTCACTCCCTTGTACCCCCACTCCGAACATTCTCTGCAAGAACACGCTTTGCCACCTCAACAGCAGAAAATCACCCTTTCTTCCTCAATACTCCATCACTCAAGAGAAAATTCCATGCCGACAGTTTCTTTCCCAGAACCACTTTATTGTGGAACAAGCTTCCCCGTGAATGTTTCCCCACTAGGTACGACCTCCAACGGTTTAAATCTAGGGTGAACAAACATCTGACCACGCAGTCCTCATTGTAACCCAAAACATGCAAGTGGCTCTCACGAGCCTTGTTTTGAGATGAATACCGAAGTAAATAAAAAAAAGTATTCACTTGGTTCAAATAAGCAACATTCAGAAGTACTTCTAGATGATGTTAGGCCACAGCTAATGTCTACATCATTCGGCCGCACGTAGTTACATCAAGGAGCTCATTGGTTACATTTACAATTGTTTGTAAAATTGCTCATTGAGCGAAACTTGGTAATGATGAGACAATGAGAAAAGTTTTAAAACATGTGGAATATCAGGTTACAGGAGGTCCAATACTACGGCGGCAATAGGCTTGGTTTACACAATGGTCAGAACTGCGGCATTGGATTGACTAAGAATCTCTTTAACAAAGTGTGGCGTTACAGGCAATTTCCAGCAGTAAATGCACATTGTCTTGGGATTATCCTATACAGAGTGACCAGGCATTTTCTGCTTACTCTAGCCATTCCATACATGTACCTCACCAGGAACTGGCTAATCGTCTGCAAATGTCCCTGTCGACGTCACAGCGATGCACAGTTACAATTTTCTACAAAGAGAAAACAGCGCTTCTTTGCCCGTCATAGATGCTACTGCAGCAAAGTTTTCCGTACATTTTACTTGACTTTTGTACAGAATAATTTATACCACTTTTATCTCAATGCATGCAAAGCATCAAAGTTAACCTGACAGGGCTACTTTGCGACCAAATTGCCAGCCATCACGCTAGATTTTAAAAGCAATCGAGATATGTACTCAAAGAATATCATTCCCTCAGCAATATAACCGAAGCAAGTGGCATTCATTCCAGTTGAACAGGTCTAATTTACAGAAGAAATAGCTCAACAGTGTTTCAATCTTGCTCTTACCGTATCTTTACCAGAAATGTTCAACTTTTTCCCCATTGAGGGGCAGTAGAACGTTCGCCTGGTCATTGAACTGTCTCGTGGGACTGATTATCTGTTGCAAACCTTGCGCAAGCAAGAGGTATGTTTTCGATCCCCTCTCTTTATCCCAAGTTTTCGTACACTCCTATCCCCCTCAACTTGACGATTCCCACGGGCTCTTACCATATAAAGCCCTTTTCATTTTGGATCCTGAAAATGAGAACATCGATAAGCTACATGCACACACAAACCTGGCAGTACTGCTTTCCTTGAAAGGAAGACTGTTTCTTATCTGTATCAATGTTACCAACAAAATATCTCGATTTATCTACTTCCTGACTTCCTTTTTGGCAGCAGATTTTGACAAAGATATGAACGAAATAACCATAATCTTCTGGTACAATAGAGAAGTCTTTGCTATCACCCTATCTCGGGACTGAAAGCAAGAGATATGTATGTTGTTCATTAATCTTACTCTAAAGGCTATGTATGTAATATATCACCATGGTGCATCTGTAAATATTCTTCCCTTTGGTTTTTGCCCAAGCTTAAGGTTCTCTTTTATGGCTTTGTTGCCCTTCTCCCAGAGGGTTTATTGCCATGAATAGGTTATATGCACATGTACGTACTTGAGTGACTTTATCGAGACAAGTTTCATATGCGCGTTGTAAATCATATTTATGCGCAGATATAATGAACAGTGGCATATACAAAGGTTGCAAGTTCTGAGACTTTACTTTATTGGCCTTAGCAGTTAGCAGTGAACTTTATGGTGACTGCAACAGTTATCTTGGTTTACCTCATGAAGTCTGGAATCTAAACTTTTCAAGCTTACTCAGTCTATTATTCAATGCAAACTGTGGAAAACGTTGACATTCATAAGTACCAACCATCATGCTAGATTTATGGATGCAATTTGAAAGATGGGAAGAAAATTATACCTTTCACCACGTCCCATGGGAAACCGAAAATTGCACTTGATGCCTCAGAAGTACGGTGACAATGGATGGAGTGGCTGAGTACATATTTGTAATAGGCCAATTACAGCAGTCTGGTCATTGCCTCCATCACGTCATCTGTTTTCTTAGAAAATAGGCTGATAATAGGACCTGGGGTACATGTAATTCAACGTCTGGTGGGACGTTTCATTCAACAATGCAGAAGTGAATGCTTGCCATATAAAGTCCTTTTCAATGCGGATCCAGAATGACAGCCTGGCAGTAATGCTTTCCCTTCAAAAAAAGAAGTGGGGACTCAGTTGCCAGGTCAGGTTTAAAACACCTCTGCAAGAACAACCCCACCAATCCAATCATCGTGTGTCTGTCTTAATCTTTACCTCTATTATACCTCTTCCAGCTGACTACGCATCAGCGCATCTATTCAATGCTTTAGTCAATGAATCGCAAGCAGTAAGCTTTTGTTAAGAATGGAAGTGGTACTAGTAACTAGGTTCCAATGATGAGGTGTTTCAACATATATCATCACAGCCCTGGATATTCAAAAGCAACAGACTCAAGCTTTTATTAGAAGCAACTGGAGAAAATAACAGGACTCCAGGCACTGGAAACTTCAGGCCTGGCAACCATTAAAGGCCTTACTACTTAACTACAAATTGCTCCTGATATTTAGGGGAGGCAGAGGATGAGAGGCCAGGCTAAAGAGTAGCTGTCTGGCTCATATCAAAGTTGTAATATCACACTGCGGGGCACCACCTGATTTATGCCCATGTACATCACTTCTGACAGAGACCGTAGAAGGTGGGAAGTGCTCAAACTACACATATCGATTGACCAATAATTATACTGGCCTTGGGTAAAAACTAGTCATCTGTACAGGGAACTAATACTTAACTAGAAAGGTAACATTTGCAAAGCAAATGCATAATGTTTACCTTCGCATATAGGCTGCTCTGTTAATTCTTACTCAAACACATTCATATATATGGTCAGACAGGAGTTATCCCTCCTGCTATAAAATTGCAACATGATGTAACACAACACCAGTTACCATAGTAACAGACAGTCTGGTTTAGGTCATTGACCAGGTCAGAGGTCACTGTTTGGAGAAGTGGAAGAGGAGGAAGAGGAAGAAGAAACGTAGCAAAAACAATATGTTTTCCTTCGGTAAACATAAAGATGTAGGCCAGGTACAACACCTAAATCAAATATGCAGCAGCTGTATCCCTATGATTCTATGATCTTAAAGTGTACTGGTAAATGCTTGATTCCTTTAGAAAAAGAAAAATCATAGTTTGACTACTGAAAATCAACTGGACCTTTTCATAATAAGAATTTCTAGTACATACATGTAGTTACTGTATTACATTGGCCTTGTTATGCACTCAAGTGAGAAGGAAAATTGTTTTGATTGATGAGGAAGTCAGAAGACTGAATTAGTTATGCATTATTACAGGCTGTAGTCTTCAAAACTGTATGCATCATTTCTAATCTTTATAAATTTATGTTGTGAGATACAATGTATAATTTCATCCCAAATAATGTGACTTGGATTCTGGAATTTCAAACCCTCCTTCTACTTTGGAGAATATGATTATCAAGTGACCTGTTTCACCTTCAAACATTATAGAGTGTAGACTTTGGAGTTTAGGGTACTTACAAAACTTTTGAGAAGTTGAGGGGCATAACTTAAAAATCATACAACTATTTGACATATTGCACATTCACATAATAACTTACGGTCATCACTCAAGATATTCTTGTAAGTTATTTAAAGCACTTTTGACTGATATATCAAATATACATGTAGCTCTTCATTTACTTACAATAAAACTCTTCAAGGTTTTTAAGTTAAAATAACTTAATTTGTTATCATCATTTCAAGGAACATATTTCAGTAGGACCTGAGTTGGGGGCAACAATCATTGTGTTATTATAATAACTGTTCCAGTGTTTTATGTTGAATGTTTTTGTTTAACCATCAAGAAATAGCTGGCTTGGTCCTTCTCTGGAAACCTGGTGATACTCATATTAGTGTTTGTCCTTCTTTGACACTTCAGAAGGTAATCAAGGATTGCAAGGGGTGTTCAGGAGGCGATCCAGATCCGCAGACAACACAGTACCTTGAACAGAGACAGGGGGCGCCACTATCTCAAACCTGTGTATGACTGTCTCTTGTCACGCGATTATCAACACCAAGTCACGTGACAAGTGAACTCCGGTTCGAGACCTGACTTCACTGGGCTGATGAAGAGACAGTGTTACGTCTCGAAAGCTCCCCAGAGCAATAAACTTTGTTGTGTGTATGGTTAAATATTTTGTCAAGGATTGTTTTACTTCAGGATGCTGAGCTTTGCTGTCATGCTGACTTGTGAAGAAACTGGTACCACCTCACAGAGGACTCCAGGAACTGAGCTGAACTTTCATTTATCCTCTTGCAGACTGCAAAATTGTAACCAACCAACCAACCAACCAACCAACAAACAAATGAACCAACCAAACGCCTTAGGGCCTAAGGCTTTGGGGTAAAAATAAGATTCAGACCAGCTGGGTATTTTCATCTAGACTCCTCCCACTATGTGATCGCTGCCGTTTGATGCTCTTCTGCACGATCCCCAGCTCTTCCTCACCCTCCTCCTCCTGCAGACGAGCAAACTGGAGGAACACCTACAGGAACAAGACATCAGAGACTTCATACCTCCATGAAATGTTTAGAGTTTTTGCGTGAACTTCTTGTTTTATTCGTTATTGTGAATCTGTCTACCACTTTTTGCATTTTCCCACTGCCTCCCACCGCCAAAACCAACAGATACCTGAACTCTAGTATACCGTACCTGATCCGCCTCCTTAACCAGCACGGACTTGAATCAGCATTGTAAATACCTACTTGTCGTTTGTAACCGTGTCTCACATTTAATTTTAACTGGTTTGTATATATTTTATAATATTCATCTATACTAAGTAACTGTACTTATCGTTAAAAATGACAATAGTTTTATCATTGTAACTGTTTTTTTCATCTAATTGTTATTATTGTAAATTTGGTTTTAATTCAGTGTTACACACTGAGAACACCAATAAAGTCATCTTGTATCTTGTATCCCATGCATCAGACTATGATGCCTGCGAACAATTGATTGATTCCCAGACCAACTTCCTGCTAGCTTTGAGCCAGCTTCTGGGGTGCAACTTCCTGTGACTGACCTTTTGAGGTCAGTAGTTAATACTTACTATAGGTACATTGTAATTCCCCCTACATAACATTCAGCATATTCTACAAAAGAATTCAACAGCCCATAGCTCAAATATATTTTTGTTATTTTGTGATGAAATAAAGTGACATGCTGACATTACCTTGAACACTAGGGCTGATAATGCCATCAATTTTTATTTGTTTATCATGTTACCTGCTCAAGAGTAGATTGGCTGAAACTGTATTCTTCTATTCCAACTGTTGCCTTTCCTGTAAAATAACAGATAAAATCCACATATATATAAAGGAGCTCAAATCATTCTTGCTATTAGAATACATCTTAACACCCCATACAAATCTTCATGCCAATGATCTTCCTTGCAAATATTGAGATTTCCTTGTTGAACTTAGTTTCAAACTCCCATTAACATTTTGACCCAAACAACAGTTTCTTTCGGTAGTATCTTATGAGGAATACAGTAAGTGTGAGAATGATGTTGCTATCATGACATATTATGTAATCCCCTTAGAGAAGACACAAGGGATTGGGACATGTTCAACAGGAAAGCTCTGCAATGATAGATGACATTCATTAGGTACTCCTTATCACACATAGGGGAATCGGTGACAAAAAGATTGTTCTGCATATTAGTCAACCACCTTTTGTACTTGCATGTACATGTAGGTATCTCATATAAGACATGTCACAGAATGATAAATCTCTTTCATTTAAAACTATCATAATTACTAGCAGATAAATTTAGGCAATGGATAAGAGCCAGGATCCAAATGCACACAAGAATTCTTTTGAAAAGCACAGATCTAGTCAAACATACTATTATCTATTAAGTCCCATCACACCTGTATTATTTGATTTGATATGATTATTTATATTTCTTTCCATTGATGAGCTAACTCCACTCTTGGTTATTTACTTTTGGTTGACATACCTTTTGATTACCTATCATTATGATTTGATATCTGAATGATTATGATTGCTTCTATGCTGCCTTGTTTCATTTTGGTTGTATGATGAGTTAGCTACGATTTCTTCTTGTTCACGAGTTTACCTAATAGTATTTTTAATTGACCTTTGTTACTTCATCTTTAATTCTTTTATTGTAATTATTTATGTCATGTTATGTTGGGGTTATCCCCCCAGGAATCTTTGAAAAACGCCATTAGGCAACATGTATTTCCTGGATAAATAATAAAACAAACAAACAAACAAACTTGAACATGGCTTACATCCATGGACCATGGTACATATAGCATGTTTAATATAAGACTTTATCAATGCAAAAGAGTTGCAGTAATATCTAAAAGAGGAGTTTTATGGTGTTTTTTTTTGTCAGATTTCCCATCTTCTCAATCAAACAAGAAGTCTGGCTATCTGTAATTGCTTTTGGAATCCAATGCATTCCTGTATTAAAATACTTAATCAAATGACTCTGTGGAATAGCAAATCTTAATCTACCTTCTTCGAGAGCTGTGAAGACTCTTGCTAACGACCTCACATCTTCCTTGGGAATGTTGTACGTCACACGGTTCCCGATCTCCTCTGCTTCAGCAGCGTCGGGGAAAAGGTCATGGACAAAACTGTCCAGACGGTCCAGGCTGCAGAATGGCAGACAAATAAAACATTTAGCAGTACTGTCTGATACTGTATATAGTAGGGCTGCGTACCGGTCCAGGTGGACCAGTACAGACCGGAAAAATAGTATCGGTCCGGTCCGAAAAACCCGGTGGACCGGTTTTTTGGACCGGAACAAAAATCCATACTTTTTACTACTGATGATCACTATACACAAGGAGGCCTGCCAGGAAAATGAACATCCAGCGTTAAAATAAAGAGATTTACCTCAATTTCCGTCTCTCTCATTTCGCAACAATATTTTTCCATATTTTCGTTACCGACAGACATCTAGGAATCATAAAGGAGAAATTTACAAGCTGCGTATTGGTTGGGATCGAGCCGCTGCTTTACACCAGCGGCCACTTGCCCACACTGTGACGCACGTGAATTGTTCAGGTACAGGTACAGGTCCGGACCTGGACCTAAACCTCTGTACCTGTACCTGTACCTGATGTTTACATTTAGGCACGCAGCCCTAGTATACAATGTATAGTGATAGGGTTGTCTACTTTGGATATGTTAATTAGTAGACTGAAGCACCTGGAAGAAGTTACTTGGCATATACATTTGTACCAGTTGATCAGATACAGAGCAGCAGAGAAAACTGCTACTGTAACAAGATAATGGAAAATGAAGGTGGCAGGATGAAACACCCAGTGAGCAGTATGATACTGCTGAATGACAGACACTTGGGATGTGTTACAGACCAGAGTTTAAAGCACCGGAACAGAGCTCAAACAGACCAGCAGAGAGAACTGCTGCAATGTATTAAAACTTATGGAAACAAGGCTGTGGAATGACAGATGAAACATTAACAGTCTGATACGCTCCTCCGTGAATAGTTTCATCAGGTTGGTAAGTCACTGAATAAAGAGACTCTTTCTACACAACCAAGTGTTTTATTCAGCCGACGTTTCGGTGACCGTCTGTCTAAACAGTGCATGTGTACTTGTAGATATGTAAATACGTTTGGGAACGCATCTACAGCAGCGACACCTATGCTGCAGTGCAATGTGAACCAGTCAGTATTGCCCTGAGGAAGGTGACAGACGGTCACCGAAACGTCGGCTGAATAAAACACTTGGTTGTGTAGAAAGAGTCTCTTTATTCAGTCTGATACGCTGCTGTATACTTGGGATGTGTTACAAAGTAGGTTTAAGCACCTGGAAGGGGCTGTTAAGCCCTGCAATACAGAACAGCAGAAAGAACTGCTGTTACAGAACTGACTTGTAGGGAAACACAGCAGACATGTCAAGGTCATTTTCATGTTACTTTGGAAACAACTGTTACAGGAATTTGCTCCTCTTCAGCAGTAGATATGGTAGTCATGACATATCATCAGTAACCAGCTGCCTAAGTCTAATGCAGCATTTTCCTAAATTGGCCCAGATGACTTTTAACAAAGTTGCTGTACGTTGACGTTAAAGGAACAGGAAATTCATACATCATGGCTATTCAAGCATTACCACTAAGGATCGGAAATCCACTCACACTGGTATTTCTGTACCTCCTATCTCATAGTCTCAGGCAAGCTAATATAACATGATTGCCAAAGCAAGGGTAAAAGACTGACAGCAGAGATCAAGGTTCTTTGGGGAACTGTGATGGCTTCTTAAACATCTTGTGTGGAGAATGACTGGGACACCTCATGACATTTCAATTTGGACTTCTGACATGGTTGGGTTCTGCAATGGTGCTCTGAACACAAGGTGGTACGAGTATCAATTGTACAATACAGAAAAGCAGCAATATTCCAGCCTTTCTTTACCCACCTTGCCTCTAGGTCGTTATTGATGTCTTCTGCCTGTTCCTTTACCTTGACCTCTAGAATGTACCCACTTCCATACTTATTTTTTAGATGCTGGGTAGAGCCAAGACATCTGAAAGAAAACACTCAGTCATTACCATAGAAAATATTTACTGCAAAATGTTTTTGTGGGCTCTTAGACATCTAAGCTACATCATGAAATGGCTGTCATTTCTTCTTTTCATTGCAATGGTTTTAAAAGGCAGGGGTTGTTCTGTGAGCGACCACTGGGTCCAAATCTACATTGTGCAGGTTGTCCCATCAGAAGAGTAAATATTGCTATATTGCTGTTGGAGATTGTAACCAAATGTAAAATTGCCCATCTATAAGTGTAACAATTCTCAATCAGCACTTACACAAAACTTGCTCTCTGATTTACATGGACTTTTGCCAATAATGTGTCAAAATTTGAAGCTTACGCTTCCAATAACATGTGTAGAGATCTTCAATTAGATAACAGTGTAAGAGCTATAGTTGTCTTTATTTCAAACATACTTGAGCTGACCATTGACCATGATGCCAACCCGGGAACACAGTGCATCAGCCTCCTCCATGGAGTGAGTTGTCAATATGGCTCCTCGGCTGCTATCTCTGAAGGCAGCACTGATGGTGTTCCTATGTTCAGTGAAAAAAGGACCTTTAGAAGCAGCATGACAAACTGTGGATGGTGGAAGATTGATGATACCTGTGCACACCACACTTGAAGCAGCGCCAGGGGGATTTAGAACGATAGCCAGAAGTCTGTATGGCTATGTCTGCTCAGACAGACATTGAACTTTCATCATGATATAGCTGTCATCTATTTTCACTACATTGTGTGACCAAGGCAAGGATGCAAATTACCGCTTGCCCAGTGAGTAACCTGGTTAGTTTTTGACTCAGAGGATTTATGATTTGCACACCAAGCTTCTTCTAAGGTTTCTTAGCTTCTTTTGTGCACAGGGATTTCTCCTATCGTATTGCACACTGTATCTCGCATCTGTGTACACGAATGATTGAAGGCTTGCAATGTTCATGTCTTTAACGTGTCTCCGTTCTTTCTATGTAGCAGACCACAGGAAGAAGCACAATCTATCCTATGTATAATCATCATTAGGGAAACCCAGCAATTACTTTAAATTAAAGAGGCCGACACTGTGCAGAAACCTTCTACTCCTGTTAATGACACAGTAACTAAAGCTGACTTCTATACCACTGATTGCACCAAAACACATTCTGTTTTACCTTCAGATTTTATCCTTTTCAGATATTAGATGCTTGTGACCCATACTGCATGGGATTGGAACCAAGCAACTGACAGCTACATGATAACAAAGTTTATGATCTATGGGGATGACAAAACTCAGGGAAAAGAATGGTGATTTGTAGCAGATTATCAAAAACAGCAATTAATCTTAGCATAGCTTTGGTTGTCAGAGTTCTTGAGGGACTAATCTTCTACAAAAACTTTTTCGATATAGGAGCTACACATGTTTATAATTCACTGTACATGTATATATTACTGATAATAGCTCCCCTGACATTTTGAGAGGCAAGCAGAAGTTCTTGTGGGACTAATTTTCTTCATGACAAGTTTTCCAGCATTGGAAGAACAAATGTTTGTAAGTTACTGTATGCATTAGTGATAATAGCTCCCCTGGTGTTTTAGGAAGTAAACATATGCTTAATACTTCCTCCTAATCCATGCCTTAGCTTGTAGAAGATGAATCTGCCAATTCTGTTGAAAGCCTTGTTGGAATCTAAGTCCTAAAGGATCTACAGTATTGACAGTCTTGCAAGATGGATACATCGGACTCCTCCGAACGAAAACTGTGTACACTTTGTGACTCCAACAGGGTAGAAGATGAAGTACATTTTGTTTTAGACTGTAGGTTATACAGAGACATGCGTGATTCTTTTATCACTGTGCCCTAAATTTAGACACAAGATGTAAACATTTAGTAAAAGATGATCTATTTGTATAATGTCATCCCCTAACAATAATGTACAACAAAAACTCTGTGAATTTGTATACGCATGTTTAATAAAAAGAGGAAAGAAACACGTCAGTCGTAAACTATATAATCAACGGTCGCCTTATATGTTCGTTCATCTGTATACAATAGATCTACATTGTAGTGAAGCAATCTAAAGAGTTGTTTAGTATTTATACGACTGCATCATGTTTACTCCATGTACTGCATTTAGCCCACATGGGCATGAATGTGCAAATAAACTTCATTGTCATTGTCATTGTCATTGTCATTGTGACTTGTACCTTGGAGATTCTTTAATAGTTTGAACTTTGAAGGTGATGAGGGGGAAACATACAACCGGAAATTGTGTGATTTATGATAAGGATCATCTCAAAGCACACGATGTTCCTAACAATCAAAATCAATATCACAAGCCCCTCATCAATAACCACTAAAGACTGAGTAACAGATACTTGACTAATGAGCCATTCTGGGGGAACCAAAGGTTTATTTGGAAGAAAAATGTAGCTAGAAATGTTAGCTAAAATTGATTTAAATTTTCAGGGGAAAAACATGAGAGCAGCTAAAGCCCACAGGGCCATCTATTTTAAATAAAGGCTCATTCATTCATTTAATATCATTCATTCAAAATCATTGATTCATATTAATTTACCCTCTTAAGATCCCTTGCCTTTACTTTAAAGTTTGAATGTTGACCTCCTATTTAGTCTTTTTTCTAGAAAGTTCTAAGACTGAGGAAAAACATTGGTTTGGCTTCACTGCAGAGTGAAGTTGTACTGGTGAGTGAGCAGCTCATCAGTCGGATATTACATCATTTAAACACAAACTACTCAAGGCCACCTACAACAGATTTAACACACATTACAGTCTTGACCTGCCATGTACTTGGACCACTTCTTGTGGGTGTAGTACTTGTATTGCTTCTAGACCACACTAAGTCTTGTTTTCAACTATATTTATACTACTTATTAGATATATGGTATTTGAATTAGATATACGGTATTTGAATTATGCTTAACCTTCTATATTGATTGCCGATTCTGTGTACACGTATTTCTATACTTGTCATTGACTATGTAATTTTGATGTTGTATAATATGTGTTTTTGTATGGGGGAGGGCAACTTGTAAAGGTGCGTTAGCACCTGTTTTGCCCTCCCTTTAATCACTTTGTGAAAAATCAAAATAAACAAATAAACAAACAAAGCTCACCACAGGAAGCGCTTGGCTCCAGGGTCCATGCCCGTTGATGGTTCGTCCAGCAGAACCACTTGTGTGTTCCCCAGCATACTCATTGCAAAACTCAGCTACAAAAAAAAATACTAAGTCAAGGAAGTGCTACTGAAACTTTTGCTTAAATCCTGCAAATAAAATGATCAAATTTTGAAGGGATGAGGAAATTTTTTTAGTTACTGTAATGTTACAACAAGTTTGTCAAAAGAATATCAATAATCAGTTTTCTTCACAGAGCAAATCAAAATGTTTATAACAATGAATTTTGTACACGGAATATAATCATGGCTTGAGTCTAACGTAGAAGAGCACGTCGGCAGAACATACTGCGCCTGCCCAAAACCTGTAATGTATTATGCATAGCACTTTGGCAGAACGCTCAATATATAAGGTCGAATTCGCGTATATAAGGGTGACATCCCGTCTGTATTTTTCAAATGTTGTGTAGAAAAAGATATGGTCTGCAACAGGCAAATTTCTGATGCAACGTTGAGCAAAAATCCAGCGAAAATCCAGGTTTTGCGCAGGCGCAGTACGTTCTGCCGGCGTGCTACGTAGAAGAGCGTTAGCCCACCTTTCTCTTGGTACCACCAGACAAGGCGGAACTTCTCTTCTGGGCATGTTCCTCGATCTCCAGGGACTCAATAAAGCTGTTTCAAACATAACAAAACCTTTACAACTCTAGAGTTCTCATGGCACAACATGAGCAACCAAGGACATTCATGATGCTACATATATCACATGGAAGAGAGGGCATTCTGGGGCCCACTGTACTCTTTGTATCAACACACATGCACGTTATATACATAAATTCAACAAAGCTGTTTCCAGCATAACAATAGTTATACCATTAACATTAGAACACTACAGACTTTATGAAGACATTGAAGTAGTAAACTTTAACTCCAACACAAGAATGAATTGGGACTTGTACCAACACAGATGAACTTTCATGCTACACTAGAGACTTCTTACATCACATGTGCAACCAAAGACATTCTGGGGCCTACTATACTCCTTGTTTCAACAACCTATAATACAGTTGGATGGTAACTGCTGTGTCATGAAGAATGAAATGGCCAAAATTTACCACCGAGCATAAAGTTTATGGTTGTTCATCATTCAAGTTTCATGTGAAAGCTTTTCTTTCCTGCCTACCTCATATCTTCACTTTTATCACTCTCCTCTGATGTCTGGTTACGACACCCCATATGCGATATATCAAACCCTGCCTATATAACCACACCGTACACTTCCATTTTGACCTTTCTGGAACTTTTGTCAGCCAAGGCCTATATTGATTTTGGTATAAAAAGCAAAAAACTATGTGTTGATATGATGGGTCAAAAGACTGGCACAGGCAGACAGACAAAGGGGTATTGGCTAGTGGAAGACGTATGTGTCTGCTACATGTGGCCAGACTCACTTTTCGGGATTCTTATTGCCCATTCAGCACTATATTTAATGCAGTGGGAAGGTAGCAAACGAAAGCTTACGATTAACCACAGGATCAATCATAATGTTGATGATGGATTTTCTTGTCAGATTGACAGATGAGTAGGCATTAATTATGTTAATTATGTTATCGTTAATTTTAAAAAAACAAGTGACACCTTTAGATCTGTACCACAATTAACAAAAGGTTTCATATTTTGCAGTTAAACAGATCCTGCTGTTCCTTACTGGTCACATATGACCTTGACATCTTTGTCCTTCATGCCTCGGATGGCTGCATAGATCTCCAGGTGTTCCCGCAGGGTGACAAGCTCCCATAGTGCATCTGTCTGTGGACAGTACCCCATGGCCTGGAAGGCCTCGGACAGACTGGACAAAACGTCGTGCCCCGCCACACACACCTGGGAAGGAGAGGGATAGAGGCATTAGAATTCAAAGGTCAATAACTTCTACGTAACCTTTTCCTGCTCTGACGTCTAGACACCACGGCTGGCCATGGGCAGGATGTCACAGGTAATAACACACTCTTGAAGGACTAATGGGGTTCAACTGGTCTGGTTACCCACCTCAGGTTAGTTTACACTCATGACAAGCACGTCAGCAGAACGTACTGCACCTGCACGAAACCCGTAATGTATTGTGCATAGCACTTTGGCAGAACGTCTCATATAAGGTTGTATTAGAGCATATAAGGTTGACAGCCTGTCTGTAGTTTTCCAATGATGTATAGGAAAAGATGTCATCTGCAACAGGCAAAATTTTGATGCAACGTTGACCAAACATCCAACGAAATACGAGAAAAATCATGGTTTTGCGCAGGTGCAGTATGTTCTGACAACATGCTGCTATGACACAATAACATGTACACCATTCTGACATTTTCCAAGAACTATCGTGGAGTGGAACTCGTTGCCACACAGTTGAGACATCATCACTAGAAATCTTTCAACAACTCCTACAGTTAGATGTGCAAAGATTGGATGTAACAGGTTGTTTGGTGTAATTTAGCTATAGCTGCCACCATGCTGCATGCTAGTGAAGCTGGTGTGTTACGCAGAAGGGGAGGTTATAACGGCTATACATATACAGAATGATACAGATTCCGCACTTTTTTCAGCAGCTGCGCCTAATCCAATTAGAAATTAGATCCAATTTGTACACCACTTTGTCATACTTCACTTGAGTACTGGCATCTTGGGAGCTGCTGTCCAAGTTCCTTAATAGCCTCAGTTCCTCTCTAATATATGTTACAATCAAATTCTGTGACACACAGTTACAAATGGAACCAACCTTAAAGAAAATGTATAGCCTGCTCTTCATTGAAATATTCATATTGCAAGAACTTGAACCCACGCAGCCAAGAGAGTTCATAAAACATAGAGGCGAGTGATCCATAAAACAGGCCAGGGCTTTTCTGAGGTAATAACAGGATACAAGATTATACTGTTGAAAGGGCATGACGGAATATCGTGGTGATCCCTAGGATTAAATACATTTTGAAAAGGGCAGAATTGCTTTTATAGATACGTGATGTACTGCTGCACATCTAAAGTCATTGCATGATGCTGCTGCTTTGGAAGAAATGATCAAATTCTTCTGCTTCCTCAAGACAGCTGTGTGACAAGTCTATAACATAACTTTGTGTCCATTCTATTGTATAAACTGTCTTCCACTATTAACTTTTTCCATGGAATAGCTCTTTTAATAAGAATGTTTAAAAATTAAGTTTGACAAAATCATTTTCAAGAAAAATACATGTTTGTGGCTGAGCAATGAAGAGAATGCTTTCCATGGCAATGATAATTGTGACCTAGTTTTCTGTCCCTTCTATCGAGTTTGCCCAGATTGTATGGAAGAGTGTTGCTATCCACCCTTGCCCTTTCCAGTACTCCCCAGGTAGTGTTCTAATTTTTAAATCCTGTAACACCTGCGCAGCCTGCAAAACATTGACCTTCCTTACAGAGCTCTGACACACTCATTCATCAAACATTGTTCAGAACTGAGATTAATTATCATCTACTTTACTGACTAACTTCATGCTCCAGTTATGTCAGGTCTACCACTGATGGATTTTCTCTTATTTCCCTTTGATGAAGCCATGTCTGCACAAGCTACATTGAGGAATGATACACATTTTGCAATATCATTTATGTTCTTATCTATCCATCCATCCATTTATTCATTGTCTCTTTCTTTACCATTCTTCATTCAGAGCAATCCATTCACTATTGTCTTATTCTATCTCCTGAGAAAGATACATTGTGCATCAGCATTACTTTTTCTGACAGTCCTCCTTC
The DNA here is from genome assembly GCA_013266295.2 of Branchiostoma floridae x Branchiostoma japonicum. Lineage (NCBI taxonomy): Eukaryota > Metazoa > Chordata > Leptocardii > Amphioxiformes > Branchiostomatidae > Branchiostoma > Branchiostoma floridae x Branchiostoma japonicum. The sequence continues at coordinate 12,137,215 of CM023832.1, forward strand.
CTACATGTTTGTTTGTTTGTTTGTTTGTTTGTTTGTTTGTTTGTTTATTAAGGAATGTCCATTAGTGTTGACAATACATTCATTATTCTTCCTGGAGTCCTCTTACATAAAATACATACACCATAACTAGACTAGCAAAGCAAGTCTTAAACTGGGACCCACAGGGAAAAAGACGCAGGGGGCGCCCCAGAATGAACTACAGACAAACAATTGAGAGAGACCTGCAAACAATAAATCTGAGCTGGAAGGATGTAGACAGACTGGCCGCTGACCAAACTTGCTGGACCGCTCTGATTGCCTCATGTGTCGGACGACACGGGAGCCCCTAAGTCTAAGTAAGTAAGTAAGTAACTACTATTTACATTCACTTCTAACTACTTTGAAAAAGAGCATTGTCTTACTAACCTTTACCATCTAATAATAATTATAATAATACAATAAACATCATTAAAGTAATTTTACACATTAACATCAATCAATAACCTCATTTAACAATATCACATTACAAAATTCCTACATGTACCTCTTCACTCATCCCTCATTCATTCATCACCCCATCAGGCCTAGGCAAAAAATGTTGTGTTTCCTGTTTCAGTCCTGAAAAAATTTGGGTCGGTAGGTAGGGATTATCTTTTTTTTTAGACTTTGGCAATCTCTAGTGATCCAACTTATACAACACAGTATTTTATTAAAGTAAAAATTGCATGAGGACACTTTTTCAATATCAATGTTGGAAAACCGATTGTACAACGTTTCATCACACAGGTGTTAGATCATGGAGCTAGTAAAGGTCAATTAGCTCGAAAAATTTATGTCCCTTGCAGGGGTTCACTGCAAAAAAAAGCTACGGCCGGCAGTTTTTTCTAGGGTTGGTCGGGAAACAGGTAACACAACATTTCTTTTCCTAGGGCTCACTCAGCACGTCGGCAGAACGTACTGCGCCTGCGCGAAACCCGTAATGTATTGTGCATAGCACTTTGGCAGAACGTCTCATATAAGGTCGAATTCGCGTATATAAGGGTGACATCCCGTCTGTAGTTTTCAAATGTTGTGTAGAAAAAGATATGGTCTGCAACAGGCAAAATTCTGATGCAACATTGACCAAAAATCCAGCAAAAATCCAGGTTTTGCGCAGGTGCAGTACGTTCTGCCGACGTGCTGGCTCACTCCTTCCTTACCCTTCCCTGAGAGGGAGCCATGTCAGCAGTGATGACGTTCATGGCTGTTGTTTTCCCTGCACCGTTGGGGCCCAGCAGTCCGAACACCTCCCCAGACTCCACCCCCAGGCTCAGCTGACTCACCGCAGTCTTCTGCTTATCTTCCTCGGCCTTCTTGAACAACTTGAAGCCACCATCTTTGGGGAAAGTCTTGGTCAGGTTCTGAAGTGTCACAACAGGTGGCTAAGGAGGTGAAGAAACAATAAAAGACTCTGAAATCACCATAATATGTCTTTTTCAGTCTATTTTATTGTTACACTTTTGAATATGATGCAGCCAATGGGTTCTTTTACCAGCCATTTAACATGCATAAACATTTGACTTTTGCATGATGTTCTCATGTAGAAACTTTATTTCATTATTAGGCCACACCAATTTAATTTGTTGGTTCTCGGATTTTTTCAGAAAAAATATGAAGCGACAGGGCGAAAAAAAATAAAAATAAAAACAGGCCTGGGCATCCTATTATAGCCCCAAATGCTAGAATTGGTGCCATGAAGTCAACACAAAAGACTGGGTTAAAATTTGAATAATGAATTTTGAACTTTTAATCAAACCAGTGCATTGGTAGATGTAACAACTGTAACAACTAGGAGTAACAGGTCTTTCTTGAACTGTTGGAGGCAAAATATGAGCATTTTTTAGTTGATTCAGAACCAGAAATTTTTTTTTTTTTTTTTGCAAATCAGAAAAAAATGAAGAGGCGAATCCGAGAACCAACAAATTAAATTGGTGTGGCCTTATTTCTAGTTGTGTAATAACCAAGTCTATCTGGGACGAAATACAGCTTCATCACAAATGTATCACAGTTTACCAAGCCTTTTATACATGTTTTGTAAGTGCTAAGATGTAATACGAAGTCATTATGACAAACACCTTGCCATAGCTTGAACCTGACAGGATTTGGTTAACCCTGTGTCGCTCTTTGACAATGTCGTCATCCTCAGCCCTGGTGTCCACAGGTGAGAATGTGTCGTAGGAGGGGTTTGTGAAGGAATCCCTGAGCTCATGTGACTTCCTGGATTTCTGAGACCCACATCTAAAGGATGGACAGATACAATTGTCAAGCAATGTTTCCTTAGTGTTCAACAGTATAGCATGGACAATTTGTATGGGTGCTGTTCTGAAATACCCTGGTGCTAAGAGTCCCTCTTGCATAGCAAACATGAACTGCATCTGATTCAAAGATTTGACAACTTTACATGACTCCTATTAATGCAACTGTAATGCTGCAACAATTTTATCTCTGAATCACTAAAATCAACAATACAATTGTGTATTCCCTGAAACTGTGTAATTCAGCCTTTTTTACATTGTATTAATTTGTTTCAGTTTTGTGCAAATTTGCGAATAAACCATTTAAATATATATCTATATCTTAGACTCTTTAGTTTGTTTTCCAAAACTGTTAACAGACAGGCTATTCTTTTCCACCACTCACCTACAGATATCCACAGGGTCTCCTCCAGTACTCCTGACATCCAAAAACCGCAGTAGAAAGTACAGTGGCACACATCCCAGCAACAACTAAGATCACACAGAAATATATAATTATAGTGTAATAAATAAATCTTTCTCATTACATGAAATAACAGGGCACGGGGTCGTGTGGCACAGCGGAAGCGCATTCGGCTCAGGGCCAAGAGGTCCCGGGTTCGATCCCCACCCATGTCACCGATCTTGTGCCCTTGGGAAAGGCACATTACACGACTTTCCTCACTTCACTCAGGTGTAAATGAGTACCTAGCTTCGGTTAGGGACGTCCCTCGGATAGGACGTTAAATGGAGGTCCCGTGTTTGGGAGAGCCACACCCCACGCACGATAAAGAACCCACCACACTCTTCGAAAAAGAGTAGGGGCATGCCCCGGTGTGCGATGGTGCAAATTCTACAGTGACTGGCCTCAAGGTTAGCCCTTAATAATAGCCCTGTGCTAGTTGGGCAGCCTTGGCTGTGTCTTCAGCCGAATAGATAAATAAAACAGGGCACCATTCAACTGTCTCATTTAAGCAAGGATATGTGTAAATTGAACTTAATGTCAACAGGCCTCTCGTGCCCTAATTACATAACAAGCAGTAAGATGAAGTTCATTTGCAAGACTTCCTATATTAGAACTTCTTCAAGTCAGAAATGAGGTATGATATTCAACATACTCAGTGATTTTGGAGAATATATAACAAACTAAGTTATGCTTGCTTGCTATCATTTATGTTTTTTGAATCATGTAATCAAACACAAGTGCAGGTTTTTAAGTTATCTTGAAAATGCTGACAGACCTTTTTGCGACGTCTCAGGGAGGAGCCTAATGGTCAGTATTGTGTGCAATTCGCAAGAATTCTAGGAATCGTACAGGCATTTTGTCCACAGGAATGCCATGTCCACAGGCATGTGACCCACATCTATGCCCACATTCCTGGAAACCTTGGGACCCTGCTCAGCTCTCTGCCCCGGATGCCCTACTTTCTGTGACCCCGGGGCCCGTTCACTATACACTAAGGGGGGAGTGCATTGTATCTGTATAGGTACCAAGTCTTCCTCAAAATCATGAAATGATGGCAGGGCCGCAGTGCCATGCAAACAATAACCCAAACAGCAACCACTGTCGCCATGGCAATGTATGTTTTCATTGCCAGTCTTGTTTGTACTCACAGACACATAGCAGATGGGGATGTTGCTGGACCATTGAAAATAATCTGAGAAAGTCAAAGGTTGTCCAAGTATGGCATAACTTCTGTACAGCTGAAAAGCAAGAAACACTTGTTCTTAATACATTGCACATCTTATTTAAATACATGGAAACATTGTACAGTTGAACATATGTTCCTCAGTCATTCATTGCACAGAATTATTCTAAATCCAAGACATACAAAAGAGAATGAGGAAACAAAAAGAATGAGAGGGACAGTAGAGGGGCAATACAAACTGAAAGAAGGAAGAACAACAAAGAAATAAACTGAACTAACTTACCCTGTCAATGTAGTACAGACCACCAAATATGGCATATGAAGGGTCAATGATGGCAAAGACATGGTGCACGATGGAAGCTACATCTGGCTTCTGTGCTAGCAGGTCAATAGGCCACACCACAAAATACGGAATAAAGGCAACCTGGACAAAAATAGATACATTTTAACCTCTGCTTACATTTTTTAATCCTGCAATGAGGAAAGCACGTTGACACCAAAAGAAATCTACACAAAGTGTAGCTTCAAATAGACAAAGAATGACATAAATACTTTGATGATTATCAAAATAACACTTTGTTAATACCACAGTAGTAAAAAAGAATCCTAACTTAAAACAGTGTTAACTCATGAAGTAGGTCATGTTTTTCTTCCATACAGTTTGAAAATTTTCCCAGTTCAAGACCACACAGGGGGGTAGTTACCAGTTGTAGAACTCCTGGCCAGACACTCTGACAGGTTTCAAACTTGTTGAACATGAAGGACCCACAGAAGGTTAACAGCAGCTGGTTTGGAATGTACAGTAGGCAGATCAGCATAAGGGACACCATTGCACCTGGGCTGCTCAGGGTGTCCAGCTGGTCAGGAAACAAACATCACTGGTTATTCATGTGAGATTTCTGTACAACCGAGAAATCAGCACCAAGGACAGCATCGTACATGGACAGTTCAGTATGTCCAAAAAGTTCCGAAACAGATGACTATGGTTGTTCATGTAACATAACATTTTGTACAACGGAGAAATCAGTACCAATGGACAGCTCTGCATGTCCAGTAGTTTAGGAAACAGACTTCAATGGTTTTTCATGTGACATTTCTGTATAACAGTGACATCAGTACCAAGGAGGACATTGTTCATGGACAGCTCAGTATGTGCAGTGGATCTGGAAACAGATGACTATGGTTGTTCATGTAACATTTTGTACAGTGCAGAAATCAGCACCAATGGACAGCTCTGCATGTCCAGTAGTTCAGGAAACAAACATCAATCATTATGGTTATTCATGTGAGATTTCTGTGCAACCGAGAAATCAGCACCAAGGACAGCATCATACATGGACAGCTCTGCATGTCCAGTAGTTCTGGAAACAGACTTCAATTGTTACTCTGGTGAGATTTCTGTACAACAGAGAAATCAGCACCAAGGACAGCATTGTACATGGACAGTTCAGTATGTCCAGTAGTTCTGGAAACAGACGACTATGGTTGTTTATTGAGCGTTTCTGTAAAACAGAGAAATCAGCACCAAGGTCAGGGTTGCTCATGGACAGAAAGGCAACAGATGTCTGTCTTCTGTATCTGTATCTGTATAGCCAGTATAACCGCCCTTTGGCGTAACACACCAGCAGTCTTCATTAACATGATAGTGTCTTAAACCAGAGAAATCAGCATCATCGTCTGTTGCTTAAAGATCAGTTTTGACAGCTGTAATTACTGCATCTGTGCAGCAGCAGCACATTAAAACCCAGCCATGTGGAAAACACTTAAAGGAAACCGTCGGAAAATCTTTTATTCATTATTTTCCCTTGGCCAATAGTCCCCAAAATCGATTTCTCACCTTGTTTACATTAGTCCGCCATAGTACATGTATTTGCACTTGGGAAGGTTTGAAGTTCGCGCCATACGGCGCAGCCATCTTTTGGCTACATCCGGGCACATTTCACCAGGTAAGTATATGCATGACGTCAGGCTTGAAATCACGTGACCTAAATTTTGCTGGAAAATTCCTCCAGGCATTAGTTCACAAGACTGTACACTTAATACTGAGGGAGTGGAGTGTTACCAAGGAAAAATTAGCAAGTCACCAAGAGACGCCGCGTGTGGTCGTCTGTTGTTGTTGTTGTTTTTTGCGCGAAATGTAGGTCACGTGTTTATGGCGTGACGTCAGGCATGAAAAGGGCCCGGATGTGGCACAAAGATGGCAGCATCTCCGCGTTGGAGACAGAGCGGTACAGCGCGAACTTCAAACCTTCCCAAGTGCAAATACTATGGCGGACTAATGTAAACAAGGTGAGAAATCGATTTTGGGGACTATTGCCGAAGGGAAAATAATGAATAAAAGATTTTCCGACGGTTTCCTTTAAGGTTAACAGTGGTCATAAACTTCAACATGCTCTTCAGATTAAATCAGCACCAAGGACAGGGCCATCATTCTCCTGGGCTAACACACTCACGAAGGCTTAACATCTCTCACAAGACTCAAGTAATCACCCACAACATACAAGTAGTAGTAGTAGGTCGACTAGCGGAATTATACCGCTCGGACGGGGTTATACCGCCCCTTACGGGGTGACATACCCTTTTGTTGGCTGATACAAGACGGGGTCGCCAGGTCTCCGTCAGGGGGATGATGTAAATCACCATGTGGCTAATACGAGACGGGGGTTCACTCCATCCGGGTGATTTGTAGTGAATCACCAACTTCCAGCTAGTAATATCTGGACCATCACACACCGGGGCATGCCCCTACTCTTTTTCGAAAGGTGTGGTGGGTTCTTTTACGTGCTCGAGGTGTGGCTCTCCCCAAACACGGGACCTCCATTTTACGTCCTATCCGAGGGACGTCCCTAACCGAAGCTAGGTACTCATTTACACATACATACAACATAAATCCTTTTCGCACAACACAAACATGTCTGATACTGCACTCACCTGCAATGCAGCAATGATGATGAGGGTACAGATTGCAGGGATGCCAAACAGAATGGCATCAAAGAGGAAAATAGATCCCCAGTACATGTTGGATGTGACTCCAGACACCCGGAGCTGGGCACGTGCCTTCACCTGGAATCACAAGCCACACTGGTTTGATCATAAAGGGTATCATGACCAGCACTGGACCAAAATATTTGCACAACTGAGCTCGAAGCAACTTCTGAATGGATTTGCTGGTTCCATCATCCAGTGACTTAGCATTTTAGTGTTGCTGCAAAAATATGTTGTCTTAAAAGTATATCATACATTGCCAAAGAATAATTTTAATTTGGTCATATACAAGTTGATATCACTTTTACTTACCTCTTTGTCCTTCACAATGTCCATAGCAAAGCCTGCTGGGAGTATGACCAAGGTGAAACCAAGGATCATAAGAATCCCAAAGGCTCCATTAAAGGATAGCTGTAGCGCCAGAAAGGGTTGGACAAAACATCATTACTACATATTTTGGTCATTATTCTAAAATGGTTCTTTTGGTGATAATGAATATTAAACATAATACTACAAAAGCTTAATCTATCGTGACCTGCGTCAACAGGTCTTGCCCATAGTTTATCAAAATATCCGAAAGTTTGTCACAAATAAATCTACCTGTTGCCTACTTGAGTAAAGGAGAAAGTCAATTTCGTAAACAATCAAACACACAAAAAGGTACCGTTTGGTTGACTTCTGGAAAAGACTGAGCTGCAGTCCTAATCACTGTTCCAGTGGGGGCACTTCCATTGTTTTGCACAGCCAGTCCATATATGGCATTGCTTAGAATGTTGAGCAGAACTGGGATGGAGTGGATTGCTGAGTCATTGTAGAGAGCCACAAAGGATGTCTACATTAGCATAAGGAGGTAAGTATAAGTATTACAGACACAGAATAGTATATTTCTAACCATCTGTCAATGCTAATGCCTAGTTTTTAGCAGTACAGAAGGAGAATACTGCTACCTGTTTAGAGATGTTTATGTCCCGCACATCCACAGCTAATATGTGAGGTGCAGTCTGGGTCAGGTTGTCCAAAGACCCCTGGACAGAGTTTAAACCTTGGCTCTTGAAGTTCACCAACAGACGGTCCAGGTTTGACCCTGTCAATTTTACAGACAACACAGTCTCGTCAGAAAGTTACCAATTTCTAATTTCACTAATTACACTAATTTCACTAGCTACCCTACTCGAAAAGCTAGGTGTTGAGGATATCACGTTGGTGCTTCGGTCACGTCGTCTTCGGTGGTATGGGCACGTTAAGTGTGCCAGTGGCTGCATCAACACCATCACAGACTTACAGTTACCAGGCAACAGAGGTCGTGGTAGACCAAAGAAGACATGGATGGAGTGCATCCAAAATGACATTAGAATGTGCGGATTGTCCAACAATGACCCACAGGACAGGGTCGCATGGAGACATGGAGTCCAGTCTAGCCGACTGCTGCCCACCCCTGAGACAGCAGAATAATCAAAGCCCGGATATGTATGTATGTATTTATATCATACCCGGGCGGCGTAACAGTGCTCCCGGCCGTGTTGTATTCTCCCGTACGACCGGATGTATAAAACGGGCATCCATAGAACATTTGAACGCGCTTCGCTTGCGCCGCTACAAAAATTAGAACGATTCGAACGCGTTTGGCCCCAACCGTGTACGCCGCTTTCGAACATTCGAATACAGGATTTGGACGTTGGAATTGATGTTGCTGCAATTTTTTGGTCCAGCGACACCAAATTTTCGCCCATTTCGCCTTGAAAGACGTGTTTTCTAAGGTGGGTATGATATAAATAGCATACAACACGGTGTATTCCGCATCGCTCTCGGTCTCGGCCCTCCCGCGAGTCGGATCGCGGTCGGGCCGATACCTCGGGCAATACGGAATACACCGTGTTGTATGCTCTATGTATGTACTAACAGTGAGATCTTTTCCAGGCAAGAGAAGAACAAAAGTTTAAGAAGCATTCACAGAAAAAAAACACTTTTCCAAACTGAAGTTACTCAGTTACTCTCTACTTTTCTCAGATTTGACATTTGTTACTAACCTGTGCTATTCTGGTAGAGTAAGGAATCGGCAGAAGACTTAGGACCAGTTCCTTCCTTAAGGTAGAGCCCAGGGTTCAGGTCCAGCCTGGTTGGGTTTGAAGCACTCTGGACACCACTGGGGATAAGTTTGAGGAGGACCACCCCAACGATAAGGAATATGATTGGCAAGACCAATCGAAAAAAGATGGCAGCCTTATTCCTGTGAATGAGAAGAAAAATGTAAAAACCTTTTAAAGCACACATCACAGCAGTAACAAGATCCAATTATATTGTGATGTTATTGTTTTTTTTACAAATTGAAAAAAAACAGTTGATGATACATTTACATAACAGGTTTAATGCGATCTATGACACTGATGCTGTATGTACATGTAGCTGGATATCTTTTGCAGATGTACGACCTGTATGGCCACAAGGCCGCGATAACTGCCCTATAGTTGTCACTATATTGTTATATATCTTAATTAATATGTTATAGTATGTTGTCAGTTGAATTGTTAATTATTGTATCATTACTGTTTTAGTATGTATTTTGCATGTGGAGAGACAACTGGCAGAGGTGCAATTGTGCACCTGTTTTGTCTCTACTCCATGCTACTTGTCGTTGCATTGGAAAGTCTAATAAATAAATAAATAAATAAATAAATAAAAACACGTAAATAAATTGCGAGATCAACATCGGGATGAGAGGTGTCAAATTGACATGTACTATTTTGCTCCTATTTGGCCTAGCCTATAATCATGTTCTTTTTGTCCAGAATTGCTCCATTTATACAGACACTAAAACTATATACCTAACAACACATAAGATTAATTTATTGCTTTTACAATGATTTCTGGGTTCTTACTGAAAATCTTATCAAGCAAACATGTATAAGATACAATTACATCTTTATGCCTACAGAGTTGGGTAATGCTTTCGTACTGTAAAAGCTGCCATACCTGATATTGTTGATAAAATACACCCGAAACATTGCAAGGAGCCTGCGCTTGGTCAGCTCCGTGCCTGTGTAGAGTTCGTACTCCTCCTGTGGGCTAAAGTGTGGAGTCTGAATGTTCACTTCACTCATGCCTGCATCCAAACTAGGAGGTGTTGCAGAGCCTGTCAAAATACAGAAACCTGGCATTAAGTAACGACGTCAAACCTTGGGAGGAAGTTGTTCTATGAGGGAACAGATGTTGACTGTACTGTTGATGTGTGCCAACTTTATATCCTATATGAAAGTCTCCTGTCCATAACTGTTCTATGCTCCATTGCTGAGCAAACTTGCATCGAAACCAAAACAATATGGAAAAAGGAAATGAATAAAATCTGGTCTAATTCCATTTTAAAGCATCCAACATCATAAAGTCTTTTCATAGCTTATAGGATTACTACGAATATTAAGTAGTAAAAAACACAAATTTGAAGGTTACCATATTCATGCATAAATAGCAGTACATCATTTCATATACAGCTACTCACTGAAGTTGTACTCTTCTAATCTAAGACCCATCTTCTAAATTCTGTATTTTATCACAGGACTTATCAGGAATTTCTTCCTGCTCCAATTTCATACAAAGAAACTAAATAGGGATCTGTCTGCAAGTGCACCCCCTTTAAAAAATATAATTACATTATTGGGTAAAATTTTCATTTTCCGTTCATGGCGTTTTAAAATTTTAAATTTCCAGTCCTTTAAAACACTTAGTCTAACAGCTGTCTTTGAAAAGACAGAAAGACTTATTGCATCTCGGAGGGGAAAGCTGGAGAAGCATCGGGGTAAGTGGGGAACTTTGTTTGTATCATAATTTTGCTTGTTATTGATATTTACGTGTAGATATTTAAGTTCAATTAATGGGAGGCGCCTTTTCTTTCTGTTTCTGTACAAGCCGTCTTGGCTTTTTGTTTTCTGTTGAAGTTGTGTATTTTTACTGGTATTTTGTCAATAAATAAAAAAAAAAGAAACTAAATAGTGATTGTCACAGACCTGGTACTGTCCCATTGAGTGATTTCTTGTCCTCCATGTTCACATCATCTCTCAATTTCAGAAACACTTCCTCCATGGTTGTCATGGAGACACCGTAGTTCTGAATGCCAAGGTCATCTGTGCTGTTGTCTTTGTTCTCAAGGTCAGCAAACAAAGCTGTGAGGGTGAGTAAAGAAAGGAAATGTCTTTAACATTTAGTTACTCTGCAGGTGTAGTCCCCCACAACTGTCATTCTAAAACAGTATTTCCTGTACCATATTATAGTCTCTTAGATATCTCAGTCACTTTTTGGTAGTATTCAATAAATGGACCTTTCCGATCGAACACTATAAGCCCCGCCCCCTGTTCTATTTCAAACACCTCGGTCAAAATTAGCGCGGGAAGGACCGCGCAGGCCGCCGCCGCCAGAATGTCAGTTTTGCCGCTCAACTTTAGGGTCAAGTTTTCGGCAGCGAAAAACTCTCTCAGCAGCTCCCAAAAAGGGTTACGCTATCTTTGTTGAAGTACACATCCACAGAATAAAACTTATTTGAGGAGGGGACAGGGTTAGTTTAATGAGAGCAAAATGTTTTCTCTCAATGCGGACGCGGGATGCGCCGCATAACATCACACGGTAGGCTGACAAGAGTGCCCAGTTGCTGACAAACAGTCGATGCAGGTGTTACGCAGAGTATGTTTATCTGTGACAGGTTTTCCACGGTATTTGCTGCATGCATCGCAGCTACATACAAGCCAGGAAAAAAAAGAAATGAGAAAAAAAAACAGCTCGGGTGGTCACGTCGTGACGAGGAAGGGCGCAACTTATATAGGGCTTTGTGATACAAGTAGAAACATAAGCACGCAAACATGGACATTAACAATAATGAGGGCTTCATAAACAAATATAAGAATGACAAAACGTCTTTGGTTAACTTGAAATTGCCCCCGATGTCACAAATTCAATTTCACTGGTAAAACAATGAGTATTTATCAAGTACACATCAACTAATTTTGCTGCTCTTAGATTTCCCGCGCTGATTTTGACCGAGGTGTTCGAAATAGAACAGGTGGGTTCGACGTGTTCGATCCGGAAAGGTCCATTATGTTCATCGTCCATGAAGTGGGAAAGCAGAGATTATTTTACCTAGGCTAAGCTGTATATTCTCTAGCTTTGTAAATGACTGACATCTACTCACCAGCGAACCTGTCCACCCTGTGGAGAGGCAGCGTGTAGGACAACTCCAGTGCATGTGAGCGAACCAGCGAGGCTTCTGGGATGTGGCTCTGTATCATCTCTGTGACTCGAGCGGTGTCGCACCTTGGTGTGGTCACAATCCTGGCATGGAAGGGAGAGTTGAGATTAAAAAAGTGGACATACTAGTGAGCTAAAGCCAGGTTTCCCCTTAGCTTGCTACTCTGGTGTGACATGATGATGATGATGACTGGTTTATTTAGAACTCATAAAATACAGTACACACAGACCCAGTCCCGCAGGCAATCTTATTGGTTACCTGAATTAGCTGGGGTCAACATGAGGTGTCATTAAAATACTACTACCAAACAACATGTCTATAAGAAATGGTATTATTAAAACATTATTCATTACACATTAATGTTAAAATTCATATTAATTATAAATATTTCTTTGCTTTTAAATTAGATATTACGCATTCCGTAGCTCTAAAATTGCAATTTTCTAACAGTCATGCTAAGATGTGATGTGTATACTAAGAAAATTCAAAAAGGAAGGAGACACTGAGGAAAGGAAAGAAAATAAAAATGCAGACCTACCCCAGATGATAGCCAACCCCAAATCGGTTCTTCAGGAAGAGAGAGGACCCTGCACATCTCAGGTTTCCCTTGGAGATGATAGCTTTACGATCTGTTGTTTCACACACCAAACAAATATTCAAGTACACTCTTTTGTATGTTAGACTTCTACACCTACATTTGTATTCATGAATCAGTAGGCAACATATCCCAAGATAAAGATTGTGTGATGATGTTTTTTGGCAGTAGTTCAGACATAATAGCACAAAAAGGGCTCAGCTTTACAACACTTAATATATTTATTTCTGCATAAGAGAGAAAAACTAATATATAATGATACCGTAATCCTAACCAGAGATGTGTGTACCATTTGGAATTTTAACGTTCATCCCAACTGCCAACAATTAACCATTGGAGAGAATTGAAGATTATGCCAACCATGAAGTCAATGGCAGAGTATAGGGATTCTAGATTAAGCCAGCCTGTTGAAATTTGATACTCCGATCCCTGACCTGCCAGAATGTCAGCTTCATCCATGAAGTGCGTTGTCAGGACGATGACCTTTCCCCGTCTCTTCCTCTTCAGTAATGTCCATATATGGCGTCGGGAGTACGGGTCCATCCCACTGGTTGGCTCGTCCAAGAAGATCACCTGATGATGTAATTCAAATAAAAGATTTGAGTTTAGATACATGTATTTTGTTAAGTCAAAGCATTGAATATGTATAAACATGATTACTAGTATTCTGAGCCTCCTTTGAGTCTGATTTTTCTTAATTTGCTACATGTGGACCAAAGCAAAGTCCTGATGGGCTTCCTTAACTGTAGCTACCTGTAGCCTCCTTTAAAAGGAAGCTATGGGAGTCCCTCGGTGACCCCTACAAGCCTTAGATTGTGTGACCCTGACCTCTCCACGTTGATGTATTGTATCGTTGTGATGTATGTGTAAATGTTTGTTTTGTCAGCAGGGCAAGCCCTTAATAATAGCCACCTGGCTAGTTGGGCTGCCCTGGCTGTACATTGTCTTTTTACAGCCAAACAAATAAATAAATAAACTGTAGCTACTCTGTTAACTAGGAAAGCTAACAGCTTTGTAGAGTTTTGGTGACGCACACATTCAAGTGTCACAATGAAGTTCATCTGCTGGGTCTGGCAGTTACATATACGTTTCTGTAAGGTTACCTTTGGGTCCCCAATCATAGCTATCCCCACACAGAGCTTCCTCTTCTGTCCACCACTCAGTTTCACAGACTGAGTGTCTGCCTGCTTCTCCAGATCAATTTCCTTCAGGAGTTTCTCAGTCTGCAAAAAAACAGTTATTGAATTTACCATTTTCTCCTTGACACAAGAAGCCAGGACATTACCAGAGAGAGACAAAAATAAACTTCCCTCCTTTCCTGATCAAATATGTGTTTTGATAACAGTGACAATGTGAGTTCCAATACACAATCATAATACACGTTTATCACACTCCAAATACATTGCACAAGAAAGTAAAACAAAACAATGTTGAAAGTAAAAATAAAAGACTGCATTACTCTTCACCTCAGGTGGCAAGGTGGTCTTGTGGTTACTGTAATGTTGTTGAATAAGAATCTGAAGGTTCTGGGGTCCTTCCCGGTCCTGGTGTGAATGGTCTATACCCAGTCTGGTCTTACGCAGCTTGTACTTACATGTACAAAACTGGTGCGTTATGCCTATAAAGGCGGTTTACCAGTTATGCAAAACAAACAAACCTCAGACTCCACCAGCTCCTCAGGAATGCCCTTCACTGCAGCAAAGAACCCGAGATGTTCCCTGGCAGTCAGTTTATCAAACAGGATGTTCTGCTGTGGACAGAGTCCTGTCATTCTGCGGATGCTCTGCATTTCGTTGGTTTTGGTGACATAATGGCCGAAGATGGTGGCAGTGCCGGAGGTGGGGGGGAGTAACCCTGTCAGAGCGTTAACAAGAGTGGTCTTTCCTGCACCGTTGTGACCCAGGAGGGCGGTAATCTGGTCCTCATAGATGTCAAAGGAGATTCCTAAAATGAAAATTGTAAGATTGGTTTATTGTTTCGATTAATACCAGTACTCTAAAATACATTGCAGCCACGTGTACATGGTACAAGTCGCTGAATTGTGCATATTAGGCAGACACAAAATAAATGTAAATAAGTATAAAGTGTAAAAACAATAATAATTGATAATAATAAATAATAATAAATGATAACTGATCTTAGTAGGGCTGGTCATGGGAGATTTACTATATGCCGTATTTGTTTAACAGATTCGTAAGATAGGGGATCGGGCTATTCCTGTATCGGTCTGTTCTGGGGAGCGGGACAACGAGCTGATTAGACTGTTTGCAGGTTCTAATGTGGGTCGTCATATGGCAAGGCGGTAGCCAGGATCTGAACGGGGACTTGAAAAGAGATCTGGCAAATTTCAAACTTAGGTCCTCCCTCCTCTGAGGGCATTGTTACTGTAAGTGTATTTGTAACAGTTTTCATTTTCACTCAAGCTAATTTCAACTTTTATTTCAATCTCCATGGACGAGTCGATTAGTAGGTTTAAAGGGCCTACCACTTAGCACTGGAGAAAAAACAATGTATAAAGATTTGAGGGATGGTATATTTACCAACTGTGGCACGTAAACTAACCAGGATGGTACCCCGGCTATATTTACGACTAATGACCACAAGAAGACTAACAACGATAAGGCCACACCGACTTAATTTTATGGATGACATCCGCGCGCGCATTGATTTTCGCCTGTTCTCCAAAAAAAAAAAAAAAAATCATGTCTTTCGAGGCTTCACGAAACTCCGGAACTCGGCTGGAACTCAGTACAGACTGCCGACTCATCAATGCCGCAAAAGGGCGGCTTATTGTAAAACGAAGGAGGAAGCTGTGAAGGAGGATGAGACCTGAACAAGACTATCTACAATCATCCTGCAAATAAAAACTTGTTTGTTTGATGCAGTCACTGTGTCCTGTGCTTCAATTCACAATACCGGCTTTGTATTCCTGTGGTTAAGCAGCATTTTTTTTTTGCTGGATTTTTTTGTTGTTGCCATTTCGCATTAGTTTTGTGGTCCCCAGAGGATGTCATCCATAAAATTAAATCAGTGTGGCCTAACAAGAGAAGAAAAGTATGTTACCATTAACGGCCACCACATCTTCATCAACCTCTCCTGTCTTCTTCTTAAACACCTTCTGGAGCTTTTCAATTCTGCAAACATCATCAAGACTTTGTCAACTTGTATGGGAAGAATTCAGTTCAAACATAAAGCATTAGTTTGCTCCAAAATACATTGTGGCACAGTTACCAATTGTTTTACTCACAAGTAATTGTTTTTCTTTCATAGGGACTTACATCAATGATTTTCCTAATAAGGCTAAATCTAAAACCACTTGTTATCATTTAGTGTTGAAAAGTAAAATTCTTTCATTCGCAACCATTTGATTGGTTGTGAATAAAAGAACTTTGAATCATTTTCCAACCTGATGAAATCATTTACGGAAATAAACAGTGTTGCTATGTGGAAATTCACAGTGTTTGTGTCTTGTATGTCTTGTTTGTCAGTAGCGTGCGTAGTCCAGTGGTTAGCGACACTGCCTCTGGACTAAGAGGTTGGGAGTTCGAGTCCCGGCTGTTGTCGCTCACCCGACATGCACCCTACTGGAGAGGGTCGCAGTCCTTAGGACGGGACGTTAAGCCGTGGTCCACTGTTCATTGTGCTTGTCGAAAAGAGCTAGGGGAATTTCCCCGGTACAATGAACCTGTAAATACTGTACATAGCGTCTGTCTTCTCTGTTACGACCAGTGTAAGATTAGCTCTTCAGTGAGCTAAAACTGGATCGAGATCAAATTCCTTTCCTTTTTCCAGCTGACCTGATGGCTCTCTTGTCCTGTAGGTGTGTTGGCACCCTCTCCACATCACCGTTCCCATCGTCATCAGCCTGTCCCTGCTGGTCCCCACTGACTCCGGCTCCCTGGCCCACGTCCCCACTGGCCCAGAAGGATGGCATCAGGCAGAAGTACCAGGGCTGCTGCTGCCCATACTCACCTGTTCAAGAATGGTATCAAAATAGCTGTCAGTTTTGTACTAAACAGAAATATACCCAAGTTCGGAATTCCTCAACCAATATTACAGAAAAAATTAAAGGCTAAGATTTTGCATACAAAAACTACCAGCTTTTGTTGCCAAATATAATGATTATTGCCTAACCCTGTCAACTATTGGTAAAACCATCAATGTACTGTTACGCAGAGTGATTTTACAAGTTATATCTGTTAGTTATAGTCCTTTAATTCATTTTTCATTCTATGATTACATGGTTACAATAAAAAGCACCAACCATGGGCACAATGTTTTGCCAGGAATAATTTGTTGTAATCACCAGGTATGACGTTATCCAGGTAAAAGGCCAGCAGCAGGTACAGAACTGTGTCCACAGCCAGCATGATGATGGGGTACAGGACAGGGAAGTTGGACGGAAGGGTCGCGATGTTGTCAAACTGGGTACCAACTGTGGTTTCCAGGGTGACAGCCTAGGGAACAGAGGTAACAGCACCAAAATGACAAATTATCGCCCAAGTTTATGAGGCTGCCATCTTTGGTCAGCATGAGACGCATGCAGCATATATCATACTGCAACATAACACAGAGAAGACCTTAGATAATCATATAGTTACGATTAAATTAACTGCCTTTCTCCGCATAATACCCCTCCAGAGAACTGATTAACAGAACTGTATGTTCAACCCATTGCAAGCTGCACCAGTTCAGTTGTAAAATAGGAGGCACTCTACCCACCTGGTTGATACCTGTAGCTAAGGCTACAGGTGAGAAAATACACAGTATCCACTGCACATATGCTGGGATACTGTCAGGTGAAATAGACAGAGGGAGAACCAACAGGCTGATGAACAGGGTTGTCATGCTAGCTGCTGCTCCTGCAACCTGCAAGTTCAGTAGGTGGATTTCTTTTAAACAAAAATGTTGACAGCATTGAAACTTTTCTTACTACACAAGGACAAAGTAAAAGGTAGACTTCATATGTTATCTATGTCTGAAAGAAATATGACTATCCTAATTCAAAACAAAGTCATTAAATTGGGAAAATAAGAAAGCCAAGTCTTCCACTTTACAAGACAATGTCAAACAAATGAAAAAGGTCTTAATTTTTTTACTATTTCAGTAAGTCTGTGATATTTGACTTTGACTTTGACTTTATTTGGATCCACGTTTAGCTTGACATACATTTGTACAGCTATTCTTCCAGTGATATAGAGATGTAACTTTTTACCTTGGCCTTGTTAAATAGAGGTGTAAGCATGAAGGCGATGTTGACCATAGTCAGTCCATACAGCACAAACATGATGAGAAAGATGAGATAACTGCCACGTGTGAAGAGTTTGGCTGCAAAGCTGACCCCAACAGACACCACAGACACCACAGTGATCGCAATCATATACACAACCAGCCAGCTCACCCTAGGTACATAGAAGGCAGCAAGATATTTTTTTTAGATTTGAAATGCGACACAGGAAAAGGCACACTTGTTTCCTTGCAAGTAGATCTGTATCTTAACTATTTACTCAACTTCATACTGTTGCTTCATCTATTTCTTGTTCATTCTGGAATTTGGGATACGACTTTAAATGTGATACAGAACACACAGTAGGCTGCAATGTCATCAGCCCTTATTCAAATCTTTTATTGCAGCTCATGTTGACAGCTGCATAAGCTACTATATGATTCCTATACTAGCCACCCACTTATGTATTAGATAGGTTAGCATTTTGAAATGGTATACGTAGTTATGTAGTAGTACCAGGTGCCATACTTTGTACACTGTACAACTGTTGTGCAATAAAGTTATCAATTTTTTTTTAATGATGTATAGATATGCTTTCTCCATTAACCTACCAAAAAGCCATCCCATTGAGCCCCATGATCTTCATGGCTTCCTTGATCTTCTTCTCCTTTTCTGACACCAGGTTGGTTGTCAGGATTCCCACAAAGGGGGTGAAGGCCAGCACAAAATAGATGGACGAGATGATACCGAAGGGGTAGCCTCCACTGTAGGAAGGTTTAGGCATCATCTCCACTTGATAGTTTGGCAGTGCCATGTCTGATGCATTGGTTTGCCACTGGTCATGGGAAAAAGCATGTCACTTCAGACTTTAACTGTACACTTCCTTTGCATAAAGATTTCAATGAAAGTAACCAACCTATTTCAAGATATATTCCATAATATTGACCATAATATTGACCATATGCCTATGTAGGTTGCACAGTTTGCAATTGCCTCCTGAATGTGGCCTTATCTATTATATACATGTACATAAAACATTCAAGCCACAGACTACATTACATGTACAGCTGACACTTCATTATACAATGTACCTGCAATTCTGGGTTTAGGTTCTGATCTGTTTCACATATTGGATTCAAAATCATAGTTAAATTCATTTTTGTGAAATATATTAATAAATTTATTACTAGTATTTTGTACCAAGAGAGCATTTCTCACACTCACATTGATGAGAGCAGTATCTATGGCCACTTGTAGTGCAGCAAACCCTGTGTACAAATAACTGTTGGCAGGACAGCTCACTACATCCAACCCATTCCCCTGTCTGCATCCATCTGAAATAGAAATACAATATATCTTCACTGTTCAAGAGGACTTTGTATGATTCAGGTTGGGACTAGGTAGGCAGAATTTTTTGTGAGTTTGAATTGTCGCAACTCAAACTAGAGCAACAAAATATTAGACAATTAATAATACAACAGCTTTCACAGCCACAGTCAACATCTGTTGACAAAAAAACAGTTGCAAGGGCATTTGCAAACACAACAGTTACTATTTTAGAAAAGTTTAGCCACTCTAGTGTTCAGTGACGACTTTTTTATCATACCCGGGCGGCGATACAGTGCTCCTGGCCGTGTTGTATTCTCCTGTACGACCGGGTGTATAAAACGGGCTTCCATAGAACGACTCGAACGCGTTTCGCCCTAACCGCGTGCACCGCTTTCGAAAATTCGAATACAGGATTCGGACGTTCGAATGGATGTTGCAGCAGTTTTTTTTGTTTAGGGACACCAAATTTTCGCTCATTTCGCCTTGAAAGACGTGTTTTCTAAGGTGGGTATGATATAAATAACATACAACACGGTGTATTCCGCATCACCCTCGGTCTCGGCCCTCCCGCGAGTCGGATCGCGGTCGGGCCGATACCTCGGGCAATACGGAATACACCGTGTTGTATGCTCTATGTACGTACCCTGCCCCACAGTTGTGACTTCTGTAGAGGCTCCATATGAATAGGGCAGGCGAATGGTGTAGTTGAGGTTGCCAGTTGGCTCCAGGTCAAACACAACCCCAACTGAGTAAAGACTTGAGTTGGCTTTGTATGCCTCTTGCATTGCCTAAAGTCAAAGTAAATTGACGTTTATGAGTTACTATCACACAATTGTTTTAATCTCATTACACAATATTGTTTATCTCATTACACAATATTACACAATGTTGTAATGTCTCTGGTCACTGGACAATACACACAACAGAAAATTGTCAAAATTGAAAAAACAGAGAAAAATTACTTTTTATGATCAAAACTTAATGCTCAATACAAGCAATTGCTGTCTTTGTTTACATCATATACATGCAAATTATTTGAAGACATATGCAAATTATTGGTAGGCAAATCAGCCAACCATCACCTGCTTTTTGCTTACCACTGGCCATGATGTCATGGTGATTGCTCGTATTGACAATTTTGAAATACACATACTTCAAAACAGGAATTTCCGCAGAGTAAACATATACTGTACCTCTTCTGTAGCAAACATACTGTGCTGTAGGGGGAGGTGTGTGGCATTGCTCAAAATGTGCAGAGCCCTGGTCATGATGTCAGTCACCTCTGAGCTGTTAGGGGCCACAGCGATGGATCCCACTGTCATGGCCTGCACAAACGGCGGGCTGAAGAGTGACGTGCTGTTAAAGCGGCCGCCATTGATGGGGAGGGGGGGATCAGCCACTGTTGTTGTAATGGCACGAACAAAGGCCAGGATGCCAACAAAGTACAGAGGGTAGAATACTTCCTGTGAAACACAAAGGAAAGTTGAACAGACTAAATGGAAAAATGGCAATATAGTTCTGAAAGTCATTACCAATAGTATTGATTACAAAACCTATACTTAGCATTCCTGCAGTACTCTATTATCTTAAAAGGAATTAAAAGCATTATTAATGATAACAGTAGCCATTCTCTTCTTTCATCTTTTATAAAGGAATGGATTAAATCAACTGAAGCTGAAAACAACAATCACTCACTGACTGACTACTTACCTGAAATGTCTCCTTCCGGTGCCGCATTTTCAGCAGACAGTTTCTGTAGACCAGCGCTTTCAGCTGCTGCCAAAACCTCCCCATCTTCACAGCTTACTACAGGTGTGCAAAAAGCCGGTAGCTAAAACAGCTGTAGAAACGTATTTCAATATATTTGTGAACACACTAGCGCCCAGCACCGGATACCGTTACAATATTAACGTCATTTGTCGACAAAATATCATAACCAAACAGGGAATACGAATTAAAACATCTCACCTGACTGCACCGATTCTTTGTGATCCTATATGTTTTCAAGACCTACAATAATCATCACCGAGCTTTCTTGATCGGATATCTGGACATTAATTTGACCCACAGCACAGCTGACCGAGCGACAGGTCAATAACCGTAGGTAACCTCAGAAGAACCCACTCTTTGAGGGGGGTGTCTCTACTTTTGTACGTCCGGGTATATAGGTTACGTAACACTTTCACGAAATATTTTATAATCTAGACATTGTAAGTAAGCAATTAAATCCTTTATTCAGCGTGCTATACCATCAAAATATGGGAATAACAGGTTAAATAGAATTATTAAAATCAGCGACAACCCAATGAAACTTCGTTGCGCCCCACCAGGTGTTTATCTTGGAGGGCCTGCATGGGGGGGTCCCGACAACGCTCTACGCTAAATTCTGAGAGCCGGCTACGTATTACGCTGAATTCAAGAAGCCTCCCCCATTACACTTTACGATAAATTCCGGGTATCTACAACGCATTACGTGAAATAAAACGGCGAATTACGCTCTACGCAAAGTGCACCGATTACGCTCTACGTTGAATTAGAGCGGTCCGTCTACACTCTACGTAGAATTAAACCGGCCGATTACGCTCTACGGAAAAGGGCATGCGGGCCCCCATCTTGTGCCTCTCACGTGGGTCTGATCGCAAACCATAAAAAGCCAGCGGCTATGTGCATGATCTGTTGTCAGACGATATAAATATCACCACACATATTGAAAATGCAACGTACGCACGCCTGTGGTGATTCATGATCACGCTCTTACTTCCACGGGTGGTGACAATGATGGTGTTGTTTATTGCAGACTAAGGCCCTTTTCCCACTACTAGGATAGAATTGTCCGGATAGAGCCGAATAGATTCGCTTCGATCCGGTTTCGACTATTTTTTCTGAAACGCAATTGTTACAGCACTGTATTGGTATCGGGCACTACAGAGGGGTATTTGGTATCGGGCACTACAGAGGGGTATTGTTCAAAGCACTAATAATACTGGAGAGCACTTCTAGTTCATGGGGGAAAAGTTGATATTGCAATTGGACAGTACATTTTGGAATGGGGAGGAAGTCAAATGAAATATGCTGTATTTGCTCTCGAGCAAATGTCGCCGGCCTTTCTAGCATAAGGGCCATTTTATATCAAAATGTAGCCGTTGCGACTGAGCTTGTTTTATATATATAACGTTACATATATGTTATATGTTACTGGCTTTGTAATTAAAATGCAATTTATACAATGTCATATATCTGATCTTTGCCAGAAAGGACGAGACTATGTGTTTCTGTGTACACTACGCCGTTACTGCTTACTTTATGTTACTGACTGGTCACTCTGTGCCCTGCTACCGACACCTGTCCTTGGTGCTGAATAACATTCTCATTGAGTTTCCAGTGTGTAGTGTTTCATTTGCATATGTCATATTTTCCATTCTGCTTGTGTTCAAACGAACGGTGTTTCTATGGTATGTAACGATCTGTTTAGGGAAAGAAAAAGTCTGTTTAGGGACATGGTGCTATGGAAAGAAAACGTCTGTCAAACAGGCAAGACTACTTTATTTTGGGGGGTTTAGGATGTGATTTATAAATCAGATGATTGGCAAAAAGGAAATGTAGTTATTCATTAAGGAAAAGAAAAACATACGATCTTAACTTAAGACTTTTATCAACTGAGTTACTTGTGTACCACTAGAAATGTTTTCTCCCTGTGTATTTGTTTCAAAACTACCTTTGTTGTGTTTTACGTCGACCATTCCCGACAGCTGGTGACCTTTGACATTCAAGATGGCTGTTAGCAAGTGTGCTTATCGTTTCCTGGGCTGTAGTGGACTCAAAGTTTCCAACATATGCCTTGGAGCCATGACTTTTGGGGAACACCAGGTAGGCGAACAATTGTTTAGGGTGTACCACATAGAATGATTGAGAAATCATATCCAAAATAGCACTTATGCGCTAGTCACATGTACCGAAGTCTAGGCCATAATCTTGTCGTATCAAAGTTCAATGCCTAGCTGTACCATAAGAGTTCTCCACACAAGAAAAGGTTATCAGAAAACTTTTGCTTCGTGATATTGTGTGTTTTAGAGGTGTATTAAACGTTATAAAAACTTATATATATAACACTTATATATACACCATGGTGAAAGAATATTACTGCGGCCGTTGGTTCGTCGTCGATATTTTTGGGTTCCTTAGGCCTCGCCCTTGTTGTTATGGATGGATGTAATTGAAACTCCAAATAAAGCAGCATGCACTGTCTAACAATGGTACGTACAGAAAGCTGTATTTAGAAAAGCAGCTGCAAGGGTGTTCAAAGTTTTCTCATTTTTTTCCCTCAACGCTAAGGCCCCTCCTCCTGAAAAAAAATCATGATTGGTTGCTTTTTGGTTCCTCAGACCCGTGTACAACCAAAGGAAACAATCAACCCATCAAGAAATCATCCAAGGAACTTGGCTAAAGTAAGTGTCATGATTTTTATTGTCTGTACAGGATGGCCGACCTGGGCAGTGTGACGAGGCCACAGCACATGCCATCATGGACAAGTTTGCTGAGCTGGGAGGGAACTTCATAGACACAGCAGATGTCTATCAGTATGGAGTAGCAGAGGAATATGTGGGCAGCTGGCTATCCATGTGAGTAACTAATAAATCATGCCAAAGTTTAGAGCTTGTTTGGTGGGTTAATACCCAGGACTCTGGTGTAGCAATAAATAGAACTTGCATTGAAAGTTGCATTATGAAAAAAAATATGATACTTTAGATACATATTGTACTTGACATTTTCAGATACTGGTAGTTGATTGTTGCTTTTTTTTATCTGATTTTTTCAGATAGTTCATTGGTCATTTGACAGTGTTGATAGGCATATTTCTTCTCAGCTACTGTAAAAAAACAGTGATGGGGATAATATAGAGTACTGTATATTTTGTGTTTAGGAAAGAACGGGAGAAATTTGTCATTGCCACAAAGGTGTGTGCACCCATGGGGAAGGACCCAAACCAGCTGGGACTGAGCAGGCACCACATTATGGACTCCATTGACAAAAGTCTGAAAAGGCTTCAGACCGATTATGTGGATCTCTATCAGGTGTGCAATGCATTGCTGAAAAAATAAACCAATCAACAACTTTTTGTTCTAAACATCCAATAAAAAGTAAAAAGAAAAGACATACTGTGTTTATTGAAGGCCAACAAAGCACGTGATTTGCCAATAAGCACTGTGCAGATTTTCTTTTAACTTTTTGTTAAGTCTACATAATTGTTCACAAAATTTAAGAAATCAGGAGTATGAAAGAATGAAAAGATGGTTTGGAGTTGATTTGAGAAATCAAGTCCACATCTAGTGAAAATTATGTGGTCATGATACATGTACTTGAATCAATGTCTTTGGGTGCTGTATGTCACCATTTTATACTGCATACTGGGGAATGACCCATGAATGTCATTTCTACCACAGATCCACTGTTGGGATGATGCTACGCCCCTAGAAGAGGTCATGCTGGCCTTGAATGACCTGGTGCGAGCTGGGAAGGTGCGTTACATCGGTGCGAGTAACGTGACGGGCTGGCAGCTACAGAAGATCGTGGACCTCGGCAGGACCATGGGACTGAATAAATGGATCACTCTGCAGGTTTGTCTTCTGAATCTGAATGGGTCAGCTAGTATGATGAACCTTATCATATGTTAACAGTAGACAAGGGTTCCTTTGCCCTTCTACAGTGTCAAAATAAGTGTTAAAACTAGAATACTAGTACATGGTCAGTGATATGTCTCTCTGTAGATGTGTCTTACTCTATTATGTTTCATAAATACATGATGTATATGTATATGGCATGAAGGGTCCACAAAAGGAACCATCACGGTTGCACAATTATCTGCACTCTCACCACACACGGAGGAGACGGAATGGGCTTGGTAAAACTTAAATGTTGTTAAGACATGAGCGTCCGGGTGGGAGGGTGGGGAAAAGATTTGTTCTGCTAGGGAGCCGCACCACTCACCGCTACTCGTTCTTTCAAGAGGGATGACCTCTGGGTCACGTGAGGTCAGGGGTATGCTTCGTGCATCTAATTACATGATTTGAGCTGCGCCCAAATATTCACAATGATCATTCG
Organism: Branchiostoma floridae x Branchiostoma japonicum; assembly: GCA_013266295.2. NCBI lineage: Eukaryota > Metazoa > Chordata > Leptocardii > Amphioxiformes > Branchiostomatidae > Branchiostoma > Branchiostoma floridae x Branchiostoma japonicum. Next base: position 12,162,581 of record CM023832.1, read on the forward strand.
TCATAGACTACCCTGGAACCTCATACATGTAGTTTCTGTTGAAAGGAGCTATCAAAGTAGACCATGGCTCCCAGATGTACATTTATGACTTGTAAGAGAAAATAATCCTCTGTGTGTCCTCCAGGCCCAGTACAACCTGCTGTGCAGGTATACTGAATGGGAGTTGGTGGAAATCTGCAAGAGGGAGGGGCTGGGCCTGTTGCCATGGAGCCCACTCAAAGGGTGAGTTATAAAATTTCATAGGAATTGTGCATTGCCAGGGGCTAATTACAAGTAGAAAAAAAGAACACTTAACAAAGAAATAGAAACACTGGTAACAATATTATACAACTAGACCTACAAAGCTAACTCCTATATTCTACTAAGTTTGACTTCTTTTTTTGAGAGAGAGGAAGACAAAGGATACCACTTTTCTGTAATATGTGAGTTTTCAGATGTTAAGACAAGGGTAGTTTTCTTTTTTATTTGTAAATGTGTGAAAGTTTTTTGGTTTCATCATAGAGTTCACCTCTTTCTTGCCTATAGTAAGTCCAATTTGTAAATGCATTCTGTCTTCTTCAAGTTCACATGAAACAAAGCTGAGGCGCCTGCAGTGTTATGATATCTGTAGACCCTTAATGTTTATGTTTTTCTGCTCAACTGTGACTTTTAGACTACTGATTTCTGTCATTGTCCCGAGTTGTGATTGAGGCTAAGCTTACTTTAGCCTTCAGAGTATTAGAAACTCAACATTATTGACACAATGGACTCTATTCAGAAACAAAACAAATTCAGAAACAAAACAACTGTTATGGAAACTGAGTAAATCCTGTTGATGAATCCTACATCTTCCCACAGTGGTTGGCTGGCCGGAAAGTTCACCCGTGACATGACGGCTGCTCCCGCTGACACCCGCGTGGGCTGGGCCTCGGAGAAGGAGGCACGGAAGAGTCAGTCTACTCCTGACTACCAGCAGTATGCTAACAATGAGAAGTTCTGGGCCCTGGACGAAGTCTTAAAACGTGTGGCAAAGGAGCATGGTACAGAGTTTCATAGTATAGAGCAGAATGTATTATGACCTTCAATTTCAGAGGAAAATAAGTGTTATAAACTAAATACATGTATGTGTTGATGATGAATGGACAGATAAAACAGTATAATATTGTTTATCCATAACTGTCTTTTTTTTCGATTCTACATTGCCAATGGCAAAATATCTCTAGTAAGAGATCATAGCTTAAGTTCATATTTATTACAAAAATATATGTTCTTTACTACACAATCCTCATTATTTGTTGACGATGATGATGATATGGTAAAATCTCATTACTTTCATAAAGTTATATACTGTATTTTATATCATACCCGGGCGGTGATACAGTGCTCCCAGCCGTGTTGTATCCACCCGTACAACACGGGTGTATAAACCGGGCTTCCATAGAACGATTCGAACGCGTTTCGCCCCAACCGTGTGCACCGCTTTCGAAAATTCAAAAACAGGATTCGGACGCTGGAATGGATGTTGTAGCAGTTTTTTTGTTTAGGGACACCAAATTTTCGCTCATTTCGCCTTGAAAGACGTGTTTTCTAAGGTGGGTATGATATAAATAGCATACAACACGGTGTATTCTGCATCACCCTCGGTCTCGGCCCTCCCGCGAGTCGGATCGCGGTCGGGCCGATACCTCGGGCAATACGGAATACACTGTGTTGTATGCTCTATGTATTTATATGTTTAATACTCTATCTCCTATTCAGCTAACGTTTTGTTGCCCTAGTAGCTCTTCCACCTGAGGTTGAACAGGTGTTTGTCCCCTCCTCCAGGTAAAAGTGTTGCCCAGGTGTCTCTCCGCTGGCTGCTGCAGAAGGACGTGGTGTCGTCTGTCATCATCGGGGTGAAAACTCTGCAGCAGTTGGACAACAACATGGGGGCTGCAGCTGGCTGGGAGCTCACGCAGCAGCAGGTCAGGGAGTGTACGCTAGTCCTTTAGAGAAACAGGTTCTCCCTTACATATGTGCTTACAGGTACTTTAGATAAGAAAGCCATACATGTAGATGGATGGGAAAATGCATCAGGTGAAGCTACTGAAAGCTGTCGTTTGATATTTGGTTATTGGTCATGTCATATGTCATCTGTTTGTTTCATCCCATATGAGGGATAAACAAATCATCATAGAAGGCCAATTAGCCCATGTTGGAAATGTCTTTATGAGATCTTCAATATGGTGAAGGCTTTAGCTTAAATTTGGATGTAATACAGAAAAAACCTGGACACTAACGGCAGATCTACAGAAAAGAATCCTCTCTATGGAAACACGATGCTACAGGAAAATACTGGGCATCTCATACCTAGATCATGTCACCAACGAGGAAGTCTACAATAAGGTAGTACAAGCTATTGGACCACATGACAACATACTGACCACTGTAATGAAACGCAAGCTGAGATGGTTTGGTCATGTGGCAAGATCCTCAGGGCTTGCAAAAACTGTACTACAAGGGACAGTGCCAGGAAGTCGAAAAAGGGGTAGACAGAAAAAGAGGTGGGAAGACAACATAAAAGAGTGGACAGGATTAAGCCTATCTGAAGCCATGAGAGCGGCGGAAGACAGAGTCAAATGGAGGGAGATAGTGAACAAAGTCATGGTGCCCCAACGACCACCAACGAGGTCAAGGGGTAGGTGAGGTGAGGTGACAGAAAAAAAGGATGATTATCAGTGAATGATTTCATCAGGTTCTGTAAGAAGAAAACCCCTATATCCTAAGGATGATTATCACAAGGTTTTTAGTCATGAAAATGTTCAGAAGAGATGACCAGGTTTTCACAGGTGGTAACAATCTGTACAATAAACAAACTTACTCTTAAACATACATACCCAGTGATGTGGTTACATACAAAAGAAACTTGCATATATGTCGTTCGTAATATACCTTGATACCTTGATACCATCTTTGGGATGAGAAGGCTTGCCTGTAGTACATCCCGGTCTCGAACTTTACTCAAGTGTTGTACTTCATACTCTCCCAGTACTAGTCAAGCTGTGTTTTAAACTCATTCAATGTTTTTGAATCGACTACGGACATGTAACTTAAGCTTGAATTTGGGTGTAATGCAGGGAAAAAAGCATGATTATCACAAGGTTTTTAGTCACGAAAATGTTCAGAAGAGATGATCAGCTTTTCACAGGTAGTAATGGTCTGTACAGTAAGCAAACCTACTCTTGAAGAGCTGGTGCAGTAATAGACGTGAGAAATAGCTTCACAAGTCCTTACTTATTTTATTATTAACTTGCACTAAACTGCATATATGTTGTTCATAACATGAATATGTACTGAGTGTTCTGCCTGTATGTTGTGATGACCAGATGGCTGACCTGGATGCGGCCAGTGCTGTGGAGATCCCCTACCCGTATGAGATGATCTGGAGGGCCAACAAGGCAGCTGGTAGGCAGAGGCCCTAGAATGGACAACAACTTCCAGACCTGTGCAGTCTTGTTCGTGGCAGGGTCATAGATTTTCCTAAGGCCCCCTTTCAACTGGATCACAGAGACCACTGAGTGACCAAAATTGGAATATGATCTATGATGTAAAAGTTTGAATAATTTGAAAGACATAAAAACACACAAAACTTACAAAAACTATTTTTATCAATGACATTATTTCGAATCAAGTCTGTAATTGTTATGGCTTGTTGGATTAATCTAGAAAATCTTTTTTTTTTCTGTTTTTTAATGAATAATTGGCAATAAGTGTCTGTCTGTTTTGAATAGATCATGCAATGATCCCTTTATCTATATCCCTGCTCTAAAAGAGCCAAGATGATATGAAGAAAAAAATAAAACAGACAAGAAAGACAGAAAAACACCGGTTTTACCAACTGGAGTGCGCGCAGCCGACACAATCACAACCTTCGCCATCTTGAATGCAGGAAAATACACTCGGAACAATATACGGGGGTGCTTATTTTTCCATATATAACAAGAATTCGGAGACCTCATATCTCCATGAAATATGGTTTCCTCAAGACAAATAACATATTTGATGTGAAGTCCAATCCTTTAAAATTTGGCAATATTTCATTTCAATATGTTATCATAAATTATGCAAATGACCTCTACATTAACATAATATATGCATGGTGTTGTTAACTATTAACTAACCTACACATGTCACAAGTATGAAATTCCCATCATTACACTTAGGAATCAGAATTTTCAGATTGATTATGCAAATGAGGTCCATATTTGCATAATTGGTATCTGTTGATATTCTACCTGCAATAGATTATACACATTACAGGTATGAAAGTCCTATTATGTAAAACAATGAAATTACAGAATTTCCTCGTTTATTGTGCAAATTCGATTATAATTTGCATCTAATTATACATCTCTGTGTAAGCTACCTACATGCCAAAAATCATGATAATACGTTGCTCCTTTCTGGACTTATCTTCTCTTAAAGATTTCGCCAAACGCCCCCCTCTGCAGTTCCAGCACAAGCTGCTAGGGGGACCAAACCCACACCACTTATTCCTGACAGGAAAACCTATCTGCCACAAAAAAATCAAGACCATAGCATGTTCAGGACAAAAGTTACAAAAACCGGAAGTTCTGCTGCAGTACCAAGGTCAGCCACCAGGAGGCCCAGATTTGAACTTGACCTTTGTCTTCCTAAGACCTACCTACATACCAAATATCATCACCATACATAAAGGCGTTCTTAAGTTATGCTCGATCACCAGTAATTGGCGGGCACACACACAGACACACACACACAGACAGACCCAAAACAATATCTCCATTTTTCATGGAGATAATAATTCGATAGAGGTAAGGTAAAAGATGTTACATGGAATAAAACATACTTTACTTCTTCTTCCCTAATGATTTGCGACAGGTTTTCAATCGAAAGATTATGTTTCTTAAAATATATCAACCTCTCCGCAGCGCGCAGTGGTCTTGTCAGCGAAGTTAACCTTTGACCAACACCAACATTTTGTTTCCTGCAGTACCACGCGTAGTCGACAGGACTGCTGTGCAGTTTAACATTGAAAATTACCTGCAGCAGAAAATTTTACCTGCACCACTCAGACTTTGAGAAGTATTACTCACTTACTTAATAAGTACTCAGACTTTGAGAAGTATGGATCATACTAAACTGTTCGGAAGCCATTGCCATTAACGTTATTTCTTTTATACTTCATGGGTGGTAACAGTCAATGCAGCAAATAAAAATCAACATACACCTAAAGTTACATGTTCTATAAACCTAGTACATTGACCAGTGCAGGTTAGCTGCAGGTTAGATATCAGAAATATCTGCACTGCCCCAATATTACCTGCACTAAGGTGCTTGTGCACCCAGTATTTCGAGCCCTGCATTGGCAACGTGTAACTGCTTGAATTCGTCGGCGAAACTTCCTGATAGCTTATTCAGCACCAAGGAGAGGGAAACATTTGCCGGTGTGTCATAACGAACGCTGGTCCCACGCCTGGGGAGCGAGGCTAGCTGTTGATGACTCGTATACCAACTCTGTTGCTAGTGTAGGTTGTCAATCCTTCCACAAATGTGGCAAATCTCAATAAATCGATGGGGAAACCAGACGAGAATAGAGTGCAAGTTCGTGGTTTTATAGTGTGAATATTGTTTATTCTCTTACTATAATGCTAGTTTTGATATCACCACACACACATTACCGTTATAATTCCTATTACAGTAACCACAGTGCACTCATTTTATCTACATTCACCTTTTCTAATTTGCAATTTTGTTTGTTTTATTGCCAAGTTAGTTTGTTTATTGGTTACATTCTGCCGTAACCTGAGCCTGTTGCCGGGCAACCTGATTGTTCGAACAATCGTGACGTCACGTCTAGCATATCTTGACAACTCAGACGGCGTGCGGCCACGTCAACCTCTTGCTCCCGTAAAACTCACTGTCCTAACTGTCAGACGGTGTTTTAACGCTCAAAAAGTGCCCGGAATATTGTTTAATTCTTCTTGCAACTATATCCACCATGGGGCCGGGTTAAGTTCCTCAGAATCGGAGGTTATCGGCGTCAAAAGGACGGCCTTTGGTGTGAGAGAGTTCTGAGAAGACGCCATATTGATAAGTGCAGTTGTTGACACCGAATAGTCGACAGAATCAACCCGCAACTAACAGTGATGACAGACTGAGCTTAAGAAGATTGTAGCAGTACAGAACTTCAGAAGACTTGAGAACACAACATCCAGCCATCTACAGCAACTTTATAACTCCAACACATCTCAGCAGTTTCTGGTAAAAACTTCGGTAAGCAGTTTTTACAGCTTTTTATGACCTAGAAGTTGAGGGACTTCGAAAAGTCGCAGTCGTAAAGTACAGGCTCTTTTTTTTTTCTAAAAAGGGAGGGGTAAAAGAAAGAAAAATTCTGCATGACACAGTAGAAAGTTGAGGGGTAAACTCTGGTTTAAAAAATGTGCCAGTAGTGTGAACTAAATAATCTTTCTACCCTAATGTTTCACCGCATTGTCGAGCAAAATACTCGAAGTTTTCTCCGTAGTTTAGCTGTCTGAAAGACCAGGAAAATGTTGGCTATATTTCTGTACAATGCCCCGCTTAAACTAATGATATGTTTTGTTATAATAATTTGATACTTCAGTTCTTTAAGTTAGCTGTTTTGATTTATAAAGTTATAGTTTCCACATCGTTTATGTAGTTTGATGCCAACGTTAATTTACCTGAATTTACCTGAACTGCAGAGATGTTCCTGTTTATCTCTGCAGTCAGAAGCTTTAAATGAAATACAAGGCGTTGTACCACTCTTTGCAAATACTTGTGGAACACATGAATGCCTAGTTCTTTGAGGTTTGTTGTTTGTAAAGATGTGACGATGTTTCTTGACTTGAGTAGGCTGTTCAGTGTATGACATTGTGGGATAAATCTTGTGGGATTTACTCTAAAAAAATTATGACTTTCTGGTTCAAGTTGTATCCTGTCAAGGTAAGTGGTTGTCCTTTGATTTTAGATAAAGATGAAAAGTTGTTAAACCTTTGAGAGCAATACATTTTTTCAGAAGTTATTGGGCAAGATTATGAAAATTTTTTGTTACGTTGTTCCATATATATAATTCAGCCACTATGGCGCACCAAAGACTACTACAGCTCCGTGAGTCCTATCAGTCGCACCGCGCGCCCACACCCCTCCCAACACCCCAGGCAGTCGACCAGGCATTACACGACATCGAGTGTCAAACCCGCAAACTTCAGCAACAGGCAGATCAGGATCAGGAAGTTGGACGCCACAGACCCCAGAGGCCCCCTATCAACAACAGGAACAGGTCAGCATTACTTCATAACACTACCTGGTGTAAAGACCAGCCGACTGCTGCCCACCCCTGCAGCAGTATAATCTAATATTGAATATTAGATTTTGCATAAGCTTTAAATTCTATATATACTGGGTTCTAAGCTACACAACCTTGTGACTATGAGTTATCAGCAGAGGACCATTCATTGGCAGTTACTAGACATCTTTTCTGATATCTAGCCATTTCTTATGAGGTTACATAGCCTGCTTCTTGACTTGTGTCTTAAGGTATGCACGATCATCACCTACTGAGGAAGAGAAGGACAGAGCGCTGAATGAGCATGCTGAGAGAGTTTACCACAGGAAAGTCAACACCCAGAAGATGGGGGAGGACCGAAGCACCTCAAAGCTACACGTGAAACAAGGCAAGAAAGTCCGTGCACCGGAGAAGATTCGTCAACTCGAGCGGGAGCACCCCTACGCCATGCCCCTCAACCACGAACATCAGCGGATCCGAATGGCGCGCACCACCGCCATGTTTGGCAACGACCTGTCTAAGAAGTCGTCTGCAAGTCGCAGAGCGCCCGCACAGCCCAGTCTGGTCAGGGCACAGAACGTGCACGGGATGATGGGAGCGGAGAGGACGCAGTACCGAATATATCCCGATGATGATGACGAGACCGTCTACGTCACTCTGGAAGAGTTCCCCCACAACGGACGGAAGCAAGCAGTCACCGTGGAAATCTCCCCTGAGAGAACTGGTAAGAGTTTGAAAACTTTGTGTTCAGGCCACAGCAATTTGATTTCTTGGTTCTCGTATTTGTCCACTTCATGCTGAGAACAAACGAATCAACTTGTTTTGGCCTAACATCCTGACATGCGGCCTATGGTATTGTGCCCGGAATCACCTTGGTGGATGGTGGATGGGTCACAAGAAGTTGTGCAATGTCTAACCGCACGTTACGCAATGCCAAGCCAGGCCTCGAAATTAACATGTGAATGGTGGATGGGTCACAAGAAGTTGCGCAATGTCTAACCGCACGTTACGCAATGCCAAGCCAGGCCTCAAAATTAACATGTGAATGGTGGATGGGTTGAGGGAAGTGGCGCAATGTCTAACCGCACGTTACGCAATGCCAAGCCAGGCCTCGAAATTAACATTGTCCCGATGTCAAAATGACGCTAAATTTCAGCTCGGGACAATTCAAATTACGTTTCGGCAATTTCGGGGCAATTGGACAATTCTGACGTCCACGTCATTTTTAATAGGAACGCGATCCATCCGTGGGAAGCAAAGGGAAGCAGCACTGTCTATTTTTCAGGCCTTTCAATTCACTCTTTTTAGCATTGCTACAATTCGAGCAAGGCGAGCAAGTCATTATTATAATAGTGCACATCCATGCCACCCAACCAGCTATTCCCATTTTGGCCTTATAATGGCCAGCTTTTTTTAAAAGCTTTCTTGTTTGGATAGTGGCTGTTAAGGAAATGCACTTTGCCATTCCTGATTTCAGTATGTGCACACTGTCTTTCTTGTTCTGTCAGGTAAAAACATTTAAGGTAAAGTCAAAGAAACATTCAAGGGAATGTTCACCAGCATGAGTTAGGTAAAGAACTGTGTATACATGTACAAACTTTCACCGGTTATCGAATGAAGTCTATGCTTCAAGTTCATATAATTCATTCCTATGAACAACGTTGTCGTGCCTTGAAATCCATCTGGTGTATCACTTTGCAACCATTCTGTGTCCCTGATAGCCACCAAGCTGCCAGCCCTGGCACCACAGCGCCCCAGTCTGACCGGGAAGAGAACTGCAGCAGCCAGCAACACCTCTGGCCGTCCCTCGGTGAGTTCCAGCATATGCTGATAATCTAAATTTGCAATAACAGTTTTTTGTCACCAATTTTCAGTGTAGGAAAGTAACAAAACTCTATTTGCATCTGTAGTTAAAATTTTCTCATTTGTAGAGTAAAAAAAAATCAAGGTTATTATTAATATAACTGTATATTATGCAAACATTAAAACATTGACACTTTTTGTCACCACCACCAGAAGTCCGACAACGCCATGGCGACAGAGAAGCGAGCACCACGCCGCAGGACGAAAGGCAGCCGGGCCCCGAAGCGCCGCTGTGAGAGTCCGAGCGGCCCTGTGCGCAAACACTAAGTCCTATAAGGTCGCCCTGTCATCTCTCATAGTGCACATGGTGGTTTATAAACACTCATAACAAACAACTCACAGTTCTAAAGATAAGTTTTCATGGAAACCCCTAGAAACCTGCCAGTTCCCCTTTGTTGGTCAAAACTTCCCCATTGCCCATACTGCCCTTTGATTTCTATAAAATTGGTCCAATTGCTTCAAGGACATTATAAACGTTCTGAACATCTTTCCCCATTTCTAACCATCAAAGGTGCAGAAATTAGAATAAAACTAGACATGTAGTATCAATAGTTTTTAGCCTTTTTTTAAAGATGTTACTAAGTAACAAACGGGGGGACCAAACACCTGGTGACCACCTGCACATGAGGGATGCATCAGGACCAAGTCTGGCTAGAGGAATGTCCAAAGCACACATAGCAATACGCCTGCAAATTTCACCTAACAGGCCATATACATCAGTGCAATGGACACTCTGATAGTCATTTTATTAGTAAGATCAGGGTTGTGTTTGACTTAGTGTTGTTGTTGAACTTTCATCTCGCAACAAGCCTGTGCTATCATAGACATCAAATAGCATTCAAGCACACCCTAGTTATGTACCTGGACTTTAGGAATTCTTTAGCGGTTCCAAAAACTTAAAGTGCAATATTTTAAGCAGTAGTAATCTGCTGATCCAAAGGGAGGCCACCAGGAGGGTGGCCCGCACACAGGAAATGACCTTTACCTCTCGACTAGGGGCTGTACTTGTCCCGAAAGAGGGGGTTTCCCTTTGGGGTGTGTGTGGCAATATCTAAGCAGTAGTAAGCAATCTACTGAAGTTTGAAGTTTATTGAAAAATGTATGAGGAATGTGGATTTTACGCCAAAGACTGACCAATGAGGGTGGGGTCCACTTGCGGTGATATTTAGACCACTGAAAGATGCTGCTCTTTACAGCACTCTAGTGTGTGAACACTGGACGTGCTTCTCTTATTTTTAAATGCGGAGGTGAGAAAAGACTGGAGCACTGGCCTTATGCCAGCCCAGTGAAACTTAATAAGAGCAATAGAAAACTCAAGGCATTGGACTAATGATCCTTTGAGTTAATCGAAAAGTAAAAATGTAAAATGGACCAGTGGTCACCATTTGTGAATGTCCTTTGTGGACCGTTTCGATGTGCAGGATGCACTTGAAAAACCTCCCAATACTGAAGTGAGATGAAACAGTCCAACCCAGCTGTATGTCAGCTGATTGAGATTAGAAAGAGCAATGGAACTTCAGGACTTAAATTTGTGGAGTAGACTACTCTAAAACATTACTTCTAACCCCATGCCCATGGAAATTAGAGTGATAATGAACCTTGCTAATTGAATCCTCAGGATTTCAAGAGTAGACGCTGTAAGGTTCTGCTCTCTACTGTACTCTAGTGTGAGAGTCCTGAGCACTCCGTGTGCGCTAAGACTGCACTATCAGTACAGGCATGCAATGGAAACTAATCCATTGTAGTGCCCTGGTGTCTGGCCAATCTGATAACACCACAGGATTGCTACTGTAACGCCGTAGACAGTACAGCCAGCGACGTGCACACGTACACGCATACGTGCACGCACACGCGCACACACGCACGCACGCACACTTATACAAACATGATTTGGTTACCTGTCCCAGGAATAGCCCACCTGGCCAGGTAGCCAAACATGTTATGCACTCACGCACGCATGCACACACTTACATATGCATGTTTTGGTCTCCCTGAAGGTATAGCCCACCTGATGGGAGGCCAAACATGCACACACATGCACGCACACTTTCTCACATACACAAGTACACACTGGAAACTGCTTTAATTGCACAGACTGAGGTAATTTTGCCCCACGATCTGTGAAAATCTGTGTCAGGTCAAACAAATTGTGATGTAAGGGCCAAGAGCTCATCAAAATGTGCCATGATGTACTTGTACAGTATTGTGTTGATGTTATGTACAGTGGTTGAAAGTTCCGTTTTGACCAGTCTACCCAAAGTTGTGCTCAGAATTCAGTGTTTTAAAGCTTTTTAAACTTCATAAAATGGTTTTTACATCCCCTTTTCTTGATCTTTTTACAAACTTTACTTCACTAGTCACTACAACAGCTATTTCAATCCCTACTGGTCAAGAGATGTTAGATGAAAATGGCAACCTTGGCACTCTTGCTAGTGCCCTCATGGCAAACCTACTCCAGTTAACCGGACCATGTAGTATTCTACACTTCAGCTGGGTGGGGAAGGGGCGGGGCAGGGTCACCTCCACAGAAGGTAGACACTTGGCCCTCCTAGACTACTTAAACCTCTTCCCACTGCACCATCTGGCGGATATGTCTGTGTCTTCCAGGGAGCGAATGGCTGTCCCGCGCCCGGTCTGCTAATCGGGAAGTCGGGCCCCATCCTCCCTGGACCTCACATTCATGTCCGCTTGTTAGCAGTGGGAGCCTGGGGAGAGGCAGCGGTAGTCTACAGGGACTAGTGTCTGCTGTCTGTGGGGGGGATCTTGTACCAATCTGGAACCACCCTGGCTGAAGTGGAGATGTACTATGTGGTCCTCTCCGACTGAAGTGGGTTTGCCTCACGTGACATTTGTTAATTGGACAACATTTTCATGTAGCATCTCATTTTTAAAGAATTTTAAAAACATTTTTGGGGGTATTTTTTCATTTGAAAAATGTAAAAATCTTTAAAATTTTCCCATGTTTTTCTTTATATCTACTCAAGATGGAGTCCTTATAGACCAATCCAATGGACCTATAGACCAATCCCACAGCCCTACACTATAGACCCATCCCACGGCCTTAAAGACCAATCCCATGGCTCACGGCCCTATAGCCCCATCCCACGTCCCTATAGACCAACCCACGGTCCTATAGCCCGATCCCACGTCCCTAAAGATCAATCTCACAGTCCAGCTCACCTCCGTCAAAACGTAATAATAAGAATGCAAATATGCACATGCAGCCACTCTCATTGGTCAAACCGCTATATGCCTACTGTCAGTCAGTCCACTAACATAGACACACACTGCAATCCAGCATATGTGGCTTAGGTTCATGTTACGCTTTGTTACCAGTCAATTATGCATTTTCATGTGCAATATACAGAGAAACAGTACATATCACTTTGTACATATCACTTTGACTATCATACATATATACAGGTTTATGTTAATTAGCTTTGTTACCAGTCAGTCATGTGTTTTTCATGTGCAATATACAGAGAAACTGGATGTGGCAAACAATAACTTGTGTACATATTAAATTGATGTATAATGCTGTATACATTTTTGTACATTGAATTTGACCTTGGCTACAGATATCTGAATAAATGTATTTCATGTTGACACGTATTTTGGCTCAGGAATTCTGATCTTATAAGTAGTGTTGGATGTCCTTGCTGTCAAGTATTCAATGACATACCAAGACTAGTGTGCCTGTCCCTGGTACTGAATAATTAATATAATACACCAACAAGACTGGTGTCCCTGTTCGTGGTGCTGAATGACACACCAAAAAGACTAATATCCCTGTCCCTGGTACTGAATAACACACCAACAAGACTGGTGTCCCTGTCCCTGAACGACACACTGACAAGGCTCCTGTCCCTGGTACTGAATGACACATTGAAGCCACTGTCCATGAATGACACACCAACAAGACTAGTGTCCCTGTCCCTGGTGCTGAATGACACACACACAAAAATGGTGTCCCTGGTTCTTAATGACATAACAACAAGAGGACTGGTGTCCTTGGTCTCCAATATAAAAAGACTTCTAATTGGTTCAGTGACTAAATTTGCATGTTTAAATGTGAACTTGCCATTGGCCTACACAACATGACTGTTAGATTTCAAAGTAGGCCATTTAAATCAAGCCATATGTAGATGTCAACTGACTGAAATACAAATCAAGTATTTTGCACTACTTGTAAAGTTAAAAGGCTACTGTAAAGATAGTTCTACGATTTAGTAAAATGATCTAATACAGAATCTGACAGTTGTCCATCATGATGATTCATCAGTGTCAAGTTTCCTCTTCTTTGAATAGTGTTCAATTCTGTTTTCCAAGCTCTTGCACATGGGTCTCTCTAGTAGTGGCCGGTACACTTTAGTCCTCGTACCTTCTATCAACGACTCATTCTGTTTCAAGATCTCTACACAGCTTGTGCTTTCCTCGTCTCCCATCCTTCCTTCAACTCCCCCTTCCTCCTTCTCTCTATCACTTGGCACTTCCACTTTCTCTAGAGAATCGAGCATGCTCTTAACGATGTTAGTCTTGATCACATGACCACACCACACCTTCTGGAGGTGGTGTAAGGTCTGTTCGTGGGTCTCATGGTCGCAGATCCAGTTCACGCCGTCGAACGTGCTATCGTAGAGGACCAGCGGGAACTCGGAGGCCATGTGGTACTGAGGCTTCTCTTATTAATTAAAGATACTGTGACAAAAAAAATGTTGGGCTCATGGCAGTCAATCAGCAGGGCTCAAAAGACTTTCTTTGCACTGGTGCAGGTAACATTGAAAATTACCTGCACCAGAAAATTTTACCTGCACCACTCAGACTATCTGGATCATTCTAAAAACTGTTCAGAAACCATTGCCATTATTTCTTTTCTAATTCATAGGTGGTAACAGTCAATGCAGCAAATAAAAAGCAACATACAGCTAACGTTACTGCTAATGTTATAACTAGTTATAATTTTCAAGGACGCCACTAGCTTTCAGCGGAATAAAGTAAAACTGCAACTACAGGTGACAATTTCATACATTCATGCTGATTGGTCAAAAAAAATATATCAACCAATCAATGTTGGCCAATATTTGATCTGTGGGAATATGACAAAACGCTTTCCCGTAGGTACCCTGTACGCTAAGTATTGATTGGCTACTGAATGGCCAATGGCCAAGTCCAATGCATTTCTGTTATCTTATCTGATTGGTTAATTTTTCTGATATTCACAGTCTAAGCATTTAAGCACTGATGTCCTTGCAGTTGGTCTCAGCTTGTCATATGAGGTAAATTTCTCATACCAACAAAACAAAAAAATTAATGAACCTCGAACTATGTCTTTATCGAGGTTAGCACAAAGAGGTTCTACTTTACACTACTAAAGGCACCATGGCTCTATGTGTATTACAATGAATGCACTAGCCAATTAGTCAAATCATGTGAATTGTTCATTTTATTCAGTTACTGTTCCATGTATGCGTTTACAAAAAGACCAAAGCTTACATTCAATTTGATGATTGTCAATATAGGGAGGAATCATGCAACTGTTCCTCAATACATTGATACAAATTAAATGTTCCATTATAAAACTTTCTGTCATAACGTAGCTAGTGCGACTGTTTTTACATTTGAGGACAAATCAAATTTGTTATCTTTACTGGTAACATGAATATCAAAAGGCCAAAGTAATATCTAAAATAAGATAGAAACCTTCTAGCCTTTGATAGACCGTGTAGTCTATAAAACAATATCTTTTAATCATTTATACCTGGTTGGAATTTTTTAATATAAATGTAAAAACTATTCAAAATCTTCATTACATCATGCATCATCTCTACATAGTGTATTTGAAAGTTTTTCAATATACAGTCAAGTATCTTTGTTTAACTCTGTATATAAAGCCACACCTGAAAAACTGAACACCCTCAATACCAAAATAGAAGAGGGCTCAAAAAAGGCCTATATGAAGTTTAATATATTGAAGATGTAGAGATAGCAAATACTGTAATACTGAATTGATCTGATACTGATTTATCATTTCCTTCCTACCTGTATTGGCATTGCTACTGTCACCCCAGATTAGATACAATGTACATACATAATAACAGGCCGCAATCAATTTAAGCATGAATATCATCTGCATAACTTACTTGGGAAGCTCAAAGTACAAAATGTATGTTAATGTTTCTAAATGAATCCTTTCCAAGTAATTAGATGCTATACTTATGATAATATACTAATAACAAATTATGTTATACTTATACTTCATCATAATTCTTTCTCTCCCAAATACTTTAAACACCAAGAATACACTTATGTGACTTTTCAGAAACAAATATTTGACACAAAGTTAATGTTAATGTTTTGGTAAAGTGGCTGGCAGGTGACTGTGAAACAATTCCAACCCGAGAATTCTCTAACAACCCGTTCCCCCCACCCGGAACCGTCAGTATTATGCTTCACTTCATGATTTGCAACACTAACAATTGATTTCTGAAATGCTGACAAGGACCTTCTGTGGGGGTAAAGACCGTTCCGAAGTTCTTTTACACTTTTTTTCATAGAAAAGTAACCTTTCTAAATCTTAGAGGGAAACATGTCAACACTGGGGCTGTCGCCGGACAACTAACTAACGCCTAGGGTAACTAAATCTTACAGGACGGGATGGTCGGGCGAGTTGTAAATTTCCTTTTGGTGACGTTTGCAACCTCTCCTTTAATGCAGCACTCTGTAGCCGTACTTCTTGTCCAACAATATCTTCCGATTGTGTCTGGGTCATCACTGATTCGCAGCGAGCGTTTTTGTACTGACAGCTATCTAATTGTTTCTCAAATCACTGATTTGTCAGCAAAAACTCTGTTTTTCATCATATTTTCGTACAAGAGGTACTTCACTGATTAATATTAATCGTAATTCCATCACCAAATTTTGTTTCCTTAGTACTTCTCTTCAAGCAGAGGTTGTATGTGAAGATTGTGACCCTCCTCTGACTTGACCCGTTTTCTGACAGCCGCCCATCCAAGTCAGAAAAAGATCACTTCCTATCCAGCCTCTGCTTGAAGAGTACGTTGTTTCCTACCATCAAATTACAGCTAATTCGGGCAGTCGTCAGTAAAATGACCCCTGGAGTTACATTTAAGGCAGCAAGCATCTCTCGCTCCATGTGCGAAATTGCAGTCGTAATCCCTCCTACTGCAGTTAGGCCAGTGGTCGCAGCCCTTGGTCTTGTAGTACTGGGCGCCTGGTGGGCGCTGCTTGAAGAACGTCATCTCTTCAGCTGTGTGGGTGTAGTGGCACTTATTCCCGTGTTTGCAGTTGAATTTACGGGGGCAGCGTTGGGAGTATTTAGCTTGTGGCAGATTTTTCGTTGTCATTTGCAGCTGCCATGGCAGCTCCTCCCCTCCAACTGCCCCTCTTCCTTCAGTTGATGAATCGTCGTATTCTTGGATTTCAAGTACGTCTGGTTGGTCCTCATCATCTTCCTCCGAAAATGTGTTCAGCGAATCACACATACCAGCTAACGTGCTGAAGCGGTTGGACAAAAGAAGCTGGTTTGCCTGTGGTACCTGACCGCGATAGGCCTGGTAGGTGAGAATCACGGCAGCATCTCGGGTAAGGTCAGGCCTAGACTGCAAGACCTCCATGACATGTGCCAGATCAGGGTAGCTGACTTCGCCGCTTTGATTCTTGGCACGAAGGAACACAAGAAGTAGATCTTGGGTGAAATCCTCGTTTTCACAAAGCCAGTTGTACTGAAATGGCCATCCACACGACTGCTCTACTTGCTTGACCCATTCCTCGTTCTTGTGCCAAGACTTAGACATCCGCTCTACTTCTGTCAGCACTACTGCCTGTGTAATGAGTAACCTCTTGATCCTTGGCATCTCCTTGATGGTGAAGATGTAGTTGGTGTAGGTTAAGTGCTGGAGATACTGGTCGAGGAATTCTACTCTGACTCTTCCTGGGTAGATGTCGGGAAGGTCCTTGATCTTCTTTGAGATGGCATGCTTCCACATCCAAATCTCTGCAATCCATGGTGGCTTTTCCAAAATCTTCTGCAGGACTGGCATCATGTCCGCGTCACCGGTAACCAAGCTGATGATGCCACGTTTCTCCTCCGGTGTTTCACAAGCCAGGCTGGTAACGTCAGCGACCAGTTGGGAATCTACCTCCTTTTCTCTTCCTGTGATGAGGCTTTTTCTCTTTGGCTGAGGAACCCGCCATCCCCTTTCGCGGATTTTGCGCCAAACTGAATCTATCTTAGGGGGCTCTGATCCATACAGGGTACCCATAACGACATTTCGTTCTTCGGCAATGAGGTCGGCAAGTTTTCCAGTATCTATGCGAACCCTGGGGTCCTCAACTACCCTAGGAAAGTTACGAGCCCTGCCAGCCACTTTTTTACCCTCTACCCAGATATTAGAATCATCGACATAGATCCACACATCCCCGGTGGCCGGATGGTCAGATGTTCTGAACGTTGCTGACAATGGTTGCCTGCAGGCTAGCGCTGGACATCGGTCGTTCTCTCTTGTCTTTTTGTAGTACTGCAGGAAGCATCTCTTACAGATGAAGTGACCCACAATGCAGCGAAGAGGGCGCGACGGGCGAGTTACTCTTTCACAGTTGTCACATTGTAACTTCTGTTGCACTGATAGTAGATACAAATGTTCAAGAAATGCATATGATTTTCCAACCGTTTAGATTACTCCGGATGCAAAAATGAATACACCTTTTTGAATTGCATTTCAGGTTGACTGAGCAATGAACCAACTGTGTCCATTTGCTTTCGCGCATTCACCCATGTGGACCGCAAATACGTAAAATACTATATATGCCTTTGCACTCATAGACTTCTGTATGCAATTTGGACTATAGTACACTTGAATGCAGAGCTGCCACTTCAAGCCAGGAGTGGTAACTTTATTAGAATTGATGAACATATATCTTATATACTTAACGCAATGTGTGCATGACAAGCGGCGTTTTCATGTAAAGCGTGGGGAGATTGACACACATTCATGACCGCATCAATTTAGCATTCTATATGGGCTAATGCTGTGTTCGTATTAAGACACAACTTTTTGGGAAGTTGGCAAAAAACTCACCCGTTTCGTTGCCGTCACCGCCATCAGTTGCACCCTCAGAGTCGGAGGAATCGTCAAGGGACGTGGCAGTGAGTTGGTGTGAGCTGCTGTCATCTTGAACAAAAGGTTTCATGTTTAATTTATTTAGTGACGATATGCAAGTTAAGGAAACTCCATTTTTAGCCTACGATATCAGGCAAGCATGGAAAATTAATTATCGTTATTATCTTTAACTCACCAGCTATGTATATGTGTTCAGACTTTGATGTACTGCAAGGCGAAACTTGGGCAGAAAATGGCTTGCTCTTGCCATTCTCACGTTCCTTCTCGTTGTCGTCAGATAATCCTGAAATGAAAATACATGTACAAATGTAGTTGTTTCGATGTGATATGCATATGCATAAATATTGCAAGCTTGTGGAAAGAATAGACAATGTGATTTAATGTAACATACAAGACAATGGCACCGTCTTACCTTGCTTCCTGGCCGGAGTACATGGAATTTCTCTCATATTATTGCTGCTGTCCAGCGTAAAGCCATCATTCGTATGGTCTGGAAATATGTAACAGAAAATGGCATGTTTTAGCGCATTTTAGTGAGAGTGATGTAACCAGCTAGCCTATCAATTGGACTATATAATATGAAGGACTGTTTTATGTTCTTTTGGGTTATCTACAGCACATTTATTTATAATGTAGGTATTCAATGTATAGACTTTTCCTTACCGAAAAACGCCTTTCCTTTTAGGAAGTCCTCTTCTTTGACCCTGATGATCACTACCAATTCTTCGCCATTAACCGCTGCAGAGATTTCAGGGGTGATGAGAATTTTGCCCAGTTGCTTTGGCAACCCTTTCTTATAGATGTACTGAAAACCGAGAAGGTCTTCGCGATCGGCGAAATGTAAGACGCAGCTGCTGTCATGCGTTACACCCAGTCGAGCACCAAAGTCTTGGAAGACTTCTGTCACTGGTTGGCACTTCTCGGCGTCTTGTAAGATACTTGCTAAGACTTTGCTGGCCTGTTGCAGCCTTTTATCAAGCCTTTCCCCCTTGGGCGTCACAGCTCTGGGATTCTTGTATCCCAGCTCCAGACTTATTTGCATTTCTGGTCGAGCAAAATACATGCAGTTACATAGATGCAGGTAGACATTACAACTGGCAATGTGCTGTAAACATTACTGTTAGGCATACTTGCGTGCATAAAGGTGCTGACCTTGATCATTGATATGTCAACATAAACATAATCAAGTAGGCAACGCTCAGATAATCATTTGGGGCTGGGGGCCAACAACAAAACATGACATACGGGCTTGAAGCGACGTTTTGAAGTGCATATATCTCACAGAATTGACAAACATACATAACATAGCATAATGATTATTTTGGTATGTATCTAGGTACTATAGAGTACAAAAATACATTGTCTATTTGAATGAATGACAATAATAGAATGATGCATATAACATTTTGTTACACGTTGTTTCGCCATCAATACTCAAAGCAACTGACACATTGACGCGTTTGCACTCCGTGAACACGTACCATATGCAGGTAGCTTGTCCTTAGTTGCCATGTTGGTTTAAGCCGCGGTCGGAACTTGCTGTAGCTGCACGAATGAATATGACATGTGCATTTTAACGTCTATATGTCGACAGTAAGTTGTTAGGTAGTAAATATATTGATTTACCTTATGTTAGTTATCTTACGCTAAAACTATAATTTATCAAGCTAACTTTTAAGGCTTGTCTACGATAGAATAATGCAACTGGTACAGTCTAAGTATAGTTAATGGCAGAATTCCCATCTTTCTATCGTGTAGAAACACTGCCATACAATACATGGATCATTTCCTTGTCTACGATAGAATAATGCAACTGGTACAGTCTAAGCATAGTTAATGGCAGAAATCCTATCTTTCTATCGTGTAGAAACACTGCCATACAATACATGGATCATTTCCTGTGATCACTTTGTTTATACAACCATGTGGCGTAGATTTGTGAAATATGTAACAAGATGCTTCTAGAAAGACGTGTGTTACTTTCAAATAGTGGAAATACAACTATAAAAATAGTAATCCGTTTTATATGAGGTTAGCCAAGTCCTTTATGCAAGTGAACACGTCAACCGTAATGAGACAGTGAAACTGAGAACATGTGGCTGGTTACATAGTCTCTCAGTACACTTTATATGACTACTTTAAACCTTACGTATAACGTAACGCTAGCTACGATCAACCGGGTACGATTTCATCACTGTGACAGCAAAAGCAAGGTCATTTTGCTAGGCTTCCCAACTTAACCTTTTACTTTTCAAAGTTGCTGTACTTTGAACCGTCACGTACGCCTATATTAGGTAACGTTATAGCAAGTCATGAGTCATACTTTCGCACCCATTGTTTACTGGTAAGAAGTCGCTGGATAAACAAAAGAAAGGCGTCATTGTGTGCATGCATTTTGTACCCGATCCGTATTGATTTCATTAGACTTTGAATCTATTTTCACACGCTTATTTCAATACAGCCTCAAACTAAGGCTTTGACTTTTAACTGCGTAAAAAGTAAGCCTGAATTACAAGGATTTCATTTAAATGATGTCCAGTTTCCATCCGTATGTATTTTTGCTTCGTACCAACCACGAGACCAATATCCTGCCATACTTAACTTGACAGCCGCCCAGGTTCAAACATAGCGGAAAGGAAATACGTTCCTGTCAGGGTACCATTTTCGTTAGGTTACCCTCACACAGTCTTTCCGCGGCGCGACATTTCTGGCATTACAATTTTTCACACAATTCATCATTACCTGTGACCACTCTGCTTCATATTCATGTGTTTGATGTAACCCTACAAACGTTTTAGAACGTCTCCTAGAATTGCGCACGTTTATGGGCGACAATTGACAGAAGTACGAAAAACCTACTATACGAAAGATACCAAAAAACAGCTCACGAATTCGAGAGAGCCCAAAACATTGCAGACATACTGCGCGTAATGGCATACTTTTACAGTGTACTACTGTGACTTTATCATGAATATTTACAGTGTACTGTGACTTTATCATGAATAGATAGAAATGAAAGATTACCTTCGTCCTAAATCACTGCTGCCACCAGAATAATCGCTTGCCGATTTGAGAAGTTGGAAGTTGCATCAGACTTGCGCAATCAACAAAATAGGGAAGTAGATCACAAATCATTGCGCAGCCCACGCACGGTAACTGTAAATCTGATCTGTGGTGCCAGTAACATTATCAATTGCAACCCGTGACGCTTAATTTCTACCAAAATGAAAGCAACGTTAAGGTCAAGTTCCCAGGTGTTCATGTACCGCTAATACAACCCCAAAAAGGTCTACACTTTGTCATCTTTTTCGTCCGTACTTTGTGATGCATGTACGCGTACCAAAACTTGTCTTAGTTTCGCACCTGTTACGAATAATCTGTAAGATACACGGAATGATTTGTTACATACTATAGCATTTACAGCCATAAGCAAATCATGAAGTATTACCTTCTGGACATTAATGCTGTTGACGGAGTACTTACTACTTCAGAAGTTGAACTAGTTACATGTAAGTCTCATCAGAGTTTCCGTCACCCAAGTCTGCTTGTCAGCCAATTTACTAAGATAAAGAAGAAGTACAAGAGGCACCCTGAATGCCTGTATCATTCCGCTTGCCCACAAGCCACAACTCAAGTCTTACCTGCGGTAACAATGACTTTAAACAGCAGATTTAAGCCGCAGCAAATTTAAGGTGATGCGCCAAAGCGACTACATGTACAACGCCACTTCATCTGTACAATTTCAGCTGAACAGAGTTTTATGCTGCACTGGGACTAGTTTTCTTCTTAGGGTTCTTGTCGTTCGCCATTGTATTCATCCGCAGGTTTGTTTGCTTTGCTTAAAGGTAATACATATAACGTTACATGTATATTTATAGTGAAAGTACAAAAAAAACCTTATGGTGGTGCGATACTGTGATTCTGCATGTTTATCTCCCATGTACAGACCACGACAGCATGAATAGTCATTCTCGTTACCATTTTCCATGGTGTTTTTCATCCATACCCAAGATGTACGTCAACATTTACAGAACTTTGGACCGTCACGTACGACAACCGGAAATCATGAGTCATAGTTTCGTACCCATTGTTTACCGGTAAGAAGTCGTTAGGTCAATAAAACAAAGACGTTATAGTGTATGCATGCACTGGGTGCCTTCAACTTCGCAAGGGTACCGAAGTAACGGGTTCCTCACTGGCCGCCCAGTGCGGAACTCGCGGGGAAAGTGGCGTCGGCACTTGGGGCCCTGTGCTGAAGGAAACTCTGCACAGGATTTCTAGTGCTGAACGGCTTTGATCCAGTGCTGAAGCTCCGTCAGGACTGGAATTCCAGAGCTGAATCTTGTCTGGGCACTCCTTTTCCAGTGCTAAATTCCACTTAGCACTCGGGTGCCAGCGCTCGGAGGCCGAGGTCATATATCTTATTACTAGTACATAATTATGACTGTAACATAAAAGCCATATAACGTTAACATCTTTTTTATTTCACCACCCCCGTTTCCAATGGAAGCACCATGAATGGTGCAGGCCGGACAGGGGAAGAAAGGGATCACAAACTCTGGCAAGAAACTTACTAGTAGTTGGCAAACATTGAAGACAACACATTCAGGTCTAGACAGTTGGTGCATAGAAGTCATCTTTAATGATTTAGCCTCTCTAGTTGGAGGATACCTCTGATTTAATGAAGTGACTTCATCATGACAAGAATTGGACTTTCAAACAATATATAGACGCCTCTGTAGTACAGTTACAACATTCTTCCAATGAAGAGTTATTCCACGCAATACGTTTATTACATTATAAAGCCTTGGCTAACGTATTGCTGCGGGACAGCTCTGCATGGGAGAAAGAATGCATTTTGGCTTTCATTCTTTTTCTATCAGGGCCTACTATTTGGCACATGAATAGTGGCACAGAAAAGTGACACAAATAATCTTCTTCATAAATAGAGAGAGAGAAACATGGATTATGACCTGGCCTCATGTCAATAATACTACCAAATGAAGTTGAAATAATCTCTCTGTCCTGAGACCTACTTGAATGTGAAAAGGACAGTACTGAATACACTACAAAGGTCATTTTCTTTACTGTCATTAACATAGCACCATATTTCCAGTTCAGTTGATCAACAGGAAGAGAAAATACATGCAATAAAAGAAAGAGAAGATTTAATATGAACAGTTAATATGAGCTGCTCCTTGCTTTCTGGACAGTGAAGAGATCCTACACTCTTCCATGACATTCCTGTACAACAACAGCATCCTCCTATGTATCTTAACAGTGGGAGGAGGAGGAAGAATATTTAATGGGAATACAACCATTTCAAGTCAAGATAAGATGGTCTTTTTCATTGCTTTGATGAGGGTAGCCTGGAGTCCAGCCTTGTTTATAACTTCAGTGTGCTTCCCAAGATCTACTACCCCACCACCCACGGGGTAGCAGATCTTGGGGAGCAGACTAAAGCTAACAAGGCTGGACTCCAGGCTAGGTTAACCCTCAACAGTACACCTTCCCGGACTGATTAATCTGTCCACCTGGGGTCCGCACGGACCCCAAAACAGTTTTTTGCTAATTTTTAGAAATTATCAGTATGCTACCAGCTCAATTGTTTTGCTGAATCGATGTGTGAACCTCTGAGTCCACATTACGCACAAAAATCATACATTTTTACCTTTTCCAATTTTTTGGTGAAGAAAAGAAGGAATCAAGAAATACCCGTTTTTTAAGGCTTTGGAGGTTCGTGGGACTGGGGGAGGGGGCTTATTGCCCCCCTCAGAACTCGGGAACGGTATATGGTATGGCCACCAAATTTTCAGAAGATGGTGTACTAGTAAAAATCAATCAATACAACAATTTTGATGTCGTTATGACGTAGTATGACGTCATTATGACGTCATTCATATTATTTTAATGGCTAAAACCGTTATAAATAGGTTATTCTCTTAAAACTTAATGGTATACAACGCAACTTTAACAAAAAGTGTTTATGATAAAATGATAAGGTCTGCTAAAGCTTATGTTGCCCTTAGCAACACCAGTGACGTCATACAATGACGTCATACATATTTAATTATCCGCCATCTTGGATCTTGGTTTTGACCAATGACGTCATCAAATTAGCATAAATTATTAATAAAAATCACATTAAATTATATAAAATGTTATTAATGTTAGAAAGCATGTGTCACTTATCATAAAAGCCTGAAAATAAAGTAAAGTATAAGAAAAAAAGTAAAGTATAAGAACGCCAGTGTATCTATTACGATCGAGAGCTGGCTGGGGTCCGCGCGGACCCCAAAAGAAAATCAGATACAAAATTTTAAAAAAAACGGGGGAAACGGAATTTTCTGCACTGTGTTGAGGCACAACATTGTGGGTGACAATTACCTGAAATTTCAGAAAAAAATCTTTAGAAACAAAAAAACTATCACAGAATATATAGTGCTGGGGTCCGCGCAGACCCCAGGTGTACTGTTTAGGGTTAAGGGTGAGTACAAACTGTACATGTAACTAAGTATCCTAAAATCTCCTCGAGTTACGGTATTCCCTCTTTCCTGGTACAACACTTGGACGGTGGGCCGCTCCAGTCATACGTGTAGGACATTCTGTTCTGTACTTCTGTGTGACACAGTCTGCCACTGCTCTGTAACTGGTGGTGCTTCTCTCTCATCTCATCCTCCGACTGCTTGTGAGTCACCAGGTACTGATTACTGCAGCCTCGGGACTTGTACTCTGTGTCAAACCTGCACAACAAGAACAAGACTGGCAATGAAAACATACATTGCCATGGCGACGGTGGTTGCTGTTAGGGTTATTGTTTGCATGGCACTGCGGCCTTGCCATCATTTCATGATTTTAAGGAAGACTTGGTACCTATACAGATACAGTGCACTCCTCCCCGAGTGTATAGTGAACAAGCCCCGGGGTCACAGAAAGTAGGGCATCTGGGGCAGAGAGGTCTTCCCAAAGGTTTCCAGGAATGTGGGAATATATGTGGGTCACATGCCTGTGGACATTCCATTCCTGTGGACAAAATGCCTGTACGATTCCTAGAATTCTTGCAAATTGCACACAATACTGTACCATTAGGCTCCTCCCTGAGATGTCACCAAAAACAAGTCTAATGTTAGATTGAATGTAACAAATACCAAATAAATACATATAGCTGCTTCTTCTGTCGGCTGCTATACACATATACATATATACATGTACAGTTATGGTCATACAACTATGATATGTATGTTTGGATTGAATGGAACTCAGATGGTAAACTGCAAGATGACATACATATGATTTAATATCATGCAGTAGGTTGATAGGATTGGTGTCTGGACCTTATTAGTGACCCTTTCTCCAAATGTGTGGCATATCTACAATGGGCCAGCACAAGAACCCAAGTACAAATAGAAAAAAGGCCCAGTTGTAGAGCCTGCTCACTAAGGAGGATAGGCACATGCCAGCACATTACCAGTTAATACTTCTTCAGAACAAACTGTATGCCCAACCCACCTGGGGTCATGTTCCCTCTTGACCTCCAGGGGTGCCAGCCACGTTCCCAGGGAGACATCCTCGCTGTGGTACATCTTCAGCCACTCCATGTTCTGGGCCACAAACTGGACCAAGTCTGCCGACAACACATAACCTCCTCCCAGTGCATACGGCAGATAATAGTCACACAATACCCACTCTCCCTCCTGCCAGGGTCCCCGTCTTTTTACTCTCGCCTTTCCATTAAAGAAACCCCAGTACAGTCTTTCCTTGCTTTTTCCCTTCAGTTCCTCTTGGATGAGATCTATTCTTGCAAACGTGTCATCATCTGCCTTCAAGACGTACCTGAAGTCTACATTCTCGTTCAACCACTTGTACATCAGGAGAAGTTTCCTTGGAAGGACATCATAAGAGTCCTGTAAGTCTGGCATGAGTAGCAAGTCTCCATTCTCCTCGTTTTCTTGTTCCAGTTTTGCCTTCGCATCCACGTCCAGTGCTCCTGTTCCTATAACAAACCTCTGCAGAACGTTTTCGTCCCCGTATGTAAACCAGGTTTCTCGAATCGTGTTCCTTTTCTCGACATACTTTGGCCCCGTCATTATAAGCACCACCAGAAATGCTTCGTACTCCTTGGCAGCGACTGTATCCTGGTTACCTCTGTTTTTACCACCTCCGTCAGAATGGCTACCTGAAGTTCTGATGGCCTTCTGTTTTTCCAGAACTTTGTACTGTTCGTATGTCATGTTGCAGTTCAGTATGTATAACGCCGCAAAGTACAGGAGGATGAATATGAGGATGACGACTGCGGGGGCTGGGACCCGGCGGCGGCACAACCGGTGGAGCATCACACAGCTGTCAACAGTAGAACACAATACGGTTTACAAATTAAAGTGAACAGCAGTTTTCATTTGAAAGCAGTGGCACTAGAGGTGCTGACATCAGAAGGAAAGTTGGATCAGTAATAATTGGTGAAACCTCCTTGCTACATGTTCTAGCAGCTTTCAACTGTTCAACAGGACAAAAATACCCTCTTCTGGGAGCATGCGGGTTGAAATTATTTTTAATTCATTATTCTGCGATCCCCTCCATATCTAGGTGCCAAGGAGAGGAGGGGTCCAAGACCATATATATCGCACCCCATATAATGTTGTTTCGAGAAATATTATGTGCGTTTTTCCATTAAAACAAAGACATTTAATTCCCCAAAAATTGCTTGTACAGCTTACAAGACAGTCCAACGTATGATGAAATACAGAATACTTACACATCAACAAAGTGTCGACACGTTGTGACCTGGAAAACTAACAAACCACATCACTTCCTGGATTCGTTCATTTCTTCAACAGGGAGGAGACACAGATAATGATTTAAACTTTAGCGTAGGTTTAGGAGATATCTGATCAATTTTATACAATAAAATAGTAATAAGTATTGTTTTTTTATCGAAAATCATAATTATCTTATGTACGAAATGAATCATTTCTGATATCGTAATTTTTCGACCCCGTCATCACAATGGTACTTACTCCTGTCTGCGCATGCTTATCACTAAACGTGACGTCATCAGAAGACGTACTTGGGACTGACGAAAGTTCCCAAATTTGGGACGTTTTTCCGTCCTTTCCTGGCGACAATAAGGAACTTAAACCGGCTGATCGCAGGTAGGGTGACCCTTTGTCTTGTCACAGGGCACGGTGGTCAGCTAGTTTTGTGATTGACACGTTAAATTGTCTGTTTGTTGTGTGTTTTCTCATGTCGGACATCAGTTGTCTTCTGAAGATTTGGAGGGGGGTATGGGTAACGTTATGCCATAGTTTCGCTTTCAAGTGAAGATCTCGTAGATTTAGGGCTCACAGTTTAGGTTTTAGAGGTAAACTGTTTAATAGATGTATATTGCAGAGGAAAAACTAACATCTTTCAAGTGACATTTGTCAAGTGAGAACGAAATGAAGTGAAAACATGAAAGAAGAAGAAGAGAAGATGACAAGTACAGTTCATGTTCAGGCTTCAGTTCACTCTCTACTGTCTACATTTGCCCTGTGTTTGTGCCAACACAGAGGTTTAAATGAGACCTTCTTGGTGCCAAACAATACAAACTATAAAGGTGTCAATAAGACATCGTCTTGTCATCAACCACTTTTCCTCAGTCCCAGTAATGGTTGCTAAGACCAAGGAGATTAGAGGGGAGATCTAACCTCCTTGCTAAGACCTACTCTCCAAGCAGAGGTTTGGGTTTGGGGCTTATTTTTGGCGTGTTTTAGGCTTTTTTATCGGGCTTTCTTTTTTCACTGAAATTTTGTTTCTACCCAACCCAAAAGCCTGATAAAAAAGCCTAAAAACACGCCAAAAATAAACCCAAACTTCTGCTTGGAGAGTAGCTAACACCAGGCTTGTATATACAGTGTACTGTACATCCTTGTATACAGTATACTGTATATCATTGTTACTAGTATAAAGTGTACTGTACCTACTTGTATATACATGTACAGTGTACTGTACATCCTTGACGTATATAGAGCATACAACACGGTGTATTCCGTATTGCCCGAGGTATCAGCCCGACCGCGATTCGGATCGCCCGACGGCCGAAGGCCCGACCGCGATCCGACTCACGGTCGAGCCGAGACTGAGGGTGATGCGGAATACACCGTGTTGTGTGCTATTTATATCATACCCACCTTAGAAAACACGCCTTTCAAGGCGAAATGAGCGAAAATTTGGTGTCCCTAAACAAAAAAACTGCTACAACATCAATTCCAACGTCCAAATCCTGTATTCGAATTTTCGAAAGCGGCGCACACTGTTGGGGCGAAACGCATTCGAATCGTTCTATGGAAGCCCAGTTTATACACCCGTGTTGTGCGGGTGGATACAACACGGCCGGGAGCACTGTACCGCCGCCTGGGTATGATATAAATACATGTACAGTGTACTGTACATTGGTGGCCTATGCTCTGCACGGAGCCAAGGGCCCAAGTAACTGTAACTGTTACATCCCTGTGTCCAGTAGTGTAGCAGAGATGGCCCAGAGGAGAGCGCCCACCACAGCGACCCAGCGCCTGAAGCAGGACTACCTGCGGCTGATGAAGGATCCTGTGCCTTACATCACTGCAGCACCCCTCCCTTCTAACATACTGGAATGGTCAGTACATCAGTACCAGGGCTGGGTACCGGTACGCAGTACCGATACTGTACCGAAAAAATTGATTAGGTACATACAGTACCCATGCATCAACATGTGTTAGTAGGACCTGGCAGCTTCAAACCAAGTTAACAATATTTGTCACAAGTTGATGTCGAAAATTGAAAAAAGACAGCGATAAGATATAGAATACATCTATTTCAGAACATATAAAGTAGAAAATATACTGGAATGGTCAGTACTTCAGTAACCATGCAGCAACATGTGTTAGTGGGACCTGGCAGCTTCAAACCTTATTTGGTAAAGAATACTTGTCACAAGTTGATGTCAAAAAGGACAGCCATAAGATATAGAATACATCTATTTCAGAACATATAAAGTAGAAAATATACTGGAATGGTCAGTACTTCAGTGTAACACTGTACAGTGTTAGCTTGTTTTCAAAACACAGCATTTTGACATACCGGTATTTTGAATACAGTAGGTCTTGAGAATAGATGTTACAATGCAAATTGATGGTATTGTTACATCAGAAAGTACAGCAATATGTTGTAGCACATTACAATAGAAGAAATGGTAACCAGCATTAAACTTTCCTTCACATTATACAGGCATTATGTTGTGAAAGGACCAGAAAACTCCCCATATGAAGGTAAATATTTTTAGTACATGTATATTCTTTATTCAGTCATACAAACTATAGATTTACTAATATGAGATGTAAAACATACAAGTTTTATAATCAACAGTACCATATACCTGCAATTCTCCTGCAGTCACTTAGTGTCACTGACGAAAGGTAGTGGATGCTACCTGAAACGTCTGACCGTTTCCAAAATCATATCCAGTTGCTTGAGTAACTGTTTTTTGGCGTATCTTATCACCTGGATGTCTAACCTTCACCGACGCAACAGTACCATATGTTACCAGGAACATGATGATGATGTAATATTTTTGCTGTGCCCTGCTCTATTCTGAGTTCCGTGTCATGTTTACTGTTATTGATTACAGGCGGACAGTACCATGGAAAGCTTGTGTTCCCCAGGGAATTTCCTTTCAAACCCCCCAGTATCTACATGATGACTCCAAATGGACGCTTTAAATGTAATACCAGGTAGGTTGATATGTTGTGTGTTCATTTTCTAATTGATTTTCTTCTATCATCTCTACTTAGTCTGTAGCTTTCATTATTCTTGATGTACAAATGCTTGTTCATTACCTACATGTACATACATCAACTGTGTAAGGCCAGGGTACATGGCGCACTGTAAAAGACCTACTTCAGCGTGCGAAATACTAGGTTGCCCAGTTGCGCTGTGCAACCATAATTTGCTTGGTGCAACCTATATCTACACCCAGGTAGCTCAGTGTACTACCTAAATTTTGTGGTAAGGATGTCCCTTTCTTCCATTGGAAACTGTTTATTGAGAAGTTCCCATGAAGGAGCTCATCACCTCAGGTAAGGGAAAACAACTCTGTGTCAGAAATGTATAAATGCACATTGCATTCTAACAAAGTTGATTATAATGTAGAAGAGTTTAAATTCGGGGCAACCTGGAATTTTGATGGGCAACCTAGTTTTGATCCTAGGTTGCCACTGGGCAACCACTGGGCAACCTGGCTCAAAAAAGTATTTTGTACACTGCTACTTAGAGCTATAGAGGATAGGGAGACGGGGAAGAAGAGAGTTATGCACATCTTTGTAACCAGTACATGACAATGATGATAATGATGATGTTGATTGCAGGTTGTGCCTGTCCATCAGTGACTTCCACCCAGACACATGGAACCCTGCTTGGTCTGTGTCCACCATACTCACTGGCCTGCTTAGCTTCATGGTGAGTACATGTTGCAAAGCTGGTGTGTTACACCGAAGGGCGGTTATACCGGCTATACAGAAAAATTACAGATACAGAAGCTGGTGTGTTACGCCGAAGGGCGGTTATACCGGCTATACAGATACATGTTGATAACTTATTTTCTTCTTCCTTCTTGTACAAAAATCTCGATCTTATCCTACAGATTTTTACCTTTGAATGTTTGAGTATCCTTTAGATGTCCTGAAGAGATGAATGCCATGGGTTTCAGTAAAGACTTGACATATTGTCAGATACAACAATTCTTGAAGACTAAGATGTGTTGTAAAATCCTGTTTTCGTTAAGATGTCAACATTATGGAGTGATGAGTAACCATTGCTTTTGTTACATTTTGTAGTTGGAAACAACCCCTACACTTGGCAGTATAAACACATCAGATTATGTGGTGAGTATACGCATCCTTTGTAGTAACCTAACAGTTTTGCAGTTTTGTAGATTTGCACTTGCATACCAGCAACTGCATGGATTTCTATCTATTCCTGTAAAATACATGTATTTGGTTTATTTATTGATACAATGCCATGTTCTAATTTGTCATCTGTTATGACACATAATTGTGACATTGAAATATTGTGTTTGTATTTTTCATATTCAGAAGAGACAACTGGCTCTACAGAGTGGACCATTTAACCTGAAAGACAGAACGTTTTGTGAACTCTTCCCAGAAACTACAGAGGTTTGTGTTTTGCCATTTCTTATTGCATCTCAGTAACAGACTATACTTCTTTGTTACATTGCATACATTTGTTGTTGGACATGTTGTACATATAGAATACAACACGGTGTATTCCGTATTGCCTGAGGTATCGGTCCGACCGCAAGTCGGAAAGGCCAGAGGGCGATCCGACTCGCGGGAGGGCCGAGACCGAGTGCGATGCGGAATACACCGTGTTGTATTCTATTTATATCATACCCACCCTAGAAAACACGTCTTTCAATGCGAAATGAGCGAAAATTTGGTGTCCCGAAACAAAAAAACTGCAACAACATCAATTCCAACGTCCGAATCCTGTATTCGAATTTTCCAAAGCGGCGCACACGGTTGGGGCGAAACGCGTTTGAATCGTTCTATGGAAGCCCGGTTTACACGCCCGGTCGTACAGTAAAATACAACACGGTCGGGAGCACTGTATCGCCGCCCGGGTATGATATAAAACTTTGGATGTGTTTAAGATCTTGAGGGACCACAAACATGCAAATGTGAGATAGAGAGTTAACAGACGACTCATTTTTCTTCCTTCTCACACTGAGATATCTCTTTTCCATCGTCTGCAGGACATAAGAAGAGATCTTGCTAAGAGAGAAGCGGAACTGACCCGTGCACACGAGGCAGCCAGCACTGGGAACTCATCCGCCGACCCCAGACAAGACAACGGTGGCATCCCCGACCCAGCCGGCGCCAACGGAGGCATGATCGGAAGCACTTTAGCCAACATTTTTGTAATTGTAGGATTTGCTGCATTTGCCTACACGGTCAAGTATGTGCTAAGAACAATGGCACAGCAATGATGTACAAAGTCTGTGTACAGTAGATAAGGGTGGGGGGGGGTCATATTGACACCATTTAGAGGAAATGTACTACATGAAGGTAATATTCGTAGCTGACCACTTTTAGAAACTGGAGATTATGTACAGAAAGTGCACAAAGTACAGTGTATGTTGTACTAATAATTATGATAACTGTTTCGGTTTTGAATGACATCAGACTCCAAAGTTTTCCATCCTTAGAAAGGAACTAAGCTGGAAAGAAAATGAAAAGATTATTTGTTTATTATTGCATCCCAAGTTAGCTTTGACTTAAGATTGGAGTTGTCAAAGTTTTCTTCGTCACAAGAAGCGAGACCTTTGCCCGTCCTACAATTAAAACAGGATCTCTGACAAGTTTTTTAATTATATATGAACGTATACAGCAAGTGTTGATAGCCAAGAAAAATGATCATGTGTTGAATAATATATACAGAAACCATCTCATTGTATCTTTTGTCTTGAGGTAGTTATCAGTTGTTCCTTTAAATCCCTGTCCACTGGTGCAAAACAGTGTATGTTAACAATTACTTGCTTTTATCATCACCATCACAGATACCTTCAGTCTTTCTTGATTTGTTTTCTTTTGATTGGATTACGACTCGTATTGCACCAAATGTAATCTGTTTTAGCTTAATTAATGTCCAGATGTGTAAAAAGCAAAGAAAATGTTGTAAAGCATTCATTGCCAAATGGGGATTTAGATACGACACCTGTCTGAGAGAGAAAAAAGTTTTTCCCACTGCAGCAGTGGTGAATTTGTCCTAGGTTTTGAAGGGGACAGTGTTGTGATTGACATGAGCCACTCAGCTATGTGTTGGGCCTTTATTTCTAACATTGAGGACACAGAAGGGACACAACTAAAATGTGACTCTTTCTTATCAAAAGTACAGTATGTGCTATAGTCATACTCTGCATGTAACATGTTACATTCTTGATGACAACTTGTGCTTGTGATGCTGTGCTTTTCTGGCCAAATTTCTCCTAACTATTGTTGCCACAGCTTTAAGCTCTAACATAAGAATATATTGATTATTTTATTATGATAAGATTATATGGGCATGTATAATTGAAAGCTGCAATTTTTTCTTACCAATTAGTTTAAAGTAAAGAAAAAAGAACCAGACAGTATTTCCAAGTCTTGTGGTAGTTTATTCAGTGTATTAACATTCTGTTCCTTGGATATTAGAGTGAAAAACTACAACACCCCTTGGAGACATTGTTTGTATCACAACTTCAAAAACATTTTATCTCCTTGTTTGTATATACAGTAAAATCAATTATTTTCAACATAACTAAAAATACCTAGAGAAGTAGTGTGCTGATGACAGTCCATGTTGGTTGTACCGTAGATTCACAAACTTGCTGTTGATGTCTACAAATAGAAAACAGCCTTTGACATATATGGGTATGTCCCTAGTGATGTCTATGGTCATTGTCGAGAACGACGGACGAACAACAATGTCCCTACTGACCATCCATCAGAATCCAGAGTTGGATGGGTTTTTTGTGAAATCGTCTGAATACCCTGTACACTTTTCACCCAAGTTAACTAAGAGCCCTGTGATGTTGCAATAAAACCTTTGATAAAACCTAGGAACGTACTTTGTATTGATCGACTAACTTGTAGCCGTCTCTGATTTGTTGATCTAGTTGAAATACAAAAGTAGCTACTTAAACTGAACGATTTGTAACGCACTTCATTGACTTTTGTTCATAAACATTGGGCTTACTGGAAAGTCTGTTGTGTTAGTCAGGCATTTCAACAAAAATTCATTAAACCAGTTCATTTAAATGTGATTTCCTCTAGTATTCATTTTAAAAAATCTATATTTTCAAGTGGCTCCATATATATATAGTGGGTTTTAAAGTAGGATATGGTAAGTATTTTTGGAAGTGAAGATAGCTTTTGGCAAATGAACGGCTCCAGTGATGGTTTCCATTTATTCTGCTCCAAGAGGGAACTGATGAAACAGTTTATACTTTCCAACACCTGTTTCTGCACCAACACGGAAGCTTTATTTAGATGAAACAGAGTAGCTGCCAATGCAAAGCACCTAATCGTATGTGAAACCACCCCAAAGCAAAGAGTACACGGCTGGGAAAACTGCCTGATGAGATGCACACCAGGCTAAGGCAGACTCTCCCATACGGGGTCCTGGAACCATGGACGAATCTCTATGGTTTCGTACCTATAGAAAAAAAATACATGTTACAGGTCATTATGTTCTTGCATGGAGTTATAACTCCATGGTTCTTGTGAGGAGAATGAATTAGATCCATACATAAAAGCTGGTATCAAGTGAAACATTTTACTGCCATGCCTATGTGGGACTTCTTACATCGCAAGTGTCTTCCATATAGCCTGGGTACCATCCTCCAGCCACCTTTGGGAGCGGCAAAAACTACGGAAGATGGCACCCAGGCTATCTTCCATATGTCACAAACAAGGAAACTGAGCAACATCTAAGTCTGGCATTGCACGTTGGTTATTTAGATATTCAACATGGAGTCAAATCTGTCTGGTCTATAAATTGATTTATCTTATTAAAGCAAATGGCAATGGCCATACGTGAAAAATAAAAGAGGTGGAACATGATACATTTGTACGTGCATTACTGGATTCCCAGGAGTCTCTTGATGTCTTGGTGCAGTCGGGAGGGGGGAGTCTTGTAACTGTAACGGCGGTACGGCTGTCCGTCTCGACCAATCAGGAACTTCTCAAAGTTATACGTGATGTCGTTACGCTGCAAGAAATATTTCAAATAGGTTATACATGTCTGTTGATGCTGTTGTTATTTTACGCTTACACCTTAACCGATCTGTTGTTACCTCCATGAAATGTCATGGGGGTTATATTTTCAGTTGCGTCTGTCTGTCTGTCTGTCTGTCTGTCTGTCTGTCTGTCTGTCTGTCTGTCTGTCTGTCTGTCTGTCTGTCTGTCTGTCTGTCTGTCTGTCTGTCTGTCTGTCTGTCTGTCTGTCTGTTGGTCAACAAGATAACTCAAGAACGGCTGAATGGATTGGTTTCATACTTAGTGCGTTGGTAGGATGTGACGAAAACTGGAAATAATCAGATAAATTCTATAAATCTGTTGTGTTCGATATTAGGGCTATGAAACACTTGTGACATACTAGTATGTAATTGAGAAGGACAGGAACATCGGCAGATATTGATTATGTAAAATGAAGACCTCATTTGATTGTGTTTGTGTTTTGATTGGAGTTTCCTTTAATCGAGTGTTTTATTTATTTATTTTAACACCGTTTTCACCTACTTTGACTGGGTTCCACGTGATTTCTGACGACTCGGCGACCAGCATGGTGGTGTCATCACTGGGGTAAGGCAGCCTGTCCTTCAGGAAGTCGAACACGCGGTGGGTCCGGGACCCGTTCACATCGCACTTCACGAACAACTGGAAACTGGGCTGAAGACGGACAACATTCACATAATACATGTCAACAGTCAGCAACTTGTTGTTGTTGAAGTAAACGTTTATAGTCACATTTTGAAAACGTTGTAAAGTTTACACAAAAATACAATATTTCAAAGTAGAAAGCAAACAACATACATATTACAAGGATTAAGGTGTTCAAAAATTCCTTATAACTATCGTAGAGTGGAACTCTCTGCCACCGGTACACCAAGTACAGTAAGGCCATGAGCTAGATAGCTTTAAACAACGATTGCAGTTATGATGTGCGAAGCTGGTATGTTGCGCCCAAGGGTGGTTAATATAGGGTTAATGCCCCGCCCTGAGGTGTATACGGCGTCATAATTCATGGTCGGTTCCTATGACCACCGAATGAACGACCGAGTCCAAACTTTTGCTGTTGTTTCTTTATTCGCGCTTCCTCCAGCTGTCCATTCAAAAAAGTACGTTACCTCTCTTCCTTCTTCCTCTGGTGCAGCCGGGTGTTCCCGGGCGACCACGCAGCTAGTTTAATGGTTAAATTGCACATCCATTACGACGTGCTCTTTACACAAAGATGACGGACAGATTTTGTTGTCGAACCCGAATCCCGTTCGACCTGACGTCATTGGAACAGAACTAGGTCACCGGCGGCCATCGGTCGACGCTGATTGGTCAATATCGTTACGGACCTCCGGGTCCGTATATGGGATATGAACGACCTGGTTTTGGGGGGAAATGGAGCCTTCTGATTGGTTGACGTCTTCTGGCTATATGATAATACAGAATATAGATACCTGAAAAGGCGGTCCGGGCCGCACGTATCTCAGACACTTGACGATCTCGTCGTTCTCAAACGGCTCGCTATGTCCGAACTGGTTACAGCAGAACCCCAAGATGACCAGACCGTGGATTCCGTACAGGTGCATCAGGTTGTTCAGCTGCAAGGAGGAGGAACGCACCCAAACGAAAAGTCGGATTTACTGCCAGTAAAGCAACGTACGTTTGACCCCTTTTCGTTCGGGCGCCACTGCACGAAAAGTCGGATTTACCAATGGTAGTAAATGCTAGTAAAGTAGGGTAATGTTTACTTTGTAAACAGTACCGGACTTGACAATGGCAGTAGATGAAGGCAAATTCAGTAATTTCGCACTAAACAGTGGTAGTAAATGAAATTTCCGGACTTGACTTTTAAATTTATTTGACTACCATTGTCAAGCCCGGAACTGTTTACAAAGTAAACATTACCCGACTTTACTGGCATTTACTACCACTGGTAAATCCAACTTTTCGTGCAGTGGCACCCAAACGAAAATTTAACTACCATTGTCAAGCCCGGGACTGTTTACAAAGTAAACATTACCCGACTTTACTGGCATTTACTACCACTAGTACTGGTAAATCCAACTTTTCGTGCAGTGGCACCCAAACGAAAAGGGGTAAAACTTGCTTTACTGGCAGTTCCAAAGACTGAAGAAGAAACTGATTTAAGAATGGAACATCCCAAAAGATGGTTTGTCTGACTTATATCAGTTTCTTAATTGCTTAAGAAATTTTAACCCTTAAGATATAGGGATAATAATCTTTGTCCTACTTCGTTGACAAACAACACTGTTCCTTAAAGGTCTCGACCCCATTAGGATCCATTTACGTCATTCTAGGACTGTTTTGATTGATTGATTGATCGTGCTCTCACACGGAAGCCTCAAGACATGTAAAATTGATAGCAAGAAGTGTCCGATACATGAAGATAATTCATCACAACAGCCACAATTGAAATAGGGTCACTCATTGCATTATCTGGGATATCGATTTAATGACTGTAGATTACCCTGGGCAGTTATGCAGGTACTAACTATAGGCCCTGTAGTAGGTCTCCTTCGTTTCAAGAAAGCGGTATTACGGTGAAGATCTCTTAAGTTAAAACGTTTAAAATTGAAGAGATCTTCACCGTAATGCCACTTTCAACGATTCATGCAGAAACAGAATGGAAATTCTGTTCATTTTATTTAATCCGGACGGCAGTTTTACATGGTGTAAATAACACAAAAAATCCTCATTCCGACATTGCAGATAAGAACATGAGTTAATTTGTTCCGGCAGAACGAATTGACGCAACTGAAACATTGCCCAATTAAGACAATGTCATATCAAAACATTATAGATAATCGAGAACACCCCAGATTGATCTCGTAATTTGCATTCCCCATGCATCTTACAAACATTCCCCATCGAAATGTATGTACTATTTTTCACATGACATTAGCTATATGTTCTACCTGAGTGAACTCCCGCGAGGTGAGGTAGCAGGCGGACGCCACGTTGGTGACCAGGACGACCTTGCCGGTGTAGCGGGAGAAGTGGATGATCTCCCCGGCACCAGCCCCGCTCAGCGCCTGGGCAGACAGGTCGAAGAAGGTCCGGACGTGCGGGGTGGACGTGCTGATGGTGTTGTGTCCTGGACCAGGGCCGCCGGTGATGTTAGCGTACACCCAGGATCCGTCCATCTTGGAGTGGTGGTAGTTGTTCATCATTGCCATGGTTACATTGGTCTATCAAAATGACGATATCACTTACAACTTAAGACAAATACGATGAGGGGACAGAAAAACACACCAATAGCAGCTGACGTGTTCCAACAAGATCCACTAGACAACCCGAAACGCGACCTTCCGAAAGACCTCAGTA
Source organism: Branchiostoma floridae x Branchiostoma japonicum (assembly GCA_013266295.2). Lineage (NCBI taxonomy): Eukaryota > Metazoa > Chordata > Leptocardii > Amphioxiformes > Branchiostomatidae > Branchiostoma > Branchiostoma floridae x Branchiostoma japonicum. The sequence continues at coordinate 12,201,022 of CM023832.1, forward strand.
GAAAGCAGCGTAGTTACATATTGGCCTGCAAGGTCGTCCGATGTTTACATCTATTAGATGCGTCCTAACGAGTCTTTCGCTTCCGATCAGCAGTCCTGTAAAGGTTAGTCACGAAAGCTAAGATCGTGCAGAAGGCAAGCTCAATCTCAGTCCAGCATTCGACGATTTGCGAACTACCTCTGATCCGAAGACTTGCCTGTTCGGCGCATCCGTGGGCGCCCAAAACCTTCAGGACAGTGATGGCTGCTTTGTAACAATTTAGTAAACCGTATGATTCGTTAACAACGAAAGCTTACATTCACTTACAAATCTTTGAGTCTCGAGTCTTGGACCATTTCCAACAACTCACACACTCCTCTCCGTCCTGCCGCTAAGGACCTGCTTTGTTAACTCCCTTGGGTTGTAAGGCATATTACAGTTTAAAGCCTTCCCAATCCGTTGGAATGCTAAATCTTTATGACATGATATGGCGGGTGATGACAGAACAAAAGCGAGAACACAAAAGAAACGCCCCGACAAAAGATAAAACATGAATATTTCACGAAGTGCATAAAAGAATTTTCGGTCGTACACGGAAGCAGCGATTCATCACTAGATAAACAATACATTCCTGACATTGTATCCTTAGTAACACTTCCATGACGCAAGGTCACTTTGAAAAATTGAAGCTAACAGCTTCTTAATCAAAACTGTAAATTGACGTCATTCATCTTAAACCTGTGTGTCCATCCTGCAGTAGACTGTCAAACAAGGCTAGCCTCCACCAGGCCTTCCTACGGGGGTACGGATCGTAGAATTCGGCAAAAGAAGGGAATAGCTGGCCAGTAGAGTCGGTCCGCGGGAGGGTTAGTTCCCCCCCCTCCGAAGCGGCCAGTCAACCTCAAGGCGGCCTAACTCCCCTGGCAAATATCTCCCTATTATAGCCCGCGCAGTTAGTCTGGTAGAGACTACTGAAAGGCTACTGTACGACTTTATCAAACAACTCCTCTTAGCAAATCTTGATCGAACGTTTTAGGTTAATTAACACGAGACTACAGCTACTGCCGATGTTGAAGACATACAACGGGACCCATAAATGTGACACTGACGCACAAAATCTTGACATAATTCTCAATGTTTCTTCTTCTTTTTTTTATTTACTTCAGTTTTCACCTCAAAACAAGGCTCGTGAGAGCCACTTGCATGTTTTGGGTTACTGTGAGGACTGCGTGGTCAGATGTTTGTTCACCCTAGATTTAAACCGTTGGAGGTCGTACCTAGTGGGGAAACATTCACGGGGAAGCTTGTTCCACAGTAAAGTGGTTCTGGGGAAGAAACTGTCGGCATGGAATTTTCTCTTGAGTGATGGAGTATTGAGGAAGAAAGGGTGATTTTCTGCTGTTGAGGTGGCAAAGCGTGTTCTTGCAGAGAATGTTCGGAGTGGGGGTACAAGGGAGTGAAGTTCAGCAGAGCATCTCCTCTGCTACCAGTACACGATATGTCCCTCACTCAATTAAATGTCGTGTAGAGGCAAAAACAAGTGGTGTGGCCGGTACTGTTCAACATATATGTTTTTGTGATAAGGAAACTACCGTCCTGTATGTAGTAATATATATAAGAACTGCCCCGAAACAATACATGGTTTCTGAAGTGACTTATACACAGTGTGTTCTTCCTGTACAAAGGTTGTGGTCAGTGGTAGACCGACAAAGTATAAAACACTACATGAAAATTAAGCTGTGAGTAGTTTCATCATAGATTATGAAAATTAATGTTTCTGTTATATCGCCAACCTAATACGATATATTCTTTAAACTGACAATTTTACAGCCATACATGTTTCTGGATGTGATTTTATTTTCACCAAGTTAGAAGTCGTCATGTATCCACATACATACACACTGTCACATACTTAACAGTTTTATGAACCAAATGCCATATTTTTAATCATGACTGTACTGGTGGCACAGTTTTTTTCACTGCCTCTGTGTCATATGCAACAATGCATCCTCCCATTGGCAGGGCCACCAAACTCATTCTTCGTCACTGGCCCTGCCGATATGGCAGCTGTAACCGCCTCCAGGACCCAATTCCGGGGACACGCTCTCAGCCAATCAGCTATACACAGAGAAAATCTTCAACGCACTTTTCATTAAATATTCATGAGCTGACCTAGAAATTACAACCAATCACGTTGTCTCTTACATTGGCTGCTGTAAACAAACATGGCGGAGTGGGAAGAGAAATAATTGCTGTTCGCTGTTGAGAGCATGCATGACCACCAGAGGTCCACTCTGCAGTCATTGCTCGACGGGGAGGACGTCTTCCTAAGTGTGCGCACAGGTGGGGAAAAAAGCCTATGTTTCATGGGTTTTCCGGTTGCAGCAAGAGCGAGGAAAGAGACGCGCGCTGGCTGTTGTCCAAGTGGGGTCATGCCAAATAAGGCAAGCTCATGAATATTTATATCTCCTGGGTCCTGGAGACGGTTACAGTTGCCATATCGGCAGGGCCAGTGACGAAGAATGAGTTTGGTGGCCCTGCCAATGGGAGGATGGCAACAATGAAGACACAGCAAAGCCCTTCTTATGTCATACCTCTAGTGATAATACAAAATACTCAAGTAGCCTTTTCCACAACTTTATAAGAGCCTTGTGCATCACATATCTATGGCAGTGAACAATTGTGTGGCTCAATACTGCTTCTCATAGACACAAACTTTCCTATCAATGCCCCATATTCTACAACTAATTAGCCTTTGAGTGCAATAAAAAAAAGTAAAGACATTATTTAAAAAAATGTAAAGGCCCTAACAGCAGTTGGTACTTGGGTGTCTTGGGCATGTTATTGGAAGGCAGAGCCCATCCCTCTCCTTTCACCACATGAGCCTTTTTCACCTCCCCAAAGTAGCCATGGTGCAGGTTACTCCCTTTCCTGAGCACATAACGTCTAGCCAGGAATGCCAGAGATTTAACCTGTGACATCTCAAACCAGCACGTCGGCAGAACGTACTGCGCCTGCGCACAACCCTGATTTTTCACGTTTTTAGTTGGATGTTTGGTCAACGTTGCATCAAAATTTTGCCTGTTGCAGACCATATCTTTTTCTACACAACATTTGAAAACTACAGACAGGCTGTCAACCTTATATGCTCTAATACAACCTTATATGAGACGTTCTGCCAAAGTGCTATGCACAATACATTACGGGTTTCGCGCAGGCACAGTACGTTCTGCCGACGTGCTCTCCCTTTCCTGAGGACATAACGTCTAGCCAGGAATGCCAGAGATTTAACCTGCGACATCTCAAACCCATGTCCTCTAGCTTAACCACTCATCTATGGATGCCACAGAAGTACATGTATTATGAGAATGATGCTCAAACTTACAAATCAACAGTTTGAAGCCTTAAAAAGTAGTGCTGTTTCCAAAGTAGTTTAGTTACACAAATACTGTAACACTAGTAACATTTGAAAACATAAGCCTTCTCAGGACTGCAATTCACAAATTGCACAAGCACCGTGGGATAACACATGAAGGTTGCAAAGTATAGACAATATGCATTTTTCAAATGTGAACGAAAGTATTTAGGAAAAACATGAGCACAGTAAAAAAATATACACAAAGTAACTTTCTAGTATTACACTAAGGATATATTGTATCTGTCACAGCCTACATCTTTGCATCTCTTTACTTCTAGTCATGTCAATAAACATATCTTACTTCGCAGTCTCTACATTATACACATGGAATGGCATTTACAGGCGAAGGAACAGAAGTATACAGTCCAAGTCACACATAGTATCTTTGGCTTTCCATAGAAAAATAAATCTGGCCTCTCTTGATGACAGAGACAGCTGAAGGCTTGCTACTCTCTCCACACAGTTTTCACCTTACACCCAATAAGCCAGTTCCTGTAACAAAAAGTGGGTATATGTGAACAATGCAGATGTGAACAACTGCCAGTTTTCAAAAAACTTCTAAAATAAGATTACCTACAAAACCCCAACTTCACTTCAATATGATTTAGTTTGTTTTCCTTGGTTCAATTTCTTTTAGGATCTCTTGTTTTCTTTACTATTATTATAATCATCTTTATTATTATTACAATTATCTTTATTATTATTATTATAATTATTTTGTTATTTTCATTATCTGTTTATATCAACGTAATTGTAACAGCATTATATTTATATTTTGTTTAGGGTAGGCCCTAGATAAACCTTTAAGGTTTCAGGCCTCCCCTGCATGTTTATCATTGTTACTATTTTATTGTTACTATGTTTTTCATCTATGTGCGAAATACAAATAAACAAACAAACAAATAAACAAATAAACAAATGAACAAACAACAAGGGATTGTATCAATCTTTCATGAGGACCATGAAAGATAATGAAGAACAGTTATTGTTATGGTACATACTTGTCGACATAAAATATCAAGGAATCGTCAATTTCCAAACTAAATATGGAAACCCACCTTTGAATCCTTCCTCTGGTACACTTGCTGCTGAAACACAGTCACAAAGCAGTCAATTTGAGTCCTTCAACACAAAAGGTCAATTCTGATTGGGATTTATGCTTTACAATGATTCAAGTGTCTGTGCATGTTGTTCTGGACAATTTCAGAAACTACAGTTGAGTTATACATTGGTGAAGCATGCTTGTTGATGTACCGCTGAATGACGACAAACCTTTGGCGAAGTCTTCAATCATCATGGGGTCCTCGACGGGTTCGTCCACCTTCAGGAGTAGAACACTGCCTGGCTGGACGTCCAGACTGCCCAGGGTGGCCACGTCGTCCACAAGCGGACGCCCGTTCAAAATGAGGTGCTGGTCGAAAGGAGCCACGGAGAAGGCGTTCATGACCTGCAGAAATTGCAGTTTTAGTTTTCACATTTTCATAAACATTTGAAACTAAGGTATTATCTGCAGAAGGAAAATTCAAAGCGATAGACTTTGAGAGCTAATGTATTTACATGTACATCTTTCTTCTATTTCAGGGACTAGGCACAGTTGGGCTTCTAAGTTTACATAGTTTACAAGTTAACATACATGTACAGTCAAACATACTGATTTAACTAAACCTGTACAGCGTATAGGTGATTATGATCCAATCAACACTTTAGTAGAAGACATATCTATCTAAATTTCCAATCAATCATACTGGTCTACTGCACAGACACATGTGTCATAGATATCAGACAACACCAGCACGTCGGCAGAACGTATGCACTGCACCTGCGCGAAACTCGTAATGTATTGTGCATAGCACTTTGGCAGAACGTCTCATATAAGGTTGTATTAGAGCATATAAGGTTGACAGCCTGTCTGTATTTTTATTTATTTATTTATTCAGAATTGTAACAAGACAATACAAAGTGTGTACAAGGCAGCAAGTATGCTGATGGCATACACACCTAACACTCACCTAGACATGTGACAAAGGTACAACAATAGATAGTTAAAAACATGAATAGTAGACAAATAACATTAACATATAAATCAAACCAATTTTAAGAATCAATTTTGGTACACAAATAACATTTTCTAATAAATCAAACCAATTTACAAGTAAATGTTTGGTGTGGCTCAGCTGGAAGAAGCGCAGAATCGGAAGAAGCGCAGAATCTGTCTGTAGTTTTCAGATGTTGTGTAGAAAAAGATATCGTCTGCAACAGGCAAAATTTTGATGCAACGTTGACCAAACATCCAACGAAAAACGTGAAAAATTAGGGTTTTGCGCAGGCGCAGTACGTTCTGCCGACGTGCTGACAACACCTAATCTATGAACAACTATCTTCTGAACTATCAACTCTTACCTGTATCTTAAGATCTCGTAATGTCTGTCCAGATGAGATGGTGAACTGTTTCTCCCCCCGTGTGCGTCTATGGCGGGAGCTGCGCCGTACCTGGTTAATGCTGGCAGCAGCCGTGCTGATCGCTGAGAGTTCCTTGGTTATCTTCCTCTTCTTAACAGTGTTCATCTGAAAAAAAAGGACAAACTATTGTCAAGGGATTTGAAGAAAAAATGGTTGCAATAGACAGGTGGTCACTACAGGTAGGATTGTTAACACTTGGATCAATGGGAAAAGCAATCTAAGGGAGCATCAAAAAAGAAAAAGAAAATGAAGCATATCTCCAAACTATCTAAGGAAGATCCAAAAACATTCTGGAGAGAGATTAATAAATAACGAAACAGAGAAAACACAAACAAGGAGGATGCAGGGGAACTAATATCAACCAAGGAGTGGCTAGATCATTTTAAAACAATAAATAGCAACGTCATGATGGACAAAGAAGAAAAGGAATATACAGATAATATTATTACATTACTGGAGCACGAAACAGGGAACCTACTTGATTTTGATGTTACAGAGGAAGAAATCCAAGAGAGCTCAAAAAGTGGTCCTGATGAGAGGTGGCTACTAGACTACAGGTTTGATTACCCTTCCTGTTCTTGCAGACAAAATGGTAGAAATTATACCACTACTTTTTTCCATCCTGGAAAATAGTTAAGAAGAGTTCTAAATGTACCTGCTGGAAGTCTGGATCATTTTCCTCCTCGGACGACGACAAATTGAGCTCTGCTCGCTGAAGGCTGGCCATTTTCTCCTCCTTGGAGGTGATCTTCCTGATGTAGATGGTGGCGCTGGAGTACTCCCGCCTCTCCTGGTCCTCCTGGAGAACACGTGCTTCAAGGCACTCCTCACACAGGGCTGGGCAACAGGGGAAGAAGTAATGTTGTTAACTTGGAACATATCGTATTCATACAGCACGTCGGCAGAACGTACTGCGCCTGCGCAAAACCTGGATTTTCGCTGGATTTTTGGTCAACGTTGCATCAGAATTTTGCCCGTTGCAGACCATATTTTTTTCTACACAACATTTGAAAACTACAGACGGGATGTCACCCTTATATACGTGAATTCGACCTTATATGAGACGTTCTGCCAAAGTGCTATGCACAATACATTACGGGTTTCGTGCAGGCACAGTACGTTCTGCCGACGTGCTGTAAAGCAACAGCTTGGGGAATGCTGAATAGATAAATGTGTTACTCTTGTTGGCTTCTGGTCATGACCTCACCTGGTTTGGACACCAGCCTGTCTTCATCCTCCCTCATAACTCTAATGGTATGGTCCACAAGGAATGTCTTAGAGATGACGGCCCACTCGGCTGGCCACACTAGTAATCCGCTGGGGGAAGACACAGTACAATCATTTCAAAATTTATTGTACACACCATGTTATATTTTACACTTACATGTATAATATACATATTCGAGGCAGTGTTCGAAATACTTTTTTGAACCAGGTAGCACAGTGTGCACCTTTGAGTTCAGCGGTACATATTTACGCATTGCGTGGTGCGCTACCTGAGTCAGGGAGCAACTAGCGCACAAGAAAATCAGGTAGCAATTGCTAGTGTGCTAGTGGGTATTTCGAACACTGCGAGGTATACTAAGAACAATGTCCATCTCAACAGCAAGCACAATAAATAAAAATGCCAATTACCTGGTAACAAATGTTTTTTCTATTACATATACTGATGACTAGATGATCGATAGAAGAAACAATTTTGTCTGTTTGTTGTACTTACGGGTTAGAAGGGTCGGTTCCTATAAGTTCTGGTCTATACAGCAGGCCCAAGTGTGAACAGAGCAGCGACACATTACCTATATTACTAACTGGGTCATATCTCAACGGTTGCCTGGAAAAAAAAAAGTAAGGACTGTTACTTTATTCATGTAGATAAAACATTTTCTCAAGTTTCTGAAAACTGCAGGACAGACACATCGATAAGAGAATACTTTACTCCAAGGCTATTGTTTATGGTTATTGAACTCCATATCTTCTTTTCACCATTGCTACATCTAGATCTACATTTAAATCTGAGGTATCGCCAAAGGTGACTGGAAAGTCAACAAAAGGCAGGACCCAAAACAAATAGTTTATTCTTAGCTACTTACTTGACAAATTGTCTCCATTCCTCCACAAAGACTTTGCTAACTATGTAAAACTCTTGAACGGACTGTAACAGGAAAAATAAGGACATTATAAACAGGTTTTTGACAACAAGCAACACTACCAATGACTTGTGGCTAATACTTACAGGAGTAAGAAATATCGTGAGTATAATGTACATAGAATTGATAACAATGGACTCACACAACCCATTCTATACAAAGACTTCACATGCTCCAGGACCTATTGGAATAAGAAGTATGCAAATGCCCTGTGAAGCACCATAGCTGGGACCCTATAATTGGTGATTAGTGTTCCCTCTGCACAGCACGTTGGCAGAACGTACTGCGCCTGCGCGAAACCCGTAATGTATTGTGCATAGCACTTTGGCAGAACGTCTCATATAAGGTCGAATTTGCGTATATAAGGGTGACATCCCGTCTGTAGTTTTTAAATGTTGTGTAGAAAAAGATATCCTCTGCAACAGGCAAAATTCTGATGCAACGTTGACCAAAAATCCAGCGAAAATCCAGGTTTTGCGCAGGCGCAGTACGTTCTGCTGACGTGCTCCTCTGCACTACCTAATGTTCCTACCTTCTTGTCCCAGGCAGGCCTGTTCTTGTCCTGGTACAGCTGGATCAGGGCAGCCTTCTGTTCTGCAGCCATCAGCTTATGGAGCTCCTCTCTCTGTTCCCCTTCTTTGTCCTTCAGCTACAGAAACACAAGCAGGCTCACCTTGAGATCTAGGTTTACAAGTAGACCCTCAGTCCAAAGAAAAGGTGTGTCCCTACCTACAAGGTGCCATGATCTGCTAAAAAGCTTAAGGCACACTGCAGGTATTTGACAAAATTCTAATACAGATGATCACCAAAGTTTCAAATGTTCTGTTTTTAGTTTTGCTGGAACACATTCTAAATTTACTTTACAGGGCTTCGAGTGTATGAGAACACGTAGAAGTACATCTCATTTCTCTGAAGTTACAATCTTATAATATATCATTGATTCCTGTGCACATCAGTTAGGCCACACCGACTTAATTTTATGGATGACATCCGCGCGCGCATTGATTTTCGCCTGTTCTCAAAAAAAAAAAAAATCATGTCTTTCGAGGCTTCACGGAACTCCGGAACTCGGCTGGAACTCAGTACAGACTGCTGACTCATAATTGTCGCAAAAGGGCGGCTTATCGTAAAACGAAGGAGGAAGCTGAGAAGGAGGATGAGACCTGAACAAGACTATCTACATCTACCTCCTGCAAATAAAAACTTGTTTGTTTGATGCAGTCACTGTGTCCTGTGCTTCAATTCGCAATACCAGCTTTGTATTCTTGTGGTTAAGCAGCATTTTTTTTTTTGCTGGATTTTTTTTTTTCGCCCTCTCGCATTAGTTTTGTGGTCCCCAGAGGATGTCATCCATAAAATGAAATCAGTGTGGCCTTATCTGGTGAGTCAGACATTTTTTTCTTGTTTTGAAGAAAGACCAGTTGTACCAGACAGGCTTGGCAGACATGTTGGTTGCCCCTGAACTCTGGTGCGTTAGTGAAGTAGGCCTTCAGTCTCCTCCACACGGCTTCAGACACCAGCCTCCGACAGCTTTCATCTGGCAGGAGGTGGTCTGGAAAATACAGAAGTCAAGCTCTTTTCATTCAGGGAAGAAGTGTTTAAAACTTTACAACTGGATAATAATTCATTTGTCAAACGTTTCAGATGTCCATCCGACATCCTTCCTCAGTGAATATAGTAATACTACAGCAATTTTGTTCATTCAGGTTTCAGTAAACCTTAACCTAAAGCTTTGGAGACTTACTTTGTGCTGAATTTGAGTACAATCATTTTTTAAAGTTTAAAAACTCACTGTGTTCACAGATGATGTCCTCATTGAAAATTGTGATGTCATCATCTCCATTCTCCATACTGCCATGGTTACTAGTACTCCCTTGGGATGACTTCGTACCTGCAAGATATCATATACTGTAAAACTGCTGCTGTTATTTAGATAGACCATTAACAAACACACCAATAACACAAGTCTATGCCCTAGTAACCGTCACACCCCCACTTCCCTGTTTTGTTCCTGTCAATTTTGGTCTAAAAACACGAAGGCTGTGACATAAATGGGGGCCTGCATGGGGGGGTCCTGACAACGCTCTACGCTAAATTCTGAGAGCCGGCTACGTATTACGCTGAATTCAAGAAGCCGCCCCCATTACACTTTACGATGAATTCCGGGTAGCTACAACGCATTACGTGAAATAAAACGGCGAATTACGCTCTACGCAAAATGCACCGATTACGGTTGAATTAGAGCGGTCCGTCTACGCTCTACGTAGAATTAAAACGGCTGATTACACTCTACGGAAAAGGGCATGCGGGGCCCCATAAATATGTCTCACTCTAGTAACTAACATACCTGTAAACCCAAGACACTATGCAGAAATTCACTGCAAAGGGAATAGCCAGCATGTGTCTATCATAGTAGTGACAGCTATCAAGGACCTAAAGATACCATTTCTTTGTAGCTTATGTCAAGTAAAAAAAAGGGCTTGCACCTTGTGAGGATGTGGGTTCATTGCCGTCTGCCTGAGTTCCGTTCTCCCCATTCCCCTGATCTTGTGAGTCAGGGGCCAGTTTCTCCATAGCCAGCTGTCTCCAAACTCTCAGGGACTCTTTCCCTACCCAGTAGCCTTTGTTCCTGTTCCAAAGAATGAAATGTTGCCCTTAATCACAGCTAAAACGTAAACTAGCAAAATGCCTTTAAGATTTCAAATTTGTTTCACAATTTGTCAGCAAAGAAATAACATTTAAATGAAATGTTGCTCTTAATCACAGCTAAAACGTACACTAGCAAAATGCCTTTAAGATTTCAAATTTGTTTCACAATTTGTGACTTGGATTCACGGTGGTCTGGTTGCTAGGCTAGAATCCCCGTTGCTATGTGAATAGGCCCCTCCCACTAAGTGTCTGGCGGTCATGCCTGCATAACATCCTGCGGTGGGCCCAAATATTTTTCAAGATAACATACGATCTGACAATCATACAGAAAAACTAAAATAGGAGCCGATGAAATAAATGTGTTGGTTATGAAACTAGGTTAAAATAAAGAATTGACAAGCTAACGCGAAGCCCCACTGCAGTAAAATGCGGCACATGTATAAAGGTCATTTTCGGTCGTTAACCTTTAACCCACAAAACTCATTTTTTTTATTTACGTGTAAAACGTGGCCTAAAGGTATTACCTAAAGTTCTGTCTTTTAGAAATTTAGCTACGTTCTCGGATTTTGGCTGTCTAGGAGATTTAAACTTATTTTTCACAATTTTTGGTACATTTTCTCCCATATTCCCTTTCGGCGAGAACGTAGGAACAACGCCAAAATACAAAATGGCGGCGGCACTGTGACCTTTCCGGTCGTCCTGTTTTCGTCAAATTCTATTTTGTTAAACTCCAGATATTGCTCAAAATATGAAATGTACACATAATTCAACCCTTCCGCGTGGAAATGTTGAAATGTTTTCGACTTATAATGAGATTGTCGGCCAGGAACAGAGGGCCTGTTTAGCGCCCTTTTGTTCAAAAATCCAAACGTATTCAAATTCGTTGCCCAAGCGGCCATTGTATTCGCTGAGCGTCCCAAGCGTGATAATTGCCCGCGATTTTCAAGCTGCGAACTGGTTCAGTTCAGCTGTTTCACTTCCTCTGTAACTGATTCCTGTACATAAACATGATTATACCCTCTATCTTTCGGCATTTTGATGCAGCGGAAGTATGCAGGAAGGGAGTTAGGAACAATATTTGTACCAAGCAAGGAAATCGTATTCGTATAATGTCTTTGTACCAAGCCAAAAAATTATCAGACCCACGCTACCGTATTTCTTCTAGTAAGGACGCCCTTTTTGACATTTCAACTCTCCAGTAGTCGCTTCAGGTCAAAATCAAAGCCTGGGTGCCCAGTTTATTCAAGTTTTTCGCCAAGAAAAGTCGGGACGCAAGCCAGGCAGCCGGCTATTACGCACCATGGTAGCGCCCCGAACATCATGTTGTATGTTTACGTAACGATTTTACATATACTAAGTACTTTGATCTCATATGCGTTTATTGTTGAATATTAAAAGCATTATAGTTTATAATATACTGATGAAAATAATACAAGTATTATGAGACACCGGATCGCGATTAACGCTGGGTGTTTCATAGCGTACGAACCACTGGACAAAAATGATTTTTAGCGTGCCAGCCGGTCGCCGAGCATGCCCACGCCGCTTGCCACAAAAATTCCCGAGGAAGCATACGATTGAAACGCGGGCATATCGTGCGTATCCACAAATATTTTGATCAATAACATAATCACTGGGATCTGAAATGTTACAGCATTCTCTGTATCGGGAGTTTTGTTTCTTGTTTTGATCGGTAAAACCTACGTAAAACCCTACTCGGTGCACTTCCGTGTTGTTTGATCGGTAAAAACTACGTAAAACCCTACTCGGAATTGAACGCCCAAATCACGCCAAATACACCATACATCCACAAAGAAATTTATATTTTTACGAAAGATTATTTGAATTATGCATTTCTTAACTAGAATGTTATGTAGTCGTGGAAAACAGCGTTTTTAGCGCATATTTTCAAACAAAGAAAAACTTGGCTGTTTACACGTGCGTCCCCGTGCTTTGTGTTACCGCCGCGCGCCGAAACAAATTTCTGTGTCAATGTATCGCCGTATTTCTGGAGATAAATGCTGTGACACGAACTTTTTATATTTTTAAAAATGAGTTTTACAAGTTCATATTCGAATAGCCCGGTAGAAATTAGCAGTTCGATGCCTGGTCCTTAGATACGAAACAAATCCTCGCACGACGTTCTCAGCGTGAGCCAACGATTTGTGGTGAATTTCTAAAACTGCAAATACCGAGGTGTTGGCCTCAAAGCAAGGTGAGGTTTTGCTGAAAATTCCGTGGCTGGTGATTTGGCGCTATACAAAAGAAAACATCGTGACTTATTTTGGGTGCGGCGCGATCAGATACGGGGGACGTGCGTGGTGCGGCGGCGGGTGAAAGGGGGAGCGCACTTTATTAATTTTTTTCTGTTGACTATCTTTGCTGGCATGAAGGGACTTCCATGAAGCCCAAATCGGGAGTACACACTTTTTTTGGGATGGATCCTTTATTAGAAGAAATACTGGTACTAGTATGTATTGTTAAAATGTGTGAAGTTTAGAACAATTGAGGATCAGGACAAGCACGCATATGAATAGAACAGTTCGCGGGAAAAATCGCAGGGGGCAAACAGCAAGGTAAACATTCCTAGAGCCGGCCTACAAAAGTGTCAACCAATCACGGACAGTTGCCAATAGTGACAAGTGTGATTGACATCTTATTCTCATCAATATTAATTACCTACGAGTGGGGATTTTCTGGGCTGTTTTGAACCATCGTGATTTATGCTTACTTTCTATTTATGTTACAATTATATGATTTCCGTTTTGGTGTCTTATAGGCCTATATGGGCTGGGCAACAATGTCGCAAGACACAACAATTTCCTTCCTTCCTTCCTTCCTTCCTTCCTTCCTTCCTTCCTTCCTTCCTTCCTTCCTTCCTTCCTTCCTTCCTTCCTTCCTTCCTTCCTTCCTTCCTTCCTTCCTTCCTTCCTTCCTTCCTTCCTTCCTTCCTTCCTTCCTTCCTTCCTTCCTTCCTTCCTTCCTTCCTTCCTTCCTTCCTTCCTTCCTTCCTTCATTCCTTCCTTCATTCATTCCTTCATTCATTCAACATTTAAATGTACACAGTAGTTTTCGAATGTTGAAGCCTGACCTGTCCACCTTCTCCCTGTTGGCACTGGTGATGAACTTGTGGTCCTCTGCCACCCGAGCCTTGGCATGTAGCTGGGCACAGGTCTGTCTCACACACTCCCAACACAGGGACGCATCACTACAGGTAAAACAGAGCATTAACAATTGCAGCATCAATATAGAAATGTTCACTTGGTTACGAGTTTCTTTGTCAACAATAACATCTGGAGTTCTGATCATGAACAGTATTTGAAACCTAAGTAATGAACACTAAAATTACTCACTCTGAAAGGTGTGGCCCTCCACCATACTTAGAATAAAGCATCTCGGCCTGTTAACAATATATGAAGATAATAGGTAGACAGACAAGGACTAGAAACACTGTAAATTTAGTGGTTTAATAACAGTTCAATCAGGGTTTAAATATCATTGTGCAAAAGATGTAATATTACGACAAAACATTGCTAGCAGCATCCAGAAACAACAAGTTCTGTCTACATATAAACTGGTCACATGGGAAAAGGCTTTTATCAACAGTTTGATGTTGTTATTCAGAAGTAAAGCAACTCACTGCTTGCTTGCTGATTCTCTTCATATCAGACACTTTGTGTGGGTCTGCCCTGAAGGAGAAACATTTTAGACGTGATTAAGATGGTAAATCGGTTCAAGGTATCAAGGCCTAAACACATGTAGTGATTCTGAACAAAACTGCAAAATCAACAAAATGAAACACACAAAACACTTGGTAACTGTCTACAGTATCTGACATGCTGACTGACCTTCCATGAGTACATGTGAGTTTGGAGTTATCCACACTACGAGGGGCGTTAGATTCACTTAGCCACTCCCTCAGCCAGTCAGTACTGATCCAGTCATAGGTTTCTCCTAAGTGGGAATGTTTTTTTTTAGATTGGTGACAGGTTTAGTATCACAAGGTTGATAATTGCAAAAACTATAACCAGACATCCACTGAAACATAAAGAACATATAGACATCTGCAAAGTATTGTTATTGTTTCAAAGGAATGAGAATATTAACGTGGCTTTCTTTCCATAACTTCTCAATATATAGTGTGTATTTCGAAAGTATCATATCCCATACAGAGAAAAGGTTTATTAGACTCTCAGTAGAGACAAGCTACAACTTGATGGGTTCCTTCATTTTAGACTTAGCAGTATGCAGTATAAATACAGGTCCTTTCAGTTTAGACTAATAGTATGCAGTATGTACATGATAGAGACTTACCTTCCTCTGCAGGCATGAGCTCACACAGTTCTGTGATCTCCTCATGTCTGGCCTTCCCTGACACCACACTCTGTTGCTGTAGGGAGCATGTTGTAAACCATCATAAGTTCTTCAGTGTACATTATGTATTCTTACAACTATCAAATAACACAATGACTGTTTGCAAAAAAGCTGTAGATCTCACAAGTCCCAGAGCCATATCCTAACCACCAAAACCTCCACATACATGTCAGATTGCTATTTAGAAGAATCACTGATTTTGCCGGTAGAGATCGTGATCGGATTCTGTAATTTTTCTGTGCGTGTGGATGTACTAGTTATTAATAAGTTTGTTTGTAAGACCTACCCTCATGTCCTTCATCTCTCTGACCCACTCCTCAAACTTCTGGTTGTCCCTGTGAACCATCTGCATCAGTCTGTCAGGAATGGCAGTTTCCACCGGCAGGGGTACACCTATCATCTCACCTGGAACACCATATGTCAGGCAAAATCAACCTCTTCTGGTTTTTGGCGACGTCTGAGGGAGGAGCCTAATGGTACAGTATTGTGTGCAATTCGCAAGAATTCTAGGAATCGTACAGGCATTTTGTCCACAGGAATGGAATGTCCACAGGCATGTGACCCACATCTATGCCCACATTCTTGGAAACCTTTGGGACCCTGCTTTGGGAAGACCTCTCTACCCCGGATGCCTTACTTTCTGTGACCCCGGGGCTCGTTCACTATACACTTAGGGGAGGAGTGCACTGTATCTGTATAGGTACCAAGTCTTCCTCAAAATCATGAAATGATGGCAGGGCCGCAGTGCCATGCAAACAATAACCCTAACAGCAACCACCGTCGCCATGGCAATGTATGTTTTCATTGCCAGTCTTGTTATACAAGCTTTATAATTTTGGACCACAGGAAAGCTACAAATATGTAAACTAGGTTGGACAGGGACCTGCAAATAGTCTCAAAGTTCAACTAAGGCCGGATTTACACGGGGCAAAAAATCAATGTCGTACGACATTCGACGCGCGGCGCGACGCAGAATGTCGTACGACATTGATTTTCATGCGTGTAAAACGCCGCGCGTCGTTTTTTCTGTGGCGCATCGAGGAGGTGCCACAAGTGCGTCGCGACACTCAGCGGGGAGTCTGCGTCGCGGCCCAGCAGCGTGTAAACAGCCCTGCGTCGCGCACAGCCCGTTTCTGCGTTGCAATAGGTCAGGGGTCATATGCAAATTTCTCTTTTTCCCGCGTAAGCCCCCACGCCACGCTCGTCTGTTTGTTTCTGTTCTTACTTCTAGAATTCTGAGTATCATATCACGTTCTCCTTGTTGTTTCGTCGGATTTTTGTTGCTGATTGTTTCGTAAGCATGGCGGAAGTAAACAGCAGTAACTGGAGCAGCGCGGAAACCCGATGCTTGATCGGCGTGTGGAACTGTGACAGAATTCGCAGCAAAATGGAGACTCACAAAAAGAAGGAGGCATTCGGGCAGATTGCCGAAGCCATGCTGCAAGAAGGATACAACAGGAACGCAAAACAAGTACAGAAGAAGATCAGGGATCTTAGGTACTCCTCGCGGCGGTCAGGGTTCACCACATGTGACGCAGCGCGCCGCAGCCCGCCGCAACCATTTTGCAGTGCGCCGCAGCTGCGGCGCGCAGCGGGAGTTACAGTCAATACGTGTAAAAGCAAAAGTGTCCTAGGCGAGTGACAAACGCCGCGCGTCGAATGTCGTACGACATAGATATTTTGCCCCGTGTAAATCCGGCCTAAGTCATAAAAACTCACCTTCAGGCATTCTCCTGTTGTAGACTAACATGTAGGCATTTCTGGAGGCATGACTTCCCTTCTGTAGTTTGGGCTTCTTGGGCTGCTTCTGGCCTCCCTCTGGGAACAAAAAAAATGTTAAGACCTTCATAAATGTCATTATAACTCAGCTAACCAGCAGCAGCTGTACATCCCAACAGGGGTCATGTAATACAGTTTATTTATTCAAACAGACAAAATCTTACAAAAGCAGGGAATGCAGCTGCACCCCTAAATTGAGTGTTCGATTCTTACAATTGGTTTAAAAGAAAAAAAAAAGAACAAGTAAACAGAAACACACTATATACAAATATGTACAAACACCATTCAATTTACAACAGGAAAGGGCAGCCATGGGTTTTCAATATCAACCAATTACCCGGTATCACTGTCATTGTAGAGTCTTACTGCACAGTGTAAAAAGACTGCTGTGCTTTCCATAATTGTATCATGTTGCCCAAGCTGTACCTAGATGACCAAGCACGTCATGTACATGTATAAACCCACACGTACATTGTAGTAATAGCTCTTTATCTTCTAATATTCAATAGGCATACAAAACTAATTAACATATTTAATTAGCAACTGTGTTCAGAATTCAAAGCTGTCATTGAGCTTACTGATAACATTAAAGTTATTCTCATGACTGATGAATACATTTTTATTAAAACACTTTGGTGTTTACAACAAACCTTTCTTAAGTTTCCTATATTGAAAAGTCTTACCGAGGTCCTCCTCACAGCCCAGCTGTAGTTTCTTCCCCTCCATTTTCTGAATCTCCTCGTCGTTGAACTTGTACCAACAGCTGCTGGCCTTGTCCTTGATGTGAGCGATGTAGTGTCCGCTGTACGCGCTGTGCCCGCGGTGGATCAGAACTGCCTGCAGCTCGTACACAACCTCGTTTTCTGGAAAGCAAAGCCAGAGACGTTACAGCAGCGTGTGAAATACTAGGTTGCCCAGTTGCACTGTGCAACCATATTTTGCTTGGTGCAACCTATTTTTACACCCAGGTAGCCCAGTGCACTACCTAAATTTTGTGGTAAGGATGCCCCTTTCTTCCATTGGGAACTATTTATTGAGAAGTTCCCATGGAACAGCTAATCACTTCAGGTAAGGGGGAACAACTCTGTGTCAGAAATGTATAAAATTGCATTCTAACATTTAGGTACTAGTAATCATAATGTAGAAGAGTTTAAATTCGGGGCAACCTGGAATTTTGGTGGGCAACCAAGCTTTTATCCTAGGTTGCCACTGGGCAACTTGGCTCAAAAAGTATTTTGTACACTGGTTACAGCCAGTCTAGGAAGGTTACATCAAGTCATTGTCATTACTTCAAACAGTCAGTCTTGTCACCTCTACCTAATGTTTTCACTACCAGTAACTGGTTTCTAAGAAGGATGATGAAAAATCAGGACAGGACAATTCCCCAAGCAGCCTTCTTTCAGACTGCAGATTACAAGGGGGAAAGTATGCTACCCTGGCAGACATTTGTATTGTAAAGGCTGTAAACTATGATACAACTGTAAGATGGTATAAAGGGGAATGCTTTCTTTTCTGACCTGGCTTTCGCAGGTACCTGCTCATGTCCAGCACTTCTGGGAACCTGACATAGTTGTTCAGTTTCTTCTTGTGTCCAGTATTCCTGGTGCAAAATGAGCAGAGACATTAGCATTCTAGCGCATTCAAACATTTGGGTAAACGATTAGAAAATACAAGCACAAAAAAATACATCTAGCAGGCTAAGAAATTAAACTCCTCTACAATGTTCTGCTTATTGTACATGTATTTATATCATACCCGGGTGGCGAAACAGTGCTCCCGGCCGTGTTGTATTCTCCCGTACGACCGGGTGTATAAAACTGGCTTCCATAGAACATTCGAACGCGCTTCGCTTGCGCCGCTACAAAAATTGGAACACGGGTTCTCGAACCACCTTGTTGTGTTTTTCACAATGGCGGCATCCGACAGGGCTATAGTGTTTCAGGACTTTGATCATTCAGCCAGCTCCAGCTACATAGACCAGCAGAAAAACTACTCTCAACTGCCGAATAAACATACCCCCCGGAATAAACGTACCCCCCGGACAAATCTTCAAAATCTAATAAACATACCCTCCGGAATAAACGTACCCCCCGGAAAATTACCAAAATTGACCGGGTAACCTGTGTGTATTATACTAAAATGCGCCCCTACTCATATATGCGCAAATCTTTAACTGTTATTTGCAATTCTGAATTTAAATAGACAACAAAGAGAGCATTTCTGGTACAAATGTACACATGTTGTTGTGAAATACATATAATCATTGTTACAAAAAAGGCAGCTGCCTATTAGTACAATGGTGCTTCCACAGTTCAACAAGTGAAAAATGTCATGATACAAACTGTACATGCATTTTCTACCCAGGAACTTGGAGCAAGTATTCCAAAGGTGTTACTGATATTAATATATTAAAACTAAACCTAAGCTAGTACCTACCCAATCATATTTCACCACTTCCCAAACAAAATCACATATCAACACAGCTGAATAAATAAAAATGTGATTATGTCTAAAAAAATAACTAAAAATTTGAATTAAAATTAAATTGATTACAAAATTAAAATTAAAATTCACATTTTACAGCTTACCAAAAACGCTGCCAACAATTTCTAATCTTGTACAAAATGAAGTAACATCGCGATATTCAATGAATCAATGCACCCAGAAACAAAATTCTACCTTGGCCACCTAGCGAAATATGATCAAACTGCAGTTCTTCAGATATCTTGAAAAAACGGGTGGACGTTCCGGCCCAAAAAAATAAACGTACCGGTACGTTTATTCGGCAGTTGAGAGTACAATACTACGAAGAAGACGGAGAGCGACGTAAGGCATTTCCTCTTGTGGCTTAAGGCTCATGATGAGAAGAGGTTTTTGGTGGTTCGAACTGCTCTTCAGCATGACTGTAAAATCGAATTACGAACACTGTTCTTTTTCCGAAATGTTCGAATTGTTGAATAAATCCGTTACCGCTACCGCTACGTGCATTAATCACAGGACTTCTGTCTCTTTTTTTGCAATAAACTTGTATTTTCTAGGGTGGGTATGATATAAATAGCATACAACACGGTGTATTCCGCATCGCCCTCGGTCTCGGCCCTCCCGCGAGTCGGATCGCGGTCGGGCCGATACCTCGGGCAATACGGAATACACCGTGTTGTATGCTCTATATACATGTAAAGGAATAACTGATTTTTTTTTACTTTACCATGTTCGTCACAATTTGTTCCTACCTGTCGAAAACAAATCTCAGAAGTTGTAGGTTAAGAACCCGAGGCAGAGACATGAGTGTGATGAGGCGGGCTGCATTCTGTTTACTCTGACAGAAACTACAGAAGTACTGGTTATCCCCCTCCAGCTTCTCCTCCTGCAAATACATACAACAGCTGTGATAGGAAGCAGATAACAGTATCTGAACTGTAAGTTAAATAAAAGCACTACAGTAGAGCTACTTCCAATGTATACATGCTTTCTGCTTTACAAGGTGTTATTTCATTAGAAGCATTAGGAAACAAAAATTCCATACAGAGCATGACCTGTCAAAACCTCTCTGTCTCTATACACAGCTGTATCAATACAATCGTGGATAAGAACACTGTTGACATGTGTTCTTGTTTTAACAGATAGAAGGACACCTGTGGTGTAGTGGTAGAGCATCTGACTGTCAAGCAAGGAGACCCAGGTTCAATCCCCAGGGTTGGACCCAGACATGTCCGGACATGCACCCAGACGTTGTGCCCTTGGGAAAGGCACTTAACACATATTTCCCCCCTCAGTTAGAGTGGGCCCTACTAGGGTTTGGGTTGGCGTTAGGAAGGGCATCCAGACGTAAAAATCCTGCTTCAAAAAAGACTTGCACTTGATGCAAGCATGTCTAATCCCCATTTCGGGGGAAAAAGATGTTAAAACTGGATAGATAGATAGATAGATAGACTTGTGAAAAATAACAATGTGAAGTTGATGAAAGAGAAGTCCTTACCTGTAGAAACTCCTCCACACACTGGCTCAGGTCTGTGTGCCCCTGGATGTTCAGGTCCAGCTCATAGAACTGAGACGGACGAGACGACCCCTGGAAACAACGATTGCACCTGTGGAGAAGTAGGAAACAAACATTGCAAAACCCCAAAAAAAAAGACTGACGAGTGCGCATGCGCGGCAGGGAATTGTGGGAGAATTCATCTGGGAGCTACCAAGTGAGACTACATGGGGGTGGTCAGGCCCACTAACACCTAATGTCATTCCACTGAGTGGCTGACCTATGAGGGTATGCAGAGACAATCATAAATTTCCGACTTATTTCAGAAGTAACGCATCCATGAATCATATCTGATCATAAGATTTTAACTGCACAGATGCTGTTATGAGAAATACTTGTGCAAATCTGTACATCTAACTAAAACAAGTGACCTGACTCCTGCCTATCCTGTACCCACCTTGTGACATAAGCATATTGCCCTCTGAACTGTTGCATGATATCTCGGACCCAGGGGTTTGGCTGGTACCTGGTGCTGTCCTCAAGCAGAGACATCAGTAGCTTGGAAAACTCCTGTGCATCCTTCATGAGAAAAAAAATGTATAGCATACATTGTAACTCATCAATGCAGCACAGTTTGTCTACTTCCATTTTCTGTCGCAATCTGTTTTCCAGATCACCATGCATCTTGTATTGATATTTTTCCGCACTTGTTTCATCTAATAAATTTCCTCCTTTTTAATACTGCCCCCCATAAATTCTTTCTTGTATATTATATATCTCCAACTACAGAGATTTCACATACCTGTTGCAAAGCTGTGTCCAGACCAAGGCTTTGAATAAAGGCTGATGGGTCTATGTACCTGTGGGGCAGAATTGAATCAATAATGCTGTTACACACAACCATCCTTCAAGTTCATTACTCTAATTTACAATGCAATGGCATAAATTCTAGGTTCTTTTTGTCTAGAATCATATCCCCTAGAAACAAACCGCAGGGTAGCACGTCGGCAGAACGTACTGCGCCTGCGCGAAACCCGTAATGTATTGTGCATAGCACTTCGGCAGAACGTCTCATAGAAGGTCGAATTCGCGTATATAAGGGTGACATCCCGTCTGTAGTTTTCAAATGTTGTGTAGAAAAAGATATGATCTGCAATAGGCAAAATTCTGATGCAACGTTGACCAAAAATCCAGCGAAAATCCAGGTTTTGCGCAGGCGCAGTACGTTCTGCCGACGTGCTCCGCAGGGTGAGGTTGTAAGGACTGACCTGCGGCTGCTGTTCTGTAACAAGGCGAAGATAAACTGTAGATGTCCGCACACTGTGGTCGGCATCAAGTCCTCGTCATTCTCCATGGGAGGGGGCGGCTTCTTGGGAGAGGTGGGAGGGGAGCTGTCCTTCTTGGGGGAACCTGTGTTTGTAAAGGATGTCATTTCAGCTTTAATAGTGCACAGTGTTATGGCTGACTTCTTGTGAATTATCTATAGTT
This sequence comes from Branchiostoma floridae x Branchiostoma japonicum, assembly GCA_013266295.2. NCBI lineage: Eukaryota > Metazoa > Chordata > Leptocardii > Amphioxiformes > Branchiostomatidae > Branchiostoma > Branchiostoma floridae x Branchiostoma japonicum. Next base: position 12,223,292 of record CM023832.1, read on the forward strand.
AGAATTAACACAAAATACTATGTAGATGTTTGGAGTTTTAAAAAAAAGTGATCTCAAACCAGTTTAGCTCACTGAAGAGCTACTCTTCCACTGGTCGTGACAGAGAAGACAGACGCTATGTACAGTATTTACAGGTTCATTGTACCGGGGAAATTCCCCTAGCTCTTTTTGACAAGTACAATGAACAGTGGACCACGGCTTAACGTCCCGTCCTAAGGACTGCGACCCTCTCCTGTAGCATGCATGTCGAGTGAGCGACAACAGCCGGGATTCGAACTCCCAACCTCTTAGTCCAGAGGCAGAGTCGCTAACCACTGGACTACGCACGCTAGAGAAGATGTGCTGAATTAAATATTGGTTCAGAATCAGGGAAGAAGCCTAGCCTGTATCTACACAATCTCTCTCACTGGGGTTAATTGGCTCCTTCCCCGAGGGGCAGCAACAATTGTGGGGCGGCCACTAGGAGCGTGATTTAGTCAGGCTGGGAAGAAGCCTACAGCCAACCCAGCATGTAAGCAAGCAAAAGGGGTCATTAACAACATTTAAAAATCAATTTCTTAAGTTGCCCTACCCTGTACACAGCCTGTAGTAGACGATACCACATCCTCCCCCTGTGCAGAGCTAGTCTGTTTCCGTGGAGACGGGGGTGATGACTTCACAGGTGAGGTTTTCTTAGGGGAACGGGGAGGACTTCTGCTTCTGCTGCCTTTTGGTACATCAGGTTCCAGGTACTGGTACATGGCTGATCGGAACTCTTGGTTGTGGAACCACACCTGTTAGGTGCAAGTAAACAATTAGTTCAAAGTTTAAACTACATCAACCAACTTCTACAGCATCAGCTAAGAGTGTATTTATTACCTTGATACCTTGATACCGTCTTCGGGACAAGAAGGCAAGCCTGTAGTACATCCCGGTCTCGAACTTTACTCCGTGTTGTACTTCATACTCTCCCAGTACTTATCGAGCTGTGCTTTAAACTCATTCACTGTTTTTGAGTTAATTACGGACTGTGGCAGAGCATTCCAGTCATTTACAACTCTGATGCTAAAGGTCTGTCTTCTGACCCTTCCCCTGGCTAAAGGGACTTCAAGCTTACAATTGTGCCTTCTTGTAGGACCTTCGGTGCATCTTGTGAAGAAAGTTTCAAGTTGGACCCCCTCCATTCCTCTTGCTAACTTGAACAACTGGATCAAGTATTATTCAAGTACATGTAGGCAAATTTCACTGATTTTTTCCCCCACAATTGATAGAGAAACTAAATTATCATTTTGTTATTCAAAATTATAAATACCTGCAGGAATGTGTTGACATAACATGTGGCTCCCAGGTTCTTCAGGCCAACAAAGGAACCCTGGTGACAAAATACAATAAGAGATTAATTACTAAAAGTATGTCAATACATGTAGTTCATAGAACATTCTTCAATCAGTGACTGTTTCGAAAGGTAAACTTTACGTACCTCCAAATTTTCGATGTCAACTGTACATCTTGATCACGGAGTGACCTAGTCTCGCGAGAACACAAGACTAGGTCGAGAAGCTGCCCAAGTCCTATTTCCCCCTACTCCGCAAGGAGGCGGGGGAGGCCAGAAGACCGGCACAAGTCTCGACCTAGTCTCGTGTTCTCGCGAGACTAGGTCACTCCGTGATCAAGATGTACAGTTGACATCAAAAATTTGGAGGTACGTAAAGTTTACCTTTCGAAACAGTCACTGATTGAAGAATGTTCTATGAACTGCTTATCTGACGGGACTTATGAATCTCTTCATCAATACATGTATATTAAGAATTACACCAGTGTGTTATGTCAAAGGGCAGTTATACCATCTGTACAGATACTGTATTACAGATACAGAATCTACAATTTGTAACTTGACAGATGGGACGTGAGTAAGGGCGGTAAATCCAGTGATTCCATATTCCACACATCTACTTAGTACATCAACTGTTTCAATAGCCTGGGTGCCAGACCCTACCGCGAGTCAGTGATAAGCTCTTCGGCCAGGGGAAACCATACTCCCCGCTAACCCGATTTCGCACCCTGGCCCTAATTTAATTATCTCCTCGCTACCGGTGGCGTGATAGATATTAGGGCCTGGGCGTATACTTCTGGTAGCGGACATTTTTTCTCCCCCCCCAAAATCTATCGCTCATGAAACGCCAGGGTCTGGCTCCCAGGCTACAGTTTCAAAGTATGTGTCAGTTACCTCAGCCCTCCTCTCATTGTTTGGATCCTCGATCTCTTGGAACGCTTCATCGTCAATCTCCCCGAGCCACTGGGACTCACCCAGACCCACCAGGCAGTTGGGATTATTCTTACAGTTTCTCCTGAAAAAAGGAAACATATTGTTTGTTTGTTTGTTTGTTTGTTTGTTTATTTGCACAACAACAAGAAAAAATATACATAATACAATAATAATAAATAAAACAGGTGCAGGAGAAGGGAGAAAGCTTATTTAGCTTATTCTAAGCCCTCCTCCTCTATACTAACCAAAACTAATTATAAATCAAAATTGAAATGAAATTATACATACATACATAAGGAATTGTTAGCAAAATAATTCAAGACATAGGCAAAATGATACAATAACAATAATGAAGCAATATTATACATAAATTGAGATATCATGTGTTCATCACTCTCAACTAGGGAAGAAAGAATTTTCAGTGATTCATGTTGTTTTGTTTATATTCATGCTAATTAGTAGTAGTGCATATGATAATCTTTCATTGTTCCTGATTTTGAAAGGACAGTTTATTGCAAAATGATTGCTGCTAGTAATGGTTTACATGCTTGGTGCAAGTTGCACTACTTAAACATTCTAACTCTAAGTATGAAAACGTGCCCAAGGTAGGGAAAATATAAACACAAGTTTTCAAGTGGCAGAAAGAAACAATTTAAAATTGAACAGTACAAAAAATGTTTTTCTAATGATATACTAGCATCTCGAAATTGCATACCATATTTTCTATGTCATCTGTGCATAGTTTAGCTTAGCAGTTTAATTTAGGACAGGATTTTTCGAGAAACGGAAACAAGGGGAACGCCTCTCCAAACATAAATCTAATGTTGACATGTAGGAAGTGTACAATACGGGACTTACCGCCCATCCCTGGGACAAGCCTTCAGCCTGATTCTGTAGGCTGTCTCTAGGTTGTCTTGTGTGATCCTTGCGGGTTCCGTGGTGTCAGCCCACTGCCAGGCTTGCCTGTTGGGGTTCTGAGTCTGTCTCGACTTGGGGGGCATCTTGATGGCAGTCCCTCCTCCTCCGTCTTATCTTCTACTCCTGATCGAATATCTACTCGTACAAAAGATAGTTTCTGAAATTATCTGGATAAAAATACCCAGGATCTACTGTTCTTTTTTGCTATTTTGTTCACACAACTGAAGAAGATGCAGAACGTACAGAAATCGCCGAAAAATCAAGCTATGTTCGTAATCCCCCAGACAATAATTCCTCTGTCGGCCATGTTGTTCTGCACAATTGTGATCCTCGCTTTCATTGGTCATTCGAGCAGATTGTTTATGGTGAAAACCAATCACAGGCTCGCTAACAAAATTTGTACTCCCGCCAAAGATCTGACCTTTGACTGCCCAATTATATCTAAAATGAAAAAAATAAAATTGTTTGAGACATAAAAACACCAAAACCCATTCAAGTATAGAAAATACTGTCTCGATGCATTTAGAAAAAGTGAAATATGAGACGGAGCTATATTCCTCTTGACCTCTAGTGACCCCCAGGCATAACATTAAACATGGCGGATGTAAACTATTCGGTTGCCATAGACGTGTAGGCGGTCATCTCTTTCCAATTCTCGCCTTATTTAGGGCATCAGAGAATCATTCTCCAACACATTATGGCTTATAAGGTCTCACAGTAGGTGTTTGTGCATGTTTCTTTTCTTTAAACTGTCCTGATAGCTCAGAATTGAACCATAAACTCAACATTGTTTAACACCTGTTAGTTACTATTGTAAGAACGCAAATTGAGGTCATAGGGATGAAATCACGTCCGGTATTATGTATCGTTGTCAGGTACTTGCATATCATTCTTACCAAATTGTACCGTTATAAGTGTACCAAGATTTAAATGTGTAAGAATGTTGGAGGGGGAACTTGAATGTCGCGTAATCGCAGAGTTATTCGAATCGTTGCTTACTGTAAACATGTCAACATGAGCGGTAACTTTGTTCCAACATGTAAACACAAAATAAGGTCGTTTTCTCATATTTCACATATCTACGGTATCAGTTAGCATGGTTTCAAGGTTAACAATTATGTTGAATAAATGTACTCGGGACTAAAATGTAACATTGGAATTGTAAAACTAGACATACTAGAAAAAGATGACGTTTTTCAAGTTTTCTAAAGTACATGTATCTTCATGTATGTAAACATCATTGTGTTTTAGCTGCTTATGTTTTGCAGTACTTTCCTATGGTTGATTTGTGTCAGTGTATGGCCATCCCTTTACAAAATAGACAGTGCATTTTCTCCTGAAAAAAAAAGAGGAATTTCTTCTGTTTTCAAGTACACAAACATATGTTTGGACAGAAAAACGTTGTACCAACTTTGACGTTTACTCTAGGATATCGTTTTTCAAGCGTGGGGTATTCAGTGGTGTTGACTTAATCTCAGCATGATGTTTGGTTGGGGAAAACTAAGTCAAAATCAACTGTGATGGTAGCAACTGAAAAACATTCAACTGTACATCAACGGAAAAACATTCAACTGTAACATTATGATTTTTGTGAAGAAGAGTGACTACACATTAGATCTTTTGCTTAAGTTAAATGTTTAAATTTTAATTGATTTTAAGAGACTGAATGAAAAAGGTCAGTGACTTTGAAATGACTCTCATATTGAAGGCTTGATGTTGATAATTGTAGGTAATATTTGTCCCTATGATAGACACAAAATGTGATATTTACTTGTACTCAAGAATTGTAGATAAGCTGCTGCCACGCCGATTTCCAAGATCACTGTTCTTTCAAAAGTGATCTTTCAAGAGGGATTATGAAATACTTGCTTGTGATCATAGTAGTGTGTTAACTACCATGTATGTCAAAGTACTTACTAATAATAGTAATAGGTAGCACTATACTGTACCCACTTTGAACGTGAAGTTTTAATATTCTTGAACCCCCTCTACTTCAAAAATGGTAGATGTTACTCCTTGTATGTGATAAAAAAAAGGCAACTATTTCACTGGATTACATAGCATTGGTACACAAGTTGAAATGTCTGCTGGCTTGTCAGCACCTATGCCAAAGCCCTATTGGCTGAAGTCACTGCCATAAGAGCTCTTGAAACTGTGTTTCATCACTTCACTGCACGCTGATCCTTACCACTCCATCATGTAACCACTCTGGAGGAGGTGTGCTTTTGTTGAGCTGATGTGAAGAGACTTTTGTTTTTTTTTGCACCAGTTCTGCCCTGAACCGTGACTGAATCCAACATGGCTGATCCAAAAGGAGCCTACATCATCCAGAGTGACAACCTCGGCGCTGCTGACAATAACAGCTTTAGGGGAAAGAGGGGGACCAGACATGTCGCGATGTCGCCCATCCTGGAGAGGCACGTTCCAGAGCACCCCCTGCCTGACGAGCTACAGTTGATGGAAAGAGACGACACCATCTGTAAGTTCTGTGGAGTCAGCTACTTGATCCACCATGAGATCAAGAGACTTGAGGATCAGGTAAGGAATAAGTTTGACAAATGTTCTGTGGGATTGTCCTCTGTTTAAAGCTGATACATTGTATTGGAGCTCCATATCTTGTGCTCTAATTTTTGTGTTTTATTTGCTACATACATCACATTGACAACAAATTTGTTGCATTTCCTGCTTTAAAGTTTAAAGGTTAAATTATGAGGTTTCCTATAAATCATTCTTAGTTTTTAGGAAAAGAGAAACTCTCAGACATCACTGTCCAAACAACAACACAATTTCTACGTATATGAATGTGTGTAATGCTTTCATGTTGATCTCAGGAAATGTATGAAATAATATTCCAACATTTCCAGGTCAAGTATTTGGAAGAGGAACTGGAGCAGCACACCGACTGTGAGGAGCGGGATGAGAGACATCGTAACGAGTACAGTAAACTCCAGGAGATTGCTGAGGACATACAGAACAGACTGGGGGCTAAGGAGTCCAGGTACAACTGTCAATCTGTAGTTTATACCCAAATTGTAGATTTATTTAGAATGGGTCTTCTTGAATTTTCTGCCCTGAACCATGACTGAATGAAAAAGATGACTGAACTTCCCCTGGAGGTCCTTATTCAGTTATTCTTCTCCCTGTATCCTGCCCACCATGATTGAATTTTCTCTATCATTAAGCTTGTGAGTAACAGTATATAGTCTCTTTAATATCAACAGTTTCATACATCAACATGGCTAAATGTAAGCAAATATAGATAAAGCTGTTGCATTTTATCCATGTACATGTTCTTTGCCTGTCTCCTGCTCTACCTCTAGCATTGCGTCCCTAACACAAGACCTACAACAGAAGGATGCAGAACTGGACAGACTGAGGGAACAGTCCAGACAGAATGAGGAAAAGGCAGCTGAGCAGGTGGCACTGGTAGAGAAACTCAGGTTAGGCCTCACTTAGCTTAGTTAGGTTTTTTTTGCCACACAAATTCAATAACTTGGTTCTCAGACTATTTCTTGAGGGAAAATAAAGCAAGCTGGTGGAAAAAACATTCCCTTGGGGAACAGTGCTGAAATGATATTCATTATTGGTAATGTCGTGGACTAGTATGAGGTGGACTAGAACAAAATTTTTAGAGGCATGTTTGAGTACTGTTTTTTGCTTGTTGCCTCCTATAGGAATGCAAATGGAGAGCTCAATACAAGGTTACCTGACCTCCTGTCATCTGTACGGAACCAGAGAGCTTGTCTACAGAACATACAGACGTTTGTACACCAGAGGGATAAGGTTGTACAGGACACAACAACACAGATCAACAAACTTCTCACTAATATGGGCATCATAGAGATGCAAGGTAAGGCTGTGTTCTCTCTTTTCAAACAAAGAGATGGGACCATTGTACAATATGGACACCCAATAACATTTTGGGATGTGGCAATGATTTGCTGTTACTGATTTACACTGACTTTAAATTTATTCTTGTCTTGATGACCTAAGAGCCAAACTAGACACACCAGGCTTGTATAATGTGTTTTAAATCACATGTACATGTACGTCCTTTATTCTCTCTGAATTCCAGAAATGGAGAACCTTAAGAAACAGATTGAAGACCTGAACCAACAGAAGTCTTCCGAGTCAGCTGAGTTAACCAGACTAACCCAGGAGCTCCAGAAGGCCCAGGGGGAGCTGGGCAGGCTACAGGAAGCAGAACAGCTGAAGAAGGACCTCCAGGGGAAGTTCAGTGAACTGCAGAGGGAACATGAAGGTATGACCACACTTACTGACTTAAGGTCATTTCATTCCTCTGGAGAGGGAATATTGTACATGTGTACATGTACCAATTTATAATCATCTCATGCCTAGGTTTCAATTCTAAAACATTCTACTAATGCTCTCCCAAAGATACTTTAGCAAGTGTCTCATCACTATGAAATAGAACAAAATTGACAACTGTAATTTTTAGAGTGGTTACTTGAATTGCTTTGACACTACATTTTAAGATTAACCACCACCTCAATCTGTTGATTGTCTGTTTTACTTCCTCCAGCCATGAAGACCCAACAAGACAATATAGAAGAAAAAACAAGAACTATCACTGCAGAGCTGGCTCAGTACAAGGAGTTGGTCAGGTAAGTTTATCAGCCATTTCTTGTCTCAGTTTCGTGAAGTGACACTCCAGTAATTACCTTTTTTGATTTTGCAACTGATACAGCTAAATCTTTGGTGACAGATTACACAGTTTTACATGATTGTGTTTCCTATTGTTTTGTGTCTGTAGAAGTAAGACTCAAGAGGTGGAAACTCTCAACATACAGCTAAGGAAGAGGGACCAGATTGCAGATGAGAATGTTGCAAGGTAGGCAAGTTCTCCATTAGAATGCATTACTCCACATACATGCTTTAGTAATTTATCCTTCTTATGATAATTTTAGTCTGTTCATGTCCTTGCTTTTTCTTAGCTTTGTAAATCCACTAGCTGATGCAAGAAAATGTGATGACGGGCCAAACTTTCTGATGTCAAAACCTTAGAAATAATAAGTCACTGTGATTTTAATCATCTATCATCAACATCTTCATCTTTGCCGCATTTCAGTGTATGGCACTGAGGCGGGCCGTCAGTGTCTTCCACAGTCTTTTGTCTGTTGCTGTCCATTGCACCCCTTCCCATTCCGCAGCCCAACTCTGCAAGGTCCTTCTCGACCGTCCTTTTCCAAATTATTGGTTGGCCTCCCCTCTTCCTTTCTCCTGCTGAACACCAGCTGGACATCATCTGTCTCTACACAGTAGAAGTCTATGACCTTACTTACTTACTTAGGCCCTTTGCCCCTGTCAGAGCATAGGCCACCGATGATGTTCTTCCACTGCACCCGTCTCTGGGCCTTCTTCCTCAGGTCCTGCCAGCTGGTACTGATACTCCTCATCTCCTCCTCCGTGTCTCTTCTCCAGCTGTTCTTGGGTCTACCCCTCTTCCTCTTACCCTGTGGGTTCCAGGTCAGGGCCTGCTGAGTGATACTGGAGTTGGCTTTCCTCAGCGTGTGTCCTATCCAGGACCATTTCCTCTTTAGTATCTGTTCTATGACCTGGTATGCCTATATTATTTGAGACAACTGAAACTTTCCATGTTGCAGACTGCAGAGAGAGCTGAAGCAGTGTGAGGTGTACATCTCTCAGCTGACCCAGGACTGCCAGGGGCTGAGGAAACAGCTGCAGGATCAGAACAACATGGAGGAGGAGTTCAAACGGAAGGCTTCCATGTCACTGGGAGAAGCACAGGAAATCAAGTCTGCACTGCTGAAGGCACAGGAGGAGCTGAAAATGCTCAAGGATGAAAGGTCAGGGGCCGTAGGTTATAGTTGACAGGTCAAAAGTGCACACTGCAGATGTAGAAAAAAAAATGGTACATTGACATTGCATATCTCCAAGCAAGTGCTTGTAAAATTAAAAACTTCATCCCATGACATTTCAGTTTGTTTCTTACAGCTAAAATGATGCAAATGTAATATGGGCATTTTCAACTATAACAAAGCAGTATATGTGCTTATTTTTTTGTTTATTTTGGATCTCCACTAGTAAAAACACATCACATGTTGATGAAAGATAACGCTTGTCTGTTTCCCCCCTCAGGGAGTTGATGGTTGTGTCCCACCAGAACAGGATTGACCAGCTCAGGGACAGCTTCAGGAAAAAACTACAGGAGGCAGAGCAGTGGCCTGGCAAGGTAACAACTCATGTGTAGTCTCATAAGTGTGCCTTTCTCCACAAACTTTGGCTACATTTGCAGAATGCTATGTAGGATCAGAATACCTGGAGAGGGAGAGTGAACTTAGTCCAGGAAGTTGCCTGCCCCTGAGTTCTTACACACTAACATCCCTGTCCTTGGTGCTGAATGCTTTCACACTTACACCCCTGCCCCTGAATACATGTACTTACTTGCACACTAACACCCCTGCCCCTAAATATTTACACACTAACACCCCTGTCCCTAAATACTTACATACTAACACCCCTGCCCCTAAATACTTACACACTAACACCCCTGCCCCTAAATACTTACACACTAACACCCCTGCCCCTAAATATTTACACACTAACACCCCTGCCCCTAAATATTTACACACTAACACCCCTGCTCCTAAATACTTACACACTAACACCCCTGCCCCTAAATATTTACACACTAACACCCCTGCCCCTAAATATTTACACACTAACACCCCTGCCCCTAAATACTTACACACTAACACCCCTGCCCCTAAATACTTACACACTAACACCCCTGCCCCTAAATACTTACACACTAACACCCCTGCCCCTAAATACTTACACACTAACACCCCTGCCCCTAAATACTTACACACTAACACCCCTGCCCCTAAATACTTACACACTAACACCCCTGCCCCTAAATACTTACACACTTAACACCCCTGCCCCTAAATACTTACACACTAACACCCCAACCCATGTACTTACACACTACATGTAAACATTCCTGACCATCATTGCCTGATGATCTTGTCATTGTCTTGTTATTAGATGGAGGATATCCTGAGACAGGAGAGAGAAAACTGCACCAGACAGCTGGAGGACCTGGAGTTCAGGCTGAAGGAGTCATACAGAATGGTGAGAACTACTCACAGTTTCTAAGTAGGTTCACAGTAAGCTTTAACTTTCAAAGTAGGTGTAGACAAGGTTATGTCATGAATTCCTGTGATTATACTGACTGTTTGATGATGAATTCTCTGTAGCATTATGCTGTCTTTCCATTTAGGGGTGTAGGACATGATGAAATGATATTTGGTGTGGTGATTTGTGTATTCAAGAAGTAAGAAGAAACTTTTCAAATGAAGATTCCTGACTTTGCATTGTTGTTCCATGTTTGGCAGGATGTTGAGATTGAGAGACAGAAACACCAGGAGATGATAGACAGATACATCAAGGAGAAGGACGACCTACACGACAAGGTAAGGACAGAGCTAAGAACAGTTAATATGCTTTAACAAATGGAAGAGTTAGTTTTTTAATTACTTTTTCCCATGAATGTTGACCAAGTTTCAATGACCATGAAGCCAATTTTCCTGAGAATTGATGTACGTAAGTTACTAGTGACAATCAAATGTAAAAAGGTGTCCAGTATTGTTCAGTAAGTAGAATGGCAACCAGCAAGTTGGGCCCAAGTTTCTGAGACAGAATTACTTCATCCAAAACCCTGATAAATAATCCTCAGACACTTGCATAAGTAAGGTGGCATCAATGAAACTAAGCATAAATGCAACCATTATGTAGCTCTGTGGTGTCTTATAGCAAGCAAAGTATTCTAATGTGGCGTCGGGTGGCCTAGTGGTAGAGCGTTCGACTATGAAACGGTGAGACCCGGGTTCGATCCCGAGTCGTACCCGGGACATGTTTGGACATGCACCCGACGTTGTGCCCTTGGGAAAGGCACTTTACACGACTTTCCTCACTCCACCCAGGTGTGAATGGGTACCTAACTTCGGTTGGGGAAAGTCGTATTGAGGTCACCTGGTGGCGCCGAATGGCAGCCGCACAGACCCTTGCGACAGTTTCACAAAAGTGGAGCAAAGTTACATGTGTATTATGTGAAGCCTGTATTGTATAGTATATTGTAAACCCTGCATCAATTCAGCGCTATGAATGGCTGCGATTGCACGGGTAATGTTTGACCAATAAAAACCATTTATTAATTCAGCTGTTGCTCAGTCATTGATGTTGAAATTTTATATTCTAGCTAAAAACCCAGGCCAGTAGGCTGACCAGTGAGCAGCGAGCCTCCATTACTAACTTGGAGAGGCAACTGAACGAGGTCAGAGGTCAGGCTGAGAGACAGGAAGCAGCTCTCAAACAGGAAGTGAGCAGCTTGAAGCGGCTGACCTCTGACCTGCAGACACGGCTCAGTAAGGCCGAGGGAGAGAATGATGAGGAGTTGGCAGGAATGAAGGAGTTAATGAGACAGAAGGAAGAAGAGTTAGCAGCACTGAGGGAAGAAAATAAAGAACTGGAAGAGAAGAACACTCAGACCACTGAAGAGGTGAGGAGTGTATGACCTCTCATCTATGTTGAAATCATGTTTAATGTCCTTTTTTTGTTGTTTTTTTGTTCAGAAATTGTAACATGACAATACAAAGTGTGCACTAGGCAGCAAATATGCTGGTAGCGTGCACACCTAACACATAATACTCATTTACACCTGAGTCAAGTGAGGAAAGTCGTGTAAAGTGCCTTTCCCAAGGGCACAAGGTCGGTGGCATGTCCTTTGCTCTAGATTCTTCTTCTTCTTTCGATTATGGTGACCTCCTTCAACTTGCTGAAGATTATGTCACCAATAGTGTAGGTTACTGCGCAGGGGGGTAGGGATGGGACGGTTGGAAGGGAAAGGGAGGTTATACCTGGGACTTGAAGCCCTCCAAGGTTGAACAGAGGGCCACGTCCGGCGGGAGACAGTTCCAGTCTCGGATGGTACGTGGAAAGAATGTCTGCTGCCTGTACAAAGTCCTGCACTTGGGCAGTTGGTAGGCTGCAGGGTGAGTAAGGCGAGTGTGCCTGGATGGTCTACTGGGAGTAGGCTTTGACGTGCAGTTAAGATTGTTCAGTTACAGAGGTTTCTTTGGACTGCTGATATTTTCAACTCAAAACTATTCAGCATTCTTTATTTATTGCATAAGAAGAAGTCAAATTACACACCACCCATGTTGTTGAAAGGTTAATGGTATTCTTCATCCCCAGATTGCCTTTCTACAAGAGACGGTAAGGCGAGAGTGTGAGGAGAGGTTTGAGCTGACAGAAGCGCTGAGCGAGGCACGTGAGCAACTCCTCGCCTTCCAGCGGCCCCCTGCCGGCTTCTCCTCCAATGCTGTGCCACGCCCGCCTTCCGGACAGAAAAGTCGCTCCGAGAACTCCTTACGCAGCAGTACAAACAGCTTCTCCTCAACCGGTAGTGCGGGGAGTGGGAAGGGAGGGGTCAGGTCGTCTTCTAGTAATGTCAGCGTGAGTTTTGAAGGAGCCAAGCCGACTGGGACAGGGGACAGAGGGAAAGGCAGCAGCATGAACGCCAGCAGAAAAAGAATTGCTGCAGCCATGGGGAGAAGGTAGCCAGTGTGAAATGTCCATAGCAACATCATCATAGCACATTGATTTTGTTTTTTTAACAGGACAGACTTTTTTGTCACCCTGCAAATACATGTAAGAGTTTTGTCAATCATTGGTAGGATTACAATGTACATTACAGCGAGAATTTTGTGGTCAAAATCTAGATATCAGCGATGGTACACCTTCAGTCAGTGTTATGTACAAAACGTGTTTCTGTTTGCTGTAACTTTTTTTCTGGAACTCGATTTGGACCAAAAATAGCCTTACTGGTATAAGAAGTGCCTTTCTACCCTTGTAAAATTGGCTGCAAGGATAATGGTATTATAATGTGGTGCTCACATACACTTTATACACACTAGTGCCTTACAAACTGTCAACTAAAGACGATATATTCTATTTAGTCTGCACAGCAAACTATTTTTTACAACAATCATTGAACAATGTACATATTGAATGTATATACATGTACCAGTGTATTGTCTTATGATGATGTCCATAGCTATATAATAGAGATTTGATGTACAAGTTACAGGTGTCATTAAAATGTCAGAAACTTGTCACAGAAAGTTTGTTTTCCATGGTTTCTTTTTGACTGACTTGAAGGTCCCACTGTAACACTTCTGCAGCAAAGCTGTTTCTGTCAGTGGTGCCGAATACCTTTACACAGACATTGCTGTCCTTCATGCTGTTAGAAATCCTGTCCCTTGTGTTGAATACTTTCACTCTAATTCCCCTGCCCCTGAATACTTACATACTAGCATCTCTGTCCTTGGTGCTGAAAGCTTTACACTAACACCCCTGCCCAAGTTCTTACACACTTAACATCCCTGCCCCTGAATACTTACATACTAGCATCTCTGTCCTTGGTGCTGAAAGCTTTACACTAACACCCCTGCCCGAGTTCTTACACACTAACATCCCTGCCCCTGAATACTTACATACTAGCATTCCTGTCCTTGGTGCTGAAAGCTTTACACTAACACCCCTGCCCGAGTTCTTACACACTAACATCCCTGCCTCTGAATACTTACATACTAGCATTCCTGTCCTTGGTGCTGAAAGCTTCCACTCTTCCACATTTTCATTATACCTTTTTGGTTGTTTTGTAATCCATGACCCCGCCCTCACCCTCGACCTTGTTGAAAAGTGGTCATATGTTATACCGAACAAGCTTTCGAGTTTAAATAAAGGCTTACTACTACTACTACTACTCTAACGCTCTTGACCCTGAGTACTTACACACTAACATCCCTGCCCCTGAACACATTCACACTAACATCCCTGCCTCTCAATACTTGCACACTAGCATCCCTGTCCTTGGTGCTGAATGCGTTCACACTAACATCCTTGCCTCTGAATACATGTACTTACATACTAGCATCCCTGTCCTTGGTACTGAACACTTTAATACTAATATCCCTGCCCCTGAATAGTTACACACTGACATCCCTGTCCTTGGTGCTGAATGCTTTCACACTAACATTGCTACCCTGCCCCTGAGTACTTACACACTATACCTCTCACCCAATAACAACACACAGATTTTTGTATGAAAAGAATCTCATATTATGCCATTTGACATGTACATAAGACAACAAAAGTTACTTCTATCATAAGATACAACTGCAACAAAGTTGAATACATAGACATTTTTGAGAAGCAGAAATGAATTGCCTTAACACTATTGTAACAATATCTGACGTGAAATCTCTTGAGTAACACATAGAGAAATATGAATATCCCACAGTTTCTAGATGTCCACATTTTCTGTTTGTATGCTAGTACCGGTACTAGAAAATACAGTAACCATCATCCTGCAAACATATATCCTCATAACATATACATTTTTGTCTTGTATATAACAAGTTTACTAAATTTTAGAATACAGTTAGTGAATGTAGAATTTTGTTTGGATGATAAAAGTCCTCCTCAACAGTACACAACTATGAAAGTATGTGTCTATAATTACACAACTTTCAGTTGATTTCATGTCTGAATAGAAGCAAAAAGGTTGCACCAATCTTTCACAGCTTTTCTTTTTTCTACCAGACATATTCAATCTGACCATTTTGTCAGAAAACCAAATTGATGGTACCTGGATAAATGTTTTTCTACGGACATGTACAATTGTTGCAGCCTAGTCAAGAATTCCCTATGAACAGTTTCTATACAGCACCTTACAGGACCCAAGGTAACACACATGTATAGTTCACAGGATCCTGATATCCATAGCAACAGTTGGCAATAAAGTTAGCTGGACATCTGAACACTTTTGTCTGTGGCACAACTACCAGCACGTTGGCAGAACGTACTGCGCCTGCGCAAAACCTGTAATGTATTGTGCATACATGTAGCACTGCGGCAGAACATCTCATATAAGGTCGAATTCGCGTATATAAGGGTGACATCCCGTCTGCAGTTTTCAAATGTTGTGTAGAAAAAGATATGGTCTGCAACAGGCAAAATTCTGATGCAACGTTGACCAAACATCCAGCGAAAATCCAGGTTTTGCGCAGGCGCAGTACGTTCTGCCGGCGTGCTACAACTACCCATGTAGATCTCTGAACCCCCTTCCTGCTGATTTCTCCTGCAACAAATACAATGTTGGGTGCATAGACACACCTACAGCAGAGAGAAGGTTACGTTAAAATTCTCTACTTTATTGTGAACATTCAAAAAACTACATTTTTGCACATCTCTGTTTACATTTAAATCTTTAGAGCTTGAAGGAAGGTTGTAGTGATATGACTGTACTACATGTATGCTCTTGAGAGAGATATGTGGTTGAAAATAGCCCTGTACAGTTAGACCCTCTCCGGTGTCTTGATATACTCCATACAATATTTTTCTCCACTGTAGACTGAGCATTACCCCCTTCTTTACAACTACACTTTATCCCTCCTACTTCAGAAACAGCTATCATAAAGTGACACCACTAGTGTGGCTACTTTCCCTTTCCTTCCCACATCATTGTAACAAAATGTGTACCAAAAAATTGCCACACACCCTCAATGTTGCTATATCTCTGTTTGACTGGAAAGGTAAGGGGGTGAAGTCTGCCAGATCTGATTGCCTAGTTTTCAACATTGGGACCTTGAAGAACCAAATTGTAACCCAGTAATGTGGCCTTAGTGAATTTTTGTCATCAAAGGCTGCTGTGTTTCACAAATACTTTTTACATGATATTTCATAAGCAATAAGCAACAAATCTCTCTTTAAAAAATAACCACAATCTATAGACTGTCATAAATAAAAATACAAATGCAGGGAGTTAACATTTATAGAAGCAATAGAAGCAATATGAAAAAATAACAGTAAAGCCATAATGATCAGATGGTATGCACAATTTTTCTTAGTGTAAAAGCCAAGTAACCACTTGTTTGATACAAAACCTCCTATTGTTCTTTCATTAGAAGGGTTCCGAAATCTAAAATAACAGAGGAAAAGTGAGAATAAAACCAAAATTGAAGAGACTTTCAGAAACTCTCTTAGTTCTCCTGTTATTGTAAACATCTGTATCATAATACTAAATTAAAAAATAAGAAATTCATAAGAATGTAAACATAAGTCTTACTAAAAACAATACCACTGAAAAAAATACTGAGTACTAAATTTACATCAGAGCAATACCCAAATATTCCAATATGACATTTCCTACAAACTTCTTAATTTCATCATTTGTGTACAAGGCTTGAAGACAGAAGGGCTGAATTATGATTGTCAAAATACTTTGATATCCTATTGCCCCAATTTTTAGGTGTATTATATTTTTTGTATGAATTTACAGACATCAGTTTTTAGAGAGGACAGTATGCTTGCTTTCTTTATTGGGTAGTGCTCTGATGGAGAAATGATAAAACGAACGTTAACTTGGTTTTCAAACCGACTGTAACTTTTCTGTGTACCTGGAGTGATACGAATACAAGAACAACAAAAAAAGTAAGACAAGAAAGAAGTCCTACCATAGATAAATACAGCACACTCTATGTACAAGCAATTATCGTCCATTCATCAACTTTCTACTACAAATCTCTTGGACAAACTCACAGTCAGGAATATCTACATCACACTTTGATAAGGGAAGGAAGGAAGGGGTGCTATGCCAAGTTGGGCCACAAGGTGGCGTTTATGCCTTACTCTTACAAAGAGTACTGAAGCTTACACAGCGGTTAAAATGCAATATGGTGCAATATGTTTTTTTCTCAACAGGTAACCAACAACATAGCAGCTCTGGTAATGGACAGTTTTTCCTGGACAGTTTGTTTTCTCCAAAAGTGTGATTATGTATATTGTATTCTTCATTCACAAAAGCATTTATTTTTGTTTGTAGTCTTGAATATGTGATATCAAGAACTTCACAGAATGTTTGTTTTCAGGGGAAAAGACATGTGTCACATTTCCATAGGGACAACATGATGACAAAATCATATCAGCTCATTGTTGCACCATTATGCTCATGTACATGTACGTAGACAGGTTTTAGCAATGCTTGACTGTTGTTGATCCAGCACTAGGGAAATGTTCCAGTAGGATCATTATGAGGATGCTATACAAGGATTTTGCTATACAAGGATTTTGGCTAAGAATTACTTTATGTCAAATGATAAATCCCACCCCTGAAAAAAATTCTGGTCTCAATAGCTGCACCCCTTGCTTCCTTCCTTGCCAAAAGCTTTAGTTTAACGTCTGTTGCATAACTTAAGAGAACCCAGAGCTACAGCTCTCCCGCTGGTCATGTGGGCACCGCCGGCACGTCCGTTTTCTTAGCAGCAGCATTCTTGGCACGGTGCTTTTTGCTCTCCTGGTGTTGTCGGAACTGTGCCTCGGAGTTTAGCGTCAGGTTGCACGCTGCGCAGTAGAACTTCCCCGACGGTGTGATGCAGTTCAGAAGGTCCTTGGGCACCCTGGGGGGCTTGGTCGCTGGAGGGGAGGGGGCTGGGGAAGATGCCGGCACAAACGTTGGCCCCACGGGGAAAAGTGGGGTTCCTACCCTTCCATCTGTACAACAATGATACATATATTTTTCAGTTCAGCTTCAGACAGTAACTTAACAATAACTACATGCAATCTTAAACAGTACATTGTTTTTTTTTCAAATTTTGATGATTTATTGATGAAGATTAGATTCCAGGTACATAATATATGTTCCAAAACGAGTTATCTTGTCCACAAGAAAAAACACAAACACAAAAGTTCAACTGCAGTGCACGTGAGGTAGAAACCTCCCACGAGGCCCATTTCCGAACTTGACCTCGGCATTCTCAACGGTAACTTGCCCACTAAAAATCATGAACATCCATTTAAGGATTCTCGAGTTATCTTGTCCACAAGGAAAAACACAAAAAACAAAGGTCAACTGCAGTGAACCCCCCACGAAGCCCATTTTTGGCCTTGACAATTGCCACCCCCAAGACAACCTGTGTGCCAAAAATCGTGATCCTCGGACCTTGCCTTCAAGAGTTATCATCCGTAATCTGCCAAACAGTGCAAAACCCACTTTATAGACTTCTGTCGAAGTCAATAAGTCACACAACTGAATAAGGTCTCTAACAGAGTCAGACGTTTCAGAGAGCATCAGCGATCTTCCATCAAAAAACAGCAGATGCCGACAGCAGATGAAAGATAGCTGTTGCTGTCTAAAACATCTGACACTGTAGCTGTAAGACACCTTCTCCAGTTTTATGACTGATTTTGTAATATACATTTGATGATTCTTTTGTTTACTTGACTACATCACGCTTCTAACAGGCCTTCCACTGGTCAGACCCAACCTGCCCCTGACAGCAAGAGATTGTGTAACACAGGCTATGATTGTTCATGGCTCAGCCTCCTTATCTATTTTATTTCTTTCATACATACACCTTTGAGCTTCTCTTCAATCATTTTGGACTTTGGGCAGCTTTCTTCTATAACACGACCATGAAGTTGTTAAGCTGAGTTGTTCCGCAGGAAAAGTTGACACGTGGAGCCACACACATGCATGACATGAACTCTCATAATTCTACAAGGTACCGTACGACCACACTACCGGTATATAAAAAAGTTTGTGAAGTTAAAGAGATCTACTAAAAACTAGAGGTCAGAATCTCATGCCTTCGTCAAAGGATGTTATCGTTAAGAAGGTAGAAGTGATATATTAGTCCCCCTAAATGTGGAAGTTGGATCATGAAAACTACCCCGGCCGATGCATTGGGCAATCGTGCATTGGGCAAGGGAAAACAGCTGTGCAGGACATGTAAGGCAACACCGCCTGTGGTCTGCTTAATGACTATCCCTCTGGGACTTTCTCCCCCTGGGACAGCCTGTAGCCCATGTGTCACAATGTAGAATAGTCCTATCATGGAAGGTAACTGAATTATAGAATTCTTTCATTAATTATGTAAATTAGATCACAATTTGCATAATTTCCATCTAATTATGTCAAGCATCACTTAAGCTACCTACACACCAAATATCAGGACGATCCGTCGCCCGGTTATTGAGTTATCCTACTTTAAACATTTTCATACAAATGCCCCTGCAGTTCCAGAGCAAACCGCTATGGGGCCCAAACTTATGTCACTTCTTCCCGAGCACAAGAGCTGCATGTACCTACCATCCAAAAATCATGACCCTAGCTTGTCCAGATCACCATATATCAAAACCGGAAGTTCCGATGCAGTACCATAACGAGCCGCCAGGGGGCCCATATTCCTATCACTTCGAGGTCTCATCAAGACCTACCCACCTACCAAATATGAAGACAATCCATTTAAGCCTTCTCGAGTTATACTGTTTACAGACGCACACACACACGAACGCCTCCGAAAACATACCTTCTTGACGAAGGCAATTAAATGCAGCACAAGTAATCAACAAGGTATGCATACCTCAGATATCCAAGTGTTCAGCATACAGTCTTGAGAAGGCCTCAATAACACCATTTTTTAATGTGGTGGTCAAAATGATGAGAGTTGATGTTACATGTATCACATCTGACTTACTTGTGTCTGCCCCAGCCCAGCGCCCCCTGAGCGCCTGTGAAGTCTGCTTGTCCAGCGTGGCCTTCCGCTGGTGCTTCATACTGGACAAATGGCTTTCCAACTGAGTCTGAGAGTTTAGGTAGATATTGCACGTCTGGCACAAGAACTGCGACTTTTGCCTACAAAGGACAGGGGCAAAGAAAACTTGGATAAAGAAGGTTTACATGCGTTGGATTCAAGTGCAACAAACAGACCAAAAGATCGCTTTGGAGGCCTTGCTGTCAAGCCGCACCGTTCTGTAAAAGGGGTTGCACTCGTCCAACTCAAGTAAATTCTTGTTTATCCAATTTTTCTTTGAGAGGGAGAGACACATAAGATAAAGAATGCAATATACGTAATGTCTCACAATATGCACTCCCAGCCTACAACCTCCCATCTTGAACTCCATTTGTATGGTAATGTCTGAAGCTGAGATCAAAGTTTTAAAGAACAGGAATTATGGAATAGCCACTTTCATTATGTCTATCCATCCACAAAACAGCCATTCCTATTCATCCACTACACTAAAAGACACACACAGGACGTTTTTCAACAATCTCTTTTAATCAGCATGTGCTGCTTGCTCTTGCAGATCACAGCTTACCCTCCATTACCACTCAGTGATACAAATAGGACTCCCGTCTGATTTCCACAGGCAGACCATTAGGAGTTTGCCATCCAGAACAGATAGAGAAAGGGCCGTGCTGATATATTGTCTCCGAAGGGGCATCCTGTAATGGGGAGGCTGGACAGGCCATGAAAGCCGATGATAACGGTACGTGACAAAACTGCTCTTATCTGCAGTGGAGCCATTTACTGTGCAGTCCATGCTATCAGATAAATTGCCCGAAGGCAAAATTTTATGTGGACCGATGCTTTGGAGGTCAAGGCGGGACCGCCCTTTGGTCTGGGCGCTTCTTGATCAACTTAGATAAACTGGAAAAAACGTAGGTCGTCTGAGTAGTATCAGATTCTAATTCTTTGCAGAAAGTACTAATGTAGCTAATCTTTTTCCCTAATCTTAAACCTACAACCTATTAAGTAAACTATTTCTCACTTAGAAATCTGTCATTGTTTGGAGTCCAAGAGATATATGTGTACAAAACCCAGGAATCTACAAGTAAAAGTTTGATTGACATACAGGTACATCACGAGCAATATGAATCATGTGTTTAGTTCAACATAATTATACTTTTATAAAAGTAGCAAGTGAGATCTACCTTCGAAAAAGAGTAGGGGCATGCCCCGGTGTGCGATGTTGCAATTTCTACAGCGACTGGCCTCAAGGTTAGCCCTTAATAATAGCCCCGTGCTAGTTGGGCAGCCTTGGCTGTGTCTTCAGCCGAATAAAATAAATAAATAAATAAATAACTCTACCTTGTAGTTGCCCCAGTGCCATCTTGTCTGTTTTGTGCAGCCATGAGAGCTTTTAACCGCTTGGCGTGAGGTTTGCCCTGGTAGTGTGACTGAGCGTGGACGGCAGAGTTGAACGTCACCCCGCAGATTTTACAGTAGTCGAACCGACTGGGGTCTTCACTCGCCTCCGCGTCCGCCGCTTCTCCTGCTGATTCCTGGGTAAACGCACAAGTTCAAGTGTGTTCGCTTTAACACTTATGAACTTCACAAGTTTATCCTCTTCTAAATCAACTACAAAATGAACATGTAGTGTAGTTTATAGATAGCTTAGTAGTCCAACTACACTAATGGAAGATTAGAAAATTGATGGAAATTATACATGTAAGGACTCTTTTATAATATGTATCTACATTGTACATTACATTTATTGCACCACCACCAAACCAACCCATGAGTTTTGAAAGAGCTCCCCTCGAAAGGGCAGAGGACATACATGTATTTCAAGGCTGCACAGTGAACATAACCAACATTTTTTTTCTGTGCAACCAAGGAGTTGGTGCAACACACTCACTAAACCGACTGACTGGAGGCAGATTAGAACCCACGGAACTACAGCTGACAGTTACACAACAAAAAATTGCCATGAGGTTCACCACAAATAATTCCTACTCTATCATGCTGCTTTTGTGTTGACTGTGCATGTCAAATTGTGTCAAATTCTTTTCAAGTTGATTGATAACGACTAATAATCAAGATAAGTCTTAGAATATTTTTCTTGAGAAGCTGCAACGTTAACATTTAATTTAGTAGGATTGAAAAATTGCCAACGAACCAAAATCTTCTCAAGAATTCTGTGCAATTTTGTCAATTCAAAGAAACTAGGTGAAGTAAGGGTGTCTCTTTCCATAAACTTTTGCCAGTTGCAAAATGAATCCAACAAAACATAATTATGCAAACAGGTTTTAACTTTTACTGCTTGTCTCTATCTGCAATGCAACTCTAGAAAAATGACGCCTTTTCCGGCTACATCTTAGTATGCAATGGATATCAACCCTTTTGTTATTGGACCATAGACGATCTTTGGCTTCTTTGCAGTCCACAAGCAAACAAGCAACTCAGTTGCCGATGACTCAAAACATTTGTTGAAGAATACTGCATGCCACACTTCTGCGTAAACATTTGTGGAAACCTCATGTCAATTTTTTGCAGTGTAAACAAAGGGTGCAGTGCTACCTTGTCAGGGGTGCATGTAGGTGGCGCTACAGTTGCAGTCTCACTCTCATCCTCCTGTAGACATGAAAAGGTTGGTTGGAGTTTCATCAATTAAAAAAAGATGATAATAAGGGTTCAACATTTGTGTGGTACTGTACTCACTCACCGTACTGAAAATGTATAATATGTATAAGGTACTTTTACATGTATCACCAACACAATTGGGCATAAAAATCTTAGCAGGTCTCTGCTACTGACAAGGCTGTAACTAATAAGTTGTTTCTATACATGTAGATAAAGTTCATGGATAACAGAGGTTAAATCTTAGCATTATATCCATAAACATGACCATACAGATCTACTGTATATATGCAGGAAAATGCCCTGTTTAGCTTTCCACTAGTTACTCCTCAGATATCAATTTCACTGGTTCCAAACTTGAAATTGCAGTTCGTCCTCTATGTTTTTCCACAGCAAATAAAAGTCCGCCATTACCACTAATAGTGGCTAGGAAAAATGGCTCTTAGGCTGGGGCTATGGCAATGAGAAGTTAATGAAAATTTAAGTATCTGCAAGTTGCTATCGCTAGGGGTAATGAAGTCAAATCCCTTCCATAAAATGCCCCGTCATTGAAAACTGTCCATTAGTGCTGGCAGTAACGATTTAAGGGTCCACCATTTTCTGTGATTTGTGACAGAAGGGCCAGTCAAAGAGTTTCATCATTGCAAGAAAATAGTTGAAACACCAATCCTCCCCTATTGTCAAGAGAGGTGGGTTTTAGACTCCACATTAATCAATGGTCAATAGCTGTTGATGTCTATGAACACTGCTGTGGCTGCTCTGGTGCCACTGCCAGATTCAGATATATACATATAGAATAGGGTATGCCTAAATACCTCAACCGCCCTCAACCCCCCTCAACCGCCCTCAACCTCCCACTTCCTGGGCTAATATGCAGTGTACATGTGCTAAGAACCCTTGTTTACACTCTGTATACATTGTCTATACGATTATAAATAAAAATCATGCAGTAACGTCTAAGAATTTGCGAGTTTTTTCAAGTTATAACTTTTAATATATCATAAGTGGAGTTACCGTCTTTAGGGAGTGATACACCCCGCAAAATATCCGCCCTAAAGTATTGAGCGCTAAAATCCACCACCAGAAACATGATGTTTAAAGAGGTTTCCCTCTATATCTGCTGAGTTTCCGTGCTGCACAAGCTTTTTTACTTTACTTATTTTGACTTGAAACTTACGGCACGATGCGTTCGACGTAAACAAACAAGATGGCGGACCCTGTTCCTCAGGCGCACGGCGCGCCGTAAAAAAACTGGTAAAACGTCAGAATTACAGTGATTTTCTTATTTATAATCATATAGACAATGTATACAGGGTGTAAACAAGGGTTCTTAGCACATGTACACTGCATATTAGCCCAGGAAGTGGGAGGTTGAGGGCGGTTGAGGGGGGTTGAGGGCGGTTGAGGTATTTAGGCATACCGTATAGAATACTACACGGTGCACTCCGCATCAGCCGAGGTACCAGCCCCACCAGGGGTTGGATCGCCCGAAGGCCGGAGAGTGATCCGACCGCGGGAGGGCTGGGATCGAGGGTGATGTAGAATATACCAAGTTGTATTTTATTTATATCCTATCCACCCAGGTATGACATAAAAAAGAATACCACCATCTAGATGACAAAGCTGTAGAAAGAGAACATCTAAAAGCCAGGTAACATAACACTATTAGGTTGGAAACATTTAGTCTATTTCCCCTATAGTCATACACTATAGGGGAGATAGTCCCTTTTAGCTCTCTTTGTTATTAGTAATGTGTCCCACCCACTGCATTTGCCAGTTTGAAAAGAAATTTCTCCACTTTTCGATGCTGGATTCCACCATAAACATGCTGAGTAATTCACTTCAAGTGGCAGAGATCCTGAACAAGCTTTAAATATATGATAGCGGACACAAATAAAAGTCATGTAGTTATTTTATCGTAGGATAACTTTTCTAACTGTAGCAATCGTACAGTAAGTACGGTCTCAGACTAACTACATGTACTTGCGAAAGTAATGTATTCGCCGCACATTTGTAGGGTTATGGTAGATTACAGAACCCAATATCCCTCTTTACATCCTGGCTACAAACTCCTGATTGACAGTCAGAGTTTCTGAACATTCTATTCTCCAGGCATGTTTGCAGTTAAGTTCCAGTTAATTCGTTGCCTCGTTTGTCTTCCTTTACATTTGGCACCGCTATTACCTGCACCAAAGTTGTAATTCTGGCGTCGCCTCATGCAATAATACTGTAATGCAGAGCGAACATAAATGCTACTGCATAAATTCTGTTCACCTTGTATTTTATCATTTGCAGCAGGTCGCACATACAAAATACCAAACAGACAAATCTGATGAAAATGTAATTGGCTCTGCATGGATTTAACGAATCTAGAAAAATGCCCCAAGCTTTTTTGACAGCATTTACAGCAACAATCCATCCATATCTTTAGGCAATTAGAGTAAAGCCCTGCTTTAAAAAAATCCTAGTTTAAAAGGCAGATGTATGGGATTTTCTAGAGAAGCTGTAAGGTTTTAAAAGCTTTGCTATTTGTCACAGCAACACCATGGAATATTTGTCACTCTTATGTCTGTTTCATTAGACACAAAATAGAAAGTGGGGCATTGCAGTCATGAATCAATTGTAGAGACATATTTAGAGCCTTAGAGCTGAAGATGTGCAAATTTGCCTGCCAGTTAGACTGTAAGTGTAGAAAATTCGCAGTCATCACTTGCAAGCATGATTAAATGAAGTAGCTTCAAAGTTTGATTCACATGACCTTGTTGCTTACAAAGAAACACTTATGAAGTATCTTAAGCCTGACGAATTTTCCAATAGAAGTGTGCAAGAAGGATTGAAGTACTACTAATTACTCCAGAACCAGTTTACTTCTTTTAGAAAATTATACCTCAATGTCGAAAGGGTTCCTAATATGGATGTGAATACCAGGAGAACAGACAAATCCAAGAAGGAGAAGTTTTTTTAGATGACCTTTGCCTGTGTAGATAGTGGTACAAATTAGGTGGGCAGAAAAGTGTTGCTCCAGGCACTATGAACTGTGTACTAGGAGTCGTGACCTAAGATGCAGACAGGGCAAGGTTGTAAAGTCCAAGCGGTTCTCAGTTAAAAATCTTTACCAATCTCCATACAAAACTGGTAAAAAATTTCACTTCTATCTACTTTTTTCGTCTTACCATAATTATCATCACCAAGAAGAAATGATTCAAAAGGAAATCAGTAGAATATATTTCTCCTGCTTACATGTACACAGAGTTTGTTACCATTAGGTCATTCTAAAAATAAGTTTTTAATGGCTTTTAATGGCCAAGGCACCCGATATTGGCTAAGGAATCCAATAAATGACTAATCAAAAGAGGGAAAACACTTTAATAGACACCAAGTCAAAGCCCAGTAAGATGAGAAACGTGATAATAAAGTTATCTCAGCCAAGACAAATGTTACCATTTAATGTCTTGTGATCGTAAAATGTATTTTGAACAGCTATCAAGGAGCAGGGGGAGATAACCTTATACTGTGTTTTTATCCTGACACGGCAGTTCCATTCACTAATGGAGTGAGAGCCATTTGAGTCTAAAATGTGGTGACAATTTGCAAAGCTTCAGCTGCTTGGCTAATTACAAGACAAATTTGAAGAGTCACTTCAGTCCACAGTATCCTGTTGTCACAGTGACAGCATGAGTGGATACCACACTTCTAACAGTTGGTATCAAAATCTAAAGACTGTGTGTTACATGCATGTCAGAAGTGGCTAATGGAGCCGTTCGTAACTACTGCAGCAACTCTTCTGCTAGCATTGTCAGTAATGAACTCTATCTATTTTCAGATATTGTAAGCTGATGTACCATGGATGGATCTCCAGCATGAGAGTTTTCCTATTAAGTCCTCTGTGCTGGTAATTTATGTCAAAGCAACGAAGGCTTAGGGAGTAAAGAGAAATCTGATTATACTATATATCAGACACACCACTGCAATTACAGAGAAAATTGCATCTTATCCTGTTTTACTAGGAACCACCTAACATATAGCTCACTAAAAGTTGGGACATCAACACTGCAGCAGAGACAATTTTGTGTTTAATAACTTTTTTTGTCACTTTTCACTTAGGGATTCACCAATTTCTCTATCACTTAATGTCTATCCTAGTGATATCTTTCTCATTTTATACAGAAGATCTGTCCAGTTGTCTATTTTTGAGGCCCCTCCATAAATCTAGTTCAGTTCAAACCTACCGGCCCTGGGAGATTCTGGCACGGCCTCTGACTACTCCTGCCATGTAAGGAAGTTGGATTCCCCCACAAGCAATTTCACACATGTTAAACAACATAACCCTGATACCAGTCTGGAGTACCAAGTTCCTTACTGGGGGGCAAAAGTTCAGTCTCCTGCTAAATAACTGCTGGGAAGGTCTAAATTTCCCAAAGGGTATGTCCTAAAAACTTGACTGAACAAGACACAGTAGGTATTACAATGACTTCTACAACTTAAAAGTCTAAATATTAAAAAGAAGTTACAAAGGAAAGATCCATTGAATACTCTCACATACATGTATGTCATTGTACTATGTACCATATCTCTGGTAATAAAATGCAGCACAGTCTAGTACCTTTGTTTTTACAGCCACAGCTTGTGGGCAGAATACAGCCTAGTACTTTTATCTTATGGAGTTCCCATAATCTCCACACAGATGACCTGTGAGGGAAAGGGGTAATCTCTCCCCTTTTTCTGACGTCTTTGGGAGGAGACCGACGGCAAAGCCAGGCGAGTAACATTCTCTCCTCCGGCTTTACAGGGTTTACAATGCGGCGAGATCATTCTGAGCCACACTAAACATTCATGACGCATATGCATGCAGCTATATTGTGATGTTTGAACTGGAAGAGGCAATGAGCTTTTTGTCCAGCTTTGCCTGTGAGTATGTGATCTAAATTCCAACATCTCACTCATCCAGCCTTTTACTTTTAGTGTGCTGTAACAGTAAAGCATAAAACAAATGCTGAGTACATTGTGTAGAATTTTTACTAATTCATAGTCCTGCAAGACTTACAAATGCCTATTACTACTTATTTTAAGACAGCCTTCCTGTTCCATGTTTTTTTCAGGCCAATACATTTGCACAGTATTAAAGCCCTCAACAAAAGTACATGTACATGTACCTGTAATAATATGATTTTTCCGGATTCACATGTCAATATATAAAAATGTCATAAACTGACATACCTAAAGGAATATGCTGACACTTCATAATTACAATCATTATGTACATGAGCACGCCGGCAGAACGTACTGCGCCTGCGCAAAACCTGGATTTTCGCTGGATTTTTGGTCAACGTTGCATCGGAATTTTGCCTGTTGCAGACCATATCTTTTTCTACACGACATTTGAAAACTACAGACGGGATGTCACCCTTATATATGCGAATTCGACCTTATATGAGACGTTCTGCCGAAGAGCTATGCACAATACATTACGGGTTTCGCGCAGGCGCAGTACGTTCTGCCCACATGCTATGTACATGTATATTTGTCTCCTCTAATACATGTATGTCAAAGGTTCATAAAAGTTCCTCCTCAGATAAAACACTCACCTGTGACACTTGCATCTGTGACAACTGTGTCTTGCTAAGGTACTGTCGTACTTTCTTGGCGTGGTTCTTGCCGTTGTAGTGCGACCGTGCTTGCGGAGGGGAGTTTAGGCTCACGTTGCACACCTTGCAGTAAAGCGGCTGGAGCATGCTGGGAGGGATACCGTCATTCGGATCATCCTCCGCTTTCCTTTTAACCCCCTGCTGCGCTCCTGAATGGAACAGTCCATAAAATAATCATGAGCTAATGCCACTTTGCTTGGTGGAAAATCACTACTCATACATTAATATACACAATACCTTTGCCCTTTCAGGCAAATTACATTCTGTGATACTTCAACAATATCAAAAAGCCTCAAGCTTACGCTGTCTATCAGACTCAGACAGCTATTCTAATGGGAAAGTTTATTCGCTGCTCCCCAGTGTACTGAGCTTCAGCATTCCACTGAGTTTCTTGTCCCGATAGTCAAGTTCACCACGAGTCATCCCTCCTGCTAAAAGTAGCCATGAGTTCCAACCCTTAGGTTCAAAACTATCAGTGTTTGGCACAACCTCAATCTAAAGCTGTCTGTTTGCAAGTCCTCTTCGTAGTTTGCTTTTCATCTAGAATACAAAGATACACAGGAAATGTTGTGATCCTCGGGTCAAACTCATTTCCGATCTCTGAATCTGAAGCATCTTGAGGCAAAGTATGACATATCCTTGAACTGAAAGATTGTCAAAATTCTGCATTGGATACTCGTCCTTCAGTTCCAGGCAGGTTGAATACAATCAACTGGATGACGTGTCTAATATCAAGACTTTGCATTAAAGCATACGCCATTAACATTTATGTCTGTTTGTTGCATTGATGTCATAATCAGCCTCAAAGGAGTATAGATAAAAGAAGCACTTAAACCCGTGAAGTGGACTAATCAATTATAGCGACTGGCAGGAATGACACTCTGGGGGACTACCTGCTAAGGCATAGAGGAAAAGTACAATGATCACAGGGATCAAGGCTTTTAACATCTTATCTTTTAAAGTAAGAACATCTTATCTTTTAAGGAGAGATGTGGGCCTAGATGTATCTTTATAATGGTGATGTGCATTTGAATAACAATACGTTCGTGTATGTGTACTAGGGTTATCTGATAAGATTTTTTTCTAGAAGGTCTTCAGGGAGCTGTTTGTGTGATATGATTGTACATTCAAGTCGTTTCAAATAACATGTTACAGGTATGAATGAAAATGGGCATTCTGAAATGTGTCAACTCAGAAAAATTTGTCTTTATGCAAAGTAATACATGTATACCAGAGAATGCTTAATACTTTATCTAAATGTACTTTTAAGAAGAGGAGCAACAGAATGATCAAATCATATATTTCTGAATTAAAGACTCACTAGAGAAATTAAGGTGTGACATTTTATCCAAAAGAAACTTTTTACAACATCCCTACATACCACTGTTCTAAATATCAAGCAGATGTTAGGGTGGGCAATCGTAAATGTTTTCTTAATGACCAGCTTTCCTACCTAGCAGTCCCACCCCAACCTTTTATGAAAGCAGTCAAACCAGAAAACACTAATCTCCAAGCAGATCCTAGGGTGGCGTATTGGACCCTATCTGGCCAATGGATACTGCCAGGCCAGTTTGATACTGTCTTTTGCCACCCTAGGATCTGCTTGGAGATTAAGAAAACACTATAATTTTCTACTACATCTAACTGGCAAGTGTGTTCTGTCTCACATGAGATGTCAAAACTGCTGTCAAAAGTACCCGCAGGTGTGTTTCTCCAGCTGACATGACAAACGGCAGACCCTTGAACCAATTGTTCCTACCTTACTGCAAGATAAGCAGGTTTCTGTCTAACGCTGGAGAGGCGCTGTCAGATACGATAACAACCAACATCTGCTTTTCACCACATTAGACCATAATGATTGGAGCTGATTCGATTTATTAGCGGTATTGGCTATCTGTGCAGTGTACTGTACCCGTTTCATCACGTTCCTGTTGTTCAGTTATCAGCAGTGCCAGAGACAGATTACTTTAGATGGTGTATTTGACTTGGTACGGAGGCCAGCATGTGGCCAAACCTTCGTCTCTTTCTGTGCAAGAATGGAACATGCAGAAAGGCAGTCAATACTTGGCATGATCCTATTGCACTTCCACAACTTTCCTGTATAAGTCGTTCAATGAGTCCTTGGGAAAAGTGTCTGCCTCAGCTCACGTGAGACCATTTATCTGCCTAACCTTTTACCTAAGATATGGTGGAATCTCTTTAAGACGTTTGTTTTATAACGTAACCGTTAGCAACTTGATAATAAAGCTACGGGTATATGGGAAGCAGATAATTACAATCTATGACTGCAAAAGACAAATTTCTAGGATATACCCTTAATGCTGTGCTATCTTTCTCCGACATTGTACAATTTACATTCTACAAACAGTCATATATATATAACTTATATATAAAGACAAGCCATATGGTTGAGAGAGATTGGTTGAGAGCTTTAGCGCATTATGTGTGTTGTGCAAAATAATATCTCAGGTCCTATGCCTCCCAAAATAGGTAACAACAATTCGTACAGGTCCCAGTACTTCTTCAGGAATAATCCTGCACTACTATTACATGCAGACCATCGGTAACATGCAATAGACAAGATAAGCAACATGCACAAAATCAATTCTTGTAAAGACCATCGATATGATCAATACCTTATCTGCACCAAACATCTGCCACTTTCAACCTTAAATACACTGGCAACCTATACTATCCATGCTAGTGCCTGTAAGTACATTGTATACTGCGACATGAGCATTTTTGTCGTTTTGATTGAAATTCACTACATTTTCCAATAAACTCTGCTATTTAGCAAAATCTAGACCAGCCGGAAGACATGGCGTTAGTCTGCATGTGTCTCTTAAGGCTGGAATCTCTGTTGTTTCTGAACAACTGAGATAAAACACCTGTGCTATAGTGACAATTTGCAACCAACTTACCTGCAACAGAATTCATCATTTCAACAGCTTCCCGGAAAAAGTGACACAAAGCCTTGATCCCTGTACTGTTCTCTTTGCCTCCAGGTTAGGAAATGGTTTTTTTATTCAGACATTAAGGTCTTATGTCACATACTCCCATATACAACTGTACCCAGGGGGCAATATTCTATGGCATATCATGGCAACATCCCTAGTGGGGGTTCCTTATGACAGTAATAGGAAGAGTTTTGACAAAACGCCGACAGAGAGTTGACAGAAAGCCGCCTGAAGTTAAACAACAGCTGCCTTTTCATCTACTTAAAACAGGGCGGATTGAATGTGTTTTCTGTTTCAACATTTGGTAACAACCGAGGGGTTTGTGGAGCCTAGAGACGACAGAGCGGCATACCACTAGCTTAAAGGCTTTAAACTCTGGCATTTACAAAAAGGCAGAAAACTATTTACTATCCTTGAGGTCATAAGGTTACTTTGCAATTGGCCAAAGCGAATAAATCTTTACGACCTACGTCTAGGTATTTCCTTTCAAGAAAGCTGAATATCTTTTCTTGAAAGGTTTCGATGACCATCAAGTAATGTTGGAACAACAACAGGAAATTCCATGTGCTCACAAAAGCTTTGCTGTATCTGTGCCGTAATCCTTCTCAAAGCAAGCGAAATCTGACTTCAGACACAAAGATTTCCAAGTATTGCTGGCATAGTAAAATATAGAAGGGACCAACATAGATGGTTGTCTCCTGCTGAGGGCCCCAACAGCTGAAGGGCACCCCCTGGGGAAATGGAACGGTCCGATTTCATCAGGTGATGTCAGGACTTTTGATATACAAGACTCATTCCCAACGTTTATTGCACAAATGTCAACGTTACACATTTTTCGACCACAGCAACAAAGATTTCCAGGAATAAAGAGTGGGCAGAAAAAAGATTGAGCCGTGTTGATTGGACACTGCCGTGGTGACATATGGCACTTACTGCACAAATGTATGAACAGCATATATGTAAGCACAATTATCAAATTACAATCCCATACGTTTTGCTATTGTCATCAAAATGATTCTGTCTCAAGGCCTTAACTGGATCGTCAATAATCATAACAATGTTGGATAGAAAAAACGATATTTCTTCACAAAGTGAATCTCGTATTTCCAAAACAATTAGTTTTATGCCATTATCACTAAGAAAGTTAAAAATAGCAAAGTGTAACAATCAGGCAACCTACCATCTCAACACAATTGACTATTCTATTGCCAATATGGCAACAGTTACTGTACATTATGCCTACACTTACTTTTGTATATGGAGACTAAACTATTAGGTCTAATGTTAGTGCGAGACATTACACGAAAGTGTTCCATGCTGTACAAGATGCATTGTCGGCTACTAACACCACCTGATTCTACACTACTGCATCAATTTAATTGCAGTCTGTAATAAAATGTAATCTACCGTACAATCAGCCTATTGTATTCTAGCCCTGAGCCTCAGGCTTCAGAGTGCACTCAGAGGGCTATAAGAAGGACATGTACTGGAATTGATAGTTAACTTAAAGGGATAAAATACATTACATCCTGTGGTTGAATATCTACAGGTGAATGTATGCAGTGTACGAAATACTTTTTTGAGCCAGGTTGCCCAGTGGCAACCTAGGATGAAACCTAGGTTGCCCATCAAAATTCCAGGTTGCCCCGAATTTAAACTCTTCTACATTGTGATTAACTTTGTTAGAATGCAATGTGCATTTATACATTTCTGACACAGAGTTGTTTCCCCTTACCTGAAGTCATGAGCTCTTCCATAGAAACTTCTCAATAAACAGTTCCCAATGGAAGAAAGGGGCATCCTTGCCATAAAATTTAGGTAGTGCACTAGGCTACCCGGGTGTAGAAATAGGTTGCACCAAGCAAAACATGGTTGCACAGCGCAACTGGGCAACCCAGTATTTCGCACGCTGGGGATAAAATACATTACATCCTGTGGTAGAATATCTACAGGTGAATGTATGTCTCCTTCAGAAACATGGCTATAAGGGACACCTATAGGAATGCATTCTGATTGGAAAACAAGACAAAATACTGAAATAGCTGAAGCGACATGAGAGACAGGTGAGTGGTTATGGTACAAAGTTATCGGATGCCTCAGACAGTCAAGTAAATCTCTTGAGGCAAAAAGTGGGCGAGCATATCTTGTTAAACTCTTGACTTTCAACTAGCTCCAGGTGTTATGTATGCAGTGTAATATAATCCATGTGATGTGAGCAGTCATACCATTAGGATTCATAGAATTAGCAACAGACAGGTAGGATTTTCTTCTTTTCATTTTTTTGTTAAATACATTGTCAAACCCTCCTTCCCTTCTTGTAGCAAGCTGTCACCTTTCATCTCTGTCTCTGAGACATCCAGAGCCGTCTCTGGATGCCTACGCCCCACCAGAGTCGACGACCTCTACCTGCTGTGCGGAATTGCACCGCCTCACATAAGACGAACAGTGGCAGCACAGCGAGAGAAGCTGAAACAAGAGACAGACCCACACCATGTACTCTACCAACATGCTCCTGCACCAAAGAGACTAAAATCGAGACATAGCTTCCTGCACTCAGTTGAGCCACTCAGCGGCAGTGCAGAGTCACAGAGAGTGGCCATGTGGTCTCACCACCTCCAAGAAGCTCCCCACAAGGTAACCATCACACCGAAGGAATCCCTCCCTCCAGGAGCAGAGGAGGCATGGCCAACCTGGGCATGTCTCAACCGCCTAAGAACAGGCACAGGAAGATGCAGGGCACTTATGAAAAAGTGGGGCCTTGCCCCAGACGGACAAACTGCATGCGAATGTGGGCAGGAACAGACTATGGGGCACCTCCTGATCTGCCCCCTCCTGCCGGAAAGCTGCACCAAGGAGGATCTTGAAGCCCTGACCCCTAAAGGAAGGGCTTGTGCTGAGTTTTGGAGAGGGAAGCTGTAGCAGCAAAGGTGACTCGAGAAGAAGAACCTTTCATCTGCTTGCTTGTCACAACCCTAAGGGCAATAAGCAAGTGAAACATTTCAAATGTTCACCATGACATACGGGCTACGCTGTGCATTAGTGTCAGCTGGGATTTGTTTCAACACGCGGTGAAGTTTATGACGTTATCTCCCTCCTCCAGGCCCTTGAACTACTAACTGGAACACCGCAGTGACGCAAACAGCCTACGTAGGTGGGATAAGGGGAGGTTGCCGACATGATGGCTGACTGGAAGTGCCAATGCTGTGTTATTACTTCCAGATACGGAAGTATTGTTTTGGGTGACTGATGAGTTGTGGGTTTGTGTGTCTGTTTGTCTGGACAGAGTAGGCTGACAGCTTTTGAGTGGGGGGCAGATTGAGAGGCAGAATGACAGTCAGGTCAAATGGTCGGACATAAGAAATGGAGAGAACTTGAGAGGAAGTTGACAGCACATGGGTGGGGAGATTGACAGGTAGAATGACAGGTCCAAGGGTCACAAAATGTTAAATGCAATTTTCTAGAAAACTGTCTAGTGCTGAATGTGATACTTATTTGATTATCTAAAAAACGTTACAAACATTCACTGTTCTTGACTTCCTAGTTCAAAAATTTTGAAGAATATATGGGAAATTATGGGTACCCATCACTGATTTTTCCCCATGGTACTTCTTTGTCTGTTCATGCAGTTTATGAACAATCACAAATCTCATTGATTGATGGCGTTGTAATAAACAACAGCCCGTCTTATTTGTCAGTTTTCTGCCAGTGATTTAAACTTTGGCATACTGAAGTAATTTCTGGCATCGCATGAGCTGCCATTGACGTCACATTTGGCAGTAAATCAAGGAGATGTCAAGCTTCACAACAGCAATAACTCTCCTAGCATAAACCTAAGGAGGTGGGAATAAGGAATGTAAAAGAGCTAAGGAGGAATCTTTTTTGAAACTTAAGTAACTTGTGCTTGAATGTTACCCATGCATATGACGTTACCAATAAGAGTTGCATAATAATGGCATAACAAAGGTGAAAGTAGAAATATCCTCTATCTACAGCAGTTGTTATTGACATGTTGAACATTTTAGTTAGACTGTATGGCCAAACAGATGTCTGGTATGCCAGGATAGAAAGGAATATAACCTGGTCCATATCTTTACACCCTGCAACTACATAAAACAATTGGAAATCCACATGGAAACAACATCATGTAATGCTAATCTCCTAGATTAGCTGACATCCTGATAACATTGGGCACCATAGCAAAATAGCATATGTATTACATCTTTCTTAAGATCAAATTTTTCTAATACACTGTGCCAGCTAGGATACTTTGGCATCTACAAATATATACAGTGTACTGAGATCAGGTACAGGGCAACCAACCTCGTGTAGCAAATTTAATGAGTTAAAACAGTCAAATACAAAATTGCATGTGACAAGTCTTTGGTACACGTTATCAGCTTCAAATTCAAGTGGGGGGGTTACTATACAAGCAAAATCCATCCACATTAACTTGTCATATGACAAAATAGTCATCATTTGATTGCGTAGTTTGCCAATCATACAAACACAAAACAACATAAATCTTTCTGTTACCTTTAAATATTGTGACATGTTTTACTCTTGTAATAGAAGTTTGACACAAGATTGCAATTACATTGTATTGCCTGTTACAAAGCAAAGGAAATTCTTAAGGGCAAACCACACAGCACGTGAGAGACAGGATATGGCATATCTAGATCGTGCACCTGAACAGACTTCAAACAAACGCATTTGAACTGAACGTACTTAATGTTAAAGTTTACACTCTCCGAGCATTAAGACTAATGGTTGAAATGCTTTCAACATTGTAACTTCATGTTTGCTTATAGCTTAGTCCAAAAAGCTTCCTTTGAACAAAACCTCCTGTTTGTCTTTCTAACATGCATTGTAACAGGTCAAGTGGTCTACAATTGTGTAATGATGCTAAATTTGGACTCTAAAAGTACTACGTAATATACATTGTATGGAACAAAACATTGGTACGCTTGTGAATAATATTAGTCATCCAGGTTGTTGATAACAGGAGAAGAAATTTCTTCTCCTGTTTAAAACATTGGTATTATTGTTCTTAAGGAGGTTCATGACCGAGCGGTAGTGCACCCATTTAAGGATCATGCTTGACGCGCCTATTACAGAAAAAGACAGGAATTGAAGCCTTGTGGTCCAGAAGTAGGACAGCTAACCACTAGGCCACCGCACATTACCTGTACCATCAATGCAGCATTGATAACCAGAACATAACACCCAATACCAAAGAACAACACCATCATCCTTGGGTATACATGTAGCTTGCTCCATCCATGGAACCTCTCCCTTGATGCATTCCAGTTCGCTGTGTTTGGTGCCACTGCTACAAACCATTGTTACTCTACTGGTGTCTCACAGATATAAATTCCTGTCACAACCACCATAATATACATTGTAATCTGTGGCATGAAATCTAGTCCACTCGACAGTACCTAACAGCTTTGCCGAGTTAGGATATAAGAGAGGCACAAGCATTTTAGCCATTAGGTACAATTCATCAACCACTGACTGCACATGACTTACCCCACCGCCCACACAGTTACCTCTGACCTTGTCCTGCTCTGACTCCTGCTAGTACCCAGCTGTTTCATGTTTCACCCATTACAGTAATAGTCACAAGGTACCTGACGACTTACTTCCTAATCTCAGTCACGCCTGACGTGTACGAATATACAGTTACAGACTGAAATGATCGGAAAATTGAGAAAATTTCTCACCATGAAAGTTCATTCTTATCAGCCATTCCAGAAACCTAGTAAATGTATTTCAACGATGGAGGTACATCTTGGTACCATTGACACTTTTGTGAAGAAACTTTTGAATCATTGAATTCCTGAGAAGGATGTCCATTGCGGGACTTTAGCTCAGTATTTATATAAGATAAGATTTTGAAATGCTGTAAATTTAGTGTGTAACACTTTCATGTGTTACAATTACAATGTATCTATTAACACATTAGGATAAATGGTACCCAGTATAGAGAAGTTGCCCCACAAGGGATGTACACTGAATACATACTTTGAAGGTGACAGATGGTCATGGAGAGAAAGGATTTGTTAAATGAGCTGGTTTGTGCTATGGTAAGCAGTATTAAAGTGAAAGCAGGACAGGATTTTTGGAATTTTACCAAAAGAAAACGCTTCAACAGAATTGAGCAGTGTTAACATCTTGGCCCATGCCCCTGCAGTCTATCTAAGAGCTCACATCTTAAGTAACAACGTCTTAGCTAATTGACCAACTCAGGTATCAACTCAGAGGGGATTCTAGCAAACAAGGGAGGAACTCTTCTTCAGACCTACAATGTATTTGCTTTCACCTCACATTCATGAAATCTATACATACGAGTATGAAACAAAGAATACATGAATACAGTCATAAATGGAGCTCTAGAGCCTGTCATGGACAAAACTTTGACACAAATCCTCCAAGTATGGAAGATAAAACACATGCACCCAGGAGCTCATGAGCTTGTCATGAACAAATCTTGGACACAAATCCTTCATCCTAATACTCAGCTGGTCTGTCTCTGGTGGGAGTAGGCATGGTTTATGCATGTATTTTTACCCAGTATATGTATATTTTCAAACCTGACTGCAGGGTCACACAAGTGTTTCATCCCACGCCCCCACCTACATGATTATGTATACAGTACATTCCCAAGTCTGTGGGGGAGGTAGTGGGAGAAATGATAGGTCTGAAATCCATCTATCATTACCTGCAGTCACTATTTATTTACAGGCCTCAACATTTTGACTAAGTTGTCCACCTCAGGATGTGCTCAATGTCTAGACTTTGAAATCCTAAGAAAGTCCCGAGTCTTTGGGGAAATCATGTGAACTTGGCAACTTTCGGTCATCAATAATGAATGGTGCTATCATGGGCAGCACTACTCTTCCTGCAATATTTAATCCATTTTCTAATGCTTCATCATTCCGAACACAGATTTAGGGAGCGTTTAAACCTAAGTCACGTCTTCTCTAAAGAGCACATACTGATGGTGTGAAACACATCCAGTTTAGTGCATGTTTACAGACACTGTACATTTTGTAGCTCTGTATGTGTGAGCATGTCTTCAAATAATATTAATGTGAATAATCATCTTAGCAATTCTACCACCCAATTAGGTAAATTGGCTACATAGATCTACAGAATAGTTTTCCTATCCAAGACCCTAACACTGAATAACAGACTCAGGATCATACCCCAAAAAAACAAAGTACGTATTTCATTTAGGCCACACCAATTTAATTTGTTGGTTCTCGGATTTTTCCAGAAGAAATATGAAGCGACCGGGCGAAAAAAAATTAAAATTAAAAGAAGCCTAGGCATCCTCTGATAGCCCCCAAAGCTACGATAGGAGCCTTGATGTCACCATACCAGGCTGGTTTATAATTCAAACAATGAATTCTAAACTTTTATCAAACCAGTGCATTGATACATGAAAGAAACTGTAAAACAACGCAGACAAGGAGCTTTCTTCAACTGTTTTTGGCAAAATAGGATCATTTTGCAGTCAATTCAAAGCCTGAATCCAATTTTATTTTTATTTGCAAAGCAGAAAAAAATGAAGCGGCGAATCCGAGAACCAACAAATTAAATTGGTGTGGCCTTAGGGTGGCTTAAAACGTTGACACCTACGATCAATGACCTCCAGTCCCTGGAGAGCTGTGATGTGATAAAGTTCCAAAGGGTCAGAATCCTAACCTGATAAGTCTTCCATATAAATCACCCATTAGACTCTCCATCATGCCTCCTGTCAAGATTGATTCGTCCAAAATTGAAGAAAACGATTATTCCATACATGCTGGGCTTAGTACATGTAATTTGATTTCTGTTTTTGCATATTAGATAAACAATTTTCAGATCGAAGCTTGCGTTTATCAAAAATTTCTCTCATTACAGCTAGGATATATCATATAGCTGGATCGCTAAATTATAGTCATATTATAATCATAAGTTGTTCTTTTGTTATTTATCCACATTTGTAGAGAAGTAGTTCAGGCATTACTTCAGGTATTTTATATTCAGGTTTCATTCCTGACACTGATTATATGTGTAGATATTACAACGATGTCTGCTTAAGAGATAAGTCAGAACTTGTGTGCAGGATGCGATAGGAACAACTCAAACATGAATACAGAATGACTAACATAAAAACATTTAGAAAAATAGATGACATACAAAAATGTAAAATGTAAAGACTTGTCTGTCACAACAGGTTGAAATGAGAAACTTCAAATCATACAAAAATAATGATACTTTGATATAAATAAGCCTAACTAGTTCTTCTCCAAGTGCTCTTCTACCTTTTATTATGACTGTAATAAAAGATAGAAGAGCACTGTAAACATGAAATAGAAAATCATTCAGACACGCAAATGGAACTTCAGACAAGATGATAGATAATTGCAACTAATATCGCAACCACACAGGTATGCTGACTTCTAAATCATGGTGTGCACAACCCATACCACCTTGGTCCACACAAATTCACAACTTTTTGTTATAGTGTGAGGGCCAAGTAATAATATTAATGTGTCTTATTAACTGAGGTAACAGACCATGGCCACAGTACCTGACACATCTATTTTTCTTTGGAAGTTGTATCACTGATCAGAATACACAGATACACCGTAGACTCCTCTTATTTCTCCCTTAACACTCCATCTTACTTTCATTTCAATTTCATGCTTCAGCGAAGTGGAAGAAATGGATCTAGGAAACATGTAATATTCAGCTCAGTCTGTCAGTACTCCGCGTATAACCAAAATCATGACTCTCTCAAAAGACCATGTTTCATATGTCTTGGTTATTTCCCTCAGGGGTTGGCTGATCATGAATCATATTACATTTCTAAGGCCAGCAAGGTGGTCTTGTGGTTGGGGTTACTGACTTTGAATCTTAAGATTCTTCAGGTTCAAATCCCTAGCAGGTGCGGGTGCTGTGCCCTTGGGAAAGGCACTTCACACCTATTTCTTCACTCCACTCAGGTGAGAATGAGTTCTTTAAGTTTCAGTGTCCTCTCAGATGGGTCAGTATAGGAAAGTCTCGGAGTCCATAGAAAACCTTTGCATGCCATTTTTTCCAGCTCAGAACACCTTTCATAAGAACCTGTACACTGTAATAAAAACAGGTCTGGCAAATGGTAGAATTCATCCCCAATATCATATGACTTTATGTAGGTTGCATTACAATACAATAGAGATACCACTTTTTTTTAGATAAAAATCATTTCATGTGATATTGACACCTGGGATCCAGATATCATGAAATCTGACACCATCAAATATCTGTGCTACCAACTATCAGATAGTATGGTCATGTTATTACAATACAAGTGACATCTGATGCCTTAAACTTTCATGTGTCAAATATATGAAGATGGCAGCTGCTTAGCTAAACCATCTCCATGCTTCTTGTTACATTTCTATGATTAAAACTCTCCATAAACACCAATGTTATTTTTTGTCATGTGTGCACCAGAATATGATCCCTCCCTCCGGGCTATTTTGGGCAGTGCCTAAGCCCTCACAACAGGGTCTTCCCAGCAACCATGTGAAATCCACACCGCCCTAACTGCTGCATAACACGCACTTCTGATCCCACAGGCCAGTCCTCCCTTCTGTCAATGTCCTTGTTTTGAAAAATTCAAACACTGTCTGGTTAAGTGGTATGCATATCTGCTGCGTTATCCCAAGCCGGTGGGCAGAGGAATGGAAGTCCAGGAGTTTTTCTGGACGTTGAGCTCTAACCCACGCCATAACGCAGGACAACAGCTCTCAGGCTGGACTAGGACAGAATGTCAGGGCGGCAAGGGCAGTCGTAAAATTGTGGGTGGGAGCCAAGGAC
Organism: Branchiostoma floridae x Branchiostoma japonicum; assembly: GCA_013266295.2. Lineage (NCBI taxonomy): Eukaryota > Metazoa > Chordata > Leptocardii > Amphioxiformes > Branchiostomatidae > Branchiostoma > Branchiostoma floridae x Branchiostoma japonicum. The sequence continues at coordinate 12,264,165 of CM023832.1, forward strand.
AGGGCAGTAACACAGGCAGCTGGGAATATCTAATGACTCGTCTGGGTGCACGGTCATGCAGTGTAGGTTTTTACTGCCCACTTGGCTGTAGCATAGTATCATGAACGGGAGTGTTTAAGATATCACAACTTACAATCTAGCCTTAATTGCTTGGTTCACGGTGAAAGGTGCATCTAGGCTCGTTATTTATTCTATCAGACTCGCTAATAACGATGAAATAAGCATGCTGGGACATGCACTTTGGCAAATCGAGGTCAGACAGGCAGATACCCAATATTTTCAGTTGAAGGATCAACCTTGGCTGGAGCGGCCCTTAATTAGAACTTATGGCCCTAATCAGGCATCTAAATTTAGATTTTATCATTTAGACTCTACAACTCAGGTCACTGATCAACCTTAATTCAACAACTTGACATTCCATACAGCAACTTAACCGAATGCTTCTTCCATTTCTCAGTAGAATGTTATAGAAGATGATTATTGGTTACTTGTCATACAACACATCAGACCAATTAACCGGTCCACTACAGCTATATTTTACAACGCTCTATTACAGCTTACATCTATATTTGAGATTTCTAGATTTTATGTAATCTTTGATGAAAATTTTGATATATGGATGTACTAGACCAAAAATTGGTCTGACTTGCCATTTTGATTTTTAGGCATGGCTGGATTTTTCTAGTAAAAGTCTTGCAAACTATGTTGGTTATACTCAACACAATATATTGTTAGGTGAACCTAAAGTTAAGTTTGAGTTATATGTGGATTTGAATGCTGCATGCCAGCAGTATTAGTAAAACCATATATCAGAGATATTGATGGAAGCAGATTACCAGCAATGACATTCAACATTAACAATCACACGTCTGATTCCTGGGAAGGTATTCTCAACAGACCATAATGCAATAATCTGTCAGTTCCAGCTTTCTCCAGCGGGGACACAGTCGCCCTAGGCAGCTACCCCCAAGTGACACAGTTAACTACTTAATGTCATTAATAATTGGATGATATATCACTGCTTGTGACAAGATTGTCTGGGATACACATCTAGAGCGTCAAAATTCAATGACTGTTCAGTCTGTGATATCAAAGATCTCCAATAAGTATGACTTAATGCGATCACAGAAATCTATTTGAAATAAGAAGCTAAACGTACAATACACATAATTGGCAATCTCCAGTATACAAATGTACAATGCAACCAAAGTCAACAATAAGTACCGAAAAAAATGGAAAATGCATGACTATTGCACATCCTTGCCAAGTTACTGTATATAGAAAGTCTCATGACTTCTTTGATATAAGGCGTCTGTGGGATATACAGAAGATCTGTAACATTTACGATGCATGACAACTAGACTAAACATGATGAAGTAGACACTGGAAAGACAGTGACAGTAATGCTGAGATGTGCTCTTCAGAATCATATTCAGCTGAACGTAATTTGTGAGCCCAGCTCTGTTTCCATTCAGTACACTGTAAAGTAACACTGACTTTTCATCATACGTATATTAGATTAGTTTCTTAGTTTCTTGTTGAAATGGAATTTGCTACATGTTGTATCTCATGCAATTGTTAAACAATAAAGTTACTGTCACTACTATGACACAAATTACATGTACGTTTCACTCCAAAAAAAAAAATCAAAATATTTTCAGATGGCAGAGACTGATGATAATGGTTCAAGTTTCAATATGCATTAAATCTTTAATGTTTAATGTCCATGTTTCACCCAAACTGTCATGCAAGCTAAAAGACAGTGTTATGAATTGTACATTTTTATTGCACATTTACATTCTAGTGATATACAATAAGTATCTCAGGAATAACAAGACCTCCAAAACATGAGTACCTCAGTCTATAGAGGACAGTTTCTCACATCCTAATTATTATTCCTACATGTACCTCAATCATAAATGTTGCTCACTTTAAATTTCATTTATGAGCAAGTTGCTACAGACCCAAAGTGATATATGACCCATAAGACCTTAGCTGATAATAGTGTGTCACTGTTCCTATGGATACAGCTCCCAGCGGTGCTCACGACATAGGTTTGAAATTAAAGTGCAGATGAGTCGACCCCCCAGGGACATTTTTACTGCAGGAATTTAAAAATTAAACCTCTACTTTCCTCTTGAAGGTGAGAGGTCAGAACGCCCACAATAAAGGGTGGTGGTGGGAGGTAAGTTAATCAGGAAGTGAGCATGATTGGTATCCCATGGCCATACAATTGGAAAGTAATGTGTGAAGCTCTCTCCACCAAAGTACAATTACATAGTTAGAGCAGAGATCTTCTACAGTAAAACCTGTGCTGATGAACAGTTTGGCCTTCCCAGTAAAAATTACATTAAAGTAATAAAATCTGAATCATGTTCCAATGTCGTTAAATCATTTTGACTTTTTAAAGGACTTGAAATACTACCTACAGGTAAAATTGAAGTTGTGCAGGTATTTATGATGTACATGTACATGTTTACCTACACATAACCTGTACCAGTCCAGATACCAGGATTTGGGTGTTTATGTGGATTTTTGGATGCTGTGCAGATTGTTACCACCTTATGAAATGCCAGATAAAGAATCGAGAGTTCAAATTTAACAGTCTACTTTTCAGGCAAAGTAAAGTAAATATGCAGAAAGAGAGATATAAGTCAAACATCATCATCATTATTATTGTTATTATTATTATTGTTGTTATTGTTATCGTTTTCATTATTATTATCATTATCATTATTATTATTATTATTATTTATTGTATGTATTATGTATTGTATTTTGTTTATTTATGACACAGCAAAGCAGTGTCAATCACTGAGTTGGGCAACCCTGGGTAAAAATGACAGAAAATAAATAAATGAATAAAAGTTTGGTCCATACACAGCTGATAAGGTTTGCAGTTAAGTTGGTATGTGAGAGTTATAATGAAGAATATCTTTTATTCATGAAGGGAAAACATATCACCATCAGTCATAATTAGAGCACTGGCTCTGCACTAATCTGGCAACTTACAATATCATTTTAGTCCGGAACACTCGATGTACATGTATGAAGTATAGCCTTTTCTAGTGTTCTGAATATCTTATCATTCATGGACAGAAAATTGTTGAAAAAGATTAGCTGATGTGAAAAGATGGAAATGTTCAGAGGAAACTGGTTCAGATTAGATGATATGTCACACAGTAGTTATTATTTCAAAAGCTGTACATGTAGGTGCTGATCTGACATGAATAGTTGTTTTATTTCTTGCAACTCTCCATATTGCAAAGACACTCTAAGGAGCTTTCAAGGTCATTTCAAGTACACTGAGCACATATTCTAGGAACAGAACAGCTAGAGTGTATCTGATCAGCAGTTTTACACCCCGTGCACAGAGTTATGGGGATTACTGATGTCACAGTATGAAGAATATCATATCAAAATGATCACACCATCTGCCACCACGAGATATGTTTGTATGAAAGACTTTTCAACAATCTCTTATACCTAATATTTCTTTAATAAAATTGAAGAGTTTCCCAAAATGCATACATGAGAGGGTTCTAAGTAGACAAGCTGTTGTGAGTATTTTTTCGAACACAAAGAATGAAAGATGACAGCTACAACATGTGATAAGTCATGAGGGAGTAGTCTGACATGGCTCTATATTTGTCCACTTTCGTCTGCCTTTCAAACACCACAGGAGGTCTAACAACTGCTCTGTTGTACCGACTGGAAGGGGATCAGAGGAATTCCTAAATATTATATACCTTTCATGGATGCCTCATAAATAACATTACACTTTCTATTCCCTAAAACAAAATGGACACATCACGAAAACTCAAACCATTATCCATTGATGAAGGTGTCATCAGCAGGTTGAATTGAATTGGTTTATGGGCAGATGAGTAAAAATGTTTCCCCGTTAAATGGTATGACATTTCTTTTTAAATATAGCTTACATTCGGCATGGAAAACGCTTGCATAAAGACCCTTTGAATATATATTGTCTGTCGTGCAGAGCTATTTTAGTTCGCAGCCCAGCAAGGGGTCTGTAAGTTACCTACTGGCAGATGGGAGGAAGGCGTATCTCATGTAGTAAATAATAAAATCAGCCAGTTTAACTCCTTTATCATTCCTTGTCTGAGCTCAGAGCCATTGAGAAAATCCTGGCAACAGTTCCATACCGTGCCAATAAGCGGTCATTAGAAAAAGCAAGCAGGGGTTGTCAATTTAATTTGCTCTCTATCGAACGGGCATTAGGACAAAAATGGATAAGACCAAAAATACGGTACCTCAGTTGACCCCTACAATGAATATATAAAAAGTCTTATTCAGAGAGAGCAAGATTTCTAATTTTGGAACCTTCAAAAAGAACTCTGCATGGTGACTATATACTTTATATATCATGACTGAACACAGAGTACTATAGCAATATTTTTCACTTCCCATCCCAAGTTCCAAAGCATTTCAATTGCAAGCTTGTACATCTAGATGTGCACATGTATTTGACTGGTACTGATAATTGTGGATTCAAATAAAGTCAAGTCAATTATATACAATCCAAAGTCAAGGGCACATGCAGTCATCACCATCCTAGGCCTCCTACAACCTTCTCCCAAATTCAATTAGCCTTGTATCTGGGACTGCAGGGCTCCTAATCATCTCCAACTTGTGCGCGTGATCATCCGCTAGGGTGGAAATTACACATACCGGCGAGGTTCCAGAATGGTTTATATGTAACAGGGCACAGGTCTCTGGGAGAATATGTTGTAAAGTAATACAGTTTGTAATGTACATGATTACCACCAGCCCCAATCAAGGGCCAGCAGAGTGTATCATACCTTGGGTGGTCTGCAATGGCTCATGAAAACTATTGATCCAAGAGTCTGATTGTAACTGTACAAGCTAGAAGGGTTCCTTCCCACACCTACATGTATATATGGTGCATAGGGCGGCGCCCATCTCCGTTTCTGTAGCCCTTGGGCCACACAGTTGTGCAATCACTAATCAGGGGGCTAGTCCACTGGTAGTGGTGTGTGTTTAACTCCCATACTCTTACCCAAATGCTGAGTGCTAAGCAGAGAAAGCAGTATGTACCATTTTTAAAGTCTTTGGTATGACTCGGCCGGGGATCGAACTCACGACCTACCGAATGCAAGGCGAACACTCTACCGACTTGGCCATTGCACCGGTACACAAGCTAGAAAGTCATGGTGTATCTAGCTGAGGACTCCAACCAATAGATATCTTCTATGCATAAATTAAGGTTAATTTTGTTGATAACCATGTAGAATCTATACCTATGCTGTGCTACAAAAAAAGAGGCAGCACACTAGCATGAGATTCATCATTGGATTTTCTACTTTAAACCGCATAGGGCAGGATTAACAGGATTTGGGAGGGCAAGAAAATGAAAGGCAAGGGATTTTCAAGAGTAATTAAGAAATGGACCATGTAATCCCAAAATTAAGATGAAAGGGAGAAGCTATACATAGACCATCTAATGATTGGGACCTGTCAAAGCAGTCTTAATGGCTTTTCTGAGACAAACAGGTGGTAGAAGAATCCAGTTTTGATCAGAACAGATGAGATGACACTTGTTTCCAGAAACTCTTTCCCAAAGGAACTACATGAAAGCATTCAATTTTCTTCTATGTTTCAAGAAACAGGGCCTAGGGATGGATGGGATATATAGAGCATACAACACGGTGTATTCCGTATTGCCCGAGGTATCGGCCCGACCGCGATCCGACTCGCGGGAGGGCCGAGACCGAGGGCGATGCGGAATACACCATGTTGTATGCTATTTATATCATACCCACCTTAGAAAACACGTCTTTCAAGGCGAAATGAGCGAAAATTTGGTGTCCCTGAACCAAAAAACTGCAGCAACATCAATTCCAACGTCCGAATCCTGTATTCGAATGTTCGAAAGTGGCGCACACGGTTGGGGCGAAGCGCATTCGAATCGTTCGAATCATTCTATGGAAGCCGTTTTATACAACTGTGTTGTACGGGTGGATACAAAACGGCCAGGAGCACTGTATCGCTGCCCGGGTATGATATAAACATTTTTTACAAAACCAAGGAGCCTTGCCAAAACCTATCTTCATCATTCTTACTTACGGTCTTATACTAATCACATGCCAAAATCAGAGAGTCTGGCTGTGGGTGTTTTTTTACTTCAAAAATGAGTTCTAGTTTCCCCCAAAAAATATTTGTCCCAGTTCCCCAAGTTATCAGGGTTCTGATATGTACTCTACATTTTAACTAGATAACCTTCTTGATTTTAGTGTAATGTATGTAAATACCTGCATAATTCTGACTCAACAAGTCTGCTAAGTGGTATTTTTAATAAACATAAATTTTTAATGATTTCAAACAAAATTTGGATACACTGCAGCCCCTAACTCATAAAATCATTCAATTCCACCATATATGGTCCTATCCTAAACAGAGTTTTGTAGTTACTGCAAGTGCAGGGGTTTTTCTAAACCAGGGAATAAGGGCGCTGCTCCCTCATGTAACCAGCCAGCTCCCTCATGTCAATTTTCAGATTGAACCCTCAACCCTAAGTGGCTACATACTAGTAGCACAACATAAAGTCTTTCCAGTGAAAATATAAAAACAAAACATCTTAACAATTCATTCTAGCATTACAAACTGTGTTACTCTTGTAAAAATTTGCATCGCTCCCTTGCCAAGCTAGTGATCTGTTCCCTCATACAAATTTTTTCTAGAAAAACCCCTGAAGTGACATGCTGTGAGTGTGCAAAAGGAGAGCAGTCCCTTGCAGTAAACAGACAGGCAAGGGACCTAGGGACTGTTCTGGGCGGGGAAGGCGCTAACAACTTGCCACCTTGGATACAATAGGGGTAATGAGGCCTATAATATACCACCCCAGGAGGGGGCAGTAGTGGTCTGGAGACCATTTGTCAAGTCTGGGTGGGACTGAGACTGGGAAGACAAGTAGATGGCTAATGGAACAGCCAGCAAGTGTGATCCCTGAGGGAGGAAATGGCTTATTAGGTGAGGGAGGGGTCTTCATGGTCTGCATGAAGAATAGGCAAATGTAGGTCACAGGGAGAGGAGGGATCTATTATATATGAGGCTGGGTACTGAGTGGTGCTCCTGAAATATCTACTGTAATCTACCACATGCAGTGCAATTACAAGTACAAGGTTAGAATTCATTACTTCAATGGCACTTTTGTATAATAGGTGTGTCCACACTCACATGTAGTATATACATACATGTATATGTATATAACAATGTACAAAATGTCCTCCTTTCAGTCACTTCAGTCAGTGTCAGAATAGAGTACATATATTTTGTTATGCATGATGAATAAAGAAGTACAATGTACCTCAAGGCCTGTAAACAATATGTATATCAATATAGTATTCTTTCACAGAATGCAAAATGTATAGAAGAGAACATCCGTGAATAGTTTCATCAGGTTGGTAAGTCACTGAATAAAGAGACTCTTTCTACACAACCAAGTGTTTTATTCAGCTGACGTTTCGGTGACCGTCTGTCACCTTCCTCAGGTGTATTCTGTATAGAAGAGAAGACAAGTGTCCAAGAATTGTGGTAGTTGCCATACATTGTATCTTGTGCAATAAAGAATACAATGTATGAATAACAATGAGTAAAATTTCTTTCTTTCAGTTGTGAAATGCATTCTTCCTACTGAAGGTCCATCTATTAGCTGTATGTATCTACATGACATTGTGTGTTGTATTGTTTACACTGACAGCATGGAGGGAGTTACTGCTAGCTGGGAAGTTGGTGGTTTTACCTCCCATGAGTTCCCAGCAAGAATAAACTGAAGAGGTGTTGGCTACCCTCCAAGCAGAGGTTGTCAGGGAAATTGTGACCTTCTTATCATATGCCCAGTTTTATGTCTGCCCTCCCCAGCCTGCTACATCTGGCAAATCTCACAGGGATGTCCTATTACACACTATGTACCATCACTGCCAGAGAGCTGCATGAGAAATCAAACAGGGATGGCCTTCTGCACTCCCCAGGTGAGAGTTTTTCTCAGGGATTGTCCATTTATTCAAACTAGTGGGTCCCAAAGCTACTGTTACCTATCTGCATGTCATATTCTCAATCCATCATCAAAACTTGCTCCCTTCAAGACCTGAAAAATTAGGGACAATTTCTCTTGAAATGGAAGACAAAGGATTACTTTTTAAGGATATTTAGTACTGTATACTAAACATTCTGTACATTAAATGAACAATACTGCAAGGATGTAATTTTTGGTGAACTTGTTTTTTTTTCAATATTGATTCATACAGTACTTTATCAATAAACATCCAAAATCATATTTGTGAATGGATCTGAACTGAAGTAGATGCATAGCAACAATGATGTTGATTAACTCCTAACCATCCATTGTTATTTGTATCAACACAACTATATACATTGTAAGAATATACTGTGGACTGTGTTTTTAAAAAGGAGATGTCCTATAAAAAGATGACGGTTCGGTTTTCACTTCGTACCACTGGTTGGAGATTAGCATACCCCGGTCTTGTCAGGAGATTCTTTACTGTGCAAACTTCACACAGAGATGGCAACAGGACTTCATCCCTAAAGAAAATAAACTGCTGGCACATGGACAGAAGATAAAGGGACACAGAGTTTAGATCTAGAACTGGTTTACACAACTACTGATGAGAGAAGGTCTCACTGAGGCCTGGACAGCATGTGGATAGAAAGACAATGTAGATCATGTGAAAGGGTGAACTGATTTTTACTACCTAATGATCTATCCTATTATAGTAATTGTAACTGTTTGTATACTAAGCCCTTTGTGAGTATGTATTGTATCTATTTCCCATGTGGGTCATTCAATGTACATCCAGGACAAAGCACTGAATAAATAAAAAGAACTACTGGACATTCATCAAGTCTGTCATGATCCCTCACACTCACTCAGTATAAGGTTTATCATTTGTTGTTCCCCATCCTCCAAGGGTAAGACGTGCTTGCACACTGATGCTGAGGCTTGATGGCAGCCCGCCATTTGCCTCATTCATTCCTGTGGGTTTTCTTTATAAAATTCATACTTGAGTTTCTGTGAGCTTTTAAAAGACAATTTGACATGTCTAACTATATCAAAGCTAATTAGGCAAAACCCTCTCCTCCTGATACAATGCTGTGATGAAAGAAAAGCATGCACCAGCTAGTACATGTACATGTTGAATGACTGCTCAGTGCTTTCTCAAGTGATTGCAGATTTGAGACTTTTTTTGTGAGACATTTGAGTGTATAGATCTCTCTCTAAACATATCCCATGCCTGTCTATGGTTGAAGGCAAAAGGTTGGGTGATAGATAGATCATTCAGAAGTTGGCACATATTTTCCAGATGCCACAATTTGTACAGAAATACAGACTATCAGTCTCCATTGCCTGATGAATTTATTGTAACAAGAGTAACTTAGATCAAAATGCTTCTGGACATATTCAATAGCAGAGACGGATGTCAGCCCGGCTAACATCTGTTATTTTCACATGAACACTACTGAACTTTCATTCATTTATCACCACTAATTTCCATTGATAAAGATAATTACACCAAACTCGGCAAACATTATTATCTTAGCAACAATATTCAACATAGAGCAATTTGTATGGGTCTCTTTCATGTCAACATTTCCAAAATAGCCGTTTCTGCAATTTCAACTTTCTTTCTGCAAATTGCTAAGTTGCAGGTGTGTATTTCCAGCCCTGCCTGATAATCTTGCTTGCTATATAGCAAATGCTAAATAGCAATGTTACTATTGAAACCTCAGACAGGACTTTGAAACACTGGTACAGTGTACGAAATACTTTTTTGAGCCAGGTTGCCCAGTGGCAACCTAGGATGAAAGCTAGGTTGCCAATCAAAATTCCAGGTTGCCCCAAATTCAAACTCTTCTACATTTCTGACACATAGTTGTTTCCCTTTACCTGAAGTGATAAGCTCTTCCATGGGATTCTCAATAAACAGTTCCAAATGGAAGAAAGGGGCATCCTTACCACAAAATTTAGGTAGTGCACTGAGCTACCTGGGTGTAGAAATAGGTTGCACCAAGCAAAATATGGTTGCACGGTGCAACTGGGCAACCTAGTATTTCGCAGGCTGCTGGGTACTGACTGTCTAAGGGAAGCTATAAACCTATAGACATAACTACTGACAGGTCTGTCACACATATGTATGGTCTGATTGTTTGAATCCTTCTACATGGCAGCACAGATGAAAGTAGGTCAAGCTTTTGAAATGGGATCAAAAATAAATGGAGCCTTCCTACAGGTCATGTAATGAGAAATTAAGTACATGTCTGATCAGCTAACCAAAGCATGCTCATTGTCTATTGATCTCTCATATATTTTCCTCTTCCAGCCCAGAGTAGTGTGTCCCCTGTGACCTCATGCTGTCTGGAAGGAATCCCAGGACGGTGGTGTTCAGCTGAACCTGCCACCTTGTTTGACAATGGGAGGGGGTTATGCCCTGGTATGTGTCAGCTACTATATAGGAGTAAACAGAATGTTTGCATGTCTGCTGTAGATACTGGGACAAGTCTGGGATAGCCAAGATCTAGCATGTGACATACATCCAAATATACAACCCCGTTGCTTTTTTCAGGCTTGCAAAATTTCACTATGTAGCAGTCCCTCCCCCCCCCATCCAGAAAAGTGGTTGCACCCCTGTATGAAGGGAATCACAATGTAAACATTGAGATCTAGGAGCCATGGTCAGCTTCAAAGTCAAGGTCAAACACCAAGGCTTCCAATGCCATTTAGCAACCAAATTCAGCACAACAACTGCACATTGTTTGAAAGCACCATGTCACTCCACTATCACCATGTACTAATTAGTCCTGGGCCATATGGATAATGTCAGGAAGGTCTCCCCCAACTGTCTCCCACAGACTGTGGTCAATATTTGGAAGGGAGCTTTCTGCACTGGAATGCAAACTGGGGGGAAACACAAGGATACCTTGGAGGCTGTGCACTCAGCTTGGGTTTACAACAGAGAATTGCCTTCTTCCTGTGGCTGTGGGTAGTTACTGTCAGTTTGGGGCAGAATCAATAGTGATTATGAGAAAAATGAAACTTTTTTTAAAAATCCTTTTCCTTTAAACTCCATTTTTTCACAATGACATGACAATTTGTAGGATTGTTAGAATATTATGCCGCGACTCAGCTAGCTACAGGTATTGGCAACGGAATAAAAGGTGGGACTGAAAATTAATGTAACACTAAATTGACTTCCTAAGCAACAAAACACATAGTACTGTTTTCTTCTTTCAAATCATTGGATCAAGAACAAAATTCTGTATAATAGAATTTAACATTTTACATTTCTGTAGCCTTCTTTTTCCAATCTCTGTGAAATGAAAGAAGCTAGCTGAGCGTAACATTAAATCAAGGAGGTTATAGGGAAATATACAGATGACCCAGATACATGCTTTTGCCAAATTAGGGTAGAATCAGGGAAAGAAAACTTCCCAGTCAGCCCCAGGATTAGTTCTTATCTTCCCTGCCCTTAATTCTCCTTAACTCCTCTGCTGCATATCACACCACCAAAGAAGGTATTCTCTGAACTGTGGAGCAGATGACAGGGGTGGAAAATAGAAGCGGCTGAGTGAAGTGATTTCCCCAACCCTCATGGGAGGAAAAAGTACTTTATATGTATGGGCTGGAGACCAGGCCTGGCACTGTTGATGGGGCGAGGAAAATGCCATTTCCTAAACTGCCGTATTATTACTTGCCGCCTAGGACTTCCCACTGGCAAGTGACTCAAGGACAGACATTACGGGAGAAAAGTCTACGGGAAGAGAATTACGTACTGAATCATGCAGGTAATATACTGTGAGAGACTCGCGGCATTCACACCGTTACTGCACAAGTAATCATTGTGGCATTCCTTTATTACACATCCTGAAAGAGCAAAATGGGATAAGCCGCGATTTCTGTCACTTTCCCACGGAGCTGTGGAACACAAAGACAGCTCCAGAATACTTAATGCAAAAATATTCTCACACTAAAAGCTACAGCTAGAACAGCCCAACTTGGGACTTTAAATGTATCTTCTAAAGTGTGGATGAGTATTTAAGAACCGTAGTAGAAAACTTCAATATGCTAGTGACATTTAAATTTAATATCAAAGCCATATTATATGTTAATATATGTATATTCTCAATAGAAACAGACCTGGAAGCCAAGCGGTAGGAATATCGGCAGTTGTTTTGAGATCCTAGACAACCAATTTTCACCTGTCACAACCATCTGATACATCTTTTGTTAATAGGATACAATTAACCTGGCAACTGGCTTTAGTAGTTGGAGTGGCACCAAAACAGCAGCTTACAATATTGACTGGTGAAGGAGTCATTCTTGGTTCACCACTGCCACACCAATTTCATTTGTTGCTTCTCGGATTTTTTTACAAAAAATATGAAGCGACAGGGCGAAAAAAAATAAAAATAAAAACAGGCCTGGGCATCCTATAGCCCAAAGTGTTAGAATAGGTGCCATGAAATCAACACAAAAGACTGGGTTAAAATTTAAACAATGAATTTTGAACTTTTAATCAAACCACTGCATTGGTAGATGTAACAACTGTAACAATTAGGAAGAAAATGACTTTCTTCAACTGTTGGAGGCAAGATATGGGCATTTTTTAGTTGATTCAGAACCAGAATTTTTTTTTTTTTTTTTTTGCAAATCAGAAAAAAATGAAGAGGCGAATCCGAGAAGCAACAAATTAAATTGGTGTGGCCTTAGATAGCTGCTAGCTAGCGTTTTGTACAGCCAGAATCACTGGGAACAAACCAGTGAAGAAAAGAGGACTATATAAGAGAAGGGGAGGGGAGAAGGGAAAAGGAGCAATCCACTGAAGGATTTTCAAATAAAGTATCAATAAAAGTGGAAAGAAATTTTGCATCACCCAACCCATGTATCAACAGTCCTTCACCTTAGATCTCATACCACATGATTTAACTTAATTTCCCTGGTGCCAGAACTGTGCCACATCCTGCACAGTAGCTTTCACTTGTCTGGTACCTTGGAATGCACCAGTTTTAAATTGGCCTTTAATTGCAAGATTTCAATCCTGGGACAGAAACGTTATTAACATTCCATGAGCTTGCTAATTTAAGTGCTTTATGGCTAATTCCAATTTCTTTGTTGCTTCCAAAATTTAATATCCTTTTGCCAGCCACTGTCTCGGAAGGACCAGTGAAGTTGTCACGATATATCATTCAATAATGCATGTATCTCCACAATGGAGATATATAATAAACTCCACAATGGAGATAATAAACTTCAAAACACATTATCCTTATTATAATCTAGACTGTCAAATTACTGTGTCCTACTCATAATACATGCACATATTACATCAGCACCAAGTACATCTGTATAGATCATCATTTTAATTATTCATCATTTATTTGTAGTAGATCACCATAGCTATGTATCCTGGAAGTCATCATGGCAAAGAGCCATAAATTCCTGTAAAGCCTAGACCTTTGTTACCACAAGGTCCATCCCCTATGTCTCATTCATGCACACCTGTCCTATAAATCGCATGAATACAAACTTAAAACCGATACAGATAAAGAATTCATGCTATTGTTGTGGTCTTTCTGGCATCTCCCATCAATATTGTAAGGCCATCGGTGTCGTCTCCTTTTCCTTCTTCTTAACCTAAGAGCCATCAAACAATCAGTAATGGGTACTATAGAGGGCACAGTTATACTGGGAACTTACACCAGTGATGGTGTAGCCTCAGCGTGCGAAATACTAGGTTGCCCAGTTGCACCGTGCAACCATATTTTGCTTGGTGCAACCTATTTTTACACCCAGGTAGCTCAGTGCACTACTTAAATTTTGTGGTAAGGATGCCCCTTTCTTCCATTGGGAACTGTTTATTGAGAAGTTCCCATGGAAGAGCTCATCACTTCAGGTAAGGGGAAACAACTCTGTGTCAGAAATGTATAAATGCACATTGCATTCTCTCAAAGTTAATCATAACGTAGAAGAGTTTAAATTCGGGGCAACCTGGAATTTTGATGGGCAACCTAGGTTTCATCCTAGGTTGCCACTGGGCAACCTGGCTCAAAAAAGTATTTCGTACACTGAGCCTAGATCTTAGAAAATGTCCATGAGGGGAGGGGGTGTACAGACAAAAATATAGCAATTCTCAAATTGGGCAGGAAGTCTGTGTCATTTCAAATCCATTGCTGAATTGGTCCTCATCATTTTCAACATGAAACCAATTTTGTCCATAAAATGACACCTCATTAATTATACATGTGAAGACAGGTAGACTGTTCTATTCATAACAAATAATGATGCAACACCCAAAGCAAATTGAGAACATATTGGGTCGATAATTATATTACGCATGCCGCCTACACATGTAACTTAGTAAAGATGAAGATTTGTTACCAGGATACAAAATAAGGGAAACGGACGTCACAGCTATAAAACTTTAACTTTACCTGGCAAGGACACCATCTTGTTCAAGTTAAGAAGAGATAAGGACACAAGGTTTACCTTCCTAAGTAGATTGTGCCCAGGTTTGGTATTGTGTCTAACAGGATGGAAATGCACGCAACAGCACACCACTGGCTAAGTAAGACCAGACATAGATTTACACAATTAGTTTTCAGTACTGCATAACATCATACTTATCTGCACCCAGCACGTCGGCAGAACGTACTGCGCCTGTGCGAAACCCGTAATGTATTGTGCATAGCACTTCGGCAGAACGTCGACATCTCATATGAGGTCGAATTCGCGTATATAAGGGTGACATCCCGTCTGTAGTTTTCAAATGTTGTGTAGAAAAAGATATGGTCTGCAACAGGCAAAATTCTGATGCAACGTTGACCAAAAATCCAGCAAAAATCCAGGTTTTGCGCAGGCGCAGTACGTTCTGCCGACGTGCTATCTGCACCCCATACATTATCATTACTGGCAATTACTACTCGATCATGAATGTCCAATTATCTCTCTAATGATACATGTGGATTTCGGAAAGAGGAACATTGAAATATTCTGCATTATTTATATCCTTGCTCATGATCATCTTTCATTTCATATTTGGCATACTTTCACGCATTGAAATTCAATAATTATACAGCTGGGATATGATCTGTTCCACGGAGCTCATCACAGATCAATTTTTTTTTTTTTAACAGTCATGTTCTGCTCCTCAAGGAAGTCTGTGTAACACAAGTATAACAGCCCATCTTGGTCGAAGTTGGGGGGGGGGACTGTGTGACTGAACATATTAAACAGTTTTAATTTTTCATAAAATTAAAACTCTTACCAAGCCTGTTCCCTCTCAGTCATATTTCAATCTGCATGCAGTTTGAGAGTGTACAGTTAGCTGAGACTAGAATGGAGGAGAATATCAGTGAGAGAGTTTTCTGTCCAAATAGAACTACATGTACACTATCCTCCACCCAATCCTTATAAGATGTCACATGCCAGGACCATGCGAATGGATCATCCAGCATGCTCGTTGCCTGGGGATAAACATGTTGTCTAACAGATTGCAAACAGCTTGACATGCTGACAGAAAACACTCAGATAACCCCACTGCTCCAGGCACTAGGCTGTACAAAACATGATAAAAACGTCGAGTAAATCTTACAAGCACTTTATCTTTACAAAAGTCAGGCCAGGTCGCCAGAAGACTTGAGGTTGTAAGAATACGAGGACGAAAAATCCAGCTTATGATAGTAATCATATTAAAGTAAGATGATATCTATCCAAAGGGGGGACTGCTGGATTTAATAGCAGTCTTCCATCTTCCCAGTTATCAGCTGATGTATTCTCATCAATATGCACAGGATCAATTGGGAACATTGTTGGAAATGAAAATGGAATGGGGAGGGGTACTTCAGGAGAACCTAACAGGTTCTGGATAAGGACCAGGTGGATACATACAGATAGCATACAACACGGTGTATTCCGTATTGCCCGAGGTATCGGCCCGACCGCAATCCGACTCGCGGGAGGGCCGAGACCGAGGGCGATGCGGAATACACCGTGTCGTATGCTATTTATATCATACCCACCTTAGAAAACACGTCTTTCAAGGCGAAATGAGCAAAAATTTGGTGTCCCTGAACCAAAAAACTGCAGCAACATCAATTCCAACGTCCGAATCCTGTATTCGAATGTTCGAAAGCGGCGCACACGGTTGGGGCGAAGCGCGTTCGAATCGTTCGAATCGTTCTATGGAAGCCGTTTTATACAACTGTGTTGTACGGGTGGATACAACATGGCCAGGAGCACTGTATCGCTGCCCGGGTATGATATAAAGATAGATATGAGGCTAATAAAAACAGGGACCAACATTTTAGAAGGACACCCTTCCATCATGATTCTTCTCGGCAGTCGGTCCCTCAAGAACTTGAGTGTTTTGGAATCATTATTCTTGGCACTGAATATTTCATTACTCATATAGCCTTGGGGATCTGAGGTGTGGAGGGAAGACATACTACCTGTACTTGAGATAAGAAGGGGTACTAAACAACAGAGGTTTCCCGAAGGCTTGTCTGCCAGACAATTGGATTGGTGACCTGGAGTTGACAAGGTATTTGATAAAATCTACCTGACAACTACCCTCGGAGCCATTTGCAATAATGCCTACTTTGCAGCAGGTAGCTGACAGTTGGATGTTCCAGCCATTCAGCAGTTCAGAATTCCAATACGCGAGATATCGGAAAAGCGTCCCATCAAATTGGATATTATCACACTTCAATACACCGCCATTAAAAAGACACTGATTGCTTTGCATGACAATGAAGTGATTACACGTCTGAATGGGGAAACATAAAGAGCCGGGAGCAGGAAAGAATACATACACACCTGCAGCTCATTATAATAAATAAAGCCATTGGACGTTTTATAGACGAGTGGGCTTATTCTGGTATAGTGAGATATGAACAGGCAAGTCTTCCCAATAAAATATGCAGAAAAAGTTTCAAATATTCCATTTGGTTTGCTATACATTTGAAGTTTATTTTCATCCTCTAAAGTAAGCAATATCCTTCATCATATACAGCTGAATAAAAACAGAATTGCCTGTCTCCGGCAAGTTTATTACGTGCAGTTATTCAGTTACACTTGGTGAAAATCCCCAGCTGGATATAAAAAAGGAAATGGCTGAAAAGGTTTGATTGAATACAAACCATATATTTTATACCATGATGGATACAGATGACTTATCCACAAGTAATGCTAGTAGGACTTTACAACTTATTACAATCACCTGGAGACGGAATCACAACTAGTACTAAATATAATCCCTATGTATAGGCTGTCCCAGAAAGTGATACGATTGGAATCAAGACAGCATGCCAAATGATACCGCGGGCTGATATGGAAATGATATATACCTGGCCGTGAAATATCTTTTCTATCTAAATGTTCAATAAGATGTTTGCTCTCTGGGTGGTAAAACACTGCCAATGCTGATAAGCTTGAATTACCATAGAAACATGCTACGTACTCTCCAGGTTAGAGGGTTGATTTATTGTCGAATGTCATTCCAAGCCTTTCAGAGAACAACCAATGCTGAGTGCATTGTATCACAGGAGACGGCCTTGCCCTTATAGAGATAGGAATTTGTAACAAAGGATATGTTACTGTTAGATACGTTACCTATATCTAAAACTCAAACCCTCTATCAACTGTTAACAATGCACTTTCTAGTTCAGGTAACGATGCATTTACTACTACTACTTGGCTTTGAAACAATCAAAACAAAAAAGGAAGAAAATGTACCCTTAACGTAACAGAGCCAAGTACTTGCGATTAAACAGCTGTGTAACGAAGAAAATGGTAGCAATGTAACGGAACAAGTAGTGCATACATGTAAGTGTCTAGACAAAAGAGCTGGATACATGTTTAACTGGCTATTGGAGATGCCTTTGATAATAAATGCCTACAAACAGAGGGCAATAACAAGGTGAGAATGTAGTTTCCAGTAGAAAGACAGGTAGGACAAAAGGCAGGTAAACCTTCTGTAGCATTTTCTATTTGCACTGGTTTTCATTTCATACAGTACTGTTTACATAGCAAAGGCAGAACAGTTACATACATGTCAAGCTATCCTATGAAAACATATTTGTTTACAGTTGCAAGGATTCCTCTTAAAGCAGTTTTTACCATAAAAAATCATTTCTAAAAGGATTTTGTTCTATTTTCAGTTACTCGGTCATGCATACCCAAATTCAATAAGATATCCTCTGTAAAAATGAAAGCGTCCCGGACGCTCAGGACGCCATCCCTAACCGTCCTGAACCCATCCCAGGCCATCCCAGGCCGTCGGCCCGTCCCAACACAATTTAGACCGTCCATACCCTAACCGTCCTGAACCCATCCCAGGCCATCCCAGGCCGTCGGCCCGTCCCAACACAATTTAGACCGTCCATACACGGACGCCTCGGATGGCCCAGAAGAACGTCCCAGAACCGGGGACGGTCCTAAACCGTCCGGCGTAGGTACGGATGCCTTTATGGACGCCTTTTTTAATTAATACCATCATTGGCAGCGGACGTCGGGCTTGCACGGCGGGGTTTTAGTCAAATGCACATGCGCAAATTTTGAAGGCGGCGATTTACAAAATGACCGTTACCGGTTTACACAACACTGTTCTCTGAGTTTTGTCAGGATTTTTGTGCCTATTTGTTTGATTGCGCGCACTTTTGGAGGATAGACCTCACTTATACAAGCCGCAACATGTTTCCACAACATCGTACAGAGTTTGGTTGTTACTCAAGCGACGGAATCGATACCAATGGAGCTCCGTTCCTGTGAAAGAATTTGCGGGTTTTCGTGGCGGGTCAGGCCGCCGGAACAGCAGTAGAAAAATCACCGAGTGATCGCAATATCGTCAAAGCAGTTTTTCTGTTGAGGGTCAGGTAAGTGAACGAGCATTTAATGTTGTCAGGACAGTCAGATGTTAGAAAAGAAGACAGTGTTAACAATTTTACAAAGAACAAAATGCCGACTCGATCCCTGGCCAAAGCGTGCTACCCTCCCCAGTCACGTAAATACGGCGGAATGAAGGAAATTGAGGATGTTGTTCTGATACCGCCATATAAAAAGACGCACTACAACATTGTAGATACATGTATACGTCACCTGATCCTTTAATAAAGAATGATGATGCCGCGAAAATGGTTACAGGTAAGGTTCAATCTTACAAACTCTGAGACCGCCGCCGCCAAGCCGGCCCGCCATTGTTTGGCGTGCTGCCCTCCCCACACGCAACGAAATGTTTTGATATGACAGAATTAATAGACGCACAAGAATATTGATGAATACACGTACATTATATAAAATGTTTTAATAAAGAATTATCATTCCTTTGAAATGTGTGATTTTAAGACAATAGATTATAACTTGAAACCATTTTGCACGTACCCACCGTTCAACGTTTGCCTGCGGTCGCCACATGGTGAATCTGGGGCAAAGGTCGAATGAGCTTTCATCTTTGTTGCGTTGTTCAAGAACCCAAAGTTTTTGTACATCGCGGAGAATATTATGGAGAAAATCGTTGGATTTACGTTTGATTAAAATTTAGTTTCTAGCTTGTGGTTATTATGGCGGCCTGTGACAAGGACCACACGCAAAATACCGGTCGGAATGTGCGTTTTCATGTTGATTTATCTAAGCCATCCGTGACGGGACGCCGTCCAGAGCCCATCTGCGTCGTCGTAAAACCCGCCGGAAAAAGCGTCCGAACCCGTCCCAGAGCCCGTCCAGACCATCCCAGAGCCCATCCCAGAGCCCGTCCAGGCCATCCCAGAGCCCGTCCCAGAGCCCGTCCGTGTCGTCCATAAAGGCATCCCACAGCCCGTCCCGGAACCCGTCCCATAGCCCATCCCTGACACCATCCCCGATGCCGTCCCGGACGCCGTCCTGGACCATCCAAGCGGCCAATTTGGACGGGTCCCGAGCCGTCCTGGCCGTCCCTGGCCATCCGGGCCACTTTTTTAAAGGCGCTCATCGGCCACATAGGCCATCCCGAACGGGTGCCCGTCCCTGAAAGGATGCCATCCTGGATGGGCGTCCGGACCGTCCGGGATGCTTAAATTTTCACAGAGGATAACTACAAGAGTAAATGCAGCCATGTGGAGATTTATTACAACCTAAAGTCACTGAAACATTAATCGGCCTAGAACACTGAAGAGTGAGCACACCCATAACGCTGTGCCCAGTCACTGCAATGCTGGCTCTGACAGATGGTATGTGAACTAAAAACCATCCTAAGTGGATTCACTCTGGCAGTGTAAGGGAGCCTATTAAGGTGGCATTTCTGGAAATGGGGCTAATGCAAACCACGGGTGGGTTACCGGTTCCAGAGAAAGTCAATTACGGAACACAATATCATGCACCACACTTGACGCTAGCCTTGACACAAAAGTAAACATTCCTATTAACCATCCTAGCTGTATCAGCTCTGAAAATCATTACTATAATGAATTGAGAAGAACGTAATTACTGCAGTACAATTGAGTTATACTTATTGACTACTGTCAAGATTGGGTCCAAGATAAGTACAGTTCTGCAAGTATGGCATCTGGTCTGTTGGCAGTTAGGACGTTTGAAAAATGAATTCAAAGATGTATTCAGTGTAAATCGTGGCGATAGTTTTGACTATTTGAACACGAACGCTTGTAGAAATGCTAGTGATATAAAAATGTTGACTGAGGTCGATTGTCAAAGCGGCCTTGTTTTCTCCCTTCATGTATAACTTTCAGTTCAAAACAATCAATCATAATCATACAAGGTGTCTGTGCTATCAGACATTCTGCTTGAGTCAAGAAATGCAGCACCACTGCTATTCTACCCATCCCTGCATTCAAAGTGGGCATAATCGCTATGGATTCTGACTCAGAAAGGTGTTTGCATGCACAACACTTAGGAGTGATGACATTTCACTTGCCCATATCTAGTTAGCAAAGAAAGATATGCAAGAGACTGCTCTAGGGCTATATGACCTTTGGCCTTGTATCAGGACTGAATTTTGAAAGGATCAGGACAGTTGGTGGGAGTAGGAGAAGGAGGAAGAATTCTATAGCAGCAGGAGACACTCAAAAAGATACATGTGTAATGATTTTATACCAACTTTGACAATAAAGAATCAACAGAAGAATACTATCCATGTGAACTGTTGACCTTAAGGGGAAAAGTTTGCAGATTGACATTTTATTTTCATATGCACCTGGCTCCAAAATCCTTCCTTGTTATTCTGGTGTTATCCCACGTTTTCCCAAGCTATGTACACAAAGCTCTGAATGAAGAATACGTCACTCAGTTCCACTTCCTTGTAACATTTCAAAAGGCTGCAGAAATAAATTTGTAACAGTTACAAAGGACAACTGAAATAAGGTCTTTGCCTGGCATGGCAAGTTTGAAAGGGTGTCATGAGCACTTAGCATCACAAACCTGTCAGGGTGTGACTGATACTGAAAGGCTTTAATGTTGTTATGTTTTAAGGCACGTTTCAAGGACAACATACACACATCATAAATAATCAGCACTTGGCCAGCTAATTCTTTCTACCTATTTAGTGAGAGTAACTATGCCCCAGGATCACTGAGAGGTCAGAAGAACTGTGCAACGGCATGCAGTGAAGTGAGGACCCATACGCACCAACGCTGGTAAATTGAGCTAACTGAGGGGTGATACAGGGCACAGCTGTGATGGGGAATCAATATTTCAACAAGGCATTGATATTTCCATGGCTTAATTTGTTCATTGTACACAAGGACCACCAAGTGGCACTTTCCCGGGCTATGGGACATGGGCCTAAGCTGGTGAAAATGGATGTTGACACAGCAGCTTGGAAAGAGGAAGGTATGTGAGATGATACACGTACACTGTCACACAAGGCTTCCAACTGCGATTCAATTATAGAATTTGCTGCCTACAATGACGAATTCCAAGCTGGCTGAAGTACAAATGTATATCCCCTATGGCACCACTCCGGTTTCCCATTGTTCAAGGGGGGATTAAACAATCCAAACATAAATACACACGTGCCTTGTGTAGACATACCTTTGTGATAGATTTATGATTAGATTGTATAGATCTAAGGCCACTCTTAAAGGCGGGGATTCCGATACCTGGTATCGGCCTAGTAATAGGCCCCATCTGGTCCCAGGCTTCTTATATTATATAGATTCCCCCGGGGTTTAACTGTAGCCTGACAGCCAGCCATGTCAACTGGACCCCTCTGTCTCTTACTGTTGGTACTGTGGAAAGGATTAGACAATCATTAGGCACCTGGTGGGGAATATTAAAAGCCCATCATGATTTAAAGGCTTTTATAGTGTTGATTTAAGCTTTGCCAGCCCAGTTGGTGAGGGGAAGCATGTGGCACCAGTCTGGACTAGCCAAACCTTTGGCATTTACCTCTGGACACACACACTAATACTTGTAAACTGAGCTGCACACAAACCCGAGTGAGATCCAGTTTCTTCGGCCATTATCCTAGTTGAATTCTGGCGTAGCTGACAGCCAGTCGACCAAAACAGTCTATATTCATGGTCATGGCAAAAAGGGGTGGGACAAATCAAAAGTTATAAACAATGGGGGTGGCTGTTAAACCAGGAAAATTGAAGAAAGTGTTGGTGCAATGGTATACTGACTTAACTGTAGTTGTCATACAAAAGGTACTAAGTAAAAGACGTGAGGTTTTTAGGAAAGGCATGTTTAATTGAGTGTCAGCAGTTGATTTGAATAGAATAGGTAGTAAAGGAGGAGGACAATTTGATCTAAGACATTGGCATTGTTTTCTAGACTAAGGAAATGACGTTTTCTGGACTTTTGATTCTGAGATACTTTCACTTTGACTGTTGACATTTATCAAACCCAGACTTTCAAATAGGGAAAAGGTGACAATTAAGGGTTGGAGGAAGAGAGATTGTATTACACTTTTAGGTTACAGGTAGCGACCCAAAACATTGCATATTCATTGCAATCCAGTCTGCCATTGAAAAATCCAAATAGCACATATCTTATACCCATAGTCCCCAAACTACAACATTGCCCCAGATTTAAGCCTTTATCAGAATGAGGATGCACCTGGCTGTACTCATCCTTTGAAAGTAGACACGCAGTTTCTTTTAAGCTGGCATCAGGGCATACATGTTTGACAGTATCACATTAGGTATGGCAATCTTCCTATGGACAAAGGTAAACTGTGATAAGAGTGAAAGAAAGAAGATCTTATTTCGTAAGCCCATTATTCTTCGCACCAGCTGTAGAGGCGGCCCAAAACACTCTGTATTCAGCATCGGTACAAAAGGGGGCGGTATGGGCCTGGACACTGCACTGGGCGAATATATATTTCTACGAGCTTCTATACGCTTCTCCAATTCAAGAAAATATAGGTGTGTTAGACTGATCTTAAATTTTAAGCTACTTTTCCTCTTCCTCTAGAATGTCTACTTGGAGAAGATCGCTGGCTTGTACTTTAATTCGCCGCCCTGCCCACTTCTGGATGTTGTGTACTATCTACCTACTATACCGGGCGGTATATAATTGTACGGCAATCCCGATTGGGCTGACTCTTTCTACCAGTCGTCCCTGTCCCAGCTCTAGCTTGCTGAACATCCCTACGATCTAGTCTCTACGGACCGCCCGGGTAAAGCGAGCCGAAGGAATCGCAGCTTCACGCTGAGAGGTGACTCGGAGCAGGGCCGTCCGGACACCGAACACCGCCGAGGACGTGCGCGCATCGCGCCCCGGCACGGCTCTCGCCCGCGCCCGCTACGGGACGATCACAACTTTTGCTAGGAAAACGTGGGATAGTGGTATAAGCGAGTTTACTTACCGTTCTGGGGCTGATCCGAGCCGTTTGAAACATTGTTGGCGACGAGAGTTTGCTGCCCGCGAGCAGACACACTGCTCCCGTCCGTGGTAGCCATGTTGGACCACTGCACTGGGCAGATCCGGAGGGGGGGACAGGATCTTCCACTCCAACGGGGTGGCGAAAAACAACATCAACTCGCTTAAATTTGGTGATTAAGTGAAGTTATTAACGATTACATTGTTTTATAAGGTATATCTAATGTCACAGTAAGATTTGTGAAAGCGTTAGCGCTTCCTCCTAGCTCAGGGAGTAGTTTTTGGCTTCGATAGGTTAATGAAAAGTTAAGGAGTTAACAAAACATAATTATAACCAGTACTAGTTTATCACTCCATATTGTTTATCAACTGTTGGTGAATCTATAAGGTATGTTTATGTTTTTCTATTCTAAACGCAACTAAAGTAATACCAAACTTATCATGAATACATAGTGCACTGGTGTGTTTAAAAGATAAACGCATACTAATTCTTAATTGGTCGCTAATTTGTCGCATCCCTAATCAAGCGTATTTCCAATCCTCGCACGAATGAAAATTACTGTACAAGCTTTAAGTTCTCGGTGAACGTGCTCAAGCCGAAAATGAATTCGAACACCATGAAAGTGTAGCTCCGGCAATAACATTCGACATACGGAGTTCAAATTGCGTATTCTTTACCTCGCCTCCAATCTCTGACTTGAATCGAAAGTTTAACCTTTCAGTTTAACCCAGCCAAGTACACAAATGAACATTCACGCTACAATATAAACCTTAATGGAAGTGTCTACATACAAACGGGTTTGGGATGGGAGCAGCGCTAATGTTTCCCAGTGCTTAGTCAAATGGGAGGAGGAGAAAATGGCATACCCATGGCGCATTTCCCAATCGATAAAGCAAAGGGTTTTTCAGACCAACTTCTAAAAGGATCCCAGCAGTGAAAACGGTCACGTCTTTCAATCTTAAGCTTTCGACATTTTTTGCACGTCAACAGAAAAATGCATAGTGCTAAGGCGATGCGGTCTGCACCCAATTAAACCACGTTGCGGATTGTTCTCGTATGGTGGGGTTTTCCTGTATTAAACATTAGCTTTAGGTTCAGGGCAAGTGACGCTCACCGTCAAACAACGCCACCGAGCGTTCTGTCACGTTTTTAACACCGGAGAGGATGTCAGGATGACAGCCATTTATCATTTCTGACGGCACACTAGGGGGTCGAGGTATTTTAAGGACCCTGATATTTGTCTTTCAGCGGTCGCACGCCGCGTGTTTGCTCTGCATTGGATATCCATAACTCGACATTTAACGTATGTGATGACGTACATGTAGTGTTTGCCGTCATCTGTATATGTCAGGAGTTTTCACTTTACCCACTGCCTTTGGAAAAGTGTATATATATGGGAATGCCATGTGTGTGTGTGTGTGTGTGTGTGTGTGTGTGTGTGTGTGTGTGTGTGTGCGTGCGTGCATATTTCTGTGTCAGTGTGTGTGTGTGTGTGTGTGTGTGTGTGTGTGTGTGTGTGTGTGTATGTTTGTCAGTGTGTGTGTGTGTGTGTGTGTGTGTGTGTGTGTGTGTGTGTGTGTGTGTGGTAACGTTGTTCTGTGTTTCAGTTGTCCACATTGGCCTTTTTTGGGGAAAACGGTTATGTAATTTTCGACAATAACTTTATACGGTGTGATCAAGGTATATATCACAACATGTACCCATTACGGAAAATTTCAGGATTTTGAATTGGCTGGCTTGGATATCATCAGTTGTATTGACGGTATTCATGATTTATAAAGGTCTTGTATAGTCATACTGTTATGTGATAAACGAGATGACTACATTTTGTATATTACGCGCTGCGCATTTTCCCGTGCTTACGATGCAATTAGTGCGGTGTTTTTAGACTTTATTCTTGGAAAGAGACCCAAGTCACAACCAGGAATCACCCAGTAAAACGTGTAATTGCAAGAGGCAAGCTGCTATCACCTTTTTAGGTTATCTCACAGGCGACCGCCGAGCTCATTAGGCTGTGTACTGGTCTACTACACTGCCGAGTGATACAGAAATGTACTTGGTTGGTATTTCTTCTATGTTGACCACTAAATGTTTGGCTGTAGCGACATAATATGGGTGTGGTTTTCTACGAGTCTACAAGCATAAAACTCGCTATTCAGACCTAGCATGCAGTTGTAATCATTTGACTTATTGACCAGAGGTAGAACGTTTTACTGACTTGCCTAAACTTGAACATAACTAAATCGACTCGGTCTAATCAATCAGCATGAAGTGTTGCGTGTTGCATTTGATTGTATCCCATCCACAAGATGCCTCATTCATACCATGGCCTATGCTTGATAAGATGTTCTGACTCTTGACGGAGGCTGGGCGAGCTATTATGCCGCATGTTCGTGACTTTGTGAATCCAAGGAGGTTTAATAGGAACCTCATTGGTGCATCTCCCTAACCTAGAAGCGAACTGAATGAATTCTTCAAAAAAAGTGAACTACTTACCTTGGCGTTTTTGAGATGATTTCTCTACATGAGGAAATCCCTATCTCTAGCTGCTTTTTACCCCGGGCCCACGTGCACTTTCGATCTCTTTCGATTTTACATACTTACCGAGTAAGGCTCAGAATTTTTATTTATTTATTTATTTATTTATTCGGCTGAAGACACAGCCAAGGCTAACCTTGAGGCCAGTCACTGTAGAATTTGCACCATCGCACACCGGGGCATGCCCCTACTCTTTTACGAAGGGTGTGGTGGGTTCTTTATCGTGCGTGGGGTGTGGCTCTCCCCAAACACGGGGCCTCCATTTAACGTCCTATCCGAGGGACGTCCCTAACCGAAGCTAGGTACTCATTTCCACCTGAGTGAAGTGAGGAAAGTCGTGTAAAGTGCCTTTCCCAAGGGCACAAGATCGGTGACATGGCAGGGTTCGAACTCGGGACCTCTTGGTTCCGAGCCGAACACTCTGCCGCTAGGCCACACGACCCCAAGGCTCAGAATTCCTGTAAATGACGGTTATTCTCTAATAGCTTTCTTATCCGACGCCACCAGATGTCTAAACTGTCTTCTCCTGCGCGATAGCTCTATAGCCATAATGCAGGTACTTACCTGGCTACAGTTCTGCTTAAGATGGGATCCCAAGATAAGCCAAGACTCCTCGGCAGAAGATTAATAAAGATCACTTTGAAGGAAAACATATGTAAGTAATGAGGCTAGCTAACTCCGCTTGTCAGAAATGGCGTGTTACAAATGTCACAGTTGAAAAGTAATTTGTGTGTAAAATTTCATGAGTGTTCATCATGTAGCAAAGCAGCTATTGCTTTGAAATATGTTTAGGAGTGTCTCTTGTGTTCATGTTTCAGTTCGTGACGAAGTTTGGACTTACACTTTGTTCAAGTAACGAGGAAAACATCTCCGTTGTTCAGAAAATAGGAAAACGTTTAAACATATATTCTATCCGTAGGTAGCTATGTCCTAATTACTGAAAAAATAAGGCGGAGGAATTTGGAACAAAAGAAATATTGTATACCATGTATCAAACGTTGTCTGACCTGCTACAGGGGGAGCTTAAGGTTCTATGGCCCCCAAATGTGGAATAGCCTGTCACTGAATCAACGTGAGTCTTTCACGGTGGTCGGTTGCTAGGGTAAATGTCGCATTACTAGGGAGGATATCGGGTTACCAACGTGGCCGCGCGGAGTCGCGCGGAAGTCCCTGGGGAGGCTGGGGGTAACGGTTAAAATTTAAAAGTAATTGGAAAGTAAATTACTCGTCAGAATAAGATGTTACAAGTGATTATGTAAACCTCAAATGTTAATCTTTCACTGCCTTTGCTCAACTTCGTGTGAATTTGATTCCAAAGGCGATCAATTGCCGATTTTAAAAACGGTTCATGGGAACCAAACTACTGATTTTAAGGGGCCCCAAACATCAAAAATAAGGTTTGATTTTTGGATTTTCTGAACCACTACAGTAAAATTAAACTTTCTGTCTTAGGATTTTTTTAATTTTTGCCTAAAACTGAAATTACAGCCAAAATAGGAGCGAAAAATGCACTTTTTAAACTTAAAATACCCATAATTCCTCGGCGCGGCCATATTTGAAAAATCCCTAAGACAGAAATCTGCGGAAATCGTTGTTCTTTCAAACAAGCCGTCAATGATGGAATTTAAACGATTCTTGGGAGTGGTTAAAATACCATGTTTGCACGCATGTCACGCCGCTTGGATGGGGGGAAGTTGTAATTGATGCTGGTGTAAACAAGAATCACGATCTTCAAGGTCACCCAGGATGACAGTAGTAGCTTTGTTACATGTTACAAATTCATTATAAAGTGACGGCACAGATGTACTGTTCAGAAAACGATTTATATTTGTGAAAAGGTGCATTTTTTCTGTTGGGCGGTATCCGTGTAAAAAAGGGCTTGAAGTAGCGGGTTTACTGTACATGAACTCAAGTAACCCCGGATCGAACGCCCGTTCGGTTCGAATTACGTCAGACCGAACGCCCGTTCGGTTCGAATTACGTCAGATCGAACGTGATTCGGTTCGAAAGAAGGGTGGGACATTTGGGCCCGGATTTGACCACCGTGTTTGGAACAGGCAAAATTCATACAGGAAATGTGATGTTATGATAGTACGGAGAGGCGAAACTTTGTGAGTTTTGTTTTGTTGTTGTTATGTCATGCTGTATTGTTTGTTTGTTATTCCGTAATATTGTATAGTCTGTTTCATTGTATGCCCAGCATTGCCTGAAAAACAGGTTGTTTTGTACCTGAGAGCAATTGCTGGTTAAATAAATGAATAAACTGAAACTGGAATATTGTAGGGAACAGCACTTTCTGCACGGTCGCTCTAAGTCTGCGTGCGGTTGAATCATTCCTTTGCGGAAGCGAAGTGACCGACCCCCGCGACACCGGGACCACAACAATTACAGTTATTAACTTATGAGAGAACATATAATGCCTCCTTTACACACGGGGGACGTGTGGGGTCAGGGGGTCGGGACACAGCTGACCTCCTGTCATGCCTACTTACAGCCCGGCGGTCTGACGAACAGACAGACATGGATCCATTTCAAAACGTGGAGATGGAGCAAGGATAACATTCGGTAATACCCTTTCTTCATCTCCGAATTTCAGGTTTTCGGTTTCCCCTAATTCTGGATATTAGATAAAAACAGAACCTGCAATATGCAAATAGTGCAAACTGAGTTATATTGATTTCCTTCGTATCCAACTTCCATGGCATTGTTTCGTCTTAAACTGCGATAAATATACTTCCATTGCATTGTTTCGTCTTAAACTGCGATAAATATGATAAATGTCGAGTTATTCTAAATCCCGTCATGCAACAGATTGTGCTATCCTATGTATTAGGAACGGAACACTTCTTCTGAGAACGCAAACCACATTCTCTTCGACGGTGTATTGTGTGTCCTGCCCTACTTGTATTATGACTCAGTTGTTTCCTGCCATCTCGGAAGACCACATATCCACATTGGTGACCCCGAATCCTGTCCACGTGAAATCGTAGCTTTATTTAAAGCAGACCAATCGAAGATTGAAGAAGACACTGGATCCATACAGACACGTGCGTAGATTCCGAAATCAAGAAAGTTTTATTGAAGTCGAAATGAAATTACACTGAGGGTTCATCACATATACACACAAACAAAGTACGGCACGGCCCATATCAATTGCATTGCTCGTGAGAGAAAAGCGCTGTAGCCAGGATCTAGGAGTGGGTGCTTTAACTCCTGCACCGCCCTCATGTCATAACATCCTGCCCCGTTTGTTACAGTGAGACTTGCCGTACATTACAATTGCTTATCACCAGGGCAATAACTGCACACGCTGCACCTTCCTCTTTTAGAATCCGTAACAGTACACGGGATGCGCCAGGAAGTTTATTTCCCAAAGGGCTTGTGCAAGTAATGAGTGTAAGCTGATCAGTTGTCTGACTTAATAGTGTCATTAATTTTCGTCCTATGTGGTTGTGCTACTGCGACACAGTCGCTGAGGTAGGGGATGAGGCGCTGCATTTCATAGACTGTGGAAGATTTCGTCTTCCTCTTCTTCCTAAGAAGTGACAATCAGATCTTGACAAATACCGTTAAACACATGGTAGATATCTGTTGATTCGGCATCTGATGTATTGAATGAGCTTACTACTAGACCAAATATGTCGTAAGCGACATATTGTATTACTAGGAGACAAAACAAAGATACATGGCAACTGGCATTCCTCAATTTATTTCAACATTATTTATTTCTTCTGTTAATTTCACTTCTAGCAGTCAAGCGTTGTTTCTGTTACTTTGCTATCTTTTGATAACGTCATTTGCCTTCCGCTGGCAATTTCCTCAGCACCCCTCCAAAGCCCCTGATTCCATTTTCGCTTCCACTCCCTGCACTCCAACTATTAGCCCGAAATAAACGAGTAATTAAGGCGGTATTGAAAACAAGACTCCGACTCACGTAGATCAGTTTGAAGTACCATTAGGATGTGACTTGACGTCATATAGTACGTCCCACTGGATCAACATCTTATCGTTCGCTATTACATGAAATTGCCTTCTTTAGCAGTGAGTTCTGCGACTACCCATGATTTGATGGGTTTTTTTCGCGTCGTCTATAGAGGGAGCTACAGCTACAATACCTTATAATTTGTTAAGGGACTCTTGTCAAGGAACTCCTAGACCAAAAAAAGTAGCAAGCGCAGGCACCGGCCATCGCACGTGCCAAATCCCTACTATCTACGGTTGTCCTTGAGCACAACTTATACCACTGGCTCTCAACGAAATACTGTATCTCCTCCCTGTAATGTGAATGTCATGTAAATAAAGAATGACAACTTGTAAGACTACCTGGCTTATAGATAGAAAGCAAAAAAGGAAGTCATTTTTCACACCTCCCCCAACCCTTATAAAGCAGAGCACGAAAACCTTCAGTTCTAAAATAATGCACAGAAAGACTGTGGAGTTCGTACAATCTATTAACATGCTGGGTCCATCCACCGTCACTGATGTGTGGCTGCTACTAAGTTCTCCCAGACACACCGCCGCCGGCCTGACCTTTGTGTATCTCTCGGTACTTTCAAGAGGGTCTTATTGTCCATCGTCACACAGCCATCATCCCAAGGTACAGAGACGGGGAAATTACTCTTATAGCTCTTCTCGTCGGAACAGCGACGCGAGAAGCCATGTCTGCAAGCGGAGCCATTTGGACTGTTGAGGCTTGATTTGTGCTTCTACTGGAACTCCAAATAGGTTTTAGAAGGGCGTGTTACAAGCGCTGTAGATGGTGAAGCTTGGCATTATCGACGTGCAGACTTCGAGAAAGCTGACAACTCGCATCCTCCCATTGGCAGGGCCACCAAACTCATTCTTCGTCACTGGCCCTGCCGATATGGCAACGGTTACAGCCTCCAGGACCCAGGAGATATAGATATTCACGAGCTTGCCTTATTTGGCATGACCCCACATGACCCCAGTTCCAGCCAATCAGCGCTCAGCTTGTGGTTGTAATTTCTAGGTCAGCTCATGAATATTTAATGAAAAGTGCGTTAAAGATGTTCTCTGTGTATAGCTGATTGGCTGAGAGCGTGTTGGGTCCTGGAGGCTGTAACCGTTGCCATATCGGCAGGGCCAGTGACGAAGAATGAGTTTGGTGGCCCTGCCAATGGGAGGATGACAACTCGAGGCGGCTGAACTATAAGTTCGGAAACAGAACGCCATTAAAGTCACGCTTGGCTTCTCTTGGTGTTTGAACATATTGATGGGATTCTTTAGCAAATCCTAAGTATCCTTACAGAGCTGTGTGCCACTTCTGAAAGCTCTTTTGGTTGTTCGAATACCATAAGGATATCTATAGTATGATAAAGATGAAAAAATACATCTCTACGCAAACAATCTGTATCAGAACCATATAGTTTTCTTGAAACTCAAGCTAGAAAAATGCTTAAGCTGGTAATCTTTCTTTTCTGTTTCGACGATCTTTTATCATTTATGGCTTCGAATCTGTAGTTTTGTAATGTGTCATTAGCTCCCGTCTTTGCCCAGTTATATTAGCCTTACTTCCTAATACATAAGCTTATCAATGACATCCAATGAATGTAACGTTATATGTCGCAGATGACTGCATAATGTACCTTTATATATTATGTCTGTTTTTTAAATAAAGTTGTTAAAAAAAATATATAGTTTTCTTGTTGAAGCATCAACATCTTTAAGACCGTTATTATTGCTAGTCATGACGGTCATGGCATCAACTATTGTTGGTCACCAGTGCGGTATTAATTATATTGTTGGTGTTTCCCAACATTTCTCATCGGCAGATGACTCCCACAGGGCAGGTTCAAACCATGCCTTAAGATAGCAATATCATATCATCTGCAATAAAATGCTAATAAGATATTGTGCTAGCATGGGGTCGTGTGGCGTAAACGGCAGCGTGTTCGACTCGGAACCAAGAGGTCCCGGGTTCGAACCCTGCCATGCCACCGACCTTGTGCCCTTGGGAAAGGCACTTTACACGACTTTCCTCACCTCACCCACGTGTATATTTGTATTGTATTGTCCTCTGTCAGTTGGTGGCGGCATTAAAATAAGTTGAAAAAACTTGAGTGTGCCGTCACCATGTCTTGTCATTACATGTTGGAATAAAAAAATAATAAAAAATAATAAGATATAATGTCACGTTATCATTCGACTCGAAAGCTGTGTCTTCGTAAACATAACATAAGGCAAGATTTCTGCCACGAGGCTTTATATTTTGAAATACGAGGAAAATGACCCAGGGAGGAGGGAGCGCAGATGTAAAAGCGGCTGTCTATATTGGCCTGGAGTCAACAGCAGGATGAGGGTGATTGTAGAGATTACGGCCGGTTTAAGATATTAAAATTGTCGGACCGTAGCAAAGGTTATCGCTAGAGTTAATGGGGTAGATTGGCGTGGCCCATAACCCTGTACATTACTCGGCCGTCCGTGGGAGAGATAAACATTTCATAACGACTTGAACCAGTCATGGCTCTTACTCCCAGATGGGAGAGAGTAAACCACTTTTCCCTTTGGCAATCACAACAGTTTGCTATGTCGTACTTTCCAAGACTTGTATGTATATGGAACAGTTTGGATGTCAGTCTGAGAACATTGGGTTTAAATGTCTCTCAGCCACAACACTTGAAGACCTTCAAAAGACAGTTGATGATACATTTACATAACGGGTTTAATGCGATCTATGACACCGATGCTGCATGTAGCTGGATATCTTTTTGCAGATGTACGACCTGTATGGCCACAAGGCCGCGATAACTGCCCTATATAGTTGTCACTATATTGTTATATATCTTAATATGTTATAGTATGTTGTCAGTTGAATTGCCAATTATTGTATCATTACTGTTTTAGTATGTATTTTGTATGTGGAGAGACAACTGGCAGAGGTGCAATTATGCACCTGTTTTGTCTCTCCTCCATGCTACTTGTCGTTGCATTGGAAAGTCTAATAAATAAATAAATAAATAAATGAATAAATAAGTACGTACGCTTTTAAAGCCCGCATGAAACTTTCACAGAAAGATTCAGATGATTCAGCACCTCTACCACTACATCCTCTAGGGAGAGCTTCCGTAAGGCAGAATGATACAATGTCCTTTAATAGTATAAAGGCTGTTGAACAAATTCATCAACGCAGCTAATAGCATGCCAATTGTTCAAATGTTCCGTTGTACTTACTTACTTACTTGGGCCCTTGGCATAGGCCATAGGCCACCGACGATTTTCCTCCATCCAGCTCGATTCCGTTGTGCTCATGATAAATTAGTTTTGCTCAGTATCCTTATTTTTGCTGTATGGAGAAGAGAAAGAAAGCATGAATTACTCTGCTCAACCTCCTTAGTTTTGCTGTATGGAGGAGAGAAAGAAAGCACAAACAACAGAATATCGTTTTAAAACCGCAAGAACTTGCACGACCACCCCGTAGGGAGCCGATACAGCCTCGTATCCACCTGTGAGTTAGGATACCTTATCACTGTCGCTCCCCGTGATTCGCACTCACCCATCCCTCCCGGCTACAGCCAAAACAACAGAATATCGTTTTAAAACCGCAAGAACTTGCACGACCACCCCGTAGGAAGACGATACAACCTCGTATCCACCTGTGAGTTAGGATACCTTATCACTGTCGCTCCCCGTGATTCGCACTCACCCATCCCTCCCGGCTACAGCAGGTACATCCTCCCATTGGCAGGGCCACCAAACTCATTCTTCGTCACTGGCCCTGCCGATATGGCAACGGTTACAGCCTCCAGGACCCAACACGCTCTCAGCCAATCAGCTATACACAGAGAACATCTTTAACGCACTTTTCATTAAATATTCATGAGCTGACCTAGAAATTACAACCACAAGCTGAGCGCTGATTGGCTGGAACTGGGGTCATGTGGGGTCATGCCAAATAAGGCAAGCTCGTGAATATCTATATCTCCTGGGTCCTGGAGGCTGTAACCGTTGCCATATCGGCAGGGCCAGTGACGAAGAATGAGTTTGGTGGCCCTGCCAATGGGAGGATGCAGCAGGTATTGATCTTCGTTAACCTTCGCGGCTCCCCCGGGCCGGCCTTGGGCAGGGAGGAGGGATTACAATCTCGGATATCGAACTATTATCACTAGAGTGTGCGCGGGAATCTTTCATACTCCACTTGAGACGATTAAAGGAAAGGTCTAGTATCTTTCTGGGGATTAAGGGTACGAATTAGACTGGGGATCGCATAAAGAAAATGGCACTAGTAGTTGCATTAGCTGGGGCGCAAAATCATAAGGGATGGGAAAAAAAAAGAAGTAACAGAAAGAAAGAATAGATGAAGGAAAGAAACGATGAAAGGGATCGAAAAGAGGAAATGAAAAGAACAGTAGTATTTTTCTCTGATACAAATCTTTGTATTACATCTGCTCAATGTAAAACGATTGTCGACTTTCCCGGCGCCATCATATCCGAAACGCTTCGCTAAATAGCTGTAGTTTATCGACCTGATTAGATGGAGTGCAGCACGTCCTCAAGTGTCAGGGACGGAGGGGTTCATGGCGCCAGACGGGCATTGAAGGATCAGCGTGGGCACCGTGAATTATCCCCGCTTCTAATAGACCACTACTGCAGCTGGTAATGACTTCTAAACCCGATGGAAGAGGACAGGACGTAATGTATAGAAAGGTCAAAATGTTGGGTATTTTCTCCCGGTGGGCGTCATCATCGCAGAGGAGGCATTGCCTTCCCGAAGATTGACGTAGGAGGACGAATTCGATTGAACCTACCTGCTTGTTAAGGAATTGCTGGCTCGAACAATAAATTGTTTTTCATTGCGTTCGACATCAGCCTACGGCCGGGGTGTCTTCGACGAAGAAGGACGGACTACACAGGGCTTTGAAACGCCGAGTGAAAAGCAAAGCCAGGAATGTCTGTCCATGGTACTGAAAGTGAGTGAGAGTACTGAAATCCCCGTTGTACAGATGAATTCTCAATAGAATCGCTTCATCAGTCCCTTCCATCGTTTGATAAAAGCAACCGTTACGCTCAAAGCCAGGAATATCTGTCCATGGTACTGAAATCCCCGTTGTACAGATGAATTCTCAATAGAATCGCTTCATCAGTCCCTTCTATCGTTTGATAAAAGCAACCGTTACGCCAAAGTTTATGCTATTTTGCACATTTTAGGAAATTCTGAAGGTACCGTGACATTTTATCAGTATAGAGCAGGAATGAAAGGGCGGGGAGTGTGGTCAGTGTGCGCGAATTCATCAGCACAACTAGATCACACTAAAGGGCAGAGATGACGAAAAACCAGTCAAACTAAAGGTTATCGCGAAGATGAAGCAGCCCGATATTTCAGCCCATCGCGGAGCTTCGCCTAAAGCATGACAGTAAGGTGTATGTGATTGATGGTGTGTCATGTGAAGTGTGAAATAATCATTCATTTTATCATAAAAGGATGCTGAGACGATGCGTTTTCTTTAATCTTTCACCTTAAGTCGCAAAGAAAGGAGAGGTGTAAGAAAATCCACACGGCCCACCACCACATCAGCAGGAGTCATTCCACATGGGACATTCAGATGCAGCGTCTGCCACAGCTGTTCATCCAGAATTGGACTATACTTACACATATGAGGGTGCATGTGTGAGTATAGTCCAATTCGTCGTAGCGATTGGAGAACCAAGAAGATACTTGCATCTTGTTGCTCTCGTATACTAGTATTACATCTTGTTGCTCTCGTATACTAGTATTACAATTTGTGTACCAAAATTGATTCTTAAAATTGGTTTGATTTATATGTTAATGTTATTTGTCTATCATTCATGTTTTTAACATCATCTATTGTTGTACCTTTGTCACATGTCTAGGTGAGTGTTAGGTGTGTACGCCATCAGCATACTTGCTGCCTTGTACACACTTTGTATTGTCTTGTTACTCCGTGAAGGAGGTCAGGACCTCCGGACGGAGTGTTGTAATCGGCTGATTTTTCATGTTCGCAGTCAAAACACTGGGTTCTCTTTGTGTAATCGGCACGCAATTTTATACGCCGTCTGCGGGCATGCCCGTGTTGATGCACAAATGTGTATTTTTGCCGTTGCTGCTTTCGCGGTCAATGTAATATTGCAAACGCACCCCTACAATTACGAGGCGAATTGGAATGGTCCAGAAAAACGCGTTGTTTGGAATAGCAGTGGGGGGGGGGGGGGGTGGAACTTCATGCAGATACGGGGTGGTTTTTATAAGTGGTTCCAGATGTTTTTGCCCATGGTTAAGAGATGCCAAGTTTTTTGGAAGATGTTCGCAGCCAAAACGCATTCTTCCGTACGTCGCATTTCTGTGTAATTTCGCATGTGGTGTTGCATTATGTCCGGGATGATGCACGTCTTTTTATTTTTACCGTAGCTGTTTTGATATTGGAGTAAATGGTTATTTTGGAAACATCCCCATGTCGTTGAAATGTTGTCGTCCGTTTATGTCACCGGTAGTAAGTCGGGGCGGGGCTGATGGGGACGGATATGTGGGGTGGTCAGAGGTCAACATTAGGAAAAATTTAATGTTAATACCGATGACCGAGTCCAAAAAACTGAAACGTGAAAATCGGATGATTGGACCTGATGTACATTTCTGTAGATTGTACACAGAATACACACATCTTTAGATAATCTGGCCATGGCAGGTATACTAGATTAGCGTACATCTATGTTTATGCGTTCAAAACAAGAAAAGTAATCGTTTCCCGGTATTATTCTCTCGAAACACGGCGCTGAATATAGGAAGAAGTAGCCTGTGTTACGCAATGCTTTCGGCCGGATTGATGTGCAACTGTTACTAATTGCAGGGTCTGGGCTTGGCCAGTCGCGGTGTATGGCCAGTCGCGCTAATATGCGAGTGTTCCCTGTAGACAGTCCTGGAGTTAACGTTGACTTGAGCGGTACCCGTTTTTCCGTGTTTGCAGCTAAAACCCACGGTCCCCTTTGTTCAATCGGCATGCAATTTTATACGTCGTCTGCAGGCATGCCAGTGCCAATACCACCTCTCAATCTGCAAATTATAAAATTTCACGGAGAATTGTCGCCTATGGCGTCTTGTTACAATTCTGAATAAATAAAAAATTACAAGCTATACTAGTATTACCACCAACAAGATTCTAACATTTTACATGTATGTAGCAAAAATTAAGGACAGACTACATGTATATTGAGATCTGATAGGTGGTACCTTAAAGTGCAGAACTGGACTGCTAATATCGAGGCTTCATAGCCGTTTATAAAGGACCTGTCAAAGCAGGATCCGCACAGTCCATCTCTTTCCTCCTAGCTAAAGGAAAATAAAGTGCAAATGAAAATGCAAACAAGGCCTCATCCTTGCGTCACTACAAGCAGACCAGACTTGACATGATATTCATTTGTGCATCATCTGCTGTTTCAGCCTAAATTTTTCAGTCAAATTTTAACCATGAAATCTGTACTGATACGTTGTGATCCGCGATTCGTATAGATTTATTTGGATTGCCACAAAGCCATGCACGAGGAGTATAGGCAGTGAATGTTTATATTGATATAGAGCTTGCTCTGGTGCGCCTGGAAATCACCCTACATTGGATTGAAGTGTTTAGAAGCTTGGTGGTTTGGCCTGTAAGTTGTCACAACAAAAAATCGACTTCTTGGTTCTATGGAACCGTTGGGTTAGTTACGCGATGACACGTAGCAGATTCCACCAAGATCCGCTTGACACGTTAAAAAAATCAATGTTCTCACCAGTCAAGCCGCTGTACCTAAACAGGTAACATGTTGTTCCACTATTGACCCATCAATTTAGTCAAGACAGCGTTCGATATTCAGTTTCAAGTAACGTAACACGTTTACTAAGATCTACTGGTACACTGTAGTCCCGACAAATTAAAAGTGGTCTCAATCTGACAATCAAGCTTCTTGTCATTCATATTCTCAATTTTATAACCCCTTGTGTAGTACAGTACAAATATATCTTATGTAATACTAGTAATTAAGATGAAAAATGACTTCCCTCGGGGATTTGTTTAGCGCACACGGTCGATGGAATCGAATAGAGAGGGAAATTACATTCATTCTGCAGTCCCAAATCTCCCTAAGTGCTTTTACGAATTTCTCTTTTGGGTGGAAACAAATACGCTATATATGCTTAGTTATCGTTATGAAGGATTATCATGATAACAGCGTATTTTATTTAGTATATATCATGAACAGTACTAGGGTCAAACTTGTACGAGGCAAAACCTGTAACGTTACATGTAACGTTACATAAGGACCACCAGGTCAATGTGACCACTTTTTGGTGCTCCGTTAGATACTAGTATTTCCCCCATTGACACAAGCATTCAGAATCCTGTCGTTAGCGACCACCTTTCCATATAGATCAGATTTTATCGGTCCCTGGAGTGGTCTTCTAGCTGGGCAGTATTGACTGTAACGTTACTTCGATGTGGCACCTACACATGTATGTATATTTTTTTCAATCAAGAAATAATGGTGAAGAGTGAACAATCGGTGGGCCAGAATCCCATTTCGTGTGTAAAACGCGCCCTCTTACGATGTTGTGCCAAAGTGCAGTATGCTACAGCTGCTACGGTGATGGCTCAATATTTTCAACCATGCATATGCATGCTGGAAAAAGCTGAAATCTAAAGAAGTGGGTTTCATAACTTGCTACTTATATAACGTTAACTGTTATCTGTTGATGAAGGGAGAAACACATGCTATAAAAGCTATCCGTTATAAAAGGTGTCCGACAAAAACAAGGGCTCAATAGCTGAGAAACCTTTTAGTTAACACGCAAAGAGCTCAAGTCTCGTAGGAACAAATCCTCCTGGCATATAAAAAAGCAAGACTTGGCTAATACTGAACTCTAACATGTGTCTAATCGTGACCTTTGGCTTTCCTTGCAGAATGTGTCTTCAAATGCCAGTCATCTAAATGTTTTTTTTTAAGTCTTGCCAGCTTTACGAATAGAATACTATATATGTTGCTGTATGCAGTTGTAGTTATGCGAGACTGAACGTACTCTCCAAGCAGAGGTAGGGTTTGGGCTTATTTTTGGCGTGTTTTTAGGCTTTTTTATCGGGCTTTCTTTTTTCACTGAAATTTTGTTTCCGCCAAACCCAACCAAACACGCCAAAAATAAGCCCAAAACCCTACCTCTGCTTGGAGAGTAGACTGAACGTGCCACTCCGCAAAATTATGCTCGCGTGTAAACGTTACACGGTTTATAATTTTCTTTGTCTTGACATGAATTTAATTCAACCAAAGTAATTACATCCACAACTCAATTTCAATTTGTTTTAATGAAGTGTCACAAAGCTGGAACGATATCTGTATAAATCGTTGGGAATGATTATAACCTTCAAGCAGATGTAGGTCGTTGGCATGGTGTGTGGTTAATTGTTGGCGGGAACTCTCGCAAAGACAGCTGGGAAAATCAATAATCCAAGATGGCGGAGTGTTGTTTCCGTTTTTGACGATATTTGTTTGAAAACTCCTAAATAACCAAACTCCTGTTGGTGCACTAGCAGTAGATCTACTTTAGGACTCTGTCGCAGGACAAGGGCTTTGTTATGCACCTAGTGGAGCGTCATCAGCAATCAGGGAACAACAGAAACCAAGGTATTTTGTGCGAGGATGCGGACTTGTTTTGAAAGGTGAGTAGGACGAAATCCTTGGGAGGGGCGTCGAAATTATTGTTGGCTAAAATATCATTTTGATGATCAAACACCGTCAAAGCTTTGTCCTTGACTACTTATAGTTTATAGAGGTACTTGGTTCTGTTTTTAGACTGTCTGTGTCTGTAGAAATATTTGTATCGACCAACGCCGGGTCAGACGTGGAGTAGAGTTACACAGGAAATCTGGAAAACACACAGACACGCCGGTTCTTCAACAGCTAATAATTTATGTGTGAGTCACGTAGTTACATTCGTCGTCAACACTGACGTTAGGGAGCTGGAAGAAAACTTGTTTACCCGCCAACACGCAGGAAACGCGCGATTTTACCGTATTTGGTCCTCGTTAAATACTGGATATCAGAAATCAGAAGTACTAAAACTGTGCGTGGAGGATCGAATGTCATGGTAAGCTGTTCTATCTCCTTGTGTTCAAATTTCTGCTTGATGAGAAATCCTGTTTGTGATGAGTAGAAGGATGTGGTTGTTTTTCCTACACAGTGTACGAAATACTTTTTTGAGCCAGGTTGCCCAGTGGCAACCTAGGATGAAAGCTAGGTTGCCCATCCAAAATTTGGGTTGCCCACAATTTAAACTCTTCTACATTATGATTAACTTTCTCAGAGTGCAATATGAATTTGTACATTTCTGACTAAGAGTTGTTTCCCCTTAAGTGATGAGCTCTTCCATGGAACTTCTTAGTAAACAGTTCTCAATAGAAGAAACGGGCATCCTTACCACAAAATTTAGGTAGTGCACTGAGCTACCTGGGTGTAGAAATAGGTTGCACCCAGCAAAATATGGTTGCATGGTGCAACTGGGCAACCTAGTATTTCGCACACTGCTACACCAACAAGTGTTTGGATCCTGACTTCTATACAGTCCAGCAGTTGGGTTTTAAGCCTGAAGAAGGTCGATACCAAGCAGAAAAGGTATTATTAACTCTTGCTAAGCCAAAGTTACCATGAAGGTTGTTGGATAAGATTTTACCTGTACTTTAGTTGACGTCATAACAGTTGGATGATAACGTTTATTTTTGTCACAATGTTTTCTCTATCTGCTTTTGTAATACATGTACTGTTTTTTTTTTTACAAAGATCTCCTATGCATCTGCCAAACATCTGTGATTTGGTCTATTTGTGTATATGTAACCTCCTTGATTGTGTGTATTGTTCTTAGTACAGTATTGGTAATTTGACCAAGGATTCTGTATCTGTATAACTGGATAACCGCCCTTCTGCGTTACACACCAGCTTTGCAGGCACGCAGGGCACACAGCCACTGATAAGCCGAACTTTGATTTTGAACTTTGAATTTTGACAAGCCAAAGAACAAGGATCAATATGAAATGTCATGATACAATCAGTTGCTTTGTTGTTCACATCACAGGAGATGAATTTAGAGATCAGATATAATATAGCTAATTTGCTGTGATTCAAGGTGATCCTATCAAGTTAAAATCAAACTTTCAAATAAAAGCAACTTCCAGACATAGGGATTGAATACATTTAATTTCATCATCGTTGAATTTTGTGCATGTCAGATCTTTCTTCCCTCCTAACATCTGCTTGGAGGTGAACTCTAGTTGCATCCTTTTTAAAGCTAAGTCGATTTTAAATCTTCTAAAGTGTTCGGAAGTGTCTGTTATCTCCCTGCCCAGCCTAGAGGATGAGTTTATCTGTGAATCTGGCAGCTGTGAGGCTTAGTCAGATGTCAGGGTGATAGCGATTACTATCTCTTGATATTTACATAATTAGGTGGTATTGTGGATGTGCTTTGTTTGTGTTTCTAACTTTCTTGTCATTTTGTATTCAAATTAGCAGATGTTCCACAGCGTGCAAAATACTAGGTTGCCCAGTTGCACCGTGAACCATATTTTGCTTGGTGCAACCTATTTTTTACACCCAGGTAGCTCAGTGCACTACTCTCAACTGCCGAATAAACGTACCGGTACGTTTATTTTTTTGGGCCCGAACGTCCACCCGGTACGTTCTTATTTTGCACGGTACGTTTATTAATTTTTGGAAAATTTGTAATTTTTTTTCAAGTACGCATGAAAAAAATCGACAAATCTTCGGCGTGAAGACGTTTATAAATGCGTATTGTAGCGGGAAACTTGCCATTTTTGGGTCTGTTTTCGCCGCCGGCCACATAATTAAGCATTGTGGCCAATGACCGGGATGGCCTCTCGGGTCCTAAATTGCCCCTAACATCCACCCGGTACGTTCTATTGGATAGCATGCTTACTAATTTTTCAAAATCCGGACATTTGTAACAGCATATTAGATGTAAATTATATTTAGAAACACGTATTGTGTCAGAAATATGAGCTATAACAGGCGTTATAACGTTACATAGAAAAAAACAATCGGCGGAACTAGCAACATTTTTCACGCATCTCGGACGCACATCTCACTCAAAATGATTTTTTTCTAGTGCATATGTTAAAATAATTCCACAAAACAATGTATTATAGCAATTACAAACTGTAATACTCTCAAAAGGTCGAAAATCCTACCACAGACAGGAAAATTTAGCTCAGGAAAAAGTCCATTCTGAAACAAGCAGAATAGCGTTCTCACGGTCGGCAGAGCCCACTTCGAGTAGGGGGGGAAACAATTCTTTACAATTATAGATAAAACTCTTTTGTCAAAAATATACATACGCATGTTGCATTTTAACAAAGCTAATTATTATGTAAAAGACCACAAACAGGAGTATAATTGCAGTCTAACGTATCAACTATCACAAAGAAATATTGGAAGAAAATGTTTCCCCCTGCAAGGAATGCCCCAGT
Source organism: Branchiostoma floridae x Branchiostoma japonicum (assembly GCA_013266295.2). Lineage (NCBI taxonomy): Eukaryota > Metazoa > Chordata > Leptocardii > Amphioxiformes > Branchiostomatidae > Branchiostoma > Branchiostoma floridae x Branchiostoma japonicum. The sequence goes on from CM023832.1 coordinate 12,307,042, forward strand.
TTTCCCAGAACTTCCTTCCAAACTTGAAGCCCCGCCCCTACTCATTTGCATACCTCAGCAAAGACTAGACTTCAAAGCTATCAAATGTAACACAAGACCCTTGACTGAGGTTGTGAAATGCTATGTTGCATGCAATGTTGCCATTTGAACTACAGTATGATTATGATGTAGCATTGAATGCAAGTGTATAAAGGGAAATATGCAATGCATAAATGGAAATTTGGGAAAGATAAATTTAAAAAGAAATGATTATATTTGTAGATAATTTTCAATTCTTTTGACAATGGCTTTTACATTACTAGTATTACAATTTGTATGGGGCAATTATTATGTGTAGCATATTGTAAATTTCTGTTCAACTTCATGATAACCTGTAAGAATACAGGCTGTTAATTTTCCAGGGCGTACGTTTATTCTGGGACTACCGCCCGGGTAGTATATTTATTATATTTTGAAGTTTGTTGGGAGTATTATGTTCAAGGGGGTATGTTTATTTCGGACCTGTAAAGCAAGTGACAGGGTCATATAGACACACACATACACCATGAGAACATATTTTGGAGCATAGACGTTGCTTACATGTCAATATTTAAATTTTCCGGGGGGCATTTTATTCCAGGGGGTACTTTTATTTGAGGTGTGAGAGTATGTATTTCCCAACAACATGTGTACATTTGTACTAGACATGCTATCTTTGTTGTCCATTTAAATTCCTATTTGCAAATAACAGTTAAAGATATGCGCATATATCAGTAAGGGCACATTTTAGTATAAGAGACACAGGTTACCCGTCAATTTTTGCAATTTTCCAGGGGGTACGTTTATTCCGGGGGGTATGTTTATTAGATTTTGAAGATTTGTCCGGGGGGTACATTTATTCCGGGGGGTATGTTTATTCGGCAGTTGAGAGTACCTAAATTTTGTGGTAAGAATGCCCCTTTCTTCCATTGGGAACAGTTTATTGAGAAGATCCCATGGAAGAGCTCATCACTTCAGGTATTAAAGGGGAAACAACTCTGTGTCAGAAATGTCTAACAAAGTTAATCACAATGTAGAAGAGTTGAAATTTGTGGCAACCTAGAATTTTGATGGGCAACCTAGCTTTCATCCTAGGTTGCCACTGGGCAACCTGGCTCAAAAAAGTATTTCGCACACTGGTTCCAGAACTTCCAGTACTATTTGGGTTGGTAAATCGTAAGTGACAGCTCCGTTTTTTTTTTACAAGCAACTATTGGGATGCTTATGATGGAATATGAAGACACCTGTTAAAACTGAACAGCACTTTACCTACACTACAGTCACAAATTATCATGGACAAGTACATGATTGAAAGATTTTCAAATTTAGAAATATGTCATTTCCTTTTGTTCAGGACTGTACATGTCACATTGCTTCAAGCAAGGAGGTTTAAGTCTTTAAACTTAATCAATATGAGAATACATCAGCAAAGGTGTCACATATGAAACTGCTCTACTGTGTTGAGTCTGGTACCAACCAGGGTTTGTTTATAGAAATATACAGGCTACCTAGGAAGCAGGACGACTCGGACCATTACCAACTCGGCCCATCGCAAATCTGGTCAACTCGGCCCACCCCCCTGGTCAACTCGGCCCACCGCCCTGGTCAACTCGGCCCAACCATCAAATATACACAACTACAATAGTGCGGTCGCTAACTAGGTCTCGAGTCTGGCTGTTGACTAATACATTTGATATATGCTTGAAGCACATGTATACTTAAATACCAGGTCTTTGTAAAAAAAAGTGTTCTGCTTTCTGTATACATATTTCTAGATAAAGCCGCGTTTTTGTCAGACAACTTCAAACTGTTGACTTTGAGGTGTTTGACGTCCCAAACCGCCGCGCTTGGACACTCAACATGATTTTCATACAGACTGCGTTTTTTGTCAGACAACTTCGAACAGTTGAATTGTTCGGCTATGGAAACAGTCTGTGTGTGTGTTGGTGCCTAAATTTCTGTCTCCGGTATTGGGCCGTTAGTTGACCAGGGAAATGGGCCGAGTTGACCAGGGGGGTGGGCCGAGTTGACCAGGTAGATGGGCCGAGTTGGTAATGGTCCGAGTCGTCCGACATTCGGCTACCTATTCCCCAGTGTGCAAATGTTTGATGCATGTCTAGTGGGCAAAGTTCCATATACTGTACAGAAAACAATAGGTACTTCTGTCTGTGCACAATACTGTAAATCCTGAAATGTTCACAGTGGTTTTATTTTCAGGATTTCAGCTGTGACCTCTTACTATGAAATCAGGACACTGTTTTGTATTACTACTGTACTACAGAATTGTCTAAAACACGAACTTGAAACACCTGGAAAACCTCCTTTTCCCTCCTAATGCGAAATTTAGTCCCTATGAAAATAAACTAATTTACAGTAGTGGTCTCTGTGGTGCCTTAATGTATATTTGCAAAAGTATAGACTGGCTTCTATAAATAAACACAAGCAAATTATGATAATAGGCATAGGGGGAAATGGCTGTCTATAATGGAATCTTGTATCATTAAGATTTACAAGTACTTTAATTTGAATTTTCTATTTCAGTATTTGCAACTTGACAAGATCATCCAAGAAAGCCTGAGAGTCCAGTTGTAATTGGTTTAGGTACCAATTACCAATGTTTGTTGTATTGATTGATCTAATTACTGTGCTCGTTTCTTCAATCTTCAATGACAATGTTGCTGTAATATTTGTGTCAATGTAGTTATCTTGAATCAGGGGATGTGGGAATTCAGTTGGGAGGAAGTGGTGGAACTGTGACCATATTTGGTCTGTACAGGTACTAGTACCTTACAGAAATGTAGGAATGAACATGTGCATCTTATGTAATACAGCTAAGGCCACACCAAGTAATTTTTGATGACGTCCGCGCGCGCATTGATTTGGGCCTGTTCCCAGAAAAAAACCCAAGAAATTCCGCTTGCTGTAACTGTGACCAAAGAGTCATAATTAGTGGGTAAGGGAAGATGTGAGGAAAAGGAAGAAACAGGACAGGACGACAACTACTGTTCCACTGATTTATTGCTGTTTTGATGACAAATGAAATACTTGTTGGTTGTTACACTGTATTCTCTCATTCAATTTGTGTCCTAACATTTGTCGTCCCTTAGTATATTTCAAATCTAGGCATCGTGTTTTTTCGGCCCTTCTTGTTTTTTTATTGCGCTCTCGCAGTAGATTTAGGGTTTCCAGAGGACGTCATCCATAAAAATTACTTGGTGTGGCCTAAGGGTCACACATACACAAATCATCCCTCTTCAGAAGTGGTTAAAAGCTGCAATAGACTGTACTTCAAATGGTGCAAATATAACTGTGTAGTATGTACCTAAGATAAGTGATTTAAAAAAAACTTTGAACCTTACATATCAGTGGCTTTATCTACATGTAAATTCCAACTTTGCTGAATTCCAGACAATATATTTCAGATAGCAATCTCTATTCTCTAGAATAGAAACATCTGAATTTTAGGTCATTTTCTGCCTCCTTGAATGCACAGCTTGTCTGTTACACTTACATGTACAGGGTTCTCACCAGGATTTTTTCACAGCGTATGGGTCAGGTACAGAAGGACAACTTTCTGTGGTGCAAGTCACACATTGAGTCCCAAAAACATGACCAAAGCAGGGTGTCTGGTATTCTCCCAAAAGAAAATTAAACTCATAACCCCCTGAAACACTATTTCTTGCTTATTGAGAGACAGATTTTGTACCGTTAATGTTTTCCCTCTGTTATAGCTTCATTCTAAAGTTATATTTTCAATTTTTTAAAAGATTTATGAAGATTCTCCCTCCAAAAATACCCCTACGCTGGTTGAAAGACAGTGTAGGGGGCTAAATCACAGCGTAGGGGGTCCAAATCACAGCGTATGGGGCCCCTACGCTCAAATAGCCTAGTGAGAACTATTGTACAGATAAAAAGTATGCTGAGAAATCAACAGGAAAACCACAGAAAGGATATAAAAAAGTATAATTACTAACATTTGGCTTGCTTACTGCGGATTGGCAGACACAGGGAAAGAGCTACCCTGGAGCAAATGTACAGTTGAGTAACTTCTGTTTTTCACTTATCAGAAGGTACTCATAATGAGCTAGTAGTAGTATAATATTGATATTATTACATGTATATGTGTATGTGTACTTTGTACATGTGCATGTACATCACATGATAAGCCTGCAAGGTCTTATGTCAACTTCAAGGTTAACTCTACATTTGTAAATTTGCCCTGATCCAAACATGTCGGTGCAGCTGACAATCCAGTCAAACCTATCCTGCAGTGAGCCTGTAAACCCTGGATGTAGAGGGCACTCATGGCCATTGGCATGAAGTATTACATTACTAGAGGTTATTGACCTGTGTTTGCGTAGCCTGGTTACCAAACGTATTTGTAGCTCCCGGGTCCTACATCCCCTCCGCAAAAAAGTATTTTTTGCGGAGGGGATGTAGGACCCGGGAGCTACAAATACGTTTGGTAACCAGGCTAGTGTTTGCGTCTGTACTGGAGACACTGGTGAGACCAGCAGATTTGTACAATTTGGGGAAACTATGAAAATTACTGGTAAGCCTTCATTTTGCCATTTATATAACTTGCTACATCATCTTTTAATAGATATAGAACATGTAAAACCGTTTGATATCAGGGAAGAAATCAGCACAGAATAAGATTTTAATTAAGAAGTACTGTAAGTTGGAAAGCAAGAACTATCTAAATTGTCAGTCAATGATGATACATGTATATGTCACTTAAGGGTGATTTATGTCCATATGAAAGGACTTTTTCATTCTGGGCTGGACTAGAACAGTTCAATATAATCTCACTTACAATCTTCCCATCATGTCACTGGCAGGTGCTGCTTTTAGTTGAAGTTGAAGTACATTGTTTACCTACACTAAGTTCTTGTGTTGAAGTACTTTGTTTACCTGCTTGAACTGTGCAGTTTCACGAAAAAAAAGCACCAATAGTAATATATATACTGTACTTCAAATTTCAAGTTGCTTGACTGCACTGAACAATTCAACTGTCATTTTCAGTTCAAGGTTGGAAAGAAACACTCCGACTTAGATATATTTGTTATCCACAGATATAATACTTGTTACTGAATTTCCATATAGGAAATGTATTTTAATAGGAGAAGCATACATAACTGGACTAACTCATAACTGTGTCATTTCCATATACACATAGGAAGTCCGTAAATAACATTTCTGGATTTGGAGCGCTGATCTTTTGGAACTCTCAACAGTAATGGAGAAACTGACCCCTCCAGTATTTTCCCACATACTGTAAATTGTGATATATTTGCAGTGGTTTTATGATTGTGGCAAGCTCTCACACCACAAACATGCACGCAATTTAAATTCTTGATTTTTACCTTGCTACGAAATTTAAATTCATTTACAGTACTACATATTACACATAGTGGTAGTACTCTTTTGTGCATCGACTGCTCAGTAGTGCCCTCATCCTTATGTGGGTTTGAAAAGGCATCTTGACATTTAAATGCTAAAATCTATACATGTTCTACACGTACCCCAGGGAGTCAGTGACACTTGCACATGATGCACACGGTGTCATCGTAACATCTATCTGAAACCTGAATCAAGCCATCTTCAAAGCAGTATGGACCGATATTGTTTTTTGTAGTCAATGTGGGACTGGCAGCTGGTGGCTCAGTAGAAACCTGTGTTCCCACAGTGACACACTTGATTGTTGGAGGGCCGATACTCACGCCAAACAAACAACATCTGGGACTCTCGCATTCAAGCATTTGGCGAAAACAAGGTAGACAGAAATTGTAAAAAAGAAAATGTTTTATTCAATAACTTGAAGAAAAAAAAGCTCCAGTAAGAATATCAGGTTGAGTAGGTAAGTGAGCTACAGTGAAGTGTAGTTTGTTTTAATGTAGTATAATAGATAAGATTGCATTCATTTATTCAGGTGAGTACAGTTTGTCATGAATCGGTTTTTAAAAATATTTCATGTGTGGATGAGCAAGACAACTAGAGATTGACCGTGATGCGTGATAGAGGTTTATATGACCGTGGAATTGGAGAAAAAACGTACAACAGGAAATGCTCAAGAATTCTGACAGAAAACAATTTTACACTCTACATGCAAGATATAGAATGAAGGAAGAAAATCTATGCGTAAACTGTTCAGTTCATCAATATCTAATCCACTGTCGCATCATGTTTCCTGGTCTGTACGTCCTGCTTTGTTATATCTGACCTCTCTGTCCTTGAGAGTAATTATCGGGGTGACTGAGAACAAACATTCTGTCTGTTCACACAGGGTTCCCATGGTGATGAGCTGTCAATCATTTTGATTGGGAAATGATTTATTGTGACAGAGATGGAGAGAAGTCCCTCCAAACAAAGCCTGAAAGGGATTTTTAATTCTGTTCTCAGCTTGACAGATCTTTGCAGCAGCGATGATGGAAATGACAATATCGTCATCATCATCAGCTATTAGTTCTTCATCTTCAGCCATGGAACATCGTCATGTTGCGTCAGAAACGTTCTTTCATACGTGGGGAACAGTTGCCTGCGGTATGTAGGATCAGTTCTTGACCTGTTTGTCTCACGTGTTGGCTACAGATGTGGACTAGGCAGTAAGAAGCAGGCTATGTGGATGACGCAGGAGGGAACCTGGGCAGAGACAACACCTGACACCTGCTAAAGACAGTTCACATCGCAGACAACCAGACTTCACCATGCCACCTTCCTCAGGAGAGCTATGGGGGATGCACTTAATGCCCCCAAAGGTAAGTCATTAGGTTGCATTTCTGGATGATCCTCGATTCGGTATCTGTATCTGAATAGCCGGTATAACCGCCCTTCGGTGTAACACACCAGATGGTAGAATTGAATGATATTTTGTAATCTCTGCATTTGCTTCTTGATGAAAAATATATGGTTTCAAAGAGTGTGTGTAGAGAGCACGTCGGCAGAACGTACTGCGCCTGCGCGAAACCTGTATTGTAAAGTGCATAGCACTTCGGCAGAACGTCTCATATAAGGTCGAATTCACGTATATAAGGGTGACATCCCGTCTGTAGTTTTCAAATGTTGTGTAGAAAAGATATGGTCTGCAACAGGCAAAATTCTGATGCAACGTTGACCAAAAATCCAGCGAAAATGCAGGTTTTGCGCAGGCGCAGTACGTTCTGCCGGCGTGCTTGTGTAGGGTGATATAGATATTGGAATGAGTGGCTATGAGCCAGCCATTTGGCACATTTTTTAGCAAATGGGACAGTAATGTTCTTCTTCGTGGCATCCAAGAGTGTTTGGTTTTCTATTGGTGCAGGTGCCAGTGGACTGTCTCCTACCGACGGGAATCATGATCACTCTTGATGTTCCACGGGAAGCCACGCTGGAGCACATTAAAGGAGACCTTTGGCGCGAGGCCAGGAAGTACCCCCTCTTCCAGAAACTCCAGGATGAGACCATGTACATATTTATCAGTATTACACAGGTGAGTGCATACCTTATACATGTATTTACTTAGATATTTTCTGCCATTTAAGAGAAAGCTGTTAACAGAAGACCAAAAACATAAGCCAGTGGCAAGATTAAACATGAAGATTAGCATTACAAAACTGGAAGAATAAGAAGAAAAAACTGCTTGTAGAAAGTAGAAAATGCTGATACACGATACTTACATGTATATGTCACAGGGAGACTGGAATCCAGGGCAATCTGGAATTCTCCTAGGGGAGACTGGAATTCTAATCTGCTCTAGGGGTGGGTGGGGGAGGAAGGAAGAATCGAAGTGTGGAAAAGTGGGAGTTGGAAGTGGCGGGTGAGGTAGAAAAGTGGGAGAGGCAGAAAGTGGGGGGAGGTAGGAAGATACGAAGTCGATCGGGAAAAATGGGAGCAGCAGGAAGTGGGGGAGGTAGGAAGATACGAAGTCGATGGGGAAAAGTGGGAGCGGCAGAAAGTGGGAGCGGCAGAAAGTGGGGGAGGTAGGAAGACGCAAGGACGCAGCGGGGGGGAAAAGTGGGAGCGGCAGAAAGTGGGAGCGACAGAAAGTGGGGGAGGTAGGAAGATACGAAGTCGATGGGGAAAAGTGGGAGCGGCAGAAAGTGGGAGCGGCAGAAAGTGGGGGAGGTAGGAAGACGCAAGGACGCAGCGGGGGGGGAAAAGTGGGAGCGGCAGAAAGTGGGGGAGGTAGGAAGATACGAAGTCCATCGGAAAAAGTGGGAGTTGGAAGCACTTGGGAGTTGGGAAAAGTGTAGGGAGATTCCAGGTAACCCAGGATTCCAGTCTCCTCTGTTACATAAATATATTTTACTATTGTACCCTTTCAGGAGGCAGAAAAGGAAGAGTTTTATGATGAGACCAGGAGATTTTGTGACCTTAGACTCTTCCAACCATGGCTGAAGGTCATAGAGCCCAGGGGGAACAGGGAGGAGAAAATACTCAACTCAGAAATAAGTGAGCCTTTCAGAATTCTTTGTGGAATAACAGCTGTAACAGTGGGGTTTATACGCCACCAACTGACCAGCCCAACTGGTCCTGGACCTTTTGGCCTAGCGGTTATGACGATGACTCGTGGACTGGTTGCCCGGGTTTGGCGTGGGTTCGATTCCCGGCACCTGGGAGCCAGGGGTTTTTCCTGTTCTACTCGCCTCTATTTGTTTCACTGGGAATCGAACCCGCGCCAAACCCGGGCAGCCAGTCCACGAGTCATCGTCATAACCGCTAGGCCAAAAGGTCCAGGACCAGTTGGGCTGGTCATTTGGTGGCATATGAACCCCACTGTTACACAGCGTTACCAGTTGAACTCTTTTATGATACACTTACCTTAGAACAGAGTGTTCTTTGTTACTATTGTCCAGCAGCAGTAATGTTAATGACATTGCAAAGTCTGTTACAAAATTTCTACGCTGTGTGAAAGCAAGGTAAGAAAACTTAGTTTACAGTAGCATCCTCTTGGAAAGAAACTGTGAATATGGCAGAAAAGAAGTACAGGAAGTTTATTTTCCTCTTGTCTGGCTTTGTAAGAGTAGCCTAAAGAATAAGAAAGAAAAACTGTTGTGGGGGACAGAAAATGCATGTATGTGTGTACTCATGCTTCAATTTAAATGATAATTTGTATGCATTTCTTTGAAACTTTGAAACTTTATTCGAATTGCCATTAGCGGTGGGCCCAGACCGGGTCCACCGCTAGTCTTCCTGGCATTCACACATATACATATATATACAATACTTAACAGTCACAATATACAATACTTAACAGTCACAAGAACAACAACATACAACATATTACAGTTACAAATTCACAATTACAAAAGTATTTAAAAACAACAATCCTATTGCACAAGTACTACAGTTGGAAATGTTTGTAGAAACCCTTCTTAAACAACCTCAAGGACAGTGTGGACTGCACAACAAGTGGAAGGTCGTTCCACACTCTCACAGCCCTGTATGTGAAACACTTCTTTAAGGCATTGGTTCTGGGTTTATCTAATGCAAAAGACGGTCTAGAAGCAAAGCTGAAGATCATAAACTGCCTTTCCTAATCACGTGCAGATATGAATCACGATACAAACTGTTTGTGGCTTCCATAGGTCTTGCTATAAGCATGCCCGTGACGGAATTCGGCACAGTGAAAGACCCCGAGGTGATGGACTTCCGCAGAAACATCCTGACCACGTGTCTGCAGTCGGTCCAGCAACGGGACAGTGACGGCACGTGCGGCCAGTCTCTCTACGTCTACCCTCCCATCATAGAGACAGACCCCTCCCTCCCAAGAAACCTGGATGCCAAACTGGACATAGGTACAAACAGCCTCCTGTTTAATGCCGGACTTCCAGTTTAATTTCGGACTTCAGTTTGTACTTCCCATATCTCAGCAACCTTACATCTAGATGGGCTAATGTTGTTAACTACAGGTAAAAATGATGTAAGAAATACGTAGCAGCCATCGAGGACCCCTTAGGGGTTAACCCAATTGGAACCGGAACCAGAATTCTGCAGAATTCTGGGAACTCGAGCCAGAATTCTACATGCAGAATTTGGTTAACCCCTAAGGGGTCCTCGATGGCTGCTACATATTTCTTACATCATTTTTACCTGTAGTTAACAACATTAGCCCATCTAGATGTAAGGTTGCTGAGATATTGGAAGTAGTCCGGAATTAAACTGGAAGTCCGGAATTAAACTGGAGGCTGTGTACAGTACAATAGGTTCAGGGCTTGAAATCCTGTTTTTCTACATACCTGTACTAGCTTGTGCAGATAACATTTAGAATAACCTGCTCCGGAAAAGTTTACCCGCAGCATTTTCCCTCTTAGTGCATCATAAAACAATGTTTTTAAGATTTTGAGGGTATGACTGATTTTATCATGGCCCAGTGCAGGTTAGGTACAGGTAGACATCAGAAATACCTGCACAACTCCAATATTACCCACTGTTCACACTAACCTGCATATGCAGGTGCATATTTTGAGCCCTGCTTAATAAACTCATTGTTAACAATGCATTTATTGATGTAGTTGATCAGAATGGTAGCCCTTCAATATATAGTCATGCAATGGTGACATAAGTAACTGTTACTTTCATAGCACAATATGAGATTGTAGGAATGCTTCACCTATTCAAGCTTAACAGTGATAATGTCCCTTTCAAATCAGTATGTAACACTTTGGATGTCTTTCTGCCTTGTTCTACAGGGCACATCATTGTGACGATCTGGGTGTTAACAAGAGACAACGAGAGACAGAAGTACACCGTCAAAGTCTCCAAGTCGTCTCTACCTGAAGACGTTATTGCAGGGGCAATAAAGTGAGTATCTTAAGTCTGAACTTCAACTTGGTTGTCCATCGTAATCCAATGATATCTTTGTGTGCTGCCTGTCCACTGCCCTTGTGCGTGCTCGGCTGGCTATGGAAGAGCACGCCAGCAGAACGTACTGCGCCTGCGCAAAACCTGGATTTTCACTGAATTTTTGATCAACGTTGCATCGGAATTTTGCCTGTTGCAGAACATATCTTTTTCTACACAACATGTAAAAACTACAGACGGGATGTCACCCTTATATACGCGAATTCGACCTTATATGAGACGTTCTACCAAAGTGCTATGCACAATACATTACGGGTTTCGCGCAGGCACAGTACGTTCTGCTGATGTGCTCTATGGCAGGACTGTAATTGCCAACCCAAATTGTTGAACCATTTTTCTATCAGGCTATTCTTGATGACTCTTGTGAACCTGTCTTGCATTCGAAAGTTATAGACACTGGTCATTATGAAAGCAGGTTTCCAACACAGTTTAATGTTTCATACTAACACAGACAAAGTTTCATGTCAATAGAATGTCGTATAGTCAGAATCTGGTTGCCACATTCTTATTTTGCTTGACAAACCAAATTACTGAAATGACTAATTTTCGCCATAGGCAGTCACAGTTTACGTGTTGACCTTTGCCCTCGTGCCTCTGTCCAATCAGGAAAAAGACGAGAACCATGGGTTTGACCCCTGAGCAGCAGCAGCAGTGTATAGAGGGGTACCAGAGCACCTATGTACTAAAAGTGTGTGGAGCTGAGGAGTATATGCTGGGCAGATATCCCATCATACAGTATAAGGTAGGATCGACTGTTGTTGTCTTTGTCTCTGTCACTTCCTGTTTCACGTATTTCTGACAGCTTTTATTGCTGGCTATCACATGTTGCTACTGTTGGGAGAGTTATATCCGACTGTGTAGCAGAGCCCTCTAGCACCTGGTCTTTGTATTGCAGCCTATCCAAGAGTTAGGCATCTAGGCACTGTGTTTTTTGAAGTCAGATTTTTCCAAGTTCGGTAGTTAGGTAAAGATGTCAGTAGTGGAAACTAACTGCAAAAAATACCTCATGGCTCCAATTATATTTATTTATTTATTTATTCTTTACTTCAGGTCAGAGGCCCATATAAAACAGGGACAATACAAAAAACAAGGACAAATACACAAATCACATACAGATGTTTAAAATGTAGGTAGGATGCAAACTTTTATGTCTTTAATGTTTGTTTCTTTGTTTCCAGTACATTCGAATGTGCCTGTCAAGAAGCAGATTTCCCAACCTTATGTTGATGTCCAAAGAGGTAGTATACGCCTCACTGCCAGAGTCCACATTCCACCTGCCGTCCTACGCACGCAGGGGGTCCAGCGCCGTTCTCAATCCCTCCAACGGCACGGCCCAAATCCGCTGTATCTACGACATCCAGAGTCCGCTCAGAATAAAGATACTTTGTGCAACGTACGTCAACGTGAAGGAACACGACAAGGTAGGGAGGTTTAATTCATTTTTCACCCCCGTAGGAAATATGACATGTGGTTACCCAGCGTACGAAATACTAGGTTGCCCAGTTGCGCTGTGCAACCATATTTTGCTTGGTGCAACCTATTTCTACACCCAGGTAGCCCAGTGCACTACCTAAATTTTGTGGTAAGGATGCCCCTTTCTTCCATAATGGGAACTGAGAAGTTGCCATGGAAGAGCTCATCACTTCAGGTAAGGGGGAACAACTCTGTGTCAGAAATGTATAAATTCACATTGCATTTTAACAAAGTTAATCATAATGTATAAGAGTTTAAATTCGGGGCAACCTGGAATTTTGATTGGCAACCTAGCTTTCATCCTAGGTTGCCACTGGGCAACCTGGATCAAAAAAGTATTTCGTACACTGTTACCACATTGTGGAAATCAGTCTTGTAGACTCCATGTGCAAAGTTTAACTCAAAAGTTGTATGCAGTTCTGATACTTTGTAGTTTGTAAAGTCTTCACATCCTGATTTCATCTCAGTTTGGTCCAGGAAAATTGCCTTCTTGCAACATTGGTGATCAAAAAACAAAATAGTAAATAGGTACCTGTTGAGATTGCTATGATAATCACAGTATACACAGCAACAAATTTGTTGAAGCAAGCCATTACAACATGCGTCCCCAGACACCGATAAGCCTGATTGAAGCTCCTCCCTACAGGAAAGAGGAAATGCTATCTGGGAGATAAACTGATGGGTGCAAATTTGTATTTTTATGGAGAATGACTTCTTGATGTCATTATTTTGATCATATAGCTGAAGCAGGGAATAAGAGTAATTTGTCACTTGTCCTCTTGGGGGAGAATTAATTTGTTTAGTTTGTAATTCTTTTATTATCCACGTCAAGTTTGCTTACTGGAATCATAGATGTTAATGTCGTATTTTTTGGTTACATTGTGGAGTGTTTGTTGCAAGTCAGAAGACGTGCGCTATTTTAAAGAAGACTTGATTTTCTACTTTTAAGTTGAAGAGTTATTGAATGCATTTCTGCAGTTCAAGAGAAACTGGGATGCACTTGTCGAATGAGTGTCATTGAAACATAGCCACATTTTTCCACTGAAAGCACCATTAAAGCATAGCTTTTGAGCTGTTGGCGCTTTTCCCAATGTTTAACTGCCATGGACACGAATGTATATACAACAGTTGCTCATTTCTTTATTAAATTACTACCATGAAAATGCTCCAATAATGAGGAAATGTTGGATTTTCTAAAAGATATGAAATCAGACGTTTGAAGTGTTGAAGAAGACGAAAACAGAAAATATCCAAGGGGCGGGCCACTAATATTTAATCATGGGAAAAGTAATCAGCATGGAGTATTTTTTTAATTCAATTTTGAGACTAACTGTCGAGTATGATTAATGTTGTTTGCCCATGTAATTTTGAATGATGAATTGTTGTAGGAAGAACCTTTCACAGGTACAGGAAGAGCTTTCCTTCTGATGGATGGTTTTAGCAGCAGCATACAAATGTATCTCTGTTTTTGGTTCAGTCTTGTTGATATACATGCTGGGAACATGCTAGGTTCTGTAATCTCTCTCTTTCTCTCTCTGTCTCTTATTGTTTTACTTTCTTTAGTCAACTTTAAATTGTATCATCACATGTTGATGTTTATTGACATCATGACTCTTCAGGGGTCGAAATACCCCTCTGTGTGCAACTTGGTGCAAGTAAATTTGGTGTCGTGCAACTAATTTTTTGCCGGTATGCACCGCGGTGCAAGTTTGCTTTATCCGCTGTTACTACCAGTACCTGTAGAAATACCCAATAAAGAACTGGAAAGGGAACAAAACCAGAATCCATGAAGTTTTTATTAAAGTTACTACATGTACTTTTGGTTGTGTTCGTTTATTTTTTGGGGGTGCAACTATTTTTCTTCCGGTGCAAGTATTTTTTTTTTTCATCTGCACCAGTGCAAGTTGGCCCCAAAATCTATTTCGACCCCTGGAACATCAACATTTAAAAGCATAAACAACACTCGATCAACACTGTACAAAATACAAAATGGGCTCGTTGGTCTATCTATTCCCTGTTTATTATTTGTTTGTTTTTATTTTGATAAGAATCCATTTCCCCAGTGCAGAAGGCACCTCCCATAGCCACACAAACAACTCAATATACCAGTCGGTAGTGATTAATCTTACCAATGTCACCTTCAATCTAAAGACATTTAACCGTCGCTGGGACGTCTGTGATGGTAATGCTTGGTACGGTTAGCTGAGTTCACCCACTTACTCTTTCAATGCTCTGCTTCATATAATGATGTGATTCATGTGAAAGTCAGCCATCCAATTACTACAATGTCGCAATAGGTATACGTATAGGTCAGCATCTTTATTATGATATGTTTGACTATGGTATACATGTACGTCATGCTGTATATGTGTGTTCTGTGAAGGAAGCAAGTTGGTTACAGTGCAGGTCCTTGTTGTAGTCTTAGCAGCAAAGATTGAAATTCTTAGGACAGGGTTTTGCTCAAAATCTATTGTCTAGTTTTCTTATGTTTTATTGTAAAAAAACTGGAATTGTTTATGTGTTAGGTCCAAACTTGCTGAAGAGTGCATATGGTATTTGTCTTCTATATGCACATATCAGTTTGCTTAAATGTCTGTTTGGAGTTTAGCTGAACACAGAAAAATCAGTTGTATAATGGGAGATGATCCAGGCCATGTAACCCTGCCATGCGCCAATCTTGTTAGGGTTGTTCTAAATAGATTTGCCTCAGAAGTGATCCATGTTGCAACTGATGAGCCGTCGTTCCTTTGAGGAAATCTGCCTCGTTCTCGGCGTGATGAGGCTGAAATAAGTGGTCAATCTGAACTTAATGTAACTGTAATTGAGCTTAACTATGCAACGGGCATGTCTGTCTCTAATGAGGCTTCTTGTATCCAAAGTCTGGAGACATCAGAGGCTCCAGACATGTTGTTTTCATGGCCGGAGACAGCACGTCGGCAGAACGTACTGCGCCTGCGCACAACCCTGATTTTTCACGTTTTTCGTTGCATGTTTGGTCAACGTTGCATCAAAATTTTGCCTGTTGCAGACGATATCTTTTCCTATACAACATCTGAAAACTACAGACAGGCTGTCAACCTTATATGCTCTAATACAACCTTATATGAGACGTTCTGCCAAAGTGCTATGCACAATACATTACAGGTTTCGCGCAGGTGCAGTACGTTCTGCCGACCTGCTGCCGGAGACTGCTTGCTAAATTTGAGGATGGAAATCAGACAAATTTCCTACTGAATACAAGTTCATAGCTACTATTGCAGACCAACAATTAGGAACCGGGTAGTCTTCCAATCATTAGGCCACGCCAATGTAATCTCTCAGTTCTTGAATTTTCCTGCTTCATTTTTTTTTTCTGATTTAAAAAAAGAAAAGAATTTGCACCAAATTTGCAGCTACATTTGTGTGTACTAAGTTAAAGTAAGTTACAGTCATGTTTTCTTGCCTGCACAGTGAATTCTCTGTGAAAAAGATAAATTAGTGGGGAATAAAGATATGTACTGCTCATAGAGCTGTGTACCTAAACAAATTTTAGGTACAGGTACAGGTACAGGTACACGGTTTTAGGTACAGGTCCGGACCTGAACCTGTACCTGAACAATTTGACAAATTAAATGTTCTTCTGATCTTCATCAATAATGAGATAAACATGAATAAATTGACAGTTAAAGGTAAGTTTTTGTTAATGGAGAATTCTCAGACAAAACATTGGCAAAACTAAGATGTTTTAGTTTTCATCTCCTACATGTACCCTAAGTGTCCTCATGCTACTCAAAGCTGACCAAAATGACATCTAAAGGGGCATATCTAATACACAACAGATCTTTCTGGGAGTTAACACTGTCAGTCTGTAACACAAACACACTGTGCTGTCTCTGGGACCCACGGAGGACCAGCTATTTCCCTATTTTAGGCCACAAATAAGCATATAATTAGTATAATTCTATTCAGGTACAGCCCTAACTGCTCATGTTTACCACAATGCTTAAAAATCCATGTAGGTACAGATTACAATGCCGTGCCAGCTTTACTATCAAGTGTATATTAAAAGGACTCATATAAGCAGTACAGAATCACATATATGTACAAATGGCAGTGCTGATCGGTCCAATGCTGCTAGTATGATACGCCGGCTAGTTTATGAGGTGTTAGGTAATGCAGTTATTTTTGAGGCGTGGCTGACTACGTGACACGCTCCACGTAACTGAATTGCTAAAGTCCACCATAGCCAAGGTGACTCCCTCGTTACACACCAAGGCTTGTCCGGCGTGATATATTGGCAATCCTTGCTCAATTTGCAGGTGGTGGCCCTGTGGAAATAACAGTTCCATCATACCAGGCTGTCTGCATATCATCTTTCCTTACCGGCAGACAAGTCCTGCCAAATGTCTGATTGACATCATCAGAGTGATGTCATACAAGACAGCCACAGCCCCCAGCAACTGTCTGGAATTAGTCACAGTGTACCATTTCGCTGGACTCAGTTCCGGACTTGTAAAAACGTTTAGGTTCAAGTAAAAAAAAACTGAATTGCTGGAACCAGTTCCGGACTTGGTTGGAAAAAAAACAACAGGTCACATACCCCATTTCGTTCCGAACCTCATAAAACCTTCCATAGATTGCAAAATCTGTGCTGCAAAATGAAGAAAACATTGCCATTGGGCATTGTCAAGTGTCGGCCTCCATGTTATGTGGCCACAGTTTCGCCCAGACAACATTGCAAGGTTGCCAACATGCAATTTTGTATATACTGTGGGTTTAGGTCCGGACTTACAAGTCCAGAACTGAATCTAAACCTCTGGACTTGAATCCGGACCTGAACCTAAACGTGGGTTTAGGTACACAGCACTAGTCGCAGATCACTGCATGCTTTAGGCATTAGACTTACATGTAGAGTTGTGCTCTGGAAAAACTATGGCCCGGCACGTTTACTTGGATTTATTCTATCTGTATCAGTCCTTGGTCTTAAAGAAACTGCAACAACATGTTTTTCGTGGTTGACTTAAGTCGGATCGGTCAGTGACTTGTGTAACTACGTCAAGCAGTTAAATTTGTTTTTGAGGAAGGAAGGTCATGTAATTTTGGAGCGCTATTAGATTGGTCTCTTCCTCCCGGTGATTACTCAAAGAGAGTTTAGAGTACTTTTGATGGAACGTCTTTCTGTGATGCCATTAAACGAAACTTAGGGCAAGAAATGAATGAATCGAGCGCAAATATAACTACATTACAAATGTCTTTGTGGGAGTATTGTCGCGTGGCTGCTGTGATTTTGAGCTGGAGTCACTTCTGAATGTCCTTGAATCTGGCTCTGCGCTAATGAATCCAGAGCAGTACAGACAGCTTGTATTTCGATGAAATGATGAAGGATAAACCCTGATATTAAACAGGAGACAAGTCAAGCATGGGATGTTACATTAGGCAAAGGGTTGTCTGCCTGTTGTGTGGGTGAAATGTGAATGGCTCTTAGTCTGTAGCAGTGTAGCAGCCTTAAATTTTTTCCGTCATCTCAATTTTGTTTGACGCATAACAATCCTATGGGGTCGCTCCCCTGTGAAAATTTTGAAATCTTAACCCTCTAAAATGCTACATCTCTTTCCATATCTTTACCCATCGATTTTTGTCTGTCGAAGATGACAGATTTGGCAAAGTTTTTGTCTGTCATGAGCGGCTAAATTCCATCAAATGATGGAAAGACAGACACTGGCTAGAACACTGGTCTGTAGTAGCTTGTTTTTTCAATTAGATACCGGGTGAACAACTTTTGTTAAAGGAATTGCTGTGATCTTGAGGAAACAATCATGCAATGAATCTGGAGTTTAGCTCTGGGAAAACCATTAGGCAAAAGAGATGTCTAAAAAAAACCCAAAGAAGTACTCCTAGTCATATTTTGCAGCTCTGTAATATAACAAGTTATACCAACAGTATACAGTAGTATCTTGTCAAGCATGAGACAGAGACATATTTCCTCTTCTTCTTCTCTTCTTTCGTTTGAGGCAGCCGCCTTCAACTGGTTGAAGATTCTGCTGCCTGTAGTGGTGGGTGCATGCCAAGTTCAGGTTTCACAGCTTGCCCCTAAACTCCTCCAGAGAGGAGGAAAGAGCAATGTCTGCATCCAGGTTGTTCCAGTCAGGAATTGTCCATGGGAAGAATGAGTTCTGCCTGTAGGAGGTCCTGCTTTGAGGGACCCTATAGGCAGCAGAGTGTGACTGTCTAGTGGTCCTGGTCTGGGCATTGAGGGTGGGTCTTGTTGACATGTTGATGCACAGTGCACCGGTGTGATACCTTGCATTGTGAAAACTGTTCTCTGCATACTTCCTGACTTTTAAAAGCTTTCCACGTGTATTTGTAAAGATCTTGTCTTACAGTGTTGTGTCAAGTGTTTTGTAAGTTTGATATCATAAGGCCACAGCAAGTAAATTTTATGGATGACATCCTCCACAGACTCCAAATCTAATGCGATAGGGCGGGAAAAAAACAAGGCGGGCCAAAAAAAACAAGATTCCTACATTTTCACATTTTGACGTCATAAACCTTGTCAAACAAGAATTGAGGGGACAAAACATGATATCACAACCAACAGGTCTTTTATTCCTGTATTCAACAGTATTACCTGCCTACAGTACTACCCTTTCTAAACTAGAAAAATTGGGGAAAAGAGCTTGTCGTACCATCATGGGAGCTACTGTATTTGATATTCATATGCAATGGAGCACCTTAGACTGTCAATACTTGTCATCAAACGCAAGCAATTGTGCCTCAAGTTTGCTTCATCCCTGATGGTCTCTGAACCGATAGACATTTAGATTTACGACATACTAGTATTTGCCAATTTTCGGCATGTTGACCACCGTCAGAAGGCAAAAAAAATTCTTGTTTTTTTTCTCCGAAATCAGGTGAAAATCAATGCGCGCGCGGATGTCATCCATAAAAATTACTTGCTGTGGCCTAAGCTGTAAATTGCAGCATAAAATGATCCACTGTAGACAGCAGCTTTATACTTGGCAGGTCTGTAGTTCTTATATAAGACTTGAGTACTTTAAAGCTCTATGTTATCTGTTTGTGCACCTCTCAGGATCTATGTTTACAGGGTTCTTGACAGCCTAGACGACATGGGGCTTAAGAAAGAGTCACGTGTACATGTCTAAGGGAGGGTTCTGCAAACGGACGCTTAAGTTGCCGTTCGACAAACGCGATCAGATGCTAATGTCGCTGTTCGAACGTTGAACGGACGCTAACATTGCTGTTTGAACGTCAAACGGCCAAACACGCACCCTGCTCATTTGGTACCTGTTTGCACTTTAAAAGTGTAGATGCTTAAGTCTGCAAATTGGACAACTCGATCCCCACCCATGTCACCGATCTTGTGCCCTTGGGAAAGGCACTTTACACGACTTTCATCACTTCACTCAGGTGTAAATGAGTACCTAGCTTCGGTTAGGGATGTCCCTCGGATAGGACGTAAAATGGAGGTCCCGTGTTTGGGGAGAGCCACACCCCACGCACGTAAAAGAACCCACCACACCTTTCGAAAAAGAGTAGGGGCATGCCCCGGTGTGCGATGGTCCAAATTCTACAGCTCAATTCTACAGTGTAGCAGAATCATCAGTAAGTTGATGTTGGCTACCTTAACCCCAAAGACAAAGACAAAAACTTTGGTA
This sequence comes from Branchiostoma floridae x Branchiostoma japonicum, assembly GCA_013266295.2. Classification (NCBI taxonomy): domain Eukaryota; kingdom Metazoa; phylum Chordata; class Leptocardii; order Amphioxiformes; family Branchiostomatidae; genus Branchiostoma; species Branchiostoma floridae x Branchiostoma japonicum. Next base: position 12,327,030 of record CM023832.1, read on the forward strand.
TACTCTAGATTCATAGTATACTCATAATGCCAAGCCTGAAATGTTTTGCCATGCAAAACTGCAAGTTGTCTACATTTTCCCCTGCAATGTAGTAAAATTTTCTGCAAATTGCAGGTTAGAGGTGAGCATTACATATGGAATCCTGCTTAGGCAACCATCTAATCAGCCATAAACAACAGTATTCGGCTAATGGGTTTTGCGTCCTTTTGTATCTTTCATGTCTGGCTATGATTTAGTTTAATGATTTGTCCAAAGCTCGGGGAGACAGTGCCGTGTGATGTCATTAACCCAGATTTGGAGAGAAATTGGAGCGGCCCTGGACGGATCATCAGCCGAACAGATACTTCACATGAGAGGAGACTCTGTAGAGGTGTTAGAAAGAGTGGTGGTGACGAGATTTACAGCGATCAAAACATGTAACGTTCCTTAGGGATTAGGCCAGACAAATTTAAGTAATGTGTAACACAACCCCCTCATTTGTTCTGTTGCCAAACTGGGAAAAAAAATCAATATCAATCCATTTATCATTGCCAGGAGTTGGAAAATTTTTATGAAAATTGAAAACAATATTTTGGTACATGAATCTGTAAAAGCTTTTTTCCCCTATGGAAAAGAGGCCACTTTTTACTCCGCATAATTTTTCTGCCTATTCATTGGGTGTTTTAACATGGTGTATGTTTATTTCAAAAACCGTTTCATCCTACAACTCTAATGTATTTTTTCTGCTGTAGGAAGATGTTTCATAGACTTAAATCTTTTATAGAACTACATGTAGTTAAGGACAGTGCTAGACGTTTGCATGCCATTCAGCATTGGAAGTCACCAATAACAGTGTAACTTGCGTTTCAGCACCAGGGACAGTAACTATAGACATCTAAAAGACTTTTATAAGAATAGGTATCAATGTGCCAGTCTGTTCCAGGCAGCATCAGTATTGGTGTGAAAAGCCTTCAGCAGTAATATTACAGATATCAGTGTGAATACTGTTCAGCACCATGGACAAATACTGTCACAGTTTTGATTGACAACTTTAGCTGTGCCAGTGTGAAACTCAACTTCAGCACAGTCATTCTGAATCAGATTCATGGAAAATCTCAAGTTTGAATATCATTCAGCACCAAGGACAGTCACTATAGACATCTAAAAGACTTTTATGAGAATAGGTATCAATGTGCCAGTCTGTTCCAGGCAGCATCAGTATCAGTGTGAAAAGCCTTCAGCAGTAATGTTACAGATATCTGTGAATACCGTTCAGCACCATAGACAAATAATATCACAGTTTTGATCAACAACTTTAGCTGTGCCAGTGCGAAACTCAACTTCAGCACAGTCATTCTGAATCAGATTCATGGAAAATCTCAAGTTTGAATATCACTCAGCACCAAGGACAGCATTGTAGATGTATAATTTTTAAGAATGCCGTAAAACAGGAAAACCATACAGCTCTTCCACCAGCATTGGAATATGATAAAGTAACATACATGTACTGTACTATGATGTACATGTACTTATGCAGTGTATGGAAGCACTTAATCCTTTTTGTTTGGAGAGATGACAAATATTCTATAACAGAGGTACTCCGTGAGCTGCCAGCGCAACTTTCCTCAGGGATCCACACTCAGCCTGTAAAATGTAGCTGACAAAGGAGGACGTCTAATTAGTCTGTTGTTTTATTTCCTTCAAGATTTTGGAGCCCATATGGTAGCAGCACTAGGTCCCACAGGACCTGTCACTGCACTGCGCAAATGTACTGCAGAAATATCCAATGCCAGCAGAAGTAATCATTTTAAGACCATGGATCTTTGGTGACAAAGTTTCCGCTGGGTATCACGCATTACGTTTTTGGTAAATCTACTTGGATTTGTGCTTGATTAATCTGATTTTTATTTCCCGGCGGGATAATGTTATTGCTGTCTGTGAGTCATACTGTGCTGATGAAAATAACATGGCTCTGGAGACTCGCAGTCCTCAAAGCTGGAAAGGTAATGAAATTTTACTGCATTGGTGATTGGGAGATACAAAGCAAAGCACCTAGTAAAAGTTAAAAAGCAAGAGAGAAAGATGCACATATTTATGTTGCTGGATACCGTGCCTGACTTGTTTTGCGAGGGTTGTGGCTTCCATTAGATTAGTCCGTTGATTTATTATATAAAAAAAAGCAATGTTATTGGCGGTGACAGTTCAATCAGCATGTACGTCACTTCTGAAATATGGGTCTCAGTTCAGCTTTTAGTTGAGTTAGGTATATACAGTATCATGGCTGCTATGAAATTGGAAAAAAAAGCAGCTATATAAACCACCAAAACATTTGCAAAGCCTCCCTGTATTTCTGTCTTTATCAAGGTCTTTCATCAAACCACTGGGACAAACTTCGATACCCAAGTACAGATGAACTTCGATACCCAAGTACAGACGAAGGTCACAATTGAAATTTGGACTTGGCGAAATTGGGAATTGTATTCCTGATGTAAAATAGCCAGATGTGAGTTGCGTCATCTTTGCGACTTGGAATACCGCCAGTTTCGGTTGAGATCAGATGGCGCAATCACAAGGGAAAGCTGGCTTCAAAACCCCGTAATGATTTTTATGTGGGTCAATTGATATGTTAGAAATTACATTGCTATGACAAGCCATTGAAACATGATGCTGTTTTTCACATTAAAATTGTAAAGGTGCCTTAAAAGTCATAGTGCCTGAAATATCCTTGTCTGGGATTGAGTGAGGGCGGTTCTTTAAAGTAATTAGGAGAAGATGATTAATAATTATGTTTACTAAAAGATCACTAAAAAGACACTCAATGACCTTTAAACGTCAAAGTTTTGTGAAAAGATGATCAGAACTTTTAACTCAGCATGGCGCTTTTTTCAGCAATTGTGGTTGGAAGCTAGTTTGAGAAAAGAGAGACATTTTTGTAAAGAGAGATTGCCGAGATGGATTGGTGGCATCCAACTTGAAAAGTTACAGGTTTCCTAAATGACCTGTCTGCTTGGAGGGGGGTCTCGAAACAGCTACTTTAGGGGGCTTGGAAATAAATTGGAGAGTCACGGAACATTGGTGAAATCCAGGTGTCAGGACTACGATAAGCCATCCGTCCGCACGAGAATACTGCCTCCGACTAGTCATGGTGTTTATAAACATTTACTAGGAAATATGTACATCATACATGGTCAATAGAAGGCCTCCCTGGAGTGATTCAACTTAAATACCAAACACCTCAGTTGACACATAGCTTTTACATTCCTACATGGTCCCAATGGTCTTGGCATTCCTGGCTGACACATACATGTACAGTAACTGTACAACAAAGATAGTACAGGGTTGGTGTATTTCTTTAGCAAAGTGTTCTACACATGTAAAAGTTGAATGTCAGTGTTTTCACATTCATAAAATCTTTCATATCAAATTCAAATGTCCAAAACATACATACAGGAACTAAAACTAATTGACATATTTTGAGTTGCTAAATGTGGTTAATGCTACATGTATACATGTGGACAAAATCTTTTCTTGACCCAAAGTAAAAGTTACTAGGAACTGATATTCCCCTAAAGCTGTTTCTTTATGACTTGATATTTTCAATCGAAGAATATATGTAATTGCACAATCATGTACATGTATCCAAAGCATCCACTTTAAGAAGAAGCAGTGATTCAAAGAGATAAGCTCACTGGTTGCTTTATGGTTTAAAAATGACAGCCATTCAACTAGTGACAATGCATTATCCAAGATGTTCAAAGAGAACAGTAAATTTTGGTTTTGTGTTCTGGTTTTTAGAATGATACCAGTAGATTTGGAAGCAAAATATATATACATGTCTTGCAGGCATTTTATGCATGTGTTTTGAACACATATGGAACGTTGGAAGACAAGTATGTTGTTCAACATGAACATTGATATCTATTCTTCAGACATGGATTTGAAAGCTATTTCCTATATACATAGAAAAAGTTATACTGTGGGAAAAGTAACAACATATACATATGAACAAAACATTTAGATAGAGAAATGTTCATGTAACATAACCCGTTACTTTCATGATATCAAAACAAAATGTGTAATAACATATGGCAGAAAATATTCACACAAGTCATTCAATATTTAATACGGGAATGTTTCCCACTTTACATAATGTAAAACAATCACCAGTCCTCTCACAAAACTCCTGCTGTAACTAACACTGTGACAGTTCAGGTGGGTTTGCTGTTACACAGATGTCGGTGCAGGTTAGCACGTCGGCAGAACGTACTGCGCCTGAGCAAAACCCTGATTTTTCACGTTTTTCGTTGGATGTTTGGTCAATGTTGCATCAAAATTTTGCCTGTTGCAGACGATATCTTTTCCTATACAACATCTGAAAATTACAGGCAGGCTGTCAACCTTATATGCTCTAATACAACCTTATATGAGACGTTCTGCCAAAGTGCTGTGTACAATGCATTACGGGTTTCGCGCAGGTGCAGTACGTTCTGCCGACGTGCTGGTGCAGGTATAGTATTTTTCCCTGGGTAGAACTACAGACAAGGGCCTTCTTACCACATACATTTATTCATCACTCACCAGTTAACATTGTAGGAAACTTATCAGACAGGCACATATGGTTATGAACAAACATACAATGTAGAATATGGACAGAAGTTAAAGAAATAATAGTTTATGCAGGTACTGAATATGCCATGCAAGGAACAAGGTTGTAGTACGTACAAATGTTTAAATCCCCACCATCATTGAGATGAAATGCTACAGTGATGTCCTGTGGGAGCTTTTGTTTTTGTTTCCTTATTCCATGTAGAGTGAAAACAGTTTGTAATGGTATTTGCAGATTATAGAGAACTCATTTTTGATGACATTTTTTACTCCTAAAGCTGGTATAAAGTTTGGTGGGCCTGCTTGGTTTGATAGAAGGCAAGTTAATAAGAAAGTTACAAGACTTATGTGAAAATGTAGGCATCAAGTCAGGTTTATACTCATCTAACTGTTTTTCACTTTTGAGCTCCAAACTCTACCACACTGCAGTGTCAGTTAGTTGAAAGGTTGGCTAAAGACTAGAAATTTAGGGAACTTTAAGGCTAAAAGACTGGCATAACTAGGACTATTAGGCACTTTTTACACACAGCAACTTCTACTTTTAGTTGGGGTATGAAAGGACATTAATCGGCACTTGAATCCTAATTTTCCCTTAGCAGTTTTTTTTTTACCAAATTGAAGAAATTTCCTCATATATTTTTCAGAATATTTCATGATCTTTTGTTGCAAATTTGTCTCCCCTTTTAGTATTCTGTCACTCCTCTAACCGTTTGTGAAATAATAGTATAAATAGATGCATATCACCACAATAATATTGGCTACTGCTGCAAATATTGACAACAGAATGTTCACAGTGTTCCAGAATGTTGTCTTGTCTTCCTCCACCTCCGATAAGACGACATGCCCGTCAGATTTGTTTTCGTTGCGACTTCTTTGTGCAGCCTCGATGTCAGGATCCATGGTGAGGTTTTCTCAAGCACGGCTGTTTCCACAGTCCTATATGCTGTATTCAGATACTGATGCCCTGTGGTTTTGAAAAAAGGCTCTAAGCTGTAGAATTTGTAGAAAACTCCAGGAATTTTGTCTCCTTTCGAAAATTAATTCCTCAGCAGAAGGGGTCAGCTGTGTATTTTCACGGAAAAAGAACAAGTTATTGAAGTCGAAAAGATGGACGTACAGTTCAAATGCTGGAACTGCATGCAAAGTTGGTAGTCCAGTTCAAAGTTAATACTGAAGTTTTACAAATCCAGGGAATAATCAGAGTGTCTTTGTGAAGCAGAATCTCACGAGAGCAGCCTTGAAGTTGTAGACAATGACCCTCAACAGGCTGTTGCAGTGACTGAATCTCAGCTTCACTGCTTTAGAAAGCTGAAGATGTCTTTACTAGTTTCCGTCAGGTGCAGCTACAGTTTACTACACCATTCCCTCCACAACAGGCTGGTCAGACATCCACAGTGTTCTACTGTTCTCTCTAACTTAACGGTGTTTCGCGTAAGCCGCAAAGCTTACATTTCTGAAAGAAAAATATGTCACTGTGACTAACTGCGATACAAGGACATCATGTATAAATTGCCTACAGGTAAAAGGCCTGTTAATAGATTGTGAATTTACGATTTGATTACCTACGCCCACTTAGTGCTAAGACGCTTTTCAACAGAAGCATATTGGATCGAAAATATCCCAAGGAAAAGGTGTTTTCTAATCTTAATTGGTACAAGATTTGATAGTGTATGCAACAATGCATGTAATTGCTTTGGACAACATCAATGCATTAAGCCAAAGGCACTTATTATATAAATGCTAGCATTGGCTTGTTGATCAAAACATCCCGAGGTCTTTTATTGACATATTTTGTCTGACAAACCAGAAAATGTTTCTGAGTGGTTTGTCGAAAAGACAGTGGTACATGTACGAGAGCCAGCAATGTACGTAGATGTGACGATTTGATGGTGTACATGACATGCACGGTACATACATGTACATGTATACAAATTTTACATGTGCACAAGTCTGATATGCAATGGTACAAAGCTTGACATGTAAAGAGTTATGTGTGACCATAAATAACCAGTGAAGAGATGAAATGCAGTCAATGACCCTGGAATCAATGCAATTTGCCTGGAGAACCCAACCATATAACTGAAGGATGATAGTTGCACATTATCTGATGGAAGAAATATTGTGTGCTGCCAATGGTGGCTCCAATATTCTGAGGGAATACACCGTAATCCCCATAGATTACTCCAGGCTATAGAAGTAATAATGTGTATGTCAAATTGTCATGGTAGACAATTTTTTAGATACATATCATAGCTTATTGTTCCGTTCATCATATTAAAGCTCACTATAAGCAATTTTGCACACAGACAGGAGATTTGAGCAATGGAAGGCTTTACAAAAGTTTAATCATGCAGTAGTATTAAATTCTTATTGACACAAATTTGGTGATATACAGCTCTTGTTGAAACTTGAAACACGGGTACCTTCTGTAGCTTTCTGTCTACTCAAACATGACTAGCAGTTCAACAACTTCTCCATAGCCATTCATCTGGTTTGTAATAAATGTATTTTGACAGTGCTAAAGACTGTTCAATTAGTATTATACAGGCACATTTGTAAAGTTATTTGAAACAATTTCAACCCTCTCAATGCTTGCTTGTGCTGTAACTGGCATACATTTGGTGAAAGAACAGTCACAGTAGAGAAAAGTTAAAGTTTCAAACATGAGCGTCTGGACACACGTACACTTGTGTCACGGAAAAGGTCACTGAAAATGGCGCGTAATTTTCCCGGGCCTTGATTGTTATGCAATTTCATTAAAGCTTCCAAAAGGTCTCGGAAAATGTAGATCATTATCACCGAGGCACGAGTCAAATGAAGTGGTTGGTTCCGTGAAAGTTCTTGACATGCCATGAAACTTAAAAGTAGACTAACATGGTTATTAAATGTTTCAATTTGTTTTACTCATACATGGAAGTAGTGCTGTGTACTGGTTCGCTGGACTCAATTCCGGACTTGTAAAAACGTTTAGGTTCAAGTCCAAAAAAACCTGAATGGCAGGAACCAGTTCCGGACTTGGTTGGAAAAGAAACCATGTAACCCCTTTTCGTTCCGAACCACATAAAACCTTCCATAAATCGCAAAATCTGTGCTGCAAAATGAAGAAAACATTGCCATCGGGCATTGTCAAGTGTCTGCTTCCATGTTATGTGGCCACAGTTTCGCCCAGACAACATTGCAAGGTTGCCAACATGCAATTTTGTATATACCGTGGGCTAACCGTGGGTTTAGGTCCGGACTTACAAGTCCAGAACTGAACCTAAACCTCAGGACTTGAATCCGGACCTGAACCTAAACATGGGTTTAGGTACACAGCACTACATGGAAGTGAATGTTTGTAGTAACTCATTGGATTGTGCATTAAATTTTAAGCAGAAGGCAGTATGACTATCTTCTCAAAGATTCGTTCTTACTGTAGTGAATGAGACAAGGAAAATTCTTGTATCAATGCTTTTGGAACTTGGCGAAAACAACTTCATTCAGTATGTTGGGAAAATTAGGCAGTTAGAAATGTTACAGTTAGAATGTCAAACATTGACAAATGACTTACATGTACAGTTACATAGTTTCTACTTCTCTGATAGCTATAGCATAATGCAAGGGATATTCAATTTGAATTTGGTTCTAATTTGATGGTTATCATGGTTTACTGCTGCCTATGTCTACTTTCCTACGTGTACGTTTTGTACGTAGTGACCTCATGGAAGGGCCTCTCGGTTATGACGAAAATTTACTCGTGAGGCAGAAACGGAGTCGACTACCGACCTAGCACAACCTTGGCTCTGACGTGGGCTGTAAATCATGCAGTCGGATAACAAGCTTGTAGTACACGGCCATATATTCATGACCTATACATCCGCTACAGATGTGTGCTGATTATTGTGGGCTGTGCTGCAGGATGATGATTACCATCACTACATACAGAATCCGATATATCCACGGCGTGATGTATACGTGTACCGTAGATTGGTGTTTTTGTAAATGTACCTCAATTTCCAACAACAGTATTAAAGGTGAAGGAAAAAGAAGGAGAATTCGTGTTTCCGAAAAGTCTGTTGGAACGCATGCACATGTCAGCCCAATCCTTGATTCAAACACAAAAACACTGAGTCTCTGATCTGCACATCCAATTAGACTTTACACTGGGCTGCCCAAAGTACACAGTTAAACAGAATTAATTGTACTAAGATCTGCGCTGGAAGGATCTGGAGTTGTCTTGACCAAGGACATTGCACACATGTCTCGACAGTGGAAAACCTAGACTTCGTATTTCTGAAAGGTTCATTGGATGGTTTATGGAAAAAAGAGAGAGCTTAGGTACAGGAATTGGGAAAAGAAGAAGATTTAGAATTACCTCACCTCAGTTTTCCAACTCCACTCTGGAATTCCACCTGGAGCGATGTAGAAATAACAACACCGTACGGCGTACGCACGCACACAGCTGACCAGCACTCACATCTGAAGATCAAGTGGCCACTTGGAAGGTATTAAGTCTTGTTTTTCCCTGGGAAGAAGGCAGGATTAAGAGTCCATTTGAGGCTTGCCCCACATGTCTTGAAGGTGGCAGGTACAAATCCTCTCACACCCTGGAAGGAGTTTACACCTTGCCACAGGGTCTTGAGTGGCGTCGGTAGGATAGAGTTTCCGCGTACATGTGAATGTGCCTGAGTGTCAGACGTGAGCTGCGAGATGTACTACCAAGGCTGCGGGCCAAGCTAAACGCAGTTCCTGTTTCTAATCATGGGATTCTTGACTCATGTTCCTGCACCAGCACGTCGGCAGAACGTACTGCGTCTGCGCACAACCCTGATTTTTCACGTTTTTCGTTGGATGTTTGGTCAACGTTGCATCAAAATTTTGCCTGTTGCAGACGATATCTTTTCCTATACAACATCTGAAAACTACAGACAGGCTGTCAACCTTATATGCTCTAATACAACCTTATATGAGACGTTCTGCCAAAGTGCTATGCACAATGCATTACGGGTTTCGCGCAGGTGCAGTACGTTCTGCCGATGTGCTTCCTGCACCAGAGGATTGAGAAATCGTCCGTGAGAAAGAATGATAATATTGTAGCTCATCTCAGCAGAATTCTGCTAGTTTTACATTTTTCCAGTGTTAAATATAACTAGGTACAGTATATACATTAAAATTGTATAATTATGGTCAACAAATATTATAGAAATAACTACTTGATGCAAATCTGAAAAAATCAAATTGTCAAAAAAGTCAGGATGTTTTCCATGATGTGAAGCTTAATTACGCCATGTTTACATAGGTTTTAAAGATGAAATAAAGAAGTCCCTTGCTACCTTTCTGGTCACTGAACCTACCATGTTTGGAGGCACTTTTGCAAGTGGACTAAAATCATTTCTAGTTCCTTCTAGTATCATTAGTCAATACAATGCAAAATAACTGACTCAGCCATTTTGCATTTTGCCTTCATTTTTTCCATCACCATTTCTGGTACTTAGCGATTTGCATCATTTTATGTTGACTGTAGGCAGGCAAGATGAATTAGACTGTCACCAGCCATTGATGTACATGTACATGCATGTTGAGCTGACACACCGGCAATTACACCAGTTTTATTTGATTTGAATAGAGACATGATTTATCTACTGGGAGTGATTGGGGGTGACGTAGATGGAGATTAGAAGCTACACGTGTGTACAATGTGCAACATACTTTCAGAGACACTTTCAGATAATTTTTACATAAACTGTTAGTCGTGTGTGTATATATATGTAGATCCAAATTGAAAAATTAAAGTTTACATGTAGTTCTTAGTGTTAGACGTATTTCATATATGAAACTCATTGTGTAGGTGCTAAAGTACGGTATTTTTTTTTTTGTCAGTGAGGTATTTGAATGTGATTTTGTAGGAAATAATGACATACACATCATTGGTCATGGCATTAATTGAAATGTCATTTCTGTTGCCTCGTAAGTGGTAACTATGATTATAAGATGCAAGAGACAGACAAATCTCAGAAACGGGGCAGAATGAAATACAATGTAGTACTGATGTTTCACCTGCCCTTCGCCTCTACTAAAGTTCATCTATTTTCCATCAGGTAACGATCTCCATAACATTGATTCACAGTGAGCGAAACGTCATTCGGCCCGTGTGTTTTAGTGTATATATCCGGGCACATTACTCCAACCGGTGCCACTTTGCGGCGTCATGTAACACCCATGGGGTAACACGGAAGTGGAATAATTTTCCCAGTCCTGTCAGGATAATGGTCCTGGGAGACCTCCCCAGCCAGGGTGGGCCATTAATCAGAAGATGGTGGATGGGGGGATATTCTATCCATCAGGTTACATTATTGGGCCCAAGTCCCCCGATACTGGTCCCAACAGGTGGATCAGTGGAGATCTGGTCTGATTATGTACATGACAAATGGGTTGGGAACGCTAGTGCGGTCGTCGGGAGGACCGTGAGCTACGCAATCTGAGGGTGGGAGCTGCGCAGCACACTATCTATATTTATCGCCCCCATGGAATAAGCTTTGGTCAGAAATAACCAAAAGAAAGGCAGAGCTTTTCTGAGCAACTCTTGGAGGATAAGACCAAGATTTATGGTATTGCCGTCTGATGTTTTTGGAAAAAAGATTAGAATAGATGGACCAGGTAGTATGTATCAAGTAAAGTGCTGTCATGATTCAGACATGCTGGGAGCTGCCATGGATCAGATCAGTAACAGTAACAGTGAACTACAGGCTAGGACTGTAGATGAGCACGCCGGCAGAACGTACTGCGCCTGCGCAAAACCCTGATTTTTCACGTTTTTCGTTGGATGTTTGGTCAACATTGCATCAAAATTTTGCCTGTTGCAGACGATATCTTTTCCTATACAACATCTGAAAACTATAGACAGGCTGTCAGCCTTATATGCTCTAATACAACCTCATATGAGACGTTCTGCCAAAGTGCTATGCACAATGCATTACGGGTTTCGCGCAGGCGCAGTACGTTCTGCCGACGTGCTTCCAGTGTACATGTGTAGATTTTGAATAAAAATTCTGCTAAATACATACATGTAAAAGGAGCCTCAATCGTTGATTGCTGTCCGATTATAAACAAGTGCTGATTTTGTCACAAATTTGCCACTGAACTAAAGTGTTAATTTTTAAAAATTAAATTTCAGCAGCTCAAGAACGATGAACACGACGCAGCTTTAAAATACTGCATGGCTGACATGGTACCACCTTCATGTCCATTGACTTATTTTTGTAGCATACAGGTGTATTACTTCACAGCATAGGAGAGAAATATTGTTTTTGGTGTGTGGGTTTCTCAAGGTCTGCCATCTCTGATTGCCATGTTTATTTCCAGTTGCTCTAGTAACATGGAAGCAAGAGAACAAATTGAAAATAGACCGAAGAAGTTCAATAAATACGTGTGTGCAAATTTCTCTTCAGCCTGTAGTATTTTCCTGACTTCCCCATGATTTGAGTGTGGAGGAAGGGTAATTAAAATGGCCTGGGGGCATTTTCTTGTAATGTTGTACATTCATCATTATGATTATATCATGTGTCGTTTCGTTCCTCCAAGATCAATCCGAAATCCGTGGAGTACAAGTTAGACATCCTTCAGTCATTAATCTATTTTAATTACCTGTGATATTGAGTTTCCAGTAATCTCCTGATTAGTGATTAGCTCTGGTGGTTCCTGGTTGTGTGCCATGTTTTACGACTGAATGTTCTTGCCTGGGGTAATTGTGTGTAATCATGTATTGTATTATTAGTTCCTGAGATTACTTGATTAGTATCTTGTCAATATTGAGTCCTGGAGGAACAAAGCTATATGTACATGTACATGTAGTTTGCTTCCGTAGTCAGAGGTCTATATAATTATAATGGAACCCTTTGAAGGGGAACAGTTTTTTATGAGTTTTGCAGAATAGTTCTAGTGAAATTGATTTTCGTAGTGGTATAAATAAGAATGTACTGTATAGAGTAAAACATAACAAAACAGTAAAAATTTATAGAAGATTTATTCATTATTTATTTTTTCTAGATAAGGTATTGATAGATACAGAATAAGATAGATAAGGTATTGATAGATACAGAATGACATTGAAGCCCCTTTAGACATGAAAGTGTGTATAATGTAATACTATATGGTTTTGGAGCTGTAACTTACAAGAATGTGTGAAGAGAGTTTGGGTGTAATTTCTGATTTCCGGTGCAAATGCTAAGTTTTCATTTTATTACCTCATCTGCATCAGTTTTATACTTGTCTCCAAACTACTAGGGCAAAATCAAATTATTCAACATACTTTTCCCCACCTCGACTCTTCCTACCTCCCCCACCACTTCCAACTCCAGCTTTTCCCCACTTCCACTCTTCCTCCCCCCCCACTTTCTGCCGCTCCCACTTTTCCCAACTTCGTATCTTCCTGCCTCCCCCACTTTCTGCCGTTCCCACTTTTCCCGATCGACTCCATATCTTCCTACCTCCCCCACTTTCTGCCGCTCCCACTTTTCCCGATCGACTGAATCTTCCTACCTCCCCCACTTTCTGCCACTCCCACTTTTCCCGATCGACTGAATCTTCCTACCTCCCCCACTTTCTGCCACTCCCACTTTTCCCGATCGACTGAATCTTCCTACCTCCCCCACTTTCTGCCGCTCCCACTTTTCCCGATCGACTACATATCTTCCTACCTCCCCCACTTTCTGCCGCTCCCACTTTTCCCGATCGACTTGTATCTTCCTACCTCCCCCCACTTTCTGCCGCTCCCACTTTTCCCGACTTCATATCTTCCTACCTCGCCCACCACTTCCAACTCCCACTTTTCCCCACTTCCACTCTTCCTACCTCCCCCACTTTCTGCCGCTCCCACTTTTCACGACTTCGTATCTTCCTACCTCCCCACCACCTCCCACTCCCACTTTTCCAGTCTTCCCTAGGCAGACTAGAACTCCAGTCTCCCCCTAGGAGAATTCCAGATTGCCCTGGATTCCAGTCTCCCTGTGACATATATATTCCCTTGATATTAGCCTCATGCCATGAGTTTGCAAATGAAATTGAAACCTTGTTGTGGGGTCGTGTGGCGCAGCAACAGAGTACTCGACTCGGAACCAAGAGGTCCCGGGTTTGAGTCCTGACATGCCACCAACCTTGTGCCCTTGGGAAAGGCACTTTACACGACTTTCCTCACTTAACTCAGGTGTAAATGAGTATTGTCCTGTCGTGTATTAATTTTGTTCTGTGTTGGTGTCGGCATAAAAATAAGTTGAAAAAACTTGAGTATGGCGTCACCATGTCGTGTCTTGAAATGTTTTGAATAAAATAAAAAATAAAAAAATTGAAACCTTCTCCTATTGACTTTCAGATCTATGTACGATCAGGAGTGTACCACGGGGGAGAGCCCCTCTGCACGCCGGTGAACACAAATCGCGTCCCGTGTTCCAACCCGCTGTGGAACGAGTGGCTGGAGTACGAGATTGCCATCCCGGACATCCCGCGGTCAGCGCGCCTCTGTCTGTCCATCTGCTCTGTCAACAGGAAGAAAGGGAAAAAGGAGGTGAATATGTGCTGTTAACTTAACATCCTTCCCACACATTTCAGTCTATAGGGATAGTGCCAGCACGTCGGCAGAACGTACTGCACCTGCGCGAAACCCGTAATGCATTGTGCATAGCACTTTGGCAGAATGTCTCATATAAGGTTGTATTAGAGCATATAAGGCTGACAGCCTGTCTAGTTTTCAGATGTTGTATAGGAAAAGATATCGTCTGCAACAGGCAAAATTTTGATGCAACGTTGACCAAACATCCAACGAAAAACGTGAAAAATCAGGGTTGTGCGCAGGCGCAGTACGTTCTGCCGACATGCTGATAGTGCCCATCTCTGTTTCTATAGCCATTGGGCCATATAGGCCACTACAGCAGGCAACTGGTATAGTGGAGTGTGTTCAACTCTCATGTATCTTTGTCAGAAGTGCTGAGTGCAGGGAGTCCCTGTGATTTATGCTTTCCCTGATTGTATGTGTTACAAGAAGTATATTTTGTGTATTTGGGTTTATGTAGTATCCTGTTACTCCATTAGAGGCAGATAGTTATACAACAATATGAAGTAGGATTCAGTTGCCATTTTGAGAAAAAATATGCCCTGTGCATGTATAGTCACACAAAATGTTCTGGACAGTCAGACTCAGCTACATGTACATGTAGGTATAGCCTCACACTGAAAATGATTCCAGAATTTTCACCACTTGGAGTTGGAGGCCATGTTCTGTATGATTCACAGTTGAGAACTGTAATAACATGGAACGTCGTGTTTCATGATGTTACTTCTAGAAAAGTCTTTTCAATTGGAATATATGCATGGAAACAGTCATGTTCCATAACTCACCATTCCAATGGTTCTCTGTGTCTCTGTCTTTCTGTGTCTGTCGCGGCCTCAACAGGAACAAAAGGGAAAGAAAATCATTGAGGTATGACCTGACCGGAGCATGCGACATGTGTAGTACATGTAGCTGTGATGTGTTGTGCCATGGGCCACCATTGCGCCACTAGAGTAGACCGGTAGCCAGTACTGTTGTGTAGGAACACAGATTAGTCAGTCATTGTTACAGTAGTGCGTGGACAGTGGAGCCCAAGGTTCCAAGTGTCCTAGGTACAAGTCTGATCGCGAGTCTCAAAAAGTACATGTCTGCCTTTGTCAGGAAAATGTATTTATCACCCAAAGTGGTACCTGACATTGTTGGATACATATTTGTTGCCATACATACATGTTGGAACATGTACATTGTATGTACATGTTACAACTTTTGCAACAGTTGCGGGTATTTATGTGTTATGTGTATACTCTAGTAAATATTACCAGTGGTGTTGGTGAGGCTCAGTGTCATATACTACATGTATCTACAGTACAGGTGCTTTTATTCATCTGTTGAAGTTTATGATATACAGAAAAACACCAAGATCGCTTTCTACCTCCTTGTAGGAAAACTGCTGCCTTGCCTGGGGGAACATCAACCTGTTTGACTACCAAGGCAACCTGCAGAACGGCAAGTACCAGCTCAACATGTGGTCAGTGCCCCACGGCATGGATGACCTGCTGAATCCTATTGGCTCCACCGGGTCAAACCCCAGCAAGGTAGGTTCAAACAGACCAATCAGGACTGCCCTTACATCACTTTTTTTTAAATTATAGATTATAGATCTGTGAAGCTCAGTATCATTTTGTCTCTTGAGGTCAATGAGATGTGCTTTATACATGTAAGTCATTGAGGATTTGGAGATTAGGGAGAAGTTACCATTTGGTTTACGAAGTGTTCAACAAAGTGTAGTCACCTGTTTCTTACTTAAGGGGTCATCACATTGTGCGAAAATCGATCAGCCGACAAGTCGGCGAGCTCTAAACGACATTTACGGCAGTAGTACGCCCGATGTTTCGTCAAGCATCGCGCGAACTTTAGGGATCGCCGGCGATTTTTAGGAGTCCGCCGAAGCTCGCTGACACGAACGTGTTCTTAACATCAGCGACTAGTCGCCCGATTTTTGAGGTCACACATGTATTCCCAATCGATCGCCCGAGCCTCGCTCCATGTGACGGGGACGATTTTCAAGCCAAAAATACGCGCTATCCTCGGGCGATCTAAAATCGGGCGACGTTTCGGCGATCAACAAATACGGCCAAAGCTCGTCGACAATGTGACGCTGGCATTAAATACATGTAGCAAGTTCATATTTGAAAGATTAAGAAAGTGATGCTAACATCTTTCTTGTTGACTTGTCTGTTTGAAGGATACTCCGTGTCTGGACCTGGAGTTTGACCGGTTTGCCCACGTGGTGAAGTATCCCAACGACCAGCAGATCGAGGAGTATGCCAAGTGGATCACCAACATCAACTCTGAGGGAAACATCCTCCGAGGAACTACAAGCTCAGCAAGTAATGTAAGTCTGCCTTCACTTTGGCCCCAAATTCCAGCACATCAGCAGAACGTACTGCGCCTGCGCAAAACCCTGATTTTTCACGTTTTTCGTTGGATGTTTGGTCAACGTTGCATCAAAATTTTGCCTGTTGCAGACGATATCTTTTCCTATACAACATCTGAAAACTACAGACAGGCTGTCAACCTTATATGCTCTAATACAACCTTATATGAGACGTTCTGCCGAAGTGCTATGCACAATACATTACGGGTTTCGCGCAGGTGCAGTACGTTCTGCCGACATGCTCCAAATTCCTATTCTTGAGGGTCGGGGACTATGGTGGCTTTCAGCACCAGATTCCTCCATCCTTTCCTATCCTTAGGGCAAAGGTCACCATTACAAGCATGCGCAGAAAGGCCATTTTGAGTGACCATTGGTGAGAGCATCCAAACCAACTGTAAACAGCCTTTTTTTTGGCATATCTTGCTATTTGCCAGTATTTTGCAGCTGGTGGGTTTTCTTTCTTTTTATTGCCTTGCAAAAACTGGCCTTCAGGCTTGTTTTTGATGCTGGGTAGAGCTCTAGAAGTGATGCTATGTTGTTGATTTTAGGGGGGGGGCAGAGGTCATTGCAGCCATCGTACAAGGAGTTTGAGCCGATTCAAAAATAAGAATTTTGGGCTAAATGGACAATTTGGAGGTTAAGCTATCCTGTCAATGTGAGTTTTCAATAGTTGAACACTCAAGGAGGTGATTTTTGACAGCTCATTTCTTAGATGTTTACCATACATTTCAATGGGAGCTCGAAATGGTGGGCTGTGCCTCTTAGCCCTCTGTGTACAGTCTGCTAGTGACCTACCTGTCCTGTCCCTGATGTGGTCTCCCCATCTCCTCTGCTTCTGGTGCCACACTTGTAGGATGTAGGTTGAGATGTTCTGGGCTCTTGTGGCATGTCTAAAGTACTACCAAGAGCTTCAGGCTTTTTTTACCATGATGGTTATGAGTGATTTTCTATCTGCTAGTTTTATGCCAAATGTCAAAAGAGCATGTATCAATTCTGCAGCTTCCAGCAACTGAAATATTAGGAGTTGTTTGACGTATGTGCACAATGACATATTTGGGTCATTCAGTGTTTTATATCTGTGTGGACAGAAAGCAGGCTGTTATGGCTCGAAATTACCCTGAGCAGTCAGGCTTAGAAGCTAGATGTGGCGATAACATGTTTAAGAACAAAGGTGGATGTGGTTGTGATTATGTATGTTACATGTTCAACCAAGCTCAGTCACCCGTTTCTTACTTAAAGTATTGGGTTTGTAAATCTGATAAAAGGGGTGTTGCCCCTTCCTACTTTTTTGCATGACATTGTGCCCTTGTAACTAAGTGCCAAAGTATGAACATAAGGGGTATACTGTCAGGTTTTGAAAATCAAGCTGCACATTTTCCTCACATTCACTCCAAAAAAGAACACATTTGTTACAAGTGAAAAATTAATGCGATTTGAAATAATATGAATATTGGTCTGCAAATAGTTTCCCAGGCAGAACATCTTTACTTAGAAGTATGTTGAAGTTTAACAAAAAACTTATTCCAAAGTTGAGTGAGTGAGACATATTCCAACAGGTTACTTAAGATTTGCTCATATCCTTACTGAATAGGAGGTAGAAATAGCTGCAGTCACACCAACATGAACTGTCTACATTTCTTTGCTTTTTATCGAGAAACTTTTCCTCCCTTTCTCCATCTAAAAGGTTATATTGAGATATTGATGAATGGGCACAATAAAGCACAGGACTGTACAATATCTTAAACAGTTTAAGATGTACGCACAATGTCAGTATTCCCAATTTGTACACAGAACATTCGTAAATCATGGGGTCCATTTTTCAAATCAGAAAGCCTCATCACAGGAAAATGTCGACGTACCGAAAGCCAGCTAGATTCTTGGAAAGAAGGACGATAAGAAATCCATTAGAAGTGGGTGTTTTATGTAGGATTGGCCTGGGGTTATGTACTGTAAGAAACTCTTTTAGTGTAAGTAGCTCTCTACATCCAAGTGCAGGCTTTCAGTTCAGACGGAAATCTATAATCCTGTACAAAAAGCCTGGTTTTGTAGCATGTTGAAAGAAGAGCGCAGTGTTGTAATTCTTAAGCACTGTGCATACAAGTAATGGTTTTGAGCTATGGTCGTGGTTCTTCTTGATTCCAACATTGACATTTGTCATACCATGTGACAGCCAGGCTGTAGAATCTAGCCATAAGATAGAGAGCAGTCGTTTCGTCCCTCCGGAGCCAGGTTTTTATTCAATGCAATAGAGTACAAGCAGAAGAAGTACAGCAAAAACGTCATGGTCCATGGTGAAACTTTCAAGCTTGAGGCAGATTTCTGCAATAAACATACATGTAGCATGCAGTAACCAAAGTTTGTGTTTGTTGCTAATACTCTATGCCCTTAGAAAGTCACCATTTCTTTCAAGCTTAGTAAATTCTAGGGGAATTGTTTAATCATTAAGGCAGCGTCGAGATTGATACTGTACATCGGAAGATGAAACAAACTGATCAATGTGATCAAAGCGATGAGCAGATCGATACGAAGCAAGAAAAGATCAAATGTGCTCATCAGAGCATGTCTGCAATCAATAATACAAGGGATGGTCATATCAAGAGATGAAACAAAATTTGTATTTCTTCTATTGCTAGAGAAGTAGGGTTCTGTTTGTATATTGTATTGAATAGGTTTATGAAATTTACAAATACACTTAGCTGTGAGTGTTCCATCACTAAAGGCCTTCTGTATGACGTACATGTAGGTACATGTACTTATTGAGCAATCCTTGGTGTGCTTTTTATGTGAAAAAGACAAAACTAGCAGCTAGCTATGACTTAGCAGCCAGAGGTTCTTCTAGGAGGGTCTGTATAACTTATGCTGAACCTGGTAGTTAAAACATGTACATGTACATGAACATGTATCAAGAAATGTTTTGCCTTTGTTGATGAAGGGTTCAGATAAAATGTCACTTGATTCTGAATTGTGCCTGTATCAGAGAAAATCCTTAGGAGTACATTTGTAAAATAGTCTACAAGGCTGAATATGATAGGAGTGAGAACCACTCTAATAGTAATACAAACCCCCCACAAAAAACAAAATAACATGTAACATTTATTTCAGTAACCTTTTATTGACAAAAACATAATATGCCCTTGTGTTTACCATCTGTCTATATCTACAATGTACATCTACATCTACACTATACTGAGCAAGACCCCTCGCGGGGCATAATGCTCAGGGGAAGCGGTCAAGCCCCATTGTGACCGGTGGTGGTGGTGGTGTGACAAAAGAAAAATGCAGTGCATGAAAGTGAATAAAAAAATGAAAAACAACAAACAAGTGCTGTGTCTATGTAAATGTCAGAAATGGGGACAGCTCCTGCTTAATTCGTGGAAATTATTACTGCTGGGAAAGCCGTAATAGTCGGCTATCCCAGCTTTGAAGTGCTCTGTAGATTTGGCCCTGACAAGTTTATCTGGTAGGGCATTCCACTCATCTGTGCTACTGTGTTCCCCCCATCAGCTCCACGGAGCGAGTAACTCGTACGCGGAGAACGGAGACAGTGAACTGGAGCAGCTGAACGAGATCCTGAGGAAAGACCCTCTGTCCGACTTCTCAGAACAGGAGAAGGACCTGGTGTGGAAGATGAGGTAAGTCTTTGAACTTTATTCATCACCTTAGCAGCAGTGGCACAATCGGTCAAACCGCATGCAGAATACAAAATTAACAAGACTGGCAATGAAAACATACATTGCCATGGCGACGGTGGTTGCTGTTTGGGTTATTGTTTGCATGGCACTGCGGCCCTGCCATCATTTCATGATTTTGAGGAAGACTTGGTACCTTTACAGATACAGTGCACTCCTCCCCTGAGTGTATAGTGAACGAGCCCCGGGGTCACAGAAAGTAGGGCATCTGGGGTAGAAAGGTCCCAAAGGTTTCCAGGAATGTGGGCATAGATGTGGGTCACATGCCTGTGGACATTCCATTCCTGTACATGTGGACAAAATGCCTGTACGATTCCTAGAATTCTTGCGAATTGCACACAATACTGTACCATTAGGCTCCTCCCTGAGACATCGCCAAAAACAAATTATGTTCAAATATTAGGAAACCTGAAAAACTAAGCAAATTATAAAAAGGCAATGCTCGAGAGTTAAAAACCATTACAGAAGATAAATGCTGGCTACTCAACAATGTCAGTGTCATGTCAAAATTGCTCTGAGACTAACATGAAGTACCGGTTATGTCAATTTGACAGTGCTTTCATTTCAACCACTGTATTTAATTTCTCTTAAGCTAAACTGGGTTTCCTTTCATTTGAATTTGAAAAATATATGGATTTCTCCTAACTGCCTCCCCCATGAAGTTTTGCAGCAGGACTTTTCTGATTGTAGGTATAAAAGAGTTGAGGTTTCTGCAACATGTAGATTTTGAGTCCAGTCTGCAAAACTTTAAGTGGAAAAATGAAAAGTATTGTTAAGTAAGTAAATGTTA
Source organism: Branchiostoma floridae x Branchiostoma japonicum (assembly GCA_013266295.2). NCBI lineage: Eukaryota > Metazoa > Chordata > Leptocardii > Amphioxiformes > Branchiostomatidae > Branchiostoma > Branchiostoma floridae x Branchiostoma japonicum. Next base: position 12,348,050 of record CM023832.1, read on the forward strand.
CAATCAAAATCTTCAACTGTTGCAGAAAAAGATGCCAAGAAATCCAAGACTCTCTCCCAAGACTGCTTCAGTCGTGTAAGTGGAGTAGCAGAGAAGATGTCTCCCAGGTAAGGAAACAGCAGGGGTTTATAAACATCTTCATTATAGCTCTAATAATACGTATATATATTATCAGTTAACAATGCTCTAAATTGAATAGTGGTATCACTTTAAACTAAGGAGTGTTGAACAACTCAATATTATGTGTTGGTTGGTTGGTTGGTTGGTTGGTTTTACAAAACATATTGCAATGAACTTATGACAAGTGTAAATTTTCATAGTGTATTTGCATCCCTGTATAGTAGGCAAATACCAAAAACATTGCCTTCTGACATGGTTGAGTTTGTAGCCCATGAATTTAAGGATCATTGGATGATTCTTTGATCTATATATAATCTGGGAGTAAAATGTCAGGCCTGACACCTGATACTAATGTCAGGTCATAAGGGTAACAAAATACTAACTTGTCAGAAATGATGGATATTTTTCAAGCACCCTCCTCATAGCACGTCGGCAGAACGTACTGCGCCTGCGCAAAACCTGGATTTTCGCTGGATTTTTGGTCAACGTTGCATCAGAATTTTGCCTGTTGCAGACGATATCTTTTTCTACACAACATTTGAAAACTACAGACGGGATGTCACCCTTATATACGCGAATTCGACCTTATATGAGACGTTCTGCCGAAGTGCTGTGCACAATACATTACGGGTTTCGCGCAGGCGCAGTACGTTCTGCCGACGTGCTCCTCCTCATTACCCTACAACTGTCACATCAGTGATTGTAACCATGGGAGAAATCATTTGTCACTTGTGATTAGTAGATGTGGAGATCACTTCTTCCTGTGATCCCAACTCTGTGGGTCAAATGTCAAACCCTGTATGGCATGTGACATTATCAGTTCTGACATGTTACGTGTCAAATCGACATCGTGATGTGTCAGATCTGTGTACATTGGGTATTAACAGGTCAGGTGTCATGCACTCAAAAAAAGATGACTTTCTTCCTTTGACATAGTACTTCTGTCTACCAGGCACAAGTACAACACAGAACATTTGCCTTGACTCTTAAGCTTCCTCCCTCCCCCACCACTTCCAACTCCCATTTTTCCACAATTCGACTCTTCCTCCCTCCCCACCACTTCCAACTCCCATTTTTCCACACTTCGACTCTTCCTCCCTCCCCACCACTTCCAACTCCCACTTTATCCCACTTCGACTCTTCCTCCCTCCCCACCACTTCCAACTCCCACTTTTCCACACTTCCACTCTTCCTTCCCCCCCCACCACTTTTCCACTCTTCCTTCCCTCCCCACCACTTCCAACTCCCACTTTTCCCCACTTCGACTCTTCCTCCCTCCCCACCACTTCCAACTCCCGCTTTATCCCACTTCGACTCTTCCTCCCTCCCCACCACTTCCAACTCCCACTTTTCCACACTTCCACTCCTCCTTCCCCCCCACCACTTCCAACTCCCACTTTTCCACACTTCGACTCTTCCTCCCTCCCCACCACTTCCAACTCCCGCTTTATCCCACTTCGACTCTTCCTCCCTCCCCACCACTTCCAACTCCCACTTTATCCCACTTCGACTCTTCCTCCCTCCCCACCACTTCCAACTCCCACTTTTCCACACTTCCACTCTTCCTTCCTCCCCCACCACCCCTAGGGCAGACTAGAATTCCAGTCTCCCCCTAGGAGAATTCCAGATTGCCCTGGATTCCAGTGTCCCCTGTGACATACATTTTGTATACAACCATGTGGAGCAGCATCAGCAACAGCAGTAATGATGAATTATTACATTTTGGTTCACTACTTGTATATTTCCACTCCTCCTTCCCCCACACCACTTCCAACTCCCACTTTTCCACACTTCGACTCTTCCTCCCTCCCCACCACTTCCAACTCCCACTTTTCCCCACTTCCACTCTTCCTTCCCTCCCCACCACTTCCAACTCCCACTTTTCCCCACTTCGACTCTTCCTCCCTCCCCACCACTTCCAACTCCCACTTTTCCACACTTCCACTCCTCCTTCCCCCCCACCACTTCCAACTCCCACTTTTCCACACTTCGACTCTTCCTCCCTCCCCACCACTTCCAACTCCCGCTTTATCCCACTTCGACTCTTCCTCCCTCCCCACCACTTCCAACTCCCACTTTATCCCACTTCGACTCTTCCTCCCTCCCCACCACTTCAAACTCCCACTTTTCCCCACTTCCACTCTTCCTTCCTCCCCCACCCCTAGGGCAGGCTAAAATTCCAGGCCCCCCTTAGGAGAATTCCAGATTGCCCTGGATTCCAGTCTCCCCTGTGACATATACAACCGTGTGGAGCAGCATCAGCAACAGCTGTAATGTTGAATTATTACATTTTGGTTTACTTCTTGTATATTTTCCAGATGTACATGTTGCTGGAGAACTGGCCCCAAGTGTCCCCAGAGACCGCCCTGGAGCTGTTAGACTGCACGTACGCCGACCTCAAGGTCCGAAAGTTCGCCGTGGACTGTCTGAGGAAGACCATGACGGACGACCAGCTCTCACAGTACCTGCTGCAGCTTGTTCAGGTTGGAATTTTATTTATTTTTTATTTATTTATTTATTCGGCTGAAGACACAGCCAAGGCTGCCCAACTAGCACGGGGCTATTATTAAGGGCTAACCTTGAGGCCAGTCACTGTAGAATTTGCACCATCGCACACCGGGGCATGCCACTACTCTTTTTCGAAGGGTGTGGTGGGTTCTTTATCGTGCGTGGGGTGTGGCTCTCCCCAAACACGGGACCTCCATTTAACGTCCTATCCGAGGGGCATCCCTAACCGAAGCTAGGTACTCATTTACACCTGAGTGAAGTGAGGAAAGTCGTGTAAAGTGCCTTTCCCAAGGGCACAAGATCGGTTGGCACAGGTTGGAATAGATGTTGTAGATTCCCAGATAAAAGTTAAGATCTCTACTTTCACTGGAGGCACAAGTCAGATGGTCAGCATGTGGTGGAAAGTGCTGGTGAACATACATTTTGTAAAACATGTGAAAATCAGGAAAATCACAGGAATAGAAATGGGGAAAATGCACCTGTAGCAGCGTGCGAAATACTAGGTTGCCCAGTTGCACCGTGCAACCATATTTTGCTTGGTGTAACCTATTTCTACACCCAGGTAGCTCAGTGCACTACCTAAATTTTGTGGTAAGGGTGCCCCTTTCTTCCATTGGGAACTGTTTGAGATGTTCCCATGGAAGAGCTCATCACTTCAGGTAAGGGGGAACAACTCTGTGTCAGAAATGTATAAATACACATTGCATTCTAACGAGGTTAATCATAATGTAGAAGAGTTTAAATTTGGGGCAACCTGGAATTTTGAAGGGCAACCTAGCTTTCATCCTACGTTGCCACTGGGCAACCTGTCTCAAAAAAGTATTTTGTACACTGTGTAGTGGATAACACAGATCAGAAGGTGCATTTCTAGGATGCCAGTTATAGGCACATGTGTCAAGATTGTATCTCTCTGGTTTACTTGAAGTGACTATGAGACAGCAATTGTTTAGAAATATGTACATGTATGGTAGAGTGTTTTTGTAGCGTGCACTTGCATGAATTCTACATCATTTTCTTCTCCCCCAGGTTCTGAAGTATGAGCCTTACCTGGACAATCCACTGGCCAGAGTGCTGTTGGAACGGTCTCTCCTCAACCAGAGGATTGGGCATTTCTTCTTCTGGCATCTCAAGTAAGACCATAATATTATCCATGTCAATACTTGATATGATGGAGAAACCCTTGTTAATGTCATTAGAATACACCTGATCTTCAGAATTGCAACACTTTTACAGCTGTTATCCTGGATGACAGTAGAAAATTGTAATAATTCAGTGAAATACATTTCATAATCATGTAGGAATATGGTAGATGTAATGAAATTCTGCAATGACTTTGAGAGTAGCTATTATGACTGATTTACTGTCACCGTAGCTAATTTTGTATGTACATCACTAAAACACATTGCAGTCTTAATCTACATCATAGAGGTGAGTGAATCAAGTATTTAGACAGATGTAAACAGTCAACTGGAAGATCAAAGACTAATTTATACACTAATAGGAATATGTTTAACTTTCCAATATTAATAAATTTTAAATGTACAACACTGATCAGAAAGATCCTTTTTGTTTCTCTAGGGCAGAGATGTCCAACAAGAATGTGAGGATACGGTTTGGCCTGCTGCTAGAGGCGTACTGCCGGGCATGTGGAGCCTACCTGAAGTCCCTGGTTCGACAGGTGGAGGCCCAGGAGAAACTGACCATGCTGACAGAAACACTACAGGAGAGGGAGAGAGAGAAGAAGGACACAACACAGAGGGTAATGCCTGCGTCACATTGTCGACGAGCTTCGGCCGTATTTGTCGATCGCCAAAAGCTCGCCCAATTTTAGATCGACCGAGGATCGCGTGTATTTTTGGCTTAAAAATCGTCCCCGTCACATGGAGCGAGGCTCGGGTGATCGCTTGGGAATACATCTATGACCTCAAAAATCGGGCGACTAGTCTCTGATGTTAAGAACACGTTTCTCGTGTCAGCAAGCTTCGGCCGACTCCTAAAAATCGCCGGCGATCCCTAAAATTCGCGCGATGCTCGACGAAACATTGGGCGTACTACTGCCGTAAATGTCGTTTAGAACTCGTCGGCTGATCGATTTTCACACAATGTGACGGCCCCTTAAGGACTGACTGGACATAACAGGCTCATGCCTTCTCCTGGTACTTGGTGACCAGTGTCCAGCGTTTGTATGATAGACTGGAGATGATCACTTTGTAATTTTTTTGTGGCAAAAAAGAGCAAGGATGAAAACAAGATTCTTGACTTGTAGTAGACTATTTATTGTGGACTTAATTTCTGTTATTGTTTATCTTTCCATTCAAATTTATGTGTTGACATGTTCATATGATGGGCTGGTTTCAGTTTAGTTTCAGTTTATTTATTTCACCAGCAATTGCTCTCAGGTACAAAACAACCTGTTTTTCAGGCAATGCTGGGCATACAATGAAACAGACTATACAATATTACGGAATAACAAACAATACAGCATGACATAACAACAACAAAACAAAACATCAAAGTTTCGCCTCTCCGTACTACCATAACATCACAGTTCCTGTATGAATTTTGCCTGTCCCAAAGTCTCACGTTGATTCAGTGACAGGCTATTCCACATTTGGGGGCCATGGAAATGGTTTTCGTGGATTTGTTTTCACTGTGATACAAAGGAATAAAGAATAAATGCAAGATTGTGGCCTATTTATTGTGGGCTTTCTTCCACTTAAGAGTTTATCTTTGAACCTACATTTCAAGTTCATCATGATGGCAGAATGATGGCAGTACTGACTGTCATGATTGTTCCTCTCCAGGAAAGATTAAAGTTCCTCGGAGAGAAGATTAACCAGGAGGATTATCTAGAAGCCCTGCAGAACTTCCCCTGTCCACTCAACCCCTCTCATCTGCTAGGCAAGCTACTGTAAGTACCGCATCAGACATGGAGAGTGATTAGGCCACACCAATTTAATTTGTTGCTTCTCGGATTCGCCTCTTCATTTTTTTCTGATTTGCAAAAAAAAAAAAAAAAAATTCTGGTTCTGAATCAACTCAAAAATGTTCATATTTTGTCTCCAACGGTTAAAGAAAGTCCTTTTCTTCCTAGTTACAGTTGTTACATCTACCAATGCAGTGGTTTGATTAAAAGTTCAAAATTCATTGATTAAATTTTAACCCAGTCTTTTGTGTTGACTTCATGGCACCTATTCTAGCATTTGGGGCTATAATAGGATACCCGGGCATGTTTTTATTTTTTCGCCCTGTCGCTTCATATTTTTTCTGAAAAAATCCGAGAAGCAACAAATAAAATTGGTGTGGCCTTAGTTACAAAGTATTTGTAGTGTACAAAGCACTGATAAGGAAATATGGCCCTATCTCCCAGTTGTGACAAATCTTTTAAAGTAATACTAGAGTCAAATCTTTAAAAGTAATACTCGATTCAGATCTTTCCCAAAATGTTTGTACATGTACATGTACTTGATCCTAGCCAGATAAATAATCATGAATCTGCATTCATGCACATACATTAGCATACCAACCAACAAAGAAAGCAATTGAATGTCTGGTTTTCAGCAGAATGTTGCATTAGGCCACACCAATTTTATTTGTTGCTTCTCGGATTTTTTCAGAAAAAATATGAAGCGACAGGGCGAAAATAAAAAATAAAATCAAAACAGGCCTGGGCATCCTATTATAGCCCCAAATACTAGAATAGGTGCCATGAAGTCAACACAAAAGACTGGGTTAAAATTTAAACAATGAATTTTGAACTTTTAATCAAACCAGTGCATTGGTACATGTAGATGTAACAACTGTAACAATTAGGAAGAAAAGGACTTTCTTCAACTGTTGGAGCCAAAATATGTGCATTTTTTAGTTGATTCAGAACCAGAATTTTTTTTTTGCAAATCAGAAAAAAATGAAGAGGTGACTCTGAGAAGCAACAAATTAAATTGGTGTGGCCTTAGCAATACAATGTTGAAATGCTTATCAGAACATGAATCACACTACACTTCACTATCCAGTTTAACGTCATGACAGTTAAAATCTCCCGAACTTTAGACGTGCCTGCACACGACAGTCCATCCTTTTGCAATGGTTATTCATGTTTCTTTCCTCCAACATGCAGCATTAAAGAGTGTAAAGTGATGAAGTCGGCCAAGCGCCCCTTGTGGCTGAACTGGGAGAACCCTGACCCCATGGCTGACCTCTACTTTCTCAACCAGATGATCATCTTCAAGAATGGAGATGGTCAGTTCTTCAATCTGTACTTACAGCTAGCCACCCGTAAATAGTTTCATCAGGTTGGACGATATATATATAGGGTATAGAATTTTCTTCTTACACAACCAGTAAGGTTCTCACCTGCTTACGTTTCGATGTCTATCAGACACCTTCCTCAGAGCTTCTGACTGGAGTTCTGCAACTCGCCGCTATTTAACGCCAAAGTAGGTGGCGCTTTTGCGGCGAGAATGCAATCCCAAACGTGGCTGAGTTTGTATCCCCCCTCGTCCCGGTTCATCACTGGGGTTGACTTCCTTATCCAGTCAGAAGCTCTGAGGAAGGTGTCTGATAGACATCGAAACGTAAGCAGGTGAGAATTTACTGGTTGTGTAAGAAGAAAATTCTATACCCTTACAGCTAGCCAGTCTGTGCATGGACAGTTTGTGTAGATTGGCAACACTTGGCTGTGAAATTAAATGCACATGGCAGTAAAACGGATAAATTTATGTACTAGTATTTATTTCTTACAGATTCAAGCATACGTTGGCAGGGAAAGACACAAGTGTGCCTTCCCTGAATTGTGTATGGCTTGTTATAACAGTTGTCTTTCAACATAAAGTTACAAAGTAGGTCCTCTAACTGAAACTTAAATTTGAAACACTTGAGTTCTGATTGTGTTCTTGTCCCTGTTGGTGCCATTTAGGAATATTTCTTTGCTGGTTATTGCAATGCTTACATTATTGTAAGTCATGGACTAGTATATTATTTTGTAGTCAAAGCATAATGTCATAGTCATCTAAGTAGGGAAGGTGACACACACTTACATGTAGATGGAGCAATCAAGGCTTGATGCAAAACCAGTAAAACATCCTGGCTGTCAAATGTCAACCTCTGATTTTTCTTCAAATTTTCTGCTCCTCTTCAGATCTGCGTCAAGACATGCTGACGTTACAGATGATCCGGATCATGGACAACATCTGGCAGACCGAGGGGCTGGATCTCAGGTGGGATCTCAAACAGATAAGATCTACGGTCAAATCTGTCTTAAGCGACCACTCAAGGGAAAAGAGAAATGGTGGCCACTATAAACAAATGAATATCTCTAATATCGGTCTTTCTATTTACTAAATCTAGTGGTAGGAATTGGATAGTTTATACATTGGGTGTAACAGGTCGTTCAGTGTGATATAGCTAGCTGCCGCCGCACCGCGTGCCTGCAAAGCTGGTGTGTTACGCCAAAGGGCGGTTAGACCGGCTATACAGATACAGATGCAGATACTAGTACATGTATGGTCTGGCAGAGTTTTGCATATTGTAGAATCAAGAGTTCACATCTCTTTAGATTTTCCTTGTTATGATGCTGGAGATTCAAATATCATTGAAACTGGATGTTGACTTTGTTTAAGTAAAGCGATTAAATAAAGTTATACTTTATTCACATATATTAGTGTATAACACGCTTTGCCACCTCAACAGCAGAAAATCACCCTTTCTTCCTCAATACTCCATCACTCAAGAGAAAATTCCATGCCGACAGTTTCTTCCCTAGAACCACTTTGCTGTGGAACAAGCTTGCCCGTGAATGTTTCCCCACTAGGTACGACCTTCAACGGTTTAAATCTAGGGTGAACAAACATCTGACCACGCAGTCCTCACAGTAACCCAAAACATGCAAGTGGCTCTCACGAGCCTTGTTTTGAGGTGAAAACTGAAGTAAATAAAATAAAATAAAGTAAAAATATGGACCTGTCCTGCCCCCTTATCCTCCAGAATGCTGCCGTACCAGTGCCTGTCTGCGGGGAACTGTGTGGGGATGATAGAGGTGGTGAGGAACGCCAAGACCGTCATGCAGATCCAGAGGATGAGCGGCATCACGGGCACGCTGCAGCTGAGGAGCGACTCCCTACACGAGTGGATCAAGTCCAAGAACAAAGGGGACAGGTCAGGTCTTCAGGGAAACTGATGCTGCTGCTTGCATTATGATTGCAAAATGCACTTTGTTCTTTAGTACTTAGGTACAACATAGCACTGGTATTGTGGTACTTTGTGTCTAAAAAATCATCGCTAAGTTTGTGTTGACAGCCACTCCTCAGAGTATGGCGAGTTTACTGGTAGTCAGTCAGTCCTTTTGTTGTTGTTGTTTTTTTAATCATTGCTAAGTTTAGGACTTGTGTAATCCTATAACATATAATTTTGGAAGTGTATGGGGCTATGAAAGAGCATTGTGGGAAAATGCTTGTTTAAATGAATGGGTTTTTTAACCCTCAAAGTGTCAGGTAATATTAGAACTAGGCTTTAAAACTGGCCCATGACACTGGGAGGGTTAAAAGAATTCACTAAGTGGAGTGTAAATGACATTGTGAGTCAGATTTGACTCCATTGTTTCGAGCTGGTTTTTCAGTCAGTCAGTTCATGAACACATGTTGATGTCGATGTCCAGGTATGACCGTGCCATCGAGGCCTTCACGCTGTCCTGTGCTGGCTACTGTGTGGCCACCTTCATCCTGGGGATAGGGGATCGGCATAACGACAACATTATGGTGAACGAAGAGGGACAGGTAAGACAATAATAGTCCTCTTGGGCATCTAAACATCAATGTATTGCTCTTGTAAAGACATGCTCTTCAGTCATTATATACGTAGTTTTTTTATCACTGTTGCTTAGTAAAACTGGTCAGCCTGTTTGTAGACCAGTATGACAACAGTAGTCTTAGTCTTCTTGGGTATCTGTACGTCAATGCTCTTCAGTTATTTAGTTTTTTTCACTTTTATTTGTGGGACAGTATGGTAAAAGTGGTCTGTCTGGACACTGATTCTTGTTATTGCCACAGTCCGTCTTGATCCCAAAATATCACTCCTCTCGCAGATTTTCCACATCGACTTTGGCCACTTCCTGGGCCACTTCAAGAAGAAGTTTGGGTACAAGAGGGAACGTGTGCCCTTCGTGCTGACTGAAGACTTCCTCAAGGTCATAGCAAGGGGAGGTGACTACCAGAAGAGCAAGGAATTCAAAAGGTAAGATCTTGGGTTAAAGTCAAAGCCAGCTGTCCTTGTGCATTCTCCCACGACAGAGCTCCTCCCGCTGCTATACTACTAGCCTTGGTTGAAGCTCTGCCCACACACTCAGGGCTTGATCCTTTTGGGGGCGTGGGGCCTCTAACAAGCTGTCGATCAGAGAAATCACTTTGCCCAACTCAAAGGAGCTCTTCTGTGGGAGAATGTTCTTGAACTATGTGCTGTTTTCTTGTCTTCAGTTAAATTTCTTCTGACCATCGATGCCTCAGTAAACAAATTCGCATATTTACACACTGATAAGCTAGATTGCTGAAAGATGAATCTTTAAAAATGGATTTTTCAAAGTATTAGTTTAAAGATTTATTTTATAAGAAGAATGTAGATGTGCATGTATATTATGTTTCCTGATTTGTGTTTTAACCCTCTCCCACTTTCTTGTACTGTCCAATTACAAATTTGTGTGGTTGGGAGGAGAACATAGCATGGTCAAGGTTAAAAGAGATGGCTGATCAATTGTTACTGTTTCCAGTTTCCAAGAGCTGTGCCGTCGGGCGTACCTCTATCTCCGCAAGCACGCCAACCTTTTCATCGTACTCTTCACCATGATGCTTTCCACGGGAATCCCCGAGCTCCAGTCCTTCGACGACATCGAGTACTTGCGTAAGACCCTGGCTGTGGAAATGACCGACACGGAGGCTCTTCAGTATTTCTCCAGCTGCTTCAATGAAGCCTACAGCAGGTCCTACTCCACCAAGGTCGACTGGATGTTCCATGGCATCAAACAGAGCAGATGATTGCTTCACTTCTTTGTCTTCTTCGTCCCGATTGGGCATAGCATATGCTCTTGTCCAATGACGGCAAAGATGACAAGGTCTTACAAAGATTGACAAGATCAAACAGGGTAGATGATTGGTTTATTGTGGTGTTTTATACCTGTCTATGGGGTGCAGTGTATTCTCTCATCCAATGAGAAAGGGGGACTTTATCACAGTATAAAAGGAGGTTTAATGAAGAGGATTTGGACGCACATTTTACTTCTGTCTGACAAGCCGCGACAAACTCATCAAATGAGACAAATTTTAAGCTTCAATCTAGTCTGATCATGACCATCATTTCTTGTCACCATCTTGTCTTGTGACGTTAACCAAACTTTCTTACGTTCAGAGACATTTTCTCGGTCTTTGTATGTTCACAACAGTCATTGTCATCCAGTGAAAAACAAGACGTCTTCAAGAAGATTTTCTCAAATTTCCTAAAGAGATACAAATGGTCAAGTGGTTATTGATTTTTTCTGAAATATGAGCTCACCACTAACATTGATGAGGCTGACATACTTGCTCCAATTTGGGGCTTGAATTTTAAACTGGGTTCTATCACTGAACGACTCAGAAGACACTTGTATACAGGTATCTGGGAATTTGATTTTTTTGTGCCTCTTTTTTCATGAGACGCAAAACGTGAAAATGATTCAACGCGCTTATCCATTGCAGAGCAATGACGTAAAACAGTCAGCTCTTCAGTGTTGCTGTTTATGTTTCTTCACAATCTCATTGTTGTCACTTCTGTAAGATCATGAAAGACCCATCCAAACAAACCACAATTTGTAAAAGCACTGTAACAAGTCATAGTGTTGATAATAAGATGCAGGTAACAGAAGCATACTTAGATAGATGACAGAGTCCTTTTAGATGGAACGAATGGTAATGATAAAATAGATAATTCCCAAAAATATGCAAACTAGTTATTTAATGGAATTGTAGGGTAACTGAACAAATACATGTACAGGTATGGAAACAATGAACAATTGTTCAAACTCTAGCACTTTTTGAGGATCATATTAATGACACCACCAACTGCACTGTCACTGGGTTTGTGTCCCTGTCGCTGTATTTTTCCAGTTTACGTACTATGTGTTTAATGGCCATAAGGGTGTCACACAGACGATTGAAATCTTGGAATTCTATGACACCATGTTATAGTCAGCCCAAGCACATGAAATGTAGGAATTCTAGAAAGGATTTTGTTCTCATTAACTGTTCTCCTGTGGTGATTCAGTCTAGAACGTACACTGTGCATTACATGTAGTTGGAACATGACAGTATAGCAGGGATCGCCACATATGTCTGGTATAATACATAATACTTTTTTATGTGTTATACTTTTTCTTGTAAAAATGTGTTTCACTAACTTCTCGCTACAACTCAAGACTAAGTAACCATGCCATCCGAAAGCCACTGCAGTGGAAAATGTACTTTGAGTAAGTTTGTAGTTGGAAGTGTTCTTGAGTTATTGGTCCGTTTTCAAGAAAATGTTCTCGTTGGATGTTTCATGTGCATGTGAGTATTGTTCTTGTTGCTGTTGCTCCCATATGTCAAACTAGTTTACAACAATGTTACTTCTATGCCAAGTGACCTTAGCATCAGGAAACTATAGTCTCTTTAGCAGGTTCTGTGAGTCAGGCTATTTAGAGCACGTCGTCAGAACGTACTGCGCTTGCGCAAAACCCTGATTTTTCACGTTTTTCGTTGGATGTTTGGTCAACGTTGCATCAAAATTTTGCCTGTTGCAGACGACATCTTTTCCTATACAACATCTGAAAACTACAGACAGGCTGTCAAACTTATATGCTCTAATACAACCTTATATGAGACGTTCTGCCGAAGTGCTATGCACAATACATTACAGGTTTCGTGCAGGTGCAGTACGTTCTGCCAACGTGCTGCTATTTAGTTGCCTCTACAGAGGTGGTCTACAAGAAACTGAGTACTGAAAACTCATATGCCATCAGAAAAAAAACACATTATAAGCCCACCAAAAAAGCCTAGCTCACAGAGCCTGCAAAGGAGGCTAAGAAAACTACAAGATTTTGCCTACACAGTACATTCTCTTTTGTCAAACCTAACCAACAATTGTTGAATCGCTACAGAACAGAACATAGTCTATTTTAACATGATATGTCTCTATGCAATGTTATTATAGCATTTTGAGGCTAAAGACAAATCATGGAGACATTGTGGAAACAATTTCATTTTCCATGTCTAAAAATGGACGGTCTTCCCAATGTGAAGGCATGAAGCAGTCATATTCTGTACAAACCAGAGATTTCCAATCCAACTAACATGTAGGTTAGGCTCTTACAATAGTGTAAAAAGACACAAGACAATAGTTAAGACGATAGCTGATAAAGAAAGAACCATTACAAGTCATCTTCTTGACTGAATTGCTTGCTTAATACAAAATTCCCTATGAATGTGTTGTATATGCATGTAGTTAGGAGAGACATGTATTTGGAGTCCAATTCTTCTATACACCACTTCCATGTTCATTGCTGCATCTCACAGGGAAGCAAGTATAGGCTCATGTTTTGGAACAGTTTTGTTGTGGAGGTTTCAAGAGCTGGAGTTCAACTTTCATTTTGTGCAATGGTAATTAATTGTATATTGTAAAGATATTTGTAATGTAAATTATCACATGGTGTCTTTGCCTGGATGGAACATGAATGTCTGTGCTGCATTTTTGAGTCCCTGTGTATGTTATACTTCAGAATAGTGCTGTGTACCGGTTCGCTGGACTCAGTTCCGGACTTGTAAAAACGTTCAGGTTCAAGTAAAAAAAAAACTGAATTGCGGGAACCAGTTCCGGACTTGGTTGGAAAAAAACCATGTCACATACCCCTTTTCGTTCCGAACCACATAAAACCTTCCATAGATTGCAAAATCTGTGCTGCAAAATGAAGAAAACATTGCCATTGGGCATTGTCAAGTGTCGGCTTCCGTGTTATGTGACTACAGTTTGCCCAGACAACATTGCAAGGTTGCCAACATGCAATTTTGTATATACCGTGGGTTTAGGTCCGGACTTACAAGTCCGGAACTGAACCTAAACCTCTGGACTTGAATCCAGACCTGAACCTAAACGTGGGTTTAGGTACACAGCACTACTTCAGAAAGACCTGGCCATAGGCTTCCCCCTGCCAACATACCTCACCTCTTATTCTGGTATGTTGCTCTCAGTAAAAGGTGATACATTGTAATTAGGAAATGCTGTGCCGCTGTGATGTTGCCAAAATGGTCGCGAGTCAGGCAAGTTTTTGTGTCTACATATACTGAGTTCACCATGTGTTATTGATAAGCAATATTATCAAATATTGTCATCGGTACTCAATAGGAACCTTTAGTATAGCCAATGGTATGAATGATATTCATCAGATTCCACTAACTAAGAAACTGTGTAGCACCGTACACATATTCATTATCTGATACCACATTTGCTACTAAAAATCTTCATGGGGGAGAATAAAACATACCAAGAAGCCATGTTGTAGCAGTATGAACTTCTGCGACCATTTTATTGGGCCTACCCAGCTCCTGTGCTTTTAGAGCTTGGCCTGTACATGTATGTAACAAAGGAACATGTCCAGAGTCTTTATCTTAACGAGTGTGATAATGACTAAATCTGACCGATACATGTTACATAGCCATTCTCCTGGATTGATTTAGTTATATTGTGCAGTGAGCTTGGGTTAGGTGGTCTGTCCAGGTGTAAATTTGTATTTGCTGAGGTCATCAGAAAATGTGTATAGTTTTTGCAAATGGATCTTAATTTTGTCTGGTCCACTTGTTTTTAGCAGCCAATATGCAACAATAGGCACAACAGGCAATTCTGTTAGTTATCAATTCCATCATGCCATACATAATTTATTTTATTAAGTACAATTATGATAGGTATGAATTAAAGCCTATCTTGACCAATCTTTGCCAGAAGGGTGCTATTATTGGTATGGAATTGTATGATTCTCACCACAGTTTGGCTTGCCTTGCTCCATATATTTGTGTTCATTGTAAGTAATATGTTTTATACATGAACATTGCATAAACTGCAAAAGCGTGCATACTCTTTTGTGTGTGTGTGCTTCTTGTTTTGCTGAATTGTAAGACTTACAATCTTCTTTCCAAAGTTGTGGAACTATACAATAATTCTGTCACATTTTGAGTGTGTGTACATATGAATGGGTATGTGTTGAGTGTCAGGACAGTTATGTATAAGCTCAACAATCATGTTGCTCAAATGGGTAGCTTATACACACATATTGAGGCCTTTTCGATAGTGCTGCAAGTACATAACGTTTTATTTTAGAAGAAAATGGAGAAAAAATAAGAAAACGAAATATTGACTCCCACAGTACGATGTGTGGTCAACATTACAGCAAGAAGGTTTAAATGAGATAACAGATGATGAAAACAGTTGCTGAAGTAGGATTCATTTTCAATTTTTTCATGGCTCAGAAGCGACTTCTAGCAGTCGTCGAAATTATTGCAGTTCGCAGATAATTTGTCCAGATGACACAAACACGGTACCGTCATCATGGTCATGGCCGTGCATCGCATTAGTAGGTTTAATTTTCGTGGATCAAAAGCGACTTCTAGCAGTCGCCGAAATTACTGCAGGAAAAATCGGCTCAAAAACTTTAAGTTCAATTATATCAAAGTTGTCTAACACGTAAATGAATGAATTTTCCTGAAGTAGGGAGCCGTAAAAAACATCTATATGACCTTTTACCTGAAGCGTAGTCAGCCATTTGAATTCCACGTAATTCGTAGCCAGGCCTCCAGATGGCGTTCAGCACCAAGGACGGACATGTTTGCACAGAAACGTGTAGTGCACGGAAATGAGTTACGCCGCATGATTGCGTTAGCAGATTCCCCCTACTATACGTTCTATACCAGTACTTGTTGCCTTAGACGTAGCCAGTGTGTGAGTTTGACATGCACTAGTCCGAAATGGTGGGGTGGGCATCACTATTTGGAGGGGTTCGATTCTTGGTGATAAAATAATTGTGGCCATCAGGGTAACAATTAGTTCAGCTGCTGTGCACACCTGTGTAAAAATCACACATGGTACGGGTCCATTCAGTCTAGACTGTTAGTCATGCGGAGAAGACTAGAAATTGTTTGTCATCTTTTTGATAAAATTTCAGCTTCCTGTTCGAAAAATATTTATTACAACGTGTGGAGCAAATCTTCGGGGATGTTTTCTATGTGGACTTATACCGTTCCTTGGATTTTTGACGAAGAAAATGCGTCTTTTCTGACCTAGTAAATTTGGGGTGAAGACGAGAAAATGGCTCCAATTGGAAGGACGGTCATGGGTGAGCGGAAATTCACAAGGTAAGACAACAAACCATATCGTCGAATAGATTTCCAACAAACAGAGAACACACGTTACTTGATATTCGTGTAAAATGTGTGTGATTTTTAGAATACAACGCGCTACTTTCTAGCTTTAGGTAGGTTTGTTTTCTTGAAACTTTCTTTACTGTTTTTTTTTTAAATTAATATCGCAGTTATGTTTGTAGTTTTGTAGTTTGATTTTGAAGTAAAAAAAAGGACGTTATCAGTTGTTTTGTATACCAATGGTTTTCCTGGTCTAACATGTGTGTCCCTTGTCTGTGAAAGAAAAGATGGGTTCAATATGTGACTTTTCCTGCGAAAAACATTAGAATGAAACACTTTGCATGGACTGTCAACACTTTCCATCAAACAAGAGCAATTACTAGTAAATGAAATACATCACTAGTACTATATCAAAGTACAGTAAAAGCTTGTTTTGCCGTTGGATATTTACAACATACTAGCCCATTTTCGGCATGTTGACCACCGTCAGAGGGCAATAACTTTTTTTTCTGAAATCAGGCGAAAATCAATGTGCATGCTGATGTCATCCATAAAAATTACTTGCTGTGGCCTAAGAGCCCATCTTGTTTCCCAACTCGCGAAATGGCAAAATCTGGGACCGAGAGAGGCTTCCTTAACTAGATACAGCTTCTCGAGTTATGCTGAACACATACAATGAACAAATGCATAAAAAGCCCGCTGCAGTACCGTTGGAAAAATCCAAATGGAAAAAAGTCTTACCGCTTATTACATCTATTCAAGCTAATATAAGGGATACAATCATGCATATCAATTGTGTTAGTTATCCTGGTCTTTTTCATTCACCAGGATAACTTTTGCCTGGAGATATTTTTTTCACACCATCTGATAATATTTTCACTGTTAGGTGTGTCTTGGAGGTCAGCTGTCCAAACCAGACCATACTTGAATGGGGCTCAGCAATCCAGTCTACGTGAAGACATGGAGGGAAATGAAGACTTTTCACAAGTAGGTCTGTATTCAGTAAAATATTTCTTGTTCTAATGAAAGTCTAACGTTAAGACTACTGAAGCTTTATTTGTGGATGAACCATTATATGTTATTCTTCTGCTGCACATGCAGACCATGGGGTCTTGTTAACCATTTTCTTCAGACATGTGTCAAACATTGCCATAAAAGTATCATTTTTTCTGAGGCACAACACACCACCAGTGACACATTAAAAACACCTCAAGTTTCTAGATCCAATCAAGGATCTTTTAATGACCATTCATGATCAGAATGGAGAGATGTTTTTGCATCACACTAATCATACTTTCATCGTTACATCTAGGTGTGTCCTGACATGGAGACTTCTGTCCAAACCAGACCAGATGAGGACTAAGCAAACCAGTTGACTTGAAGACGCAGCAAAGTGAAGAGTCTTCACAGGTGAGACATTCCTGTGTTAAACAACCTGAGTCTATACCAGAAAAACAGCACATTTCTACATTTATTTATAATCAATGATGAGCAAAGGGTTAGTTGAATCGTAGGGTTTTATTATAATTATCTTTAATGATCATTGTTGCCTGGATATTTTTTTCACCATACTTAAACTATTCATAATGTTACATGTAGGCATGTCCAGAGGGTCAGCTGTGTTGGTGTTCCTTTGATGACGGTAACTCCGGGCTCAGCAGACAAGTAGACCAGAACTGCTGAAGACACCGAGGGAAATGAAGACTTAGAATGCAGTTTTCCTTGGAGACACTGAGGGACCTGAATGGGACTGCTTCTTATCGTTACTTTCTTGAGAAATATAAACACGGAAACAACAGTTGTTACTGATCTTGTAAAAGAACTGTTCTTTTTTTCTTTTTGCCGGCCTGCTTCATAATTTGATTTTCTGCAGAAATCCAAGAACATCTCAAATTTGTGTGGCTCAGCAGTAACAGCATGACATTGTAGACGTTAGTTCTTGGCAAGGCCAATCGCTGCTTACAATACACTGACTTTTGTTTCTGTCTTCAAGATTTGAAGTTGGAGACCAGACCATGGTGGGAAGGACCTGAGGCTTTTTATCGGCATAGCTGTGTGAAAGAAGGTGGATTCGGAGACCGGACTGTAGGAAGAGGACGAACCAGGCTTTCATCGGCAGGGCTGCATGTATGAAAGAAGATGGGGAGGTGTGAGTATGGTCTCTTTGTTAACACAAGACAACACACCACACACTTTTCTGCATTTCTCTCTTGATTTAAATGCCCAGTTCACTCTACTGTACTCTTTCTCCATCACATTTCACAAACTAAGCTCAATCACACCTCTTTTACTGCTTTCATTAATTACACTTTTCTGTTGTTTTTTAAAGCCAATTTTGGCGCCAAAAAATGTAATGGCGGCCCTCACCTGGATAATTGATTAAATCATCTTTTCCCGCCTTTTTAGATAGTGTAAGAATCTCTCTGACCTTTGACCCCAACCCCCTAGCCACACTACATTGAATCACTCACATAGTACTAGTATGTTAGTGACACTGTTCCAACACTTTGGACCTTAACTTCTCCAACCATACTCTGCTACATCAGACCAACCTTAGAATCCCAAACACTTGGTTAATGGAGGGAAGTTTTCTGCCAAAAGACTCTGAAGAATTTCTCACTCTCCTGTCGGTCAATGCACTCAGTCTACTCCCTTGGGGATGTCTTTGCTTGCGGAGACATTGATGCTTCAACACATCAGTATACCAGTGCAATTGACTGACCAGGAGAGTGAGAAATTCTTCAGAGTCTTTTGGCAGAAAACTTCCCTCCATTAACCAAGTGTTTGGGATTCTAAGGTTGGTCTGATGTAGCAGAGCATGGTTGGAGAAGTTAAGGTCCAAAGTGTTGGAACAGTGTCACTAACATACTAGTACTATGTGAGTGATTCAATGTAGTGTGGCTAGGGGGTTGGGGTCAAAGGTCAGAGAGATTCTTACACTATCTAAAAAGGCGGGAAAAGATGATTTAATCAATTATCCAGGTGAGGGCCGCCATTACATTTTTTTGGCGCCAAAATTGGCTTTAAAAAAACAACAGAAAAGTGTGATTACTGTGTAATTAATGAAAGCAGTAACTGAAGAGGTGTGATTGAGCGAAGTTTGTGAAATGTGATGGAGAAAGAGTACAGTAGAGTGAACTGGGCATTTAAATCAAGAGAGAAATGCAGAAAAGTGTGTGGTGTGTTGTCTTGTGTTAACAAAGAGACCATACTCACACCTCCCCATCTTCTTTCATACATGCAGCCCTGCCGATGAAAGCCTGGTTCGTCCTCTTCCTACAGTCCGGTCTCCGAATCCACCTTCTTTCACACAGCTATGCCGATAAAAAGCCTCAGGTCCTTCCCACCATGGTCTGGTCTCC
Organism: Branchiostoma floridae x Branchiostoma japonicum; assembly: GCA_013266295.2. Taxonomy (NCBI): domain Eukaryota; kingdom Metazoa; phylum Chordata; class Leptocardii; order Amphioxiformes; family Branchiostomatidae; genus Branchiostoma; species Branchiostoma floridae x Branchiostoma japonicum. The sequence continues at coordinate 12,367,440 of CM023832.1, forward strand.
AACTTCAAATCTTGAAGACAGAAACAAAAGTCAGTGTATTGTAAGCAGCGATTGGCCTTGCCAAGAACTAACGTCTACAATGTCATGCTGTTACTGCTGAGCCACACAAATTTGAGATGTTTTTGGATTTCTGCAGAAAATCAAATTATGAAGCAGGCCGGCAAAAAGAAAAAAAGAACAGTTCTTTTACAAGATCAGTAACAACTGTTGTTTCCGTGTTTATATTTCTCAAGAAAGTAACGATAAGAAGCAGTCAAACTTACTTGGGAAAACCATTCAGGTCCCTCAGTGTCTCCAAGGAAAACTGCATTCTAATTCTTCATTTCCCTCGGTGTCTTCAGCAGTCCTGGTCTGGTCAGGAGTTACCATCATCAAAGGAACACCAACACAGCTGACCCTCTGGACATGCCTACATGTAACATTATGAATAGTTAGCATGGTGAAAAAATATCCAGGCAACAATGATCATTAAAGATAATTATAATAAAACCCTACGATTCAACTAACCCTTTGCTCATCATTGATTATGAATTAAATGTAGAAATGTGCTGTTTTTTATATAGTTTATGGTATAGACTAATAGGTTGTTTAACAATGACAATGACAATGAACTTTATTGCATATTCACGCCCTACATGGGCCAAATGCACTGAGTTAGATAACTTGGGTATAGGTTAAGAAGGAACAAGTGTTACATTTCTATGCTACGTCTCTATCTACAGGGTTTATCTACAGGATCTCTTCTCTCATTTTAAAACATGTATGAACAAATTTACATAGTTTTTCGTTAACATCGTAGTGCTTGGATGTCATAATATGTTTGAACAATTCTATTTTCGGTAAGTATGTAAATTTCTTGTCTAGATGTAAGGACCCAATAAGGGATTTCAGCATGTCAGCGTATAACGGACATTCTAAGAGAAAGTGTGCTTCATCCTCTACACAGTTACTGTTACATAAAGTGCAAATTCTGTTATTTGCGGGAGTCTGGTTATACCTACGAATTTCGATCTGTAATTGATGATCACTAATCCTTAATTTTGGCATTGCTCGGCGATGACATAACTTTTGCACATCTAAATATTGTTCTTTTTCATATGTAAGCTTAATTGTTTTGTAAGTTCTTAACTTGTTTCCTTGTTTTCCATTTAACACAACAATGCCTCACCTGTGAAGACTCTTCACTTTGCTGCGTCTTCAAGTCAACTGGTTTGCTGAGCCCTCATCTGGTCTGGTTTGGACAGAAGTCTCCATGTCAGGACAGGTGTCTCCCAGTCAGGACAGGAATGTCAGGACACACCTAGATGTAACGATGAAAGTATAATTAGTGTGATGCAAAAACATTTCTCCATTCAACACTGATCATGAATGGCCATTAAAAGATCCTTGATTGCATCTAGAAACTTGAGGTGTTTTTAATGTGTCACTGGTGGTGTGTTGTGCCTCAGAAAAAAATGATACTTTTATGGCAATGTTTGACACATGTCTGAAGAAAATGGTTAACAAGACCCCATGGTCTGTATGTGCAGCAGAAGAATAACATATAATGGTTCATCCACAAATAAAGCTTCACTAGTCTTAACGTTATACTTTCATTAGAACAAGAAATATTTTACTGAATACAGACCTACTTGTGAAAAGTCTTCATTTCCATCCATGTCTTCACGTAAACTGGATTGCTGAGCCCCATTCAAGTATGGTCTGGTTTGGACAAGAACGTCAGGTCTGGTTTGGACAGCTGACCTCCAAGACACACCTAACAGTGAAAATATTATCAGATGATGTGAAAAAAAATATCTCCAGGTAAAAGTTATCCTGGTGAATGAAAAAGACCAGGGTAACTAACACAATTGATATACATGATTGTATCCCTTACATTAGCTTGAATAGATGTAATAAGCGGTAAGACTTTTTCCACCTGGCTTTTTCCAACGGTACTGCAGCGGGCTTTTTATGCATTTGTTCATTGTATGTGTTCAGCATAACTCGAGAAGCTGTATCTAGTTAAGGAAGCTATTAGGCCACAGCAAGTAATTTTTATGGATGACATCAGCATGCACATTGATTTTCGCCCGATTTCAGAAAAAAAAATTATTGCCCTCTGACGGTGGTCAACATGCCGAAAATGGGCAAGTATGTTGTAAATATCCAACGGCAAAACAAGGCTCTCATTCATTGTTAAGCTTTTACTGTACTTTGATATAGTGCTGTATTTCATTTACTAGTAATTGCTCTTGTTTGATGGCAAGTCTTGACAGTCCAAAGTGTTTCATTCTAATGTTTTTCACAGGAAAAGTCACATATTGTATCCATCTTTTCTTTCACAGACAAGGGACACACATGTTAGACCAGGAAAGCCATTGGTACACAAAACAACTGCTAACGTCCTTTTTTTACTTCAAAATCAACCTACAAAACTACAAACTGCGATATTTAAAAAAAAAAGTAGAGAAAAGTTCATAATAAAACAAACCTACAAATAAAACAAACCTACCTAAAGCTAGAAACTAGCGCGTAGTATCACACATTTTACACGAATATCAAGTAATGTGTGTTCTCTGTTTGCTGGAAATCTATTCGACGATATGGTTTGTTGTCTTACCTTGTGAATTTCAGCCCACTCATGACCACGCCGTCCTTCCAATTGGAGCCATTTTCTCGTCTTCACCCAAAATTTACTAGGTCAGAAAAGACGCATTTTCTTCGTCAAAAATCCAAGGAACGGTATAAGTCCACATAGAAAACATCCCCGAAGATTTGCTCCACACGTTATGATAAATATTTTTCGAACAGGAAGCTGAAAATTTATCAAAAAGGTAACAAACAATTCCTAGTCTTCTCTGCATGACCAACAGTACAGACTGAATGGTGACCCGTACCATGTGTGATTTTTACACAGGTGTGCACAGCAGCTGATCTAATTGTTACCCTGATGGCCACAATTATTTTATCACCAAGAATCGAACCCCTCCAAAATAGTGATGCCCACTCCACCATTTCGGGCTAGTGGGTGTCAAACCCACACATTGGCTACGTCTGAGGCAACAAGTACTGGTATAGAACGTATAGTAGGGGGAATCTGCTAACGCAATCATGTGGCGTAACTCATTTCCGTGCACTACACGTTTCTGTGCAAACATGTCTGTCCTTGGTGCTGAACGCCATCTTGAGGTCTGGCTACGAATTACGTGGGATTAAAATGGCTAATTACGCTTCAGGTAAATGGTCATATAGATGTTTTTACGGCTCCCTACTTCAGGAAAATTCATTCATTTACGTGTTAGACAACTTTGATATAATTGAACTTAAAGTTTTTGTTGTTTTGAACCACAAAATTTAAAGATTTACTTTGCAAAATCCTTTCAAAGTTAACAAATTAAAGATCAAACATGACCTTTTATGGTATGTAAAAATCGATAATCTTTAGAAGAAAATGTATGTATCTTTATTCTAGCGTCACAACTTCAATACTACATATATGTGCTTGGCGCCCATTTTCGGCATGTTGACCACCCACAGAGGACAACAAAATTTCTTTTTTTCTGAAATCGGGCAAAAATCAATGCACGCGCTTATGTCATCCATAAAAATTACTTGCTGTGGCCTTAACAAATAGAACACACTAAATATATTGGAAACACAAAATTCCAGAACGTACAAAATCAAGTGACATTTTCTGAGGCCATCCTCTATATGCGGAGAGGACGAAAGAGACACGGCAGGTAAAATAGGTTTGGTCACCAGGCTAGGCGGTATCATCACACCCCACTTTGCAATGTCCTCGCATGGATATCTGACGATCAGCATCATGTTAGCAACGCCTAACTCCTGAACAGTGTTTTGTAACTTATACCCTATTGTGTAATCACCCTACTACTGTTTGTACATATTCTTGTTATTCAGTTTTGGTTAGGTTTGTAAATATTGATGATATTTTGTACAGTTGTGTATTCCCTGAAACTGCGTAATTCAGCCTTTTTACATTGTATTATTAGGCTGCAATGTTGTTTTAACTCTGTATGAATTTGCAAATAAACCATTTATAACTGCAAGAATGGCTGCAATAATATTTTGAATTGCTAGTCGACGCTTTTGGGCCCTAGTGGGTTGGTGCACGTAGCATAGGTAAACTTCATTTGTACAGATTTTAGGATCCAGTTTCATAATCGGCACGCACATAAGATGGTATTTCAAACCACCTGTATGTTTTGTTGATTTTTTAAGTAGACTGGGCGACTGTAATTCTTTTAATTAAGGCATGCTTTACTTGCCCCTGAACATTGAACCTAAACCTGGACCTAGTATGTTTTTTTTACATTATTTAATGCAAAAGGAACTGTACCATCCAACGTTTTACTATGCGCAGTTGTCATAGTCTTAATTAGATCGACTGACTATACTTCAATGCAAGGTTTTCTTTTGCCTTTCTTGAAACACAACAGTCGCGAAAGTTGTACTACCAGTAATGCCAGCCTACCACCCACCGTTGAAGGAAGGGATCGGCTATTAGAAATAGAAAAAGTACCGATAAGATGAAGGTAACGGTCTCTCCCTTCAATCTCTGCTAGGAGAGTATCCTGACTGTGCCCATGATGACTTGGGGCAAGCAGGGCAGGAAGAGCCAGCCCACTTTAGCACACAGAAGTTCCGACTTGTTGTCTTTTGACACACGAGCCGTTGATAAAAAAGGCGCCAGGCTTAACCTCCTCACATCTCTTATAGCGCCGTAAAGGGATAATTTTGTCCCACTTGTTTCGTAACCACAGTGACGAGGTCGAAGTTCTGCGGTCCCGTATCTGGACGCGAAACACCCAGGCAAATAGCGGGCACGTGTTTGAGTAGCTCACATGACACATGCAGAAGCCTAGCCGGGTGCCTATTGGAGAGGATACGGCACGGGGGGACTTGTCGTCACGGGAATTAACCGAACTCTGCCGGGCAGGCGGCCCGACGCGGAGAAACGTACGGACGATCTGACAGCGCACGGCGACGAGCGGGTCGAGTTGCTGCCAGAACCGACCGCAGGCACGGGGCTGGTTGTCCGTCCGCCCTGACCGCTCTACGCGGGCTCTGGAACTGGGTCATGTTGTCCGGCTCGACCCTCAGTCAGCGAAACACTCCAACTTTAGCGCCTTATCTCAAGTACTTTGGAGTGTCCGTGTAGCCTGTGTAGGCCGCGAATTCCTCCAGGGGATGCCCGCAGCGATGCCGAGTCGTCCGCCCTGGGGCCCGGGGCTGTTCGTCCCGAACCCACGATTACTTCTGTTCCTCCTGGGATTTCTCCTGGTCATGTCCACGGTCTCTGCTCAACACAGAAGAAGGCCAGACAGTCACGGACAACAGCCGAGAAAAGAGGTAACGTCCTATGTCATCACTCACCTGTCGATGTTATGCCTCGGGGAATCGGTGGGCAGTGAAGTTTTCATTACTAGCCCTTTAGCACAGAAATAGGACAGCATTTTGACATTGTACTGTCGTCTGTTGAAATGTGAATGTCAGTCCATAATACCATGCTTGTCAATCTCAACTCATTGTATTTTCAGCCTGTGGTAGAGCTAGAACAAACTACACTGACAGCTCTACTCTACCCACCCCCTATAGCTAGTTTGTTTGTAACCCCCCAATTTACCTTGATAACGTCTCAATATCCATTGAAGTATCTACAGCGGAAGGCACAACCATCGTAGTTCAATCAGGAACTAATCTCTTCAGTAATAACCGTATGTTGTGGCCAGATAAGATGTCAATCACCCAACGTGACCCCATCATGAGGCTCAGTACGTGGCCATGAAGTCCAGCGGAGACAATTAGGGAGGTGCCTTTTACAAACAACAGCCTTTTCAACGGGTCAATAACCAGATACAAACTGTGGACACCGACAACAGATTAACATGTGTTGGGAAGTTCGTTTTTTGTCTAACTGCGTTTTCAACAGTGATTTAGAAGAAGGGGACCGAAAGAGAGCAGGCAATGTCGTCGAAACAGTTTATATTTCGGATATTTTTGTTCGGTTTGAGTTATATAAGAGGCAATACTCTTTTTCAAGAGCCGCCTCGCCATATTATTGACCTGTGGTAATGGTAACGTCTAAACGCCGTACAGAATCGGACCAAAACCCTACATCTGCTTGGAGATTACACACAAACACACAAACATGGGCGTGCTTTGCCCTGTTATTGTTCTTTCTCGCCCGATTGACATCGGTGGGTGTTGTTTGACAGAATGACAGACGACACTTTTCGCAGATCTGTCCTCCGTCCAAAGGACCACTGATCTCCTAACACGCGAAAACAAACAAACCTCCCAGATTCCGAGTCTAGATATCATTCAATACTGTGTTAACTACTTCTTCTAGTCCGCTGAATATTGGCCCTTGGTTGTCCTATAGTATTTATATTGGCAGTTGTTTCTTTGGATTCCTTACAAAGCCTTAGTGGCTTCGGTATTTTCACTCACAGAGCTTACAGTACACAGTCCACTTAGATACGCTAAGATCTGAGTCTTAAGATATGGAAGACTTTTATCTGTGATGGAGATCGCAAGGAAGACGCCAAGAATGTGTTTCCTCGGAGATATCTGGGCTCCTTCCAGATCAAATGACATTTCCAGTCCGTATTCCATTCTTTAATTCCCCACTGCGGTAAAGATACGGGCTGCTATAACACCAGGCTTGCAAGAATTAATTTAAAGCACGGAGTAAGCTTTACACGTCCCTATCTGTGACATCTGTGTGAATAGCCGGGCAGGTTTACTTTCCTTGAGCTAATATTTGGCAGTGCTTGACGTGACTATGTCACCATGTGCCTCCTATTTAAAAACGCTGTCCCATCGTTTTACAAGGGTCGGTGGGTTTATCTGTCCCGCAGGTCAAAACAAAAGGAAGCTAATTTAAGTCATCTGCACCATTAGAGCCATACCTCCCAAAGCTGTGATTGCGTTTGGCCGAAAACTAAACAAGACGCCATAGGCGACAATTCTCCGTGAAATTTTATAATTTGCAGATTGAGAGGTGGTATTGGCACTGGCATGCCTGCAGACGACGTATAAAATTGCATGCCGATTGAACAAAGGGGACCGTGGGTTTTAGCTGCGAACACGGAAAAAACGGGTACCGCTCAAGTCAACGTTAACTGCTTAACAAAACAACATGATTACAACAGCAACGGTTAGCACAGTTGCACACGGAAAACACCGTCCCACATAACCGCTACGGTAAAAACAAAGACACGTACACAAAGTCAACTGCGCAACTGGCGGTCAGTCTAAAACCACGTCAACAATTTTAACACTTGCCGCTCAAGTCAACTGCTTAACAAAACAACATGATCACCACAGCAACGTTAGCACAGTTGCACACGGAAACAACACATATCTTGGCGCATTCTCCGCGCTCCGACCAATTTCAGGTCGCTATATTATAAGCTATAAATAGTACAGTGTGTGAGCTCTACCGAACAACTATGATATTAACATCTTGCCAGACAATAGACCTGACCTTAGGTGCAAACCATAAGTCACAATCCCAACAGATACTCACAAATGAATATACACAACAAGTCAACAACCACCTAATATCTGCTTAGAGAACCTCGCCTACCACATATCTACTTAACCTACGGCCTATTCCACAGGATTATAAAAATAGGGGTGATTTTGAAATATCAAATTTACCTCGATATAAAAACCGCTACGGTGAAAACAAAGACACGTGCATCAACACGGACATAACGGCACACCACATGCCAAAATTCATAGAAATACAACGTACACAAACATGACTTTTACGTGCGAACACATTTCACAATTCCGGCCATCCATAAACCATTACGGTCCGCATCTGGTCTGCATTAAAAACCGCCCCGCGCATCTGCATTAAGCATGCTCGACCCCCCCGCTATTCAAAACAACGGGTTTTTCGCGGGCGGTCCCATTTGCCCCTAAATGTAGGGGTGCTTTTTAAATATTATCTTGACCGCGAAAACACCTACGGTAAATATTGATATACGTGCATCATCACTGGCATGCCTGCAGACGACGTATAAAATTACATGCCGATTGAACAAGGGGAACCGTGAGTTTTAGCTGCGAACACGAAAAACCGGCTGACCCGAATACTCCTGCAGGAGGTATGCCTCCTTCACGGAGTAACAAACAGAGCGTTATCAGTGGGCACTTGGGATTCAACATAACATAGGATCGTAGCGGAAGATGCATGTTTGGAAAGTTTGTCATGAGTGAAATGGCATTAAATTAGTGAGTCTGACCCTTACGATTTTAATCTGTACAACATACAAACTACCCGTCTAATTATGTAGACGCAGTAGTTTCCCTTCATTCTAGCTATCCTATAATATCGCTGCACCGCTAAGCCTAACTGCAACATTTAGAACATTGATATGTACGACGACGTCAGTATAGTATGACGTGATGACAAGCCTATATTCAAGTGTGAAATGTGCGAACGGAAGAATTGTACGTAGATTAAGCATCTTGTAGGTTTCTCATGTCGTGGAAATGCACCGTATTGTTGTAGACCCTACAGCTGGACGCGCCATCCTTTATATACATACAGCCCGTGCGGTTATATATAGTTGTGGTGCCATTCCAACCATGCTGAGGTCACGCCTCCAACACATCCATGCCACTGTGGGTCCTAATGACGGGCGAAAACACGGCTCAACCTTCACTCAACGCTGTATTTCACTCTGGGGAGGACGAAGTAATTAATGACTTAATGTTCCAGGTAACATTACACTGTGTGTGTTCGGTACGGCTGTATATTAAGAGGGGAGGTTCCGTCCAATTATCAAAGGGGCGCACACACACGGTTACTCGTGGCATTGTCAATCAGCCAACGCTGCTAGTATCCCTTTCTGTCTGCCATACATTGTACCTGTTACAATTGTTGTGCAATAAACTTGACTTGACTTGCCTTGGATTGCCTCTGTTATATTTCGTGCGACATTTTACCAATAAATAAATGCACTTCAAACGAACCATTCAGATCGGCCATGAAAGGACAAGTTTCGAAAAAGATGTCAAAACCACATAGATTCTAGCCTGGTTACCAAATCTATTCTAGCTCTCGAGTCTCTTTGGTCCTCTCCTCAAATAGAGGACCAAAGAGACTCGGGAGCTAAACTAGGTTTGGTAACCAGGCTAAAAACACAACACGACCCATGTTACGTTATACCATGCCTACTGGTTTTCCCCTTTACGATTTATAACGCCTGGCAGCTATGTGGTTTGTTTGTTTCCCCGTTTGTCTGTTGTTAAGGACGAGGTGTGCCCCCGGAGCCAGGGTCCCCTCCCCACCCACCCGAGATTACAACCGTGTTTGTCTTGGGTCTAGTTCAGGGCAGACGACATTTGTAACGCGCGCACCTGAGGGACCGAGGTGACGTCAGGGTCCTGTCGGGTGTCTGGGAGTCGTGCCTGGCGCTGAAAGCTGGGAGTTTTTGTGACACAGTGTTTGACATCTTATTTGTCAGCCTGGAGTCTCTGATATTTCACCTGCCGTCATGTGCACGTACTGGACCGCACCGCTACGAACATGGATTTGTAGATTAGGTAGTATTGCATTTGGCTACTCTAGTGTTCGGGAGTAGGTAGGGGCGTCGTTGGCAGTCAAATTTGACTCAAATTCAAATCAAATTCGATTCAATTCGTATAGAAAGGTAAGTGTGGCTTAAATCTGGTCAGACTGCTCCCGAACTTCAGCCAACCTTGGTCGGCTGGTGTTCGGGGGAAGGGTCTGAATGTGTGGCTACCTTGTAGTTACTACGCCCCTCCACATCTTGAATGTAACCGGGGCTTAACCACGTCATCTCGATCACTTTATACTAATGAATATGGACAAATGGGCTTATCAAATACAGACTGCTAATCTGGTGATTATTAGGTAGTAATCTGGTGACTGTCGAACGAACGCACGGGTTGTCAGTTCTTGGTGAGGTCCACATTTTAGATTTAATTAATCACTCGGTAATTTAAACACTCCGGATCGAGAACACAGTTGTAGTTAAGTGTAATTAAGTTTTTATGGCCCTCGCCCAAAATGTCCACCAGTAGTAGTAGTAGTAGTAGTAGAGACACACTGAGTTGTGACGTCATCTAGAATACCTTTTGTAAACCCTTCAAGCTTTTGTGAGGAACAGAATGACAGCTTTTTTTAAAGTTGTAGGAACAAAGATATGCCATCCTGCCTAAAGCCTGGTCTTTCCCTTGTACTATATCTGTGTTAAGCCCTTTTAGAGGTTAAGACCTTGAGCATTTTGAAAGTACCCTATGTTTGGGTGAAGGTTATCTAGAATTGTCACGTTGCCAGTTTTGGGTTGCAAATAAGCTATCACACGGCAGGACTGCAGATAGGAGGCGGAGATCGACAGAAATGGGGAGGGGGACTAGTACCCCTCAGTTCTGTTTTTTTTTTTTAATTTTTAATTCACATATGTTAAATGAGTATTGGGCAGGAAGCACAGTTGCTTATGTGACGCCTTCTACTCAAAAACACAAATGTAAAAACAAGAGTAAAACATAATGACAAGATACATACATAATTACAAAGTGGGTAAAGGAGAATGAGTACAAAAAAGACGAGTTGGTGATCTATCAATTACGAGAATCTACCTGTACAGTAAATAAAGGTTTGAACTATGTCAAAGATATTACAGTTTTGTGAATGTGAGAGTGACGTGGACCCTCGTAGCAGTAAAGAACATAAGGTGCTGTCATTGAAATGCTGTAGCTCTACTATGTTGAAAAGAGATGATGTTTCTCAGTTCTGTTTAGTAACCAACTTCCAAGAAAACCGTCTGCTTCCACCTTTGGCTACCGATGTCTATGTTATAGGTCACAGAAGTTCACACTCCACAATGGCACACTGCTCAAAGTCCATGATACGCGAAACTCTGTACCGTTATTCTACAGTCGCGTCAACCAAGCTATTCTGAAGCTCTATAGTCGTTTATTCGGGTTAACAAAGAGACAGTTTAATGGAAATGTCTTTCCTGGGCCAGTTATGCCACCTTCTATGGGCTTCAACTCTAAGAAAGGACACACACGGTTTACTACGTATCCGGGTCAACTGTCGGACCTGGTAGAATTTTTTGTCCCAAAAAGAGAAGCACCTGGACGACCAGACGACCACCTCGTTCCCGGGTCATTTCCGTAGACCATTAATCCCCGTTGCCATGACGACCCGTCAGGAGTGCCTCTGTCGTCCCAGAGGAGCCGACAAGGCCGCTCCTTTATCCACCCGGCCTTCTGTTCGAGACGCTGCTTGTATAGGTGGAACTTCTTTGTTCGTTGACATTTACTTTCGCGAGCTGTCGAGTGACAAGCCGAAGAGGGAGTAGGGGGTGGGGGCGATTTATCGAGTAAGTTGCAGTCGTCAAAAACACCCTACATGACAAGAGTCTGCTGTGCTTTCTAATAAGCATTAACAGTAAGGTCAGTTAGAATAGAAGTGAAGGGCAATAAAAATACACCAATCAATTAAAGACTTTAAGATGTATTGCGGTGTATGATAACGCTTTAATTAAGTACCCCTATGATCCTTCTTGACCTACATTTAAGATAGTTCCCTCGGCGACATACAGAAGTGTGTTCCTCTTCCTACTGTTAAAGAGCATTTCTGTCAAAAACTACATTTTTTTAAATGTCGTATTTACCCCATACACGGTCCATAACGAAATGTCCCTTGACGTCCCTCCAAGTTTGAAAACGTCGGTGAATTGAAAGCCTTGCACTGGCGTGACATCTGTCCACTTTGCTTGTTATTCTGTTATTTGGGAAAACAGTCGCTTTTGTAGCCGTGTTTAACGATTTCACCAAATTCCACATCCAAGTACAACTCTCTTTACGATATGGAAGTCCACAGTTACACGCCTCAATGAAAATTTGGAGCTGTTTAAGATCTCCCACGGACAAACTACGCACAGGAAACCATTGTAACCTCTGTAGTAGGTCAATGTTTTTTGTCAAGTCTGTCAAAGAATACCAGAGGGCATGCATATAAATTCCAGATCCAGAAGTCAAACGGGCCCAGATCAAACCTCTTTCCAACAAGAGTAACCCCTATCTGGAATAAACTCTCAGAAGCAACAGTGACCTGTAGTTCAGTGAATGCCTTCAAGTCTAAACTAGCTCTGGAATGGAAAAATCACCCGGACCGTTACGGCTACAACTTCTCATACTGAACTGCCAATACTGTCTGAACTATATGAACGGTCTCATTACCCTGGGAAGGTACCGACTGACCCGGATTCAGGTGAATATTCAGGTGAATATAAAATTAAACACGGCTCTGGATGGACTATCCGCACGATCACGCCATGCAGTGGTTGCTAGGAGTTGAAGAGCCTGGCCACAGCCGTTGAAAATACTCATGACAAATCTTTTTAAAGAGAGTCTTCAAAGAACAGTTCTATGGAGAAAATAAATGGGTTGAATCTGATACGACTGAAGGAGGACCATTGGCATAGAAACCACCCAGGCCTCCTACACGTTCGTCCAGAGAAATGTGTGTTTGTCGGGCATTTCTAACACATTTGAAGAGTGATATATGGAGGTTCCCATTCACATGTGTGATGTATGCTATAGAAGTCCTTCCGAGCGCCGTTCTAGTGATCAATCTTGGTTAGAAGTTGGCGGTACCAGGTCAGACACGTCACACACAGTCCGATGCTCAAACAGAAAAGGGGACAGCTGACAGCACAAACTTCTTGAATTGTGCGATAAACACACGTGAACTAGTTTCAATCGAACGTCTCATCACAGGGTATCGTGTTTCCTCAAAGACACCGGCGTTTAAAAGGTTCAAGTTTGTGTATGCCGTAAGTGTGAGACAAGGGGGCAGGGAGTCTTGACCCCGACACATCCCTTTTGATGTCTTTTCTACCACTTGGGAGGAAAGTAGGCAACCTCCTCCCATTAGAACGTAAGTGAGCCATTCCCGAAGCGTTGTCTTGAAGACAAGTTAACACCTCCAGGTCAAAGACAGCCTTCACAACCACCGGTGGAATTTAGATGTTAGACTCTTCAGACACCCACATATTATAGAAGTGGGTGGGAAGCGATTACCTTTTAAAAAGGGGCCGCAGAAAGTTGGCTTTGTGTTCAAAGCGGCTCGTTTCACCCAGACTTGGAAGAGAAGCGGCAGAAGAATTCTTAGCAACTTCACGCTACAAGAGCAGTCAGACAGATTCATCATTGGCAGTCTTTCAACACTACAACAATGGGCTGAAAGTCAAGTTTAAATAGAGCGTGGAGGTTTCAGGTCCCTTCTCCATTGCTGAGACGACGTGGCGACGACCACGTGCTGGGCGCTTTTTTCGGGTCGCTCGGTTTGCTCCAGACTCGTGTTTCGCTAGCTGGTCCTTTCTCTATGGTCTGTATCAGAACCCACCGTGTTAGGCTCATTTTTTTGTTGAGTCCTTTGGTGTTTTGTAGAGACTAGTTCTTCGCTTAGAAAATAAGGATGATGACTTCTCACCTGTACCAGGATGCGATTAACATATATTCAACATAGTGAAAGGAACGAATTGTAAATAACGGGGATCGGAATACAGTATAACACATTTTACTACTGTGTAGTATGCATATCATCAAGGTTTTTCATAGAGTAGAAAAAGTGGTATGATCTCAAGTGAGATATTGTCATGGTCACAGAAGAAAATTGACGGGGAACGTAACAAGTACTAGGCCAATGTGTGGTCAGGCCCAGGTACAGACATGAATAGCGTATGATCAAAATTAATATTGTAACATAGGGTATAGAATTTTCTCCTTACACAACCAGTAAGGTTCTCACCTGCTTGCGTTTCGATGTCTATCAGACACCTTCCTCAGAGCTTCTGACTGGAGTTCTGCAACTCGCCGCTATTTAACGCCAAAGTAGGTGGCGAAACGTAAGCAGGTGAGAACCTTACTGGTTGTGTAAGAAGAAAATTCTATACCCTATGTATATTCCAACCTGATGAAATTATTTACGGTAATATTGGAACACTTTTACTTCGTTGATTGCAGGTCAGACCCCGGGAAGAGCATAGACCAACGCACAGCCAAGAGCCCCATCCGCACAGGGGCCGTTCTCAGCATAGGAGGGTTAAACCCAACCGCCCCTACCTCCGTGTGGAGCCGGAGTCACAGAGACACAGACTGCTCCATCGGAAAGCCTTCTATCCAGACGACGCGCGCTTCCCCGCCCCAGAGAGCCACCGGAAGGCCGTGGACGAGCAAGCGCGGAAGGTGGACGGAGACGGCCACGGGGAACCCCTGGAGGTGGGCGGGGACGAGTACAGGTGTCCGCCGCCGCTGACGGTGAACAGGCTCCGGCGGAGGGTGTGTCAGCAGACCAAGTGTGTGTCGGACTCGGCGTGCGGCGACGAGAGAAGATGCTGTTTCAACGGTTGTGTGTTCACCTGTCTCGACGCCGTGCCACCACCTGCAGGTAGGTCTTAGATTACACGTCCACGATTCTGTATCTGTAACTTATATGTATAGCCGGTATAACCGCCCTTAGGCGTAACACACCAGCTTCGCAGGCACGCGGCGCGGCGGCACCTAGCTACATTACACCGAACGATCTTTGCACATCTAACTGCAGGAGTTGTTTGAAGCTTTCTCGCAATGATGCCCCAACTGTACTTGGTGGCAACACGTTCCACTCTACAATTATAGTTCTTGGAAAATACGGGTTGTTTCTGAACACTTCAATTCTTGGTTGATAATTCTGATATTTAAAGCCATGACTGTTTCTTGTATCTATAGATGGTTAGCTTGACGGTGGACTAACTAACTGTTGACCGATTAGTTTGTCAGCTTGATGGTTAGTTCGTCGGTCGAAACTATACTCTGATTAGGATGTTTGAATATGCTCAGTGACTTCTTTCATTTTGCTTTCACAGATATCAATTTCATTTGAGAGCTTTAAAAAAAAAATTATTCTGGTAGCAATACACCCTTTTGCTCATTTTACCCTAACCTGATGTTGTATTCCTGTTTTCATCCCCAGTGTTGGACTGGCTTGAACAGCCGAGTCCGCAAAGAAGCGCAGGTAGGAAGAGCCAGTTTTTTCCCTTGTCTCTTTGGAACCTTATCCAAGTCAAACCATGAAAACAAAATGTCCAAATACCAGATTCACGAATGAATGCTATACAGTTCCTAACGTGTATACACTCCCACCCTGAGATTTTTAATCAGTAAAACTCCAGCTGAATGTTCCCTGCTTGCTTCATTATGAGCAACCTTGGGGTGGTCAAGATAACATCCGACGAGGTCGTCTGAGGTCAGCATACTTCAGACCACCTGATGTGTTCTCATGCCCACTGCCCGACCCCGGGTCTTGCTATGACACCTATCAAAACACCTCAGACGACCAGATCACAAGGCGACACCATGTACACTGTGTAGGACTAGCTAGCCTCTACCAGGCTTCGGAAAGCGGCTGGAAAGAGTAGAAATCGGCCAAAATAGACAGGTAGCACGCCAGGGGAATTGGTCCGCGAGAGAGTACAGTTTGCCGCGTCTCTCTCGCGGACCAATTCCCCTGGCGTGCTATCTGTCTATTTTGTCCGATTTCTACTCTTTCCAGTCGCTTTCCGAAGCCTGGTAGAGGCTAAGGACTAGCCTCATTACAAGGCTCTACGACTAGGCTGGGCCAGCAAAAGAACCCCTGTGAAGATAGAAGTGATATGCCAGAAAAAGCACATTATAAAAGCTTCCCCAAAAGCCCAATCGTAGAGACTGCTAAAGAGGCTAGTGTAGGACGGCTTTGTGGAAGTGTGTTACCAGTTAGAACCAGTGGTCACATATAATACACCTGTCATGTTGAACCCACGAGGGACGCAGGGTCTGAGGACTAACAGAACTGTTTACATTATGATATATGATGGAAATATGATGGATATTTCTCTAATGATAAATATTTGACTAGATATTGTGACGTTCTCTCTTCATTTCCCTTTGTTGCAGGTTATGCTTGGTTGGTGGCAGAACCGGAGGAAGTTATGGGAGGTACGTATACTATATACCTGTATATATCCAACTCACATCATCAGTTTGGTACAATTTAGATAGCAATTATATCGATTGTCGGTGACGAACCAATGGTTTCTAAACTTTTTTTTTAAATCTATGCATTGTCAGTCTCAGCTTAGCAGCTGTCACAAGGGCGCTGTCCGATACCACTGAGATGGCGGTTGACACTGCTCTTAAACTGATCAAATTGTAGTTTCTCATAAATGTCAATGTACAGGTAGACATCAGAAATACATGCAGACATTTTACCTGCACTAACCTGAATAATTCCGATGCCCAATTTGTTAGCACCACTACCGAATCCAATTTTTTTCCAATATCACCCTTCTGTTCCGCAGTTGAGACCTGTAGCACAACCACAGCCTCGCCTAACGACCTGTTACTGGAGTGTCCCCATGGATACGTCTGTCACATAACCAACCAGGGCGACCCGAACAGTGACATCCCGAATGCAGGCATCTGTATCAAGGGACAAGGTACACAAAACGGTTCTGTCGTCTTTCATGGCTATATTCTTTTAAAAAAAAACTCGTAGTGTGCGCTCTTACTTTTTCTTTTCTTTAACCAGCATTGTGATAATCTTTAAAGACCGGTCTATCTTCAAGAACATCGCAACACTGAAAAAGAAATTTGTCGTGACAAAAAGTTACCCGGCTTTCGGTGACAGAGTACGACAGTGTGCGTAATTCTGAGTATGTAGCATCTGTATAGTCACAAATCGTGGTTTACGTTAGAAAAAGTTTCGGAAAGATGAGAAAAAATATTCCTGATAGACAGGTGTAACTTTGCTTCAAGCGCCACCCGACTATAGCTAAGAAACAAACGGGAAAGGGAAGCACATTCTATACCATGGAAAACATTGCTTTCCATAAAAGATGGGTTTATGTGTTTCTTCAGAATTCAACAGCAGCCCCTGTGTGTTGTGTTGTACTTGTAACATCATCGTGTCCTTAATTGTTGTTCGTGGCTTATTCATGTGGCATGTACGTCCCCTAGATACATGTAAATCAGTATATGACGATGAAAAAAAACGATCCTTATGTCTTTGAGAAAGTACTCCGAAGTGTCATTTTATATCACGAGAAAGTACTCCGAAATATCATTTTATCATATATCGACGTCTAAAATCCAACTGAAGGTACTGCTACAGGTTAAAAATGCCAATTTATTTTAGCAGGTTGATTAATTGAATTTGTTCATTAGGTTATAGGCAGACACGAAATCATTTCAATTAAGAAAACTTCTTCCATCTGTTTCGTCTTTTGAACTGTAGACGTCCTTGTCTTTCATCTTGTGAAGTGTAGGTTAGATGTCTTATATATATAGTCCAAAGTAGATCATAGCCTTAGTGTGGTCAGGATAGGTGTTTAGCAGAATGTAGTGCTAGCCTGGTGCTGCAGCAGTCACTCGTTGTGAACGAAATCAATGGGTTCTCTTTTATAAGGCCACACCAAGTAAATTTTATGGATGACGTCCTCTGGAGACCCTAAATCTAATGCGAGAGGGCGAAAGAAAAACAAGAAGGGCCCTAAAAACAAGATGCCTAGATTACAAATATACTAAGAGACGACAAATGTTAGGACACAAATTGAATGAGGTGACACAGTGTAACAAGCAAGAAGTCTTTCATTCATCATCAAAACGGCAATGAATCAGGTGGAACAGCAGTTGTCGTCCTGTCCTGTTTCGCGTTACGGGTTTCACGTCAATCTGACGATTTGCGGGCGACCCTGTATACAGGGTCGCCGGCAAAATTTCTATCGCGTGCTATCTTGAGATCAGAACATCGTAGAACTTGCAAATAAGCCCCCCCCCCAAAAAAAAAGAAAACGCCGACCGCGCCGGGAAAAATCAGCCCTACGTCCCCCCCTTCCCCCGTGGAAAACGCCTGCAAAGGAGGCTATACAGGAAGCGGAATTTCTTGTGTTTTTTTGTAGGAACAGGCCAAAATCAATGCGCGCGCGGACGTCATCCATAAAATTTACTTGGTGTGGCCTAAAGTACTGCTGCACATCCAGTCTACGAGTAGTTCTCTGATGCCAGATTATGACTGTATGTTGTTTCTGTTCGACTAGGAGAGGAGGAAGGAAGCGATTCTGAAAACGAATCCGACGGTAAATTTTGCCGAATTTGTGTTTATTCTCTTCTTGTTGCGCGTGCAATTAAGTAATCGCATGCCGACAAGTCCAAATTACCTTTAACACTGTATATAAACTTACCATAATCTCGAGCTCTCTCTTTAAAAAATTTAATTCTTCAACTTGTTGCTTAATCAAACATAATTTGAAAATCTTTACTTCCGACGCCAATACAGTATGTCCTTTAAAACCCTCTGAGATCTTAATCTTTGATCTGCCTGATATAATCTAATAAATTTCCAATCATATACAAATCGTGCAGTTTATCTAACGTAACAGTACAGTGCGAAGCCATTAGGAAATCACTTTAGTGTAAAAGATTAAGAGTTAACGTTATTTATGTCACATTCCCGCTCTTCCAAATCCCAGCCCTTCCTGAAACCGTTCACTGCCTAAACCCAAAAATAAAGTGATTTTCAGTAAAACCGGTAGGTGGCGGATACCACCATTGCTTAGGCAGTGAAGGGTTAATAACAGCTTTCTCTCATCTGCTTTCCTTGTCATTTTTTTGTGTGGTTGTGTGTTCGTGTATGTAACTTGCCTGTGTTTGAGTAGTAAATAGTAGAGCAAGAGCTGGCAAAGTTGCTACTGACAAAATGATTAGAGTTCCACGCAGTTGACTTTCGCTATTAAAATGCAAAGAAACGCCAGCAACCGTTTACCGTTTACACATCAATACTGCAAACTTTTTGTCAGTAATTACAAAGGTTATAGAGGACCTATATATGAGTCAGTCCATGGGATAAGATCGTCTACTCGACAGTAACATTAATATATAGTAATGTAGTTCTGAATCGGAAAGAGAACATTTCTGTCTTGTCACTTTTCTCTCTACACAGATGACGAAAGTCCTCGCCAGTTCCGGCTCCGGTCTGGTCCGACAGAAGACGGGAAAGGTAAGGTCCACTCTGTCTGGATAACTTAGATACAAACCACTTGAAGACCTTCAAAAGACAGTTGATGATACATTTACATAACAGGTTTAATGCGATCTATGACACCGATGCTGCATGTAGCTGGATATCTTTTTGCAGATGTACGACCTGTATGGCCACAAGGCCGCGATAACTGCCCTATAGTTGTCACTATATTGTTATATATCTTAATATGTTATAGTATGTTGTCAGTTGAATTGTCAATTATTGTATCATTACTGTTTTAGTATGTATTTTGTATGTGGAGAGACAACTGGCAGAGGTGCAATTATGCACCTGTTTTGTCTCTCCTCCATGCTACTTGTCGTTGCATTGGAAAGTCTAATAAATAAATAAATAAATAAATAAATAAATAAAGAGGTAGAACAAGTCCTTCAACTGGTCATGGCGTAAACTTGTCTTCTCCTAAAGCCAAAGCGCTTAGATACCCCTACAGAAAAGTACGAAAACTGGTGCTGTAGAATGGAGAACTTGCGGTGGAATAGTTCAGTTTCAATACACACACAGCGTCTTATCTTTTTCCTAAGTCCCGGATTTTGTCAAGCTCTTAAGGTCATTCAGTAGACCAATTTGCAACTCCACAACATTCTTAGGAGGGCGGAATGTTGTGCTCTGAGTGGTTTAACATGTCGTGGAGACCACAGAGTTAACAGTATGAAGTCAAGTTGAAGGCTAAAAGCCTTGGAATGGTTTCAATACCAACCCCTCCTGACGATCGTAAAGATGGTCTCTGAGGCAGAGGGTAGGGCACGATAGCACCTTTGAAATTCGCCCCCTCCCTGATCTATATTTACATTTGCCGTGTATATGTTTTCCAAATGGTCTTACCAATGATCTTTCTTTGACCAGAACAGGAATAGGCCAGAAATATGGCTTCCAAAGAGGTAGAGGTCATGGATATGGGGTTAACGTTCTATCACGAGGTCATTCCGGCTGATCTTTAATGTTTTCCTTATCAAAGGGAGCACTTCAAGTACTTGGACTTGGATGGAGTACATACACACCATTGCGGAATATCTCCTAGGACCAGTCGTTAAGAGATGTTGCTCCTCTTAAACAACATACACCATTGTGTCAAAACGCTAACATGTTTAACATGTTCTTTACACTGTTTCATGGATTTCTGATTTTTTTGGTCCTTTCCATTGAATCATTTTCCAACATCTCTCTTGATCCAGGTGCATTTTCTTGTCTTTTTACATTACCATGTAACAACATCTCTCTCACTCTTTCCTAAGAATCACAATTTAAAATTTACCTGGCCAATGTTTAGGTAACGCCACTTGCTCAGCTATCTTACTCAGGGCCTGAATGGGCTCTACTGAATGGGTTATGTGGATCAGACAGTCTGCTCCAGTCTTGGACGGACACACGTCTGCATCCTTCTGTAACAACTCCCTACAGCAAAGAGTAGTACAGTCCATTCAGGCTATGTACCGTACATTAGGCAGGTAAATGTGTTCAAAGTTGCGATACAAGAACCCTTTGAACCTTCCCAACATCACTCTCTCTTTGCACGTACTGATAGGTAACTCTCTAACCTACCATCATAGGTTGCATGGTGGAAGGGCAGACTTACCGAAACAAACAGCTCTTCAGTTTCAACACACACATTTGGTAAGTCAGACGTAACTGCACTTGGATCACCTGTGTCATCTCATGGCAAGTCTTCTTCATGCTGCATTTACCAAGTTTCTGTATCATTTGTGTTAATCATGTAGTAGTACAATATCTCCTGGTACTCTGTCAACCCTGCATTGTCAATGGTTCAAACCAAAGTTTGGAACAGGGTGTGCAGCCTGATTTGGAGCAGGTTTTGAGGCTATGTTCATGACACATGGCATACTGAATGAGAAACTGTTGTCCACCATAGTTACATGTACTTTCCCAACCCAGTGTTGAAATTGTTAATGGAGTGATGTACAAGTTCAGGTCTATGTTTAAAGTTAAGACTTTTGATCCAACACAAAAAATTCTCTCACCTAGAGCTTTCGACCAGTCACTCTGGCCTTCCAGTGACAAGCTTCACTGGGTCAGTCTACTGAGGAAGGCCAGAGTGACTGGTCGAAAGCTCTAGGTGAGAGAATTTTTTGTGTTGGATCAAAAGTCTTAACTTTAAACATGTAACTACCAACACAGATGAACTTTCATGATAGTATAAGTTCAGGTCTAACTAGTTACCTTAACCACACTGCAAGCTTTCTTGCTTGTAACATCTGATTAGTCCACACCAATAAAACCAACACCTGTTTCACTGGTGCTCTAGTTTCTCAATCCAAGGTTACTCCTGATGCTTTCTTCAGCTGTTTCTGATTTTGTACTTCTGTAGAAAAGCCACCCCATAAAAATGTTCTTACCTCTCCCATGCAGGAGGTGGGAGTTTTAAGATCGGAAAGCAAGATGCATGTCTTAGAAGACTGCCCTGATCTTTGGCTAAGATATTTAATCAAGGTTTTTTAAGGCATAGCCTGAGTTCCATGTTCGTTGCTTTAATTATGCTCACTTTTGTACACAACTGGATGTGACAGCCTTGCACAGGGCTTTAATTGGCCAGTATACTATAGATCTATAGAATAGAATAGAATAGAATAGAACAGAATAGAGTAGAACTGGTACACATTAACTTACATAATGGTGAGAGCAGTATTAGACATTCTTGAGAATCAGAATTTTTGTATATACACAATGTATGCAACCAAAGGAAAAATACCCTACACTTATCTGTGTTATCTGTGTTGCAGCAAGTGCAGAAACGGAGGAGTTACCTGCGTGGTGGCAGACAATGTAGGTTAGTACCATCCACGCTACATTCCATAACAGTCTGGGTGAAAACAGAAACATATTTCAAAACAGAGATTAAAAAAGTAATGTATGTTGACCGTCCATGCAACTTTTGAGAATAAAGTAGTCAGCACTGAAACTTGATTGACTTGAGGTTGGAAGGCCTTACATATCTTGACTTGTATGGATATATGAAACATTTCTGGCAAAATATTTCATCACAGCAAGAAGCAGGTGACAAATTGTGACCCTTTCCCTGAGCAATTACATAATAACTCAATCTTGTTCTCTTATAGAAACCTTCGAAGGTTGGCTGGATGCTGATGAGCTGGAGTACAGTGTAGGAGAGGTGCCCAGTGCAGGAGCAGAGACAGTTTGATTCACATGGCCAAACCAGAAAGATAACAAATACACCTTACAACTTACAAGGGCAGCTTGCAATCCCACATTCTGTATGTATTTGGACCTAACACTGTGAGGTTTGAGTGTCTTATTTATATCCACCTTTGGACTATTAACTCTCCTTCTGCTTGGCTTTAACAGTTCACATTTCATCATAAACAGAAGGGTAACAAAAGCACTGGTATGTGGTACACTGTCTGTACAGTGTAATTAAAATAAAAGAGGTAGGATGTGAAAAAATTGTTCGCCACAGCCCTCTGAGATTTTGATATGAATTAGACCTAGAGAATTTGGCTCTTTAGCTCTTGGGAACATTTCCTTTTGTAAGAACAATCTTTGCTAGAATGTGGATACTCCATTTTCTACGATTGATTTACTGCCATCACTGATTTATAATTGTTGAAGCAGCTACTTTAGAAGTGATAGTCCTATCTTGTCAACCTCTATGTATGGTAGAAAGATGTAGGGTTGTATGGGGATATTGGTCTCAGACAGGCATGTTATCTATTGATAGTTAGTAAAGATCAAGGAGGTTTAATAATCTGTTTGAAAATGCTTGGGAAATAAAAGGGAACGTCAGACATGAACAACAACATCAAACTGGGAACAAAATTTAAGTGTGTACACATTAACAAAATAAAACTTTTTCTTTAATTTGCAAATCTGTGTCTGTCAATTACTTTGTTATCAATTCACTACAATGTATGTCATTTTACATGACTTTAATGCACTTAATCACCATGAGCATGTTGGAGTGATACATACAAATACAAATTTACAGTTTTGATACTACAATTGTAAAGTGTGTCATACAATTTTTTTCATCGTTACAAATTTGATGGCCAAGTCAGTGTAAGGCTACATGAAAAACATTTCTTGTTCAACAAGAAATCAGGTAGACATCTATTCCAAGCTGTTGTCATGATGACATGATGGTGACTGGAACACTGTTGACTGGCCTGATCTGATTGGCTGGCTGGGAGCAGGATGGACAGCTGAAGCCTGGATCTGCCAGCTGATTGGCCTGCAGCAGGATAAGAGAAGTGCACTTTTGATCAGAGGACAAAAGCAAATGATTCTATATAATATGGCTATTTTCCTCTCAAATTAGTTTTCACATACTTCTTGCATTTTTCAACTTATCATGTATCATATTAATTATGTCCATAAAATGACCGTAAAAATCTCCTTTTCTACTAAACACACTTTGACCCTGGACAGACTTGATTAGCCTGGAAATTGGAATCCAGCCTTGTCAGCTTTAGTCTACTTCCAATGGTAGGGTAGTGATACATATATCTGTACACTGTATATAGCCATGGCCAACTGACAAGAGTGGAGTTCAGTGGTGCAGGGACTTGCCTGCGCGAAACCCGTAATGTATTGTGCATAGCACTTTGGCAGAACGTCTCATATAAGGTCGAATTCGCATATATAAGGATGACATCCCGTCTGTAGTTTTCAAATGTTGTGTAGAAAAAGAACAATGATGATGATGTTGATGTACTTTTAATATGGGCGCTCTGCCTGAGTCAAACAATAAATAAAATAGATATATATATATCAAGACAGGATTCCAGAATCACCCTCTCCCTAGTTGGTGTGATCCTGCAGCAGATAAAACCCAAAGCTAACAGCTGAGCAGCTACATGTAGGCCCCCTGTGGGGCTAATGGAGAACAGATAGACCTAAAGTACTTACTGTTAACAAACTAGAGGAGGTGAGG
Source organism: Branchiostoma floridae x Branchiostoma japonicum (assembly GCA_013266295.2). Lineage (NCBI taxonomy): Eukaryota > Metazoa > Chordata > Leptocardii > Amphioxiformes > Branchiostomatidae > Branchiostoma > Branchiostoma floridae x Branchiostoma japonicum. The sequence continues at coordinate 12,391,463 of CM023832.1, forward strand.
ATGTGTGGAAAATAGCAGGATCAATCTATTATTACTTAAGGATTAGTTCAAGCATTGTAGTATTCTTGAGCTAGATTTTTCACTGTATAAATATCTTACTTTGAATACCAGGTCACATATAAGGCATGTTTAGAAACAAGACAATAACACAATTTCTGTCTTCTGACTCTGCACAGATGATCGTCTTGGTTTGAAGAATACTGATTGTGAGCAATATCACAACCCTGTCAAAATGGCACTGAGTTGTAGCAAGGGAAGCTATGCATGATTGCAGCAAGGAGACAAGGACATTACATGTATATACAAATATAACCTCCTTGATTGTAGCCCTGTAAATAGAGAATATACAACACGGTGTATTCCGTATTGCCCGAGGTATCGATCCGACTCGCGGGAGGGCCGAGACCGAGGGCGATGCGGAATTTCGAATACACCGTGTTGTATTCTATTTATATCATACCCACCCTAGAAAACACGTCTTTCAATGCAAAATGAGCGAAAATTGGTGTCCCTAAACAAAAAAACTGCAACAACATCAATTCCAACGTCCGAATCCTGTATTCGAATTTTTCGAAAGCGGCGCACACGGTTGGGGCAAAACGCGTTCGAATCGTTCTATGGAAGCCCGGTCGTACAGGAGATCGAGAATACAACACGGTCGGGAGCACTGTATCGCCGCCCGGGTATGATATAATATACATTTGTACATGTACAATACATTGTATCTCATTGCATGCCAGGGGCTGATTGGGCTTCCCCCCCACCTCCTGACCAATGGAAGGCCTGCATGGTGTAGTCTGGCTGTAACAGCCTATGACAGTTTGATGGTGCAGGGTTAGTAAAGATAGCTAGTTATCAGTTCAACACCTTCCATTCACTATAAACCCACCAGGGTACTATATAAATAAAGACTCAGAGTCTCTGGTGCATTGCGTGATTTCCTCGCCCAGAGCAGTACAGCTTTAATGGAAAAAGAATGTTGGATGGGATTTCTGGTGTATATAAGGTTTGAGGAGTTGCCAACAACCTTGATTTTGAAGAAATGAACCATGGAAGACACTGCAAGATGCTCCTACTTGAGATAAAACGTTTCCCACGACTTCCTTGCCCCTTGGATCAAGAAGGATTCCTTAATGTGTTGATTCTAGACAGTTTTATAGAAGGGGTCACAAAGGACGAATTGTACAGAATTCTATGTAGCTATGTATATAGTGGTTATTTGAAGCGCTCTCTAAAATGCTGAAAAGCATGTGAAAACACTGTAAGTCTGATCCAAATGCTGGAAAGATAATTTTTTCAACAACTTCCTAACACTAGTAGTAACAGGTAAAGCATTGGATCTTGTGACTATTCTTTGTTAACTCTTGGATTTGGTAGAGGTATTTCTCTATTGGTGGTCATGCATGCAGTGAGTATCCTATCTTTTACTTTTAACGTTTCACTGGAATGGTGCCAAAACCAGGCTGACATGTATGGAGGCTTTACTGCATTGAGCCTTTGCCAATGGCTACATTTAGAGACTAAGAGCCAAATCCTGCCCAGGCGAATACCACACTACTTAGGGATATCCTAGAAGCCATGATTAGTGTCTGAGGCAGCTAGTTCCCTTCCTCTTCAACCCTAAAGCTGTCAGAAGATACAATATATCTCCTCTTGAACTCTGTTCACCTGTGGTTAATCTAAACCATGTCTGGCATCAATTGAAGCTTGCATGTTATAAAAAGAATTATTGCAGACATCTCAGATTTTAGGAATGATAACCTCTGATTGGAGGGGTTCATAGGGGTTTATCAAAACACTTCGGCTGATCTTATATCGTTTTAATCTATAGGCTATTCCATTTTGAAACTTGAGAAGAGTGCAGTTAGGACATTTTTTTGAATGAAAAGGAGGTGGTATATTAAAAGGGAGTTGAATACAGAAAACGTTGTACATATAGTTGAAATGAAGAGATACAAAACCTTTACTGGATGCACCCTTTTAGCTCAGTGATCTGGACAAAAAAAACTTGGACATTGCCCAGGATATCAAAACAGACAAATGAGGCCTCAATGTTACAAAGAAATGTGATCCAAAAACCTCCATGTCTAGCCTCGAGCATGTCAAGTTCAACCACACCATGAAATCTCAAGTTCAAGTTAACCACCCAATCAGCTGTTGTGCATTTGTTCTAATCTACCCAACTGACTGGAAGGGAAAAATCAGGTCACATTCATTTGGTTCCCATTGATGTCAGGTACCACAGAATTACACCTTCTAACCTCACTGATTGAAACCAGCAGGAGATAGAACAACAGATATCCCTACTGCCAGGCAAGATTTATCTACCTGGAAAAACTGAAGTGACAAGATTGGGTGGAAACTTGTCTTGAGGAGTTGAACCAGTAACTTTGTCAGCTCTAGGGAGGGGGAAAGGCCACCAGCAGAACTTATGTTATTCTCTCTACTCCCTGATAAGGTTATCATAAAATGTCAGGAGGTTTAGAGGAGGGAGATGGGCAGGGGAAGAGCAAGGAGGTTGTAGTTAACCCCACATACAACTGTCAACAACTATAACAGACACACATGTATTTCATCTGGTATGCTGAATTATACCGACCTGATCTAGCGGAGAGAAGTGGAGTTATGTTATGAATCACTAGCAATGGATAGACCAAAAATATGCAAGCATGCCAAAGAAAGTCACAGAAAGCAATAGACAGCTAGAAGAAAAGAAACACAATTTTGTGCTACAAAGAGAGAAACTGACATCACAGTCTGGAGGCACCTGTCACAACAAGTTCCCCTTTTTCATTTACAAAGAAAGAATTAAATCAGTCCGATGTGTGTCATTGTCAGACTTTCTAGCTTAAAATCTTTTGCTTTTATTAAAAGGATACTAATCCTCTCACACCACCATTATTTCCTTTGAGCTGCCATATCAACAGTCACTGTTTGGGAAGATCTGAAGTTCTTTTTCTTGGACACTGTCCATTTCCAGAATTTATTTGCCTTGGGCATTCAAGCATTTGCTCACTGGAGTAGACTTCGTGGAATGCCGTTGGGCAAAGATAGTCTGCAATCTCCCCGACTGCTTGAACAAACAGACTGATTTGTGACAGCAGAGACCCCTTTCTGCTCCTGACCAAACTGCATCCATCCAGGCTTTCAACTTTCAACTTAAAGGATAACTTAAAACTTAAACCTTTTAACTTAAAAGTTGAAGTTTAAGGCCAAAACATTAAATTTACAAGACTTAGTGTATACTATGTATCATACATTAAAGTGATATTATGTAAGATTTTCATTATTTTAAACATCGTTGTTTTACACATTTTCTTGTGCTATAATATAAGCCTACCAGGGTTCATAATGACATTTGGGGAGTAAAAGATCAACGTCGTTGCGCCGCAAAAACGTGTTGGAAAACTACCAACTTCTCAGCACTAGCATGGATCGTGGCCATGTTTGTTGTCAATGTTTGTTTACATTCTATTTAGGAGCCTCCTAAAACTACAGCGGGCCTGACGCAACTTATTCTTGCGCTGTGCTGAATCGCCAGAAAAGCGAATTAGCGACGCTAATATGTTGAAAGTTATTGAAAATGACAATCTAGATGAGAAAATTAAATTATTTATCATTACAGTTTTGGCGCAAAAAATCTTACATAATATCGCTTTAATGTATTGATGTGCTAGTGTTTATATCATCAACTTTGTGGCGTCGTGTAGCGCAATGGTAGGGCGTTCGGCCCGGAACCCATGGGTCCTGGGTTCGATTCCCACCTGCCCCGACGTTGTGCCCTTGGGAAAGGCACTTTACACAACTTTCCTCACTTCACTCAGGTGAAAATGAGTACCTAGCTTCTGTTAGGGACGTCCCTCGGATAGGACGTTAAATGGAGGTCCCGTGTTTGAGGAGAGTCACACCTTGAGCACGTAAAAGAACCCACCACACTTATCGAAAAGAGTAGGGGTTCTTCCCGGTGTGAGTGGAACAAAACCTTGCAGTCTTGTACGTCTTCATACGTACTGTGCTTGGAGCCCTCAGCCTATTGAGGTTTAGCACGTAATACGGAAGAAGAAGAGGAAGAAGAAGAAGAACTAACTTTAATGCAGTAGAAACAGAAGACGTGTTGACAGCCGATGTCGTGAGGGTTGGTAGGACACTCCCCGCACACTGCACACTCCCTCAGTTCCACTGGACCTCGCAGGTTCACATCACTGTCCTGTCTCACCGAACCTAGCAGCTGATTCGTCACAACATTCTTCCATCTCCTGATGTTGATCAGGGGAAGCAGAAAGAACAGGAACTCCTACAGAGGTCAGAGAAAAGGTTGATAGTATGTGGATAAGAGCACGTTAGCAGAACGTATTGTGCCTGAGCGAACTTGAATTTTTTCATGGTTTTCCTTGGATGTGTGGTCAACATTGCATCAGAATTTTGCCATTAAACTAGACGTTCTCTGCCGAGTGCTATGCAAAATACATTACGGGTTTCACGCAGGTGTTTTGTGTGTAAGTACCGGTATATAAAAAACAGTCACCCAGACTCACAATATATCCATTGGTGGAAATAGATTTTATGAAAAAATTAACCCCTACATTTTACATTTTGCAGAAGAAATGAAGACAAGACAGCAAACTTACTGCAAATCCATGCCACAGCAACTCCCTGGTCATGTACTCAAAGCTGACCTGTGGAAACATGATGTACAGTATAGATGAAAATTCTAGTCAACAATGTTAAGTGTTTCAGGCAAATGCTAATTAGAATGACAGACTGAGCAAAACCTGGCACTTGGAATTGGAAACTTAGAAATTTGTATTGGTGATGAAAAATTATCCAATGATTTATATATTCTGTATCTGTATCTGTATCTGTATAGCTGGTATAACCGCCCTTCGGCGTAACACACCAGCTTCGCAGGCACGCGGTGCGGCGGCAGCTGGCTACATTACACCGAACGACCTGTTACACCTAACCTTTGAACGTCTAACTCTAGACATTGTTTAAAACTATCTAGTGACGATGCCCCTACTGTACTTGGTGGCAGCGAGTTCCACTCTACAATTGTTCTAGGGAAAAATTAGTTTTTGAACACCTCAATCCTTGGTTGATAGCTCTGGTACTTGAAGGCATGACTATTTCTTGTTCTTTTCTGGGCTGGTATTAGGCACTTGGTAGTTGGTACATCCACCAGTTTATTAGTCATTTTGTACATCATGCATAGGCCGCAGTGTGTCACAATGCAATTGAACAAGTAACAACTGAGATGTTTCCAAAGGTTTGTGCTAGGTTTAGCTACACATTATGTATTACCTCAGCACTCCAACATGCATGTAATCTGCAGTTTGGAAGTAAGCTGCTAGGATGAATGCCATACTTGTTATAGTGAAAAATTTGGCCATGATGAAATATGGCAATCCCATAGGGCCTAATATACTGTGTGTCACCCAAGGGCTACAGAAATGGAAATGGGCACCACCCCTATGGCTCTGTCAAGAGCACGGGACCTTCTTCTTCTTCTAATATAGTAATAAGGTGTGCCAAAGGGGAGGGTTGGTGTCTATTTCTTTCGGTGACAATTGAGTTTTTTAAAAAAAAAAACCCTCATCAGCCAACAATTCAACTACCGGTATGGAGTTTGGCCATGTTCAACAGCGTGCGAAATACTAGGTTGCCAAGTTGCACCGTGCAACCATATTTTGCTTGGTGCAACCTATTTCTACACCCAGGTAGCTCAGTGCACTACCTAATTTTGTGGTAAGGATGCCCCTTTCTTCCATTGGGAACTGTTAATTGAGAAGTTCCCATGGAAGAGCTCATCACTTGAGGTAAGGGGAAACAACTCGGTGTCAGAAATGTATAAATGCACATTGCATTCTAACAAAGTTAATCACAATGTAGAAGAGTTGAAATTTGGAGCAACCTGGAATTTTGATGGGCAACCTAGCTTTCATCCTAGGTTGCCACTGGGCAACCTGGCTCAAAAAAAGTATTTCATACACTGGTTCAATCACATTTTTCATAACAAAAAATCAAGGCAGATCACTGTTCATGTAAGCAACAGCAGCTTTGACAAATTCCTATGATTGATCCTACAGGTGTTGGAGTTATTTTCCCACCTGTCTGATTGCCTGCTTCCTGTCGTAAACAGGCCGTATGGACAGAGCGCGCTCCAGGAGCGACTGGTACTGGCCCTGCTGCAGGAACACCAGGAAGTTCACTATAGAGGCCACCTTCAAACAGTTCTCAGCTCTAGACAATACCTTAAACACCTACGGATGGAAACAATTCATCTTTTCAAAGATCACCAAAAGACTACGTTCCTACTAAGATCACAAAACCCACTCATTATGCAAAACGTGGGACTATTCATTATCCACTGCCTTCAAAGAAGAAGTCAAACCTCATAATAGCAAGCGTAGTAGTAGAAGTATAAGTTTTCCTAGACATTAGTTATCTCCTTTCTATTATTGTATTGTACTGTATAGTACGTTTGAGTTTGTGAAAAGCAATTAGCCTTTGGGCATGACTTTGCAAATAAACTTTCATTAAAAATGCCATATACTCACCCACTAATCACTTCTGAGTTCTGACAATGTTATTATCAACTTACTTGTCCTCTCCAATGCTTTCTACCATTATTACAGCACTTTCTGACAGCATTACGCCAACTTAGTTTATAGGTAGGATAGAGATTTGGTTGAGGGTTTTTAAAGTATTTTATATGCATGGGTAAGGGTCACAAGCCTGAGACAAATAAATAGATAAACAAACAAACAAATGCTGTACAGGAGAAAATACAAATGCGTCAAATGTTTGGTCAGGATTCATCTACAAATACATTCAACTTTTCCATGACACAGTGTAACGCTAGCCTGTTATGCATCCATATTTTAGCTACAATCTGATAGGCTATCCACTAATGCATAGGGTAGTGGCTAGGGCTAACAGACTAGAGCTAATATAGGGATGAATGCCTAGCTAAGATAATGCATGATCATGACTTGCATGCCCTGTACTGAGGTCAAGTGTATGCATCACATTACACTAGTCACTTTATATTTGGAAAGACACTGGGTATTTGGACACTCTAACCAACTTTAAAATTGAATATCACAGTACACTGTATAAGGTGCAACTTAACTTTCCATGACTCATTAAATACAAATTTCATGAGAATAGACTGCCTTTCAGCAAGAAGGTATATATCAAGTAGAGCTTGCCTACTGTCAAGCAAAACTGTCCTGTTTCACACAGAATCCAGAAAACTGGCCAGGTTGTTTTTTTCCATCACTTATGTTACATTTATGACACCAAGGAAGGAGATAATGACTTATATTTGACTAAAATGAAGATGTACAAAAAATTTCCACACTGAATTCTGACAGACAACACGATTTCAGTAACACATTGTCACATGTTGACATTCCTGCACACATCTAGAGACACCTACATTTAAGTGTTAACTCCAGTTCATTGAACTATAATTGAAATGCCGCAGCTAGGATTGTAGCAGCCAGATTTAAGAACTGAGCTTACCTTTCAACTACCCGGCTTTAGAAGTCAAACAAACTCAGCAATAACTATGTTGTTTAGAAGCTTTTTGATGCTAGCAAGTAGGACGTTTTGACGAATTGCAACATCCTCTAATTACACTTTGAAGATAGCGGTAGTAGCTTTTGAAAAGTACTCATCAGTTGTACCGACACTTGTCTCAATGGAAACCATGCCGTCAACAATGGACTTTTTCTTCCTTTGAGTTCTATTCTTCTATCTTTGTTTCTCTGCAGCTCTTTGTCCCATGTGTTTGCTTGCAATTGGGCTTTAAAGTGGACTTTAAAGTTTAAAGCCCACGCTAAGTCACACACTGTAAGCTAGCGGTAGCACTTAACACACCATCAAATTGAAGACACCAAGCAAGAATACGGCTTCTTGTTCTCTGAGCACAAATTACAGACCTCTTCGGTGTTGATATTGTTCTTTTGGGTCATTTAGAGGGAATTACCGACTCCGAAACACTGTAATTTCGGGGGCTGTTTAAAAAATTGCACTAAGTATAGGGCAACTGTTTTACAGCAAGACTTTAACCTCCTTTACTCCTGTAACATGAAAGGTGTAATGTTGAAGTAATTGAAATTTTATGCGCATGGGAGGGGAAGAGAGGGAGGGATTGAAAACTTTTGTGAAACTTCTTACTGTACCTGGTTCAGTTTCCTGAAAATCTGCACTTTGGTTGAGAAAAAATAGAAATGCAATTCAATGATTTTCTGCTCTCCTGAAATTACTAGTAACTTGCAGGCAGGACCAAGTGACTCATGCTGTTTGTTTGAAAATGATACAGTACTGCATCTTTTCCCATATATCACTCTACTTTTCAATTACTTGTAGGACATCAATAATCAATTGTGCAATTTTTTTTCTTACAGATAACCATGTACATTTCCATAAAACCATACACACTGGCACACATAAAAGACAATTTTAATGGTGAATTTAATGCTACTGCTAGCTTTATACCGTTCAAAAATTATACAATGTAGGACTGGGATTTAAAGTTTAAAGTCCAGGCAAACACATGAGGTTGTAGAAAAATGATAACAGAAAAATAGAACTCAAAATATCTTATGTCAGAATGTTAAATATCCTTGGTGAAATTCCTTTTTTTTCATTAAGATTGCAACAATGCAATACAATGGAAAGTTCAATCCCAGGTACCTTGGCTGATTTTGAGCCCTAGCTCAAACTTTGAGTCCAAAACTGCCGACACCTGTAGCAGGATTTAACTTTAATTTCTGAAATAACAGAAAATTGGGACTTACACAAATTTGACTGGTGCTGTTTGATCAGTCGGAAGTTTGGATTAAGTCCCACTTTACCTTTGTGTTGGAAATTACAGCTAAATCCTGCTACAGAATAAATTCTACCAACACAGATGAAATTCTCACTGTGTATTGCAGCTGTTGACAAGGTAAGTTGTGCTGTTGAGAGGGTAAGTTGTGTCTATCAGATCAGAACAGCAGAAAGGTAAGCAGTTCTTACCTGCTTTTGGCAATGGTGTTACTGATGAGTTGGTGCCATAGCGCCACTGGTCAAACTAGGGCGATTCTTTAAACTGGGTTAACTGACACTTCTTCAGTTGTTACTCTAAACGATCACATTTGTTTTTTTGTCCGGTTGCCAAGTTTTCACTGGTGATATTTCAGACAGGTTCTATAGTGTTGATGACAGCATTCAGTACTGTCTTTTGACTCTTTTGGGATATCTTTATGTCTTCTTGACCTCTGGTCTTTCTTTACTTGATCTTTGACCCATGATGCCAAAAGCAGCAATTAGACCATGGCTCAAGCCAAGTTTATACGCAAAGTCATCCTAGTCTAACATCTTAAACATCTCACGTCTAAGTGTTGACTTACAACATTGTAGTCAAAGGCAGCTAGAAGGAAACTACTTATCGGGAAACGTTTAACTTTCTTCACACCAATATAATATTTTTGACAACCTCCGTCCCATATTTTCCGCCTACCGATTGAAAGAAGGACGCATGGCCGGTCCAGCCGGCCAAGTCATGTGACCGATCTTGTAGCCACTTTCCGCCAACGACGATAAGTGCGTAGAGGATTTTCTGTCGGTCCGTTAGACCAGCTGACGTGGACGGGGTGCCGCTGTATCTGAGGTTTAACAGTTTCTGCCCTACTGTTGCACCTGCTGTGTGGATGGTAAACTGTAGAGAGGAAGAAAACACACAACTTTTACACTTTATTCAGACAGTGGCGCACGAAATACTTCTGGTTTTCTACAATAAGTAATTCATCATACCAAGCCTGGATTCTGTTTGCTGGCTAAACTGCAAGATGTTTATATTTTTTCTGGGATCTCAATGATAATTTCTCTGTAAGTTGCAGCTTGCAAGTGGGTGTTTAGAGCCTTGAGACACTTCTTCTGTTTGACCGAAGCCTTTCATGAAGTGAAAAATGTTTTATCATGAGATTGTATAATGGCCATTCCTTGCTTAGACTTCTAGCTACAGATAAATGAAGAAAGTATAACACTGATTTCTTTATCATTTTTTTCAAGCTTCGAAATTAAAAAACTTGTCATGTTGTTTCACTTTGAGACGTCCCTTGGAATCACAGTTTAAAGATAACTTTACAAGCATTGGCACGCACTTGGCAGAAAAAAATGTAAATTGGTTGAAAAAGGTATCCCCTGGTATGTACATGTTTGTATAACAGTGTTAGCTTGAACACTGTGACTAATAAATATGATTATGAAAGGTTAAACAGTATGTAAAGTGTTAAACCCATGAGGTCATATGAAGAGAGCAGAGATCTCCGGATAGCAAACATGTTTTTTGCATGACGTTAGCTGACAGAAGCTGTTAGGTATAACACATTGGGTTGTCAGAATAAATGAGGGCTACCGACGCTACCCACTGTTTGATTGGCACCTGTCGTCCCTCATCAACAGCTCGGAAAAAACATGCTTGTTCTTACACTGGTGTTTGTCAGGATTAAGTATAATTTCATCTGGAAGTGGGAAAAGAAAGGTACACAGGAGTCTTGATTGAAGCTTTTTAAAGGGCATTGTGTATTAGTGACACAGCACTGCACGTTTTGTTTGGTGAGCTTTGTAAAAGTTTGTGTTTTCCTGCTTTGCTATGTGTTCTTAAACCTTTCTTCATTAACAATCTTGCCCAAAATCTATCACATAGATACTAGACAGTCCTGAATGGCCATGTACATGTTAACAACAGAAAAAAGGCTCACTGGTCCAAAAGTGAAAAAAAGTCCTGAAAAACTTATGTGTACACAGCGTCCCTTTAAATGTCCATATGATGCGCTGTCCATTTAAATATCCCCCAGGGTCCCCATTATGCTAATTCTGATCTACGTGACTAATTACAGGTAAGCTGTTCATTACCGGACGCTACCTTTTAATTATGGTCAAGACAAGACCTGACGCTTCTCCGCGATACAAACATTCCTGAAGACCTCCCCACTAGTCCAACATCACCATGGTTACGGCATGAACGTTTGTGGACATGTCAACAGTATGCAATGTGTAGTGCGGTTTAAATCTTACATGAGGATACCTACTAGAATCTGACGTTAGGGATTGTAAAATAAACAAACGTAGCTACTGCTCTGTGCACCAATCACTAGTTCCCAGGGTCCCTCGGGATGAATTACCATAAACTCTATTGAAAGGTGAGAAAAATGACTTGGGGACATGTTTGAATAAGCCTGGGACCTTTAAATACCCTTGGCTGGGGCTAGCAACCACACACTCGCTCCAGGCTTTGTCAGAGTGCTGGCTGGCTGTACCCCTGCTCCCGCGCACCGAGGCTGAAGGTAGAGAGGAACCATGAGCACACGTTACACCACTCGCTCTCGTGAGCGCCACGATTCTGTGGAGACGCCCCCGCCGTCCCCCAGCATGAGCGATTCCGAGCCGCGATTCACACGTCGTCGGTTGGTGGGTGGACTTTCTATTTTCTTGTCTTGTGTTTGTACATGGTAATGACCAGCTGGGTAAATGAATGACTGAAGTTACAGGGCGACGCTGGCAGGAAGCCAAAGGGGAGTTACCCGACTGACAGGCAAGAGCTTCTCTCCTTCTCATCTTCTACAAAAACCTTTTACTTACCTGTACACCTTGTATAACCCTTCAACACCTTTCATCAATGGACATCGTGTTATCTATATGCATTTACCTACAGCTGAGAAGGAATGTGGTTTCATTTACTAGGAGGAGATAGACAGAGTGAATCTTACAAGAATGGTACAAGTACAGTATGATTAGGTTGTGACACTATGTCCTCTTGACAAAGCTTGGTAGCTTGGTGCTTTTAGAACTTAGGAAGCGTTACTTGTTTCTGTTGTCCGTTGATTTTTTTTAAGAAGATCCCCAGGCTTTGCATTAGCGTGAAATCCTATACCAAGGTAGCGTCTCTGTCCTACATTTCTATAGCGTTCTCTGCTTGACACTCAGCCCCCAGGACTTTTAAGATCTTAATCTGTCCGCTAGGACTCGGGACAAGACAGTTAGACAATAGGGTTGTATTTGTCCTAGAATTTTGTCCGCTCTCCGTTGCGGTGGGCAGAAATGTGATACACCTGTTACAATGGTGGTGTGTAGGTACAACAGGTGAGTGGACGGGGCACGCCTACCTTACAGGTGGTAATTGGGCTTGTGCTTCTTATAGAATAGAAATACATTGCTTCCTGCAGGTGAGCAGTGCTTTTTGTAGACAACTAAGATACATTGTACTACAAGATATATGCCAGTTCTTCTGTAAAAAATCTTTCTATTTTTACATCAGTATTTTGCAAATTTTTCCTAGGTCTGAAGATGTAACTTGTCCAGTAGGTCCAATCCTCCCCTTTTTAAATCACTTCTTATGTAAATCTCATATCAAAACACAGTGGAATGAGAAGCAAGAAAGATCCCTTGAGGAACAGACACTACCGCGAACACCCTTCCCCAGGTGCATTGTTACCAAACCAAGTTGTACACTTCAAATTTGCAATTCAAAAGTCATCCCACTTATTGCTAAACCTATAAGCACAGTTTTTTTGCCCAGGGCTGGTAGAAATTGTAGCGGTACAGTACTATAGTTAAAGCTCAAATCATCAGGTACAAATTCTAACTACCTTGGAGCCCTCAGATCTGGGGCTTTTACAGAATCTTAATTGTGTTTTAACGAGCGGTTTTGGGGTAATTAATATCCAAGGGTGTCTGTCTATGTGTCAAAAGAATGGGGGGCGAGAGGCGTGGGTGACTGGAGTAACAACCTGCCAAACAAGTCCAAAGGTGCCAAAGCGTCCCCGGAAATTGTGGGTAAAACCATCAGGAATTTACGGCCATTTGTGCGCTGGTTTCTGTCAGACAATTTGAGGGGAGAAGGCGAGGAGAGAAGCTGGTGGTAAACATAATTAGGACAGAGATCTGAGGAGCCGTCGGGGTTACCTGGGTGCAAAGGAGACACCATAAACGTTCTGATGGAGACGTACAAAGCCCATATAGAGTAAGGCCACACTGATTTAATTTTATGGATGACGTCCTCTGGGGACCACAAAACTAATGCGAGAGGGCGAAAAAAAAAAATCCAGCAAAAAAAAAATGCTGCTTAACCACAGGAATACAAAGCCGGTATTGCCAATTGAAGCACAGGACACAGTGACTGCATCAAACAAACAAGTTTTTATTTGCAGGAGGTAGATGTAGATAGTCTTGTTCAGGTCTCATCCTCCTTCACAGCTTCCCCGTTCGTTTTACAATAAGCCGCCCTTTTGCGGCATTTATGAGTCAGCAGTCTGTACTGAGTTCCGGAGTTTTGTGAAGCTTCGAAAGACATGATTTTTTTTTTTTTGAGAACAGGCAAAAATCAATGCACGCGCGGATGTCATCCATAAAATTAAGTCGGTGTGGCCTAACTACTCATAAACATAGGCCCCGCATTAAGATTTAAAGCCCTTTAAACAACAGACTGGAGGGAATTTAAAACAAAACAAATATTTCATAAAGAACAAAAATCTTGTGCTATCAAAGGATTTACTTCAATGGAAATTTTCACTTTGGATATCAATGACTCCAAGAAATTTATCAAAACCATATCTTGACATACTTTTGTATCTTGCTCTGTACTTTGCTATGTGATATCTAATTAAGTCATGCAAAAGTAAGTCAATATTCAACAAAGCTCTTTAAATCCCTATTGACTTTAATTTGAACTACAAAGGTTGTGATAGTTAGATTGCTTAGTTGCACTTTGAGAAAAATTCACCTTACCCAATATTTGGCCATGATTGGTTGGCAACTTATAGATAAAACAGAGTAACAAAGCAACGAGGCCCACGAACTGATAAGTTATCTCATGAAACAATCCACAAGTTTGTGTCCGTTCCACCATGGCCACTTTGTTGTTGATTAGTTACATACAGAATTTTACAGGCTACTTTTAATACTAGTGCTGACCAGAAGCTAAGTCCCCTGAATAGCAGTCTACCTGTTCAAAATTTGTTTTTTCCATCTTTGGAAATATGTATATGCAATACTTTTTTTACTCCCCATATTCTTGCAATGTTAATATGTTTACTTTAGTGTTTAGTATAATCCTTTATACCTCTAAATCCAATCAGTGAAATGATGATCTTATGATTTAATACCAATTCATACCACCTTCAGTCAGAAACAGAAATGTAATATTCAAGCAGTTTTGTATCTGCATACTTGAAGACAAATTGTAACTTTACTGACAACCAGTGACCTTGTGACCTAGGCATACAAGTGTGCAGGTGGTCCTTTAACCCCTTGACCAACATCCTTACACCTGCATTGGCCCATTCTACAACAGCTCTGAGGTTACCTGGTAACACAGGTATTCAGCCTTCCCAGCTGAACACTACTTTGAACACTATCGTTATAACCTCGTCTTTCACTCCAGCTCAAGAAGAGACTAATAAAGCACCTGTTGACTCTGTCAACTGCTTTGTGTCAACTTGGCAAGACGATTGAGATTAATACAGTTGGAGCCAAGCTCATTAATTTTCTTTAAAAAGCCTTGTTTTCTTGATCTGGCTTTAAACCTATGTTTGGGCAAGGAGGTTATACGAAGAACCTCCTTGGTTTGGGGAAACTTACACAATTTTGCCATGTCTCAGAGTTACAATATATTTTCTTCTTTTTGCTTTTTTTGGGCCTTGTTGCTTTAATAGTTGACAAATTTTGCCACAAGATGAAGCCTTCTCAATGTTATATATTAGCAAATCATTCCTATTTTTGTGCTACTTATTTTTTTGGCTTTACAAATATCTACAACTGTGCTGGCATAGATAAATCATAAAACATCTCATTTAAAAATTAAATGTTTAAAGTTAAAAGAAGAAACATGTCACTTACCTTCCATAGAAGAAATCTAAGGCAAGCATTTACTTCTGGTTCAACTCTGGTCAAGATCCCAGGCTATGGGAGTAATAGAAATACATACAAACATACGTATAAGTTATACACCTAATCAAACTTCCTTGCTACACATATGATACTTAGCTAGCTTGCTGAGCTCTCTTTTCTCTAATCAACTATGTCCACATTGTTAGTTTACCCATGGAGTTAAAAAAAAGACTCCATGGTTTACCTCATAAATTACAATCAGATTGATAGAAATACTGTTATTAACATACCTTCAGTCTGGCAAAAACTAGTTGTCAAGAGACTATGTTCATATCAATTGCTCTGTTTTAGTACAGAAAAACACAACCATAATTCAACAATCTTCGACCTATAAACCTACTTGTGTGACAAACTTGTTTGAAATTACAGCCTCTATACTTAAAACACATGACTTGAACCCAGTAATACTTATGCATTTTTCTAAACGTAGTTGTAGTAAACTGAACATTGTAGTCAAAAATAAATCTAAGACCACCAGCACGCATGGTGTTAGGTATCTACTAGCAATCTGTTACCAAGTCTTAGCTCTGTAGCTTTGCATTGATGCTTTTGGTGGACTTTTGTCTTCTTGGGCATTGCTAGAAACAAATTGCCTGTCAAAAGAAAATAAAGCAAATGATTTTGATAAATGGTACTAGAATTGTGCTCTTTTAAGTACAGACTAAGTGCAGCACATTGATTAGAATAAAGCCTATTCACCTTGAAGTACTGGAATAATCTTGACACTTGTGACTTCAGATGTTGAAGGATGGCACTGTCTAACTCTGCTGCATCAAGCTATATAACATAGAGAGAACTTTATTGACACAACAAAAGTACAGCGACTTTCTAGACATACAGACAGACACATGATTACAAAAGAATTGACCTACGTACTATACAATATATGAATCAACTTATACTACTTGTCCTAAGTTCTAGACATTCTTTGATATATTTCCCTATTTGTACACAGTAAGGGTTACTACCTTCTAGAATGAAATTACATTTATCTATAGCATGTAATGTGACAAATTCCGTTGAGCATGCGGAAAGAAGGTTGAACAGCTCTGTACGTCATATAGTGGACAAAATATATAAACAAGACGGATAAACTAAAGAAAGAGATTTACATTCACCAAATTCAGTGTACGAAAGAGCTTCGCCAATAAAGGTAGTTCAGTGTGGGGCCAGAATGTTGACTTTGTACTTTCCTAGCAGACGACAAAATCTCATGTGACCACGCCCCTTCCCGGTTTTATACATATACCATTGACCACCACTGCACGTTTTCAGCACAAGCACGGCCAATACTTCTTCTTATACATATTTCCACAACAGTAAAGTAAATATAAGAGTTTTATCGACACGTTACGTACCACTGTCGTGCTTCGTAAAACAAAAGTTCAGATCCGTACGCTCATTCATAATTTTTGTGTACAAGTGTAAAATTTTGCAATTTTAAACACACAAAAAATTGCTAAAACAAGTGGAAGGCACACAAACCTCAACTTTAACTGGTTCTTAAAGTCTTCTTATGTGCCTACACTGGCATATAAATGAATGATAACAAATGGAAAAGCGAAGAAATGACATTTTACCTGGCTAACTCTCAGGACAGGTGGAATTTCTTCCTCACTTGCCGCCATCTTTGATCAAGTAAGCATGAAATGTAAAACAAAATCTGATTGGTCGGCGCTGTGTATAGTAAACCAAAGAATTATACAAAGCATTTCAAAGGATCCAGATCTTACCACATAACTTCTTAAAAACCTTAAGATCAGAAATATCTCATCATACCGAAGGCGTGTCTACATTTGAGGCTTTAAATGTTCGTTGTTTTTCTGACCTTTCCATATGGCACAAGCCAATCAGAGCTGAGATAACTTCTCAAATCCAGTGACCCTTGACCTGTAAGGAGTATTCAAACTCGCAACCGGCTTGGACCAAGCTTGGACGGACCGAGCCAAGGGTCAGCCGCATTTCGGTGCTCTCTGCGGCGATTTGTGCCAAATTTTGGGAGGGAATGTGCCATATAGCCTAAGTGAGATTATCTTCAAAGGTACGCTTATATACTGGTGAGTTTGTTTACTGAGGGTGATCGTTTCTTTGTGTGCAGATTTGCCCCCCTCCCACTCGCAGCGTCGGGCATGCAGACAACAAACAAAGTCTTGTTTGCATGTACCATTATCAAGGACGCTGTGAGCGATCTAGCAAATGTAAATCTTGCTTTTGAATTTTACTTAACGCTACGTTAATAACTCTTGCTATGACGCCCAAATTATTGCAATATTCTGTTTTTCTGACTTATGATTTGCATGCACATCTATGATCATATCCATATCCGGATATCCGTGTGTGGCAATACCGGTATGCCTTTTAATCATTTGCAATTTCTTTAGCTAGTGTTGAGCAGTTCTTGTAGTGCAGTAGAAATATTTTCTTTTCTTTAACAAATTTTCATGTCATTTGTTTATATCATATGTCTTCTTATTAAGTGTAAACAGTACCTGTTAATTTATCACCTAACTGTTAAATTGCTTAATCGAGCATGACATGTTTCTTCTGTGTTCTATACCTCCATGGTTCTATGTTCAATAATGTGTTTGCATTGATGTGGTCTGTCCTACATGCCATATTTCTTTGTAGTTAGTCTCTTAGATAGTTATTGTAGCGTATACTTACAAATACTAATTTTTGTTCGAGATGCATGCATTTGAATAAACCAGAAATGTGTCGTCCCTCATCATAACTGAAGCACTCACTGTCTCTTAACTTAATGACTTTACATAACTTCAATAACCATACTCTACATTACCCTCCATCACCAAGTATGTTGCTGAAGTGTTAATGCTGTTGTTTGTAGTATGCTGTCTAATCTATATATTCCCAATGCCTGCATATATTCTCTACTCTGGAACAGAATTGTTTCATAGTATGGTTGCACAAGGGCAGAAAATGCTGACAAGTAAATTTGTGTCTGTCAGTGTCAAAAGCAAGACTAACTGGATTATCCAGCAAGACAATGACTGATCCCCAAAGTGTGTGCTCAATAACATTACCATGATCCTGACTATTGTCCTTTAATGTTACACGTTACGTCAACGCATTCCCAAAGCCTGACATGATGTGATTAAGTGTATGGATCCAAATTTGATTCTTTCTTTACATATTTGCCAGACCTGAACTTTGCTTTGCATGTCATTTCTTTTCACGGGAGGTGAAGAAACGTGCTCTCCTGAAAACAACATGTCCTTTGACGCGTTTTAATCCATTAGAAAGATCTGCTATTGCCTTAATCAGCATTGTGTATGTAGCCAATGGTTTCTACATGTTTCAAATGGCTTCACAAGCGCACTGTCAGCTAACTGTTAATGGTGACAAGATGACGGATTAGGGGCTTTGTAATGTTTGGAGTCAACATTGGAGCACATCGCACCTGGTCGGGATTGACTAACAATGCTGCCATTATTATCACATACTGACAAGAAACTCCACAGTCTGTTCTCTCTGATTGGGCACTGATGCTGTATTGAAAGAATATAACCATTATCACTTGTAGACAACTACCAACAATAGACACAAGATTACACTGTATGTTTGAAATGTCACGGACAATGAGAGAATTGAGGATTCCTTATATTCATGCTAAAGCAGAAAAGCAACAACACTTGTAAGGTTATCTTCTAGGTTGGTATGAACATTTGAACTGTATCCGGTTTAGAATTAGGTTATGCAAAAGTAAATTGACACAGACCACAAGAAAACAGAACAAGGATGCTGTCAATTAAGTGTACACCCTCTCTGAACAATCAATTAGCAGACAAGTACTTTGTCATGCAAGATCTTATTACTTTAATTGTTTTCATAATGTCTGTTGTGAAAATTCACTTACTATGTAGGATAACAAACTTGTATGGTTCATTAGTTGTCTCCAGCTTTGCCTCAAACAGGCATAAGCCCCACTTTAGTGCTTAAGCAGGTCAAGATGTAACAAGAGAAAAGGAGAGTTTTTGAAATGGAACAATCTCTCAGATCTAACGACTTCTCTAGACAAATACTACACTTTGTTTTGTATCAGTAGGAAAAGAAAACAATTGCCATGCACAACTGAAAAGGGCGAGAGAAAAAAGGAAAGTCGGAAATTTGATTCCCAATTGTAGGCTTTACAATAGGCACGTTAGAAGATTCAATTTCATGTCAGTGTACCTTGTAATAGCAGTATATTGTGTCCCAAGTTGTCTAGTCTAGACTTCGTACAATGTGCCATTCCCAGGTTGCCAGGGTTGGCTGTTACTGGAGACTTGTACAACCAGCCTTAATCTGTTTTGCCATATTTTCTTTAGGACTGTTTACATACTGATAGGAGCATTTGTACGCCCAATGTTCGTGACAGCTACTACAAACAACGTTTAGCGTCCCCTGTGCCAAGCGTGCTCTCCCTCCATATAAGTTTCACACAGTTGCAGATCCATAGCTGGGTCAGTGTTTATTTCATAAACACAACCTGTAAAGAAGATAAAAGAATCATTTGGAACGTTAAGGTTGGAGAGGTGTAACAGTCGGGGGTCAGCTACAGTCCACCTGCAGCACTGCTGGCAGTTAGAGCGACTGACAGGTAATGGTTTGACCCTGCTCAAAGGTGCTGTGTGCTTTCTCACCGGTGGGTTCATTTGCATAACCGTAATCGATGTACCAATACTTGTCCGAATGAGATAATGTTCACAGGTCATTCAGGGCTACGCAACAGTGATCAATGTGAAGATTCAGTGGTGTAACTGTAAATACTATATGTTTGTGTGAAGTCATGGGCCAATTAGACCTTCTACTTGCAAAGATGACAGTTTAAACTTCAGCTAAAATGTTTTCTTATAATGTGTAATCAATTGATAACTTTATAACAGCATTTAGGATAATCATCTAGCCCTACTTTAAGCATGTACTCATTCATGTACTCATTCATTCTAATTTTTAAAGAGCAGTTCATTAGAGTAAAACAAAAACCTCTTTACCCTCTCAACTTTTGTGGCAAGTTGCAAAGCTGGCTGGCTGTACTAACCATAGGCTATTCAACAAGTAATTTTTAATGTAGGAATTGCCACAGTATTGTAATGATATGATAAATAGATATGCAAGCATTTTCACTGCCTGACAGTCCTATACCATTAGTCTATTTCCACTGTATACATGTACTTACTCTTGATGAAGGCATGAGTAGGAAGCATTTAAAAGAGAGTGGGGTCTGTGCGCATATACTGATATAGGTCCAAACTATTGATTACTACTAGGAAATCATTGAATTGCAAGCTGTTGTACAATCTGTTGCATCCCAAGGACTCCTGTGTACTGGGCACATCCACGTAGTTGTGCTGTGCACATGTGCTCATCAACATCAAGTACACATGCGACTGGATAGCAGTACACACTACACAGTGTCAATCATACTGGGATATCCCTATCAGTCCCTATTCTTAGTACTAGTACAGCTCTGTAGATATATTACAGCAGCATTGTGGAGTGCCAGTCACCCCCACCCTTGTCGGGGCATGTGGCAGGCTGGCTGCCCTGGCACTGAACCAAGGCTACGTCCAGGCTATGCATTCTATTTGAGTCATGGGGCAGTTGATGCTGCATGAAAATGTTTTGTATGAAACTTGAGATGCACGTCACATGGACCACCCCTCCCCCGGTACACGACGTAAACGGAACATACCAGTGAGGATCCCCGCTTGTCATGAACCGTAGCAGTCTTCTGAACAGAAGCAAGCATCGTTTAGCAAGAACAATGTAGTGTGACATTGGCCTTCAGCATGGATTCCTACTCCTTTTACTTCTGTGCTGGAGAGAAAAAGCATTTTTTGACCAAGCTACACAGTGCAGGATGGGTAAGTCAGCTCAGAGAACAGGACTCAAGCTTTGTCTTGTTTAGTTTTAAAGCCACGTGGCTGTTGTTGTTGTTGTTTACACCTGTTTTTAAAAGGCTGTAAGACTTGCCATTTGACAGGGTATTGAAATGGAAGTCAAACCAATTCTGGTCCAGTCTATTTGGGTACAGCCAACTTAGATCCAGTTGCAGTTCTCACTGATTCTACTAGAGAGCACTGCTCTCACAGTGTGTAGACTGGAAGCTTTCTCAAAATTCTGGGATAATTGGAAGACTGGTTATTTGCCCAACCCTGTTATTACTAGTACTCTGTTTTATGGTATGGTATTTAGGAGTTGATGCAGTGCCTCTGAGTTTTGCTAGAGTGCTCTCTTGTACTGTACAGGTGAAAAACTGCAGCTTGTACTTTGGAGATATTTCACTCCTTCACTTGTTTGGTCAGTAGTCACTGAAAAAAAGATAGTCCCATTCACGGGTTTGTGTTTGTAGGGGAAAAACGATTGTGATGATACCGCAAGGTGATACTGAGAAACTGAGAAAGGAAAAAAACACCTTTTTTAACAAAAAGAGATGATACCCTGTTTTTGCAACAAACATACTAAAGATGTTTTCGATGTTGCCCTGGTCACAAACAATATATTGCAAAAAGTCTAAGACATTTACTAGAGCAAAAGAATCTGATGAAATGCTATTTTGTTGTACTCTTCCATTGTTGTTTTAAGGCTTGTTATGAAAAGGTCCAGCATCCTGTATTGGGAGGATGTTTTCCAAAAGTTGGCATGGCTACAACGACAACACAATTAGCATGGAGACAATTATGCAGTGGAAGAAAAGCTTGTCAACAATAGTTCATTAAGCAAAATTATTTTTACGATTCTATTAACATCTAGAAACTACAATTCTGTGAAATGTTATTTCATTTCTGGATATAATGACTGCAAAATGAAATGGTGTCAAAGATGGCAATTGCAAATGTTATCAGTTTAATTTTGTAATTCATCTAAAAAGTTTGAAAGCTCCAGAGGTTTTGTTCCTACATATATTAGAAAATTTTCAGAAAATGTTTTGTGTAACGGTTTCAAATTTTGTATCAGTTTCATGGCTCTCAGCAAAGGGGCATCTTTTTACTGGCTTAAGATAATTATTTGTCAACTTTGTAAATTGCATCAGTCTGTTTTGAAGTAAAAGAATGCTTTTGCAGGTCTGTTTTACATAGCAATTATCCACAACAGACGCACCCTCTTGTCTTCTGGGACAGTATTAAGTAAATTTCCAGTTGTTTGGACTAACAGGACCATTTGCACCTTTTCTTATGGAAACAACTTCTTGCAAGACGTTGCAAGACTTGTCACCTGGCTTCCTGTCTGATTCTGAAAGGATTCGGGACATACTTGTTTGCACCTTACACACGGGGGGCTGAGACAAACAGGTGTGATATTTGGGGTGTAAACTTTTCGGTGGCTTCACACTGATTGTAACGGTTCCCAACAAAGCGTCCTGCAAAGAATACAGGTTCAAAAGCGTGTAAGCCCCGCCCACTTGTCAGCCGGAGAGACGCCAAGTTCGGAAAATAAAACAGAAAAAGAGAGAATCCACTTGAAAAAGAGCTTTTGTGGAAAATTCTGTGTAGCGAAGCCAGCCGTCCAAGACGGGAAATGGTTGCCTAGTAACGAGGTACGCACTGTATCGTCTGCTGGGGGTCACTGAAACAGCCACGCCCCCAAGGCTTAGCACGTTGCATTTTCTTGAAGGGGGTGGTGTGTCTTGACACAGATTTTGTATTGTCCGCTGTCTTTCCTTTGCATTTTGGAATTTGTATACTTATCAATAGAATTAAAGAGGCGTATGAGTTGTTCGTCCAAGTATCGTGTGGGAGTTTGAAAATATTGATAAAGACTCCGACATATGACAGTCACTCCCCTGTGAGTTCCATGTTGGTTCGGTCTAATTTGCGCAGTGCAAACATACGCTAACCTTCTACCTGCCGCCGCTACCTTTAATGAATGGCGTGGTAGCCTGATTGATTGCAGGAAAGGGGCTTGTATTAAGGGCTCCGGATCGGTTAAGGTTTCTCGATTCCGTATCGGTTGGCAGCCGAGGAGAAAGCTCAAGTACTGTATGAGCCCGTAACGGAGTCTGGTAGATGATAATAGCGGCCTGAGTGCGGGAAACTTGAGCGGAGTTTGTGTGCGCGCAGCTAGCTCCGTGTGTCTTCCGCGTCCACGTACACCAAGTTTCCTGATATTTTCCGTCCCACCTGTTGGAGCGAACCCCTGGCTGATTCGGACTTGTGTAAATAGCAGAGCCTTCATCTTGCTTTGGGGGGCATAAGGACATATTTCTGAGGACAGTGAGTTGGAAGATTTCAAGAACAATTCCCAGATGAGCGCTGAGGAGGGACAAGTAAAGCAGGCGGAGCCCAAACTCGAGCGAGTTATCCAGGTTTGCGAGTCGGCGTTTGTTGTCTTTTACGTTTCCCCTTTGCACTCTTGCGTGAAATTTGTGGGGTCAGGTTGCGGTTTTCTTTAGCGGGCACATTCGTGATGGGAGGGATTTTGTGATGCATTTACAATTATCTATGTGGATAGATACAGTGTGAGTTAGATCGTATTTCGACGTTTGCAAAACTGGGAAAATCGAATTACAGGGTGTAAAGACGATTACACAAAAAGTCAACAGGAACGAAAAGCGTCGATTGAAATGTGTATTATTTCAAATCATCATTAATAGACAGTGTTTAAGGAAATCCGATCTTTTGGAAATAAGTATTGGGTGTCGCCGAAATGTATCAAAACGTGATCAAAGGTACCGCCCACCAAATCGACACATAGTTGCGAATGTCGGTGTGAGGTTGTTGTGACTTGCAGAAAGCGGGCTCGGAAAGCGTGGCTAATATTTACATTGCTGCAATATTTTCCACCGTCGCAAGCCTTCTTAGTTGGATTAGCTGGGCCTTTAAAATATCGCATCTCCACTTGTGTGTGAGGTCTTAAGACAGGTAATTAAGACTTGAGACAAACAAAGATCGTGTTCCATTCTTGATTTTTTTCTCCAAACAGCCGCCCCCTTTTGCATTTTTTTTGGAGTTCAAAGTTTGTGCCGCTCACGTAACACAGCTAGCAAGATGAGAGGTTCTCGCTTTTGTTCCTCAGTGTTTGTTGCCATTGTCGCCGATTCTTCTCTCACAGAATATTTTTCAACACCGTTTGTTAGCCGTGGACTTGTTTTACAAGCTGGGCCGACCCAGTTCAAGAACCCTTTTCCTTGACAGCCGCTCAAGACAAAGGAATAAGTCGACCCAGACGTATACTTTACCAATACGGATGCTGAGGTCATATCGTTTTTTAGTTGGGGGAACGTTTTTTGCGTCGTGTACTCCAACGGTGAACGTTTGTTGCGTTGTTTTGGTTTAAATTCTTGTGTTAATTAGCGACTTTTTGTGTAGTCTTTGACGTTTTTGTTTGCTAGGCGTCGACAGTTTGGTCAATGTTTGAAAGCGGCGACGCTGTGACTCTTATCAGTATTGCTTTGTTTCCACATTATTGTCAGTCTCAACGGAAAACTCAGAGTCGTTTTTCCACACGTAATTTGCCTTTTCGGCTTTTTGAGGGCAAAGATAATTAGTCTGGTTGTAAGGCAGACTACAGATGAACGCCTATTCATTTTGAGCAGTGTAATGTTTTTTTCACGTGGCATTCTGGCCCAAAGCCAGGTAGACCCCGCTATCGAGTGGACCGCCCCTTTTGCATGGTTTTTAAACATTCGTCATGTTTCTGTCGTTTTCCCGTTAGAATCTTCTACCTTCTTCGGAAAAAAGAAAGAAATATTTGCTATGTAACTACTGCCCTAGTAAATGTTACATTCATGCTGATATTTCTGTAGTATTTGGAACAGAAACTGGGTTGAGATGCATAATATGTTTGCACACCTGTATGGTGCTGTTTTCTGAAATGCTCCTGGAAGGAGGACAAGTGCATACCTGTAGGGGGTGAGGCTGTGCTTAAGCCATTTGTACCAAAATCTCAATGGATTGTAAAATAAGTACTAGTATAGTACAATTCCTTAACCAGTAAAACCTTAAGGTACAATATTTCTCAAATCAAAGAGTATCCTGGCTTTGTACCACATCATCAACTGACCAAAATGAAAAAAATTCCTTTATCTAGACTGAAGAAAACTTTCTTTTAACTGTTTGCAGGGTCATAATGCTGTATGTCCTTTCTTCGTTGTCACTCTTTTTATTTCCTTGTTTCATGTATGTGTAACTCACTTTGTATTAACAATTGTCACAATTCATATATCTTTTCATTTGTATGTCTGTCATCAATGCATCATGTTATTTTCGTTGACATTTCAAGCATCTTTGTTTTTATCATCACTTTTTTTAACAACACATTATGATTTATGAAAAACACTTCCAATGTGGATCCAGAGAGACGACACAGGCGGTTCCAAGAAGCTAAGTATATCTTCCGTTGTTACCATAGAAACTTGAGGACTCAGTCCTAGGGAAGGGGGAGGAGGAGCCTTACACCATTCGCAGGGGAGACAGTCCTGGGAGCACAAGGGTCCCCGCTCGAATCCGCGAGATCATCACTAAGAACCTCTCCGAAGAAGACGTGTCGAGTCCCGACGGAAGCGAAGGCATGCAGCCGCAAGTAGCCGCTGTGCAGGTTTGTAGAACTTAAAGACGAGAAAACATTGGTTCCCCTCCTCCAGACCCCCCTTTTCCCATATGTGTTATGGTTTGTTTTGTTTTGTTTTGTTTTGTTTTGTTTTGTTTGGAAATATGACATTTTTGTGTTTGAACTGTCTGCATCAATTGCTGTTTAAGTTACAGGTTACTGTAAGCTATAACAGAAAGCAGGAATAACTATAGAGTGCTGTGCTATTTTATATACATCTTGAGCCTTATGAACTCAAATTGTAGCTCTCACAAACCCCAAGAGGTATAAATATTTGATTCCTAGTACCTAATGAAATAAAGTCACACAACATACTTTGCGCTGAAACAGTGTTATGTTACCAATCTCTCAGTGCAACAAATTTTCAGGTTATTAAATCAGTTGTAGCTGATGTACACTGTAACATTTGTTCTTACTGAGCTGGAAATTGTAAGTCAAGCAGATCTTTGGACTTAGTCTCGTAATGACCTCATTTGCAAAATATGTATCAACATCCTCGCCATCCAAATCCAACATAGTAGATGTTTAATGTCAGGGGTAGGGTGTGCCCTGTATGCTTATCGATAAAACATTGTTGGATGATAATGCAAACAGTACACAGTACAATAACTGACATGTTTGAGGTGCAAATGGTACGTTCCTTTCAACCTCCCACACAAACACAGTACTTGTACTGCACTATACTACACTGCTGGTACATGTAGCTAGAGAAATGTGGGGGTGGAGTTGGGGGAATGGCCGACTCGTTGGCTCGAGTTAGCTAACTAAAACGTGGTTTTCAGAAGTGCACGTGATGTAGTTCTAGGTGATCCGAAGTTGACCTATAGATCGTCGTCAGCATTTCTTCCTCCGGTGCACGGCAGACTCCATAGATCACAAACAGCAGATGACTTTAATGACAGCAAGGGTAATAGGGGGCAGCCAGTTAAGCTGACCATTACAAATAATCATGATAAAATCATGACAAAGTCATCAAGTTGTCGGCCGCGTCTCTTCCTGAGTTACGGCATAAGTTTTGGCAACCAATTTTCTTTAGAAGGCTCGCTGGGATTTTTCCCATATAACACCACTCAGTCAACCTCCATTAAAGATCTGTGCAGAATCAATAATCATATGGCAGGTGTCGGGAATAAGATTGGTTAAGCCATGCAGGTTTTAAAGTATGGGCTTTAAACCCATTGTCATCATGATTATCGATTGTGGCACCATCTTTCTGAAGCCGCTGACAGAGAGATAACAGCTTGAGTGGTGTTAGACCGAAAAAAATGATGTCGTACAAAACCGAACTGAAGTTGAAGTTAGATGTGAGAGGGAAGTTCGTGCCGTGCACATGTAAAGGGTGCCGAGACATCCAGCGGGTTTTGGTGGCTGGTAAACTACCGAGGATTCAAACGGTATCTCCGATGTTTTTCAAGCTGTTTGATTGACATACTATTTGCAGCTGATGTACATGTAAAAACATCGTAACTTTTATGTGTTTTGAATGATATTGTTCTTAGACTTTGTGTGCTGTAGGACTATGTCATTTTAACATCATGATGATATAAGGTGAACATTAGATATGCATAATATATCACAGTGCTTGAATAGTTTGCAGTGGTGCATTTTACACAGATATAATTGTTATCACCATTATCGACCGTTAAACGGGACTTTGAAGTTGAAACCGATGTGTTGAATTTCATTGTTCTTCTTCCGTAACCCTGTCAGAAACATCTGTCGTCATATGTACAGCTTGCAATGATGCTTTTGAAATGTGACTGATGACATACACACAGGCTGTGCATAGTATTGAGCTGGTATTGCTGAACGGATGTGTAAAGTAGAAGTATGAGCTGTTGCACAACGGTAATGCCAGAAATAAAGTCTGACCAATCTCTAATAATCTGTGACATGTAGTTTCTTGAAACCAAGGTTGATAAAACTGGAAAATAACCTTAGCTTTTTGAAACTGAATGTGATGAAACTGTAAACAGTGTGATGTAACCTGGGTATGTTCTGTTGTGTTTAGGAGGACATGTAGTTTCTTGAAACCAAGGTTGATAAAACCGGAAAATAACCTGAGCTTTTTGAAACTGAATGTGTTGAAACTGTAAACAGTGTGATGTAACCTGAGTATGTTCTGTTGTCTGTAGGAGGAGAATCGCATGCTCCAGAATGAGCTGGGTCGGGTGGAAGACTTGCTCGCCCAGAGCCGTGCTGAGCGCGATGAGGTCACCATCAAGTACAACGCTGTCAGCGAACGGGTAAGCAGCGTTTTTCGTGTCTCTACCTCAGTATCTCACATCCTCGGGGACTACGAATCAATGAGGACAGACATTCCCAAGTGACCTCCATGACAATAAAAATTGGAAATTTATTGATTGGAATCATTAAGATGATAACTACATTGAGAAGTCATCACTCTGCACCGTGTATTCAGCTCAAATAAGAGAGTCTGAAACAGGCAGGGCAGTTTTACAATTGAAAGTATTTATTTACATTCTTATAACATTGTCCTTATGGAGGTCACTATTCTAAAACATATCTTTGAAATTCTTCTGCATACAAAGTCAGGGTCTTTTCAAAATAGACTTTGAAAAGTTGTCTAGAGTCCCCTTGGATACAGGAGAGTTTAACATGATTGATATGTGTAGTTTTCAAGATTTATTGTACAGTTATATCCTGCAGAACACTGTTACATCACAGTAACGTGTTCATCCATGCATAGAAATGGCTGAAATCTCACGATCGTCCATAATGCACGACGTGGACGCTTGCGCGGCTACCTTGGACGTGCGTGCTTTGGCCTTGCGCTGCGATTTTTCAACGATGCCCAAGAGGTCCGTCAAATCCTTAATGAGGATGTAGATCACTTGTGAGGACTGACAATGAAGATATCTCTCCAAACAGAATCAAGCTGATCTAAATTAGAATTTTCGACAGTTGGTAGTTCGTGCCAACAGCTGATCGATAGTGCACTAGAAGAAAAATTAACAGTCTGGAGCAGTCCTTTGATGAGGCATACTTGGTCAAAGGTCACTTTAGTCTCAAGACATTTTAATGCCATAGCCTGGAAGGAAGAGGATAACAGACAAGGTTATCAATAATGAATGACCACAAGACTGTAAGGCTGTATGATATATTATGATATAAAGCTTGGACATGAAACTGTAGTACATTGTAAACTAGGTAGGTCTGTTAATTACGTCAAATCTGTACGATTTATCAAATATTGATTATGCAATGAATTCTTAATGCCTGAAATGATTTCCTCCGAGTGGAAAGCCAAATGAGTCGTATTAATCGGCTTTGCAGCGTGAACCTTGGGAAGGGAGAAAAAAATCCGCTGTTGCCCCAGATTAAAAGTATGATTGTTTGAACACCTCTGCTCCCCCAGGACTTTGCCCTTATTGTAATGTCAATACAGGCCTTAGATACACCTAATTATTGCCACATTATACCACCTGCTCCTGTGTAATGTGTGCCGTTAACTGAAAAGTGATATTACCAACCTGGAAGTTTAGACTGTTTAAACTGTTTCGTAATAAATTGGGTTAAAAGGAGTAGACATGTCAAACAGTGAATATGCAACCTTCAGGCTTTCTATAAAATGTCAGATGTGTGAAAAATGTCAGATGTCAATGATGTGAAAAGTGGATGACAAAGGTCAGTTTTCTTGCATCTTGTATCTGTAAAAACATTCAGAATCAATTAAAATCTTATATAGATCCCAATTGAACTGCATTGAACCTATTCTTAGATAAATATTGAAAAAAAAAGAAAAATTTTCATAGCTTTGATTAGACTTGGTAGCAGTTTCTATTACTAGTATATAGTCTACAAAAGCCAATGCACCAGTCAAAACAGTGAAAAGAATTGTTTTCTATCAAAAACATTTCTATAAAATTTTAGGCATTTGTAGTTTTTTACTCTCTTTGTTACCAATGCAGTTCAATTTTGCATGCACATTATGCCCCATCGTGATTCATTATCCAGAGTGTTAATTAAAACAATGGTGTCTGGTACCAGTTCTTAACAGCCTGTACACGTCTCAGCTGACTGGGCCGCTAATGTTAGTCATAATCACCAATCATGTGCTGTATCTGGGCAGGTTTCAATCAGAACATCCGTATTGCAAACTCAGGTAAAACCATACCATTTACGATCACATTTATAATATAACGGCAAATATATTTCACCTTAAAATTTTAAACTAAGAGTGACAGATGCTGCCGGGAATCTGGAAATGTTCCATGATTTCCAATGAGCGAGCAGTTACCCATTATTGCTGGGACCATTTATTTCAAAATCCATAGTCAATTTTGTGTTAATTACCGCAGCACAAAGGATTTCGGTGTCCCCTGAGTATTTTTCACAACCAAGTACTCAATAGGAGCAAAGGACCGCCACGTGAGTGTGATGCAGCCTAGCTTTTCGGCTAATTATACAGCAGCTAATACAGTCAATGGTAGGGCCAAGGATGCAAAACCCAGCAGGTAGTAATTAACTGCGCTGTCGCACAAGACTAGTTGGGTGTCATGGAAGGTTTGTGTGATGTCACCATCGAGACAATGTCTGACGTTGAGATGGAGATAGAAGGCGAGGACCAGGAGGTCGAGTCGGTGGCAACGGCCGATCTTCTGACGGAGATGGAAGACATTAAGGTAATGTATCACTGTGCGTTTCCGGGGAAATGATTATGTTATATGTACCTTTGTAGGAAAAGGTCTGCTCTGACAGAATGGGTATTGTCACGCTCCCCTGCTTTGTGTTAAAGCTGGTTGGGACAGTAAAAGCACAGGTAATGTTAGTGAATAAAATGTTTAAGCACCTGCTTGGTAAACCTGTATGGTTACGGTTTGATATAATTTCACTACATGTCATATTATTTGAATGGAACGACCTCTGGTTTTTGAGTTGTGATATACCGATACTGAAGTTAAATGAGGCAGAGAAAAATCCTCTATAGTCTATTGTTTCCTTCCAAGAGAGGAAAGACCTCCCACAACAAGTAAGCATCATGATCAGAACATGTCCTGTACATGTGTATCCTACTGTTGAAGAAAACAGAATGTAGTTGGCATCTTTGATGAAAGACGCTGTGATAAGCAAGTGCACCCCATTTCCATTATCATTAGAGTACCAGGAGTAGTAATTTATTCAAGAGCGCTGAAGCGGTGGCATAGAGGATGATGTCATACATGTTTTTGGAGACAACAAAGCCAGGACCAGGAAAAGTGATGTACCTAGCTCGATTTGCTACCGATGCTGTGAGAGTGTTATTCCCTGACCTGTGTTTAAAAGTATGTTTGCCTTGATCCATAAATGTGGGCTGAAGTTGGGTAGTGCTGCAGCTGGTGTTGTTATCACCATAGCAACTGCAGAACAGACGTCGCAGCCTCCTTGTACATGGAACAAGAGAAGGCAGGACCATGGTTAAATGATGAAGGGGGATCTGTCATAATGAATCTTTTTTGATTAGAAACATTTTATGAATAGGACTAAGTGGTACAGTATCTTCCAAACTGTAATTCAGTTTTTGAAAAACTTTTTTCATTGTCACAACTGCAATAGAAGTCAAATCACCAGTGTTGTACTCCTGAAATCCTTTCAATATGTGGTACAAATCTTGAAGGAAAAAAAGAAGCTCACACTCTTTTAGGCCCTGGTGTTCAAGCCAGTCACCTCACGCTGAAGTCTACAAATTGTCCAACAGAAATGGCTCTCAGGGCTCACACATGCCAGGGACACAGTATACACAGTTTAAGTAAACCAAGAAGCCTTACTTATCCTTATCTTCATCCTTTCATAGAACTACTTAAACATTAGAAATTAGAATAAAAAGCCTTTAAAAAGTCTCCTTGAGTTGACTGAATCAAATGTCAACAACAGAACCTAGATTAAGCAACTGTATACTTCTTAAGTATAGTCTAAGTACACATGTTATAGTACCTGTTCCTTAGGCTTTCAGCACAGGATTATCAGAGCATGTCAGTGTTTGTAGTCTCTGTTTTGCTTTGGTCCTGTCATCACTTATCCACTCTCCTACTGCTAAACCAAAATGACAACATCAGCTCTAGCTAATGGCCTGTAAGTTTTTTTCCCCTGAAACATCTGTACTTGACAATGTGTACTTCACTAATGTGGATCACACTGATGTACTAAGTAAGATTCAAGAGCCTCAATGGCTACCAAAGCATCGTATCAGGTTGTGTTGGCTGTAAATACAAGATAGAGCATCCCAAAACAGTCAAGAGAAAAGCAGCATGTCTATATTTGGTAAGTTTTAGTACATGGAATGTTGGATTGAAAAATACACCGAGATTGTGTCTCCATCTCTTCTTTGCTACTCACACCTTTCATGTTCTTTCTGGACTTTATTTTGTGTGCACATTTCACTTCAATTTCCCAGTTGCCTCGAAAGATTTGCATGTCCGGTCTGATGTAATTTTCAGCTATTTTGTATGAAAAGATGGGTTTCATGTTACCATATAGAGTATCCTAAATTCCAGGATGTTGCCATTGGAAGTGGGTCACAAGTACATTTATACACAGTATTGAAAGGCATAAGAGGAGTTGTCATTATACAGCCCTTTGCAGTATTTGATATATCATTGAGAATACCGGCAGATGCATTATATTCCAAAAATCTACTAGGGTACCTAACAGTGGTGGAAATACATGCAGCTGTGATGGTTAGTTGATAACAATATTGCATAAAAGTACTCACCAGTTTAGATACCAGAGGTCTACAGAATTATGGTCCAAAAGGAAACAATTATCATTATGGACATAGCAATTTTTTCTCTGAATGGAAACATTGCTGTAGGGGGGCTATGTCACTCAAAATGTCACTTCTCACTAAGTAAACAATTAGGTTGTATCAAAAACTGCTCCAGGGCTGACTCTATGAGATTACATGTACAATAGAGGTTTGAAACAGATAAAAACAGATGTGCAGGAGAGAAGAAAACAAAGCCTCCTATTTTTAGTGCAAAGCTGATTGTGTCTTCGTTTTGTTCAGTTTTCTTTACAATTCAAGAAAATTTGCCAGCCTAAATTATTTCTCATTCTTAGAAGAAAAAGACAATGTTCAAGACAAAAGCTTGATATTCCCAGTGTAAGACTATACCCCTATCCACCTGCCTTCTCACGATTTTAACAACACTTCACATGCCTCTTGTGCCATGCTTCTTTGTTACCTAGCAACAAGTATTGGTTGCTAGGCGACAGGGATTGGTTACTAAGCAACAGTGATGCACCATAGAATAGTTGGATAGTTTGCAGTACAATATGCATGCTGTTTATCTCTTTATGAAATTAGCAATTACATGTATTGGCAAATGTTTATTATAGCATAGTAAAGGGTTATAGGAACTGAATGCTTTACCAGTGGTATGAATGGTTTTATCAATTTTTTTTGCCACTTTGTACTTTATTTTGTAATTCGTCATTGCAAGTGGCAAGCACTGTTTATCTCTTTATGAAATTAGCAATTATTGGCAAGTGTTTATTATAACATGGTAATGAGTTAAAGGAACTGAATGCTTTACCAGTAGTATGAATGATTTTATCAATTTTTTGCCACTTTGTACTTTATTTTGTACTTCAACATTGCAAGTGGCAAGCAATGTAATGTAGTGATCTTGCCCTGACTGTTCATTGAATTACCACAGCAGGAAGCCAGGGAAAATACCCTCATTAATAATTTACTGGGTAATGAGCAGTCACTCTATCATGAATGGTATACATCATGCCCTGTATAGTGCTGTCATATTGGGTATTGGTAACATGGCTGTGAAAAGGCAAAAGTAAGAGTTGGACTAGGAGGGATCTTGTTGGATATCTGTATGAACATTGAAAAAGAAATTGCACTATTATTAGTAGTTACATGAAGACATTGAAAAACAGATTCAGAATGACAGAAGAAAGAAAGCTGCTCCAGCTGTTGACTAGAAAAGATTACAACAGGTATTAAACTTTATTTGAAAAAAAAATTATTTGGTTTTCAAGCCTATACAGTTGTAATATTCCAATTGGAAGCTGATAAAATGTCTCCAGTGTAGGTTCATCCATGATTGATACCTCATGAATAATTAATTAGTTAACAGGTGGTTACCACAAAGGTTGTGTTTTTAACCTGTAAATCCTGTAGTTGGCTGGCAGTCAATGATTTTTATAGGTTTAGGGGGACCAAAGGCTTGCTTCCAAGGGAAAAACTCATCTTGGGAAGTATTCAATGCTTGATAGAAAAATCTTTTTTCATTTCACAAGCCCTTTTTTGGAGTGTAACATACTAAAAAGTAGTACATGCATTATAGCATAAGGTGTTCATTTCACCTTTTTGACACGCACTAGTTATGTTGATAGTACAACCTTTGTTTGCATTTGAAAGGTTAGATAAATGTAAATATGTTTAACATCCAGGCTCTTGTACTTTGGAGGTTTGACTAAAAATAGAACCATCCCAGTTCATTGACTGAGTTTAAAGCTGTTGTCCACGTTGGCAAGGTTTTTATTTAGGTTTTCACAGATGTTTACACACGATTTCTATACTTTCTCAGCCTGTGTACTTGACCTGATTGTTACTTAGACATTCTGGCTATACTCATGACAGTTTGTTTGAAGTCTTTATTTGCACACCTACAGACTTGACTGAGCATCGTGACTGCCGCATTTTTCTCAGCGCTAACCCCCAAAAGCCTAGCAAAGCAGTATGTGCCTTTTGGATTTACAGAATTGACACCTGAATTGCAACATGTAATCCTGTTGGGACTCTTTTGTTTGCATGTCCCCTACCTTTAACTTGCCGTCCAATCAGATGGCTTGAGCCATGAATATTAAGTAGGCACAGGGGTGAGCGGGTTTAGGTGTTTGCAGCTGTGAATGGCTTTGAGAGGACCCCCCATGAAGGGGGGACGCTATGGGTTGTCCTGGGCCTGGCCGGTATTTGCATAATGAATACACCTGTCTCTGGTGACCCGACGCGCTGAGAATGTAGTGTTATGTTTCTTAGCATTGTTTCGCCGTTTACTTTTCAATGGTAACAGAGACGCGTAAGGGTAGTGGCATAATTAACGCGGGTACAATCCCCTGGTTTGACTCGGAGCGCTCGGTGGACAGCTAGTGCCGACAGTGCAGAGCTGCCAAAATGAGCGAGGAACTGTCAGCATCAGGGTTTGTGAGGAAGCGAGTGCAACGGGCAAGTAGCACACACACCCAGGAACACTCCTATGTCGCTACCCTGTCAGATTGTATTGTACTTAGTGTCACATGGGAGGTGCAAGATTGTAAGGCAGAGTACAGGAACTTATAACGTATCAGAGGTCGAATGCTTGGAAACATTTCTGCAATATTTGCTGCATCTACCCCCCTAAACTTTTAGAAACTTTAAAGTATGTTTATAGAAGTAATACTCCTGAGTTTTATGCAGCAGGAACTTCAGTTATCCCTTAGTAATAGCCATCTATACAAGTTTTTGTTTACAAGTTGGTAAGGCCTTATGTTGAAGCAGGAAACGTGATACAGTAATTTGTTATGAAGCTTGGTGATGCTAGGCTCACCTTTGTAGTGATAGGTGGCCTTCAGGTTGTAAAAGGACAATGACTTTGACTTAGTAAGCTGGGGTCACACAGGGGTGTAGCTCAGACCAGGTCAGTTCTCGGCCAGTGAAAGCGTAGCTTAGCTTCTTAGCACAATCCCTCTTCAAATACTGCAAGCTGCTCAAATGTTTTGTGTTGGTAAAACGATCGATATCCCACGCTGCGGCGTCAGATTTTAAGAGCTCTCTGCCTTTAAAAGGACTGTGCTAAAACTACAGCTATTTCATGTGCTGTACTTGAGTTGGACATGCAAAGAAAAATGTTTTGAGGTCAGACAAAAAGGTTAGCTGTGTATTTGCTGGCTTGCCCCACTGTATATTTTCTGTCTACTTCATTGATGCCTATGCTGTAAGAACAGCTGAGTGGGTATTTTCATAAATTTGGCAGGTTGTTTAGATCATGAATCTGTTACAGAACTTGATAGAAGGATGCAAGAAATAGAAGAGGAAAGTTAGAATATCAGACATATAACCAGATCGTTTGTAAAGATTTTCTTGAAGGTATTTTGCTGCTAGTCTAACTTTCTCATTCTTTAGCCATTATCAAAACATCAATATGAGAGGAACGATAACTGAATAATATATATTTTGATTTTCAACACTTTTAGCTTGAGAGATTGTTTCAAGTGAAGGGAGGTGCACCACTCTCAAATGAGGAGGTACAGATTGTTCCTTAGTTGTTGTTTCTAGCATCCATTTACTTCTCATAACAAATCTACTGTCTATAAATGCTCAAAATGTCAAACTTTGCTTCTATGAAAGTTGGTGTTTCTTGCAGAAACCTATATCTGTAAAACTGGTATTATGTCTGATTCAATGCTATTAAATAAACTGCATAAAAGCTTTCTGAAGTTAACAAAATTGCATGTCTATTAAGTTACACATTATCAGTAGAGTAGTATGTTTTTCTTGATTCTCGTTAAACGTTTTGGGATTTCAAAACTTGTTTGCCGTGACCTAACAGTGTGTTAACTCTTATCTTATTCACAATGCATTGCATGCCATAGTTGGAACAGGAAGGCTTGGAGACATGGGAGAACCCATGGGAGAAAATTTCCACGGTAACCGTTACCATAGCAACAGCATAGATGCTGCATGTTTCAGAAATGTAGTAGACTTAGACCGTAGATCGCATGAACCCGTGCTGATGCATGCCTGAACGTTTTGCATGACAGCTGCGATTCAAAGTCACTCTAGCTGTTAATACGCCAATAGTTACTGTTGACAACAATGTGTCACAATTGTACTGATGATTTCTAAAGTATGTAGAAGAGACAGTTTAGCATCTTTAAGATGATAATCTTGAGTCTCTCTGAATGAATTGTAACAAATCCTGCAATCAAAGCTGAATTTTGTTCTATCAAAAGTTATCAAGGATAATTCAAATCAGGAAAGAACTTTAGTACTGCATGGTATGCTTGACAATGTAGACTATAACAAATGTTAGCACCTAGTCACGTCTCTACTTGTAGTTAGCCATTCACATCCAGTAATGCTAGTGATATTTCGTAGACAACCATGTTCTAATCTTCTCTTTTTCCCGACAAATTCTAGCTTGAAAAAGCCTTGGAGTTTGAAAGTACCTACCACAAGAAGGCGCGAGAACGGATTTCAGCGGTAACAGACTCATAAAAACTTCATCAAAAATGCATCTCGTTGTATATTCCCTTCTACTCTCTTTTTGTGATGCCTTGTATATTTAAGGATTAGTGGGTCAAAGCCACAAGCCTCCTGATGTTTGCTTTTTGTCCTTAAATAGCAGTAGATGACGGTGTTGGCCTCTAGATTTTGAATGTTGATAGCATGTCCATAGAATTTAGCTTTGTTGCATAAATGCATTCAATTTCAGGAGAAGAAAATTATGTAGAATAAGATATAAGATTGCAAACTTTAAGGAAAAGGCAGCTGCTAAATCAGACGAAACTACTGTTTGTAGATAATATTCTCACCTTTTGTTGTTGGCTATAAACAAAAACATTTTTAATACCTGGTAATACCTGGTAATATTGCTAGTTCAGTTCAGATGTATTAGTTTGGCTTTGACCTTGGTCCTTGTGTTCTCTTGATGAAGTTGAACGAAGTTTTGAAGGGGATGGAAAAAGAATCGCTAGACAGAACAATCCTGGATCTGAGGAACCAACAGCTACAGGAGATGCTGGCTGAGGTAATGGACTAAATATGATGTCGTAAAAATCCATGTAACATGTCAAATTAAAGATAAATAATATCCCTCACAGTCACTACAAGTAATAAAATAGGAATCCATTTTTTTGCATTTAGTGCATGTCAGTTTTAAATCATCATCTAGCAAACTAATTGTGGACTTATTGCCCTTGCTCTACGGACAGTTGGAAAAGGAATACCTGCTTGTCTGTGATGACAAGAGTCAGGAGTGTGCCGCCCTGACTGCTGAGAACACTATGCTTCTAGAACAGGTACAACAGCACTTCTCTCAAGCTTCAACAGCATCAGCCTAGTCATGGCCTTAGTCCCAATATTGTCTTTTCTTATTAGCTCAAACTGAACATCACTAGCATAGCGACAACACATCTATTATCTACTTTACATTAAATCTGTGACAGCGCCTTATCATACAATGTACATCATTATGAAAATGCAGATTTAATTTAATGAAATCCTTATAATCTTGCCAGTTAAATGACACAGAAGGTTGTGATTTAAGCAAAGAGAGACACTTACTTCTGCCCATGTCTAACCTGTAGTTAGAAAAGGAACACAGTGATAAGAAGATGTTCCAACAAGAGTGCAAGAACCTCACAACTAAGACTGCTCAACAGCAGCAACAACTTGAGGAGGTAAACAGTCCCAAGACATTTATCATTTCTTCCTTCAGATGATGACTTTTCCTTGCATCTGTTCTGTCTGTCTGTCAACCATATTCAACTGTCTTTTTCTTGACTCTGATGTCTTAGCTGAAAAAGCAGAAGGAGGACTTGGAAGACAAAAGACAAGAGTTAGAAACTAACAAATTTCAACAAGGTGTTCTAGAAGAAAGAATACGAGAGGTACAAGTCTACATTTTATGATACACAATATTCAAGAACATCCTTTCTCATTCATCAAATTTTAACCATTATTAGGATTTGATAGTTCTTTTTAATCTATTGTGGTAGTAGCAAAGAACTTAATGCTAAACAGTCTTGAATCTATTTTAGTTGGAACATGACTTGGAGAGGAACAAGAATGACATGGAGGAAACAACAAGACTCAATAAAGAGTTGCAAGAAAGAGTAGAAGAGGTACATCTAACTATTAGGCCTGTTAGCTATATAGTAGCTAGCTGATAAATTCAGTCATAATTTCAGAAATTCTTAGAGTGTGTCTTAAGTTCCCACATAATCTACAAACAAAAATGATGTCAACCTCAGGATAGAGCTGCTAGGGCCTCATGGTCACAGTAGAGGTACATTGTAGGCCCAGTCTATATTTAGAGCCAAGATGCCCAGCACAGGCCATTGACTCTGGAGGTTTGTATGTGCAAGGCATCTTATCCTCCCTTGGCTGGGTCTCAATGTCCTATAGACACAGGGCTTAACCTTCTACGCACTTTGCTATGAAGGACTTTAAAGTTACGCCTGAAGAAAAGACACCCTTGTGCCACTGCTATGTCAAAGGC
This sequence comes from Branchiostoma floridae x Branchiostoma japonicum, assembly GCA_013266295.2. Lineage (NCBI taxonomy): Eukaryota > Metazoa > Chordata > Leptocardii > Amphioxiformes > Branchiostomatidae > Branchiostoma > Branchiostoma floridae x Branchiostoma japonicum. The sequence goes on from CM023832.1 coordinate 12,430,171, forward strand.
TTTAGTTAAAGCTACGGTTCAAAGCTGTAGGATTCAATTTAAAGGGTAGTGCTTTAAAGTCATCTGCAGGAATGTAGTGTGGTTTTTGCAGCTTAGAAAACATCCAATTCTATAGAACTTCTCTAACTTCAAAACTCAACATAATAGCTTATACACAACAAAATTTGCAATTGCAGTACCATAGATTCTGTGAAAAGTTTGTAAACCACAAATTCTGTGAGAAGTCTACAAACCTTTGATCATGCATGAAGAAACATTACTCGAGACTGGTGCAGTACTTAAGATCTTTCTTCAACTCGTCTTAGCCCACTAAGAACCAGTCCTTTTCTGCTGTCACTGTTTTTGTGTGTAATCTCTCGACTGTGCCTTAGCTGGAGCACGATCTCAGGCGCAAGACCCAGGAGTGCTGCAACATGGAGTTAGTCAACTCTGAGATAGAGGAAAAATTGGAGCAGGTCAACTTTATTATACGCTCATTTAGTGCTGCGTACCGGTTCGCTGGACCGGTTCAGGACCGGACCGAATGTTTCGGTTCAAGTCCAAAAAAACCGAAACGTTGAGAACCGGTTTTGGACTTGTTAAAAAAATAGCACTAACATACATTCCAGTGTTTAAAATACCCGGTCTCGCAGTCTCGCCGCGCAAGTAATTTTTTCTGTGCGAGACTTATTCCGAAAGCCAGGTTGCCCGGAGCGCAAGTTATTTTTACAGCGGCTGGGTTTACGGCTAGCGGCTTCTGAAATAAACAGTGCCGCGGTCCCGCCTGCTTGATCTCGCCCCGGTCTGCTTGCGGTAACAACGACCCATTTTCCATTGAGAAATGTTCCTTGAGAAGTTTCGTCCGTAGTCAAGTTGCTTTAATGCGCCTATAAACGCAAAAATTCATCCGAAACACGCGGCAGTGATCGGCCGGGATGTAGAAGCTCCTGCCGGGACGGACGAAAACATTAGCGGCCATCTTAACCCTCGCGAACTCACGTTAGATCTCGCAAAAACACGCGAGGAATACGCAACGCCCCTAGCGACATTGGTGAGACTGCAGCCTACTGCAGGGTTACAGATATCGGTAGAGAGCCGATAATAAAACAAATTAAATCTAGCACCGCGTTTCCACCGCTATTTTATCTCTTTGGGCGAAATTAAGTACTTCTTTGCTGTTGTTGCTATAAAAAATTGTACTATTAAAGCTGACAAAGATTTTTTTCTTAAATTATACACTGTATAATACTAGTAGCTTAATAATATGTGTTTACTACTGAGTATAATAATACAGTATTCATTGACTCATGATTATGAAACACCCATATTAGTAATTAGGTCTATATACATTGCATTTGTAGTTCAGCAGTCAGCTCAAATTAATCCAAGGCTTTAGGTAGGCAAGTTGCTTTGCTTACATCATGCCATGGGTTTAGGTCCGGACTTGCAAGTCCGGACCTGAACCTAAACCTCTGGACTCGAGTCCGGACCTGAACCTGAAAATTGGTTTAGGTATGCAGCACTACGCTCATTGTGCAAGTGTTTTGCAAGCAAGTAGTCTGCCAAGAGGGCATTAGAGCAATAAATAGTAACTAGAATATAAAATTTTAGGAAAATAAATTTTTTAACTGTCCTCTAAGGAATACATTAATTTCTAAAAGGTAGCTGTCAGCTCTTGTTTTATTCAAGTGTAAATAAAGACATTAGATGTACTGAATGGATTTTAAATATTAAATCTGATAAAAATTCCTCTCTTTTTTCTCTCATCACAATCATTGTACTAATGCTGATGACTTGTATGGTTGAACCTTCAGGTTCAAGAGAATTTTGCAGTCAGTAAGAGACAATGCCAGTCCTTGGCATCACAGAAAGCCCAGCTACAGAGTGTTGTAGAAGAGGTACTAACACTTCATGTACAACGTTATCCTAACTAACAGTACTAGTACAGGAGTAATGTCAAGGCATTTAGCATCAGAATATTTGATATTTTCATTTTCTTACTTCAAAATCACAAAGTCAACACTGACAGTGTATTTTCACTTGTATCACTAGCAAAAGTTGGAGGTTTCTCATAAGTAGTATGCAGTTTACATGTACAACAGTTGATACTTGATGCCTTCACATTAGCTTGTACAATCATGTATGTTCTTGCTTCACTCTTCTGTCTGTTTCTAAATCTTTAGAGATAGAAATAGGATGGAATTCTATAAGTAGTAGAGGGTTAGGTTGACTTTTTCAGGTTTTCCGTCAACATAAAGAATCAGAAATCATATCTTGTTCATCCTCAATAGAATACTAGTAGGTCTTTTACTCAAAGTAGGGCAAGTCTAAATTAGGTTATGTTGATGAGTTGATGTTGTTACACCGTTTGAAGTGTTCTCCTGTGTGTGATAACTGAGGCACCTGTATTGCTTGCTGTCCCACCCAAGCTAGAGGTAAAGGTGGAGGAGTCTCCCCGCCAGGCCACTAAGAAGATGCTTGAACAGTATGAGGAGCTCGAGAGTAGGTTACAAGAGGTGACTGGCTTGTACTGATCATATCCGTGTCATGGTTATGGGCCCTTTTCCTTGCCCCCCACCCTACCTTCAAGCTCTTTTTTGAGGGGGAGGGGGCACAGAGTTTTGCTTCCCATGTAAGTTTACATGTCTGGCCCTCTGTTGTGCAGTGTACCCAATAGACTGGATACATCTGGTATAAAGTTGGTTGTTATTGTCGGAAAAGAAACAGTATTTATTTGCTGTGTTAGGTTAAATTTATGAGTGAGGAACAGGGCCCATTGTCATGTCCATTTCATAGTAGCTGTACATGTATGTTTATACATTACATGTATGTATTAGTTATAGAAATATTACATAGTTATAGATGTATAAAGGATAGTCTTTTAGGAAGTAGATGGTAGATTATATGCAAAAATAGGCTCTTACTGCTAGATGGCATTTTCGCTTGTTACAGTAGTTGTAAAGTCGTAGGCTCGCATTTTCAAGCCACTTTTTTTTGGCAGCATTCAGTGTCTGTCGTGTAACAGGTATCTTGCTAAATCTAAATGTGATAACCTCCTTAATGAATAAGATACAGAATAACCATTGCATTCATTATGATAATCATGTTAAATCAGCTACAACACAGCTAAGACAAAATTTATTGAACCAAACCAAATGGCAAGCATATAAACTACCTAAACCTGGTTACACAAGTTCTTTTTGAAAAACGTAAACAAAAGATTAATTGAAATCATCCTGACAATTTTCCCTGTGTGGAGAATGTCAGATTCCGCGACAAACAGCGACTCCTCACACTACCACAGTGTCCTCCCATCTCCCAATGCCTTCCTACGTTCCCGCGCTGGCCGCAATCGTGTGCGACATTTCCTGGTTTCCCACACAACCCCCCTCCTTCCCGCCGTAAAGCTGGACCAGGTGCTGAAGTGGGAGGAGGAGGTTCGGGCGCAGGAGGCCGCCAAACGAGAAGAACTCGAGGTGGAGAAGGAAAGACTCTCAAACAAAATCAATGAGGTGAATATGGTGTGCTGTCTGGAATATAGGAAATCTATGTTTTTTCCTGATATGCAAGACACTGGCAACACCCTATATACTACTACGATCCAGACTTGTACACAGTTTGGTGTCCAGCTTGATATGTCTTCATGCTAGTAAGAAAGTGTAAATATCTGAAAAAGAACACAATGAAGCTTTCTTCAAGATTATAGCAAAGAAAATAAGTTGCAAAGCTATCCTCTAGGAAAAGCGCTTACGTTACATGTTGTTTTTGCTATTTGGACGTAAAGACTTTTCTTCAGACAATGCACCAATGTCAAATATTTTTCCTACCAGTTGGAGTCCCAACTAGAGTGGGAGCACAATGCTCGGGAACGAACTGTTTCTGAGCTGCGCTTTGCACAAATGACAATCGAGAAGAAACAGCTCAAAATACAAGAGGTACTCTAGTCACCACGTTTGTGTGCTTTTCTGTGTGACTGTCTCTCTTCAACATCAATGCAAAGATATTCTAGTACATGCAAGCATATAAATGTATAACTTTGAACATATGATGCATTGAGGCATCACTCTGTCCAGTCTGAATGCAAACATGGCAAAGCCTTTCTATATTTTCTGCGTGTGAGTCACTGGTAGTGGGGCTTACGGTGTATCTCTTCCTAGTTGGAAAAGATCATTGACGGACAGAACAAGGAAAACCAGAGGAATGTACGGGAAATAAACTCCATGAGACATGATATCGAGAGCAAAGAAGAGGAGGTTAAGGAGGTATCCAAGAAAACTTACTTCTTTCTTGTCTCTTTCAAAGAAACTGCATCTCTGCTTAGAATCAGTTTGTGATGCAGCTTTATTTGGTGCTGCGTGGCAACTAACATTTCAAAATTTTTGTTTAGCTTTGAGATAAAGCCTGAATGTAAAGATAAACAACATAACTCACAAAAAGATGTTAGCATTGTTAAAGTATTTGAAATCTTGCTTGAAAGTACCCGTAACTCGTCATTGTACCCCCCGAACCCCCTGTAGTTGGAACAACAACTTTCCCAGTGTGGACAGGAGATTGAGAAAGGGTCTCGGGAAATCAAGGCCATGAACTTTAGGAGCAGCAAACAGGAGGACCAAATCAAAGAGGTGCAATGATGATGACAAATAACAATAACAAAGATAATCTACCATCACTAAAATCCCTCAAGATGTCACATAAAGACTAAAAGGCTGTGATTCTGTTTCAAAGTTTCAGGGGGTGTCCAGTTGCTTGAGTAACTGTTTTTGGCGTATCTTATCACCTGGATGTCTAACCTTCACCGACGTTTCAGGGGGTGTGCCTGAGAAAATGTTATGTAAACTTTGGGTCAGGTTGATTGTAACTGCCATAACTTGAAACGTCTTGAGGTTTTTAGATGGAATAGCACATAACTAAACCACACCACCTGTTTGTGTGTTGTGCCTTAAGCTTGTTTCTCTTTTGTCTTCCCCAGTGTGAAAAATTAAAACTTGAAATCACAGTTATTCCTTTGCGGTGTTTAATCTATCCGTGTGCTGTGGACTTCTTGCTGCAATTTTTACAAGCTCTTCTAAATGCACGTATATTATGAAGGAAATCTTGATGTATCTTTCCTCTTGTAGCTGGACCATCGCACCAAGAGGGATTCACGCGAGATCCAATCTCTCAATCTCAAAAATGAAAACCTCCAAAAACAGATTGAAGAGGTATAAATAATAAACAGTGTGTCTTGTGTCTGTGTGTCTTTACTCTAATACAAGTAGTTTATGTCGAGTCTTAGACATCTTTTGCAAAGCCAGCTTTTGTTTTGCGACATGCCAACACGTAAGAAAAAAGACATCAAAAGTTAGAAGAAAGCTTTTGATGTCAGTTTTCTCCTCTTCCTCTTCTGTCAGCTGAAACAATTTCTGGCAGAGGAAAAGGGAGAAAAGGACCAGAAAACACGCGAGGTCCAAGGTCGCGACCAGGATATCAAGCGCAAGAATCGTGAGATTTCAGCCTTGAAAGCAGAGAAGCAGGAACTGGAAACAAAAATAGACGAGGTATCTAATACATACAGAGCAATCAGGACATATCTACAATGTCATATTTTTATTTTCTTTAGTTCCTTTGTTACCATTTTCCTCTTGGAGTCTAAAACAAATCTCCCCAAAACCTTTGACCAGTAGTCTACCAGACTCCTTGGTTTGCTAAAAATGGTGTCGAATTGGCTAAATATGGAGAATAATTACAGGCTAGCTAAGTCCTCTGGCACATTATTCCATATTAAGCCAATTCTTATTATTTTAGCAGGAACCCAAGAAGGCTGCTAGAGACTGTTTCACTAGTACTTAGTAGTAAATCATGCATAAGAAATCCTGGTGATCAGTTGGCAGAATCAGCACGTTTTTCTCAACCCCCCTCCCCACCCCAGCTTGAGCAGTTGCTGAAGCATGAGACGGGTGAGCGCGAACGTGAGACCACGGAGAGTAAGAGCCTGGCCTCGCAGAACATCGAGCTGCGCCGTAAGCTGGAGGACGAGCACGCCAACTACAAGCGGAAGCTCCAGGCGTACCAGGATGGGCAGCAGCGCCAGGCACAGCTCGTGCAGAAGCTGCAAAGCAAGGTGGGTTACCCCTGTCATATTCACATACAAATGCATTAGAAAAGTCTATGTTCTTACAATAATGCCAATCACAATGCTCAATGCCAATCACAATGTGTTTCTCACACCCTTGCCATCTTCAAGGATTCTTGTTTAAATATGTTGTCAGCTACTTGAAGGAACTGATATAAACACTATGATCATAGTTATCCTCAGGTTTCAATGGTTACGTATCCAGGTTGATGGAGACTTCGAATAAAGTCGAAACTAGTCAGTCTATGTTGAGTCTCAGCCGTCATCCTTCCGACGATCCTTTGACTACGTACCCAGGTTGAGTTAGTTAGCCCAGACCATTGGGGCATTACACCATTCAACACATTTCAACTGCATACCCACAGAACATTCTAATCCTAGAAACCAGAAACATTTCTCTGATTATTCCGATCTGCTGTTGTTATGACAACCAGCAATGTAACTGTGAGAGTATGCATAGTACACATTCCTTTATAGTAGCAAGAAACACTGAAAAATTGCTGAATTAGAACAGTTACCGAGAGATGGATTCTATTCTTGAAATCAAATCAAAATCATTGTTGAAGAAGAAATGATGAACACAATGAAGCAATGATTTGTTTGGATAGTTTTAATCAAAAGGTAAAACTGTTGCTAAACCTTTTTGGAAATTATAACAATTGCTGCATTTTCAAAGAAAGGCATTCTTTATTTCTTTGACACCTAAAAGAAGAATAACATGAAAGATTTATTTCACAACTATCCTTTATGAGTTACAATGTATGTCTTTAAAGTACTTTGTCCTGATCTGGCTTTATACTCTGATGTTAGAATAAAACAATCCGTACCTTGTTTTCCATCCAAACTGAACTGCTGTAAAGAGCCTTTCTCTTTCAAACCATGAAGCGTTGTTACTTAGAGCTGGAACATGAATGCATAGCCTTGGATGTGTTCAAGTTTGGCGTCTGTTTTTCTGCGGCTTGTTGGTTTCTGTTTTTGTTCTCCGTCGGATCAGACATGGGTCATTGTGGCATGCTTCAAATGATGCCAAGCAGGCTTTTATCACCAACCGAGACAGCTTTTCAGGAAGTTGTGTTTTCTCAAAACAATATCCCAAGGTTTGAGGTGCTTGAAGAAACAGATTGACCTCACCAGTGACCTTTCTACCAGTGTTGCCCATGGTTTCACACATAATGCAAAATGTAAGCAAAATTCTCTGCTGTAGCATAGTCTTGTTCTGAGCAAAAAACTGTACTCAAACATCCCAGCTGACTGACAAACTCTCAGGTGGTCCTTGTTGCCAAGGAGACCAGATTGTTTACTGTTGCTAGGAGACAGGCTCTCTAGCAAACAGGTGGTTTCTTTGTACATTCTTCCAGCCGGTCCAACGAAATGACATAAACATCTTGTTGTGTTATACATGTATTTCTGAAAATGATGTTTTGAAATGATGCAGACAAATTGTTGTAACTCAAATGCTTCCCTGAAGGATCATTAACTAAGTAATGGACAAATTCGTATCTGAAACAAGGTACAATACAGAATATTTTGATAAGATAAGATAGAAATGTTTTCTTTGGCACCCAGTATGCTTGCACTAGCTGATCGAAATGCATGCAAGTGATCTAATTAATTACCTCGGCAACTGATAGCAAATTTGCAGAATAACGGCAGGCTTTTGCAAAAAAACATTTTCAAAAACACAATGTCCTCAAGAAATACTACAAGTAGAGTACTGTCAGTACTGATTTTGAGGTATTGTTTTCTGCCTTTAGCTATACATAACCTCATGATTCAGTAATACCAAGAGTAAACTTTTCTGAAGTAGCCTTTTGTAGCAGGGCATCAGCTGCTTGCACGTGACCCGTGTTTGAAAAGATCCTGGTCAGGAGAATGTCAAAGGTCACCGTTCGGTGGACATACATGTGATCCAAGCAAAAAGGGTTGAATGAGGACAACTTGGAACGCCTGCCCTCCCAGTGTTCAAGGTCGTTTCATGTTTGCTGTGTGTCATTTTTGATTTGTGATTTCAACAGTTGTTAAGATAAGTCGAGGTAGAACTTGATGGAGAATGGGTGGAAAGAATATTTCCGTATTCAATTGTGAGGTGTTGTTTTCAAGATGTATACTTCAGTTTTTTTCATATAACCTTATAAGACAAGGTACTGGAAAATGTTTTTTACTGGTAGTAAGATGTATTGTGTGCATCTTTACAAATTTGGATTTGTGAGATGTTTGTAGTATGGTGATAGTTCATAAAAGTTTGCGGTGGAGTCACTTGGACACTCTCCCTCACTTGCCAGAAAGGAAGAGCAAGATTGAGAGTATTTTTGTGTCGTGTTGAAGACTGGAATACTTCACCGGGAAGACCCACCTCTACATTGTGGCAGGTTGTTGTGTCTACTAGTTTCCATCTTGACCTGGAGCAAGTCAAATACAGACAGTGTTCCTGACAGTGTGCATACTTCTTGAACTTGAAGACTTCTTGTACATTCCTTAGCACCTTCTGTGTCTGTTTGTGTCATGTACCTTAAAGTTGATAAAAAAATTCATGAACCTAGAAGAACAGTTTTCAGTTAGCTGCGTCAGTTACCATTTCATTTTTGTAGATTTCTGTACAGAGTTTCTGGTCTTTCCCTCTGTGTGGCTGTACAAAGCTGTACTGAAGAGTCCTTGTAGAGTTGGGTTGATTATTACAGAAGGGATTTGATTCGTATCTTAGCTTCAAACTACCATAATTGATGCCAAGTGGCTTGATTTTTTACAAGATATTGAAAGCCCGCCAAAAAGTAGATCTGGCTTCCTAAATTTGCTAAACAAACAGGACACTTGTTGACGGTTAGATAGGGTTGTTTGCAGTGTGTTCAATAATTAATGAGATGGTCCTTCAAATCTTCGACCACCCAGGCTATCACAACTATTCTCAAGCTTTTTCATGAGCAAGTTATATCCAACTGGAAAGCAGACTTGAAGCAGACACACCTGTTAAAATGAGTCAAGTTTAACACCAAAGAGTCTAAACAGTGAGTTCAAGTTTACTGAGACTTCTGGGACCTTGTGAGTTTCTCCCTATTTGTAACGGTGTGCCAGACAGTTTAGCAGTAATCCTACCCAGGCCCAACAAAACGCCAGCTTGCGGGTCAGGGTAATGCGATACCCTAGTCTGCGCCGTGCTTTCTACCCTCCTGCTCTTGACATGGCTGCAGTGTAGTTCTTGCCGCCTCCCGACATGTTCACGGGAACAGCGTACCGCCCTCGTCTTCCCTCTTGCACTCCGCACGAGCGATGTGAGTGACAGTTCCCAGTGGATTCTGTGAAATATTTGTAACTTGTCCCTGTTGTTTGGGATACCAGGTGGTACAAGATAACTGTCACCTGCTGAAATTGTTTGGTAGTGGGCGGGGAGTCCTTTCGAAGGACGTACGAGAGCACGGCACTTGTATAGCCGCTTGTTAAGTGGTCTTTCAGTCTATTGTTCTCCCGGACAGTACCTAATTTTACAAGCCAAAGTTTGCCACGTTTTCCCATCAATGGGTGACCAGCAGTCCGTTACATTAAAGACAGGAGACCTTTTGAAAGGACAGTTAGGATTGGACTGGACAACACAATAGGGGATGTTGCCTCAGCACCGGCCCCGTGGTAAATGTTCTGCCCAGTGTTTGCCATGCAAATGGGAGGGGCTGGCTGGCACCAAAGGGGGGGACGCTACCTTTCATTTACCGTGAGCCAAAGTTTGTGAAACGGTTGAGTGGTGCAGGGTGGCCGGCGCCCGGGTTTTACTCCAGCCATCCGAGGATTACCGCGATGTAGCAACGTGCTGGCTGTTATTACGGACAGTTTGGCGGAAACTTGATAGTGCGTCCAACTAGCTTCTATTTTTGGCCACTTTGGGGCAGCTTGAATGAAGATCTAGATTGCAGCAGCAACCCAAACAGTGTGCGGTAAGGTTCAGTGTTTAGTTTCACTCGCCCTCCCCACCTGTTATAGGGATGGAACCTTGCCATCTGCACCTCCATGTCTCAGATTTCCATGTTCTGACTTCAGGATAAGCGTGTCTGAAGGCACGGTGCCTCTCCTAGGTGGGAAACGTCGCTTTCGCTTGATTGACAGTTAATGGGTTTAGGGTATCAGGTAACGGGCAGGTAGAACTTGTCCGGGGGACAGGTATGTTCCGTGGACAGCGTGCGTGTTGTGGAATCTTCAGTCACCTGGAACCCCCGGGTGACAGATAGCGTCCCTAGCGCTATTGTCAACCCTGCCAGCTAGGGAGAATGTGTGGCTAAGGATAGGTGTAGATGTTAGCAAAAGGGTAATTAAGAAGATTTCCAGAAGTGGGCTGAAGAGGATTTGGGGTTAGAGGTTTGTGTTTTCTCGAGGTGTTTGTTCTGTGATTATCTTGGATGGTTAGGGATGTTAGCTACTTCTGTTCGTGTCGTGTGCCTGTGTGCTTTAGTTAAAGTGAGAAATATGACTTGAGGTTGTTTCAAACAGTTCAGGTTGTTTTCATCAATCATTGATGACAGCTGTCTTGAGAAATGAAAAGGTATTGACTGACTGTGACAAAGTCATTCATTAAGCATTTTGTAAAAACATGAGTTTTGGTTTCATTCACTGTCAAAACACTTGTGGCTACCTGTTGGTAAAGGGATACTCTGTGTTATCTGTTTTGACTGACACTACAAAAGTACCAAATTGTGCAAGGCACCAAACTGTACCTACTTGTACTTTGTAGGTCGCGGCTCTTTTCAATAAGTCAAATATAAGTACGTGTTTGATTACTCTTTCTACCACCATAAGTGTATTTTTTCTAAGAATTATTAACTTTTCAGTGAGAAATTAGGATTTGAGAGTATTACAGTACACATGTATGTAAAACACTGTTGCTGTACAATCTTGCAAATTTGTTTCCCATAGCAACAAAGTCCTTCTGTTACATTGACTAGATTTGTTACACCTGAGTACAGGCTCTCTACAACAATGGATCGTGTGTTACAAAACAGTGGATTTCTTGTAGGCTAAATTGTATAGTCTTTAAATCAACTTCAAGGCTTAACTTCCTGCTTGTGTTAATGACCGACTCTAACACTATTTACATGGATATTTAAGGCCACGCCAATTGAATTTTTTGGTTGTCAGATTTTTTTGAAATATGGAAAACATCATAGTAAAAACAAAGCTTGAAGACCAGGTTTATGCCTTGATGCACTCAGTTTCATGGAGTGAATTCAGTTTTCCTCCCTGCCCTCTGCTTTTATGATGTCTGCTTGCTGTATTTTCACCTTTAAATGTCCGAGAACCAAGGAATATATTACAGTGTACGAAATACTTTTTTGAGCCAGGTTGCCCAGTGGCAACCTAGGATGAAAGCTAGGTTGCCCATCCAAATTCTAGGTTGCCCCGAATTTAAACTTTTCTACATTATGATTAACTTTGTCAGAATGCAATGTGCATTTATACATTTCTGACACAGAGTTGTTTCCTCTTTCCTGAAGTGATGAGCTCTTCCATGGGAACTTCTCCATAAACAGTTCCCAATAGAAGAAAGGGGCATCATTACCACAAAATTTAAGTAGTGCACTGAGCTACCTGGGTGTAGAAATAGGTTGCACCAAGCAAAATATGGTTGCACGGTGCAACTGGGCAACCTAGTATTTCGCACGCTGTATTAGCATGGCCTAAGTGAGTTTATTACATTACACGGGTGATTAACATATTCGCTCTTGTGTCGGCAGGTCCTGCAGTACAAGAAGAAGGTTGGTGAACTCGAAACGTCCATCAGCGAGCGGGAGAAGGAGAGCGAAGCTGCCAAGTTCGACGTAAGTCTCGCAAGAGGCGATGTAAGTATGCTCAGGGTTTTTTCCAGCCAATGGGAGCACTGTCCTCAGCCTCTTACAGAAGACTGACAGCCAGTATCAGCAGAGAAAGTGATGATGTAACCCGGAAAACTCTTTGACTACAAAACTAATTAATTGATTTATTGATAGAATTATTACAAAGTATAAGCAGTATACGTTTATGAAGATTAGACATCCAGGTAGATAATAATAGTAGAAACAAATGAATCAATACTACTGGACAATTTTTGAAGTATATTCAGACGTTAAGTATATTCAGCTAATAACTGTATTTATTCCATATACTGTATGTAAACTTCCATTCGCTATGCACTGATGAAGAAGGCTGGATGGCCTTTGAAACGTCTGAATATACTTCAAAAATTTTCCAGTAGTATGGATTCATTTGTTTCTACTATTATAAGCAGTATAGTATGTTTATCAAATTTCCCCCTAAGTTGCCACTCAGAAGTGTCTGACAAGAAGATGATGAATTGATGATGATGGTAAAGTATTATTATCGGCTTCTCTAAAACTTAAAATTCAAGAGACAGGTGACGAGTTTTGATAAGCTGGGTGTTTGATGATTGTATGTTTTGATCAATCTGAGTGCACTTCTGTGCCCAGTGGACTTCTTTGGAGTCCAGTTACACATCACATTGTCAACTTTCTCTGCTATGCTGCTGTTACAGTCTACCAAAGGTGGCATTTGACAGTGCTTCGAATTCTGGCAAGTTTTGAGGCACACATCGATGAAGGCAATAAAATCTTCTGCACCAGTAAGAAAGCAGAGTGGTGATTGGCTGCTGCTTTGTATTGTAAGCTGCACATCTGTCCAATAGTGCCTCTGGTTTTGGTGGTGGTTTGGGCCAAACTGCTGCTTTTATTCTACACTCTCTATTAAAACAAATTAAGCATTTCCATTGTGTCAGTAGGAGATTGTCATTGCTACTTTTACATGTAGATATTATATCAAAATCCTTTGTCAAAATCAACTCTACCTGAAAAGGTTTCTACATTATATTTCACAAAAGATTCTCATCGGATCACCCTTTATTTGAGTAATAAATTGACCACATTTTATGTCAAAATTGAAATCAAGTGCCCTACTACCAGATTTGGAGAAAAACCCTGGGTTACTTACTATTTTTTAACATTTTGCATTTTCATAAACTATCAAATTTTACGTTTTTTACGACTAAGTAACTGTTCTCCATTTTTCTGATTTTTATTTTCACTAACAGCTCTTTAATTCAAATCTTTATTAACTCATTTTTTACCCTGATATCTGTAACTTTTTAATAATAAAAGACACCTCCATGCAGTGAGAATGTTCTCTAAGTTTGTATGCTTTCTGTGTTTGTTTTCTCTGGCTCTGCTCATACTCACTGTTTTACATTTGACTCTTCCTTCTAATACTGCATCGTTGATTCTAGTTGACGATGAAGGTTACTCGGGTAAGTACAGCTAATATGTAAATTCAGTACATGTTGTTGCTGTTTTTGTTGTCTCCATTGAAAGAAAGCACAGAAATCGGCAATCTTGTCCAACATGTAGATAAGAAAGTGAATCAGTAAGTAGAACCTGCAGTAGCTCAGCAGGCGTCGGCAGAACGTACTGTGCCTGCGCAAAACCCTGATTTTTCACGTTTTTCGTTGGATGTTTGGTCAACGTTGCATCAAAATTTTGCCTGTTGCAGACGATATCTTTTCCTATACAACATCTGCAAACTACAGACAGGCTGTCAACCTTATATGCTGTAATACAACCTTATATGAGACGTTCTGCCAAAGTGCTATGCACAATACATTGGTGGTTTCGCGCAGGCGCAGTACGTTCTGCCGACGTGCTCAGTAGCTCACTTTGTTGTCTACACAGTTGGTGAGAAATCAATTGAGCATCAACTTTACGTTACACTGTTAAAAAATTTCAGATATAAAATGTTAGAATCATGAAAAAAAGGCAGAAATATTTTGTAACTATATAGACTTCAGCTTATAAACTTGTGCCTCAATATTCCAGAATGCAAAGTTGGATCCACTGGTATTTGTGTTGACTTGAGAAGGGATTTACGTCAGTGAACAATCCAAAAGCAGGTGAAGCAAACATTGGGACCCTCTCAAGCAGGTTCAAAGCCATTGGCTGCAGGGAGTGGCTGCATCTAAACTTAGCTTGCTAGCAGGCAAATTTACCTTCAATACTGTTCTGTTGACTAGTTTGTCTAGACTAGTAAATGTCAAAAAAGTCAGCTAAAGTTTATTGACTAGTGAAAGTATAAGACTTTAAGATTAAGAAAAAATGAGAATGAATTCGTATGTTGACCTAAACTCAAAGTTTCATGTAGTCATTCATTGATATCGATTATAGAATGTTTTCGTACCCCGGAACCAAGTCAGACTGTGTAAAGGCAGAAGTTTTTTTTTAGTGTATAAGCAAATTTAAAATGCTGTGTATACCCTCTTTATCTGGAGCAATATTTATCCCTTCTTTTATTACTTAGCAATTGTCCAGCTGACAGAAACGTCACAAACGTCTGGCATCCATTGACAGGAAGTGTCATGGGTTACCTGGCATACATGCTTGAAAGCTCTTGTGCAATTGTTTGCAAAAAATCTCTACGCACTCCTAAAGATTGTTTAGCTAATGAAATCACAGGCTTGCCTAGCAAATTAAGGTGAAAGAACTACAGCATGACAGAATTTGATACTTATTTTGAAAAAAGAAGTGATAGCCTGTGTTCAGCTATGCCAGCACTTCATAAGCCATATACACTCCTGAAATGTCCCTACTCTCAATGAACAAAGCACAGGCTTGTCTGAGACCTTTGTTCAAATACTCGCACGTGAAAACTGCTAAGAGCAAGGTTCAAGTCCTGGAGCAGTTCACAGTGTTATTTTCAGTCATGTAGATGTCATAAAAGCTATGTAAATCAATCAGCTCTCAAAGTTAAAATGAAGTTGGCCGCCAGTTCAGTATTTGTTGAAGGCTTTGGAAGGTGGCATTCATCTTGTAGTAATAATGTATGACCTTGAATTGGAGTAGTATTAACCTACCTTTTATCTTGATCCAGTACAAACTTGTAAATGTTCACCTGACATTGTTTAGATATTGTAGTTTTATGAGATTTGTGCAAGGAATATTTCTCATAACTTCTTGTGTTGTAGAATTCCATTAGGATGGAGATTTGTGTGAAACCCTGACCTAAAAATTGGCATGCTAATCGATACACAGTGTTATGTTGTTTACCAAATTCTATTGACTCTGCGCAATTGTAACATTCTACTACGAGTCCATGTTTTTAATATATGAACTGGACCACAGCAAATGACTCCCTCTCCAGCCATTGCCAAGAGACATATTGACACATCTGTTGACGATACGTCAAGTTTGTGTGCAGAAGTACAACTGATTGCACGTTAAACATTTCAAAATCTAACGGACAAAGTAAAGTCTGAGATTTTTAAAACCATGTAGCAGCGGCCACCATGAGTCGGCGTAGGAGATTATGTTCACTATCCTGATGTTCCTATCTCAAGCTCTACCTCAGCCACAGGTTTCTCCTACAATGTATTTGTGTGGTTAACGGTAACAGCAGTCAGTAACTGGGTGCCCTATGGCACTAAATTTGCTTTAGAGTTGTAAGGGTTAGATGTTGGGCTGATTGTATGTTTTCAACTTTTATGGCAACATAGAGGGGCATGTTTTATTTATGATACTGAAGCAGCATTTTCCAAGAATGTGTACATTAATGTAATAACTTTGCATTCATGGCATAGTGAGCACTCTCCCAGATTTTCCTGTTATTCCAATTTTGAAAAAAATGAGCCAAGGACTTAATTGGGTGGGGCCTGAAGTACCTGGAATATTTTCTCAGTATGAATATTTAAAGAGGAAGTGAGAAGAATGGAGAATGAAGCTGTTTGGAGAGAGAGAGAGTCACGTTATACATTGTAACCCTTGAACGGATGCACAAAATCCATTTGGCCATTTCTAGTGAGATAACATGGATGCTGTTCCAGACACAGACACAGTTTGTATACATAATTTTATAAACTTACTTCAAGCTTGGCTCAGGAAATAAGCAAAATGCTGATTTTGATACCAAACTGTGAAAAAAAAAATGTGTTTCTGATATGTACATGAAGTTTCTTCTTCCTCTGTTTTATGGAATGGCAAAAAAACAGTGTAATTTGAATTTTATCAAGATTATAACGGTAAAATTCATGTTTCAGTTGGAGTCTACCCGTGACAACTTGTCTCGGTCCCTGGAGACATCGGAGGCACGTCTGCGTGCCAGCGAGGAGGAACACAGCATGGATCTGGAGAACGCCCTGATCAAGCTGGAGGAGGAGCAGCAGAGGTACACAGCTCTGACGTTTTCTTTGCCTTTAAAAAGAATCTTGCTATGTGTGTACTGTTGTCCTCTCAGTCAGATGATGTCTTTCTTTGGTTTTGAATCTAGCCTTGTGTGAATTATACTATTAGCACACTGTTATATCACTGAGACTTAGTAAGAGATCTTTCAACTCTGTATTATTTGCTTTTGTAGTACAATAGTAAAGTAATCTTTAAAGGAAATTCCTGTTTTATTGCTAAGTTCGTTAACAGATACATGTACATAAAGATAAATCAGCCATAACTTTTATAAGCAATGCATTTTACAGAACAGTATGAAATGTTTGTGTTCCGCACCCTAAAATGAGACCACCATTGCTGATGACATGTACCTGTTGATTGACAGGAGTGCTAGCCTGGCCCACGTGAACGCCATGTTGCGTGAGCAGCTGGACCAGGCCACGCAGGCCAACCAGCAGCTGACCGCCGACATCCAGCGCCTGACCCAGGACTGGACCCGCGCCCGCGAGGACCTGGAGAACAAGGAGGCTGAGTGGAGGGAGGAGGAAGCCGTGAGTACTGCCGTTTTACTCCTCAACATTGTCACCATTTCACAAGCAAAAGTTGTACACGATTTGACAGAAATTGTAGCTGCTTACAGATGTCAACAGAAGCAAATGTGTTCTGTACACATATTAGAATCTTGAATGTACATGTATTACCAATGCATTATAGTGTTACATTTAAATCAATCTCTAAGATGTTGTATGAAATAGTATAAATTTCTTGTTTTCCATACTCCATTAAAATGGTCCACTTATGTGTTTTCTTTTATCGTTACTTTATGTGGCAGAATTTCTGCTACGAAGAAACAATCTTCAAAGTTTGGTTTGATAAGTGAAATGACGATTCCCTATGCTTCTTTGCCTCCTCAGTCCTTCAACAGCTACTTCAGCCAGGAGCACGGCCGTCTGCTGGGCCTGTGGCGTACTGTCATGTCGCTGCGCCGCCAGTTCGCTGAGGTCAAGTCTGCAACCGAGAGGTGAGGGATTGGTTTGTCAAATTGGGACCGGAAATTGTGTAAGGTATCAAATGTTATGATGTAAATTATTAAAAGTGTATACCATCCATTCAATATAAAAGCTGTAACAGTTACAGTTCTGGCACAAGTACTAGGGCTCTATGATGTGGAATACAATATTATCAGTTTGCATTGAAAAGATCATGACTTAAAGCACTGCAGTAATATGATTTTCGTTAAGGATTGCACTGTTTTCTCCCACATTTGACATGTGTAAACTCATTTGCAGGGTCTGCTCTAGTGTCTGCCATGACGGACAGGGTGTATTGGAGTAGCACGTCGGCAGAACGTACTGCGCTTGCGCAAAACCCTGATTTTTCACGTTTTTTGTTGGATGTTTGGTCAACGTTGCATCAAAATTTTGCCTGTTGCAGACAATATCTTTTCCTATACAACATCAGAAAACTAAAGACAGGCTGTCAACCTTATATGCTCTAAAACAACCTTATATGAGACGTTCTGCCAAAGTGCTATGCACAATACATTACGGGTGTCGCGCAGGTGCAGTACGTTCTGCCGACGTGCTTATTGGAGTAACTTTATCAAGTGTACCTCACCAGATTAATCCGGAGGCATGATGATGATGATGACGATGAAACTCATTTGTTTCTTACAGGGACATGTCTGGTATCCGTGCCGACATGACGCGGTCCTCCCGCTCCCTGCACTCCGCCTGCCTCAACCTGCAGGCCAACACGCGCATGGCGGACTCCACCACGTCCGTGCAGCTCGACAAGGAGCGCGCCGACCGTACAGAGATGGAGAACCAGCTGCGCGAGAAGGTCAAGGAGGTCATCACCCTGCAGAGCCGGCTGGACACCGAGCGCTCCGACCTCACCGGCAGGATCAACGAGCTGTCCGTGCAGAACGAGCGCCTCAAGCTGCAAGTCAGGGACCTCAGCAAGACCATCGAGAACCTGGTAACCAATCTGTCCACTGTTCTGTCATTTCTAGATTTTGCAGATGACAAGTTTTATTAGTCTTATGAGTACAAATTTGATTCACTGACTTTTTTTGAGATCTCACGTCAGAATTTTGTGGGGAGACAGCGAGTAGAGGCGAACAATCGCTTGTTCTGTCTCCCCCTCTATTGTGTTTTTGTTTCAATGGAAAATCCAAATAAAGAAATAAAGAAATTTGACCTGAAAAGTTGACTTTCATTGATGTTATTGAGTCTTCCAAGGAGCAAGTATTTTTACAAGGCTTAGCATTTTTCAATGTTACCTTACAGAAGTTGAAAGGTTATAGCTTGGTTTGTTTTTAACTTTCCTAGGATTGTAGGCTATGGCTATGGTGTTTGACGTCAGTGAAAAATGTATCGTCATAGATTGCTTTGTTTTTAACTTTCCTTGGGTAGTAGGCTATGGCCATGGTGTTAAACTTCTGTGAAAAATGAATCTGTCTTTGAGCCACTCTGTTCTACATGTAGTTTAGGTTTGGTTCTGTGAATACTGTTAGTAATGCCTGCGTCACATTATCGACGAACTTCGGCCGCATTTGTTGATCGCCAAAAGGTCGCCCGATTTTAGATCGGCCGAGGTTTGCGCATATTTTTGACTTGAAAATCGTCCCCGTCACATGGAACGAGGCTCGGGCGATCGCTTGGGAATACATATATGACCTAAAAAATCGGGCGACTAGTCGCTGATGTTAAGAACACGTTTCACGTGTCAGCGAGCTTTGGCCGACTCCTAAAAATCGCCGGCAATCCCTAAAATTCGCGCGATGCTCGACGAAACATCGGGCGTACTACTGCCGTAAATGTCGTTTAGAGCTCGCCGACTCGTCGGACGATCGATTTTTGCACAATGTGACGGCCCCTTAACCAGGACATTCCCCTGTGCTCCTCCAGGAAACCAGCCGTGCCGAGGCCACCCAGGAGCTGGAGCGTTCCCAGGCCGAGGCCCTGCGCGACGAGACCGAGGCTCTGCACCAGGCTCTGCGCGACATCGCCAACGTGGTCATCACCGACGCTGACGGCGCCGGGGAGAAGGACGACGACACCATGGCTGACGCTGACCTGAGCCTGAGGTACAGAGTATTCAGCAGTTTTCTTCTCGCACTATCTGACATGAAGAAATACGGGATGTTTTGCTGCAAACTGGAATAGAGCAAAAAGCTATTGTCCACCCTTCTTGTCAGTTTTTGCACATGCCTTTCATGTTGATTTTCTGGACTGTTTCTGTCAATGAATTTACCCATATTTCCTATCCCCTGCCTCTCTTCTTTATTGATGAAAAATATGTTGAACTTAGAGAACAAGGGTTGCTTTGCACATGTAAATGTATTTATACAAAAGACCAAGGACACCCCAAAACACTTTTTTAAGTGTTAGGTAGCTGCCTTTTATGGTGATCGTTTTCATTTCTCTTTATTGCTTTCTTGCATTTCAATTTCATTTCATGGTATTTCCTATTCCAATGTTACTGTTGGGATTGAGAATGGTCCATCTGCCTTCAAGTTCTTGAGTTATTTTCTTGGCTCTGTTTTTTTGGCTGTCTTCTCTTCCCTCATTCCTGGGGTGTGTGATCCCTGTGTAGGGCTGTAGCCTGGGAATCCTGGAGATTCTTCAACAGGCTCACCATACAGTAAGTCTCCCTCTCCCACACCTCTCTGTTCGCTCTTCTTTCCTTCTGTTTCTTATGAGCTTCAGCTGCACATTCAAGATGATCGGCTGCATGGCATACAACACAACTTTTCCTACTTCTGCAGCTTTCCTCTCTCATCGCATGTTATGCATGTTTGAGGATGTTACAATTGTGGATTTCAGATAAATGTTCATGTACCACATTTTTATCGTACAGGTCTTCAGAACTGAAAACACCATCTTGGCATTAATTGCACAGCTTTTCAAAAAGATAATTTGATTATACATGTACCGGTATGTAGAGGCTGCATTTTGATAGCCTATGTGCCATCAGTGTATACCAGGGCTCCCATACTCGCTCCCTAAAAAATACTTTGGGCCAGCGAGTATAAGGAGCCCCACAGCGAATTGGATGGCACCTGGCTTCAGCCAGGCTGTAGTAACCCTTAGAATTGTTTTGCTTGTCTGGAAAGATCACAGAAATGTTCTGCATTCAGCAGAAGTACTGCTACATGTATTTGTGGGCTGTTTGACTTATATTTGCGTTATTCTGACAGGTCAACTTCACCCAGCCGTCTGCGCAGCCCGTCTCCCTCTCGCCGCTCCCCGAGCCGTGGACGGTCCCCGGCCCGTACCTTCTCTCCTGCGTTTGCTGAGTCCACCCTGGGTGCCGTACAGGCTGCCCTCCAGAAACGGCAACTCCAAGTCCAGGTACAGAACACACCTCTGAGACATGTCAAACATTCTAGACGTGAAATTACTATCATTTCTATATCATGATACAGAAAATCCACTCTAGAATGACAGACCTTCACTTATTTATTTCCATGGAAATTTACCTACTAGTGTCTAATGCTAACATTCTACAAGCAAATTCTCAAAGAAAATGTTTACCATTGAATTGAAAAGTTGCAATTTAAATCCTTTTTGAAATTTGGGCAGAATGACAACAGGAAGAAAAGGAGTCCTGTGTACGTACAGTAATTGCTGAGGTAAAATTTCTCCACAGGTGCCATTTTTTCCGTCAAGGTCAGCAGCATATTAAGGACGGGTCCCAGGGGATGTCATTACAAGTGTACTCTGGCGTAAAGCCTTGCATACAATATGTATGGCTAATAATAGTCTGACGCATCTTCTGGGACAGTGGCTTTCTATGCTGTCTCCAGTAATTGCCCTGTACAACATGTATTTCTAGCCTATTATGTACATGTACCTTTCACAATTTCTGTCGTGAAATTCACAGTGTAGAGTGGAAGGTTTTTAATATTGTTTGCAAGAAACCTTGAGTGTACATGTAGCTACCCCAGAAATGGCCAATTTCATGATTGATTGATCACTACACACTATTATTCCTTTGGGACCTGCAGCAGGTATATAAGATGGTATCTTGCTGTCCTTGCATTTTTGTTTGGTGCTAGCTAACCCTTTGCGGTAGGCCTGTAACGTGGTAGCAAACAGTGTAAGATAGACTATGCTACGAGTAACATCACTGACACAATGTAACCTGATTATACAGGAGCTGAGGGCCAAGCTGAACGCCCAACGAGACCAGGGCGGCTCGCTCAAGAAGCAGCTGGATGATGCAGACAACGAGAGGCGTCGTCTTGAGAACGAAGTGCTGTCTTACAAGGAGAGGCTGGATGCAGCGTAAGTACATGTAGTCAGCTTTACTTAATCCTGGTCTTTCCTCGGGTGTCTGCTCATGTCGTAAGTGCTGGCCTCTACCCACTACTCGAACCACCATAGAAGCATCAGTCCAGCATAGCGTATTTCATGCAGTCAATTTGTCAACCTGTAGCTCTTCTCAAAAGTGGTTTTCCAACATTCCCCTTGCCCTGTGTTGGGTACTAGAAGGATTTCTGCGGTTTTATCGGAGTGTACTTGCTGTAAAGTTTCAGCGAAAGCCATTGTGTGCAGGAATGTGCAACAGATGAAATATTCAATGCTTTGGGTAAGGTTATGCTGACCTTGACTTTTTTGGTGACGCTCAAAAGATGAAATATTCAATGAGTTCATGTCAGGTTATTAATCAGGATAATTCCTCAAGGAAGAGAAGAACGTCATGATCAAGATTTGCTGACAATTCTAGATCTCCTTACATAAAATATGTGGTTTTGGAAGGAGATATTGCAACCTTCTACCTGCACTGTGGCCTTGTCTTTTTTTGTTATCTGTCATTTGTAAATTAGACCTTAGACCTTAGACCTTAGGTCCTCCTGTGCCTGTAAGCACATTGGGCAGCAAGTTTCCATCTTGGCTGAGTGGCTGCTGCCTCCTCGGCCTCCTCCCAGGTGATATTGGCCCTCTTAAGATCCTCTTGAAAGGTTCTTTGCCAGGTGTTCTTTGGCCGACCTCTCTTTCTCCTACCCCCTGATGGCACCCAGGTCATGGCAGTCTTTGAGTGGCGCTGGCTTGGTAGACGTAGAATGTGGCCTGCCAGTTGCATCCTCTTGCCTGTAATGATGTCTCCCAAGGGTTTGGTCTTTGCCCTTCTGAGAATCTCGTCATTTGTGATGTGATCTTGCCATCTTACATTCAAGATTCTTCTCAGGTTCCTCTGGTGAAACACATCCAGCTTCTTGGTTAGTTTAGCCGTGCACTTCCATGTTTCACTAGCATATATTGCTGTAGGTAAGACTATGCTGTTATACAGGCGTAGTTTGGTGTCCAGATCAATGGCATTTGTAAATTAGATCATGGTTGATTTGAGCAAGGAAGGGAAAAACGAATTGTTACATGGATATGATACCCCGGGTATGATGTAAATATAAGGTATTACAAAGAAATTGGCAACAATCCTATAAGAAAGTATAGACACATACTACACTAGTTGCTCTGTTGTGCTATGATAACTCATAATAACATGTTCCTACAGGAGTCGTGCCAAGGACGATGCAGTCCGCGATTCCAACAGGTTCAAGAATGCCCTGGACCTGACAGGAAGTGAGAAGTCTGCTCTGGAGTCCATCCGTTCTTCCCTGAACGAGGAAATCGAGGCCTTGAACGCAGAGAACCAGAAACTCCAGGCCGCCAACGCCGACCTTCAACACCAGCGCGACAGCCTGGAGGACGAGAAGGATGATGTCATCAAGGACAAGGAGCGTGGGCAGAAGGAGATCGAACGATGGTAAGAAGTTGACCCAGGATGGAACATCTTGGATAGTACATGACATTGTATAAATAAACTAGATTTATTAAATCAACATGAGATCTTGACACATCGATGATGAAAGATAGTCAGTCTGATTCCTCTGAGAATTTGTCTCATACTGTTGCTTGATTTATTTTGTATTACATAATGAAATCTAGACATTCAGTAAAACTGGTGTATGATAACTTTTCAGCTGAGGTTTCACCAAATAGGCACGAAAAAATCTGCAATTTAAATATTAGATTATGAGATAAAAGATTTTTCTTACAGAGGTTTAAACTAAGATGGTTAGTAATACAAATTTGCTATAAGTCTTTCAAGACTAAAGTAAATGGACAGTATTTTGTTTCTCAACATGTCATGAAAAAAAAAGCCCTTCTACTCGGGAAGGTGACAAAGAAAAGCCCTTCATACCTTGCATCTCCTTTCTCCTCAGCAACCGTGTTCAGGAACAGATGGAGATGAAGAACTCAGCTCTGCGAGAGGAGACAGTGACTCTGAAGGAGGCTCTGAACCGCGCTATCCTGGAGAAGGAGGTGCTGGATCAGGAGAAGGCAGAGATCGCAGAATCTCTCTCCAAGGTACAGTCACAGTTGCATATGTACACGTACAATCATATAACATGCATGGAATTTCTCTCTCAAGTCTTAAACATGAAGAGCTTGGAATAAGTGTCTCTTGTAATTCATTGACAGGAGCTGTAGAAAAAATTATACAGTTCTGTCTTGCATCAACTATAAAGATGTTTAACATAAAATATGTGAAAAAGTGTGATAGAGTTAAATTACTTTTCGTCAAAGATGAAGGTTTCATACTATAGGAGGAATTTGTTTGACAAGTGTTTACACAACATTGAAGCTGAGGCCAATGTCTTGGTCAACAAAATTTGATGCAAATTCTTTTGAAATCAACAGGTGGAGCTGCAGCGTGCAGAGCTTGAGCTGGAGATCAGCAAACTGAAGACTGAGGAGGCCGGACTCAGGGACTCACTGCTCAAGATGCAGGCACTTAATGAGGGCCTAGGACAGGTAAGAACAGAACATTTTCCAGAGTTTCCTTATTTCAAATCTTTGCAATTCAATCTTCCAAAACTTAAGCAGGGCTTTTGAATTTGAATAAACTTTCTCACATATCTTGACGCATGTGTAAAATAAAGTTAAAGATGATCACACAGCTGAAGACTACACAATGTCACTGATGATGATTGCTTACATGATGCACTGAACAATGTTGAGGTCCTGAAAACCTGATGTGTTTTTTCTAGAGGAGCGTAACTTGTGATCCTTTGTTTTTCCCAGGACAAGATTGAGCTGAACAAGATGATCATGCAGCTAGAGGGTGAGAAGGCTTCCCTGATGGGAGAGAAGGGAGAACTGGAGCAGGAGAAGTCCAGCCTCAAGGACGAACTGGTCAAAACTGAGCAGGAGAAGATGGAGGTCGAGAACATGAAGAGCGGTGAGTAACGGCCGTACAAATGTTTTATAGTGTCCTGAACTGACTTTAGCTATCTCAGAACAAAATATATCTTGTGCAAACTGTTGCATTTCTGTGAAGTTAGATTATAACTTAGGGTTTTACAAAAAAATTAATCACACAAGTCTGCAAGGCCAGTATACAGTTTATGGAAAACTTATCATAGTGATATGCTTCAGAAGTTGGTAATGGTAACCCTGGAAAGGTTAATATGCTTTTTTTCTGAGTCACTCTGTAGTAGGTTATTCTACCTAGTAATACATATAACGGTTACATGTATAAGGCTAAAGATATAGGCGAGAAGTTCATTTCTTTTGAGTATTGGAATTAAGTTTTACCTAGTCTTTCTATGATGTATTTTGATAAAGCAGATGAAACTTTCATGTCAGTAGTGTTCTTTTTGGATAAGTAATCCTTTTTGTTTCTTTAGGCCTGGATCAGTCACTGGTGCTGACCGAGCAGACCAGGGAGAAGTTGGAGCAGGATCTCATGTCTGTCCAACGGGAGAAGGCCGAGATCTCCGAGCAGCTGTCTCAGGTAAGAACAGGAAATAAAGTTCTCGAAACATTCTCTGAAACAGGAGGATCGCATTTGCAATTGTTGGGTTGCATAGTTAAGGAATGAACTTAAGTTTTTTATATCCGTATTGTCAGGATTTATATGCTGAGATTAGATGTTATAGTAACTGTTGTTGAGTTATCTAAACATTTGTGTCAGTTTGACTTTACTAATTAATGTACACTGTCCAAAATGTACCCTTTCACTAACATATAAAGGTCAGCACTATTACAAAATTTATGATTCAGTATGAAATATGAATATGAGATATGAAATAAATATTCACTATATGTTGTGAATATTTCATCTCCAGACGACACGCCACAAGAACGCGCTGGCGGAGGAGCTCCTGCAGTCACGACGTGAGGTGGAGAGGCAGAGCGACACCGTGGTCCGCGTCGCTAAGGAGAAGGAGGAACTGACCAAGGAGAAGGCCAACCTGGTGGTGCAGCTGACTGCCGCTGAGAGGGAGAACAGGGCTCAGGTGGGATCTCTTCTTTAACCTTCAGCCTGCTAAGGTAGCTGTTTGGCACCAAAGTTGTATTGGTTATGGGATTAGGCAGCAGGGAAAAGGTTAAATACAAACTCAAATTTTAGTACAGTCAAATGTGGTGCAGCCAACCACCTCCAGTCATAAGCCACATTAAAGTAGTCCTGTCCAATTTTACATACAGTAGTTGTTCCGTAGGTTCTAAGAGGTTTTAAGCTACCGGTAGTCTTGGAATGGTGGGGAAAAAAAAAGAAACACCTGACCATAAGGAGACCACTGTTACAGTTCATTGTAACAATACCCCTTTACAGTCAATGCCTGTGTGTGTCCCTTCACAACCACTGAGCTTCCCAACTTGACAAAAATGTTAATGAGAAAGAAGAATTTATAGAATGACAAAACTGTAATTTATCCTATTTGCTGAGTTATTGATGTAGGCAGATACAATATATAGAGTCAAGTACATGTAGCACAGTACATGTTCTACCCAGGGACTTTTTAACTTCGTTGTGTTAAGCTATTCACAGTTTCCTAGTTACAACACTTGAAGCTACACCTGTTATTTGTACAAGTTGGCTGTATATAAAACTTGGACTGTAACATTTTGTCAAACTGCCACTGCATCTGCTTAACTTAGACAAGGTAGCCGTTACACGGCTGTTTTGTCAACTCCTCCAAACCTGGCTATTGTTTAGCAGCTGTGTCTAACCCTAACCACTACACAACTGCATACTTTTGGCATTCATTATAAATGACAACATTTTGAGCTAAGAATAATCTTGTTGTGAAAATGTGAAAAGCATACACAAGCAGAGAGTGATGTTTACAAATCACCTGGAAGTGAACAAGAGGTCATGAGGGGCACCCCTTTTTCCGTGTTTATATTCTGTTGGAGACTACTGTAGCAGAACCAAAACCATTAGTCAGGGGGCCATTTACCCCCAGGGCTTTCAGAATCGTCCAGAACACAACGTGCATCTCTGAGTCTCCATTTTGTAGCAGGGAAACACTTCAGTATGTAAGGTCTATCTGGGTCCTGTGATGTCATGTACAGATTGCACCTGCATCCCTGCCTATAGTAGAGCCATTGTTGTTGATTGTAAGCAGTAGTTCTACATGTAGGTTTGTACGCTTCTACATTTTTGTGGCTACTAATGCCCCTTCCAAAGGAACCTCAATTACCTGCTTGGTTGATTATACTGCCTTGGACTTATCCAGGTCAACTTTTATGTCAGAATCTTTAACCCTATGAAATGTCTTTGGATTCTTTTTACCCAAAACTTTGCCATGCAATGTCTTCTGACAGTCTCAAATAGTTGTCTACAAAGCTTAAAGTTGAAACAACAATTGGGTCAGTGTATCAGTTTGCAAATGATAGATGAGGACCACTTTCAATTAGCAGCAAGTTGGCCATGGGGGTATTTTTCACTCACTTACAATTTCTGTCTTAGGTCTGCCTTAACATTCTTGCCTTTTGTTTGCTTCTGTTGTGTAGTTACCTGAAAGTTTGGGTTAACAAATGTGTTGTTTGACCTGTTGTACAGTCTGAGGAGATTGCCACCTTGCGTGCAGACAAGGAAAGCCTGGAGACCCAGCTGTATGACTCCCAGACTCTGGCCTCCGAGCTGCAGACCCGCAAGGAACAGCTAGAGGGCGAGAACCAGACCATCCTGCTGAACAAGGAGGCACTGCAGGGTCAGCACTCTCTGTCTTCTCATCTATCACGACTCTAACAACTCAACATGTTCTTTAAATGAAAATGTATCAAGTTCTATTTTGTAAACATTAAAGTCAATGTCACCCAACTGTGTAAATATCTTCACATTCTTGAAATACATGTACAAATGCAAGCTATCTTTCCATTATAAGATAAAATCTTTGTGAAGATTTGCTTTTTGCTAAAGCTGTCACAACCAGTTTCACAAACATAGGAATAACTTTAATTCTCTGTACTATTTTGAGTCATAAAAGTACAGATGAAATCTTTGTGAAGATTTGCTTTTTGCTAAAGCTGTCACAACCAGTTTCACAAACATAGGAATAACTTTAATTCTCTGTACTATTTTGAGTCATAAAAGTACAGATGAAATCTTTGTGAAGATTTGCTTTTTGCTAAAGCTGTCACAACCAGTTTCACAAACATAGGAATAACTTTAATTCTCTGTACTATTTTGAGTCATCCATGTTGACTAAGCAGTTGTAATATTTTCAAATGACCCCTTGACACTCCTCCCAACTCGACCTCTATGAAAAGCGACTCTATAGAGCATGTTTTTTGAGTTCTTTCAATAAAGGCACAAACAAACAAACTTTAGTTTAATGATCCTACTGACATTTCATATTTGATTTGCTCTTACCTCCAGTTGAGATTGGGCGTGTGCGGAAGGAGATGGAAATTGAGATCACCAAGCTGGAGCGCGACAAGGAGGCCCTGAACCAGAAGCTGGCACAGCAGGAGCGTGACAGCTCGCTGGCGCTGAAGAACGCCCAGCAGTCGCACGAGGAGGACGTGGACAGGCTGATGCGCGAGAAGGAGACCCAGCGGCTGGACCTGGAGTCTGAGCGGGAGGAGATCATCCACAAGAACACCCAGGAGAAGGTGGGAGGGGCTAATTTTTCAGTGTCAACATTTTCTTTTGTTGTATTATTCCTTACTCTAGGGCTCCTTATTTTTGCAACAATTAATACATCATGTAGGAACTAGATTTTTGTTCTATATCTGGATCCTTGATGAGAGTTTGTAGATCAATGACATTTTAGATGCATAAACATTCGTGTACTGCAATAAGCAATGAATTATATTGGGGCTCTTGACACAAAATAGCATTCCAAATCTGTTTGAATATCTGCAGAATCACTAGATGATTTGCTTGCATATTGATGCTCAAACTTACAAGAATATTTGGGATGTTTGTAGGACGACATGGTGGCCAGGTTTGAGAAGGAGAAGGAAGAACTCAATGAGGAGCTGGAGGCTCTGGCACAGGACAAGGATGAGAGTCTGCTGCTCGCAGAGAACGACAAACAACAGGTTTGTTTATTTATTTACACTTTGAATGGGCTAATGATCATTGTTTCTGTGTACTCTCTGTGCATATAATGATAAGATTTGAACTTCAAAATGTAGTCTTCACAACAAAATAAAGATCTAGAGATATTTCCTTCTTCATTTTAAAAATACAAGATGGAGTAAACTCTCACAACAAGATAAAAATCTATAGATATTTCCTTGTTATCTATTTTAACCCTCTAAGTGTCAAGGAATATTAAAACTAGGCTTTAAAACTGGCCCATGACACTGGGAGGTTAAAGAATTACAGTGTCTTTGAAAAATTCAAGTTGACTAAATCTTTGTAGAAGAGCAATGTTTTACTATAAGTTTCTCCTTTTTTGCCAGGCCCTTTCCCTGAAGGAGCAGGAGAAGCAGACTGTGGTGGAGAAGCTTGGCTCCGCCCACCGTGACATCGCCAACGCCAGCATGGAGATGGAACGCATGAAGAGAGACGCCTACAGCAAACAGGAGCAGGACAAAACCACCATCAACTCCCTCAACCAGGAGCTCAAGAACTTCAGGGCTCAGTTCGAGGAGGCAACGTGAGTACATTTCAACCAGGGATCATACTTTTCCAGAAAAAACAAAGTTACTGTCAAACCTGCGCAAGTCACCACCTCTACATAAGAACCACTTATTCTAGGTCAATGTGACCACTTTTTGACCTCCCTTATATGATTTTTCCCATTGACACAAGCATTAAGAATCCTGTCTGTAGTGACCACCTGTACTCCAGAAAGACCAAATTTTATTGGTCCCTTAGCAGTCTTCTTGGGCAGTTTTTGACTTTACTGATTCCTAACAGTTAAGTCATTAATAAAAGAGATTTTAGGAATCAGGGACATTATGACTTTTCTTGCTGTTTTAGGAAGCATACAAGGGAAATGGGATTATTGTAAAGAATACTGAGTGAGCTGTTTCTTTACAGCAATGCCCATGAGCGTGAGATCAAGGACCTGAACAACCAGATAGCCGAGGTCAGGAAGCAGCGGGAGGCCGCTCTCAAGGAGGTGGCAGAACTCAAGACGCAGCTCAAGATGGTGGAGGAGACACGAGACGGCGTTCGTCGTGATCTCATCGAGGCTCATCGCAGGATACGTGAAGGTAATACTACATCATTGATGCTACAATATACATGTACATGTACATGTACATGCCAATTAATGGCAACTAATAGGCAATGAAGCAAAGCACAAAACTTTAGGTAAAATGACTACTTGCAAACCTATGCTGTATCCCTTACTTCTTCTTGTTCAAGGGATTTTGATAGATTCTGGATATTTTAAATGTTTAAATTTATTCAATGACTTTATGAAACACTAAGAGTCACCATGTCTGTCTCTATCTTAACCCACATGTATTTAAGCTCCATACCAATTATCCATACTTAATTGCTGTACACCTTTCCAACAACGTGAGGTCGTGTGGCGCAGCGGTTTTGCGTTCAGCTCAGAATCAAGAGGTCCCGGGTTCGAATCCTACTGCCGTGTCACCGATCTTGTGCCCTTGGGAAAGGCACTTTACACAGCTTTCCTCACCAGACTCAGGTGAAAATGAGTATGCCAGAATGATCAATATGATGATTGTGGCCATTGAAAAGAAAACCAAACCAACAATGCTAGCCTAACACTGGAACTTATACATTGCGCCTTTCCTAATTCAAAATATCACCCCCAATCAGGTGATGAGGACCGTGAACTGAAGCGCAAGGACATCATCGACCTGAAGCGAATGAACAACGACGAGATTCGCGAGAAGGAGGCCATCAGCAAGACCAATGAGGAGCTGCGTCAGAAGGTGAAGAAGACCGAGGGAGAGAAGAGCAACCTGGGCAGGGAACTGGGAGATGCCAAACAGAGGATCGGAGGTAGGGATGGAAAGAAGGAATGAGGGAAGGATGAATGGACGGATTGATTGGTAGATACATGTAGATGGAAGAAAGGCTGAGTTCTCTAGATCTGTTAACGACACGTAACTAGAATGAAGACTGGCTGGCTGCATGGACAGAAGGATGTTTAGATAGAGGGAAAAAAGGCTGACTTTTCTAGATCTGTTAAGGACACATTATTGGAAGAAATGAAGTCTGGCTGGCTGCATGGACAAATGGATGGTTAGATAGATGGAAAAAAGGACGACTACTTTGTTAGAGACAGTAACAGAAGGTGTTTATATTTATAGCTTATCTAAAACTACTTTGCAACTGTCAGCTTCAGGGATTTCTAAGTAGAAAAAGGTTCATTGACAAATTTGCCATTGTTTCTTCACATAGTCCTGACTGAGAAGCTGGATGCTGGTGGCAAGGAGAACTCAGACCTGCGTAACAGCCTGCGCGAGGTGGAGAAGAGCCGCCTGGAGGCCCGGCGGGAACTGCAGGAGCTCCGCAGACAGGTGAAGATGCTGGACAGCGAGAGCAAGAAGAAGAGCAAGGAGGTGGAGGAGCTGCAGAACCGCGTGTCACGTGACGAGGAGAAGGAAGAGGAGGCACGCCGCGAGTCGTACGGCCTGAAACAGAAGGTGATGGAGACGGAGGCCAGCCGTGAGGCTGCACAGAAGGAGATCGCCTACCTGCGCAGGAAGCTGGCTGAGCTGGACGACGACAGCAAACTCAAGGAGAAGGACTACCTGGTATGAGTCTTTCTCTGTCTGTTCCTGTGAAATAAAATACATGTATTAACTTTGAAAAAAGATGGAAACTTTTTTGTTTTGCATTATACTTTTTGTGTCAGTAGCATTGTCCAGTTTTGCTGTAATGTGGTTGTCCGATTCAAAGTCATGACTGTCAAATATTGATTCATGTCCAAGCCTTATTGCTTCACAACCTGGCAATGATGGAAGGTTGCGATACAAACAGAGCGAAAAAGAAAAACAGTCTACTGCTGCAACAATGACTCATTCTTTCACTCACTCACTCACTCACTCACTCACTCACTCACTCACTCACTCACTCACTCATTCATTCATTCATTCCTTCTTTTCCCTGGTAGGCAACTATTGAAGAGGGCCGTGCCAATGAGAGGAAGATGAATGACCAGATGCGTAACTTGGAGATCGCGTTGGAAAACAACAGGGCCGACGCAGCAGACCTCAGCCTCAAACTCAGCGCTGCTGACGGCAGGGTCAACGGCCTGGAGGCCGAGCTGTCTCGTCTGGAGGGTAGGGAGATTTGCAGTTTTGATCCTACATGATCCTACATTACTAATCCTTAGATAGAGTGAACCCCGTGACACAATAAGTATCCTGTCCACATATATACTAGATTTTATTGGTCCCCTGAGTGGTCTTCTTCATTTTCGACTGTATCTACAGTATAGTAAAATTGCTGTTGGCTTAAAAGGACAATTTATTAAAATCTGATGAGGTTGATAGACATGTTTGATGGAATATACAAAACTTACGCCATTGCAGAAGAAGTTTTTAACACACTGCTTTTGTTACCCCTCCTTCCTTATAGCCCAGAAGCGTGACACTGAGTACAAGCTGGGCAGTCTGCACTCCGCCCTGCGCCGCACCCTGGGCATCAGCCGCATGGGCCGCTCTCCCAGCCCCGGCCTGATGAGGACTCGCTCCCGCAGCCCCAGCCCCACACGCCGCGGCAGACCTACCTCTCCAACCAAGGGATTCGACAGCACCTTCGCCACCACCACGGACGGCATGGGTGATATCATCCCCGACACGGGCTCCCCTGGCGCGCTGGAGCGAAGCCTCAGCCCCGCACGTCGCTCCATGACCCCCACACGACTGGAGACCTCCGCTCAGGACATTGACCCCGAGGTCGTCCGAGGTGCTCTCAGGGACTTCCTTCAGGAACTCAAGGAATCACAGCGCGACAAGGTAGGTTGGATTTATTGGATATCAGTAAACCTTTCCCTTCCTTTTACCCTAGAATGGTGTAAAAATTATAACAAGGTACAGATACAGATGTCCCCTCTCTCTAACCCTCACAGGAGGATGCCCAGATCAATGTGAAGAACCTTCAGCGCCAACTGGTAGAGATGCAGAGCCAGCGCGACCTGTACGAGCAGCGTCTGCAGCAGCTCCAGAAGACTCTGGGAGAGACAGAAGAGGGTGAGGCTTTAGTACATGTACATGCTCTGTGTTCTTGTGTGTAGGGGAGGGGGGCACATTTCGTATTTCTTAATAGACAGGAAACTAGAACACAAAAACATTTGAATGACATTGCTGTCTAGAAAAAAATTGTATTTGCAGATGATCATAATCTGCAAATTTTTTTGGTAAAAAAAGTCCTATCAGTCCTATCAGGTCTTCCTGAGTTGGACCTACTGTGTGATACATGTGTACTTCAATTTTTTTGGACATCCCCACTCTGCATGGAGCTAGAGTATTAACCTTAAAGTAGCTCCAAATTCTCAGTTCGTTACCGGGTTATTTAATTAGGCAGTGGGCAGAAGGTTAATAGACAAATACTGACCGGTTGCCTTGGTGATGTTTTAGGTAAGAGAGGATCCGACGGCCGTCTGAGCGCCGCGCAGACCGCCCTGATGCTGCAGGAGGAAACCATCCGCCGCAATGACCGCGAACGGAAGGGTCTGGTGGAGAAGGTGTCCACTCTGGAGCGTGGCCTGCAGTCTGCTGAGACAGAGAAGAGGCAGATGGAAGTAAGTTCCCCTCTGGAAATTTGTCATTTTACAAAGTGAAACGAAGTGATTGTGATCTTGAACCAGTTTAGCTTCTACTGGTCATGACAGGAAAGACAGACGACATGAACAGTTTATACAGGTTCATTGTACCAGGAAAATTCCCCTAGGTCTTTTCAAAAAGCACAATTAATGAACAGTGGACCACGGCTTAATGAGAACATGCTTTTACAATCATTGGTGGAATTTGTAGCATTTAGGCTTTTTTTTAAACATTGCCTTTGTGAACAATGCATGGGTTGTCACATGTCAACTTGTACTTGAATTTACTGTTTGTTTGTTTGTTTGTTTATTTATTTATCCAGGGGGGTACATATCGCCACTAAGGCGTTTTTCAATGTGCCCTACAGGCATACATAAATAAATAGTACAAGAAAATAACAAAATATAACAAAATGGTAAGTCAACTTAGGTACAAATCAAAGTAAAAGTATATATAATGCCACGACTCAGTAAGGTAGTCATAAGACAAAATAATCACAACTCATAATGGCAATAATGCAAAACTAATCAGAAAAATAACAAAAGGAATAACAAAAAGAATTTGCATATCAATGCTATTTGATAACAAGGTAGACTTGTTTGAATCCATTGAGAGAAATCCTGGTATAGAAGATGATAGACTTGTAGAAAATGAACTTACACTGTACTTCTTGCCTCTCCATCTTAGGACAAGATCAACAAGATGAAGCAGAAGGAGGGCAGCCTGGACGCCGACAAGAAGAAGCTGAAGGAGAACTGGGACAACGCCGAGAACCGCAACACCAAGTCCGAGCTGACACGACGCTCCCTGGAGGGAGACCTGCAGCGCATGCAGCTGGCATTTAACGACAAGGAGACAGAGAACCAGGTCAGGGATTTGATGTTTTCTTTTTAAAGTGATAGGCTATGAAGTATTACAACAGAATATACTCCTGCAACAAGCACAAAAGTCATATGACAGTTCTTGACTCAGTACTTGTCTGTTTATGTTTCCTGTATTGTACCAAAGGTTTACTTATTCAATTGTTCTTGACTCAGTGTTTGTGTGTTCATATCTCCTATATTGTACATAATGTACAACAGTTCTTGACTCAGTGTTTGTGTGTTTGTATCTCCTATATTGTACCAAAAGATCTACATTATATACAACAGTTCTTGACACAGTGTGTGTGTGTTTGTATCTTCTATATTGTACCAAAAGATCTACATTATACTACAGTTCTTGACTCAGTGCTTATGCGTTTGTATCTCCTACAGGTGCTTCAGGACCGTATTGACAGCCTGACCAAACAGATTCAGGACCTGGAGGGCAAGGCCACCTCCCTGCAGCTGACCGTGGACAGGCTGTCCATGGCTCTGGCCAAGACTGAGGAGGGAGAGAGCCAGCTCAAGGACAAGGTAAGGAACTGTTTTTTTAGTGTCTTTCACATTTTCAACTTTTTATGAGTATGAAACGTGCAGTAAAACTTAAGGAGTTAGTATACTCAACTTACAAACATGTTTTGGGCAAGAGACATGTAAAACTGTCCTTGATTTGGCTTTAGTCTCTTCTTAAAAGCCACTACTCAAAGCATATTTGATTGATTAAAACCAGGTCAAATCCAACAACCTTGAATCTTGAAAGTCAGTTACTGACCAGTGTTTACTGCCCCCCCCCCCCCCCCCCCCACAGGTGCAGAACCTGTCCATGACCCTGTCGGACAGTAACGCCACGTCACAGACCCTGCAGGAGAAGATCCAGCAGCTCCAGAAGGCTCTCACCAACAGCGAGCACGACCGCCGCGTGCTGCAAGAGCGCCTCGACTCCACCAGGTACGCCGTTTACCATATTTATATTTGCATTCAATACTTCACCTCTTATCAGTATTTCATCTCTTAAATAACGATTCTGCTGAAAGCATATTACGTGTACCTGCATTTTCAGCAGTGGAGACAGTGAGCAATATTTAGCATGGTCAAACTGCAGAACTTAATTCCCATGGATGATTGACTATTTTTTTCTTTATTATTATTGCCATTATCATTATTTATTGTATGCCAATTTTACTGTTTGTATGTGACTATTGTACTTTTTGTTGTGTAAAACAGGGCCCCATTGAAAAGAAGTGCAAGCACTTAATGGCCTACCCTGTATAAAAATGACGGAAATAAATAAATGAAGCTATGTAGAACTCAGTGGGATGAAAAAATTAATGTACTCAAGTGATTTTGCTTTTGCTATTACTGCTCTAACCCTGTGTTCCCTCCCCTTCTCTCCCCCTCAACCTTTCCACTCCCTCTTCCTCCCACAGGCTTAGTCATGTGTGCTGTGGGTACGTCTCCAGTTTCTTTTCTTTTTTCTTTTCTGTTTTTAATTTCATAAGTTCTTATTTTCTTTATTTTTTTCCATACTTCTCCACAATTGCATTGCTGTCCCTGCAGGAAATTCCCCTCTCATTACTTCAGAATCTAGTTGCTTTAATTTTGTCATGTATCTAATGGTATCTATGTAAGTATTTTACACAGTACTGACGGAGTTCTATCTCCACCCATCAGGCAAGCCCTGTCCGAGGCTAAGAAGAGTAACCACAGTCTGGGTGAGCGTGTGCAGCTGCTGCAGAACGAGAACGCAGAGGCAGACGTCCGCCGTATGGAGCTAGAGGGACAAGTCCGCCAGTCGCAACAGGTGTGTAGGACTTCAGTTCTTGCTCAAAACTTGTTACTTATTGTTTAAGAGGTAGTGGGTTACTATGCTGACAAAATTTGGACAAAAAAATTAAGAAAAAAACAGTCAAAGATTGAGGCAATAAGTTACTAAAATGCTGAAGATGGAAGATGCTTTGTTTTTACTACTGAATATGAATATATATATATATCTAGGTCTACAACAGTAAGCAAGAAAAGGATGAAGCTTCCTTTGTTTTTGGCTTGAAGCTGAGCTGCTCATTGCTTACTTCTTTCAATTTGATAGAGTTTGAGGGTGCAGTGAAGTGCTTTGTGGACAAGTATGGACAAATAGATAAAAGGATTACGGTATAGGATCTACAACATATGAACAGTAAGTAAGGAAAGGTTTGTGAATGATAGGATTGAAGCTAGCTTTTGTTGTTTCTCCGTCTTACCATCTTTTCCGTCCCTCCCCAGATGGTGCGTGAACACAAGAACTCGGAGGACGAGGCCCTGCAGAGGATCCAGAAGGTCCAGGAAGACAAGCGTGTCCTGCAGGAGCGCATCACCGGGCTGCAGCGCGTCATCGCTCAGCTGGAGACCGAGAAACGCGAGACGGAACGTTCCGCCGTCCGTCTGGAGAAGGACAAGTCTGCACTGAAGAAGACTCTGGACAAGGTGGGTTGAAATAAAAATAAAAGTCTGTTGTCTGCAGCTCTGCTTTTGATTAATCGCCGGTTTTAGACCTATCAATAGCCATAGGGATTTTATACTAGCATGAAAGTTCATAGGAGTTGTTGAATTACATTATGTAAAAGTTAAACTGTTTTCCAACTCAAGAAAATTGGACTCACCAGACTCATTCAGTCTTCTTCAGTTGTCTGACCCAGTTCTTCAAGCTTCAATTCATTAAGGTTGTCTTGGCCTAAAATTTGATTAGAGACCAAGCAAAGAGTGTTGCAAACAGATAGGCCTTTTCCTTTGAAAGCGTAAAGCTCAGGTTTCAATTGACCACAGTTTTACAGGGCAAAACCTACAGAAGCTATGACAGTTTGTTTTTTACATTGTGTAGAGAGTCCCTTTGTCTGTCTACATACATTGTAGAAGTCTAATAATCATTCTTTGGGGTTTTGGATAGGTTGAGCGAGAGAAGATGAAGACAGAGGAGACCACTCTGCAGCTTGACAACGAGCGCTCCACCATCGAGCGCCAGATGGGCCAGCTGGAGTCGGAGAACGTGGAGATGCAGCGCCAGATCCAGGCACTCCAGGCAACGCTGGCTGAGACTGAGCAACAGCACGCACAGAGGTCAGTATGTGACTGTGCAAAAGCTCCTCCTAGCAGCCAACTCTTGAAATACAGCCCTCCCTTATCAACTAAGTTTTGTGATCATGTGTCAGTGGGACAGACACATGGCTAAGAAAAGAAATGTTCTGGATCACCAAATCTTCACATAATGGTTGACAAGTTTTCCCCAGGCTAAAAATGAAAAGATGCCAGAAAATTACAGAAATATGCAACAGTATAATCACAAAATCATGAAACTGAGTAAGAAATTAAGAAAAGATGCCAGAAAATCACAGAAATGAGCAACAGGATAATCACAAAATCATGAAACTGACTGAGAAATTAAACTTTAAAGTGCTTAGTGTAAAACTTTAGTAGGACTGTACTGAGGTGTCCTCCTGCCCATCCAGGTTGATTGAGCTGACCACCCGCCATCGCCAGGAGACAGAGATGGAGACTGAGCGACTCAGGACTGCCCAGCTGCAGGCCGAACGTACGCTGGAGGCACGGGAACGGGCACATCGCCAGAAGATCAAGGGACTAGAGGAGCAGGTACAACTAGATTTTCTCAGTTTTGCTTCAACTGCAAAACATACAATCTTCTATTTTAAAATTCAACACTCATACCTGACCTTAGATTTAAGTTTCGCAATTGTAAGTTTCATTATGAAGAAGCATTCTTGCTTCCTGTCTTTGTTTTAAAAGAATCCTCGGGAAGGATGCCTTCAGATTTGGTTGGATTGACAGCAGAGAAATGGTCCAATCAGAAACTGTCCAACTACTATGTCGATGAGCTACTAATTTGTAACTAATTACTAATTTGTACACTCCTAACTGTAGTGAACATGATCAATTACAAGTAGTTTGACTTCAGTTTGTCACGCTGTAATATTGCCCTACCTGTATTTTGTTGCAGAGAGAGTGTGCTGTAATATTGCTTGTTCAAACCTATGTATATCTGTGCTCGTGTTCATATTTTCCTGCCCTGTATTCATGTATTTCTGTGGTTGTTCCCAGATCGCTACCCTGAAGGACCAGCTGCGTCAGGAGATGCAGAAGAAGCAGCAGCTGCTGACTCGCTCCGCCCGCGCCCTGGAGGAGTCCCGAGACATGCACGGCATTCTGGGAGACTCCCTCCGCTCCGTGGCCCGCGACACCTCCCTCGACCCCCTCCTCCTCGAGCACGAGACCAAGAAACTGGACGACTCCATGGACTACGCGGCGCGCATGGGAGCTACCTCCCCGCCTACAAGTCTCGGGCGGCGCAACGGCGGTCGCAGCA
This sequence comes from Branchiostoma floridae x Branchiostoma japonicum, assembly GCA_013266295.2. Lineage (NCBI taxonomy): Eukaryota > Metazoa > Chordata > Leptocardii > Amphioxiformes > Branchiostomatidae > Branchiostoma > Branchiostoma floridae x Branchiostoma japonicum. The sequence goes on from CM023832.1 coordinate 12,468,654, forward strand.
CCTCCCCCTCCAGGATCGGCCGCCCTTCCTCAACATCGACCCCCGCTGCTGCTGTCCGTCGTTCCCCCACGGCCAGCATCGCTCGTCGCTCCAGCCCGACACCGAGCTCCCTTCGACCTCTCAGGAAGTAGGGTGTGAGCGACTGGGCACGCTCAGTCAGATTATGACCTTTGACACAGTGTTAAGCTCACGAGCCAAAGCAAACGTTTCCATCTAAGAACAAAACCAGTTATTATTCCGGTTGTAGCTGACAAACAACTCGACTTCTGTGCAGCCAGGCCTGCTTTCTGCTCTTCTTGACAGTTCAGGAATTTCTCGGCCATCTTTTTATAAAATTTGAATCTCGTGCACTGAAATTCTAACGTGGTGTTTTGCACCTTTAACTTCCCACTGCAGGGAAAAAATATATATATGTATGAATTATAGGTAGCACTTTTGAGGCAATAAGAGACTTGTGACGTCCCGATATATGCAAACATAGCAGACTCTAGTAGTGAAGCGTAGAAACCAAGGAAACTTTTTTGCACAGTACTGTAGCATTGAAAACCAGCAAACAAGAAAGGTGCTTTTTTATGCGATCTGATCTTTGCAGTGTGCCTTTCCCTCAGGTGCTGCAAAGACTCATGCGTGCAGCTAAGAAATAAACTTTAAAATCATCTGAGAAACATAGCGTACTATTGTGACAATGACCATTCCACAAGGTACCCAATTTTTACAAAATAGTAGAGGAGTTTATTCCAATCTATTCCGTAGAACTGTAGAGAAAGTTTTGGGAAGAGTAGACATATCAGGATTTCCAGAATGATTCGGTAGACTGAATTTGGGAGCAACTATATCACAAGGGCAGGGGGACGTATTTTCATTTGTACTTCAGTAATTTGCACCTGTTTGTGATGTATAGAGTGATACGTGATTGAGATATTTTCCACTATGCGCAGTGTGCGAAAAATAGCATAGAGGATGATTGTAATCAAATGGACAGAGTTTGGGTTGACTTGAAAAGTGTGTGCGATTGGGCATATTCGGATGTTCGTTTTGACACTTGACACAGTTAGTTACCAGGTTGTGTTGTCATTTACTAATAGTGTGAAGAATAACGTGTGAAAGAGCATTGCTAGCATGCTATTATTAACTTACATGTAGTTTGGATGTTTCGTTACTTCTCAAGTGTTCTGTGGAAGGAAGGCAATAAGAGTTGAAGGCTACTGGTAGAAATTGTGACAGAATGACTTTGTGACCGAGGAAGTAATGAAGAAAGTTTACATATTGATATATTGATTGTGTGAAAAGCCACTTGTATGGCAATCTTTGATTTAGCGTAAGGGAAAGCTTGTGTGTATGTGAGATGTAACGTTGTTGGCTCCCCCGCCCGTTTGCTATGGTTGCTCCCACAGAAGATGTACTTAATTCCATTGCCGAACAAAATGATGATGTACAACATTTCTATGACAATAATTTCCACTTGGATTGTATGTAATAGAAGCAGTGGATTCCGTGACAAAGTTTTTTTGCATTGCCTACTGATGAAGGATGTACATGATTTGCTAAGTAAGAGGAGTGGAGAAGAAATTGTACCGTCTGCAGTGATATCAGTTTGTAGTGTTCTGTACCCTTTCGTATGTTTTGACGTAGCTCTATTTGTGTGTAATGAAGTAATATAGTATTATCTGATTTCATCTTTTTCAACGTAGTCATTTGTGTGTAGATCATTTCTAAGGATATTAGCTCATAGAAAGATTTGTCTCCAATTGATGGGAGGATATTTTGCAGCATTTTTTTCACAGAATCATTAATGTGGATGTCTTCACAAGTCCGTCCGTTGTGAACTTATTTTTGCCTTTCTGCAATTTTGGTTGTCAGGGCTGAGAGTATGAAGGAGATTGTGAATTGTTTCTGTATGTCACCTTGTGCACCAAATGGTTTTACTAACGGTTGGGAACCAATAAAGAGTGTATTTTGGTGTGGAAAATTCTGTGGTGCTTTGTGATCGTTTCTTGCTTGTTGTTGGCGTTAGTACAATGTCATGTGTTTGTATGTGTATTATTCAGTCGGTATAAATCCTTTCGCGTAACTTGTTTAGTGAGGAGGCTCCGACCGTACTTTCAGAGTGACAATGAGTTCCCTTCTACCATAGTTGTAGGAAATAATAATCATAAGTCAAGACTACAGCTAAGAAATATATGTTTGAAATTCCCCAAACAGCGGTCTCATTTGTGAAACGGTTTTTGCACTTATGGGACACTAAACGAGACTGATTGATAATACATGTATTTGAAAGATAATAGGTGATAATGGGGAAACAATACACATCATACTACAGATTAGGCGGGCCGACAGTCGGATAATCAGACAAGTTCCTTTTATCCTAAGAAACGTCTGGAACAGTCGGTATGATTGGCACAACCACGCAGCTAATAAACACTATATATATCCGGTCCGTGGCAAATAGGGAATACATGTACGGCAAACGTAAGAAATTAAACCGCACACATGTGACATACTACTGCGGTGTAGCCTCCACCAGGCCTTCCTACGGGGGTACAAATCGTACAATTCGGCAAAAGAAGGGAATAGCTGGCCAATAGAGTCGGTCCGCGGGAGGGTTAGTTTCCCCCCTCCGAAGGCCAGTCAACCTCAAGGCGACCAGACTCCCCTAGCAAATATCTCCCTATTACCGACAAACTGTGAACACATAAGAGTCTTAAATTCATACACAACGATATCAAAGAAATCAAGTTCATCGCGTTTTTATTCCATTCAGTGTAATTTTGAAATTATTTCCAATCCTCCGTGAATACTTTCATCAGATTGGTAAGTCACACACACATTTCAAACTACGATCATGAAGGTAACAAAATGCGATGAACTTGGGCGTTATCACTTTGGATGCTATCCCGTTGAAGAAAACTTCCCATTAGAAACACGTTTAGCTACTAGAAAGGTAACCAAAGTATATTTGCTATAAATTTCGTGCATCAAGTTAAAAGCGAAACAAGTAAGTACTGTTAGTAAAGCAAACGGCGATGAAGTGTAAGGTAAAACCGAACTTAGTAGAATTTTTCGCTTGATCTGCCTTAACAAACTTATTCTGAAGTTAACATTTTTTTTGTGAGGGCTTCATTTTTTCATTAGACACAAAGTCAAGCTTATCACTCAAGTACGACGCTCGAGGCCGGCATCGGCGTTTGAAATAACAAAAGGGCGAGTGACGATCAACTACTCCCACAGATCAATAGCGATTCGCGTCTCCAAGGAGGTTCCGACATTAGGCCACAGCAAGTAAATTTTATGGATGACATCAGCGCGCGCATTGATTTTCGCCTGATTTCAGAAAAAAAAAACAAGAAATTTTGTTGCCCTGCGACTGTGGTCAACATGTCAAAAAAGGACAAATATGTCATGAACGTCCATCGGCAAGACAAGACTCTGATTTATTGTTTTATTTTTACTTTGATACAATGTTGTATTTTATTTGTGATGTTGCCACAGAATCAAAACCATTTTGTACAATAATTGAAACATTTTATTAAGTCATTTTCTTTTTTCAAAGTTGTCTCAGAGACAAATGGGTGTTGTAACAGTTGGCACAATATAGGTAGAGTATGGCTTCCAGACAGTTCGGTTTATGAGTCACTCTGTCAGTGATTGCTCCCTGTGTTCTGCCTGGTAGGTAGTCTCTAAATTCAGAGACCACCAGAGATCCAGCAAACTTGAGGCGCAATTCCTTGTGTTTGATGGCTAGTGTTGACAGTCCAGGGTGTTCCATTACAAATGAATACCCAGTGTAGTATCTACCTTGAAGATGGTACGGCAAGCTCTTTTTTTGTTCTATTTCATAGACACATCTGCAAGGACAGGTAATACTGTTGAATACAGCGATAGAAGACCTGTTGGGTATGATATCATGTTTTGCCGCCTTAATTCTTGTTCAACGAGGTTTACGATCTCAAAATCTGAAAATGTAGGAATCTTGTTTTTTTTGGCCTGCCTTGTTTTTTTTTTCCGCCCTCTCGCATTAATTTTGGAGTCTCCGGAGGATGTCATCCATAAAATTTACTTGCTATGGCCTTACTTAGAGTAACAATCCCTTTACCTGCCCGACCAAGCTGTAAAGATGCGCTCCGGTTGTTTACACGTTCATCTATCGGCTGTATTGTTTGTTTCTTTATGTCGGCATGTGACAATAAGAACAATAGAGGAAGGGAAGTCTTTGATGCACACCTTAAAAACGCCACGCGCTAAATTCGAACCACAAGTCGCTACTGACTCTTGACGACAACACCAGCACGTTCTCTCTATCGTTTTGCTATCAGTATGACAGGAGAAAGCTTCTCGGGACAGATGAGCGGATCGCCGGGCGACAAACTCCCCCTGCACCGCTACGACACCGAGGGCATGCCGCAGGACAACCCGCCTGCAGACCACAGCGGACTCGGCAGCACGGCTCCCTCGGACAAGGCCCAGCCCGACACCGAGAAGGACACCGAAGCAGCCAGTGGCAACCGTCGGCGCAGGAAGCAGAGACCCGCCGGCAAGCCGCCCTACAGCTACGTGGCCCTCATCACCATGGCCATCGTCAACTCCCCTGAGCGGAAAACCACCTTGGCGGGCATCTACAAGTTCATCATGGACCACTTCCCCTACTACCGGGAGGCCGACAAGAAGTGGCAGAACTCCATCCGCCACAACCTGACGCTGAACGACTGTTTCGTCAAGCTGGCCCGGCATCCTAACCGTCCCGGCAAGGGCAGTCTGTGGGCGCTGGATCCCGGGGCAGAGGGCATGTTCGACAACGGCTCCTACCTCAGGAGAAGGAGCAGGTCAGAAAGATTTCTTTTTATCCACTACTATGTAATTCTCCTCTTGGAGATTTTGCAATGATTACGTGTTGTGCTACCGTCCTGATTTTAGTGCCTTTTTCGAAACCTGAACTTTTTCTAGAAGTTTTATATAGTCTTGCTTGCTTGTGTTTCTGTTCCGCCTATTCATTTTGACGATTGTAGATACATTGTATATACTGGTAATTTTCATCGAATGTACAATGTACTAGCATTTCGTTGTGCCAACAGTCACTATGTTTCATATTCTTACGTCTCCAGAGTGCCGACCGTAGATGGTTGGAAGTTGTACGTGTATACATTTTAATTCAGTATATTTTAGGAGGTTTCGGTTGTACTATGTCTTTTCTCGCTGCATTGACAGTTATACTAAATGTTTGTTTTTTGGATCTTTGTTTCTCCAGGTACAAGAGATCGCACCAGACCAACAACAACCTCCTGCCGACCAGCTACCCGCCCCAGGTCCCCGTGCCGTCCTACCCACCGCCGCCCTACCCCAACATGGCCCCCGTCACCGGCACCACCCCGCTCTTCCTCTCCACGTCCTACCCACAGACAACCTCGGCGCAGCCCTCGGGGCACCTCGGCACGTCGTACCGAGGGTCTCCGTCCAGCACCGGCGTGATGTCGGCCAGTCCGGACAGCTCGTCAACAGACGGCAGCGTCAGTGGAGGGTCATCCCCGGGCGGACAGACCTTAGGTAAGGACACATTTCTTAGATTTGAATGATTGGAAGTTAACATTTAAACTATACAAGCTATACCGGCTCTTACATACGTGAAAATTTATCCAGTTGCTTGAAGAACTTCCGTGAATAGTTGAATCAGTGACATCTGTGCTATGCAGTTTGAACTAGTCAGACTTGCCCTGAGAAAGGTGACCAAAACGTCGGCTGATTAAAACACTCGGTTGTGTAAAAAGAGGTTCTTTATTTGATTCAGTGCTTGAAGAACTGTTATCTCGGTATAGCCAAGGTCTTGGTATAGCTTAATCTTCCTTTTAATACGATTGGCACCTGTGTGACACAAGTTGTGAACGATGTGTATATACATGTACTAGTATATGAAATTCACTGTATAGGTTGTAGCGTTTTGTATCCTAGTCTTATGGTGTATTCTTTCCCCATCTTCCAGGGTTGTCTCCGGTAGACAGCAGCACCTTCCAGCAAGGGCTCCTCACCACTGCGCCTCCTAGCGGCTTCAACAGCAGACCCACCCCCTTCACCAGCACAGCGGCCGGCGTGACGTCCTACTCCGCCACGTCCACCGCCAACCCCGCCGCTCTCTACCAGAGACCGACCCCGCAGACGCAGCCGCTCGCCAACAACTCGTCCTACGGGCCTCCTCGCAACGTGTACCGAGCGTCTCCCTACCCAGCCGCCGGTGCCGCGAACAGCTACCCGCAGACAGGGATGTACAACGGCTACTCAGCGCCTCAGGGGAACAACAGCTACTACAACATGAACTCTTTGTCTCACTTTCATGGTGGTAACATGGAGATGTTCGCCAACTGTCTGTAAATAATCTGTAAGATGCGCAGAAGAATTACTGACTTGTGGCAGAGTAAATTGTAACGACTTTGTAATTCTTTCGAATAACAATTCAAATCACCCACTCATTGTCGCAATGATATAACAAGGCTTTATCATCATGTACCATTTACTTTCAGATTGTGATTGTATCCACGTCCCATGTAATGTTTGTTCTGCTCATGATAGTAATCCGTATCACCATCTTTAATTTGACGTCGACCTGGACGCATTTGTAAATGATCTGTATGATATGTAAATGAAAGGAGGTATATATAGATATTTGTAATTGAAAACTTGAAAACGTTTTCTTAGTTTAATTTCGACTTCTTAACACGTTAAAATGAATTGATGATGAGTTATCTGATATCCGTCTTGTACAGTTGTGAATAAAACGCTCATTGAGGAACTTTGAAATCGTATGTAATCATACATTTGTATATAATGTGCAGAGTTGGGTGCACCGTCCGCTCTCTCCATGCAGAAAGAGAAACGCAAACATTCAAAAAACGTTCAATCCGTCATTCTACCAAACATCCAATATAACTGCCCCCCTCCCGCCATCATGTGGTACAGCGATTATAACACAGCGGACAGAAAAACGCTAACTTCAATATCAGCACCAAGGACAGGACCACTCAATTATGTGTAGCTCCGTCGGGCGTATATAGAAGATCATACAGTAGTTTGGAACCGCTTTCCTGCTTACTTCATTGTGTGATTGAGGTGACAAAACATGACATCACAACCAATTTCTGAATTCAACAGTATTACTTGTCCTTGTAGAGGTGTAAACATCTCAATTAACTAGAACAATTGTAGAAAATAGCTTGTGGTACCATCATGGGCAGCTACTATACACTCAACACTGGATATTTACATGCGATGGAACACCTTAGACTGTCAACACTTGCCATGAAACTAGAGCAATTGTGACCGAAGTTTGCTGGATCCCTGATTTTCTCTGAGTTTAGAGACTGCCTACCATAACACATGTTTTGGTTCAATCCGTCAACCACGTCAACGAGTTATAGTGCATGAAACTGCAATGTAACAACACACAAACGCACAAACCTGAGCCATACATCTGCTTGGAACAACATCTCGAGCACGCTATAGATCCCACTACACTCATTGAAAACACCTAGGGGCAATATTATAACCCCCTTGGCATATACAGAGCGAGCGTCTGTTTTATACTCCTAACATCTGCTTGGAGATTATGTAGAGCCAGGGTTTAACATGGCGGGGATATAGAACAAATACACCATGCGTAGGTCAGCAAAAGAGCCGTTCTTGAGCAGAGGAACGCACTTCAAGGTTATTATTCCACAAGATAGCGGTAACAAGGAGACGCCAGACATTAATTCCGTCAATCAAAGTATAAAAACAAGGGCATTTTGGGTAAGGCATTGAGCCAGTACATTATCGTCAGGTTGCTGTTTGGAAATAGGTGCAAAACATTAAAAAAAGGGTTATGTTTACAAAAACACTGCTGTATAATGTGTAAAATGAATCATTATTTGTATGTACACAAAAATTTGACAAACAGAATTAAATTCTAAGAAGTAGATAAATGAAAATCAGTTTCGCAATAAAATATTTTTCTAGTTTCAAAAAACTCGTAAATTTTCATAATTTGTCGCTTATTATTTCACTTAAAACCTATAGAAAATAAAACGATATATTTTGAACGAGTAAACACTTTAACAAAGTCATAATATGAACAATCTCGTAAAAACTTGAAAACCCCATACGAGCCCATTGGTTTTGGCCATTCCCAAATCGCCCAAATCCGCGAGTGGGCTGAAATCTCTTCTATTGGGGACACGCCCTTTTCTGCACGGACGGATTTGAAAGGCCAAAATTAGGCTATCTTGGGGGTTTACCATTGTTACTTGATCGATGTACAAATGTTGATTTTTCTAGAAAACGCTGAGTATTTTCAATGAGTTTTCAACAGTTCCGTCGTACATTTAAAATGTTCTTCAAACACCATGGCCGAGAAAGGGCGTAAATTGAAGTTTTATCTGATTTTTTTCGGGCTCTCGCGGTTTCGCCGTTTGCTGAACTGGTAATTTCTACCTCGGACACCACGGCAACCGGAAGTGGCTTTGTTGACAAAGTCCGGGTTGTTTCAACCGTTCGTATCGCGGATTACAACAAACATTGAACCGAAATTGCATAATTTCTACCACAGATAACTCAATCTCATGTCATAAACTTTTCATTACTGCATTTGAGGAGGAGTGGGCGTAGTTGTTGGGGCGATACACTGGGTGTTTTCGGCGGGTTGGATCGTAAAACGTGCCGAGCGGTTGTTGAGAGGAAGCCGGTGTTCCGGCGCTCAGGGTACATTTTGCAAGCAGAAGTTGAAAGGTTGTGGCTTTCCTCAACCCTGGAAAGTATTGCGGGGCTAGGGCAGTTCACTCGGCAGGCTAGAATCCAACTGGTGCGGCCGCGATGACAGTCCAACGGTCTCAGATACGCCGAGCCGCATCATACATTGGCCGGTCGGATTGACGCTAGCGGTCCGAGTGCGAACCGGCTTGGCCGCGGTACTCTAACTGGCCTTCCAGGGTCCCCTCTTTTTTTTATGACGGACTTACACCACAAACAGCACCCAGTAACTTGTGGTCTAATAAAAACACTGAGATGTGTCCCTCTCCTCGGCTTAAAGGCCGACTTTCTTCTGTGTTTTGACGTTCAAGGAGGTTCAACCAGCCTTGGTTCAACCAACTCAGTGCCGCCGCCTCAACACACACATTGTAATACTAGTAACTATATAACTCGCAAAGTCAGCTAATCCTGGCTATAAAATGCATCAAATTCTGATAAATTTATCTATCGATAGGTAAAATGCCGTTTGACTCACAACTGTCATGAGTTTTGCGCGGTAGGAGTTCAACTTCAACCGCGTTAAAGTCGTACCGTGTGTGTTGTTACGACTTTCAGTGGGAGGCGAAAATGCATGGATCAAAGGCGGCCCCTAGCATTTTGTGAAGAGCATAACTCCTGCAAAGATGAGCAGATTTCATGATTTTAAGTAAACTAGTAAACTGTTCCGAAGACAATTTGAGATTTTTGGGCTCTGTGGTACAAATATCTTTTATGCACCATGACATTGGTATACCAGCAACATTGAAAAGGAGTCCGTTGTACTCACAATAAAATAAACATTTATTCTTCACTCTTTGCATTTACATGTACAACAATTCACAAATTGGCAGCTACTGCGGTCTGCCATGTGGCTGAATGGGCAGGTTAAATTACTTCAAGCGATTGGATATTCCAATATTACAGTGTCATTACCGTTAGGCAACTAGGTTTAAACCTCCTCAGGCAAACAAGTGAGACCTAATTTTCCAGTGCACATGTGCACACACAAAAATACATCATTTTGCCTCAAACGCTACAGTCTGTTGTTTCAACAGTGATATCGGTTTATCCAAAACTAGGCGAAACGATTTTTTACATTTTCGTATTCACATAATATTGTAGTTTTCTCATTGGCATCGTTGCGACAATGTGTAACTCGCAACAGTGGGTCGAAAGACTTCTAGTCATTACAATTTACTCATCCACAAATTCTTCTGCGTATCTTACAGATCATTTACAAACAGTTGGCGAACATCTCCATGTTTCCACCGTGAAAGTGAGACAAAGAGTTCATGTTGTAGTAGCTGTTGTTCCCCTGAGGCGCTGAGTAGCCGTTGTACATCCCTGTCTGCGGGTAGCTGTTCCCGGCACCGGCGGCTGGGTAGGGAGACGCTCGGTACACGTTGCGAGGCGGCCCGTAGGACGAGTTGTTGGCGAGCGTCTGCGTCTGTGGGGTCGGTCTCTGGTAGAGAGCGGCGGGGTTGGCTGTGGACGTGGCGGAGTAGGACGTGACGCCGGCCGCTGTGCTGGTGAAGGGGGCGGGTCTGCTGTTGAAGCCGCTAGGGGGCGCAGTGGTGAGGAGCCCTTGCTGGAAGGTGCTGCTGTCTACCGGAGACAAACCTGGAAGATGGAGAGAGAAAAATACGCCATGAGACATTTTATCTACAATACAAAACGCTACAACCTATATAGTGAATTTCATATACTAGCATACACATCGCTATTTGTGTCACACGGGTGCCAATCGCATTAAAAGAAACGATTACAGTTCTTCAAGCAACTGGACAAATTTTTCACGTATGTAAGCTATATGACGATAACACACACAAAAGATTTGGCATTGTATAGTTAGCATTGTATAGTTCCTATGTGCCGACACATATAGACACTTCCAATCATTCAAAACTAAGAAATGTGTCCTTACCTAAGGTCTGTCCGCCCGGGGATGACCCTCCACTGACGCTGCCGTCTGTTGACGAGCTGTCCGGACTGGCCGACATCACGCCGGTGCTGGACGGAGACCCTCGGTACGACGTGCCGAGGTGCCCCGAGGGCTGGGCCGAGGTTGTCTGTGGGTAGGACGTGGAGAGGAAGAGCGGGGTGGTGCCGGTGACGGGGGCCATGTTGGGGTAGGGCGGCGGTGGGTAGGACGGCACGGGGACCTGGGGCGGGTAGCTGGCCGGCAGGAGGTTGTTGTTGGTCTGGTGCGATCTCTTGTACCTGGAGAAACAAAGAGAATTGCATTTAGCATAACTGTCAGTACAGTTAGAGAAAAGACATTTTCCAAAAATATACATGTACAACTCCCAACCATCTACGCTCGGGAGAGATGAAACACAAGTGACTGTAGTGTTGGTACAACGAAGAATATTCGACGTAAATTACCATTACAATCGTTTTATAGACTGAACAGAAACACAAGCAAGTGATATATAAAACTTCTATATATAAAATTTCTCAGTACAGTTCTCGAAACAGGAACTAAAATCGGGAAGGTAACACGTAATAATCGCAAAATCCAGGAGAAGTACATAGTAGTAGATAAAAAGCGACTTTTCAGAAGAATGGCACTAAAATCAAGATGGTGAAATGCAATATATAATCATCGCAAAATCCAGAGGGGAAGTACAGAATAGTGGATAAAAAGAAATAGTTCTGACCTGCTCCTTCTCCTGAGGTAGGAGCCGTTGTCGAACATGCCCTCTGCCCCGGGATCCAGCGCCCACAGACTGCCCTTGCCGGGACGGTTGGGATGCCGGGCCAGCTTGACGAAACAGTCGTTCAGCGTCAGGTTGTGGCGGATGGAGTTCTGCCACTTCTTGTCGGCCTCCCGGTAGTAGGGGAAGTGGTCCATGATGAACTTGTAGATGCCCGCCAAGGTGGTTTTCCGCTCAGGGGAGTTGACGATGGCCATGGTGATGAGGGCCACGTAGCTGTAGGGCGGCTTGCCGGCGGGTCTCTGCTTCCTGCGCCGACGGTTGCCACTGGCTGATTCGGTGTCTTTCTCGGTGTCAGGCTGGGCCTTGTCCGAGGGAGCCGTGCTGCTGAGTCCGCTGTGGTCTGCAGGCGGGAAGCTGCCGGTCTGAGGCGGGTTGTCCTGCGGCATGCCCTCGGTGTCGTAGCGGTGCAGGGGAAGGTTGTCGTCCGGCGATCCGCTCATCTGTCCCGAGAAGCTTTCTCCTGTCATACTGATAGCAAAGCGATAGACAGAACGTGCTGGTGTTGTCGTCAAGAGTCAGAAGCGACTTGTGGTTCGAATTTAGCGCGTGTCGTTTTTAAGGTGTGCATCAAAGACTTCCCTCCCTCTATTGTTCTTATTGTCACATGCCGACATAAAGAAACAAACAATACAGCCGATAGATGAACGTGTAAACAATCGGAGCGCATCTTTACAGCTTGGTCGGGCAGGTAAAGGGTTTGTCGGAATTGATTCACCTGTCTGGATAGCCAATCATCACATGTTTGTTTTGCACTTTACTACAAACGCCGCCGACAGATCAATCTGTGTGGCTGAATATTGGAAGATTTCCTTTGATCTATAGTGATTTGGAAACTTCCAGAACTTGTACTTGTACGTAGATTAATTCATTTGTATCCACTTGTTTGTATGTATAGTTGTAGAAGACCTCACGAAAGTCGCTGTACGTTTGTAGTGTCAATAAAGATTATTGCATGTATGTGGCCTAAATTCGAATTCCCAGTTTGCTAAGGAATTATTCGCCCAAAGTTTGTCCGTTACATGTAGTATATAGTGCGAGTAAAGACCTTGATACTCCGAGAAGCCAAAATGGCGGTACCGGTGTCTTTACTTTCTTACAGAATCTTTCCTCCTCCGCATTAGGTACTAAAGACAGCTCAGCTTATGTGCACCTGCTTTCTTTCATAAAATTTGTCATGCTCTTATTGTGCAAGTTTCAAGTTTATGCACATAAAAAATACCAAAGTGTATTGGTGATACTGAAGCATCATAACCTAAGAGTCTTTTGTACATTCGCTAATTCCAAAACACGCTTGTTTACTTTGTCATAGAAAACAAAACTTTCAACTGTTGTCGAACATTTGACGTGTAAAACCAAGGAGGTTTAAAAAGAGACCTCCTTGGTTAAACCAACGTAACTGTAAAATCGGGTCTCTCAATTTTGCCTCACGATATGACTTTGTCGTAAGTACGATGAAATTTTCGAATGTTCGATACAATGACATCTCCATTTGCTCGATTCGCCTGCATGCATGTGTACGTGTTAGTCTTGTTGTTTTCAAACATGTGTACAAATTGGCCTCATCATACAACAACGTGACAATAGATTGTACATCACATCATTGTGTGACTGCAAAACTTGTCGCTAATCTATTACAACATGATAGTATTGATACAAAGACGTATACGTTAATTTGGTTTACTTTTCAATACGCCTACTGAACAGGAACTGGTAGATGAGAGAATACTAGAAATCATGTCTTTCCAAAATAATATTTTCTCCTTTCCTACAAATTTGGAAGTTCGAAACACATGTAAGACAGGAAATATCTTATCATCTGTGGATTGAACTTTAATTAATAAAAACACTGTCGTCTCAGAACACAGATATTTTGGGTTGGATCAAGAGGAAGGGGATTGTTATATTAAACAAGAGGGAGGGGAGAAGATGGATGGAAGAGACATGCAATTGTGTCAAGCCTGGATAATAAAATTTCACCAAAAGTATTCCCTATAACTCTGAACACCTGACACTCAATGTATGGAAAGGTGATAGAAAGCATTTCCTTCGAAGCATATTTGAAAAAAGGAGTTTCAGACACTGTGCTTGAAATCCCTTGATTTGAAGAAGACACATTGTATTGTATATGTAAGATATACTTTCACCTGAGATACAACCGAGTTTATGTACAGAAGGCACTTCAATACTTTTTCTCTAAAGATCTTTTTTTTTCGTTTAGCTAGCTTGTCCTCGTCATATCTGGGATGTGTACTGTGCCGTCTCTTCCCGGTTCTTAGTGTGAATTGTTGTTGCAATGTGGTGATAATGAGACAATAACACACCACGGAGGTGCGAACAGTTATTATATACAAGTATTCCGGCTTAGACGGCTCACCTATGTCGGCTTTACATAAGTGGGCCATACGTGTATTGATCAAAGTGTGACGACTTGTCAAATAATCAGGACACTGATGAATAAATAAAGCGGTAATATTCCCGGTTGAAGGGTTTGAAACAAGAGATTGTTTGAATCGATGGTTCCTTGGCATGTCTGTGTCACGCGAAGCATTGAGAACAAAAACATAAGGAATATGGCACAACCATGTATCAACCTGTCTCAAACTCGCCTTTTTCGATAAAATAGACACAAAACGTCCCACTTGCAAAGTACTAGTACTCATCAAATACATCGTTATAGACGTTTGGAAAAGATGAACTTCTTCTCCTATGTCCATATACATGTACTGTGTAACAAAATAAGTGTTTCACAATGGACACCCTCGGGACCAGGTTATCCTAGAGTCTGGAAGTAGGTCGAGGAGGTCCCGTGACAAGAACCCGCTCTGCAAGTTGTCTGGTCTTTGTGCGCACAAGGACTTCATGACGAGAAGCAGCAATACATTGGGTTGAGTGAGCCACAAGGATCCAAGTTGCGCTGCTGTTTCTGTTTGACGTATGGTTTTTATTCTGAAGACTAGGGTATGTGGGTTGTTAACGGTGCATAGTGAGTTGATTATTACTTGAAATACAGGTTGGCTTCGACTATTTTATGCAGGTTAATCGGAAGTTTTGTTGTAATGGTGGGTCGTTTTTCTTTGTTCTTTATGACGACACAAAGAACAATGGGGGAGCAATGTACCTGTTTTTGTTTTATTTTGCCACCGCGTTGGAATCATAGTTGGAATACAATGTACTCCTATAGTGCAGAAAATAAGTTTGTGGGTTACCTGTATATTGAAGCCTTTCAAGTCAAACCTTTGCAGTTCCCGCGAAATGCATTCACACAAGGATGATCCATGTAAATGCTTTAACTCAGGGTTGAAAATGTAAATCGCGACGAGATTTGTCATTCGAAACAGAATAATGTATAGATTTGATTGACTCCTCTAAGGACATCTTCTTACCCATGGCAATAGCGACATATTCTAAAGTATCATCCATGTACTTTGATTTGGATGTCATTGAATTTCTGAGCAAGTTTTTGAGCAGGCTGTGACAGAACCAACCGCCAACAATGATCTAAGACAGACTTTTCTCTAACAAAACAATTGTTTAGCACGACATGGGCACGACTATCTCAAGAGTCGTGCATATGCCATTAGTTTGGGATTGTACGATGATCGTATGACGAATGTGACTGGGTCTTATGTTATGTCCCAGCTTCTTGTTTGGTGAACAGTACTAGTATTTTTTCAACATGGCGTCGCCTGTATTTTCATGGAGGAGTTCTGTTCGAGGTACTAGTACTATAGCATTATCACATAATTACTTCCGGGTACGGAAGTATTGTTTTGAGTGGCCGTGAGTTTGTGTGTTTCGTGTCCGGACAGAGTAGGTTGATGGCAGAGCTAGAGGAGGGAAGATTGCTAGGCAAAATGACAGAAGGGTAAAAAAGGTCAGGCAGAGGAAATGGAGCAAACTTAATTGAAGGCCACAGAATCTGGCGAGAGCCAGCGGGAACTAGTCCAGATTATAATATTAAAGGACACCATACAATCTCGTGTTCGTGTGGCGTAAACGGTAGCGCGTTCGACTCGGAACCAAGAGGTCCCGGGTTCGAACCCTGCCATGCCCCCGATCTTGTGCCCTTGGGAAAGACACTTTACACGACTTTCCTCACCTCACCCAGGTGTATATTTGTATTGTATTGTCCTCTGTCAGTTGGTGACGGCATTTAAATAAGTCGAAAAAACTTGAGTGTGCCGTCACCATGTCTTGTCATTACATGTTGAAATGAAATAAAAAATCTCGTGTTCCCATAAATTCACGAAAACCCCAAATACTTCCCGCAAGTCTGAAATCTCCATTTTTTTTGGTTTTCTATGCATGTATTACTAGTATCTGATTTTTATCTGATTCGAGTGCTTCAAGCGTGCAATAAGAGGGCATTTGATCCCTTATAATTCCTCTCTTTGTCATTTTCCACAGACCCACGTGATTTTTAGAAATGCCACGGAGGAGACAGGTATACACCGTGACGGAGGCAGCCAGCAGTGACGACAGTGTCCCGGATCAAGATCACAGTGAAGATGAGGAGGGGGACGACGAGGATGACCACGAAGACGTTGAACTCATCCGACCGTACTGTCTGGTTACCGTGGAGCCCATGCTGTTCCTGTACTGTACAGCCATCTTCATGTACAGTCCCATCGCCGACCTCTACCTGTACAACATGGTAGGGAATGACACCACGCCGTACTGGGACCCGGAGTACTGTAACTCCAGCTGGACGACCGTCAATAAGTCCGATCCAGACTACCTCGATGAGCAATATTGGGCAAACGGTAGGACAATACAGTAATCTGATTCTGAAATTTTCTGTACTGGCTATCTTAGAATTTTGTGGCAGCTAGGAGGTACAAAGAGATGTTCTACGAATCATGTATTCAAATCTTTGATATGTAAATGAAAGTTAAAACAAAAGGGGCTTCTGCTTTTGGCAACTTGAACTCATTCACATGTCAGAGTCTGCTGGCCGTATGTTGGCAATGACGTAGAATTAAGGTCACTTAAGGCGTTTGCTGACTGAGTGTATTCTGGACAATTTTTGTTGTCCAGAATACACTTTTTGTTGTCCAGAATGCAAGCTTTTTACCTAAAGATTAAAAATTAAACTATAATTGCACCCTTCTCAAACCTATGAGGTATGGCGATACCGTCACTGGAAAAAAAAAATCATCGTAGCTGCGTCGTACAATGTACTAGTATATGGCCAGGGTTTAAGTGGATGGCGTTCAGCACCAGGGACAGGATCAGATCTGACAAATGATGTTTGATTAGTGTCACTGTCAATCCAAATTGTATAGAGGTGGCGTGGTGGGACACGATCATCGACCTGACCCGCGCGGTGCCGGGGCTGTTCACGTGCGTCCTCTTCGGCACCATGTCGGACCAGCTCGGCAGGAGAATCAACATCGTCCTCAGCTGCATAGCGGGGATGATAACCACAGGGCTGGACCTCCTGGTCGTCTACTTAAAACTACCAGTGTGGGCCTTTATCCCAGGTAAGTTCCTAACATTCTACGTTCTTCATTCAGTAAAACGAAGCGACATGAGCTATCTTTTATGCCACGCGCAATGAAGTTACGGTCTGAGAGCTTATCTTTGTAGCATCTTCAAGTGATCCTATGATTTTATACATTTCTCTGGCAATAATGATTGTAAGTCAAATTTATTGTAAGTGAAATTTTAAAGCTGACGGATTTATTTTATCTGTCTAATGAGCTATGATCATCACTGTAGTTTAACGTATTTTCCCTACATTACATATGTATGTGTCATACAAGAAGTTTCCGCTTTCTCTTACTTTTTAACAATGCCTTAAACGTCGCTCTTGGTTCCAGGCAGTATCTTCGCGGGTCTGACCCCGGGCAGCGCAGTGTTTTTCACGGCTTGCTACGCCTACATCGTAGACATCTCCGAGTCGAACAGAGAGGTTGCTATCCGCATCGCCATATTGGACGCCACGGTCGGCCTGGCGGGCGTGGTGGGGAAAGCAGTCGCCGGAGCCGTCCTCACGGAGTTCTGGTATCCAAACGGCATCCTCGGCCCAGTCGCCTTTCTCTTCACTGCTCACGTCGTCTGTGCGTTGTACGCCATCTTCGGACTGAAGGAGACGCTGCCGACTGAATGGAAGAACGTCAAGCTCTGCTCGCGAAGGTATCTGTATCTGTATCTGTATAGCTTTTATAACGGCCTCTCTTCGGCGCAACACACCAGCTTCGGCAGTAGCTGGTTATATTACACCGAACAACCTGTCACACATAATAATTGTACCCGCTACAATTATTGTGCAATAAACTTTGACTTCACTTGACAAAATCTTTGCACATCTAACTGCAATCACTGTTTAAAGCTATCTAGTGATGATGTCCCTACTGCACTTACATGTAGTGGCAACGATTTCCACTCTACAATAGCTCTAGGGGAAAAAATAATTTTTGAACACCACAATTCGTGATGGTGAGCTCACTACCCCATTTGTGTGTGTTTGTCTGTGAAATAGACGGGAAACACAGTTCTCTTCGGAGCTTGCGAAGAAGAGAATTGTACTTAATAACCGAGGCATGATGATTATTTCTTGTTCTTTTCTGTGCAGGTATTTCACCGCCGCCGTCAAGCTGCTAAGGAAGAAGCAGGTGTCCCTGTACGGTAAGGTCACGAACGGCTGGAACAAGCGGCTCATCATGCTCCTGCTGGCGGGCGGGTTCTACTTCTCGCAGGCGGACTCGGTGGTGAGTTTCCCGATCATTCTGACCTCCGCGCCCCCGTTCTGCTGGGCGCCTCTCCGCACAGGGATCTTACAGTCCGCCCTGTCAGGATGCAGCCTCACCTCACTGCTGGGTATCTTCGTCCTGATGAGGTGGCTCTCCTACACCACCATGACACAGGTACTGTTGGCTTCATTTTATTCACTTGTAATGGCAGTCCAACGCCCATGATATTTTGTGCATGAAAATACATCATTGCAACATCTTTTGGGACAATGTTGTCACTGTCAATTATATATGTATTAGCAGGTGTATCTACATAACTCACACTTGAGAAGAGGACATGCATACGAGTAAAGCAAGAGGGTTTGATGTATTTTGGTACCTCTTTGAATGAAGAAAGACATATTTTCACAGGTGTTGTCTTGTATCCCTATGACTCACAGATCGGTATGGCGTCTTGTGTGTCAGCGCTGGTGCTCATGGCCATGTCCACTCTGTGTCCTGACTACAACCTGGCTCTCTACATGAGTAAGTTGGTTTTCATCTTCTACTCAATATTGAGTTAATGTTCTATGAACCAGAAATTCACAGAGACACAGTGGCTTTGCAGTTTGATAGACTGAACTGTGCCAGGTGTTAACAATCTTACCAAGAAACTATGCTAATTCATTATTCTAAGACAACATTAATGATGATGATGATATGAAAGACAGAACAGCCTTATGCGGAATGAAGGACTTTATCTAGTTAGTTCAGGACAGTAAACTTAAAAATAAAGGAATACAGTTAGTCTGTGCATACCACTAAACACCTACTCTTGTCTTCCTCCCCCTACAGCCCCCCTTGTTGGTGTGTTCCTCACCATGCCCGAGTCAATGATCTCTACAGAGCTGTCTCTCATGACTTCATCAAATGATCAAGGTATTTATACAGTCTTTGTGTGTGTGTGGTGAGTGAGCATATGTGTGTCTGTGTGTGTGTGTGTGTGCATGTGTGTGTGTGTGGTGCATGTGTGTGTGTGTGTGTGTGTGCGCATGTGTGCAAGTGTGTGTGCATGTGTGCAAGTTTGTGTGCATGTGCATGTGTGTGTGTGTGTGTGTGTGTGTGGTGTGTGTGTGTGCATGTGTGTGTGTGCATGCATGCATGTGTGTGTGTGCATGCGTGCATGCATGCATGTGTGTGTGTGTGTGCATGCGTGCATGCATGTGTGTGGGGGCGTGTGTGGAGGTGAGGGGGGCGAAACATAAAAAGGGCAGTACAGGTGCAATATGAAATCAACAGTAATTTTGTGCAGACGTGCTTTTCTGTAACTGTGATTTTTTTCACCACACACATGTACATCTTTCTTCCTTCCCCAGGCTCCCTGTTCGGGCTGATCCAGTTCAACCAGGGTGTGATGACTATCCTCACATCTCCTCTGTTAAACTACATCTGGGGCATCACTGCCTTGGGTACCATGTCTGGGTTTGTTCAACTGCTGGCCGCTCTGTTAGTGGTAGTAGCATCTGCCATGGTCGGGTAAGAATTCAAACTGTCATTTGTTATATTTGTTTGTTTCTTTTGAATACCGGGTAAATCGCCTTTAGGCATAACATGCCAGTTTTGTGCAGTAAGTACAAGCTGTGTAAGACCAGACTGTAAGGTTTGATCTACTTGTACCGGGTTGAACCCCTGCTCTGATAAGTGTGGTGGGTTCTTCAATGTGCTTGAGGTGTGGCTCTCCTAAAACACAGGACCCCTGGATTTATGTTCCATCTGAGAGGACGTCCCTAACTGTAGCTAGGTACTAATTTACACTTAAGTCAAGTGAGTACAATGATAGGGAAGTTACACAAAATATCAGTAAGTATAATCTACAAATGATTAGAAGCGCCTTTGTCCAAAGCTATGGTTTATCCAAAATGAACCTGGTAGATGTTTACATAGTTTGTGACCCCTGTCCTTTATGTCTAAAAAGAAACCTTATTGACCAATTCTTTGGTTGTTGTTTTGTTAAAGAGAGAGCTAAAAGAAAGCCCTAAACTCTTAAATTTTCCTCTGTACTAACATTTCAGCTCATTATTGGGAACTGTGTTCAATACTTTTTGAAAGTAAAAACCTAAACTCTCTCATTTCCTCCCTCTTCACCTCAGAGTTATTCAATGCTGGGACAAGCGGTCCCCACCTGAGTACCAGTTCGACTCATCTGAGGAGGAGGGCTCGGACACAGAGAGCATTAGCGATGCAGGCCGCATCAACACCGGCGCTGTCAACCCTGCAGCTGGACACAGCCCTACAGTTGTTTAACGGTGCACACCCCAGTTCTTCCGCGACCGGGGTCCGTGGTAGTCCGCGGTAAAAAAGTGACAAAAGGGTTTTGAGTGGTCAAGTTTGAGTTCACATTTTTCCTAACCTGCTGTGAAATGATACCAGATATTAAGATGGCTGACAAGTGTAAGAAGTGGTGTTTTTGGGGTGAAGAATGATTTCGGCCTGGATCCTCACTTCTGGATATTCTTGCGCCCCGAGCGTGATCCGCCCATTTGACCCAGATTCTCCACTTATGCATGGTGTGGGCGGATTTGGGACCCCTCGCGCCGTGGATGATAACAAAAACTGCAGTACTAGGATTTTCTTTAGAATTAAATCAAGTATACTCGAGGTTTGTATCTTTCTGCCAACAGCAGTCGTTTCTGCCGGAAAATTCTTTTTGTCTTGGTTTATCCTACGCGAAAATTCCAAATTTTGTGCATTAATTTTGGCATGAAAATCATGATTTTTCTGTTAATTTCACAAAAATCAAAGAGTTTGAAGATACAAAACTCATTCAGTCATCCTTCTATCCCATATACAGTTATTTGGCTTCCGAATTATTCCCTGGAAGAGACGGTCGCTAGACTCGAGGGTGTGCAGACTCGAATGGAAGCCTGAAAAAAACTGGGGTGTGCCCCCTTAACTCTCCCATGGCTGATCTGGTTTACTAATGAGGGCTTAGTAGAGACAGGGTTAATAACAGTCTTTGGTGATATGTAGATAGGATGGATTGATTTAAATGTTGTTTTCAATCAGGATGATCACCTTCATCAGGAAGGTTATGGTCAACTGGTCAATGCTAACAAGTTAGGTATCCTTGATAGAGGTACAGTTAATTGTGAATGGTGTAGTGGGTATTAGATATATCAGCATGTTTTGTTCTGTACATACTAGTATACTGGATCCTCTTGACAAGCAACTTTACAAGTTGTGTTATGGTGAAATAAATAAATAGATAAATTGATAAACTCTAGAGCATTACCTTTAGAAGGTAATTGGTGACTTTGTTGACTTTTTAGTTAGAAATGTCAAAGAATCAAGGATGAAAGTAGTGTGGCCTTATGTAACAGTAGTTATTAATTTTTCCATGGTCATTACCAGGTCTTTGATTATTAACTTAGAATAAATACATTTATGACCGGTTTAAATCAAGGAGCGTCTATCATGATAGAAGCTCCTTGTTTAAATATACACAGCAGCGACTGTTATTTCTATGTGGTCGTAACCTTAATTTCACTTAAGCAAATGGCAGTAGCAGCGTAAAACCGCAACCTTTGGAGAGTAAAAATCAGACACCGAGTCAACCTATGCAACAAGGTTGCGGGAGGATCTAAGGTCTAAGGTAAGATAACCTTAATTTCAATGAAGCCTTCACCTTTTCATCCAGGTATTAAGGGCTACTGACTTAACGACCTTCCCCCATCTACAGGTAAGACTTGGCCAGTGATATAAGGAGCCTCCTTCACCAAGAAAACGATAGCCTTTGCTATGTCTTCTGGTCTCCCCTGCCTGCCCATTGGTATCCTACTTAAAGAATCATTAACATCCCACTCATGATCAGGCCATAGAATAGCTCCAGGCGCAACAGCGTTTACCCTGATGTCTGGTGCAAGGTCTTTAGCGAGGGCCATGGTTGACATGATCAGGCCAGCCTTGGCAATGCAGTACAGGGAGTAACCTGCCAGAGGGCGCTGTCCGTGGATGTCGGCCATGTTGACGATGCAGCCTTTGGTGGCTTTGAGGTGAGGGATGGCAGCCTGGAAGGGATTGAGAGGAAATATTTAGATATTTAGTCAGAGCAACAGGAATGTTTAAACCAGAAGTACAGGACTCTAAATTTTCTGAACATATCGTGAAATCTTTGTGGCAACAATTCATGAATTGATAAAAGCAAATGGTAAAACAGTTGTGTCTGATGGTCTGACAACTAGTGTAGCTCAAGATTATCTGCCTATAGCCTCCTTGTGTAGCTGTATTGCATGGCCGGGGGCTCTAATCCCAGGTATATAACACCGCAATTCTCATTAAAGTGGCTTGTGTTAACATGAAAACCTCTCACATGACTTAAGTCAGCTAAAAAAAGAGAAGGATTTTATGCAAACCACTATATGCTGTAAAACAGCTTAGAATCAATAGCATTAATGACACGTTAATCTCAACATGTTAATTTATCTATAAAATTGTATGTAAGTTCATTGGTATCCACTGGTTTCTTTGTAGGTATAGTGTAGAAGACGTTCAAAAGTTGCTGTACTTTTGTTGTGTCAATAAAGATTTCTACTCAAACACAAATTTACTGCCCCAATCCTTATCTTACATTGAATAGCCAATGAATTATGAAAGAAAGTTGTTGTACGGGTATTTAGAAAACCCAAGTCTTCACCTGAGACAAGAAGAAGGGTGCCTTGAGGTTGCTTCCCATGACTGTCTTCCACTGGTCTCCATCCACCGTGCCCAGGGGGGTGGGGAAGAAGTCTGAGGCGTTGTTCACAAGAACGTCCAGCCGACCCCACTTCTGTGCTGCAGCACTGATCAGCTGTGGGGAAAGGGACATTGGCACGTTTATGCTGGCATCTTTGTATACCAGACCGGGCAGCGGTTTATGCGGACCGGGCAGGGCAGCGGATTCCGAATACCCTTGTATGGGTATTGTGCCTATGTTACAGACTATAATACTGCGAATTTTGTTAGGGGCATGTACAAGTATATATTTGTGCTAATACAAGTAGGTGGGAGCATATTGTCTGTGTAAGTGCATATGTGTGTGTGTGTGTATGTGTATGTGTGTGTGTGTGTGTGTGTGTGTGTGTGTGTGTGTGTGAGTGTGTGTGTGTGTGTGTGTGTGTGTTTTGCTTCTCCCTCAAACAGAAAGTGAGTTAATAGCCATCTCACCTCCTTTGCCATCTTCTCAGTATCCCCCTTAGTAAGGTCTGCTTGCAAAGTGACTGCAGAGTCTGGACGAACACTAGAGGAGTTAAAAACAGTCATACAGTTACTCAATGTTACCTATTAATCTTAATCTCCATGTCCTGTCCTGTCCTGTCCTTGTACATGTAATACCAGTCACCACCAGCCAGAGGGTTCAGCCCTGGCTGTATGTTTTTAACCTTCTCGCTGCTGACTAACACTATAACCAGTAGAGAAACAGCTACTTCAGTATGCTAAAGGTTAACAGCCCAAGCCAATGAATGATTGACTAAAATAATGTTTTAACTGCTACAGAAATGGTATATCCATGAATGAGTATCTTGAATCAATCAATAGTAAACATAGATATAAAATGTCTGTGTCAACATGATTCATTACTACTAAGCTAGTGTACATTTGTAGCAGAGTGCTGTAACACTAACAGCTTTAAGAGGGCCTGCATGAGGGGTCCTGACAACGCTCTACGCTAAATTCTGAGAGCCGGCTACGTATTACGCTGAATTCAAGAAGCCTCCCCCATTACGCTTTACGATAAATTCCGGGTAGCTACAACGCATTACGTGAAATAAAACGGCGAATTACGCTCTATGCAAAATGCACCGATTACGCTCTATGTTGAATTAGAGCAGTCCGTCTACACTCTACGTAGAATTAAAACGGCCGATTACGCTCTACGGAAAAGGGCATGCGGCCCCCCTTTAATACCTGTTCAAACTCTGTGCCAACTCCTCAGCTTGAGCCTGTGATTTCCTGTAGTGTATGATGACGTTGTGCCCTGCTTGGTGCAGATGTTTCACTGTGCAGGCTCCCAGACGCTGGGAAGACCCTGTTACCATGGCAACTGGGACATCACTGGATGCTGCACTCATCTTGAACTCTTTTCTCTTTAAAACAATGGAAAGAAAAGGGTGAGGCTTTTTAACTATAGCAGTTATATCATTGCAACAGTGTAGGTAGTGCACCTCCAACACAAACACACACCATTGTGGAAGACCAAGGACGTTCAACACACTGTGTGGGAAGACACAAGAAAACTCAGGACTATAAGTATGACTGTAGGTAAGGAACAGAAATTGTACCTTTTACTATATACGAAAAGTGGCTGAAAAGCAGAAGTACAACTAATGCATTCTAACACCAGTCACACTGCGCCAGTAATACTGAACTAAAGCCTGAGGCACTGTAACTTACAGTGTAAGATCCTACAGCATGACAGTACAGCACACGTGTGCTCACCCGACCGGTTGCTTCGGTTCAAACTTCAAGGTTCAAGTTTCCCTTACTACCACATAATAAACGAAAACACGATGCCTGAATTGCATACAAAAACAGAATATTCTTCATGTAATAATTTCAAATTGCCGCATTACCTCCTATTAAACGTGACTTTACTTTAGTTGCGCTGAGCTTTCATCTTGATTTGTGAGCTGTTGTTGTCAGGTCCAGCTGCTTCCTCACCTTTAACCTCACATTTCCCACTATGCCTTGCGCTAGGGCGTAGCTCACCTCAGGCGCACCGTTTCTGAAAGCCGCACTGGAAGCTCAAGTGACTCACCGGGGTATTTTTGGGTCGCCTTTATATTTAAAATCCAGGTAAGTGTCGGGAACAACATCACAAAGGGACAGTAGTGCTTCCGGTCGCGTCTGGATGCGTTTGTAGCTGAGAGAGACGGAGTAAAACTGGCCATGACGGAGTACAAGTTGGTGGTGGTGGGAGCGGGAGGCGTGGGAAAAAGTGCCCTGACCATCCAGCTGATCCAGAACCATTTCGTGGACGAGTACGACCCGACGATCGAGGATTCTTACAGGAAACAGGTGGTGATCGACGGAGAGACATGTCTGCTGGACATACTGGACACGGCCGGGCAGGAGGAGTACAGTGCCATGCGGGACCAGTACATGCGGACCGGCGAGGGGTTCCTCTGTGTCTTCGCCCTCAACAACACCAAGAGTTTCGAGGACATCTCAATGTACCGGGAACAGATCAAGCGGGTGAAGGACTCAGAACAGGTCCCCATGGTCCTGGTGGGGAACAAGGCTGATCTTCCGCAGCGGGTGGTTGACAATAAGCAGGCCCAGGACATGGCCAAGGTAACGGTTGTTTTGTACAAAATTCCACCACACAAGTGCATGCTTGCTGAGACCATTTTGTGTCGGACCGTACCACTGCATTATAGGGGTGTTATTGCAGATGACAACGCACTGATATGTACCCTGATCACACTAAAAACAAATATAAGTAGTGAGTTACACTGTTTTAGGACACCTTTTTGATAAGGAGACCGTGTGTTGACAGCCTGTTGATATGACCCTTCAATACAGCCCTGTCCCAGAGCCATGGCCCCATGTAGTACTGGTTTCCTGCATAGTTTCCTAACACCCCTGACTCTGTGCGGAAGCATTTCCTGTATTACTGTAGAAGCTGACATGGTACTAGGAACAGAATGTTAGGGTTGTCTCCAGGCTTCGTAGTGATACAAGGCTTCTTGTAATCTCCAAGCAGATATTGGGGTGGAAAATTGTAACAATTTCTGATCAACCAGCTTATCTGGTGGTGGGCTGCCGGAAAAGCCTGCTGGTCAATAAGTGTTACAATTTCCACCCAACATCTGCTTGGAGATTAGGCTTTTCACTATCTGTATACTACCACTTCGATGATGTAGTTGTATTCAATGCATGTCACGGTCTATTGACATGGTCCAAGCAGATATGGGGTGATCATGAAAGATCGTAGTGTTTTCTGATGAGTCAGGAAAGCACAGCTATCAGAAAATATCAAGACCACCTACATCTGCTTGGAGATAGCTTGCTGTCTTGGTTGTCTTTTTGGCCTGAACACCCCAAGGCTTAGTCTGCGCACTCCACAATGATCACTGCATCCTTCCCTTCTTTTTTGCCCCCCCCCCCCAATCAAAACAATCAGATTGAGTATCCCTGAGAGTAGAGTAGGATTTATAGTTCAGTTCACCATAGCTAATATAAATCCTACTGAAAAAGCCTTGCTGCTTCTGATTTGTACAAATCTGTTCTTTCTTGTCAACTATATTTTCAATACTCTCATCCTGTAATTATATCATGTTTACTTGAAATTCTGCTTTTTTTTCCTTCTTCATGACAATGTGTCATTTTTACAAAAGTGTGCAAAAGCTGCCCCAGACAGGGATGCCTTCCATTCCTATTTGTCTGAGTGCCTTTCACTAATTGCTTGTAGGTCTCAAATTAGGCAAAGTATAAACAACCATTAGTGGAATTAGTGAAGACAGTGACATGCTACCACTGGTCCATATACAGCAGATGGTTTATCTTCTTGTCTATGCAGAGTAATTGGAAAACATCTCAGGGGCATATAAGGACATGACTCAACCCTAAAGATAAGAAATCTGGCTAGATTATTAAAGACAGGAATGTCTTGCATTTTATCTAGCCCCCAAAGGAGTCTCATTACAATGTATGAAGCACATCCTCAAAATCTTGCTGATTAAGTCTGTCCGTTTCAAGATCCCAAAGAAAAGATTCATCCCTAAATAAGGAATTTTGGCTTGAGCACACCCCTCCACAAATATCCACCGTGGTCATCACCTGTTTGTCTGCCCCAAGCTTTCTTGGAAGAAGTCCCATGTAGAAGTGACCTATTTACCCAGAACCATGCAGGTTTGAGGTATGTCTCTGGATGTCACCTAATGTCTGAGGACAAAGTGCCAAATTGGTTCAGGCTTCAGGGGTACTGTTCAGTAGATTAGATATACATACTTGTATGAATTAGTTAAGTGCTTTCTCAGCTTGAATACATATTACTTTTGTACATGTAAGAAAGCTTTCTACTGTGCACAAAAGGCTGGCTATTTTAGCATTGAAAGTGGAATCAGTACAGTTATATATGTACAAGGCCATTTCATATTACAGTAATGAAGTGGGCAAAGTATACAGATTCATCCAAACATCACATGATGAACTAGTTTCTCTAACATCATATGATGAACTGGGATTTCATTAGATGTTGCCTGTAAAGTAAATGCTTCCTAACAGTGTACGAAATACTTTTTTGAGCCAGGTTTCCCAGTGGCAACCTAGGATGAAAGCTAGGTTGCCCATCAAAACTCCAGGTTGCCCCGAATTTAAACTCTTCTACATTGTGATTAACTTTGTTAGAATGCAATGTGCATTTATACATTTCTGAGACAGAGTTGTTTCCCCTTACCTGAAGTGATGAGCTCTTCCATGGGAACTTCTCAATAAACAGTTCCCAATGGAAGAAAGGGGCATCCTTATCACAAAATTTAGGTAGTGCACTGGGCTACCTGGGTGTAAAAATAGGTTGCACCAAGCTAAATATGGTTGCACATTGCTGCTAATAAATGCAACTGGGCAGCCTAGTATTTCGCACGCTGCTTCTATGTACCTCATTGCATAAGATTTGTAATATTACCAAAACCTTGTTGTTTCTACAGAGCTACTCCATCCCCTACGTTGAAACATCAGCAAAGACCCGGCTAGGAGTTGAAGACGCGTTCTACACGTTGGTGCGAGAAATCAGGATGGACAAGGCGAATCGACAGGCCTCAGGAAAGGACGGGTCGAGTTCGAGCGGGACTTGCTGTGTGTTGTTGTAACAATAGGTAAACGCTACCCGGCACTCAGCCATTGGCTCACTTCTAGTAGTGTTACAGACAGCTCCCTGAGACTCAACTGTTAAAGAAGAGCTGTTTTTGGAGTGGCTTCTTTGTTGGAATACGCAGGCTTGGTCCCAGTGCTTGTGCAATGCTCAGATGTCTACTGTGAACTTGATGCTTGGGCAAGTAAAAAAAAAAGCTGTGAAGGCTGATGGCAGAGTGTGGTTGTTTTCAGAGAAGAATTGCTGAAGTGGAAGTGTCAATTATAATATTGTATGTTTTAAAATGGTTAGTTTGTCTATGATGTGCAAAATGTCTGTCTTTAAGCTATGACTACAATGTAAGATACATAGTTGTGTGCAAAAGTGCTTGCTGGTAAAAAGGTGACCGGCCGTGTTACATGTGAGTTTTCCAGAACCTGTGCCACCGTTTCTTGTGGTTTGTAAGCTATGCATGCACAGAAACAGCAAAAGCTGGAGAAAGACTGGGTTCATTGGAAAAACTCACTGGTGCCCTCTTGTTTTCATGGATGCAAATTGCTGGCAAATGATGTTACATACAACAAGTTACAGGAACATAATTCAATTTCAATCTGATAAATGTTTTATACTGAATGTGTTACAATGTGTGTATGACTGGCAGTGAAGGGGGTGGGGCACTGCTTTTGTATTCAGTGGCAATATGTATAATGTTTTAAGTATGTACAGAAGCTATCTTGTTCGTTTTCTACTATTATTGTAAGATGGGGGCCCATGCTTCAGTACAGTTCTGACTAGGCATATCCAGTGCCACATGTTCTGACAACTTCTGACCTGAGCACAACTCAAAGACATATTCCTTGTAAGAGATATATTACAAGGCTCATAAAAAAAGCTTGGAACACTTCCCATCAAAGAAAAATGTATTCCCTTTCAAGTGCAGCAGGCTCTGAAAGTTGAACATGTGTCTGAGTCTGGATGTATTGCAATGACCCTAATCTCCAAGCAGATGTTGGGTTAAAAGATCATTCTGACTGACAGGCTTGCCTGACAGGCCCCCACAGATGTTGGGGTGAAGGACTTTCGGAGGAGCCCATTACGATCTTTCACCCCAAACATCTACTTGGAGATCACTATGACCTATCACTGACCTTGATCATTGCAGAAGAGTCACTCCTCCCTTGCCTTCCCATTAACAAGGAACTGAGAGATTCTTTCTGTGGTGGTGAGCGAGTCTAAGAAAAGGTGCCACCCAACTTTGAGACGTCCACATATTCTCTCCGCTAAAAACCATCATTCGTTTTGAACTTGACCTTGTAAACATTCTCATGCTCACCCCTCAGACACGACACTGACTTTGATCTCCACACTTGCCCCCTTACATTTAGTGGAGAGAAGTACTTCTCTACAATGGGAGAAATTTACTATCCTTAACCAGACAGACAACAGACATAGAAGAACACATGTGTAACATTCCATCCAAGCCTTCAACTGCAAATATTCACATATTTGTGTTGAAACCAAAGCCTCAGCATGTGGTCCCCATGGCTCCACCAGACAAATTACAAGGCTGTGTGCAGGCATAGGCAAACCAGTCTGCTGTTTGTCATCAATATAACAGAAAAAACTGCTTTGGCTGAGGGCTGGTCAGTACTAGTCAAAACCTATCCGAATTTGGACTTGACTCAATGGAAAGTTGGGGAGGGGACATGCAAACTATGTCTACTGCTAATACTGCATTAAGAAGGGCTTATCCACAAATGCATTCTTTACATATTTGAAAATGTTTCAATTGAAAGTCAAGGGAAAAATTGTCATGGTATGTTGTCTTGGTCTATAGGCTTACTGCACTCTATTATTCTAACAAATGTGATGATAGCATTGTTTACCTTAGCTTATAAGCCTGGCCGTCACGGCTGCTTGAATCGTTTACTGGGGAAATAGTTCATTAACACCTAATGTTGGTTCCACACATCATGCTTGGCTGCAATTTTCATTACCTACTCCAATGCAGGCCAATCACTTTTTTATTGGATGGAAATGAGAAACAAAAATCGTGAGGGACACAGAGAAATGATAGTATCCTCTTGATTTTGCTATTGTAAGAGTTGAAAATGTACTTCATCTTATTGAAAAGGAATTCCTATAGCATTCCTAGCGTCCTGGGCGCAGCTATCATGTTTGTTTTGATAACAGAAATGCCATCATGTTAGATAAAGACAAAGTGTAGAAGATTGGCTGTAATGTTGTGAAGGAAATCCCATTTGTTGATCGCCATGCTGCGTAGAGATGTACAATCGTGGGTCTTCCTGTGATTCAGTGACACTGAAAGGGGAGTGAGTCACCTCAAGCGACCAGTTTATTTGCCTTACAAGTGAAAAAGCATTGCTGCATCTTCCACCCAAACATCGCCATTGTACAC
Organism: Branchiostoma floridae x Branchiostoma japonicum; assembly: GCA_013266295.2. NCBI lineage: Eukaryota > Metazoa > Chordata > Leptocardii > Amphioxiformes > Branchiostomatidae > Branchiostoma > Branchiostoma floridae x Branchiostoma japonicum. The sequence goes on from CM023832.1 coordinate 12,499,041, forward strand.
TAACTATGTTGAGGTTGTTCCAGACTCCTACACATAGTTTAGTACACAGGGGGCAGGTGCTGAAATGTCACCTATTTTGTGTACATGGAATGTGGATATAGGGATATCTGTTAGTCTCTACCAGACTAACTGCGCTGGCTATAATACTAGGGAGATATTTGCTAGGGGAGTCTGGCCGCCTTGAGGTTGACTGGCCGCGCTTCGGAGGGGGGAAACTAACCCTCCTGCGGACCGACTCTACTGGCCAGCTATTCCCTTCTTTTGCCGAATTCTACGATCCGTACCCCCGTAGGAAGGCCTGGTGGAGGCTAGATATCTGTGTGGTGTATACCTGTAAAAGTCAGGTGCCAGTGAGATATGTGCTGTGACAGCAGATGTGCAAGTCTCCACATTTGCAATAAGGGCTTTGCAGGCAAAAATGTAATTGGTTGTAGTGTATATTCCTATCTAGCAAATATATTTGAAGAGTATGGACCACAAAGGCATATGTGCTTCCCTCCCTTGATTTAATGTTTCCACATTTGTATCATTCAGTTAAATTTCTGTTCCCCCACATTTTCATTGTAATTCTAATACTTATTTTAGCAAAGCTTGCAATGACCATTTCATGCCACATCTTTTGGGCACTGGTAACAACTAACATGTTCATAACATGCAACATTTTCTTTTTTATGAAATATCTGTTGATGGTATTGCCCTATGAACTGTTCCAAGTGGAGTATTCTTAGTGTTACAGATTGGTGTTACAGAATGTAATAAGATCCTTGGCTAAATACATGTATGTCGTAATGTTTGCAATGTGTTTGAGGAAAGTGAACATTACCAGTAATTGCAATTACATATGCATAATACAATGAGATGTGCTTTATGTTATTGTTTTCTTTTACACGTACTGTGGGTACTAGTACTGGTCGTGCCACTAAGTGCATTATTTTCTTCCCCTGAAGAGTTGGAACAACTGTCTGAAAACTGATCATGAGAAGTCTCTACAGGCCCAATCTAGAGGTGTACTTACTGTAGAGTCAGCAAAATACAGTGTATTTACTGTAGAGTCAGACATTGTAGCATTTTAGAACTGCAGTATTCTCAGTGAAAACCTGATTGTTTTAAATTGATATGATGCGTGTATTAACATCAAGAGCTGATTTTCTTCGTATTTATACTTTTTTTGCAATTTTTTAACCCTTGCCCATTTTGACTTGATATTCGAAGATATTAGCAATATTGCAAAGGTTCAATGCAAGCTTTAACAATGCTTATTATATTGTTGCTATAAGTATGATAGTTGATTTATACATGGTTTATATATGATATCCATGTCAAGACAGGCAATTTTCATAATTGTGATGAACTCATATTGTGTTACAGCATTTTGTTATTGTGATGTAGAGGCAGAAGTAATCCAAAACACGAGGCTTTCACATTTTCGCCTTTTAGTCTTCCAAAAAAACTATATTTCAACTGATGCCAAAATGCAGACTTACTATGTCAAAGAGCTATCAGAAAGTGCATTTACCCTTCTGTATTAAATGTGTGGGAAAGAGTCATGATTGTGTGGCTGCCCATTCAAATCTTACACATCATGTTTGCGTAATAGGAAAATTGTTAGAAACAGGTTCTGCTACAAGGATGTGTGGAAACATATAGAGTCCTGGTTTTACAGATACATAGCAATTGTGCTGCAAATATTTGTTCTTCGTGTTGTATTGCAATTGATAGAATCACAATCACAATCACATAAAAAGAAAACAGTTGCACTGTTTGTGGTGCTATCAAAGATCACACATACATAGCAGTGACAGTGCAGCTGTTTTTCTGTGTATGCTTGTATGAATGTATTTTAGACAAAGCACACTGAACCCACTTGTTAATTATACAAAGACAACTGCCATCATCAGATGTTCTGTTGAAATACATAAATCATGTGATCACATTTTTAATGTTTTTAAACAATACTCTCCTTACATCTGATAAGTTCTAAATGCTCAGTGAAGTACAAGCGTTTAGACAAAAAAAATAATGTCCATGATCTTCAGTTGTACCCTTGATTTCTGACTCTGGCTATTGTATGTCGTCCGTATGAAACTGGAAGGGAAGTTTTTAATAAATGAGTGTTATTGTGACGCTCGTATATACATGGAGACTCATATTTGTCGTGTTTGATATATCATAATAGGGCATTGGAGGGTATGTCCACAAATGCATATTGATGAATAATTTGTTGGAAAAAAACATGAGATGGCCTTGGTTGGCCTACGTGTGAACGGCAACATCAACAAGCGTTCACGTTCACAACAACACATCATAACATTTCTATTTTGGAGATTTTAGACAACATATATCAGCGTGCGAAATACTAGGTTGCCCAGTTGCACCGTGCAACCATATTTTGCTTGGTGCAACCTATTTTTACACCCAGGTAGCTCAGTGCACTACCTAAATTTTGTGGTAAGGATGCCCCTTTCTTCCATTGGGAACTGTTTATTGAGAAGTTCCCACGGAAGAGCTCATCACTTCAGGTAAGGGGAAACAACTCAGTGTCAGAAATGTATAAATGCACATTGCATCATGTAGAAGAGTTTGGGGCAACCTGGAACTTTGATTGGCAACCTAGCTTTCATCCTAGGTTGCCACTGGGCAACCTGGCTCAAAAAAGTATTTCGTACACTGTATATGCCGCACACAGACGGAACTGAGTCTGACCATATTCCTGGTCTACCCGTGAGAGAATTGGGCCCCACAATCCCGACCCTCTAAATGCCCGGTAGCTCGCCCGTTTGTGGCTAATGAGATACCCAGGGAACGTTACCATGGCGACGGGAGAACGCAGACACATTCTCCTCGTCACAGGTGACTCTTAAATCCACTTTAATGCGCTTTAAACCCTGAGGGGAGGATTTTATTCTCCGCAAAAATTCAAAACGTTTGTACCGACGACGTTCCCGGCAGTACATACACAGGTCAAGCCGACTTCTGTTTGCTTCTAGAGTCACGGAAACAGAATATAACATCCCTGTCATCAGGAAATAATAGTGTATATTGATTGAAAAAGACGTGCTCCACATTTAGCAATCTAGAATATCTGTCGATTGCGTCTAGCGATAATTGCTAACCTTATCTCAGAAGAGGCGGGTGTGCGCTGACTCACAGAATAATCACGCTTTCGGCTTCGTCCATTTTAGAAACGTAGTCCACGTTAAAAGATAGGATAAGCTGCATGCCAAAAGATTCTAACTATGTTATACGTGATAGTTTTTTCTATTATACCCATTTCGTACTGTTGTTATAGCAACTAAAATCAGATCTAGGGAAGTTGCCCTCCGATTCAAAATTAGCTACTGTGTATCAATCCTGTGGTTTACCCATGACCGTAGAGCAATCAAGGACCTATTTTCACCGAGGTGTATAATCGTACCAATTAATCTTCAAGCAGATGTTGAGTGGAAGATTGTAGCGTTTCCTGACTATCTGGTTTCTCACTGAGTGACAGTCGGTCTACCCTGGCCTCAATCTACCCCCAACATCGGATTCGACATTAACATCTATCACCGCACACAAGAACTTAAAACGATGTAGCAGTATAGGGATGATGTTTTTGTGTCACTGAACAATGTGATACGGAGAAATGTCACACGAAATCGTCCACTGCTATCCTGCTCTGCAAACTGCATTCCAAACTCAATCCGCCAGGGGTCCCCTCACACCAAGGAGGTTGAAATCTCCAATTCAACCTCCTTGCTCACACTAGTCTCCAGGCAGATCTTTTCAACACTATCAAAGTTATCGAGGAGTATTGCGACCACTCTGTGAAATCCGTAATTTATGCAATCTGGTATACAAAGTACTGTACATGCCTTGGTGTCAAATCATTTATTGAGGGCAAGAATGAGGGCTTGGATACATTTATTGACTGAGTATATTGCGACATTCAACGGTTTGAACCTCCAATATATATGAATCAAATAGTCCTCGTAAAATTTATCCAAAAAGTCCGCCAAGAGCACCCTGCATGGAAGCGATCTTGCCTGATGCCGGAGGCTTCTTTGGTTCTGGTTTGGGCGGACCTCTGCTTGGAGGTGGACGGGAACCCGCAGACTTCAGTTTTACCGCTCCGAGCCCTTTCAGGCCCCCACCGCCGCCGGAGGGCGGGGCCGGAGCAGGGCCGGGGGGAGGGGGCCCTGGTGGGCCAAGCGGTGGTGGTCCCGGTGGGGGAGGGGCTGGCCCTGGTGGAGGGGGCCCTGGCCCTGCAGGTGGGCCGGGTGGGCCAGGCGGACCTGGTGGACCCGGTGGCCTTGAAGGTGGACCGGGAGGTGGGCCAGGAGGCCCTGGTGGTGGACCTGGTGGGCCAGGAGGCCCAGATGGTGGGCCAGGCGGACCGGGTGGCCCTGGTGGTCCTGGAGGTGGGCCCGGTGGACCTGAAGGAGGCCCGGGCGGGCCAGGAGGTCTTGGTGGTCCTGGAGGTGGACCTGGCGGGCCGGGAGGGTGGACCAGGCGGTCCTGGTGGCGCAGGTGGACCAGGCGGTGGCGGGGCCCCAGGGCCAGGCGGCGGAGGAGCCCCGGGAGGTGGGGGAGCCCCGGGACCAGGCGGCGGCGGCGGAGCCCCGGGACCAGGCGGCGGCGGCGGGGCGCCAGATCCAGGCGGCGGAGGAGCTCCAGGACCAGGCGGCGGCGGGGCCGCAGGACCAGGCGTGGACGGGCCTGGCGGTGCAGCTTTTTCCTTCTTAGCGCCTTTCTTTCGTTTGCTTGATCCGTCTTTTCCCTTCTTGCCTTTCTTCTTCTTTTCCCCCTCCTCATCCGATTTCTTTGCTTTCTTCTTTTGATCCTTCTCCTTTTGACCCTTCTTCTTTTGATCCTTCTTCTGTTTGCCTGATTTCTTCTTGTCTGCCTTTTCTGACGCCGCTCCTTTACCTTTCTTCCTTTTATTTCTGAAAAGGAAAATTGACGGACCCGTAATTACCTGGCGTTTGCCGTCTATAATACGCTGAACTTTATATACTAAAAACAGCCTCCAGTTTAATTCCGGACTTCCAGTTTAATTCCAGACTACTTCCCATATCTCAGCAACCTTACTCGAGCCACCTTACTCAAACTTGAGCCAGAATTCTGGGAACTTGAGCCAGATATAAATTCTGGCTCTAGTTCCCATAATTCTGCAGAATTCTGGCTCCGGATCCCAGAATTCTGGCTCTGGTTCCAGAATTCTGCTAACCGCTAAGGGGTCCTCGTGGCTGCTATGTACTAGTATTTCTTACACCATCTTTACCTGTAGTTAACGACATTAGCCCATCTAGATGTATAAAGGTTGCTGAGATATGGGTCCGGAATTAAACTGGAAGTCCGGAATTAAACTGGAGGCTGTTTAAATTATACCACAATTTCCTAGTCTACGCGTTATTCTGGCCCCATGAAAATGGATCTTTCGCCAATTCCCCCTTTCATATCCCAGAGGGTCTCGAGCTCTCATAAGATACAAACCACGAACTCACAATTTTATCCTGATCAGGCAGCAGCATGTCATCAACACCAAAAACAGGACGATGGGAGAGGCAGCGGCAATTATCACATGGAGCTTGTTGACTGAAAAAAAAAAGATTATTTCTCACAAAATAAGTCAAAACGTTGTTCATAAAGAAGAAAAGCATTTCAACAACTAATCTGAAATGAAATACAGAAAGTGGTGCAAAGGTTTTGGTCTTTCGTTTGTGAACGCGCGGTTGAATGAAGTGGTGAAACTTACCGGATCCCTCCACAACTGGAATAAAGGGAAAGAATACACGTTAATGGTTGTGGAAAACGATTCTTCATAAACAAGACTAAATTTTGAAATGTAACGTCAAGAGATCACTGTTTAAGTTATTAATTACAATTACTCCCACGAATGTCCCTGATCATACCCGGTGAGCTATAGGTTAAAAACAACAGTCCTAGCCCTAAAGGGGCTTGCTGTAACATTGAGGTTTCTGGACATTTCTGTCCTCTAGTCACCTTTGATGACAACCATGGTGGTCACCACTTTGGTCTTCCCCTTGTGTCCTCTGGAGACGTATATCCCGGCATCCTCCGGGGTAACTCCCGCCACTTGGAGCATGTTTTTCTCCACCACGTGCGCGTGGCCTGAGAAGAAAATATCGTTTAATGTTCGTTAATTCAAGTTTTGAATCGGAAGAGTTAGAATAAATCCAGATAAACAAGGAGAACAACAGCCACCGACTAGGCAGCTAGGCAGCAGGGTGGTCTTGTATAGTTAGGGTTGTTGACTCAAGCTCAGGATCCAAATTTGTCTTAGTCACTGCCGCATGTCATCTTGGCGTTCAGAACAACTAATTAGCATAGCAGGGGTGAATTGGGGGAAGATTTCAACGCTTTTTGTAATATTTTTCCACCACATTTCGTAATCTATGCTCCGTTAAGAACGAGTTTCATGTAGAGTTTACCCGTAGGTTTCAGAGGTTCCCCATCTTTCAGCCAGACCACGGCGCCATCTTTGTTCTCGGAGAGGACGTATTCAGCCAGTGAGTCCATCCTGATCGTGGCGCCTGCAGGCACGTCTAGCGCGTGCACCTCTACTGCCCCTGGGTGGTGAGGTAGTCTATGTTACTTCCGTGAAGGATATATTGTTTTTACCCGATAAATTATAATATGTTTAGTAGTGTAGCATGTACTAGTATTTTTGGCGACGTCTCAGGGAGGAGCCAAATGGTACAGTATTGTGTGTGATTCGCAAGAATTCTAGGAATTGTACAGGCATTTTGTCCACAGGAATGGAATGTCTACAGGCATGTCTCTGACCTACATCTATGCCCACATTCCTGGAAACCTTTAAGACCCTGGGAAGACCTCTCTACCCCGGATGCCTTACTTCCTGTGACCCCGGGGCTTGTTCACTATACACTCAGGGGGGGGGGGGGTGCACTGTATCTGTATATGTACCAAGTCTTCCTCAAAATCATGAAATGATGGCAGGGCCGCAGTGCCATGCAAACAATAACCCTAACAGCAACCACCGTCGCCATGGCAATGTATGTTTTCATTGCCAGTCTTGTTGAATGTCTATGTTGTCCACTGTTTGTATGGCATTGATATGGGCGCATGAGCCAAATAAATGAATGAGGTATAAATGATATATATTTTTCGCGATTATGGGAAAACAAATTAACAGATTAACTAATTGATTACCTAATTAATTATCTAATCAACTGGTTGATTATCTAATTAACTAATTGTTAAACTAGTAACAAGTAGGGCACCTTTCGTTTCGACGCAGCGTTTCTTGTAGATGCAGGAACTTATGATGCCTTACATATCAAAATATCAACATCAACCTTACTCTGTTTCACTATATTTCTACAAAGTCGGTCGTTAAAGGACGACACATCTTGATGATTGCAACCCAAATACAGAAGCTTTCCCCCCATAAAACAGCAGAACTATAAACCAGCACGTCGGCAGAACGTACTGCGCCTGCGCACAACCCTGATTTTTCACGTTTTTCGTTGGATGTTTGGTCAACGTTGCATCAAAATTTTGCCTGTTGCAGACGATATCTTTTCCTATACAACATCTGAAAACTACAGACAGGCTGTCAACCTTATATGCTCTAATACAATCTTATATGAGACGTTCTGCCAAAGTGCTATGCACAATGCATTACGGGTTTCGCGCAGGTGCAGTACGTTCTGCCGACATGCTCTATAAACCTACCCTCACAGTCCACTGTGCAGACGGAGCTTTCCACCCCTGCCTCCTCACCCCCCTCACAGGGCCCGCTCGTGTCAGAACATTTCCTCGTCCTGGCCCGGACCCCCCTGCCGCAGGTCACCGAGCAGGGGCCCCAGGGGGACCAGGCGCCCCACGACGACTCTGTAAGGGGGGGTCACAGATAAGATATGCTTCTCATGATAATAATGTAATGACGAGCTATCACCATGACGGCAAGGCAGGAGAGTGGTAGGCAAAGTGGGTGGTTGTTAGGTGATTTGCCTACCAATAATTCGCATTTGCCTACCAATAATTTGCATATGCCTACCAATAATTGATATAAACAAAAACGGTTATCACTCGTGTTATATAGGCCGATACAATAAGCATACTGCTATTTTCCCTTCATACCCATTCAAACAATAAAGAAACAGGACACTGAGAGGCCAAATTTTCCTTTGAAAAAAAAAAAGGCTGTCATGCAGTTTTGTTGAAGAGCTTACTTATCTCCATGCAAGGAGGTTAGAGTACTAACCTCCTTGCTCCATGTAAGAGTTATCCTGCCTGGTGAGGTACAAATTTGTTTTCGAAGATGTTAACGTTACCTGTCTCCCCCGATGTCCATGATAGAAAAAACAACCACACAAACACAGCAGCTGATGTGCGGCAGTACATTTCTGGAGGAGATCCAGCGCAGCGGCGACCAGGGACGGACTACATCTTTACTGTCTTGTCCAGTACGAAACCGCCAGAAACTGTTGCTAGGGACGTACCACAAAGTTTTACGGCAGGGGGGTGGGGGGCAAAGTTATAAACCAAAAAAAAAAAAAAAAAATACAACCACGATCTACAATGGGGAAACTTTGCTGAGCTAATTCCTTAACCGTCCACGTCAATATGTTGTGCTAAAAATTCTATCTGGTTGCGCTGAAAAGACAGAAAAAATTGAACGAACTCTTGGCTAACCCTCCAACGAATCCAGCGTTGACCTTTACTTCAGGTCATTCCTTGTGTTAGTGTTCTTTAGAACATCTTTGTTCCATAAGAAGTCACAATCGCTCACGTTCGAACGTTCGAGCATAGCGACGAGTTGGACAACAAACTGAAAACAAAAGTGTTGTCTTCCTTGAATGTACTCGAGGCCACTTTTTTCACTGCGATGGCGAGGCCGTGATTCATGATTCGGTGAGTTTCTTATTAACTTATTGCCAGTTAGTCACGTCCTTTCACTTGGTCCGTTTGTTTTATGACTTCATTTTTGTTTCTTAGTGGTTTTTCTGTGTTTTCTTCCCGCGTTATCATTGAACGCCAAGCATAAGTCTGTCAAAGAATACCAGAGGGCATGCATATAAATTCCAGATCCAGAAGTCAAACGGGCCCAGATCAAACTTCTTTCCAACAAGAGTAACCCCTATCTGGAATAAACTCTCAGAAGCAACAGTGACCTGTAGTTTAGTGAATGCCTTCAAGTCTAAACTAGCTCTGGAATGGAAAAATCACCCGGACCGTTACGGCTACACCTTCTCATACTGAACTGCCAATACTGTCTGAACTATATGACGGGTCTCATTACCCTGGGAAGGGTACCGACTGACCTGGATTCAGGTGAATATTCAGGTGAATATATTCTTACCAGTGTGGGATAATTAACGTTACACACATAATACTATTAATTGTAGTAGGAAAAGTGCGCGGAGTTTCAGAGACGCTGTCACCTGTTTTCTTTCCACACCTTCGCGCTTTACAATGGTAGGGCCCAAAGTAACCCGTCATCATTTTGTTCTGTACTTCCTTTATTATATACATGTAATGTTATGTAAATTTCCTTTCTTGTTGTTGGTTCTTTGTTTCATCCTTTTCCGTCAGCAATGTAAGCGGTTTAGATCAACTACTAGTAACTTGATTGTAAAGGGCATCCTGACCTCATTTCAAAGGGCACATCCTTCATTGTCTAGCGAGTCAACTAATTGCGTTGTTAAATCTAGGGCGTTCCCCAACAACTTGTGTGTCGTGCTTTAAAAGCCTGACGTTACCAGGGAACAGTTGAAAACAGGTTTATACCACAGTTATGTACACATCCGCCTCCTTAGCTCAGGGGTTAGAGCACTGGTCTTGTAAACCAGGGGTCGTGAGTTCAAATCTCACAGGGGGCTATGTTATTTTGAGCCCAATTTTTGTTTGATGGACAGACACAGATTTTAGCATCGGAGATCAACTGAGCAACCGCGTTTGTTTTTCTAATTATTGAAAAATGTTTTTGCGTCAATTACTGGAGTCGAAGATTCAGTTCTATCGGTCAAAAAAGGTTACAGACAACAAAAATGATCAGATCTTTGGGGGTATAGATAATTTTGTTATAGTCGAAGATGATAGACGTTGCAGTATTGAATTTAACATAGCTTGTATCACTAGTACTAGCATCACAAATCCTACAATGCACCTTCGATGTAACTAAACGCGAATTGTTTCCCTTGCTGATAGACATGTCTAGACTAAGATCAAGGGTAGAAAAAATAACGATCAGCCACCTGTGAGGTTCGAACTCACGACCCCTGGTTTACGAGACCAGTGCTCTACCTCTGAGCTAAGGTGGCTTCAGATGATCTAGAATCTTCCTTACCGAGTTTTATCTCTGTAAACAATGTTACAAACACCGATCGGCGTTTCAGGAAAAAGGGGGGTCGATGAACGCAGAACTCAAAATTGTTTCTACGGTTGATTTTTTTTTATTGAGTATCAAAGAGTTTTTATGTTAAATACCAGAATTAATTGAGGAGAATTTAAGGTCTATGATCATCCAATGTTGTCTGCTATTTCATAAATCAATATTTTGTTTCTTTTTCCGACAACAGCTGTTGAAACATCAATATTACAGACACATTGTGAAAGCGGCGCGCTTCGGTTCCCGTCGTCCTAAGCGCGAGTTTTCTTCTTGCGACCTGTTGCGACGAAGCTTGAATTCGCGACATCATACTAAACTGTTCAGTACTAGTAATTTGCCACACATTGTATCCGTTCCAACTGTTGTGGATTATATTAATGACTGGACATGACTATAGCATGCGGTTTTGACCTTTTTTTCTGATTGTACCAACCTGGAATGCTTTGAGCAAACTTGCTATTTTCTTGTTGAATGGAACGTGACTGTATATTTCTAGCTGACGGCTACATATATATTAAACTCAAGTGCTTCTTTTCTAGGTTCGTTGATCTGTACCTATACTCAGTACAGTTCGCTCAAGTTAGATCTTCTTCACTGAAACTTCATAAAACTTTCTCCAACGTATTTCTGGATATACATCTACAGTATTTAGGCTTTTTAAAAAACGCGGTGGTACCGGTACCAGCTGCGCAGAGCCGGATACGGATATCGATCGGTCAAGCCCACTGTTTCTACCGTACTTTGTTTCTGTGTTTGTCCAGGCTTTTTGCGCGAGACACCTGTTACGTTGTAGAAGAGAAAAGACGACATAATTTCAGTTTAAACTGTACGCCTCCTTAGCTCAGGGGTTAGAGCACTGGTCTTGTAAACCAGGGGTCGTGAGTTCAAATCTCACAGGGGGCTACAATTTTTTTTTCTTCTTTCGCTTCACACTGATATTGACAAAAAACGTCTTGGACGTGCTTTTACGATTTGTTTACGCGCTGAATTAACTACAAACAATCAAATTTGGAATTATGTTTTTGTAAATAACAACACAGGAAAACAGAATTTTTATTGCGAATTCAATGAACCTAGGAATACCCCCAAGCCGAACCTAATCTGCAGTACTACCTTTGGTCGCTGCGAAAATACAATGTGGTCCCGTTTACACCAGTATCATTATCTAACAAAACTACAGATCGAAAGATTTTTTTTAGCCCCGTTCACTTTTACCGGACAAAATTTCTAGAAACGCATTAAAAGAATGTTGAAACCCATATTAGGGGTGTGTGACTTGATCCTAATATTCAAGCAGATATTAGCTTCGGTTTGTTTTAATTCAGCTCTCTGGTGGTGTTCGTCTTTCAAGTCGGATTACAAATTGACTCTAATCCTTCATGTAAGATAATGCTGTTACTTCTATAGACTGGTTTAGACACGAGTTTTCTTTATCCAAAATTGTTTTCAAGCGCACTTTATTAAATCAAACAAGTCTGAAATAATTTAAAGCGCCAGGTGTAAACGCATTAACTCGAGATACATGTACCTCCTTACTTAGTAGCAAGGAGGTTAGACAGTACTAGTAACCTCCTTGTTATTATCTATACTAGTCCGTTTCTGCACCTAAAATTGCAATTCCACATGCAACGCTGCTCAGTTAACAAACCTGACTTCCCACTTATACTATAAAAAGAAATGATTCCGGCCGGTTTATAATAGGTGGACCATGGAGCTAATTCTACCTCCATGGGTGGACCATTCTAACGCCCCAATATCATGTTTGGAACAAGTAAAAATCAGACAGCGCGATATTGATATATCAATCATATATCAGCCCAAATCATGATCCAGACCAGAAAAATCAACATGATCCATGTAAATGGTGTTCCTGTTGTGTCATGGCAAGGCATGTCATGAACTAGGGCAACTATGCTGTCAGGTCGTCTGAAATTTACGTCACAGTGACGTCATACATACTAATGCAGCATCCAGGGGGTCGCGATGACGTCAACGCATCGATTTTTCACCTCTCAAATGGGTTTGTTGTCAGCTGTTCGCGTGACACGGGCTAATCCTGTTTTGGTTTTAAAGGTAGAGAAGGATATGCGAACAAGCACGCCTCCTTAGCTCAGGGGTTAGAGCACTGGTCTTGTAAACCAGGGGTCGTGAGTTCAAATCTCACAGGGGGCTACTTTCTTTTTACTACTACTCTTTTTTTGAACTCCATGCTACTACCAAACTTCTGCAGAATTTATCACATTTCAAGTTTAACGCGTTTTGGTGACGTAAACCAAAACGCGTCTCATACAACTATCGTTTTTACTGTTCATACCCTTTCCTTCTCAGTGAAAAATCAAAGCTTTTTTTCGATTTACCTTTTCATGCAGTGAAATAGATAGCTGTTCTGACAACACTAACGTTATCCACATCAAACCACGTGCACGTTAAGTTTACATCAGCATCGAACCACGTACAGTAACGGTATACACACAAAAACATAGGCCTATCTGTTTACACAAAGCATGATTTATTTATTCATTACAAATCATAGAAATGTTTCTAAAACTGTGCATGTCCAGTTCCTACTGAAAGCACCAGCATTACATTTCAACGGAAACCTGTCGATGACAAAGATTTGGAATGCCTTACACTTGATACTGTAATACATACTAGTACTTGATTCAAGTTATGTTAACAACACTGTGTTACAAGCCCCAATTGTAGAGCCTGCTAAGAAGGCTTGTGTTACTGTGTTAGCGCTGATTATCGAAGTAGCTTCACATATACAGTGGGATGTAATTTATATAAAATGACTGCATTTATGGAGTAAAAGCAAGAATTCCTTCTTTTCGTCATTGCACCTGTTTCATTGAAGAGAGTGTGGGAGAAACCATTAAGGCTTTACAGAACCAATCCTTTTACACACAACATGGAATAAAGTTTATTTGCTTGAAAAATTGTAGAGTTGTCAAGATTTGCTGATTGAGTGTGAACTGTTGCTGACATCCACGTTCACAATAGAATTGTCCCAAGTGTACCTGTGTAGAATTACAGAAGCTTTAAGAATATGCCATGTATGCAGTATTCTTCTCTCATTATGATTTCAACAGTAGTTTTAAATGCCTTTTGGAAGATACTCCTACCACACCCAATGGCTGTCCCTATGACTGTATTGTTTCAATGTGACAACTGTCAAACACAGATTGAAACCAACTTAAAACTTTGGAAGGTTTTACTGTGGCTTGATTTCATGTGATACATGATTAATACTGTGCTCAATCTGCTCCTAAACAAGTAAAACTATGGATTAACTTCCCCCTATCTACTGTCTGAAAACATAGACTATTATTTGCTGACACAGAGCACATATGTTGAGAATTTGATTGACATAGGCATCATATAACATTTGTGATTAACACATTAAGTTTGGTATGTTAAACTATCATACCTGCACTGTAAAAATCATTCAGATCTTTAACTGCAGGACACAGTGGTATTGCTAAATAACAGTTTCAGTCCTGAAAGTCCATTCTTGTTCCATGGTTACCCATTTTTATGACCATCAAACATGTGTTCACTACATGCACCTTCAGCAATGCAAACACACACCATTGTTTCACTTTTTAAAACTTAAGATCCTCTCATCCTTTTATTAGAAATATGTGATTTGGTGATTAACTACCAGTACTTTGTGGAAGCCCATTTACTAATAGTGTTGGTGTACAAAATTCACCAAAATACAACATTAGTATGTAACTAGTTCCTGTTTCATTGCTGGTGTTGTTGACAATGCAATATTTTGTTACAGTCCAGATATTGTAAAAATACTGAAAATGCACAAGGTTAAACATACATGTATTCTACTCATGGCTATAAGTAGACAAGAACATAAGTTAAACATGTAAGTACTACTAAACGGTATACCAATGTGCATGGGTTGAATTCCATTTGTAAAATGTAGAAAATTTTGTTATCATGATGCTTATCTATTTAAATAGAATGATTCATTTATATAGTTGGTGAAACCTTGTAATGACATACACCCATTTATGGAAGATGCACAAATATTCATCAATTTTTAGTCTAAAATGTTAGCTATGTACAAGTTAAAATGGCAAACTGGCAAGTTAGTCGTTGTCTTCAATATTCACTGTTTATGTTAATGTTGAGCTATGTAAGACGTGAAATTTTTGGGAATGACATTTTCTCAAGTTAGAAACTTTCTTGTGATCAATCCTTTGGTTAGATAAATTTTTCCTTCCTTTCCTTCACCTTTTCAAGACCAGTTATCCTTTTGTCATCTTGCCTTTTTTGTCTTTTCAGTCTTCTTTCTGTACATTCTTCTGCAATGGTGTCTTTTCCATTTCTGAAAATAGAATCTATTTGAAGAACACCAGTTATATGACAAGAACTTTACATGATCAACATGATGTGTCTTCATCACTTTTTACTCCTGTTATTTTGTAATGGGAAATACAAATAACCAACAATCCTTTTTACTCATGGGTTTGGGTAGTTCCAATCTACATGTATGATAGGAATGGACCGGTAAATACTACTGTCAGATTAATCTCAATATTATGAACAGACAGAATCTTGTGGTTTATAAATTATTCTCAAAATCCATCCACACACCCTTCCAACATAATCCAAACATAAGTATGGATTCTAATAATCTAATTTGTGGTTAGAAATGGTTTGTTACATCTTGAATCACTAGTTATATAAGCTCCAAAAGTTACCATCATGGAAGTAGCATCATAAGTGATGTTGTGTAAAACCTGTATCCTAACTACACCCACAGGGCTATGTTTATACATTGTGATGTTGGGAGCACCAGTTCTGATACAGGAACAGGTTTCACTGCACATGTCTCAGTATCAATCTACTGTAAAGAGGAAATTCTATGTTTGCTTGTACAAAAAAACATTCTTAAAATGGTTTTAAACCAGAAAGTCATGACAATTTGCATCCAATTGTAGTATCAGTGGACGATAATAGTAAAGCCACAGTGTAATACAATCACGTGTAGTTGTGGATTTCTAGCAGCTCCCTGGTCGGCAAACTGTGTCCAGGACCTGTTCTTTTCCTAGCCTATCAACATGTCTTCCATCATATCTTCTGTGCACCCATACCCAGTATGTATAAACAAAGCCCTGAGTCTACCTATCACTAGTGATTAGCTCCCCTCCTCTGGTGTCCCCCCCTTCTTGGACCCTTTCCTGAACCAGCTCTTCCCAGAACTCTTCTTGTCTTTCTTGCTGTGTCTCTTCTCTCCCTGCACGATGACTACTGGTTGGTCGTTGTCTCTTCCTAGGAATCCGTCCTCCCCACCTGCACCGGCGCATGCTGCGTGTGTGTGATGCAAGGGGCGGTGCAGGATGCAGTGTTGGAAAAGAAAACAACATAAATCAACGTTTGTACATACATGTGTTCCTGTGATATAAGCAGCATGTGCAGATTGTGTGGACTGTTCCTAGCAAGTGAAAAAGGCAAATGGTGGAAATATGGTGGGAATATCTTAGTTTAAGTGCACTAGACTCTTAGTTGCAGTGTTGTACATGTACATGTAACTGTAAAGAAGTGTGTACTTGTTGATAGTTGAAACAAGTGAAAAGCCATCATGTATAAAGATGGGTACTGTGTACAATCATGCTAATAGTTTATGAGCTGATTTGGTGTGTTGAGGATAGACTGTTGCAAGTTTCAAATGTTCAGACTGAAGCCACGCAATGAAACAGAGCTAAAAATTCAAGTTGAACTGTAGAAATGAAGAAAAAGAACAAAATCTACGGTACCATTTCACTGCTTTCCTTCAATTAAACCACATTTGCAGAATAGCTTCAATACCACCCAACATACTTCTCTTTCTTACACATGTAGCTAACTTACACTAAGTGGCACAACTACAATGTCTTGTGGTGGTATGTGTCCAAGCATGCTTGTTACTTCTCTTTTAATTTACCCATCATTTCTTTTCTACATCATGAACTGTACTGCATTGTAACCCTACCTTCTCTTCTTCTTCATCATTATAGTTTTGTGTGTTTTTAAAATGTCAAACTGTACATTTATAAAACACTTCCAGTATACACTACAATGTTGTGAGGAATAGCATTGTGAATGTTCTCAAAGGCATCACATGGTAGAATGCTTTCTCACTACAAGGCCAATACCACTTATTAAGTAACTACAGTCAAACTTGTACTAGTGACCACTTTTGTATGACAACCTGGTCATTGTGGCCATCTTTTATTGGTCCCTTAGATTATTGTTTCCATTGATCCAAGCATTGAGAATGTTGTCTATGAGTGGTCCTTATACACAGGTTTGACTGTACGATGCTGTTAAAAGCATTACCTTCATCTGCATCATTAGCTAATATGAATTAATGATATCCAAGTAATGAAATTAATACAGCCTTGAGAGAATAGCCAAGATGCCATCCTGATTGGCTCACCTCTGTTCCCGTAGTAACCATTGCCATGGTTACCCACCAACAACTTAGTAACTAGAGGAACAGACATTGAACTAACTATGATGGCACCCTGGTTATTGTGAGAATGAAGACAGCCTACAAACATGGTAACATCTAGAGTGAGAACAGTCCAGGTTTCTTCTGGGACCCTCTGCTGCCTCCCCGAGCCTGCAGACTAGCTGAAGAACTGGACACCTGCGGCGGTCTGGTCACTACAGAAGCCCCTATATCCATTGGGTGATGGTCTTATAGTCAGTACATGCATGCAAACAGATATGCAGACCAGCTGGCCAATGCAGTTTCCTACTAAAGACAAGTTATAGGTGCTCACTTGAAAGTTTTGCAGTCCTAATATCAAGCTTTCTTAGAACTTTCTTAAGAAATTTACGTAAAGGATTGTGCATGAAGATACTGACAGGTTATGATGATGCAGAAGAGGGTTTGGTTCTACTGAAAAAAGGGTAAAAGATCCAATTTTACTTAGTTTCTGTTACATAAAAATATAGCAAACTGTAGTGACCAGCATGAATGGAAATGAAGACACAAGAGAGCAAGTCATAGAATCAAACATATCTAGTGCTAGATCAGCAAAGAAATGTAACAACTCTGCCTGCCTACAATCAGTAAGATATACCTGCCTACATTCAGTACCAGTAGTCTAAAGTCCCACTAGTACCAGTACTTTCCAAGTATTACCCACAATATGCTAAAGCTTAAAGTTTAAATTTTTTTTTAAAATACAGTATAAGCTGATATTAACAGACAAAATAAGTCAATAGTGAGTTAATAAGTTCATACAATATTATCTATGTTCAAAAGTTAAATGCTCTACATAAGCACGACAACACAGGCATTAGTGGATGTGAACTCTATGCTCTCTGTGAAGTATGAAGTTCAATGGTGAGTAAACGTGAAAGGTTACACGCTAAGCCTGGTGTGTCTAGATACTGGCAGGCTGCCATGCTCTTACTGAAGTGTTAGGCCACACTTAATTTTATGGATGACACCCGCGCGCGCATTGATTTTCGCCTGTTCTCCAAAAAAAGAAAAAAAACATCATGTCTTTCGAGGCTTCACGGAACTCCGGAACTTGGCTGGAACTCAGTACAGACTGCTGACTCATAAATGCCGCAAAAGGGCGGCTTATTGTAAAACGAAGGAGGAACTTGTGAAGGAGGATGAGACCTGAACAAGACTATCTACATTTACCTCCTGCAAATAAAAACTGTTTGTTTGATGCAGTCACTGTGTCCTGTGCTTCAATTCGCAATACCGGCTTTGTATGCCTGTGGTTAAGCAGCTTTTTTTTTTGCTGGATTTTTTTTTTTTTCGCCCTCTTGCATTAGTTTTGTGGTCCCCAGAGGATGTCATCCATAAAATTAAATCAGTGTGGCCTAAAGTGAGACGAGAGAGTGAGCCAGATGCATCAAAATACTGTAGTAGTACACTTAGTTAACAGCTGGAAGGAAAGGAAGAAAGTTTAGGAGTTGAGGCAAAAGTAAAGAATGTGAAGTACTGGTGTGAGTATGGATGTCATGTGCATGATAGTGTATTGTATTGAAGTTACAGACTTTTCACACAGCTCTTATTGTAAGCAGCATTAGGATGAGATGGTAATGTGGTAGCATTGAGCACGTCGGCAGAACGTACTGCGCCTGCGCAAAACCTGGATTTTCGCTGGATTTTTGGTCAACGTTACATCAGAATTTTGCCTGTTGCAGACCATATCTTTTTCTACACAACATTTGAAAACTACAGACGGGATGTCACCCTTATATACGCAAATTCGACCTTATATGAAACGTTCTGCTGAACTGCTATGCATAATACATTACGGGTTTTGCGCAGGCACAGTACGTTCTGCCAGCGTGCTGTAGCAGTGTCATGGTGGCAGAAAGCAAGTCTCATAACTAATGTGAGCAGAAAGCTGTTAAAATTTTCTTACACTAAGTTACAGTCACACACAAGACAGATGGTTATCAATGTTATGATACAATATCATGCTTCATCAAACAAAAATCAATGGAATCAAACACTAAAATATACCATGCAATGTACAACATCAGGATTAAATCAAATAGCTGCAAACCTCCAAGAAACAGTAATTCTTGCTAAACAGATCCTTTCATATGCTGTTACAGTTGAAGATTTTCTAAAAAGCAATAATTAGTCAATAGAATTTGGAAGATGATTTCACAGTAGCTAATCAATATGAGAATGGGAAATGAAGTTGAGTGAAATGACAGAAACCAAACCAAGCCAAATTCACACACACACTCAGGGTCCCAGTAAACTACTGGAGCTAGCATTTAGCACCAAGTGCAGAGGCAAAGTTGGCTGAAGAGTTTACAATGTGAGCGTGAGGTTTTAGAAATCTACCTCATGCAACAGTATTAGTGTTGGAGATACATCATGCATTGCACAAGGATAAATATTAAAATAAAGTTGAGATTCAAGACAGATGCAAACAATTTTAGCTACTTTTAAGCAAATTTAAATTATCAGACTCAGAATGGTAGTGATACAGAGATTCTCCAATGGTTTAACTGTTTTGCAAATAAACAGAGCAGCGAGGCATTCCACTGAAAGTTGTGAAATATAAATGTTACAGCATGGGTGTTCTTGATACCGAGTTATAGTCAGGTTTTAGTCTCTAAGAAAAGTAAACAGAGTTATTGCAGTTAAGTCTTACATGTAGATACCCATGCACTTAGACTTAGAGGTGTCTTCATTTGTTATACGAAGAATAGTGGTCATGCTTATTACATGCAGACAGACCAATGCTAGCTCCAGTAGTGTACTAGGACCAGTGTAACACTGGCCGTGGCGGCACCAAACCTTACCGGTCGGCGGCAGGTTTACTTTCTTCACGCTGACCCAGTGCTGACCCCCTTGTTGTTCGGAGGTCAGATGTTCGGGTGGTCTGTCTCGGCATGTCGGATCTATCAAACTGGCTATGTTGATATTTTCAAAGTTTGGGGTAGAGTCATTGCTGGTGGTACCTCGTGGGGAGGAGGAGGAACTGCTGCCGCCGCGGGAACGGGCGTCGGCCACGTCCTGTAGAGGTTGTGAGTCCGGGGCAACGTCTCGCACGGCCTGGGGAAAAGAAACATGAAAAAAGAAGTAATTCATACCTACACTAAACCCACATCGACTTTTTCAGAAACATTTCTCTCACCCAATTTTGTACACATCTTGTTTTAAAAAGTTGAACATTTCCACCCCAGACAAAAAAAACTCTCTTCAAATTATGTTTCAAATAAATCTTCATAGTGTTAGCCAAAAGGACAACAGGAGATGGAGATCTACCATCAAACCTTGTAAGCACATCTAACCCTCTCAGAGTAGCCTACTAGGGAACAACAGACAATAAACCAGATAGCGAGCAAGACACTGTTAGGTTCCCTTAACTTCCAAAAACTAAATTTGTGTGTGTGTGTGTGTAGTTTTTTTGGCCACGAGGGCAACACCCACTCCACCAACTACAACACCATGTTTTACAAAATATTTTTCATTGTTACCACCTCACTGGTACTAGTCCCTGATCCTGAATTAAATTTGGAGCTCCAAGAGGAAAATACTCTGGAAACAGCCTGGAAAATATTTTCAACTGTAGCGCCAAAGACTTCCATGATCAGTTATCCTTAGCTTTGTAAAGTCTAACACATTACCTGTCACCTTACACATTAGATACTTCAGAGCTGAAGGACAGTTACAGTAGAATATCATTTATGAGGGATTAGAATTTTCATATTTTTGTGCTGATCTTTTCATTATTGTAGGACAGGCAATTACTTGGGCTTTGATAAGAGTCATCGGTATCCAGCGTACGAAATACTAGGTTGCCCAGTTGCGCTGTGCAACCATATTTTGCTTGGTGCAACCTATTTCTACATGTGTACACCCAGGTAGCCCAGTGCACTACCTAAATTTTGTGGTAAGGATGCCCCTTTCTTCATTGGGAACTGTTTATTGAGAAGTTCCCATGGAAGAGCTCATCACTTCAGGTAAGGGGAAACAACTCTGTGTCAGAAATGTATAAATGCACATTGCATTCTAACAAAGCTAATCACAATGTAGAAGAGTTTAAATTTGGGGCAACCTGAAATTTTGATGGGCAACCTAGCTTTCATCCTAGGTTGCCGCTGGGCAACCTGGCTCAAAAAAGTATTTCGTACACTGTTGGTACAACATTCAATACAGTTTTGCTTTAGAATCATTTGAACTATAAGCACTCATAAACGTTTTGGTATTTTGATAAAAGTATTTGTAACTTAACTGATTAATATCAATTATAATTGACCATTCTTTTACTAGTTTTAGAGACTTATCTTTAGGACAGTGTTGAAAAGAGTACACGGCCACAAGTCCAACTCATGCAACTCACAATACACCGGAAGTGAAGGTGGGGGAGGACGTGTGAAAGATAGAAGAGCCAGATACAGCACAGGTACTGTTTGTTCACCATAGACACTTTAAGGATAATCTTAAGGCTTGGAAAGTGCACGTTTACAAATTAGGGTGATTTTCAGAGTGGGAAAGTGCATGACATGACTGTTTACATGGACTGTCCTTGGTCTGTGACGAAGGTCATGACTTGGCCTTCCAAGGTCAACGTAGAGCCCTCCTACTCGCTGTTAGTAACAAAACAAAACAAAAGCAAACAATAAACACAAGCTTATACATGTATCAGTAACACTGCTGCTGCTAAGTGATGCAGCTAAGTTTACATATACGTGTACTAGTCTTTGAGTGTTGCAGCAATTTGTTAGTTTATCATGCATCTATTACTACTGTCTAATTACAACTGTTTATATTACTATTTCTAATTCTTATGTACTTGTTTCATCGTTTCACATGTGATAAATTTTCTGCAATTGTGTCGAGCATTTCCGTAAGCTTTGGGTTAAAAGAAGGATAAAAGGTTTAGGAAAACTGCCCATATGGCCACCATATGTATAGGCTTCCAGAGAGTTTGCATATTTACTTTCCAGATTCTATGGATGCCAAAATGCTGCGTACTCTGTTCTTTGTTGTATGACTTTTAGTTGATGCAATGCAGAAGCTATGTCATTAACCTTCTCCCTGCTGCCTAACCTGGTAACCGCTACAAATTTGGTGCCAAAAGGCTACTTTAGCAGGCTGAAGGTTAACACAAAGGCTGGTACACCAGACCTTAAGCATGTATGGAATGGCATGAAGAAACTGGTTTTGGGGAAAAGTTTTCAAGTCTTCCAGACAGGACACTTTCTACCACCACATGCCCACCATACCTTCACCTCTGTGTTTATAGTTTCGTTCCTTCCCAGGCTAGATCCTCGCGAGTCAGCGCGTCTGTCGTGGGAGCCAGTTCCGGAAGCGCCCGCCAAGCCCCCGGCTGCACCCATCACCGAGCCACCGGCTGCCCCCGCTGCAGAGTCGCTGGTGCCATGCACACTACTGCCCCGTACAACACCGCATGTGGGGGCTGACGCCTGTCTCTTATAGTCCTGCTGTAGCTTATGTTGGAGCTGTGGGGATGAAGAAAGATGTTTGGGAAAAGAACGATTTTTAGGTCTATTCCACTACAAGAGGTTGATGGTACAGTCAGAATATTTTCATTTTCAGGAAATAAAAAACTCAAAGGACTTTGACCAAAGAAACAGAGAGAGCTTAAAGTAAATGTAGGATGGGCGGACATACTTGTATTCAAATGTTCTTGATGTAGACAAAATACACTACACAGTGTTACCGAGTATGAGTGGGATTTATATTCTTAAATGTCAGTAATGGTCTGATGCAATGAAATTATGAATCCTCCTTCACCCTATTTCATTCATTCAGCTGTAAAATTGACCCAAGCTATGAATATAGTCCTAACTAATGTAATACAACAAGTGCCTGTAAAGCTCAGAGCATGAAATGATTCAACTTACATGGGAATGATCAGATTTGGAGTGTTTGATCTTGGCTCTCTCTCGTATCCCTTTCACAAACAGTTGTCTTTCTCGGTCCTGCAGATATCTGGCTATTTCCTGAGGAAAGACATAATCAAGTCAACATTTTTTTAAATGAAATCTCATCTTTAATCAAAGTGACAATAAATTGAGGTTACTGTACCTCAGAGATGGAAATAAGGCGAGAATCATGAATTTTTTTTCACATTTCAGTTTTTCTACTGTTTTTTTCCCCACCGACACCAGACTACTATGCAATTTGGACTTAGATTTCTACATCTCTCTCTCTCTCTCTCTCTCTCTCTCTCTCTCTCTATCCAGTTTAATGTATGAAACTATAGTTGGTCATTTCCACGGAACTGGGGGTTAGACGTGCTTGCATCAAGTGCAAGTCTTTTTTTGAAGCATAGATTTGTACTACATCTACAGTACACAAAAATGTCCGACCTCATCTTGTGCAGTAGAAGCGACTGCTTTGTCCTTCCTGGCCACGTTAATGTTGTGTTTCTCCTGTTCCTGCAGAAGTCTGGCATAGGCCTGGGGGAAGAAGTATTCATAAGGCTTTAAGACCAGTGTTTGGGAGGCGAAGTGTAAGAGACTGGAGTGACTGCCGCTTATAATCCAGGTGTAATTGACTCAGATGCTGCCATAGTACAGTAGTTTTTAATGTAGCCTGTAGCAAGAAGAAGTTTTTAATCCATCCACACTGTGGCATACTAGTCTAATTTTAATCTCCAAGTATAGGAATTGGTTAGTGGTTATTTTGTTGGTTTTGCAGCTTTTTGTGCCCCTGTACATCTCTTGTCCAAATTAGGACTTATGAGACAACTTCAGACAAGTGGTGTGTGCTTTGTGTAGTATGAGGGGAACAATAAAAGCGTGCATCACTAGAGAGATGTAAAAACGCAGAAAAGGCTGCAAAAGACTAACAAAACAACCTCCATCCATTCATGTACTTAGAAATTATATAGTTGGTTCTTTTATATAGTTGGTCATTTCTGAAAGCCTGGAGTCCCTCCAATCTCACAACTGCCCATCTCACCTCGTCAGCCTCATACGGGCGCGGTACCACCACCTCGTCAGCCTGGGCCTGCCCCTCCCCCTCCTCTCGCTCCTCTGGGGGGACCCAGCTGTCGTCGTTCAGCCCCGGGTCCGCGTTGTTCTCCACAAAGTCGTCCAGGTACCCCTCGGGAGGCAGGTCGACTGTGCGACGCGGCGACCCCACTTTCATCAGCTGTAGGTCAGTTTCCAGGCTGTCTGCTGAGGCACCTAGGACGGGGAAAAATATCCTTTCAAAATCTTGTTGTTGTTGTTGTTTATTCAAACAGACAAAATCTTACAAAAGCAGGGAATGCAGCTGATTCTTACAATTGGTTTAAAAGAAAAAAAAAGAACAAGACAAGTAAACAGAAACACACTATATACAAATATGTACAAACACCATTCAATCTACAACAGGAAAGGACAGCCATGGGTTTTCAATATCAACCAATTACCCGGTATCACTGTCATTGTAGAGTCTTACTGCACAGTGTCACACTTCTCTTATCAAGAACAGAGTGACACTTTTTGTTTGGGAAGACATCTAACAAATTACTGAACAAAACATCCTTGCAAACTCTGTTATTACCTTTCAGTTCAACAAAAAAACAACGTGCTGTATTGAAGGATGCTACTATGAAGAATGCATGGCATTTGAAGGCCACTAGTGTTTGTATGTCACCCTAGTGTTTCAGGCTAGTTTTATCATGGACCAGTGCAGGTTAAGAGCAGGAAGACATAAAAAATACCTGCAAATCTTCAATTTTACCCGCACAAACCTGCACGTGCAGGTGCTATTTCCAGGTCTGCTATTACTGACCTACATTTATTCGGCTGAAGACACAGCTAAGGCTGCCCAACTAGCACGGGGCTATTATTAAGGGCTAACCTCGAGTCCAGTCACTGTAGAATTTGCACCATCGCACACCGGGACGTGCCCCTACTCTTTTTCGAAGGGTGTGGTGGGTTCTTTATCATGCGTGGGGTGTGGCTCTCCCCAAACACGGGACCTCCATTTAACGTCCTATCCGAGGGACGTCCCTAACCTAAGCTAGGTACTCATTTCCACCTGAGTGAAGTGAGGAAAGTCGTGTAAAGTGCCTTTCCCAAGGGCACAAGATTGGTGACATGGCAGGGTTCGAACTCGGGACCTCTTGGTTCCGAGCCGAACACTCTGCCGCTAGGCCACACGACCCCATCCCCATACTGACCTACATCCCTGGCAGCTGCGGCGTCCCGGTGGTACTTCTCTGCCTCCATGGCCTTCTCTCTCCTCTTGGCGCTGATCCTCTCCAGTCGCCTTCTCTCCCTGTCCTGTAGTTTCTTAGCCAGCTCCTGCAGGGAACACAGCCTGTCTGAGATATCCCATTCTAGTAGGCATATCCTTCATTTTGGGAAGGCAACACCCCATGATCCACTATGACCTAAAGCAGCATCTTGATTGGCTGAAGCACATCACATGACCAGCTTCTCAGGATGTGGCAGCAGCAAGGCATGTTTGGGTAAGGATTCTACAGTGATGGTTTTGATAGTAATGCATAGTTCTCACTAGGCTATTTGAGCGTAGGGGCCCCCTATGCTGTGATTTGGACCCCCTATGCTGTGATTTAGCCCCCTACACTGTCTTTCAACCAGCGTAGGGGTATTTTGGGGGGGAGAATCTTCATAAAT
Source organism: Branchiostoma floridae x Branchiostoma japonicum (assembly GCA_013266295.2). Lineage (NCBI taxonomy): Eukaryota > Metazoa > Chordata > Leptocardii > Amphioxiformes > Branchiostomatidae > Branchiostoma > Branchiostoma floridae x Branchiostoma japonicum. The sequence continues at coordinate 12,524,509 of CM023832.1, forward strand.
CTTTAAAAAAAATGAAAATATAACTTTAGAATGAAGCTATAACAAAGGGAAAACATTAACATTACAAAATCTGTCTCTCAATTAGCAGGAAGTAGTGTTTCAGGGGGTTATGAGTTTAAAAATTTTTCAGGGAGAGTACCAAACACCCTGCTGTGGTCATGTTTTTTGGACTCAATGCGCAGCTTGCGCCGCAGAAAGTTGTCCTTCTGTACCTTACCCCTACGCTGTGAAAAAATTCTGGTGAGAACCCTGGTAATGTATCAATGTTTTGAATGTGAATTTGACACATGCACTGAACATCATACTATCATAACAACTTTGTACTATACAGAAAGAAGGTAAAAAGAGCATAACACACTGTAATTCACTTCAAAGTCTTATTACACATCATGTATATTCGTAATTCATTTAGACTGTAGATATGTTAAAAATGACTTGTTACTGAGAGTGAGCCAGGCATTACATGGTGTTTAGAGTTTAGGATGGGTCAGGCAGCTGAAAGAGGAGAGGAGAGAGAAACTGTGAGTTGATAGACAGCTCTGATTCTGGCACGACTTCTAACCTCATCCTCGAGCTCCTGCCTCCGCTGGGCGTCAAGCTCAGACTTCAGCCACAACTAGTGCAGAGGGGAAGAAGGTGTCACCATCACAACAAAACACAACACAGAAAAACAAAACTGGGACAGATACAATACATCTAATACATTTGTGTACATAACCCTTACAGAAAAGTATAGCAAGCAATTAACAAATAAATTCTCCTACAGTAGTTTGACATGAAAGTGCTTTGACTACCCGGTATAAGGTTTGTACTTGAAACTTTTAAGTGGTGTCTGCAGTCGTCTTGATGTATACCCCTCTGAAAGCAGAATCATCACAAAATCTAATCTTGGCGCTGACACAGTTCCTTGTGTGTAAGGGAGAGTTGTACGGTGTGGATGTCTGATAAATTCTGTCTGTAAAGCACATGGAACTTATGTGATAGTCCCTTACCTCATCTGCCTCCTTCTGGAAGACTTTCCTCTCCTGTTCTCTCTCCAGGGCTTCCTGCATGCTACTTGCAACAGCTCGGTCTAGTTCCTCTCTATACACGTACACATACACATACACACAAAAAATCAGAATTAATCAACAAGTGGTCTACTGAACATCATATAGTATAACTACAATGTATAAGGGGCATGGGAATCAATGTATCAAACTTTGCAACAGCTCGGTCTAGTTCCTCTCCATGAAAAACACAGACACAGAAACAACAGCCAGTATCTATCAAAAAGGAGTCAACTGAACATGGTAGTATAAGGGGCGTGAGCTTCAAGGTGTCAAACTTTGCAACAGTGGAGTCTACAGTGTAGTTCCTCTCTACCAACCACACATACACAAAAACAAAAATCAGTACTGATTAAGTAGTCGTCGTAGGTTTCCTTCTTATTCATACTGGGGAAGAAACGACGATGTCTTACATTCTCCGCTGCTCTTCGATCCTCTTCATGAGGGCCTCCTGAACCACGCGATCCTCCTCGTGCTGGACATCCTTCGCTACCACCAGGTCCTTCCGTACGGTACGGCGCCGGCTGATGTTTCCCGTGTAATGCTGCTCAACTGTGGTTCACAAATCAGGCACCCAAAAGTCATTAACCTCAAGTATTGACACTTAAATTTTCATTTCAGAACTTTGCATGCCTTTTAGGCATTGAAGGCTGGAAACCATACTGGCTATGCCTTCTGTACAAGCCAGGTTCTTAGTAGAAAGTTTTTTGTTTTTTTGTTATTATTTTTTATCTATTCACATATGTTTAATGAGTATTGGGCAGAAAGCACAGTTGCTTATATGACGCCTTCTACTCAAAAACACAAATATAAAAGCAAGAGTAAAACATAATAACAAAATACATACATAATTACAAAGTGGGTCAAGTAGAATGAGTACAAACAAGACAAGTTGGTGATCTATCAATTACGAGAATCTACCTGTACAGTGAATAAAGGTTTGAACTATGTCGAAGATATTACGGTTTTGTGAATGTGAGAGTAACGTGGATCCTCGTAGCAGTAAAGAACATAAGGTACTGTCATTGAGATGCTGTAGCTCTACTATATTGGAAAGAGATGATAACAAAGTACTTCTATAACTGGCATAAAGATTACAGTGTAGGAAATAATGTTCAGTTGTTTCGCTATGATAGCTACATTTACATGTAGTAGAAAGTTAATGTAAGTAATTAAAAGAATGCCATTTTATGTGAAAATCTAGGCAAATCATTGCTGTATTGTGTGCAGTTGAACCATCAAAGACATTTTAGGTTTCTCAAGCCCAATGAAGTATACATACAAATCCATAAATATTGCATCTGAACATGATGAACATACATGTACAATTTTTTTGAACATAACACTTTCTACTAAATTCTAGCAGGTTCTACTCTACCAAAAATCTAGCTTCAGCAACTGTTGAAGATTCGCAGACCTGTCATGGCTGAACATGTCATTGGTAGTACTCACTTTCCTCCTCCTGAAGCTGCATGGCGAAGGCGCCATCTTCCCGCACTGCCCATTCCCTGCGTACTGTAGGAAGAAAGGAACAAGTACGTATCATCAAAAGCAAGCACTGGTATGTAACATTCCTGTAGTGGTTCAGCTTGAGACTTGGCTGCTAATGCCTGCGTCACACTGTCGACGAGCTTTGGCCGTATTTGTTGATCGCCGAAAGGTCGCCCAATTTTAGATCAACTGAGGATCACGCGAATTTTGGGCTTGAAAATCGTCCCCGTCACATGGAGCGAGGCTCGGGCGATTGCTTGGGAATACAACTATGACCTAAAAAATCGGGCGACTAGTCGCTGATGTGTTGTAAGAACACGTTTCACATGTCAGCGAGCTTCGGCCGACTCCTAAAAATCACCAGCGATCCCTAAACTTCGCGCGATGCTCGACGAAACATCGGGCGTACTACTGCCGTAAATGTCGTTTAGAGCTCGCCGACTCGTCGGCCGATCGATTTTCGCACAATGTGACGGCCCCTTAACTATGGCTGTGAGCTCATCATAGTAGACAAGTACATTTTAGACAATGTTAGTGACAGTCAGAATCAGATACATGTACTATATTATCTCTCATCATACAACTGAAACTAAATGCCTCAGGCAAGATTGTGTAAATGATTTTGTATATTTGGTGGGTTGCTTATTTCTCAGTTGTTATTTTTTAACGAAAGTACAACTATGTCCTTCCAGTACTGTCGGCATCAGCTGTACAACTGTGATTTGGTGCTTAGTTTATGTCAGTATGTTCAATATTTGGACACTAAAAATGCAAACAAAGGCCAGAGGTCAATACAAGAATGTCATAGCCCTTTCGTAATGAGATAAAGGCACCATTTCTGCTGAGGGATTTGACACACCCTGTCTTTGCCAAAATGCCATGTTATGGGAGAACAGCCAAACTAGAGGTTGACTTCTACAGTCTCAAGGGAACAGCCAACTGCACAGTGAATGGTTGGATTTATAGAGGACTTAATTTGGAAGCAATCCAACAATACATATGATCCCAGTGGTATTCAGAGTCTGGCTGGGTGTGTCTGTATGTATATGATTACAGCCTTGAATCCCAACGTGTGCGATGAACTAGAAGGATGCCAGATCTGTACACATGGATTTTTTTTCTCTCAAAATCTTGGCATCTTCTTCCTAGCCTGGTTACCAAACGTATTTGTAGCTCCCGGGTCCTACATCCCCTCCGCAAAAAATACATATTTTTTGCAGAGGGGATGTAGGACCCGGGAGCTACAAATACGTTTGGTAACCAGGCTATCTTCTTCCACAGTAGGCAGGTATAGATTTTCAAAGGAAGCCCCCCCTCCCATCTGAGAGGAAGTACACAAAGTCTGGTAGTGCTGACAGGAAGTGATAAGATTTGGAGTCAAGGATTGCAGGTAGCCTGGATGCCAGACATACACAGGCCAGCTTCTTGACTCTAGGGCTAACCTACCCCCATTAGAAAATTTTACTACAGCCCTGTGTTAGACCCTGAGTATCCAGGCTAGGTTGCAGGGCGTGCCTCAAAATACAGGTCCAAATGTTTTCCCAAAATCTACAGTATCTGTCGCAACATATGTTTGCTAGCCCTCCTTATACCAGTATTTTCTTTTTCTATCAACATTCCTCTGCAAAATATCATTTCTTGTCAACCTCCCTTGACAGGCTATAGCCTGACATATGATTATGATATTGAGACACTTGTCTACTGACCTGTAACATACAAAAAGCTTGGGAAAAAAATAGAAAGACCTTTTGTACCCCTAATTTTTCATCTGACATTTTTGTTATCTTTATACATTATGATATGTGGGAACATTAACAAAAGTTACAATGCAACAAATGATTCTATTTTGTGTCTTATAGTTATACAATTGCTAAAGGCATGATGACAAAGGATTGGGATTTGGAGCCACAGATAAATCCCCAGATTACCACTAATCCTATTTAGTCTGTCATTAAGATTAGCCATCATCAGACTAGTGTCATTTTAAACATCAGCCATGTACAATCAAAGCTGTATGTACAAGGTTTACATGTATGTTGGCTTTTTTTACGGCATGTATCAATTACCCTTTTCTGCAACCCTGATACTGACAGCTGTATAGGTGGTGTTGGAAGTTAAATTATGACAGATAAAGCCAATTATCAAACTGGTCCTGCAATAGTTCTGCAAAAGATTCTTTCATATAACAGTTAGCAGTCTCAGTGTTCGAAATACTTTTTTGAACCAGGTAGCACAATGTGCACCTTTGAGTTCAGCGGTACATATTTTCAGGTTGCGTGGTGCGCTACCTGAGTCAGGGAGCAACTAGCGCACAAGAAAATCAGGTTGCAATTGCTAGTGTGCTAGTGGAAATTTCGAACACTGAGTCTTCTCACAAGTTTGAGTACCCCTTTATGTCACTGAATCACTAAAGGAGGACATATCAAGACTGATATGTCAATGTGGGTCAGAGGAATACAGGGATAGGCAATGACGTGTTCAAAAGTAGAATGGCTACAAGTAGAGATTACTAGACCAAACTGCCAGATAATGAAAAGGCTACTACTATAACCAGAGGGCAGTCCCCACAGAGTTAATGGGTACATGCAGCACAGTTTCAGAAGTGGTCATGGTACCACAGCTCTGCACTGCAGGACTCTTGGAAAAGTGAAACATGGAAGATGGTCAAGTGGTTAGGATTTGGTGTTCTCACCGCCAAGGCCCGGGTTCAATTCCCGGTGTGGGAACCACTGAAACAACGAAGGGGATGCGTCGTACCTGGCTCCCCAGATTCGAACCCGTGAGGAACCCGGGCCGCCAACGTCCTAACTGCTTGACCAAAAGGTACAGACCAGTTGGACTGGTCAGTTGGTGGCGCTTGAACCCCACTGTTACAAAAGCAGTGAGTCATCCTCAACTGACGTGAAGCGTGATGCTTTTTCAAGTGGTTGGACATTTAGATCTTACATTAGTCACAGCCATCACCTGATTTTACCAGTGATCCAGGCCAACTGAGCACAGACAAGGCACCAGGGACAAATAAATACATTGATTGCATATTATAGACTACACTTGGGACGTATCATGTGTTTTTATTAGCATGGGTGGGAAATATTGGATAATTGGGTAGTCATAAAATTCTTATAATAATTTTGCCCAAGCTATAGATCAAATTATGGTGAACAGAAAAGCCACAGTTTTCTAAATCTTGTGACATGTTACTCACACTCATTTGTCAAAATATTCGTCTAAAAGTATAATGTAACATTTATGAATGCATTTAACCATTCAAATTTACCATTGGAATGCTTGTGCAAATTTTACAGCGATTTCAGCATTTCTGCTGACCATGAATATGTACATAGGACAAAGTAGCGCCTTTAAAAGTTAATGTTATGTATAAGTTTGTCAAGTGGTGAACGAAAACCTTGATCCAGATACCGGAACTAAGTATCATCTTTCTTCCTCCCCCTTCAAGTTGCTTTTCCTTGGTAGTGTTTGATACCTTAAAATTCTCGTTGCTATGTTTCCTCTGCTTCTAAACTTAGTAGATAACATTTACTTAAAGTTTAAGATATGAAGATATTGTTTGCATCCGTTTCACATCGCCAATAATAATATGTTAGACACTTGGCCTTGGCGAACTCTGAGTCTAACCGACTTCCTACCCACACAACGTCCCCACAAAACCGCGGGGTTTTTACCCCAGATTAACACTTCTACATACCTTCTTTGACTCTTCCTGGTGGCGGGAGAGTCCCAGGTTCAGGCTCCTCGACCATGGCGTTAAGAGACGTCGCCATTTCTGAGTTTTTGCGGATTTTTCCGTGCTGTTGACAGTTGCATGTGTTCTGTGTTTTTCTTTCACAGCCCAAGATGGCGGATGTGAGGGCTGAGGCGCATGCCCAGTGCAACTTTTAGAAGCGCCCAGCAGCGGTGATGTTTCACATTACAGAATTCTATCAGTTTGAAAAAGACCCCAAAACACACAAGAAAGCCCAGATAGACTTAATATTTCCTCAGTCATGCCCTATAACCTATTGAAATATTCCGGAGCTCTACCTAAATGGAATTGTTATTTTAATCTGACAGAATTGTAGCCAATGCCCAACCCAAAATGTAGTTTTTTCACCCACATCTTTCTATACAATGCAGGTAAACTGGTTTCACAGCCTATCCCAACCCATGATTGGCCTTTCTCGGAATACATTGTAATAGTAAAAAAAGAGACTGTCTATCAGAATAATACTGAGGTACACTCCCCGACAAGGGACCATAAACAAACAAAAAATAAAAGTGTTGCTGTTACTGTTACTAGGACTCAAACATTCACACAAATGCTGTCAATACATCAAAAACTAGCTTTTATTTGTCGTCAATATCACTTTTGACCAAACAACTCTGATATCTGATGTAGTTACATCTAATACATAATGGATATCACCATATCCATCTATCAACATTTGCACATTTCGTTACTTTTAGCCCCACTGTAATCTTCTCAACTTCTCACACAGACACTTGTAAGTTGTCTGCCGCCTTGGTATATACTTAACTGCCCTATGGAGATTCATGTAAGGAGGTGGGGAACACATAGCCTCCACCAGGCCTTCTGACGGGGGTACAAATCGTAGAATTCGGCAAAAGAAGGGAATAGCTGGCCAGTAGAGTGTCGGTCCGCGGGAGGGTTAGTTTCCCCCTAAATAGCGCGGCCAGTCAACCTCAAGGCGGCCAGACTCCCCTAGCAAATATCTCCCTATTATAGCCCGCGCAGTTAGTCTGGTAGAGACTAGGGAACACACATTCTGACATACAGTGATGCCGGTATTTAGAATTGCCTGACATATAAGTTCACAGTACCTGTATCTGTATAGCTGGTATAACCGCCCTTCAGCATAACAGACCAGCTTGTTTATATTACACTGAATAACCTGTAACATCTAACCTTTGCACATCTAGTACATGTACTATCATATGTAATGGTAAACTGTTTGTTTGGTTTTCTGCTTTAAAAAATGTGTGACAAAATGTGATGACAGAGTTGCACAAACAACAATTGACATTGTTTCTAATTTGTGTAGTACACGTATCTTCAATCTGAAACACATTTTCCACATTACTATATGTAGACAACCACATACAGTCCCTTAAGCAATAACAAAATACAAGGCCATTTTGCAATATGAAATAAGGACACATTTTACATACTGAAAACATTTTTGTACGGTTACAATTTGAAACTTAACTTGCACTTTTACATGCAATATTTATGAACATTTCCTCTAAACTTGTAACCTTTCTCACTTGGTTTACAGCTATAGCAGTCTTGATATTAAATACAGTAGTACTATATTGTCCTACATTATACACTGTATTAAACATTAGAATAAATATCTTCAACTTTATTGTCTAAGTATATAATGTTACCTACATCTATAATCATTTAATTTCCTTCTCTTTGACAGAAAAGTATAATAAAGTAAAATAATAAAATAACAGATACATTTCTACATACATATAAGTAAAAATGTGTCAGTACTGGCACTGAAATTTGCAACTATTTTTCTAATTCTGGAATTCTGCAACATCTAAAAAGACAGGATTACATACCAATGTAATGTTACATGAATATTGTAATAAAGGCAAATTTATGTTATAGGACTAGTTAAATAAAACTAGACCAGCCATATACTCTGGATCAGCAGATTTCTTTTCTCAGCAATGTATGCCCTGGAAAAAATATATATACATATAGAAGGTTTTGTAACAGTCATCGTGGCTTGAAGATTCCTTGTTCATGTCCTATAACATCTGGACATAAACAATACAGCTTCAATGTATTCTTTCACTGTATTTTGCACTTGGGTTTAGCAACTTCGAACTACATTTCAGGTAGGGAGTTCCCTGGAAAACTAGGGCACCAGCAAGCCTTGTTGTGTATTTTGTTTTGACAATCTGAACTATGTCTGTGTAAGGTTACATACGGTACTAGTATGTCAAATGCCTGGCCCTCATCTCTTTGGAATATATGTCCAAGGATGTTCACTATAAATAGTGTAGTTATTAGTCTTGTAACTTAGTACTGTTCACCAACTTGCCATACATTGGATCTGTCACAATTGTTGTGTAATAAAGTTCATTTTTCATGTCCAGGGATGTGTATTTCAATAATATATTGTACACATGCTAAAGTTGCTGTTGCACACGTTATCGTACAGACTGAGACATGTGGATCGGCGTCAGCATCTCTTCGAACGTGGCGCCCTTCACGTTTGCGCCCCGAAGGTTCGCGTCCTGCAGGTCGCACCCCGTCAGGTTGCAGTTCTCCAAGTCCGTCCCCGCCAGAATTGCGCCCCTCAAGTTGCAATTCTGCAGACTGGCGTTCTTCAGAGTTGCAACTCGCAGATTGACCCCGCCCATCTGACTGCACTCCAGGTCGACGCCCTTCATGTTGCAGCCCTCCATGTTTGCTCGCAGGCCTGTGGGGTCCTCGAAATTGCACCCCCGCATGGAGGCCCCCTCCAGGTTTGCACACACCATCTTGACACCCTGTAGGTTCGCTCCTTCCAAGACGGCTTTCGAGAGGTCTGCCCGCTCGAGAGAGCAGCTGGCAAGGTTGGCTCCGGAAAGATCGGCGTTGTGAAAGTTGGCTTGTTTGAAGTTTATGTATCTCAGGTCCAGTTTGGACAGGTCGGCCCCGGAGAAGTTGATGCCCTGCATCCTGAGTTCGCGGTTCGACGGCGTCGCGATCAGGATACGGACAAACTCTCGTCTTGTCAGGGGGGTCCCGTCCCCTATGGGCTCTCCATTCTTGATGATGTCTTCAAGTATTTCCACAAGAGAGAAGATTCCAAAGAATTTGGCCTCTTCTAAGACTCCCTCAGGGTTGACTCCCTGGTTGAGTATCAGGCGACCATGGCGAAGGAAGTTCAAGATCGGTTCAAAGTAGAGAGGGCTGCGGTCGATGAGATAGGCTCCGGATTCATCCCTTGCGTGTGACCACAGGCTTGTGGACTCGTCGTCAAACATTCTGGCAAGCATACTCTCTGGCTCTTTAGTCACCAGAGTACTTCTGGTGGTTGTAAACAACTTCCCTCCAACGTTTACGGAAATCCAATCTGTTTGTGATGGGCCTGCTAAGTCATGGTTCACTTGCGCCCTCTGGCGGAAGGCTCCGTTATGACAAGTTCTTGACGGCTCCTTTCGGTTTGTTTTGGATTCAAAGAACGGCTCTCCCGCTGACACATACAGCACGTCATTGTCCCTAATCACCTCAATCTCGTCTACAAGAGCTCCTTCCTCTGTGTAGAGCTTCTCTGCGTCGACGGTTAGCTTGTGACTGGCGATTTTGAGTAGCTCTTCCATGTCGGACGGAAGCAAGCACACACAACCCTTTTCCCGACTCCTGTTCACAAACAGCGTTACTCTTGGCGTTGCCATGATTCGGAGGCAGCCTCTATAATGTCTACACTTATCTCATTGTCTATAGATTTTGGTATACAGTCACCTTACTGTTATATAACGAGTGGATTCCGCTGCTGTGCTCCACACATCTCGGATTTTGCACCGCCATCTTGAATGTTTTACTAGCGCAGTGCGACACCGTACAGCAGCGACACCTAGCGTTTTTTATAGGTACCTCAAAGGAGAGCAACATGCACAGGAAAACAACTGGATAGATCAAGGTTATAGGTGATTGATTGATTTTCATAATCTATGCAGTCGCTTGAGTAACAGTTTTCTTGTGTATTACCTGGATGTCTAACCTTCATTGAGAGCAACATAGTGACGATAGCAGGTGTGTTATAAATGTACCAAGTGTGTGTGTGTGTTACCCATCAATCGATGAGTACCCTGAAGTTAAGCAGCTAGGTGACTCTGCCATTATAAAGTTCCTTTGGAAAGGACTTATTTTTATGGCCTTTTATGCCTGTAACGTTATGATATGAGGGAACTGTGACATTTTCCCATTTCGCGAGTCTCAACTTGACTGATTTGCATTAAAATATCTGTAAGTTAACGTTAACGTTATATCTTATACTTGATTATAAAATTCTCATTACCAAACTCCTCCATAACTCAAGGACTTTCCATAACGTTACATGGATCAGACTGTAAACTGCACAAAGTAACAACAGAGAACCCAATCCAACCTGAAACCGTCCTTTATTTGTAAATGTTAGACCCAACAACAACTTTATCTTGTTATCAAATGTGATATAACCATGTTACCCATGAACAGAGCTTCAGAATGCATGAAACATTATTCAGTACATCAATTTCTTAATCATAGTTATGAGCTGCCTCCTGTGGAAAATGAATGTACTCAGTAGTGTTTCAGCAGGTAGACAGAATGACAGGGCTGTAACGTCTATAATAGTAAAACACTAATGCTAAATTTGGAGAATACTTACCCAAGAAATTTTCCAACCACTCTAAAATAAAGAGAATGCTTTCCTATGAATACATAACATAAACAATGTTCATGTCTACATAAAAGTTACTTTAACTCAACTTGAAAATGCCATACACTACATTGTTTGTTTCCTAATGTCACTGGCATGTCAAAACAACACTTTCTTTGGATGTCACAATGTCAGTAATATACTACTTTCTAATGTATACAGTGTACTACTATAATATATACAGTACTCTGGCTAGCACAACAGAAGTTGCGGATATATTTTGTTGTACATTTGTAGTACATTTCAAAGTTTCTGTTGCTAAAAAACCTTTTAGGGCCACTTTTACATCATTCATATGATTATCAGTCTTCTCAACTGTTTCTAACACTCCCTCCTGTGTCCATTTGTTTTTTTTGTTTTTTCTGCAACCTTGTGATCAGTAGTTTCTGCATCATCAGCTTTTTTTAGATGTCTCTAACACCCTTTTCTCTGTACCAAAGTCTTTTGTCGGTTTTTTGTCATCACCTTAGGTACTAGTTTCCACATCATCAATACATCATCACCTCCTCAGTGTTCTAGCCAGCATCCATCTGTTTGTCAGTTAACAGAATTTTGCCGCTCATGACGGACAAAAATCGCGTGTAAAGATATGGAAAGAGATGTAATCTAAGCCTACCAGCAAAATTTGCCCCTCAAAATGCAGGAAATAGTGTTTCAGACGGTCAAGATTTCAAAATTTTCCAGGAGGAGCGTGCTCCCAGACCCCCTAGGATTGTCGCGCCTCTGGCACTTGACAAGATGTTATGTCAGACAAGATTGAGAGGACGGAAAGAAATGCCAGGTGGGCTAGAACACTGCTCAGATGTCTCCAACACTTCTGACTCTGTGTCCATATCTTGTGTTGGTTCTGCCCCTCTCTCATTGCCTGCCTCCTGACAGTATTCAGGATGGTGCGTCTTCATGTGCGACTTGAGACAGTTGGACTGCCGTCCGCTGTAGCTGCACAGGTGGCACTTGTAGGGCATGTCCCCTGTGTGAATCCGCAGGTGCACCTTCAGGTGGTCCTGTCTCAGGAACATCTGACCACAGTAAGAACACAGGTGACTGCGTTCACCCGTGTGCGACAACAAATGTGCCGTCATGGTATTGCGGCGAGTGAATGTTTTCTCACAGCCTTCCCAAGTACAGGGGACAGGCTCACACTTCTTCTCACACTTCTTGGGGACTTCCAATTTCCTTCTTCTTCTCCTTTTAACGACAGGCTTGTCCTCTTTCAACTGACCATCTCTCTGCCTTGTGTTGTCTTGCCATGTGTCCACATAGAAGTGAATTTGTTGCCCACCATGTACAAGTTTAATGTGCTTTTTCAGTTTCCTCCTTGAGAAGAACCCTCGACAGAGATCACAAAAAGCCAGGCTGTCTCTTTCACTTAAGTTTGCCTTCTCTTCGTCAGACATGTGTGTCCTTCGACATACATTTAATGCATTCATTGTAGGAAACCTTTCGTTGCAGATTTCACAAATTTTGGGGTGGGCTTCTACCTTATGTTTGTAGTACAAAGATTGAGTGTCAAAGATTTCCCCACATTTACAAACCCATGGCTTTTTTGGTTTGCTCTCTCTTTCACAGGATGACTCGTTGCTGTTACTAGTGCTAGTTACACTTTCAGATGATTCTTTTGCAACTTTGATTTTTTTCCTTTCTGATGGTGGGTGCCACGAATCATCACTCTTGTGACCCTGTTCATCGTCTTCTGAACGTGAAAACTCTGCCTCGCTTTCTTCAAAGTCATCCCTATATACAGGTACAATTTCAGCTTCAGAGCCAACTAGGTTGGTGTTATCGCCATCGTCAAGGTCCCAGTCTGGGTCATCCTCCGTGCCAACTGTACCAAAGCTCTGCTGAGATGCACTGGTGTTCATACAATTACCAAGGTCTGTCTCTAGTAGTTCACCCTCCTTCTTAATATCAGAACCAACTGTGCCAGAACTTAGCTGAGATGTTAGGTTGGTGTTATCATGATTGTCAAGGTTCATCTGTTGTTTATCATTAGTATCATCGAAGGTAATCTCTTGCTCATTATCAGTATCAACTTCATGCTCCTTCTTAACAAGACGACCTTCGCAATCCAGCTCAGGTTCAGAAGCTGAATCAGTCTCTGATGATATATTGTTGGGACGACCATACCCTGCATCTTCTGATACATTTCTATCAGAAGCCAGGGGACCTGTGACTGCAGAGTTGCTGTTCTTTGTGAGGGTTGGATTGTATGTAGGATTTGACTGGTGGCTGCGACTTGCTGTCATAGGTCTTGGCCCTACATAGTCAACTTTTACAGGTACACACTTGTCAGAGCTCGACCGCTTCTGTGAGGTTTTGCGAGCTCCACCTTGTCCTGGCACTATACTTGTCTCACTTCTTACACCAGGCGTACCCTGGCTGGACTTTTCTACTGCTAGAGACAGCAGGAACCACAGAAACTCGATGTCATCGATGAAGCCCTCGGCAGCCATGATGCTGTTCCACGTGCTCAGTAACCCACGCTCCAGTGTAAGAGTTTTGCAGGTACTTTGATTGCTGCTGGAGTATCTGCAGAGAAGGAAACATGTATGGCATTTATTGCACAGTTAAGACTATAAAGTAAGCAAAGGTTGCTGTAGTGAATGCCATAGAAAGAATAATTACTACACAGTAATTGCTAACCCACTGCAAGTTTTTAGTGATCTTTGGTTTGATATATTGATTCATACAAAAATTCCTGTAAACTAAACATACCACTTTCAAACTACCGTTTCAAGAAAAAGTTGGGTTTTATAATTTTTTGAGTGATAAGGCCACACCAATTTTATTTGTTGCTTCTCGGATTTTTTCAGAAAAAATATGAAGCGACAGGGCGAAAAAAATAAAAAATAAAAACAGGCCTGGCCATCCTATTATAGCCCCAAATGCTAGAATAGGTGCCATGAAGTCAACACAAAAGACTGGGTTGAAATTTAAACAATGAATTTTGAACTTTTAATCAAATAACTGCATTGGTAGATGTAATAACTGTAACAATTTATAAGAAAATGGCTTTCTTCAACTGTTGGAGGCAAAATATGAGCATATTTTAGTTGATTCAGAACCAAAATTTTTTTTTTTTGCAAATCAGAAAAAAATGAAGAGGCGAATCCGAGAAGCAACAAATTAAATTGGTTTGGCCTAAATTGAATAGGTTCAATGGTTCATGCTGTATGTGTACAGAAAAGTACAAACCTGTCCAACAACAGACGGGCAAGTTCCCGGTCGCTTTTCAGGTGAAGCTTCTTTTGTAGGTCTCTCCACTCCGCAAACGTGTCAAGTAAAAGTATGCGGCTTTTAAACTTCTCTTTTCTTCTCTGTGTTCTTTCAGACGGGGAGAAGGAGGCGGGCCGTCCAGGCTTCCGCTTGGCTTGGACAGGGCTACCAAAGTCCGACATCTCGGTGACTGCCTCACTGTTGGTCTGCATGTTGGTGGTGCTGTTGGTCTGCATGTTGGTGGTGCTGTTGGTCTGCATGTTGGTGGTGCTGTTGGTCTGCATGTTGGTGGTGCTGTTGGTCTGCATGTTGGTGGTGCTGTTGGTCTGCATGTTGGTGGTGCTGTTGGTCTGCATGTTGGTGGTGCTGTTGGTCTGCATGTTGGTGGTGCTGTTGGCCTGCATGTTGGTGGTGCTGTTGGTCTGCATGTTGGTGGTGCTGTTGGTCTGCATGTTGGTGGTGCTGTTGGTCTGCATGTTGGTGGTGCTGTTGGTCTGCATGTTGGTGGTGCTGTTGGCCTGCATGTTGGTGGTGCTGTTGGTCTGCATGTTGGTGGTGCTGTTGGTCTGCATTTCTGCATTTGAACATGATAAAACAATGGGTAAACAAGAAATATCAGATTCTAGACCTCTGGGAAGTATATCATGTATAATGTTGACAATGACTGCTGGCAATTTCAGACATGGAGACCACATTAACAGCAATGTTACCAGTAACGCTACATTCCTGTAAATTAGGCAGACCTTCAAAATATGCTAGCCTCCACCAGGCCTTCCTACAGGGGTACGGATCGTAGAATTCGGTAAAAAAAAAGGGAAATAGTTGACCAGGAGAGTCAGTCTGCGGGAGAGTTAATTTCCCCCTCTGTGCGGGCAACTGAACTCTACGGTGGCCAAACTCCCCTAGTCAATTATTCTCCCTATTGGGTAAATTTTACTTTTCTTGAACCTGCGTTGTTAGTCTGGTGGAGACTAAAAACATGCTGGCTTACCAGTAGTTGGAAACACAGCTGTCAGCCATGTTTGTTTACATTCTGGTAGTTTGTGATGGTGCCACAAACTGAGTGTGCCTCATGTGGGCTGTTTTAGCGCCAACCATAAATGTCAGAAATGTGAGATAATTGTACAGATATGTTGAAAAGTGGAAGTAAATGACAATCACACTGAGATTTTTCAATCAAAATACAACTGTATTTCAATATTTTTCATATTCGTGCAATTAACTCACATTTCTGACATAACATATGGTTGGCACCCATACGAGACACACCCAGTCTGTGGCACCACCACAAACTACCAGAATCAGTAAACAAACATGGCTGACAGCTGTGTTTCCACCCATACAGTGTGATATTTTGGTAGCACACCACTCCCTGAATGGCACTATGCAATGCGGTTGGGTTGATTCAACTTACTTTGTACAGAAACGACCAGAAAATCGACTTTTTGTATCGTCCTAACTTTACATAATTCAGCTTTAGCAGTAATTTTGCTTCCTCAAAACTGTAAAAAAAAATCCAAAGTACAGCATGGAGTTATAAAAGGAAGCTCCATGAGTACAGTAAATGGACGACACATAAATTTGCTGCTTTAGACAATGAACACATTCCTTGTCTTGCCCGTTCTGTTTCTTTCAAAAATAGCTGGAACTTTCGTGACCCCTTTCGTGTGCTAGTCTAACGTTAACGTTACCACTTTGGTCTCGTTACTCAAATGATGGTGAAACTGAAAGCCTATAAATTTCCTTTAACAGTTCTATAATTTTACATCTTTGTAGTTATCGTTGAACACCCATATAAGTTTTAGCAAGGGGGTTAAAATATAGAAGGCATTCTACATTTTAACCTCCTTGGTTTTACATTGCGTTTGCAAACGACGCGGGAAACTTGAGGGCCATAAAAATTGAGCAGTCGCTAGCTGCCCCCCTCCCCACTTTCGCGGAATCAGGAAGTCCTTTCGAAGATTTTCGAGATACAAGTAGTCCAAACTTACCTGCGTTACGTTGGCTGTAACTCGAAGACACCGACTTGGACTCCAAAAGTCTACATACTGGCTACCGAAAAGCCACGCAGAATTCAGACTCAAACCTGGCCGGACCTAAGAAAAAACTGCGGGGGTTCTTCCGCGATTCCGTAAACTGCTACATAATTCATCACAGCTGTTGTTGTTGTTGTTGTCCCGTGCTCTAACGCCATCTTGCGGCTTTTGTGTAAACTACAAACACTGACAAGGATGCAGCAACTGTTTTCTCCTTGATTCTGTCCTCGATGAAAGGGGTACGAAGGCTATTCTAATGTCCCCAAAGGTACCCTTGATTTCTGTAGACATAGGCTCGTGTTCGGATAAGAATTTTGCCCCCCCCCATACATTGTACTCTTTTCTTACCTCCATGGTATAAACAAAGAGGTTATGGTGGAGACCTTCTTGGTATGAAGGAAACAGAGGCACAGGAAAACATTTTGGAAGGGACCATTTGTTCTAACGTTATATATATTTAGGGTTTATGCTTTATCAATGTTTATGCCCACACCAGCTTTTACTGGTTCTCAGGCTGAGTCAGCGTACTGGGACTGGGACCACTCTGTAGAATTAAATAAGTTTTCCCACAGTGCTTAACTGGCCATAAGCTTCAGACTATGTACATTGTGTGTGCGTGGGTGGTGTGTGTCAAGTACATTCTGTGACTATTACCACCCACTACACCACCCCTACTAACATTCCATGAGGTCGTGTGGCGCAGCGACAGAGTACTCGACTCGGAACCAAGAGGTCCCGGGTTCGAGTCCTGACATGCCACCGACCTTGTGCCCTTGGGAAAGGCACTTGACACGACTTTCCTCACTTAACTCAGGTGTAAATGAGTATTGTTCTGTCGTGTATTTGTCCTGTGTTGGTGGCGGCATAAAAATAAGTTGAAAAAACATGATTGTGGCGTCACCATGTCGTGTCTTGAAATGTTTGAATAAAAAAAAAAACATTCCATGAGCCAGCACACTAAAATAAAATAAAAAGAAACAAGATTCCCCCAACCCAGTTGTTTTGCCAATAAGGATCACATTGAAAATGAACCACACTGAGAAACAAGTTGATACCAGTGAAATTGTATGAAATGTTCAAACTTTAATATTTGTCAAACGTCTGAGAAGACATGTGGAATAGTGTGGTGCATGTGGCTGTGCTATACACGTCAATCTAGCTTCTGATATCTTTGATTAGTCTTGTTTTGTTACATGCCATCTATGCGCCAAGAAATATTCAGTTCAAATTATGGAGTCCAGGTGTTTGCATGTATGAGTCCTCAATGAAATTCTTCAAGTCTTGAAGGTTTTGTTTTGCTGTCCATTTTCCATTCTACTTGGCCAAGTCTTTTCCCTTCCCCATATGCAAGTACAGTTTTCTTAGCTCATCCCAGAAAAGCATGGCCAGGATTATATGAGGTCCTAAGCAAAAATATGAAGCCGCGGTTCCCTTGTAGAGCCCCAAGATTCCTTCGTTTTTTACTATCTTTTTGACACAGTCCAACAGTCCGCGGTACAACGTTCCCTTCCCCGTTTTGACGTCCACAGGCTGGTTGTAGAGCCGCGTGCAGATGACGTCAAATGGTGTCATGAACGCTACCACGGCAACACTGCTCACCATGGCTCCTAACATCGGCACTGCAAAACTGTCCTGTGGAAATATCTGTGGAAAAGCAGAATCGCAGGTTATTGCTCAATGAAAAGAAGATGCCACTCAGCAAATTCGAAAGCCGATGATTATGTCACAGCCTTCAGTTCCTTAGTTATAGCAGGGAGGCTACAGGGTACCTTATAACCTCCTTGCTTACAGAGAGCTACAATATTTCACTTTTTGTCTGTGGCCATTTGGGTGTGCTGGAATTGAGTAAGGTGGTGATGCTATCCAGACTCAACTGTTTGTGTTTCTTGCAAAAATTTGCTCTGCGTTAAAATCAAAATGCTCTTTGCCTTCAAATACTCCTTTCCTTCAAAAGTGTACATGTCTTTTGTTCTTAATGAAATGCTGTTACTCGATCTGTCAAAAGTTTGCTTTGTTAGAACTTATCTAGTCTAATCATAATGAGGATATCATGAACATTTCCTCGGTCTTTCTTTAGAGTTTTAAGTCCAATTGAGTTGGTCATTGAAGTTTGACCAGCTGGTACAAACATCTCATCTGTACTCATGATTTTCTATTGATACTTTTGTACAAAGATGTCGTACCCCCAAGTTCCGTATTTTCTCCTTGGAAATGGCGAACGTGCTGAGCTGGGCTGCCGACCCAACAGCGACCCTTTGCATGGCCCCATTGACCCCTCGCCACAGTCCCAGAATGCCATACTCCCTGTATACAGCCTTTAACCCCTGGGTCATGCTGGCGTGGGTGTGTTGGTGACCCACGGCAATGGCAGAAGCTGACTGGGACTGGAGCTGGGTTTTTACCTGGGACAAAGGTCAACATGTGGCATTATGTATATTGTTAGTATTTCTCATGATCACATCATTATTATTATTATCAATATAATCAAATACCTAGGTATCTACTTGAATATTTGACAAACATATATATGTTTAATAAAACTTAGAGATACTATATATACACGTATACCATAGGTAGGTCCAGTTTAATTACTTAGCCTATCAATACATCATACACACACAAATTCACATACAAAAAGACTGCTAAAAATCCAGGATGTCTCCACTGACCATGATAATAGGACTGCCTACAAAAGCTCCTGCACAGCCAGCCACTGCCCCTGCTACAAGACTTCTCCACCAAACCACATTCCCATCTTTGTCTGTGGTCAGACCAAGGTTGTGCAGGGTCTGGTACGTGCCCAGTCGAACACTACTCATGAAAAACTGGGACCTGCAGAAACAGAGATCTCATGTAGCAGTTTTCTAGTAAGTATTAACCTTCAGCATGCTAAGGTTTGGCACCAAATTTGCATTGGTTATGGGGCTTATAAATAGTAGTATTAAAGGTAGCCTGGAGGAGGTCAAGGGAACCTGAAAACCTCAAGTTAGAGCAAGGAGGCTCTATCTATGATCATAGATAATTATAAGAGAACAAAAAGAGAAAAGTAGACTAGACAGGTAACATTTGCAAAGCAAATGCATAATGTTTACCTTCGCATATAGTCTGCCCTGTTAATTCTTACTCATACACATACACATTCACATATATGGTGACAGGAGTCTAAATCCTTCCTACTATGAAATTGCAACATGATGTAACCCAACACCAGTTACCATGGTGAGAGACCGTCTGGTTCAGATCATTGACCAGGTCAGAGGTCACTGTTTGGAGAAGAAGAAGAAACTGAGCAAAAACAATATGTTTTCCTTCGGTAAACATAAAAAGTACGAAGCCACAAATAACCCATGGCCATGGACTTAAAATCATTGATCTAACACGTTCTCCCTACCATAACGCCGGCACCAGACCCTTCTGTAGGGCCAGCAGTCCGTCCACACGACCGATGGTGAAGAAGGCGTGGAACACGTTCCGGTAATGACGCTGGTACGTTCCACGGGACTTCAGCTCGCCTTGGAGCTGCATGCGGGTTCTCACAACCTGTACAGGGAAGGTGGGATGTGTAAAATGTTGTAGCCGTTAGAGTGCATGAGATCTCGGTATATATTGGCCAAGACTATGACATCCGACCATTTATTAGGCTGTTGTGTTCCTTCGCTTCATCACCTAAGTTTCCAGTAGACTGCCTCTGATGGCTGAAAACTAGTAGAAGGTGGCCAACTAGGGTTTGCCAGAGGAGTAGGCTTATGTTGTAACTTGCGGCCAACTTCTTTGGCCGGCTAACACGTTTGACAAATCATTTATACCCTGCCTGTTTGGACAAATTTTGCAATTCCTCGCTGCAAAGGACCTCCGGAAAGGAATCTGACAGAGACTTCAACCGCATTGCCACCTAAAAGTGACATCACCAGTAACGTTTGAACATATATCGGTCACAGCGTGACTGGCGATGAGGCACTGTTTCAAAGAAATCGTGCAACCTAAAAAGCGTATACAAAAGTAACCAAGGAAACACCTGCTCGAAGATTGTTTACATATTCGATCAGGACAGAAAGGAATTCTTTGAAGACGGAAGAGTATACATTTCTGCTACCTACAACGCAACTTGTATGAAGACTAATTAGCTATTTCACAGGACAGGCCTTCCATCTAGCCGTGACAACTCGTGGAGGGCGTCTTTGGCTTGTAGCGCTAATAGTCTTATGCATGATCATCACAAGGCTACAAGCGAAAGACGCACTCCAAGAGTCGCCACGGTTTTTCGCCTTTTGAAGAAGGCTTCCTCGAACCTCCACGATCTACCTGAGTGTTCAGAATAAACGTTATACACTGAATACAGTATATTGGGGAGGGGGGCATGCATAGGTTTTACCGGCATATGCTAGTATGCAGAGAAAAAAAGGTCATTCACCGCTAGTGGGTTGCTGAATAGAGTGGCACCGCACGCAGAAAATCCTCCGATCAGAAACTCCGCCATGGCATTGGAACAAGACCAAGCAACAGAACAGAAAATGTGACGAGCACGCTGTGAAGCATAGACGAGTAGCCAGTATCTTTCCACGTCAGGTGACCTGTGTCATTTTCTGACAGTCAGTCTGCCTATTGTGATAATCTGCCCTGCAGGTATGTCACGAAGGGCCAATAATCATTGAAGCGGAAACAGGTCGAGGACAGATCTAGAGCTGTCCATCCAGTTCTATGCATTGTATTTAAGACTAGACAAACGTATGTAACGAATATTTACTTACAACTTTTACCTTATATGATTCGTTGTCACAATTTTATATCGTAGTAGTATACCATGTTAGAGTGATTTTATACGTTCCAATATGTTCCTGTGTGATTTTAGTTCCGTACATGTAGCTGTTTTAATGATTAGTCAATTTCTGTTGTAAACAAGTGTGCAATTCAGCCGTCCGGCTGCAATACACATGTATGCTTTGTGTGCAATAAACCAAGTACTATGCAGGGGAGAAAGGTGATCGTTGTAATGCACCTCTTGAGCATCTTCCGGGTCCAAGGCAAAAAGCTGTGTCGGACCAACGACATACAGTACGATACCGTAAGGGTCACGTATACGTCATGTGACAGGTTTATATAACAGCAAATTGATGGTATTATTGGGATAGTCGTGGTTTTGTCGTAGAGAATTCACTTGTCTTGTTATTGAAGAGTGGTAGATCCTTTTCGAGACTTTCGACGGTCGGATCTGTTATAGCCTGGCTGAAAATTCTACCAGAACAAGACTGGCAATGAAAACATACATTGCCATGGCGACGGTGGTTGCTGTTAGGGTTATTGTTTGCATGGCACTGCGGCCCTGCCATCATTTCATGATTTTGAGGAAGGCTTGGTACCTATACAGATACAGTGCACTCCTTCCCTAAGTATATATAGTGAACGAGCCCCTGGGTCACAGAAAGTAGGGCATCCGACCGGGGCAGCTCTGAGAGGTCTTCCCAAAGGTGTCCAGGAATGCTAGTATAGATGTGGGTCAGAGACATGCCTGAGACATGCCTGTGGACATTCCATTCCTGTGGACAAAATGCCTGTACGATCTTCAAGCAGAAGTGTGGTGTTTTGGGCGTGTGTTTCCGGACATTTTTTTCGGCAGTGCGTGTTTTACCGGCTCGCTTCACCGCCTCCATTCCTTTACACTATATATATTTGTATCTTGCCCATACTTGGTCAGTCTCAAAGAACATTAATACCTGCTTCTCAAAAAAGCAACAACCCATCAGTATGAATTATGAAAGTGTATGGGATGGAGCGGACTTTTACTTCAAGTGTACAAATTCGTGAATATTAAAAAAGGTCCATATTTTTTTCAAGGTATTGTTACCTTCGAAGCTTCCTTAGTTGTTTTGTAGTTCTGGTAACATTTTGTGGGGCTTGAACAATAGACAGCTGACATCTTCAAAACATATATCTAAACAACCTCCAGTTTAATTCTTGACTTCCAGTTTAATTCCGGACTACTTCCCATATCTCGGCAACCTTACATCTAGATATATAATATTGTAAACTACAGGTAAAAATGATGTAAGAAATACGTAGCAGCCATCGAGGACGCCTTAGGGGTCCACCCAATTCTGCAGAATTCTGTAGAATTCTGAAACCGGAGCCAGAATTCTGCATGCGGAATTGGGTTAACCTCCAAGGCGTCCTCGATGGCTGCTACGTATTCCTTACATAATTTTTACCTGTAGTTAACGGCATTAGCCCATCTAGATGTAAGGTTGCTGAGATATGGGAAGTAGTCCGGAATTAAACTGGAAGTCAAGAATTAAACTGGAGGTTGTTTCTAGTAAAAAGTACAATGGATAAAGTTTCCAATCTCTGATTACTTTTTCCCATTTATTTATAGTCCTATTGATTGCAGCTTCTACCCATGTCTGAGTAGTGACAACAGCAAATTGCCTGGATACACCCTATGATAAAAATACTATCCATATATTTAAAATTAAGTAAAAAGTTTCAATAATCATATGATTGCATGTCATACTAGCCTGCTGAAGCCAGTGTCAACATTTGGCAATGCCCCATAAGGCACGGTTCAGGCAAACTGTTTACATATCTGTAGCACTGGTCAATATCATTGTTAAGCTCAGGCCATTGAGGTAATGGTAAAGAACTTATTTCCTTGGTTCTTGGACATTTTAAAGTAAAAATTAAACAACAGGCCAAGATAAAAACATAGGGCTGGGAGGAAAAAAATCTAAATTCACTTTGTTCTTCCAGTTCAAAAACTATAGAAATTATCTATAGATTAGTGCAGCCTAAGCCTTACATATTGAACTATATGAATCCAGAAAATGTATAAGTTAAGATAGCCCTATGACAATACCCTCACATTGTGCCCATTAAAGCTTTACAGAGATACTGAACATACACAGCTCACACAGTTTCCTCTTCTCCTTTTCTGGCTCAGTATCTAGGCACTGTCATCTACTGTCACAGCCTTCTACACCTTCCAACGAATCTTGTGTAAAACAATGAGCTTCTGCATCATTGTCATCTCATTATCCATACTCCGTCACCTGCTCACATCTTTCTTCTACTTCAACATTCTCTTCAAATATCTGTTTGCATTGCATGTACAGGTCATTCTCCACAAAATCTACTTCAAGTTAAGAATCCAGTGTACGAAATACTTTTTTGAGCCAGGTTGCCCAGTGGCAACCTAGGATGAAAGCTAGGTTGCCCATCAAAATTCCAGGTTGCCCCAAACTCTTCTACATGATGCAATGTGCATTTATACATTTCTGACACAGAGTTGTTTCCCCTTACCTGAAGTGATGAGCTCTTCCGTGGGAACTTCTCAATAAACAGTTCCCAATGGAAGAAAGGGGCATCCTTACCACAAAATTAGGTAGTGCACTGAGCTACCTGGGTGTAAAAATAGGTTGCACCAAGCAAAATATGGTTGCACGGTGCAACTGGGCAACCTAGTATTTCGCACGCTGGAATCACAGTGGGATCTATGTATCCAAATGTGGTAATGATCCTGGAGATTTGTTTGTAGGCAATCCTATACTGCCGAATCACTTCCCTTCCCAAAATGTAAGTAAAGTTCTCTGAAGCGATCCCAGAAAATTAGGCTCAAAATTGTGTGCGGTCCCAAGCGGAAATACGACGCAGCTGTCCCCTTGTAGAACCCCCAGACTCCCTCCTTGTGGAATATCTTTTGGAAACAGTCCCAGACTCCTCTGTACAATGTTCCCTTTCCACGGCCGTCCACGGGCTGGTTGTAGAGCCGCGTGCTGACGACGTCAAACGGCGTCATGAACGTTACCACGACAATGCTGCTCACCATACTGCCCAGCATTGGCACTGCAAAACTGTTGTGTGGAAATATCTACAAGAGAACAGAAATAAAAGTTGATTCTCATGAAATTTTCAATACATTATACATGCAAGATTCTTTTTGTCTGGTTACTATTCTGAAGTTTGACAAGAAAATGCATGCTTTTCAGATGTTTTACTGGCAAGATGTTTCGCTGTCAGGACATTTTGAGGATACCTATTATCAAACCCTAACTCTAATCCTAACCATACCCTAACAACAGAAATATAGCTACAGACATGTGAATTGTGATGGCAAAATATCCTGATAACAACATGCATGAGGTGTGCTTTATTGTCATCAGATGAGAGGTTGAAAGTGCTGTACCCCTAAGTTCTGTATCTTCTCCTTGGAAATAGCGAATGTGCTGAGCTGGGCTGCCGACCCCACTGTGACCCTTGGCATGGCCCCACTGACCCCTCGCCACAGTCCCATGATGCCATACTCCGTGTAGACAGCCTTTAACCCCTGGGTCATGCTGGTGTGGGTGTGTTGGTGACCCACGGCAATGGTGGAGGCTGACCGGGACTGTAGCTGGGTCTTTACCTGGGGTAACAATCAACAACATAATCAATCAATCAATCAATCAATCAATCATCAGCAGGCATCAGAAGCTGATGCATGGCATCTATAAATATCTCCCTCCAGGATGTTCTATTTTTGGCACATGACCTCCAGTTATCTCTGGTGATCCCATGCCCTCAGTCTGAGTATGTTGAAGACCTGGTCCTCCCACCTTCTTCTAGGGCATCTTCTAGGGCACTCTCAAGTTGGGTCTGGTTCTGAGGTGACCAGTTTCCCACTTCCTGGGTAGTCCCTAAGACCCACATATACTTCAAAAAGTCAGCACACTGTGTACAAATACAACTGGTTGTATCACTATAGCTGGTATTTCAACTGCAAAACATTTTATTGAAGTTTGAATACAGTATATTTTACACAGCCTTATTTCAAAATGTTATTACTCTGAATTCATGGAACATAGTTGTGTTTCACTGTCTTTTTCCCTTGTTGCTTTCATTTTTGAGCTTTATTTGGAGAAGGCAAAGTTCACTGTTCACTCAGTAACCAGGCATGAGTCATCGCTGCTAACCAGAGCTAACATTCAGCTGGCACAACAATCAATAGGGAAATGAAGGGGGTGAAAAAGTTATGTAAACATGCCCTCTGATTGGTGGGTGGGTGGGTGTGTTGGGGGCGTGACTGAGGTGGCACCACTCTATGCCCATATATGGCATATGAATACACTTCTCAGTAGAAAATGTAACTCTATTTATGGAAACCTAGCTTATTTTTCCCTGTCTGCTACTTACACAATGTAATGTACGTTAGAGACACATGTACTCGTGCTCCTCACAAATAGTATGGAGAAACCACAGGTTGATCATAGCCTCAACATATTCCAGTCTGCTTATCACTCAAAAATCATTATACTTTGCTTCCGTTTTTCTATCATCTTGTGTTGTTGAAAGAATTCTGCCAAATTATAAGTAGATTATTAGCAGGTTGTACAAAATGGTACCTGACAGAAAATTGTTATTGTTATGTTATTGGTGGGCCGGCTTACTCTCTCCTTGCAGCCAAGGGCTGAATTGTGAGGAGCTTACAATGGTGGTGGGGCTTAATCGCAAGGGTCTGGAGCGGCTGCCATTCGGCGCTAACTCAGGTGACCTCAATACGACCCCAGGTGCGGCCATAAGACTGTAAGGTTTGAACCACTCACACCGGGAAGGACCCCTACTCTTTTCGATAAGTATGGTGAGTTCTTAAACGTGCGTGGGGTGTGGCTCTCCCCAAACACGGGACCTCCATTTAACGTCCTATCCGAGGGACGTCCCTAACCGAAGCTAGGTACTCATTTACACCTGAGTGAAGTGAGGAAAGTCGTGTAAAGTGCCTTTCCCAAGGGCACAAGATCGGTGACATGGGTGGGGATCGAACCCTGGACCTCTTGGCCCTGAGCCGAACGCGCTACCGCTGCGCCACGACCCCACTAAATAACATATTTTCTTCCCCAAAGGGATTAAATCGATTGATATCTCACTTTGGTGTTCATTTAAAGACTTGATTTCTGTGTGAGGTGGAATATATATGTACTGACCATATAGATAGGACTGCCTACAAAAGCCCCAGCACAACCAGAAACTGCCCCTGCCACAATACTTCTCCACCAAACCACATTCCCATCTTTGTCTGTGGTCAGACCAAGGTTGTCCAGGGTCTGGTACGTGCCCAGTCGAACCCCGTTCATGAAAAATTGGTACCTGCAAAACAGTGGCCAGTTTGTTAACATGTTTTTATTATATCAATGTTGTTACTTTTACTAGTTGTGAACTCTGAACTATTCCTTACAAACATTCTAAATTCAACATGTATAAGTATAAGTCACGAGAATACATGACTGTCTACACTCAGTAAGTTACTCTAACTGCATTGTGATATTAGACACCAACTTTTATAAGCACAGTGTTTTGAATGTTTTGTAATGGATACAAGCACAAGGTGGGTAGGCTGTGCTACTGTACATATGGGGCACTACAGCTTACTTTAACAGTTGCTTACTTTGTAAGCTCCAGCAACACATTGCCATCATATTCACGTCCCCTCAAAACATCATGTGCATTTCGGACTGAATCAACAAGCTTGAGCTTAGTCTATTCAAACTGAAGACAGAAAGGAGGTGATTGTAAAATCTTGACTTGAGACACAGACACACCAAATATTCTAACGTCTCTAATTACTAGCACATTGGCAGAACGTACTGCGCCTGCGCAAAACCTGGAATTTCGCTGGATTTTTGGTCAACGTTGCATCAGAATTTTGCCTGTTGCAGACCATATCTTTTTCTTCACAACATTTGAAAACTACAGACGGAATGTCACCCTTATATGCATGAATTCGACCTTATATGAGACGTTCTGCCAAAGTGCTATAATGCACAATACCTTACGGGTTTTGCGCAGGCGCAGTACGTTCTGCCGACGTGCTCTAATTACTCAGTCTATTACTAGGGTTTCCAGTCGAAAATTTTATGTATGCAAAGGGATTAAAACATTAATATTTTCAGATAGAGGATGTTGAAACATGAAAAAAGAAAGTTACAGAACGAAAATCGGACCTATCGTTCCCGAGATATGGACTCTCAAAGTTGCGAACAGGTGTGAACAGGTGTGCCACCAGGTGTGAAAATTGCATTTTTAATTAGTGATAATTAAAAAATTAAAAAGACTGAGACACTAAAAAGTGCTT
This sequence comes from Branchiostoma floridae x Branchiostoma japonicum, assembly GCA_013266295.2. Classification (NCBI taxonomy): domain Eukaryota; kingdom Metazoa; phylum Chordata; class Leptocardii; order Amphioxiformes; family Branchiostomatidae; genus Branchiostoma; species Branchiostoma floridae x Branchiostoma japonicum. Next base: position 12,551,840 of record CM023832.1, read on the forward strand.
TTCTGCACAGTCCAAGTAGCATTTTATTGCAGTAAAGTAAAGAAAATGTGTTCAATTACTTCTTTCTTTCACTACAGGTAAGGTCTACCTGCTGAAAATTAAGTTTTAACAGCATGGCACAGCTGGAAAAGTGACTAATTACAGTCAAATGAGCCCTTTTTGAAGATTGATTATTACTGAACTATTCATCCTACAGCTATGGTTTTTCAGAAATGAGAAATATGTAGTACATTCTCTTCATACAAGTAGTTGCAGGCATTTCTGAGACATCAATATCAAATTATCTGCAATTAAAAATGCTAATTTATTACATTTCTCAATAGGTCAAAGGTCACCCATCATACATACCTAGATACCTGTATAGTGTACAACATATTCTCACTAAAGAATCCTTACTTGTACAAGTACTCCTTCTGAGAAATGTATGTCTTTCTTCTGAGACATCATTATCAAAGTATTTGCTATTGAAATTAATAACATAACTGTAATTTATAACATTTTTCAGGGGTCAAAGGTCACCCGCTACATACTGGAATAACATTCTCACTTACGAATAATTACTTGTACATGTACATCTTCTGAGAAATGTATCATTGTATGTCTTCTTTCTGAAACATCATTATCAAATTATTTGCCATCAAAAATTACTATTATAATTATAACATTCAATTGTTGCCATGGCAATAATTTTATTGCATACCTTACAATATTTTTATCCATCCTTACCTAGTCCTCCCAATGGGGATTTTGTACTGCCCTCTTCCCCTTCATGGGACTGACACTTCATAGACAATAGCCTTCATATTCATATTTTCCCTTCTCTGTCTTTCTGACCCCAACAACCACTCTATGTACCATTTCCATCTTCATTTTCAAATAGATGGTCAATTGTTTTTCCTACAAAATCAGAAAAGTCATTCCTGTGATTGGCTTGGAGTGAAGCTTGTTTCCTGAGGGCTGATAATTCCCCTTTTTTCACCATTTCTTTCTTTATTCCAAGATGAAGGCATCTCTTCCCTGGCCAAATGGTTTTATCTGAAAATAAAAAAGAAATAAGAGTATTAGCAAAAAAATCATTGTCCCTAAACATTTTGCAACAAACATGACATTCACATGTTAGTGACTTTGTGCTCATGCAAAAGAGAACATTGTTCACTTTCATTAGTTATGTTTCTTTCATGAAGCTGATGACGGCAAAACCAAAGCAGGTTTGTGTTCGCGTGGTCGGATACCTGTAACATACACGTGCAACATTTTCCACACTTGTCTGGTAATGTATCAAAGGCATCAAAACGCCATAATCTATGAGAGAAATGCAAAGTTTTGAAGTTCAAGCAATCGATTACGTACAGTGCACAAGTGAAAGGATCAGGCGGCCATGACAGACGGCCCGGATTCGGCGCAAAGCGTGTATCACGTCGCACATTCCTAACTCTCACATCGCTATCTCACAATTAACCCCAACATGTTATACATCATTTTTAAGCTTAGAAAACGCTTGTTATACACATGGTTGTACATCATAGAAAAGTGAAGATATTCAGGGTAAAAAACGGCTTCAAAATTTTCAAACTGATGGTAGACCACCTTAGGATCGCGATATAAAAAATGTACACATACCAAAATGAAGCTTGTTTTCTTCTGTATCCTGTCCCGACATGTTGACTGCTTCAAAATGAGACCCTGCGATGCAAATGAGGCTGACGTAACACGATACCCGAGAGCCGCCGCGAATCGGGTCAACGCGGAAGTGACTTTGCGGCTCGCGGAGCACTTTTCCGAGAGCGATATCTCGGCAATCCTTGATCCCAAACTTAAATTTTTTACATTGCTAGGGCCACCATAGTACAGACAACAAACCTGGTAAGTTTAAAGGTCCAGGTCTTTTTCAATTTTAAACGGCGATAAATCAAAAATCGATGTGCGTAAGAAAACCCCGCGGTGCCGCACGTACACGCGCAGCGACTGGAAACCCTACTATTACCATAACGCCGGCACCAGGCCCTTCTGTAGGGCCAGCAGTCCGTCCACACGACCGATGGTGAAGAAGGCGTGGAACACGTTCCGGTAATGACGCTGGTACGTTCCACGGGACTTCAGCTCGCCTTGGAGCTGCATTCTCGTCTTAACAACCTGAAGAGAGGAAACAGATATGACATCCCGTTGTTAGATTGTATGGCATTCTTTTTTTAATTTTTATTTTTTATTCTTTTATTCATACATCATACAGTGAACCATCCCTTAGTTACACAATAATTCAAATCATAACAAATCATTGATCATAACAATAATCGTAACAATTACTTAAATCATAACAAATCATTGTATGGCATTCTTTATAGCTGTTAGCATTGAGCAAGTCGGCAGAACGTACTGTGTCTGCGCAAAACCTGGATTTTCGCTGGATTTTTGGTCAACGTTGCATCAGAATTTTGCCTGTTGCAGACCATATCTTTTTCTACACAACATTTGAAAACTACAGACGGGATGTCACCCTTATATACGCAAATTCAACCTTATATGAGACGTTCTGCTGAAGTGCTATGCATAATACATTACGGGTTTCGTGCAGGCACAGTACGTTCTGCCGACATGCTTTAGCATTGTCATATTTGACCATGTAACTTGTTATATCCTTTTGCGAGCCATAACTTTACATATATCTGTTTCTAAGTCCCAAAGTAAAACAATTCCCATTCCAATTATCGCATTGAGTGTATTTGAAGCAATATACATCTAAGCAAGGATGTAAGACAACACAACCAGCATATGTTTATTTATGATAGCTATTTCAGCATTGTGTGTGATGGCTTTGAAATGGAATGTAAGTATGGAAAGAAAAACTTTCTCACATTCTTAGTACTAAAGGATAATACAGGAAACAAGGCATTCTACTGTTAGAGCTTGGAACCTACATGACCTTAAAATAAGTTAGATACATTAGCCCCAGGTAGCTGATTCCCTCCCTAAGTAATTGGAACAAGACTGGCAATGAAAACATACATTGCCATGGCGACGGTGGTTGCTGTTAGGGTTATTGTTTGCATGGCACTGCGGCTCTGCCATCATTTCATGATTTTGAGGAAGACTTGGTACCTATACAGATACAGTGCACTCCCCCCCTGAGTGTATAGTGAACAAGCCCCGGGGTCACAGAAAGTAGGGCATCCGGTGCAGAGAGGAGCAGGGTCCCAAAGGTGTTCAGGAATGTGGGCATAGATGTAGGTCAGAGACATGCCTGTAGACATTCCATTCCTGTGGACAAAATGCCTGTACAATTCCTAGAATTCTTGCGAATCACACACAATACTGTACCATTTGGCTCCTCCCTGAGACGTCGCCAAAAAACTGTTGGACTGTATGTTTGGGGAGGGGGGTATAAAAGTGAGGGGCATTTTCTGACGGAAAATGATGTTTCTTCTCACCTCCAGCGGGTTGGTAAACACACAGGCACCACACGTGGAAAACCCTCCGATCAGAAATTCCGTCATGGTGGAAAATGTCCAAGTGACAGCAGAAGACCGGAAATAAGATGACCAGATAACAAGACAAGACGTTGTCCTTAATTTCAGAGAGTTGCAACAGCTAGCACGACGAATCTTGCGTCGTCAAGGTACAGCTAAAAGTCTGATTCAACCTCATGACTTGTGGGCCCGAGGTTTCGCAGCGATTAACCAAAGAAAAAGCGACAAAAACGAAAACTTTTGCAGCTTCGCACGCGCAACATGTACAGGAACAGGCGTGGGTGACCTCCAATGACCTCGACTCGTTCCCAGAACCGATTCGCACGTCGCCTCGGCAAATTCTGTGTCAGGAAAGAGTTACCAAGTTTCTTTAAACGCTTTTGCATTAAATTTAGCAACAATAGAAATCAGAAAGAGTACTCATTTTGCAAAACTAGCGTGAACAGGTTCTTTTGCAATAGCAATCCTGGGAACGAGAGTGATCCTTGGAATGACCGATGACCTCGACCTTTATTGCATCATTTGTTATTGTCCATGTTGTCATTTCTTCAAGCAGATGTCTGGTTCAAGTCAGTCTCGGTGTGTTTTGAACGTCTTTCTCGTTCGTTCCTGCCATCTTTTAATACTAAAGACATAACTGTTACTGCGAAAACCGCACTGGTCACCACAGTCGCTATCTCTATGTCACTTTTGGCCTCACTCAAGGACGCAAACCCTTTTGTGGACTGACATGTAGAAATAGCAGAATTAGCCAAACATGGAGAAATCTTTGCCGGGGGAGTTGGCCGGCTATGGGGTTGAATTCGATACTACATTTTTTCAGTCCGCAGAAGGGTCTGGTGGAGACTCATTCTTTAGCCTCGCATCCTACCCTTGTAGAGGTGCATTAGCCTCTACCAGGCTTCAGAGGCGGCTGGAAAGAGTAGACAACATGCCAGGGAAGTTAGTCCTCTAAAGGACCACAGGTTCAGACCGGCAAACTGTGGGCGCCTCTGAAGCCTGGTAAAGGCTAGAGGTGGATCATGAGGGATACGCGTAAACAACAGGACAAAGCAAATGTTCTTGCATCCTGGCGATTTTTATACTGCTTCGAGTAGCGACTTCTTCTCTATGCCATAACCAGCGTTGCTACAACCGGAGTTACCGTCGGTCTATCTCGGGCTGTGAATCTCATCCGGCTACTAAGATTCTAACCCCTGGTTCATGCTACGGAGAGTAGCGCAAGGACACATGGGAAAGTCGTGTCTAACTTTAGGCATAGCCTCTCACGCAAAAATCAACATAACACCATCGCTAGATCCGTACCCTACCCAGACCAGATGTTTTTTTATTTGATACGGTAGAATCACAGGAAGTGACGGGAGAAATGGTGTAACCGCAGGCTGACAGGAAGGTCAAATTGGAGGTCAAAATGATCTCCCCTCTGGCTGGGAGGAAGTGAGGTCGACTTGGAGGTCAAAATGGTCTTAGCGCAGGCTGAGAGGAAGTGGCAGTGCAATATGCACAGAATCAGCGAGAAATTCACAATAATGAATAAAACAAGAAATTCCCTAAACTCTCAATATTTCACGGAGGTATGAAATCTCCGTATTCTTGTTTAATCTGTCTCCCTCCCTCTCTCTCTCTCTCTCTCTCTCTCTCTCTCTCTCTCTCTCTCTCTCTCTCCCGGAAAACGATTCTGTGGTTGATTATCGCCGAAGTAGGATCAACAGATTTGGAAACCTCACAGGAAAATGGATGATGTCTGTTCAGCACCAAGGACAAGGACGATTTCTTGTTCTAATTTGAAGGACAGGTCGAATTACAATGCTTCCCAAGGCGCTCAATATCTAATATTATGCATGTAATGCGATATTTCCACGGCAGATGCTCTGCTGAACTTCACTCCCTTGTACCCCCACTCCGAACATTCTCTGCAAGAACACGCTTTGCCACCTCAACAGCAGAAAATCACCCTTTCTTCCTCAATACTCCATCACTCAAGAGAAAATTCCATGCCGACAGTTTCTTCCCTAGAACCACTTTGCTGTGGAACAAGCTTCCCCGTGAATGTTTCCCCACTAGGTACGACCTTCAACGGTTTAAATCTAGGGTGAACAAACATCTGACCACGCAGTCCTCACAGTAACCCAAAACATGCAAGTGGCTCTCACGAGCCTTGTTTTGAGGTGAAAACTGAAGTAAATTAAAAAATTTAAAAAAAAACAGTTTCTCTTGCATGCCAGTTCTACTGAAACTACACTTCCTGTTTGTTTATTCGTTCGGCAGAAAGTTGACAGGAAGTATCGAAGTTCTGATTCCCTTAATTACGCCCCCTTTTAAGTGGCTGAACAGAAATCAATGCCATAAAAGGAAATGACCTGCCTTGCCTAACACTTCCGTTAACAAATTGCACAAACAACATTAACGTCATTCACGTCATTTCCTCATTTTCATGGGGTTGATTCCGGTTAAAATACGCCTCTCTGTTACCGGGCCAGGAGAGCTCCATTAATTGTTTGTCGCGTGGAAATCACACGTGCACTTCATCAATTATTAGCTGGAAAGTTAATAATTGTAATTAGCATTATCGTTTTTATTCGTTGGTTTCAATTGCCGTCCTTAATCATCAATACGCGCAAGCATTTTTTTCACCCCCGCCTTGTATTAGCCACGCGGTGATTAACATCATCACCCCCTATATGCGCGAGCCGTAGCGAAGCCGCATTGCACAAGCATAGCTACTAGAAAAAGCATGATATCATGCTTCACCTCTGATGAGGATGCCTACTGACTGACTGACTGTTGTTTTTGTAGTTCTAGCAGGAAGCAGTTTCATCGACTGGAAGAAATGGTCGTCCGTCCGATTACCTGTGTATCCGGTTGTTATGTGACTCGCTGAACACCGACAAGCCTGACTCGTACTTAACAAACTCAGACCTAGGCCTCTTTATACCAACAACCCTTCTCAAACTTTTTGTGTAACCACAAACAAATTTTTATCTGGTCATAATCTCAAAAATCACGTGTTCGTGAATAATTTCATTCGGTTGGTGAATGATTGAATAGCAAAGTAAACCAGTCATATTAGCCCTGATGAAGATGACAGACTGTCATCAAAACTTTGGCTTTTGTTAAACAAGTGGTTGCGAATAAAGAACTTTGCATGCTATTCAAAATCATATGTTATGGGACTGCTACTAGTAACCTTGCTATTTGGTTGCTGCCGCGAGCTAGGCTTTTCTGTCATGACCCATTGACAGACTCTGATCATGACTGGTCAGAGTAAAGGGATTTAGGAGACTAAAGTGCACCAGACCGACCGTCTGTCCTGATTGTTCATCTCAATTAGCAGTCCAGCCAATGAGAGAATGGCAAATAGAGGTTCAACCAATCAGAACGTGGCTGCATGTCCGTCAAATGAATAAAGAGACTCTTTCTACACAACCAAGTGTTTTATTCAACCGACGTTTCGGTGACCGTCTGTCACCTTCTTCAGGGCAATTCTGACTGGTTCACATTGCACTGCAGCATAGGTGTCGCTGCTGTAGATGCGTTCCCAAACGTATTTACATATCTACAAGTACAAGTACATGTCCGTCAAATATCTAAATCTTTTTTTGGTCTTTTTTTTATTACATTTCTACGTTTTGAAGGAGGTGGGCGGGGCTTTGGGATCGGTCTCTTGGAAAGCAGGTTCAACATTCTCCTTCGACACGTCTGCTTTAAGAAGGTCAATGACAACACGTCTGAAGTTATAGTAGTCAGGAAACTTGAATCCTCTTGTTGCAGGTCCTTCATGCTCCTACCTGCACCACCTAGCTCCTGGCCAGTAACCAACGAATGTGCTTGCCGGCGCTTCTGCGTAACCTGTTGCGTCAACTGCAGTTCTTAATCCCGCGTTCTTAAGAACCGTTATTACCTACTTTGGGCAGGAAATGTAAGCAACAAAAGCAGGGCGTGCGTCATCGCCCGTTTCTTAAGCTGCACGGGTTCCGCTCGGGTCCGGACGCTGACCGCAGGTCTCCACTTTCACTTTCCAATCAAGTCGAGAGCACTTTCACGCTTCCTGGCGCTCCAGCCATTTCAAAAGTGCTTACTTCACCGCTATCCAATCATGCACGGACTGCCTAGCCTGTAATGTTCAAAAGTAATCCAAGAGTTTTACGGAGATATATGTGAAGATTTAGGATGTGACCAAAAACATCTTCAGAAAGCCTTTAACTGATGAACAAATAGATTTCCTAAGCCGTTGATGACTTCTCTATTCTAGATGGCAGCTTTGATAATAGTAACTTCATGGCAAAGCTAAAACTCTAAAGGTTAAACTGAAGGGCAGCTCCATAATAGTGTATAACTGCCTAGTTATGCAACAGTGACGTAGTCATGACATATTGATAGTGTATAACTACCAGGTTATGCAACAGTGACGTAGTCATTGACATCTTAATTATTCTATCGATTCCTGTCTATGGCACAGAACCAACCACCGACAGGGTTCAATCTCGTGACAATTGTAGGTTAATGTTGTTAAGGAAATGCTTGGAACGTCTTTCCAAGCCTGCCTAAACCGTACTCCTGATGCTAAGTGCTTATTAACTCACTTCGTTGTTGGATGGTATTAAGTAGCGCCCTCGTGCGGCTGAAATGTTTCCACATGTAAGCCTGGTTTCCACCCACCACGAACGTCCCTGTATGCGTGTGTGGTCTTGTTAGGCCACACTGATTTAATTTTATGGATGACATCCTCTGGGGACCACAAAACTAATGCGAGAGGGTGGAAAAACAAAACAAAAAAAATGCTGCTTAACCACAGGAATACAAAGCCGGTATTGCGAATTGAAGCACAGGACACAGTGACTGCATCAAACAAACAAGTTTTTATTTGCAGGAGGTAGATGTAGATAGTCTTGTTCAGGTCTCATCCTCCTTCACAGTTTCCTCCTTCGTTTTACGATAAGCCGCCCTTTTGCGGAATTTATGAGTCGGCAGTCTGTACTGAGTTCCAGCCGAGTTCCGGAGTTCCGTGAAGCCTCGAAAGACATGATTTTTTGTTGTTGTTGAGAACAGGCGAAAATCAATGCGCGCGCGGATGTCATCCATAAAATTAAGTCGGTGTGGCCTTACGCAGTGTCACTGATACCTCAGTTGATACGTGTATACAGTAGGTAGTGTACTTCCGTGAAATGGAGGAATTGTTTTTTGTGTGTTTGTCTGTGTGTTTACTTGTGTGCTCGTACAGTTGAGTGACAGCACGTGGGTGGGTGGGGATGATTACCTAACCACAGACGACAAAAGGTCAGGCACAGGAAGTTAGGTCACAGAAGCTGGCCGCAAATCAGCAGGAAGTTGGTCAGGAAGCCTGTTGTCTGGATGGCAGTGGGAAAATGCATGGAGAGGCAGACAGTGGAATTCATAATACTGTATAAAACAAAAAATTCTCAAAAACTCACAATAATGAATAAAACAAGAAATTCCCTAAACTCTAAATATTTCACGGAGGTATGAAATCTCCGTGTTCTTGTTTAATCTGCCTCCCCCCCTCTCTCTCTCCCATGAAACGATTCTGCGGTTGATTATCGCCGAAGTAGGATCAACATATTTGGAAACCTCACAGGAAAATGGATGATGTCTGTTCAGCACCAAGGACAGGCCCCTATAGAAGACTACACTGTAACGCTGTAACGTTGTATAGATATCGGATACACGCTTCCTGTGTACTTGGCAAGGCCAAGACCAATCTCTCTGTCTATGTAAACCTTTACAATCTCTTATTAACAGAACTAGTCGGTGTAATAACACTAATAGTACATGTATGCCTGCTTGGTGTTATGCAGGTATGTTTTGATTGGGGAATAAAACATTTCCTCCAGCTTTACCGCTTTCATTTTCTCCACTGGAACATCATGGATCAAGATATTATCTCGGCACAAAACTGTGGCCAGACGTCATTACTATATTGGAAACATCACCGAGCTATTCTGGTCTCACATAGATCTAATATCAACATGTCGTGACGTCAATGTTTCATAGATCCTGATTATTTATCTTTTTCTCGTCACGAGACCGCACACTTCACGCTTCGCTTCATCATTTTGATACATATATCTCGCACTGCTGTAATATGGATTGTAAAATTATGGGGATAAAGTATAATTTGAAGCACTTTGATAGAAATAAATCGTTTAAAAGTGGCGCTGTTTGGCATTATATCCAACTTCGGCATCATGTAGGTAATGAATGTTTCATATGTTCTTATTTCTTAGATACTGGTGATATTCTTGTTGTTTAGTCGGATTGAAATTGCTGAAAACAGTGTTATTCCTGTACCATGCTTACAATAATCAAAAAGCTAGGAGATTTGCTAAACTGGTGGTGGAGTACCCGAGGCTTGACTCTGACGTGTAGTATAGTTTGATCACCGGGCGTACCCGTCTCAGAGGGAGCACTATCCTGTAACTGAGGCCCATATGAGATGTGTGATTGTCGTCCGCAGCTAAATACCACTTACGTGTGTCTGACGCACGTTGGCGGCCGGGGGCACCTAAAGATAGCCGGTGTCTTCCGCTGATTGCGGTATTATCATTCGTTCTAGCCCATTTCCTACTGCTCCCTAGACTCCCAGGCAGGCTTGGTTGGGCTTTTTTTTTGCTTATCATGTGCTGTTTTTCCTGGAGGTATTGTTTCGGGTGGCTGAGCTGTGCGTTTGTGTGTCTGTTTGTCCGCGATGTGCAGGAACTTAGGATTCGGATAACAGCACATGAGTGGGGGTATTGGCAGCACGTCGGCAGAACGTACTGCGCCTGCGCAGAACCCTGATTTTTCACGTTTTTCGTTGGATGTTTGGTCAACGTTGCATCAAAATTTTGCCTGTTGCAGACGATATCTTTTCCCATACAACATCTGAAAACTACAGACAGGCTGTCAACCTTATATGCTCTAATACAACCTTGAAACGCTGTGCCAAAGTGCTATGCACAATACATTACGGGTTTCGCGCAGGTGCAGTACGTTCTGCCGACGTGCTAGTATGGCTTACTACAGACTCGAGAAGCTGGCAGAGGGCCAGCAGGAAGTTTGCAGTTGGCATAGACATTTTAAAGAGAAAAATTCAAAATGAGTAAAACAAGTAGTTCACAAAATGTCCAATTTCTTGTTGTGTAGAAGTTCCGATTGAACAAATTGTTCTAAGTTAACGGTTTATGAGTCATGGATGTTAGACAAGACTTGTTAACGCACTAGTTACTCTAAAGATTTTCATTGTAATTCCATCCCATCGTAGGAGAAATGGAAATATTTTGTTTTCTCGATGTTTTTCTCTCCAACTACTGAGTAAGAACTAGTACACCTCTACAAGTAAGTGCTAAGCTACGCTATACTATATTTATAAAGGTACAGTGAGCAGTTGTATATATATACTATACAAGTTCTACGAGTACTATACTTCACAGAGTGTCGACTAAATTACTGGCTAAGATCTGTTACGATTCTAAATATAGCGTAATGAAACCCCCTCCAGAACTGAAATGGGCCGTAACAATGCTACTATCTCGACTGATCTGCAACTGTTCTTATACTTCTATCTCCCTCCGTCTTTGATCAGTCTTCTGTATGTTAGACGGTTGAGACGTTACATAATGACGGTAAAGTCCTGTAGGATGGATAACAGTTAATTACGCTTTTCTTAGCTCCTGAGATATCGACGTTGCTATTCTTTACTACCGCGTGTGGCTCACGACGCTGAAGCTGCAGGTTAAAAATAACCACTATTTAGAGACGGCAGCCAGGCGATACTTCAGGTTCTCAATGCCGTGTCACACTTCGTAGTCTATGGGACGTATTTATAACCGCCATTGAAATTCTGATTTCGACTATTAGTCCCAAAGAACATAAATAGACTAGATTTCTTTGTCTGGTCCATATGTTCTTGGTTCTATTTTTTGCTCGTGAAGTTGGATAGGCACGGAGGGTATTAAATAACTTATAACCTTTTTTTAGAAGTATCACACAATCGGAGAACTAGCTGTAATCTCATCTTTCAATTTGTTCTAATTTTATCAGATGGAGTCACAAATATCTTTTCATTCCCAAAGAAGCCAGGCTCAACTCCGTATAGGCCAGTACAACGGTTGGTATGCAGGTAAATAAACCAAGACACACAGGTATGCACCAGGGGAGAGTATCTCGCGTTTCTATCGCAGCTGACCTGAGGATGACCCGCCCCCAAGCCAGCCCGTCGTACCCTGGTGGCCAGAATCGTCGAGCGGCTTATGGAGAGTTTGAGCCCGCGCGGTCCCCGATCACGCCCGCCCCACTATTGAAGCGGCGTACCTAGGGGGTCTGCAGGCCTAGAGCTAGGGTTTGTGCATAGTGGGGAGGGCGTGGACCTAGAGGGTTTGTGCATAGTGGGGCGGGCGTGATCGGGAACCGCGCGGGCTCAAACTCTCCATAAGCCGCTCGACGAGTCTGGCCACCAGGGTAGCCCGTCGTGGCTCGTCTCCGCCACACATGGTCCGGAACAAGGCGACAACAGCTCACCGGAAAAAAAAAACAAACTTTTCCCAAGTGCGCAGGAAACGACTTTCCGATATTTACTTGATGACATTGAATTGAAATGAAACACGAAGGGCCCTGTAGTCCCACCAATGATGCAGTAATATGACATTTCACAGGCAATTTAGTCCCGCCATGCAGCTGAGATCAGTGCTTTTAAAAGAATTTTACGGGTGAAGTAAAGAGAAGCAAGATATTTCATAAACTCAGCTCCTTAAACGATCGACCCGTAGATTCTTCCTCAAATACTTTCTCTGGTCCATTAGGGTGTTTATTTATATATATATCTTTCATCTCCCGTGAAATATTTTCCACCTGCTTTTACCTCGAGCTCAGGAACCGTATTGCTATTCAACTGTGCGTCGCGGTCAAAGTTGAGGCGAACAATGGAGGTGGTATGGGTAACTCCGACATGTGTGCGACTGGGAATAAAGGAGTCTCGCCTGGAGGACACGCGGTATGTCTACTGAAAACAAAACGATCGGTATTTCATATCCCCAGTCAGGGTTGGACCTGAGGCTATTTTTCGTGTCTGCTGAAGCCGCTGGGGCGTGAGTTTGGGCAACCGAATGCCACAGAGGGCGTGAAGCAGGTGTACTGGGACTTGTTTTTCTTCTCACACTTGTCTGGAGTTCAAATCTACCATTGCGAGTGAAGGTCTGCATTGAAGCTCACCTGCGTGAGGTCGTAGTTCGCACAAAGTTCGCCTACAAGCCATTAACATTCAACAAGGATTGTTACAGATACTCGTTCTTTCCGCAAACTGTGAGAGACTGGAATAGTCTACCCCAGGCCACCACAGATACAGCAGAACCTAAAAAGTTCAAGGAGGCTATACTACAACAACTAAGACAGCAATAGCGCAGCGCACTCCCCCTGCACGTGTGGCCCCAACTGAGGGGCGTTGTGCAGTAACTTATCAAGATCAAGATGTAACAACAACAACACGTTTTAAAGTGCGCTGTGCTAACGTTTTAAATCGTGGTGCCGTTGATATAACTTGGGTGCGGCACTACTGTGTACTATTTATTTAAATGTCGCAATAAAAACGTCTGTGCTGTTGTTATATGGCAAAGACCCTACAGATCCAAACGGACTGATTTAACATTACTTTAAGTACCTTTAAGTGTTTTTTTGGTGTGTATTACCTTCAGGTCATTCATTTTTTTTCAAATCTTTAGTTTCCAACAACAGTACATGTACATATTAAAGGAGACATAGGTGAACCTTAACTTTAAACATTTCAGTTTTTGCTACATGTAGAATGTCATAGAATTCAAAATATTTTAAACATAATGAATATTATATACTGTTTTTCAATGCAATAATAACATTTTCTCGGATCAGCGCAGATGTTGTCTATGATGACAAGTCTTACATACTATCTCCTGTTGTCCCATCCAACTTTCCCTACTTTAAAATCTGGTAAGATTAAGTGATTAAGTGTACAGAAGGTCGATTTCCTAGTCAGGTTCAGTATTGTGGAACAACTTGTCAAGGGATCTGAGAACGGCCACGTCAGTTGCAGCTTTTAAAAACAGACTGCGTCGAGTCACTTAGAATGACAATTATTTGTGAAATGGAAGTTTGGTTGTTGATATTGATAACTTATGAATCGAGATAATGTTTGGATTTTGTATGGACTCGTATGTATTTATATTGTAACTGATTATTGTAACGGAACCAAAACATTTGTAAAAGACCCCTGACCTACCTCCAAAAAAAAAAGATTAATTAGTTGATGGCAACTGATAAACTGCTATGAATCGGCCCGCTGACGTGGCATATATATGAGTGCCAGGGATTGCCTAAGGCACGGAGGCAGTGGATAAAAACACTTGACAGTCACGAAGACAAAGTTTTCGCGGAAGCCCATTGTTCTACCCCTACTTCGGGTCAGCTTTGAAAAGTCCGGACAAACATCGACAATCAAAACGGTGTTATTGAGGCCTTCTCAAGCATGTCTTGAACACCTGTATATGTCAAGTGTACACACGTCAGGGATTGCGGTCTTAGGGTACCTGGTTAAGCACGTCGGCAGAACGTACTGCACCTGCGCGAAACCCGTAATGTATTGTGCACAGCACTTTGGCAGAACGTCTCATATAAGGTTGTATTAGGGCATATAAGGCTGACAGCCTGTCTGTAGTTTTCAGATGTTGTATAAGAAAAGATATCGTCTGCAACAGGCAAAATTTTGATGCAACGTTGACCAAACATCCAACGGAAAACGTGAAAAATCAGGGTTTTGCGCAGGCGCAGTACGTTCTGCCGACGTGCTACCTGGTTATTAGACCAATCCCATAGCCCCGCCTACCGCCGGCAAAACATGAAATGCAAACATTTGATGGACATACATGCAGCCACTCTCTCATTGGTCGAACCGCTACTTACCATGCTATCATTGGTTAACCCGATAATTGTGATGGACAGTCAGGATCGGTCCATTATAAGAGATGACGTTATGTAGTCCCAATATTTCTCCACAGTTTACCAAAATTTGACTCGGTCACTTCAACAAGCAAACAAAACCAATTCATATTATTAGGATGTGGCTGTCCGAACCCTGCGCACACCCACGATATTATAATAACATTTTACGTATATGTTGTGCTTACGTAAAGTGTTACTCTCGGTAGACATATAGAGGATGTTACAAAGTCTCATGACACGGAAAAAGGAGGTAAAAGACATATGAATATCAAATATACCTACCATATGTAGTAGCTTGACATTGTTTTTAATCACGATGACTGAGAAACTAAGCTTGTACGGCCTTCCAAAAGTGAATTTTTGGAGACTCTCCGGCAAGCTTCCCAATCGCCCGCCTCGGCAATTTTTGTGTGTCTATGTCTGTGTTTTCTGAGCTTTTTCCGGAGCTGACATGACGGGGTCAACTACAATCAGATAAGGTCGTATGTTGTTGTCATGAGCACTTTAAACAGTCAATGATATCAAGATGATAATATTTCCGTATTGTTCTTCCCCACCACACCGATACTGTACTGAAATAGCCCTAACATACTTTACAACTCGATATAATAAACAGGAACCACCGAATGTTTAAAACAGCCATCGAGTTCCCTATTTGCGTCACTCTAAAGCAAACATCAGTTACACTCTGTACAGTAAAGTACGCGCATATGCTGCAGTTCACTCTCTCCAGGGTTCATCATTGTCCAGAGTTCAGCGGGGGTCAGAGCGGATGAATGGAGGGCGTCTACCTGTATTTCTGCCGCCGCTACCGGAGCAAGACGTTCGGCTGTCTCGGGTTGCCAGCCGCGCATTTGTCACGTTGTTTACCTGTCGGCGTGTGGCACGCACTCCGCGGCACCTATCACTGTCAACACACCGGCGTGTGGCACGCACTCCGCGGCACCTATCACTGTCAACACACCGGCGTGTGGCACGCACTCCACGGCACCTATCACTGTCAACACACCGGCGTGTGGCACGCACTCCACGGCACCTATCACTGTCAACACACCGGCGTGTGGCACGCACTCCACGGCACCTATCACTGTCAACACACCGGCGTGGGGCACGCACTCCACGGCACCTATCACTGTCAACACACCGGCGTGGGGCACGCACTCCACGGCACCTATCACTGTCAACACACCGGCGTGTGGCACGCACTCCGCGGCACCTATCACTGTCAACACACCGGCGTGTGGCACGCACTCCGCGGCACCTATCACTGTCAACACACCGGCGTGTGGCACGCACTCCGCGGCACCGATCACTGTCAACACACCGACGTGTGGCACGAACTCCGCGGCACCTATCACTGTCAACACACCGGCGTGTGGCACGCACTCCACGGCACCTATCACTGTCAACACACCGGCGTGTGGCACGCACTCCGCGGCACCTATCACTGTCAACACACCGACGTGTGGCACGCACTCCACGGCACCTATCACTGTCAACACACCGACGTGTGGCACGCACTCCACGGCACCTATCACTGTCAACACACCGGCGTGTGGCACGCACTCCACGGCACCTATCACTGTCAACACACCGGCGTGTGGCACGCACTCCATGGCACCTATCACTGTCAACACACCGGTGTGTGGCACGCACTCCACGGCACCTATCACTGTCAACACAACGGTCTTCTAGAGACACGTCAGCAGAACGTACTGTTCCTGCGCGAAGCCCACATTTTCACGGTTTTCGTTGGATGTTTGGTCAACGTTGCATCAGAATTTTGCCCGTTGCAGACGATATCTTTTCCGACACAACATTTAAAACCTATAGACGGAATGTCATCCTTAAATACGCGAATATGACCTTAAATGAGACGTTCTGCCAAAGTGCTATGCATTACGGGTTTCGCGCAGGCGCGGTACGTTCTGCCGACGTGCTCCTTCTAGACGCTATGGTGGGGTTATCACATGAAGTTACCTAAATCTATATATCTGTCCAACGTATCCCCCAACACACAACGTAAGAATTTAAGGGTAGTCTCGTCTCTTCATTTCTAAACCTCAACACAGCTAACGTTGTACACAGATCTCCCCAAAAGCTGGCTGTTGAAAAACATACGATCTTTTGTGGTTCAAACATGATTTTCTACATTGTTCGGTATTCTATACCAGCCTGTACACCGGACACCGCGCGGGTGAAAGTGCTTGTTTGTCTAACTTTTCTTCCGAGTAAAGCCTGGGGACGTTTTTGTTTGGTGGGCGTGGTCAAGAGCTTGCGTTGCGACATGGGATTAGAAGTGCTTAAGACAAGATTAGGGCCACTCCAAGAAGTATCTTTTGGGTCGAAACATGACTGAAAAAATTGAAAGAACCTGGAGTTAAAAATACAGCATGATACGCTTGTGAAACTTTCGTGTTTCCTCACATATAGAAAGACAACAACGTTGTCCCTGTTGTCACTGTCCCAAAATGTTAAAAGGGGGCGTGGGGGGTATCAGTTGTGGGAAAAGTTTAATGAGATTGCCACGTGAAGACCTTGCTGCAATTTTTACCCCCACCACCTGCCAACGCAAACATTTCGGCCCCAAACACTTGAGCCGACGCGTTAGGAAGTTAGTTACGCTAGATGTGTGCATATGTACACGTGTTCGCGGGACGTTGGGTTGGAGTTTCCTCTGTTCCAGGTATTTGAAGGAAGGGCTGGTTACATCAGCTCGCTCCAGTCACGCAGTACCTTTGTTTGCTGAGCAGGTGAATCGTGACTCTTAAAACACCCTCACACAGCTAAACAAGGACTGTTCCAAAATGTCAGGGGGGGGGGTGAATCACTGTCAACTTTCAACTTTCTTTATTGAATTAGCTTAGCAGATGTAAGATGTTGGTAGCGTTCTGATTGCGTTGATTTTACATAATTACACAGTAATAACACAAGTAAATAGACTCACAACACCAATAATGAACCAGACTGGATTTTGCTGTTGTACAAGCGGATTGTGTAATGAAGGAAAAAAATTGTTCAGTAGCCTCATACTAGGAATCAAACCTAAAGATATTTTAAGACCCCTTCCGTGAATTTGCTGGTCATGACCCGTTTCTAGAGACTTCAATTCTTCAAATGAAGTAAGTCCATTACGAACAGCCACTTTGCAATAGGCTTGTTAATTTTAGACTACAGATGTTGTTGTGGATGGAGTTGATATACCACAGTAGTGTGAACCATGCCCCAGTCTATAATGGAATAGCTATCGCATGTCGTAAAGACGATGTGTCGAGCCCCCAGGTTCTATATTATGCTAGAAATTCTGGGTACCGAACCAAAGTTCTAGGAAACCCCTGGGGCGCCCAGGTCAAAGATTTGTCTTCGCTCTTTATTGTTAAAGCGGCCATGGCATACATGTACCAGTAGGGATGTACATCTATATAAATGGTTCTTTTTCTAAAAAAAAATCCGTATTTACCGAATTATATCAAAACGCATAGAGGTGACGTCAAATAAGGATTGCCAATGTTTATTTGGACACAGCTAATCTATTACATGTATTATTAATCAGCTAGTCTATAGCGCAACAGTGAGAGAGAGGAAATAAGTATGTTCTTTCTGAAGCGTTTAGATAGCTATAGTGCCTTGTTATGTAAAGTCTTCTTACTATTAACACTTCTATGTAGAGAGAAAAAAAGGGAGAACAAAGCAGCGAGAAAGCTACACGAGTGACATTTTTATTCCGAAGAAAATTCAATATACCGTCTTTTAGACAACAGATGTTATTGTGGATGTGGTTGATATAGCACAAGAGTGTTCTTAGTGTTAACACTTCTATGTATGTTATGCAGAGAGGAAAAAAGGAGAACAAAGCAGCGAGAAAGCTACACGAGTAACATTTTTATTCCGAAGAAAATTCAATATTATACCGTCTCCGCACCAGGCACTTCCGTTCACCAATCCTCTACCCTAAGCCGGTTTTCATATTGCACTTCCGGTTTCCGCTGCCTTGGCCGGGACATTAGACAATAATCCGCTCAG
This sequence comes from Branchiostoma floridae x Branchiostoma japonicum, assembly GCA_013266295.2. Classification (NCBI taxonomy): domain Eukaryota; kingdom Metazoa; phylum Chordata; class Leptocardii; order Amphioxiformes; family Branchiostomatidae; genus Branchiostoma; species Branchiostoma floridae x Branchiostoma japonicum. Next base: position 12,570,292 of record CM023832.1, read on the forward strand.
CTTCGGCTACGTGGAGTGAATGATGAGGAGTGGAGCACGTACTGGAATGTTACATGACGAGTTACGCGAGAAACGTATCCAGAAAAGTAGGACTCTTAACCGACAGTTTGCCACGGATGCAGAGGGGAATCTGTATGGCGCATTTGTATTTACCTATATAGCTAGCGACTTTACGTAAATGCTTCTGGAGAAAATGCCGTGAAGACCACTGAGACGAGAGGAGATGGACCTCTTTCTGGCGGTAAGTCATTTTAGTGCGCAGATTTTGTATCAAGCCATCCACTGGATAACCATCGAAGTGTTTGACTCCTATTCTTGTTCACCTCTCGTAGCGATATCGGATCATATCCATCCATACGTCTGCGTACTACCAGATCTGACGTTAGATCAAGCGCTCGCAAGAGACAAAAGATGGCGTTCCAAAAATAGCCACACACGTCACGGCGCTAATCAGTTTCTACTACGGCAAAAACTCGTTCTTTCGCGGGGTTATCTCCGCTCCGGATCTTCCTTTCCAAATAAACGTCGTCCCGTTCCACCTCTCGCTATCTTTTATACGTTACATTTAGCACTCTCAGACGTTCTGCCGTGCCAAAAACTATAAGGCCAATCGTTAATTACTGCCGTCTCCTTTCGCGGCGCTGTAAGCGGTAATCACAGGGGATCGATCTTTGTTCCATAAGGCGGGATGATGTCTGCTCCTCCTGCTATCATTATCTAGTATTCCCCGCCACGCAGGTACGCCTCCACCCCGCGCAGCAAATGGTATCGCCCGGGAGAGCGCCTGGCTACCTGTGATCGGCGGGCATTTCCCATTTGAATACCTGCGCCGGGATAGGTACAGGTAGAGGCGACGGGGCACACGCGGGCCAACCCGGAAAAGAAAAAGAGGCAAAAAGCCCGTGCCCGAGCTCCGTGTAGAGCAGGGATCCGCCAAGGCTGTCACGTTGCAGAGTGAGTGTGTCATGACGCAGCGTTCCGTGCTAGCCACCTTCTGAGGGTTAGGGTCATTTCACTTTCAGATCCGTCCGGTCCCAGGTGGCACCGAGGAACACTTCCCCCTCCAGGGCACCACTCGGACCGCGTGTTTCTCAGCCTAGCTCCCCAGGACTGCTACAGCGGTGCCAGGCCGTACCAGGTGCTACCCTAGCGCACTATGAAGGGGCAAGTGGAACTACCGCTGATGAAGCCGAACCACGGCTTACCTCGGGGCCTGAACCCCGTCCTGGGTCTGCCAATGTCGCCGCCAATGTCACACCAACAAGCCTACGGGGCACCGTACTACAATACGTGAGTACAACTTCCCGTTGCCTTTTGTGTGGAAGCTTGTTTGATAGTGTGGAAGCGTGTTTGATAGTTAGAGCGCGTGTGCATGCCAGTAGGATGGGCCCATAGCATCAGGTGGATGGTTACACCTGTAGTTGCAACACCCCTGTCCCACCCCGCTACCGTAAACACACATCCCACCTGCCGGCGGCGAACATGCACATACCTCGTTTGTCACCTGGGTTTCGGAAGACAGAAGTGGGGGCGGGGGGAGGGGGTTAGGGAAGGGTCTACCTTTGTTTATCCTTACAAGTTCCGGAACGACATGTTGTCACTGGCAACATTAAAGCTGCAAAGGTGAAGGTAAAGAAACGACCAGATACAGTTCTGCTATTTTAAATCAATAGAATGTGCCGTGACGCTTGACTGACAACAGTTATACATGTGTCACAGTGACGTGCACGTATTGTGTTGTACCTACAGGAACTAAAGCGTTCACCTGTATACACGGCTGTATACACGAAACTTTACTATCTGCATTGATAGTAGAATCGCTTCAGTGATTGTTTGGAATATGATACTACAGATAAAGATTATGATTATTCATATTTCTCCTCCATCCCTAAATTGCATGCTCGAGAGATTTTTAGATATTCCTCCTGCACGAGCGAAAGTCGTACGCGTTCCACACCACACCGCTCACATTGCGTGAGGACGGGCTACATAGAACAGCGCTTCTCCGTTTACACATATGTCCTCACCTGGCTTATACAAGCGTACATGGTATGCGCTTTATAGATTATTTGAATTATACGCAGCAGTCTTCAAAAGACATCTCTCCTTTCCACCACGCCGTGTTTCTCTGGTCGGTTCTGAGTCATCATGCTTCATCTGCCTCCGCACCGCATGTTTTGTGCGAAGAGAGGGGGCGGAATATAAAGTAGCTTTTGAAAATCAATTTAGGAAAGTACGCTCTGGGCGAAGGCCGAGGATTGCTGGCACAGTAACTATCCAATAACTGCTGAAGTTTGCTGGTATATTACGCAGGATTTCTCAACTTACGCGTTGTACAGAACAGGGAGTGTTATATAACAGTGGAGAATCACTTATTTCTGGTCTTATCGTTTTCCTTACAACGAACGCACGCACACACATAAACACGCGCGCGCACGCATGCACACACATAAACACACACACGTGTGCGCATATGCACACATAAACACGTGCACGCGCACACGCACGCATGCACTCACACACACACACACACACACACACAAATAAACACACATACAGGCACGCTCACACTTGCAAACAAACACACACACACACACACACACGCACGCACGCACGCACGCACACGCACGCACGCACGCACACACACGCACACACACACACACACACACACACACACACACACACACACACACACACACACACACACACACACACACACTCATCGCATACGATATTCTGAGAATAGGCGAGTGGCCAGCGTTTGACAGTACTTATATACATGTATCTTACCAGTAAGCCAGCTGTCTCCCAAAATATATTTAGGACCTATTCGAAGAAGGCGTGCCGACATTTCTCGGTACGGTTTGGGCAGGTGCAGCTTTTATACCTTGGCTGTGCTGCGATCTGCGGCCGTGGATGCGGTTGGCGTTACCATGCAGATGAATAAGTGGGCGTGTGACGCAAGGACGGGGGCCCGCGCTTTCTCCAAAACTCTCTCGATTAGGCAAATACGCCGCTGCGTCGTCGGATGGCAACAACCTGCCTCTCGCCTGGCTGCCGCGAGTTGGCGACTCCCCCTGCGTAAATCAAGCGGAGCACCTGCCGAGTAGGTCAGGTGGACCACGCCACCTTATGGCGATGCACCTCCACAGACAGTATGGCGGCTCTGTCCATCCCCCCTCTAGGAACCTCTCCCCCTTCGCCTCGCAAAGGTGGGTCATGCATCGATCATGTGACGTGTTCGTGCCGTGTACACTTGTCCCTCGTTCCGTCAGGTATTTCGGCCGTCATGACAATTTTGTGTCCCCCCCAAATATTGTTTTTAAGGTATATCGTAACGTGCGTTCCGTACCCGCTATGAATTATTCATGAGGGGGTGTGTGAGGGTGGGCGGCGGTGGCAGGGGCGCATCGCCCCGACTAGCCCCGGGGAAGGGATTACTACCAGGCCGTGGTGTAGAACGTGTACACCCGTAATCCTGCAGCCTCGTTCGCCTACCTTCGCCCAGCTGGCAAGGCCGCGCGCGTTTCCTTTCTGTCGATAGTAAGGCCCTCATGTGTATTCTGTGACGTCGGCCGTTCATTCATAAGTCTCCCTTCTCCCGCTACGCCCGCCGTCTGACGTCAAACGCCGTCATGTCGTCATCTTTGGGTCACGTGACCGTGCCTCTCTTTCCGCGACGCCAGTTTGTGAATGGCCTGGCGACGTTCATTGACGCCGCGAAGCCTGGGGCCCTCGGGAGCACCGGGAGAGAGGAGAGGAAGCCTGAATTTAAAACGCCAAATATGGCAGAACATAAGCCGGAAAGGGCGTCCCGGGACCGCACAACACGTACTAGCCACCCAACACGTTTGGAGGAAGAAATAACGAAAATCGGAAATTACTGCTAGAACGCATGACGTCACGAGACGTTGCAAAGTGCCGGCCTGCATACAGATGTGGCGGATAGAGTCATGTCAGGACGTACTCCGTCCTCGTATGAAGTAGCACACCACCGCCTTGACACACCTGGATAGTACAGTACTAAGAAACAATCGTCTTGTGTCATCTATACGTGGCAAAGAGGAGAAATTTATGTTGAACTAAACGTCGCCATATAATCAGGGCCATCCACGCTTCTCCGGTGCATCTTCTCTACACCCCAGCACCTACTTGTGCATTCATGGCAGAACACATCAAGGTTTTATCCGCAGCTAGCAATCAATATCCTCCTTCCCCCACTTCCATTCATACAATACTCTCCAACGCAGGCAGCTGCTTGAGAGGCCGCAAAACATCCCCGCCCACACAGGGGCATAGTGGGAAGATGCGCGGATGAAAGCGGGGCATTAGAGGTCAGAAATTAGGAGAAATATTTCAGCCTTCTTGGAAACCATTGAAGGAAACTAATTAGTACCGATGGGTGTGATGATCAAGGGAGGGTTGGTTTTGTTTTTTTAATGTTCTCTTCGTGCATGAGGTATGATTTGTATCGTAAATAAGTTTGCATTTTTTAAAAGGGGGTTTTCAATTTTTGATGACGGCTGTATTGGATACCACGATTGAATAAGATGTACTAGTCTGTGAGTTTTGTCACAGTGTATAACATTCTTAATGTATATTGATGCATTTTTGCAGTCGCCAACGGAGATCCCAGCATCTCCAGCTAGTGGTATTTACTTGTATGGGCTAAAAGTGCCGACGTTTTTGTAACCAGTTCAACTCCCCCAAGACAGTGCTTCAAGTACCGCACTACTCTAGTGTATTGCTGAACCCTCCATCTAATTTGCCCATCCAGTAATACAGTTTTATTGGTCACAGTAAAGAGGCTCAATCACAAATTCAAGCCCTCCTCCCCAATTCTATCTGTGTCTCTCTTTTGTCATGTGCGTGTCTTTCCGCACATTTATGGTTTTATTTAACTCATTCTTTAACCTGTTATCTACACCTCTGCTTCTTACACTCTACTTTTAATGTCAATCGTGTCTTTTTTTAAATTTTGATTAGAAATAATGAAGCAAACCAAAGAATGAGTCTTCTCTCCGAATCGTTGTGAACCGTCCGTCCAGTACGCAAAGTTACTTGGACAGGGACGCTCATTCTCAGCAGTGTATCTATAAATGGACCCACACGGCGTTTGATGTTTATTTTCAAGATCGGTCTTGGATAGCCGGACAAAGCTGGAGGTTCAGGGATTCACGCAACTCTGTTGTCCCAAGTGTTGTGTCAATAGTGCTGTTTCAGGATCATAAATCACCTTCTACAAGTCTTCTCGTATCTGAGATCGACGGTTGGTCTTTATCGTACTTAGTGGTGTTCAAAATCTCATTAAGTATGTACATCTGACTTTTCCCCCACAAATGCTTCTTGTAGATATGTACTAGCCTCTACCAGGTTCGGGAGGCGGCTGGAAAGAGTAGAAATTCATGGCCAAATATACAGATAACACGCCAGGGGAGTTGACCCGAGAGAGTACATTTTGCCGCACAATGTACTCTCTCGGACCAACTCCCCTTGCGTGTTATCTGTCTATTTGGCCAATTTCTACTCTTTTCCACCGCCTCCCGAAGCCTGGTAGAGGCTAGATATGGACATCACATCTTTCAATGTTAAATACATTGTGTATACAGTAGAGTCACTTGCTAATATTTTTATTCAGTGTCAATGACTTTGAGGCAATGAAGCTACTAATTGATTGTGCAATCTCTAAAGTCAATATCCCTGTTGAATAAGAATGCTCAAGCACACTCTCATCACTACTGTCATATTGTGTTGATTACATATAGGAAAACAGAATCCTAAAACTGTCCTGCTGGCGACATGCTTAATAACGCAATACCGCATGCTGCTGTTGATGCTTCGCTTTTGCGTTTTGATACGCTGCGTCTTGTAATTCATAGGCGTTATACAACCATTTGTTCTCGAAATAGCTGAATTTGAGCTTTCAAATTTATAACAATTAAGAACGGCATCCACACTGGTCACTCTAGGCACTGGGCTAGTATAGATCACCATCGCTTTTTTTGTCAAACCCGAGCATCAGAAATATATGACTGTAAGCAAAACACTGGATAGACGCATGGCTGGATCATTGTGTTCTGTATAACTGTCCGCTAGGTCATCATTCGGTTCTAGGTCTTTCTTTGTTTATCCCTTTCTTGTTCCGTAAATGCGTTTGCGTGTTTACCGACATGTATATCTGGGTACTTTATGTGTACCTATTTGTATATGTATAATTCATAAAAATGTACCTGTCTGCAATACGTATACATCAAGATATGACACCCATTATATTTTTGGTTTGGTTGTCGTTAAATATGTGTCAATAACAAGGTGTTATCATTCAATTAAGAACATTGTTTTGCGATGAATATGTGATATATTGGAGACTGCAAACAGGGATGAAATCTCACATAGTTTATGTTGAAATCGGAGAACAAACACACTGTGTTTGTTGTTATTGATAAGTTGCTGACATGTTGAAGTTCCGGGTTTCTGATTAACGATAACATAATCACAAACGTCTGCGCCAACCAGCTACTTTTTCTCCCACCCACAACTGCCGCTACATTAAACCGCCGTCACCAAGTCATTTCTGAGAAGAGGGATTATGTAAAAGACAAATCTCCAAGCAGATCTGTCGGTGGTGAAGTCGTAACCAAACGGCAAGACAGTATCCAATAGGCGTGGCAGTACCCAATAGGCAGGACAGCATGCCCGTAGCCAGGGGGGGTTCGAAAGAACCCCCCACACAAGCAAAAAGGTCCACTTTTTATCTAAAGGTCCAAGATTTTTCTTTAGTAGGTGGACTGATTTGTATCACCAGTGGGACTAGAATCCTATTTGTCTCTGATTTTCCCTTTGAAATCCTCTCAAAAACGCAGGAAATGCCATTTCAGAAGGTTCAATTTTCAAAATTTTCTGGGGGAGCATGCCCCCGGACCCCCCTAGGAAGCTCGCGACTTCGGCGCTCGCCTCGCGCCTGCGGCACTCGTTGGTCCCTTGGACAGTAGGAAGACCCCCTCTCCCCAAGCAAAATCCTGGCTACGGGCATGGACAGTATACATGTATACGATTGGAGGATACTGTCTTGCCTATCGGATACTGTCTTGCTGTTGGTTTACCACTTCGCCACCGAAGGATCTGCTTGGAGATTAGTCTTGCACATAATCTCCCTTCTCAGAAATGACTTGTACATCATAATCTCTCTTCTCAGCAGAAATGCATGTA